>CAVMJV010000006.1:2952760-4429140 GCA_963681835.1 Meloidogyne enterolobii
ATGGAAATTTTATGAAAGAAATGGTAAAAATTTTTAAAGCTAGCTCAGAAAATTTTTAAATTTATATTAAGATAAAATTTCTTGTTTAACTTACTTGATATACTAAATCGATCAGATTCATGTTCCTGACCAGACATAATAGAGTTTTCACTTATTTGATCGGTCTGTGCCTGAACGGTGTTATCTGATTCTCCTTGATCGATTTCACCCGAGTCTTCATAGATTGTAGGAATATTCCTTGGCTTCATTGATAAAACAAAACCGACAGAATTTAACATCAGAATTGAGAAAATAAATAAAATTTTGTTCATTTTATATATTTAAACAAATTTAAATACAAGTAAATTGTTCTAAAAAATTTTTATTAATTTATTGGAAATTTATAAGTTACGATAAAATTTAAATATAAAATAATCTTCTATTTTTGAAATTAACAATCAAATTTTACAATATTTTTTATTGTAGAAAATTAAATTATGAGGGTATTTTAAGTAAAATGCGAAGCTAATTTAAATTTAAGAGAGCGGCATGTAGATATAAAGAGGGGCACGTAAACAAGAGATGCAATTATTAAAGGAGAGGTTGATTGAGAAATGCTTTTTTACTTTTAATATTTAATGCCTGCACTTACCTTTTATCATGAGATAACCATGGGATATGGCCTAAGTGCAAGCAAAGAGCGCAAAGGAGATTGAAAGTACAAACTCCTATGCACTCTAGCCGCTTTTGTTTTAGCTATAACTATTTTTATTCTAAATGAAAATTGATAATTCCTCTTTCCTGGATTCCCGACACTCTAAAAACATTAAAAAACATTAACACTCTAAATTATAAACTCAAATAATCCGATACCAAATAATAAAAATTTAAGTAGCCAAAAACATAGTTTTAAAACATTTTTATAAAAATATTTTAAAACAACGGTATGTCGCGTTGCTAATTTTTTCCCAATTAGTCATGCTTAATTTTCCGTTCCGGTCGTTTATAAAAAATAATTTTCCCAACAATTCCTAAGATTTAAGAGATAAATCTTCCTTATATAAACTTTTCCTATAAACATTTTCTTAGTTGCTTTTTCTGTATTCAGTTCTTTTATGTGTTCATTCTTTCCTTACAGTTTAGTAATCGCACTAGCTGATTTCTTATTACTCTTTGTTTCATACAGCCTTGCATTGGCTGAACACTCTTTTACCTTATCTTTTAATTCTGCTTATTCAATAAGCTAATCTTTAACTTTTCTCTATTAATTTAAATTGATAATATTCTTTTCGTAAATAAATATTGTAAAATATTTGTGTATTTACTGAGCCTAGGTTTACATTCGGAATTACTCTCTTCTTTTTCCGACAGGTAAAAATAAATACCGTATTTATTCTAATAGAACCACAGTGGTTCTATTTTTCAACCCTCCAATTTTGTGCGGTTATATTAGAGACCGTGGTTCAAATAAAGACGAATTTCTATTAGAATAAATACGGTACTTTTGTGAAATCCCTTCATGCCATTTTCTAAAATATATTTATTAGTTTTTTCCTTGTCAACAAAAGTAAACACTTGAAAAATTAGAGTACAAAGCTGTTTATAAATCATTCTGACTGGTGTTCGGCACTGTTCAATACTCCAGCAGTACTCTCGAAAGCTTGACTCGGTACTATTCAGTAGCCCGATATTGAACGGGCTCTTTTCAAGTTTGGTTGTATCTGATGTTTAAACCTGATGATTATAAACCTGATGTTAATCATTTTCCAGGCCCCCAATCATATTTATTAAATCTTATTAAACTTACCCAGTCAAAAAAATAAATTTTGGGTAGCTGTTTAACTTTAATAACTATTAAACTTTAATAGCTATTAAACCAGGGCTTCGATCTCGAATTTTTAAAAATCTATGGAAAAAGGAAGAAATCTTGCCCAATGGCCTTTCAACTTTTCAAAATTTTTGCCTGCGGCGCTGGAAAAGGAAGAACCTTGCTTACACTATAAATAAATAGTCTCATTTTGACATTTTCAACATATGCTAATTTCATAAGAGCTGTTCGAAATTTCGATTTTGTCATAGGCAATCAAGATTTCGACCCGAGTATTTCGAAACAAGTTTTAGAGACAAAAGGGGGTACAAATCTAACCAAACTACAAAATGTTATTTACTAATTATATTAACAAAGTGCAAATTTAAAAATGAGTCGGAGAGAAAATAAATATAAAATAACATAAATACATTTCATAATTTACCGTCTTATTTTTGTATTAATTTAATTAGCTTTTAAGGTCATTTATTAAATTTGCACTTTTTTCAATTGCCGCGGTTAATATAATTAGTCAATAAAATTATTTATTTGTTTATATTTTTAACTACCATGTCTTTCAAGCTGTTTGAAATATTTGGGTTGAAATCTTAATTGTTCGTGCCGCAATCATAATTTCGAAAAAGTCTGTTGCCCACCGCAAATAACTAAACATTCAAAATTTAACCCAATAAATTTGTATGATCTCAACCAATTTAAAAAATATTCTTACGCTTTGCCTTATTTAAAGAAAGGTATCCTATACTTTATATTCATTCAAAATTCAACACAAAAAATTAAGCTTTTTTTCTACTTTATTTCTAAAGCCTTGTATAGCCTGCGGCATGTCAGAATACCAACTGATAGACTTATTGGCAATGAAATTATATAAAATAACTTTTTTAAATCAGGCCATATAGTTAAATAGTATAATCATTGATACAGATCATATAAATTAATGCGTAATTTGAAGGTTTAATTACATGTGGAGGGCATCAAAGCTTTTTTGAAATTACGATTGCGCCATGGACCGTTAAGATTTCAACCCAAACATTTCCAAACAGAGTAAAGAAAATGTTAAGTAAAACTATAAACAAATAAGATTTTATTTACTAATTATATTAACTGCATCAATTGACAAAAAGTGCAAATTTTAAAAATGCCCTAGATGGCTAAATAAATTAATTAAAAATAAGAAAATAAATTATGAAATGTATTTATGTTATTTTATATTTATTTTCTCACCGACTGATTTTAAATTTGCACTTTAGTTATAATAATTAGTAAATAACATTTTGTAGTTTGGTTAAATTTGTTTCCCCTTTTATCTCTAACATAGTTTCGAAATACTTGGGTCGAGATCATGATTGCCAATGTCAAATATCGAAATTTCGAACAGCTCTTATTAACTTAGCATATGATGGAAATGTCAAAATGCGTCTATTTATTTATAGTGTCTCAACATAATTAAATTATTATAATATTTTCATAGATTTTAAACAAGTTTATTTAAATTATTAGAATATTCGCTAGTTTATGACATTTTATTAGAATTCTTTTTAAGAAATTGTTTCATTCGGATTTTTTTCGCCGTCTCCTCTAAATAAGAATCTGATTTCTCTGCGAATCTTCGAATTATACGAATACTCCCCCAAATCTGAATAATTATCAGAATAATCTCCGAATTATGAATAGGTTCTAATGCCTTTAGCATTTAAATGTTTCAAAATGCATCCCTATTTATTTATAGGGTAAACAAATAATTAAAATATGTATTAATTTTTTTCATCTATAATAAGGAGGCAAAATTATTATATTATAATATTTCTATTATTCCTCTACCTCTTTTACCTTTATTTATACCCTCTATTTTTCTTATCTCCCCTCTATTCTTTTCTCCTATTTAACAGGGCTCGGAACGTACCAACTAAGCCAATTTTACGGTATCTATGGATAACTCACCAACCGATAAAATTTTGAAGTTTATCAGTAATTAAGTTTATCGGACTCCAGTTATAACAAGAACTATTTCTCATTTTTGTCACCTATTCTGGCTTTTTAGCCACCTATTTTGGCATTTTTTACAACCTATTTAGGTACCTATTTTAAAGTTTTTACAACCTAAAAATCCGTGCCCTATTGATCAGTATTTAATTTTATCGGAGCCCAGTTATAACAAGATATTTAATAATGTTATTTTAGATTGCTTAAACTTTTGTTTGTATTTTAGAAAATATTTTTTATATTAAAATTTAAGATGAATAAATTTATTGTCATTCTCCTCTCATATTTGGTTGTTCTGTTGAAAATCCAAATCAACGCTAAAATGTTTGAGGTTGGATTAAAAATAAAAGAAGATTGGGAAGAAAAAAGAGAATTTATTTATTTAAAAAATATTCAAATAAAGGAACGTTTCGTATTGATAATGAATGTAAAATCAAATAATAGAATAGGTGATTATCTTCATAAGAATACTGGATCGTTTTGTAAACTTGAAGTAAATCCTATTAATAAAGTTTTTATTACTAAACTAAATGCGAAGTCTAAATTTAGTCTTCAATTAAAAATGAGAATTTTGATTGAAATTGCCAATAATGAAATTGTTAAGAAATTTTTGAAAGACTTTAAAAAACAGGTATTATATTTGATTATTCGAAATTTAAGCCATCAATATTACACAAATTTAATATATTTAAGATTCGCTTAAATAATAATTTTATCATGAATAATAATTATTACGAAGCTTCGATATTAGAAGAAAGTTTAGAAAAAATAAATAACAAAGAATTATTAAAAGAAAATATTGAAAGTCACAAAAATAAACTTTTATCAAGTTATTGGACTGAAATAAATTTAATTGGATATAAATTTAAATTGTTTGGAAAACAAAAAGTTGAATATACGAAGGAAGAATTAAAAAGCAGAATTATTAACATCGGCAGAGAAATAAGTAAATAGTTTTTTTAATTTTTTATTTGTTCACTTGCCTAAAAACATAGATATTATTTTTTATTATTTTAGGAGAAATAATTGAAAGAAGTAAACAAAACTGTTTAAATTGTAGAGTCACACAAACAAAACATTGGTATAGATACCTAAAAGAACATAATTTCTGTCAGCCATGTCACGATTATAATATATATAATGGCAAAATGAGACCTGAAGGAAGTTTGTATCAAACTAAAATGGTATAGATTTATTATTATTATAATTAACAAATATTTGATAAAAAAATTTGAGTAGACTTATTAGGGATCTGTCAGCCATGTCACTTTGTATAAGGATTATGTATAAGGATTTCAGTATTTTTCTAAATATGTACACGAACATTACTTTTGCCACTTAAGGGTAATTTAAACTTAGAAAAAAACAAGCTAGTTAGAAGCATCCCTGGACAAAATCAGTTCGTCGAATATTAGAAAAATAGTTTAAAAAATTTATCTGAGAACTAGTTTCAAATCCTATCTATTTATATATTTTAGCGAATCACTAGAGATCGAAAATGTTTTACTTGCGGAGCAAAGAAAACATCAAAGTGGCACCGTCATTCAAAACCTGAACAATATATATGTAAAAGTTGTTACAATAAACAAACAATGATAAACAAGAAAACAAATAAAAATTAAACAGTACAGGAATCGATTAAATAATATTATATTATTATGATTTTTTAACATAAATCTTCTGAGTTTATTGAACAAATTATAAAACTATGTAAAAGATATTCTATTTAGATTTTTCATGTAGATTTTTACATTAGGTCAGTCAATTAAAAATTTATCCTTATTTCATATTCATAATTAGTTGAATCTATAATTCCGAAATATTAATAACAAAACAGACTTCAGAAATTGATAGCAAATTTATAAAAAAAATCTGAATATAAAACCTACAACCATATTCTATATTATTTCGTCGTCGATAAAGTTTGTGTAACAAATTTGCGCATAAAACTGCAAGCAGCAGCATCAGCCCGTCTATATTATGAAATTGACTAGAAATTGTTGAAAGATTAGTTGTTGAAAGACTAGATATTAAACTTGATTCTGAACAGAGATATATTCACGGTATACATATCAATGCTAAAAAAATAAGTTATAACTAGTTTAGTAATTTAGTTTTAAATTGCAGTTTAAGAGCACTACTAAAAGATTTTATGAACTAAAATTCAACTAAAAAACATTTTTTCGAAAAAAATTTTTCCCGAAAAATTTTTCGAAAATTTTTTTAACAAATTTTTAGTAAAAAATTTTTGCCCAAAAAATTCAAAAATTTTGAAAATTTTGCCCGGTTTTTACTAAAATTTCTCAAAAAATGCCAAAATATGAACAAATTTCGGTAAAAATATGAAAATTTCCTAAAATATGCACAGATATGCAAATATGCACTAAAGTACCGATATATGCAAAAATATGATAATGGAACCGGGTCCCTAATGTTCGTACTGACGTAAAAACACCATTTTTGAGCGTTTTAGCTCATGGCATATCCGCATACAAAATATCCAATAACTTGATAAAAGTTTGTTTTTATAATTTTCTATATTCTCTTTTAATAATACTTTTTTATTTATTTTTGTATTTTCTAAAC
The DNA here is from genome assembly GCA_963681835.1 of Meloidogyne enterolobii. Lineage (NCBI taxonomy): Eukaryota > Metazoa > Nematoda > Chromadorea > Rhabditida > Meloidogynidae > Meloidogyne > Meloidogyne enterolobii. The sequence goes on from CAVMJV010000006.1 coordinate 2,959,134, forward strand.
TCTTATCTAATATAGAAGTTTCATCTATTTATTCTTCTTCTTAATAAATTCAGTGAATCTGACCACCTTTTATGAATAAATTAATATAAAGATTAGTTGCTTAATAATTGAATACTTATGGATGTACTCCCAACCCATAAAAAGCATAAAAGTAGAATCAACAACTTATGCCACGAAAAGCGGATACTCAAATTAGGAAAAAGTACATAATTTATTCATTTTTAGAGTTTCATTGAAGTTATCAACAAAATACCTGTTTTTCAAATTCAGGATGGATATTTTGAAGAATTTTATTATTAGCAATATATACTCCAATTAAATAAACTTTATTCTGTATAATTTGAGTATTGTTTGAGTTCGAATTATTTTAGTATTTAAAAGAAACAACAAAACAATTAATGGAAACCGAAACCACGAACACCACAAACCACCAGCAAGGGTTGCACAAATTTATAAAATATTAGTGGCATTAGTGTTATTAGTTTTTAATTATTAAATACGAGCGTTAAGGGGAAAATTAAATGTCACAAATTAGTCAAAGTTATAATTTGACTTTCAAAAAATAATGCCGTGCCTACGCCAAATTGGTCACACTCATTAACTATTTCTGTCATTTAATGTTTTGAATTATTTAATATTTTATATTAATACAAATGTTGTTTCAGAAGAATAGATAGCAAGAGAGATAACAATGATTAGCCCGCGACAGAGGTCGGTCGGAAATGACGAAGGTGCCGAAAATTGGAAATGGCTCAAAAGTCAGAAATCGGGAATCAGCCTAAATTTTCGCGAATCTGAAGTCGGTATTCCGACCGACCTCTGCCGGGAACGCATAGATGATACTGTTTGGGTATCAAAAAGGCTATTACGGTTTAGGTTGTCAACCCAGCCTTTATTTACAACTTGAAAAAATTTTTGAGAATTTCCATTGATTATAGAGGCAATATCATCCATCTACTTTTGATAAACTCGCTTAATCATTTTTAAAATTTATTTTAATAATTTGACATTTCCTCTCTTGTTGACTATATTTTTATTTGAACAGCTGTGCGTATCACTCACTCATTTTAGAATTTTCCAGAAATATTTTTTTGAAAAAATTGTTTATTTAAGTTTTATGACAAACACACACACCTTTCCCTCGCATTTTTCATTTAATCGCGATGACTCATAATTTAAAAATTTTGCTAGAAATGTTTTTAAAATTAGTCGTCAATGGCCTTGCTCTTTTCTTCTATTGACAGGATATTTGGGTGTTGACGTGTTTGTGAGCGAGGTAATAAAATCATAAGAAAGATGCTTATCAAGTTTGACATAGGCGGGTATTGGACTGATCCTCTTGGTGAAGAGTTGGCAACAGAAATATAACAAAGACAAGCACTTTTCCCTCCATATCATAAATTTTTAGTACTGTTCTCTAGATACTTCTAAGACTCTTGGTCTTGAGTCTTGGAAAATTTTCAGTCTCCCTCTACCAGGAGTGTGCATTAGAGCTCGGCACGGGACGGGACCCCGTACGGGATTTTGATACAAAATCTAGTTTCAACACCCCTATTGATCTTTATCGTATTCATCGTTGTCCTAATATATATCCGGAACAGAAGAACATAAAAACCCGTGGTTTTCGGCTCGGCACTAACAACAATAACAATAGTCGATGTTAGCTATTTATTGTAATAGCTTCCAAAAAATGATAACTTTGGCGAAAAAACATCCCGGAGCACTTAGTTGTATTTATATTAACGCTCAAGTACTCACTCTTTTCGCAAATTAAATATTAATCAAAATTGCAAATTTAACATCCATCCAAAACCGACCCGAACAGGAAAAGTCTCTGTTCTTCGGTTTCAGACTATCCTATCACAAACGATAATCTTATAGAAGCTTTATAAGGGAATTCCCATTAAATGATTGAGTGAAATATTTTTTAAGATTCTGAGGATATAATGCCTAATATTTTTGGTAAATCAACTTTAAAAAATCTCTAATTAATCTGACAGATAGACGCACATTTGAATAAATTTAAAAATATTTCTGAACCACCTAAAAAATAAAAATGAATATATATGTATTTATTACCAAATAATATTTTGGTATCCAAAAAATAAAAATTGCTAGAAAGCCCGCAAGTGTTTTATTAGATTTTATAGTTATCATTTTTAAATATTAATTTAATATAAATTAATATTATACAAAAATAATTTAAACAGCATTCATTGAAGTGTTGTGTATAAAAATAGTTGAATCATGGTTAATAGTTAATAGTTGAATCATATTGAAATTAATATTTGAAATTTGGTTAATAGTTAAAAATCAAAATAATTAAATTCTATTGTAAATAAGTTTAAAATTTTAGTTTCGAAATTTCAAAATTGGAAGCAATACATGTAGTCTTTTGGATGATATTAAATATTGTCAGGGGACGTCCAGTCAGAATGGGTTAAGATCAAGATGAATGGAAAAGACAAACAAGATGAAGGTATGTGATTATTCTATTTGAAAAAAATTATTTGAGCACAGTTAAAATTAATAGTTAATAGCTGAAAATTGAAAGTTGAAAATCTTAGTTAATAGCTGATTGTTAATAGTTAATAATTAATAGTTGATAATTACTACATAGCTCAGCACATCAAAATAATTAAATTGTAATTTAAATAAGTCTAAAACTTTAGTTTCAAAATGAGAAGCAAATAAGAATTGTTTCGGATGATATTGAAGATGATCAGTGAAATTCCAGTCCTAAAACGGCTCAAAATTTAAAATCAAGCTGAATTGAGAAAGAACCAAATGAAGGACGAGCACCTTCCCGAAGGACGAGCACCTTCGCTAGTAAAAATAATTTTTAGATAGTTCAATTACTTTAAAATAATTAAGTTGAAATGGGCAAACTGTTTCCCTTATAGTTAATCTTTCTTATGTCCACCGGAATGATTAGTTACATAATCAACCGTCTCCTGCAATAATTTATGAATTAAATAGCTATGTATATGCTTTACACTATTCTTTTAGAATAACACAAACATTAATTGCTTTGACACTTGACAAGGGCAAAAATACGTACTTGTACATAAAAGTACAATTACATTCAAAGATCAGATTCTTTTGAATTTAATCATATGTACTTTAAAATTTTTGGTTAATAAAAATTTATAAATTTGTCCTATTTTGTTTATTTTCCCGCTTAATAAAATTACAAATCTACGATTAATAAAGTCAATCAGTAAAATTTGTATGTACTCGTTGTTTTTTTTATATTGTATACACTTAGCATTTAATTAAACTTAAAAAAAATTGGAAATATTTAAGTTTTAGTCTCATATAATACGTATAACGGTGGATAAAACTTCTATTTTAAATTTTTTCAAGAGTATATCCTGAAATGACCGCCCTTTAAGTCTATCCTTATCTTGATCTCCCGACCTTTGTGACTCCCGGCCTTTTTGTTAGGTCCTGATTTTTTCATAACCAGATCAGATGCCAAATCAGATGTAAAAAATTTGTAGGATATGGTCTTTTAACTGATGAGACCTTTCACATAATTTTTTAAAATTCATTCGGGTCCCTAACTGACGGACCGTTAGTTCGGTCCTCATTTACGGGTCCGCAACAAAAAAGCAGCTTTAATTTTCGAATTTCAGATGATTAAATTTAATTATATAATTTTCATATATTTATTTATTCTTTTGAAAATTCAGTGTTCAGGGAGAATTATTAGTGTGGAAGTGAAAATTAGTGATGATTGGAAAGAAAAAAGAGAATTTATCTATTTAAAAAATTTTGAAATAAAGGATCGTTTTGTGATTAAATTAATTGAAAAACAAAATAATCAACACTCAAGTTTTAATATAAATATAGAAGGATATTTGCGTTCAATTAACTTAAATCTAGATACAAATATGTTTGAAGTTGAAATTGGTGATCAATCAAAATATATTCCATCTGATCAATTAAAAAAGAAAATTTTGATTGAAATTACTAATAATGAGATAATTCAAAATTTTCTGCCTTGGTTTGAAAAAATGGTAATTTTTACTGCTAGAATTCACATTCCATAGTGTCACAACTATCTTGCAAATTAAACATATCAGCATAGAAATGAAAATCGGCCGTATAACTACTCTAATTTGTATTAAGTTTAAGGTACTCCGAAATAGTACATTCATTGAAAATAATAATTGTTATGAAACTTCGATATTGTACAAGAGTGGAAATAATTTTAGCTTAATTGAAGAAAATATTGAAGATTACAAGAACAAACTTTTATCAAGTTATTGGACGGAAATTAATTTAATTGGATATAAAATTGAATCGTTAATAAAACAAAAAGTCGAATATACGAAGGAATTTAAAAACAGAATTATTTATATTGGCAATAAAATAAGTAAATAATTGTTTATCTTTGTCCATTTTTCATTTGACTAAAAAATTTGCTTGATAATTATAGGTGGAATAATTGAAGTAAATAAACGAAAGTGTTTCAATTGTAGAGTTACACAAACAAAACGGTGGTATAGTGTACTAAAAGAAGATTACTTGTGCCAAAAATGTGGCGACTATAAACACAGACTTGGAAAGTTTAGACCAAAAGAATTATGGTTTAAGACTACAAAGGTTATCTTTATCAATAGTTGGGACGATTTTTAATAATTCTTTTTCTGAAACACTTTGAATGAATCTTTACTCAATTGTTAACTTACTAAATGTCGTTTGTAAACCCAATAGAGGAAATGTATTTGTACATACTATGTTGTATTTACTACCTTTAGATACCCTCATTAAGTAATTTACCAAATTATAAATGTTTTATTTGCGAAGTTACACAACAAAATCATGAACGTCTCGGTCCTATAAAATACCTATTTGATTAAACCGCATATGTGTGATCTGATTTTAATAAATAATATTTTCTTGAATCTTTATGTTTAAAGTAAGCTTTCTCTATAAATATTCAGATAACTCGAAATTGTTTTATTTGCGATGCTACTCATACACCACACTGGTACCGACATTCAAAACCAGGACACTATTTATGTGCTGCTTGCTACATTAAACAGAAAAGAATTAAGAAATCAAATAACGAAGGCAGTTGGTTAATTTTGCATTAAAATTTAGTTTACTTTGATATTATAGATCGAATTTGAAAGCGCTACAATTTGGGGAAGTCAGACTACACCCGACTATAAATGGATTAAAAATGAGTATAAAATAATATAAGCATTGTCATCAAATTTCAATTATATTTTTTCATTGCTCGACTTTTTTGCTTTTTTGCTTTCTTTATAAATATAACTTTTTTGCTTTCTTTATAAAAATTCCCCTCTCCTTTATGAATTATTTCATTTAAACGATTCCTTTTCATTTAAAATTTTATTTACATCTTTCAATCTTTATATTTTTGATGAATTTAGTCCTGATTTCGAAAAATCAACACATCATTTTGTTTGCTTAATTCTGTAAATATATTAATGTAGATACTCCTTAAATAGGTTTTATTAGAACAGTATCATTTAGGATGATAGTATCATTTAGGTTGAAGTGACCCACACTCTCATCCGAGCGTGGGACTTAATTACACTCAAAGAGGTGCGTGCTATTTGCGAAAATTTTTCCTCACGCCTTCGCCTCTGTATCAAAGCCAAGGGTGGGCATTTCGAAACTTCTTGATTATTTTTGTTCCCTATTTAATTCTCTATCATTTGATAGTAGTTCGATTTTATTTGATTGTGTTTTAATAAAGTTATGAGAGAAAACAAGTGTCCGGTTACTTATGCCGCACCCTGCAATAAATTTTCCAGCAAGAATAGGAGTGGTAAGTGCCGTTTCAACTATTAAAAAGTATAATAAAAGTGTCGAGCAAATTAATTTATCAAAACGTTGAAGGAAAAAATAGAGATTTCCAAGGCTTTTTATATAATATAGCAGAAAAAACCTTCTAGCAGCGCGCGAAGCGCGCCTCAAAGCCGTTAGGCTTTCGGCAGGGCAGAGCAAATTCAAACAAAAAGTACCGTAACTAAACCTATTGCATACGTAACTTACCGCCATACCCCAATGGGCACAACTAGTACTTGATAAAAATATAACTTGATAAAAGCTTGTCTTTGTAATTTTCTATATTTTCTTTTAATATTTCTTTTTTATTTATATTTTCTAAACTTTCTTCTAATATCGAAGTTTCATAATAATTATTATTCATGATAAAATTGTTATTTAGGCGAATCTTAAATTCATTAAATTTGTGTATTATTGAAGGCTTAAATTTCGAATAATCAAATACAAAATACCTGTATTCCCAAGTTCTTCAAATATTTCTTAACAATTTCATTATTGGCAATTTCAATCAAAATTCGCGTTTTTAATTGTGTGGTATATTTCGAACAATTATTTAGTTTGACAACAAAAACTTTTTTAACAGGATCCATTTTAATTTTACAAAACGACTCAGTTTTTTTATTGAAATAGTTTTCAATTTTATTTCCCTTATTTACATTTATTATCAATACAAAACGTTCCTTTATTTGAATATTTTTTAAATAAATAAATTCTCTTTTTTCTTCCCAATCTTCTTTTATTTTTAATCCCACATCAACCATTCTACCGTTGATTTGGATATTCAACAGAACAACCAAATATAAGAGAAGAATAATAATAAATTTATTCATCATTAATTCTAATATTAAAAATATTTTATAATATATTTAAAAATATAAACTATTGCAATTATATTTAAGGTTAAAAGTAAAAATTTTATTCAATTTTTAAAATAAAGACATAGGTTCGTTTTGTAATATTCTTACGGGTCTGGTAACAGTTAACATTAAACAGTTAATTAAATCTATTTGTTTTAATTGATATTTAAATTTATTTAATGTTGGAGGATTAAATAAATGTTACTAAAGAAAAATATTTATGAGAATTTATAAATCTGGAATATGAATTTATTCAGAATATTCTATTATATTAGAAATAATATATGTACAAGAAAAAACCAAACAGAACTTTTAGAACGTTATACTTATTATATGAGGCTTAACATAAATATTTCCTTTTTTTAAAGTTTAATTAAATGCTAAGTGTATACAATTAAAAAAACAACGAGTACATACAAATTTTACTGATTGACTTTATTAATCGTAGATTTTTTAATTTTATTAAGCGGGAAAATAAAAAAAAATAGGACAACTTTTGAAATTTTTGTTGACCAAAAAATTACAAAGCATATATGATTAAATTCAAAAGAATCCGATCTTTGAATGTAATTGTACTTCAGTACAATTTTATGTACAAATTTTTTCTCATGTCACGTGTCAAATTCACTTAATGTTTGTGCTATTTTAAAAATTATTGTAAAGCAAATAGATTTTAATTCTTAAATTATTGCAGGAGGAGGTTGATTATGTAGCAAATCATTCCGGTGAACATAAGAAAAATTAGCTAAATGGGAAAAAGTTAGCCAATTTGATCTTACTTATATTTAAAGTAGTTGAACTATTTAAAAATCATTTTTATTCTTTTATTGAATGTCTAATATAGGGTTAAGGTTCTTAGAATAAAAAATGTAAGGTTCTTAGAATAAAAAATTCTCCTTTCATTGTTTTAAATATTCTCATTTCAATTTAAATAGAGGTAACAGGTAACTTAACATTTTAAATTATAGTTAATATTATTCAGCTTACATGAAAGAGAAGTTTAGCAAAAGTTTAGCCACTGGTTAAGATTTGAAGTTGCGTCTCCTTGTCTAATTATCACTAAACGTTTACGCTCACCTCCATAGGAGCTCTACCACTGAGCGACTAAAGCATCGTTATTCTTTAAGATCGCTTGACCCGCGTCTAAGCGTTCTAAATACTTTACGTGAATCATCCTTACAATAGTAATAATTAATCATTCTTACAATTATTCATCATTACGGATGCTAGATGTAATGTCCTGTTCGGAAGAGTTGAATATTGCATTCGATTACATCAATTTTTGGAAGGTAATTGCCGTATAATATCGATATCCCTATAATGTCGATATACCAGCTATTGATAATTATAAAAATTTGGGGAAAAAATATGGCCATCCATTATAATGGATGCCCTTATCCCCAAAATTTAAATGTCAAAATTTCAAAATAAAAAAATTTAAGAAAGGTGTCTTCTTAGTTTTCCAAAATTTTGCATACGGCGCTGAAAATCTAAAGGCATATGCAGGAATTTAGAGAGATTATGAGAAATTAAGATTGGATTTAGTGGTTAACAGAATTATCGAGAGGATTTGGATGATTAAACGATTTGTGTAGAGTGTTTGTATTTTGGTATTAGGTGGATTTGATTAGTTTAGTTTAATGTCTACGGATTAACCGGTATTTTCCTTTGGTGTTTAAGAGGAATATTGAGGGATTTGAGGGTTTATTGTTGATTGTGAGGTATTTGAGTGCTGATTGTTGATTAAGAGGGATATTAAGAAATTTGACAGTTACCCCTGATATCCCTTTAAATTCCATTAATCTTCCTAAATTCACCAATAACCACCATAATAATATCTCCAAATCCTTCTTAATATTACAAATCCACCTCAATTCGCCGATAAAATTTTCATGCCATAGATGGACCGTAAGTGTCAGTCCTCATGTACGGGTCCGCTAAAGTCGGCTAACCAATGTTGCTAGTCCTTTTATTTGAAAAGTGATTAAAATATTAAAATTCTCATAAATTTTTTTAAAGATAAAACAAAAAAATAGCTTTAACTTTCAAAATTTCAGATGATTAAATTTAATTTTATAATTCTCATATATTTAATTATATTTTTGATAATTCAATGCTACGGGAAACACATTCTTGTCGATGTGAAAATTAGAGATGATTGGAAAGAAAAAAGAGAATTTATTTATTTAAAAAATGTTGAAATAAAGGATCGTTTTGTGTTGAAAGTAATTGAAAAGAAAAATAATCAACATGATGGCTTTAATAAAAATATAGAAGGATATTTGCGTCCAATTGACTTAAATCTAGATAAAAATATGTTTGAAGTTGAACTATTTGATACATCAAAATATATTCCATCTGATCAATTAAAAAAGAAAATTTTGATCGAAATTACTAATAATGAAATAATGCATAATTTTCTGCCTGGGTTTGAAAAAATGGTATAATTTCATTTTTAGAATTCTTATTCCATAGTTACAACTAGCAGGCAAATTAAACATAACAGCAAGGGAAAGGAAATTGGCCTCTCTATCTACTTTAATTTGTGTTAAATTTAAGGCACTCCGAAATAATCATTTTATTGAAAATAATAATTGTTATGAAACTTCGATATTGTTCAAGAGTGGAAATAATTTCAGCTCGGTTGAAGACAATATAGAAAATTACAAAGACAAAATTGTTTCAAGTTATTGGACGGAAATTAATTTAATTGGATATAAAATTGAATTGCTAGAAAAACAAAAAGTTGAATATCGGAAAGAAGAATTAAAAAATAGAATCATTTACATCGGAAATAAAAAAAGTATGTAGCTTTTTAAAATTCTTTATTTGTTTAAATACATAAAAATATACATATTATTCTTTATTATAATAGAAGCAATAATTGAAGGAAATAAACGAAACTGTTTCAATTGTAGCTTTAAAATTAGCAAAAAATGGCATGTCTATTTAAAAGAACATTATTTGTGCGAACAATGTCGCGGGTATAAATTATATAATGGCAAAATGAGACCTAAAGGAACTTTGTCTCAACTTAAATTGGTTTATATTTATTTATTCAGGCTACACTCACGATGAATTGATAAAAATGAGTATAAAATAATATAAACATTGTTATCAAATTTCAATTATATTTTTTACTGATCAACTTTTCTGTTTTCTTTATTAGAATTCCTTTCTCGTTTCTGAATTATTTCATTTCTTCGTTTCCTTTTCACTTAAACTTTCATTTTTCTTTTTTTATTTCTTTCCCGATCGTATTATTATTATTATTATTATAAAAACTTCTTTTTTTATTTCTTTCCCGATCGTATTATTATTATAAAAACTTTTAAACTTTTAAAGAATATTTTGCTAGATTTGTTTTTATTTGGTATTTTTATTATTAAACTTCTTATGGCGAGTAATACGTTAGTTACTAAAGAGACCTTAAGTCAATATTCATGTTTTGGAAAAATTCTTTGGATGGGAGATGGAATAGAAACATCATGAAAAGGGCACAAACCGCAGCACAACCGACTGTGCCACTGCTATATGTTGGGTTATATAGCTTACTCGGGTTCTACTATCCTGGGGACTTCTATTAGACTGAATTACAGTATTTACATCTTTATTCCATTTAATTTATATTCCATATAACAATATGGGATACAATAATAAGGGAGAAACATGGTTGCGCCAAATCTGATAATGAGAAGGCTGGGGTATTTATAGAGCAATTTAAGGGTCAAAATATAAATAGAAAGTGAATAACAAAAATAAGATAAGGAACGTGGATCGAATGATAAAGTCGGGAGACCTTTTATTTAGAAGAAGGTCAACTTTATATTTACATGTGAAAATGCAAATTGTTTATTTAATTAAGCGAATGCAGCAGCCACCACCCGACCCGATGCTGGGTTATTTATTTTTATTCCTTTTGCAAGTGGGACACAACACTTCCTTCTTGCGAAACCAGGCCTCTTCGCTTGTTGCTTGTCTTCAATGACTATGAACTGTTTTTTTATGTTGGGAGAGCACACACATAAATCCCTTTGTGTTATCCTTCGTAGAAGAATAGATCTTTTAATAGGTTCCATATAATAAAGGGGTCAATTGACAAAAAATAAAATTTTTATTTTTTAATATCGCCTATGTTACAAAATAAATAAGAATGGCTGGGTATATTTCGAAAAATTTTAATATTTTCTGAATAATTGTGAAAGTGGTTATAACAAAAAGTTCAAATATTCATTTTGAAATATCGGCTAAATTTTTAAATAATAAAAAAATAAAGTGGTAGTTATAACAGTCATTTAATGCCAGTTATCTTAAATAGGGTGAAGCTTTTATTTGTATATTATAAAATATTTTTATATTAAAATTTAAGATGAATAAATTTATTATTATTCTTTTCTCATATTTGGTTGTTCTGTTGAATATCCAAATCAAGGGTAGAATGGTTGAGGTTAAATTAAAAATAAAAGATGATTGGGAAGAAAAAAGAGAATTTATTTATTTAAAAAATATTCAAATAAAGGAACGTTTTGTATTGATAATGAATGTAAATCAGGGAAATAAACTCGAAAATTATTTTAATAAAAAAACTGAATCATTTTCTAAAATAAAAGTAAATCCTGTTAATAAAGTTTTTATTGTTAAACTAAATGACAGCTCTAAATTTAGCTCACAATTAAAAATGAGAATTTTAATTGAAATTGCCAATAATGAAATTGTTAAGAAATTTTTGAAAAACTTGGGAAAACAGGTATTTAATATATTTTATTCAATATAAACAAATTTATTATATCTAAGATTCGCCTAAATAATGATTTTATTATGAATAATAATTATTATGAAACTTCGATTTTAGAAGAAGGTTTAGAAAATATAAATAAAAAAGAATTATTAAAAGAAAACATAGAAAATTACAAGAACAAACTTTTATCAAGTTATTGGACGGAAATTAATTTAATTGGATATAAAATTGAATTGTTAGAAAAACAAAAAGTTGAATACCCGAAGGAAGAATTAAAAAGTATAATTATTTACATCGGCAGTGAAATAAGTAGTGTTTTAATTTTTTATTTGTTTATATGCCTAAAAATATATGTAGTACATATATTCTTTATTATTATAGGAGGAATAATTGAAGGAAATAAACGAAACTGTTTCAATTGTAAATTTACAATTACCAAAAAATGGTATAGCTACCTAAAAGGGCAGCATTTGTGCAAACCATGTCAAGGTTACAAAATATATAATGGCAAAATGAGACCTGAAGGAAATTTTTATCAAACTAATATGGTTTATCTTTATTCATATTATAATGAACGTGGCTTTTATAAAAGCATTTGAGTAGTACTCCCATTTTTATAAATTTTTAGCGAATCACACAAGATCGAAAATGTCATACTTGCGCAGCAACAAAAACATCACAGTGGCATTGTCATTCAAAACCTAAACAATATATATGTAATGTGTGTTACCAAAAACAACTAAAAATAAAGAAGAAAACTAATAAAAATTAAACAGAACCGTAATCGAATAAATAGTATTAAATTATTATGATTTTTTAACTTTAATTTTCTGAGTATTTGAACAAAATCTAAAACCATGCAAAATATAGCCTATATAATTCAGTGAAAAACAAAATTCTTTAATTGTTACCAAGATAAATATTAAAACGTACATAAATTTATTTTAGTCATCAATTAAGTAATAATTTTTTTTCTTTATCGAACACAAATAAATGAAATGTGAAACAATAAAAAAAACTCCTGCATCCACAGTGATCACATATGGAGTGGTAACATACAAAAAATCACATACACTAGGACGGTTTAGAAATAAATGTTAAGTTAAAAAATATAAATATGTAAATATACGCTCTATTAATTTATACGCTCTATTAATTTTTTACTCATAAATTATTATCTTCAGTAGTTAATATTTTGTCTAAAAATTTTTTAAATTGCGGTATAGTAATCTTCGATTTTTTGAACAATGATTTAGTTTGACAATAAAAACTCTATCAACAGGATATATTTCAATTTTACAAAATGATTCAGTGTTTTCATAAAGATAATCAACTATTCTATTATTTTGTTTTACATTCGTTCCTTCGTTCCTTTATTTCAACATTTTTTAAATAAATAAATTCTCTTTTTTTCCCATTCTTCGTTTTTTCAATTCAATTTTCAATTTATACGCATAAAACGTGACATTCAGATAAAATAAAGTAAAGTAAATGTGACAATAATTTAAATTTAAATCACTAAAGGTCTGGAGACATTTGAATGGAATGTGGCTTTGATAAAATATTGTTTAGGTTAATATTGTTTAGGAGCTTTGGAAACAATTCGATTGACGATTTTTGTAATTCTGTTGGGAGTTTTCTGTAAATGTTTGGGATTTCTATAAAGAATGAATTTTTCCGAATGGTGCTTGAACAAAAGGGTATAAATAAATTATGCGGGTTACCTCTAGTAGTGGTAGGGAGAATGCTAAATGAATTATCATGTTTTAATTTAATTTTACCTAAAATAATATTATGGAAAAGGATAAGGTTTGATTTTAGACGTCTATGCGATAGAGATTCAAGTTTGAATAGGTCGAGAAGTTCTTTATAATCAGGTAATGTTGGACTGTTATTTTGTTTCATAGAGCGTAAGTATATTATTTTTAAGAATTTATGTTGAACATTTTCTAGAGCGTTTATGTCTTTATTTAGATAAGGGTTAATTATAGGGGATCCAAATTCGAGGATAGGTAAGACATATATTTTGAATAGAGTAATTAGGAATTGGGTGTTATTAGTTTTAAGAGATCTTATAAGAGTATAATAAATTCTAGTTGCTTTATTTGTTGCAATTTTAATGTGAGAATCCCATTTTAGGTTGGATGTAAAATAAATGCCAAGATCACGGATATGTTCATTGGGTGGAATGATTGGTATATTTGTGTTTTGTAGAGAATATTGGTGGAAGGGATTTTTAGTTCCTATGTGGAATGAACTACATTTGCTGATCGCGATTTTAAGGCCGTTTATTTCGCAGTATTTTGAGAATGTTTGGATAAATGTTTGGAGTGGAGAATAGTGGTTTTTATTTGAAAAATCAAAGCAGGTATAGGCCTTTAAATCGTCAGCAAATAATTTGGGTGTAACATTATCTGTTTTACAGAAATCTATTAGATCAAATATATATGAGATGAATAAAATTGGGCCAAGGATGGATCCTTGAGGAACTCCACTTGTTATGGGATATTCATTAGAGTTATTAGATTCGACAAGAACAGTAAAAGTTCGATTTAACAGATAATCCTCAATCCAATTTAGTAAAGTGCTAGTGATACCTAGATGATGAAGTTTTTTCAGAAGGCGATCGTGGGGAACAGTATCAAAAGCTTTTGCCAGGTCAAAGAATATAACGTCAACACATTTCTTATTTTCTATAGCTAATGTGTAGTCGTTATAGGTTTCTAGGAGTTGAGTTATAACTGAGTGGTTTTTACGGAAACCATGTTGGCAGGTGGGAAGGTAATTGTTAGTTTCAAGAAATGAAGTTAATTTATTAGAGATAATCCGTTCTAAAATTTTAGAGGTTGAGCATAGGAGAGAGATAGGTCGGAAATCCTTGGGTTCATTTGGGTTATTATTTTTGGGAATTGGTCGGATTATTGACTTTTTCCAAATAGTTGGAATTTTACTTGTCATGATTGACATATTAAATATAATTGTTAATGGAATGGTTAATGAAGTTGCGGTGTTTTTTAAGAAAATGTTGGGAATTCCGTCCGGAGATATGTTATTAACATTGTCAAGTTTGGTCATAATGCTATAGATTTCCTCTGGATTGATATCAATAAAAGATAAAGTATTATTGTTAAAAGTTTTTATGTCAGAGGAGTCAAAGTTAGAAGAGTTAAAAACAGATTGGAATTGTTTGGCGAGACATTCGGCTTTATCTTTGGCTAAAATGGTAAATTGATTATTAATGTTGAAGATTGGGATTTTGGTTTTTTTGGATTTAAGGAAGGCGCCTATATACTGGAATCTAGATCGGGAATTATTTAATTTTGAGATTTCTCTATTTTTAAAGAAACGAGAAATTTCTTTGTCGATTTTTTGTTGAGTGAGAATGTATTTTTCACGGATAGCAGGTTTATTAATATTTTTCCATAAAAGGTTTTTATATGAGATCATTTTTTGAATATGTTTAGGGAATTTAGCAAAATCTTTATTGATCGTTTTTAATGGTATAAAATTTTGGATTATTTGATGAATGATTTCTAAAAATAGGGTATATTGAGAATCTACATCGGTACAATTTATAAACAAAGAATTCCAGTTTAAGCCGATTAGAATATTGTTAATTTGATTGTAATCGGCATTGTGGAAGTCATAAATGAATTCTGGTTCTTTTGGAAAACAATTGAAATTTAAGTTAAATTCAATGGTGTTATGGTCAGAATTTTTGAATGGGGCATTAATGGTAATATTTTTGGTAACGCAAGAGGTGGAAGATGAGAAAAGTAGATCAAGATAATTGTTTTGTCTAGTTGGGGAAGAGATTTCTTGAATTAGATTAAAGTTTTCTACGAATTCAATAAATAATTTTTCAGACGGTGATTTGTGATTGAGAGCTAGCGGTATATTATTCTTCCAGATTAGATTGGGGAAATTAAAATCACCTACAATTATGTAGTTATGATTAATAGATATTAGGTAACTTAAGGTCTCAAGAAATTCTTGGAAGTCATTTAAATTTTCGTTTGTTGTGGGACGGTAAACTGTTATTATTCTAAATTTGTCAAATTTTGGGGAATAAATGTCTATAGCTACAACATCGGAATTTTTATTTTTAGGAGTTTTAACGGGAGAGAAAGGAACTATATTATCTACTAAAATACATGCACCACCGCCCCTAGAACCTCTATCGCATCTGACAATGGAATAGGATGTACTATGTAAAATTTGGGAATTATCGATTTTTTTGTTCAACCACGATTCGGAAATACAGATTATTTTAAAGAATTTGGAAATTAAAAGTAATCTTAAGGAATCTAATTTGTTAACTAAGCTCCGGCTATTAAAATAAAGAAATTTATAAAAAGGGGAACTCTTTAAAAAATTTTTTAAAACCTTGAATCTTGGACGACCATTTAATGGTTTTTTGTTCTTTCTGTCACATTGACACTCATCTTTTTATTGTATTCATCTCGTTTCTTAGCACGTTCATTTTTTTCAGCTTCCAATTGTTCTCGAGTAAGACTTGGCCTGAGCAACAAACGAGACCATTTATTTTCTTTTTTCATTTCCACTCTGTGTCGTTTCCATTCAGCAAGAGAAATTCGCTGAAATTTTGAAGCCCCAAAGACAATTTTAACTAAACGACAACCTTTAGCAGTTGGGTCATACTTACCCATTCTATACGAAATGAATGGGCTCTCAACCCCCAACAAGTTGAGTACATCTTCAATTGCTGCTTTATCTTCAACAACACGAATTGATGGTGTTGTTGATTTAGATTCTTGTAGACCAATCATAACAATTGAACGGTTGCGTTCTTGTTCGCTTGCTGCTGACTCGTTGTTTTTAAAATTTGTTTCTATTGTTGTTTCAATTGTTTGAATTTTAGATTCAATAGTTGTTAAGGCATTTTTAATTTGAAGAATTTCATTAGAAAATGAAAAAAATTTTGTGTTGTTGTTATCGATTTTTAATTCTAAGGCAGCCAATTTATCGATTATTTGTTGTAATTCAGATTTTGCTGGTGCCATTTCGGCGTATTTAAATAATTTTATCTGAAATCTTAAGCTTTGGGTAAATAACCTTTTATTTTTAATCCAACCTTAACCTTTCTACCTTTAATTTGGATATTCAACAGAACAACCAAATATGCGAAAAGAATAATAATAATTTTTTTCATCTTAAATTTTAATAATAAATTTCCTGAAACAAACAAACAAAAAATATTAGACACAAATTATATATTTATTAAACACTTTAGAAAGATAACCAAATAAACAACTAACTAGCTATACATTAACATTTAACATTCTTTTATGTGTAAGAGAAACTCGTTAAAAAATTGAGAAAGTAATGTAAATTTCGAATTTAGTACGATTTTTAAAAATTCTTATTCTGAAACTTTTTAAATGAATCTTTTGGTCAATTCTGAACTTATTGAAAGGTTTTTGCCCAACCGTTGAGGACCAATAGAGATATAAGCGAAATGTTCTTTAAGTAATTAAAATTAATATGCTTTATTTTCCACCGTTATATAACTTCACATAAAGTAATTTAAGGACGAGATAAATGTTTTATTACGGAGTTACACAAACAATATCTTTACCAGCTCGTGCTTATAAAACACCGTTTTGACTAATCCTAAACGAATTAAGTTTAATTACACAAACAATACCCATGAAATTAAGTTTTATTAAATTAACCATTAAAATTAACATTGAATGAAACTTCAAATAAAAACAAACTTCTCATTAAGTAATTTAAGGAAAATCGTAAATGTTTTATTTGCGGTGTTACACAAACAAAAAGGTGGCGCCGTCAGTCAGAAACAGGGAACTATTTATGTAATGCATGTAGCTGTAAACAAAGAAAACATACAAAGAAGAGAAAACAAAAAATATATAGAAAAGATTTAAATAATTAGAAATTTAATGAAAAGTTTATAATTAATTTATAATTCATAAAGAGTTTAATTGTAACAATTATTTAATGACCTTTGTTAATTTAAACTAAAATCAATTGTTAATATTATTAAAGATAAATTTCTGATAATTTTGTCTTGACTTAGTCTTCCATCTTAAATAAGAAAATTGTTGCTTTTGTTGTGTAGTGATATCGCTATAGTATAAAAGCCAGTGAAAGCGTCAGTCTAGTTGAATCATACTAGCGCGGCTAGTTCCTGATTCCCTTCGTCTGCTCCAGCTCTTCCATCCCTTCGCCCATTTGGGACGTAACAAATGGCGCGGTCGCAAAAATTGAAATGAGGCGAGGTGTAGTGAATTGCTATAAGCAATTAGTGAAAGAGGAGTGTGGTCTGACGTCGTAGTGTAGTGATCGGCAAAATAATAAAGATCAGTACAGTGGACCATTAGTTGTCTGACCTAAAAAGGACTCGTGGTCTAAATTTTAAGGTTAATAAAACCTAGTTTGAGGCAAAAAAAGCCTAGTAGGTCCTGAGTGCACAAGCCGATCTAAGTCGAAATCTAAGTACCTGGCATTCAAGAAAATGTAAGTCCAGAATTTGAAAATTGAACAAAATAAAGTATAAAATTGGCCATATAAAAATGAAAGTAAAATTAAAATTGGCAGCAAAGAAAGCGTAAGACCAAGACAGTAAATAAAGTCTGTAATTGTGCTGACGTCGAAGACCAAGAAGCCTAGTCAGTGAGGTCATACGACACTTGCAGATATGACATTTGCAGACCCGACATTTGCAGGCGACTTTTGCCGATCGAAATTTGCAGATATCGACACTTGCAGATATGACACTTGCAGATCAGACATTTGCAGATCCGACTTTTGCAGATATTAATTTTTGAAAAAAAATTTAAAAATCTTAAAAAATCAAAGGATATAGTATAGTATACCGGTGGAAAGGTTTTGATATATGACCCATACCAAATCGTGGAAAAAAATTACAATATTTTATTAAAATATGTTTAAATCCTCAACATTTTAATAAAGTAAACAAACATATTCTTTCAAAATTTTTAAAGTACTTAACATTTTTACTTGATAAACATTAAAAAATTTTAAAATATACCGATTTATTTATTTATTTTTTACTTAGGCGACCTTTCGAAATTAATAATTGCACTTTACGTGTATTGCCATGGGTATTTATTGCCAAGGGATTTTTAGTCGATTTCTTGCGATGCTTTTTTGCTTTACCCTCTATAAAATTTATTTAGCATTTCCCAATAGTAAAGAACAAACACTACGTTATTCATTTTCGGTAAAATAGTAAAAAAATTAAAAATAATTTTAATTTGTTAAAAATTTGACATTACATGGGATTGTTTACAAATAACATAGGCGTTGTTTTAAATTAAAAATGAAAAGAAATCCAATTAGAATAAATACATAATTTTTAAAATTTTGCCTGCGGCGCTTAAAGAAGATGAAAATAATAATCTTTTTTATGACTTTTGAGAATTTTGGAAAGGAAAGGTAGTTTAATGAACACCCTTCCCTCAAAACACCCTTCCGCAAACCCCTTCCAACATAAATTTTAAATTTTCAAAAGTGGCGCACATCTCTGATAAC
The DNA here is from genome assembly GCA_963681835.1 of Meloidogyne enterolobii. Taxonomy (NCBI): domain Eukaryota; kingdom Metazoa; phylum Nematoda; class Chromadorea; order Rhabditida; family Meloidogynidae; genus Meloidogyne; species Meloidogyne enterolobii. The sequence goes on from CAVMJV010000006.1 coordinate 2,978,097, forward strand.
CGTCCCGATATTTGAGTCTACCAGTGGTCCACTAAAGCTTCTCAATTTTTTAATTCAAATTGTGAGTGGCTTTATTAACACAAAATTTCAGATGATTAGATTTAATTTTATCATACTCATACTTATATATTTAATCATTTCATTGAATATTCAATGCGTAGTAAAACCAATTCGTGTTTCGTTAAAAATCAAGTGTGACTGGGAAGAAAAAAGAGAATTTATTTATTTAAAAACTGTTGAACTGAAAGAGCGTTTTGTTGTGATAACAATTGAAAAGCATAACAATGCATATTTCGGCTCTGATTACAATATGGAGGGATTTACTCGTTTGGTTTACATGGATCTCAATACAAATATTTTTAATAATGTTGAATTAAATGTTGCAAAACATGATCCAAATCATTTATTGAAAATGAAAATCATGATTGAAATTGCCAACAATAAAATTATAGGAAATTTTTTACCTGGATTTTAAAAACGGGTATTTTATTTTTATTAATTAAATTTCACTAGTATGAAAAAATATTTGAAGCACCGCATGCTGTTCTTTCATACTTTTTATTTTAAATCAAAAATTTATTTTTTGATAGCCTGCATTTATTACCCTAAAAATTACAAAAAAAGCGGGATATATTGGACGCTATTATCTCTACGCTTAGATACAAACCGATCTTTTAGTTTTACGACAAGGATTGAGATTTTTGAAAAATTTTGATAATCGTAAATATCATCAAATAATCGTAAATATCATCAAAAATTCGAAATCGAAAATTGAAAATGAGGTATTGGAGCAGGGATCGGCAAATATCTTTATTAAAATTCGAAACAATTCATCCTTTATTTAAAAAATCCTTAACAAAATTATTCTTGCAATCCTTAATATTCCAAAATTTATTTAAGTCTATCACAATTTTTGTTTTTTCCTCAAAAATTTTTGTAGCCACTTCACAAATTTTGCACTTTGGAGAATGGTTATAGCCATAATGTCGTTTTGTGTAGGTTTTTGTTCATTCGAAATGTCTTAAAAGAAAAAAATTGAATTTTATAAACGTTCATTTTTATGTTTCCCTGCTTACGACCAGTGAATGGAACTCTCTATTTGCTTGTGCTATTTTACTTCGTACAACCCATAATTTTATCTTCTTACTTAACCTCTTATCTAGTATTACTAAGATTTGTTTTTAATCTGTTTAATATTTAAAATTTCAAAAAAAGTTCAATTTATTCAGCATATTCTTAATAAATAAAAAGATTTTTCGGGTCTACATATGCTATTTTTGATGTCAAGTAATTTTGAATAAAATATTATTTCGACCAATGCTCCTAAGGCTCCAGTTAGAATAATTTAGTTTTGATTCTTATTGGTTGACTCACAACTTACTTTATTCGCTATAAGAATAAGGTAGCTTATAGCTGTTGGTTCACAGTGGTCTCGTGCAACTATATCTAATTTATTTAGTATTTAAATTATTAAAAATAAGTTCTCTTTATACAGCTTATTTTCAATGAATATCGAAGAAATTCCTCGAGTGTTGCCTATTTTTTGGAGGTCAATCATATATTGACTAAAGCTTATTCACCCGACTATAGCACAGCCGACTTGAGTTTCGATTTAAGTTATTTGGGTTACCTTTGTTGATACTGTTTAAATAACCCTCTTCCCCAATTTCTTAGATATTTTTAACCATGCCAAAGTTTTATATTAAAACATGTATGCCGTAGCAGAATCCTGTTGGAAAATCCAGTCCACTTTTTTTTGCAAAAAAAGTGTGATTATATAATCATGTTGACTAGCCATAATAGAGAATTGAATGAGCTAAAAATAAGCCTAAAATCAATTAAAAATACTGACAACAAAAAAAGTTATAAGGAATTTAAAAGTGTCCGGTTACTTATGGCGCACCCTGTATATTTAGCCCTGCGACTTAGTTTGACAATAAAAACTTTATTAACAGGATTTACTTCAAGCTCACAAAACGATCCAGTATTCTTATGAAAATAATCAACTATTCTACTTTTTGGTTTTACATTCATTATCAATACAAAACGTTCCTTTATTTGAATATTTTTTAAATAAATAAATTCTCTTTTTTCTTCGCAATCTTCTTTTATTTTTAATCCAACCTCGTCCATCTTACAGTTGATTTTGATATTCAACAGAACAACCAAATATAAGAGAAGAATAATAATAAATTTATTCTTTTTAAATTCTAATATTAAAAATATTTTATAATATAAAAATAAAAGTTTACATATTTAACTTCACTGATATTAAATATCATATAACTAGAGTCAGATAAACTTAAATACCGATAAACTTCGAAATTTTATCGGTCGGTGAAATATCCATAGATAACATCAAAATGACCAGAGTACGATACGGTCCAGGTTCTGTTAATAAAAGCAAAAATAAAGGGATTTACAGAGGTAAAATAGTATATAAATAAAATAGAATAAATAAATATAATAAATAAAATTGAATACATATTTTAATTATTTGTTTACCCTGTAAATAAATCGGAATGCATTTTGAAATATTTATTAAATGCTAAAGGCATAGCTTTTTTGAAATTTCGATTTTGGACTTTAATAAACTAAGATTTCGAATCTAATATTTCAAAATAGCTATTAAAATGATAAAAGTGCAAATTTAAACAAATAAAAAATTTCTTGACTAATTATATTAACCGCGGTATTTGACAAAGGTCTAATTTTAAAACACTAAAATTCATAAGCAAAAGTCAGAAATCTAAACAAATTATGAATAGAATTCAACTCAAAATTTCATAAAACAAATGCATGTTGGAATAATAGAATAACCAATATTTAAATTCCTGGGTTTTTATTATAATAATTTATTATAATTAATGATGAGATCCTATAATAAATAGCATATCATTCTAAGGGCAAAGGAGCTTGCTCGAAATTTAGATTTTTTTATTTAATAAACAATTTTAAGACTCACAAGACATAAATATAAAAATAAATATAAACAAAATACAAAAATTTAATTGACGAATTTGATTAAAAGTGCAATTTTTAAAGTCAACACAGTGAAAAAAAATAAAAATTCATATAAAAATAAAATTTAAATAAACTTCAAAGTTCCCGTCTATTTTTTATATTGTAGTATAGGACTCGTTATTTTATTTTAACAAGCCTTGACCATAAATTATTTTACATTATTTCAATAATATATTAACAAAAGTTCCTAAATTACAAAAAAAAAGTTCCTAAATTACTTTCCTAAATTACAATTGCGGCATTGGCAGTTAAGATTTCAACCCGAATATTTCCAAATAGCGTAAAAGACATATGGCATGTAAAACTATAGACAAATAAAAAATTTAATTGACTAATTATATTAACTGCGGCAATTGACAAAAAGTGCAAATTTTAGAAATGCCCTAAATGGCTGAATAAATTAATAAAAAATAAGGCGGTAAATTATGAAATGTATTTATGTTATTTTATATTTTTTTTCTCACCGGCTGATTTTAAATTTGCAATTTGGTTAATATAATTAGTAAATAATATTTTATAGTTTGGTTAGATTTGTACCCCCTTTTGTCTCTAAGACTTGTTTCGAAATACTCGGGTCGAAATCTTGATTGCCAATGTCAAAAATCGAAATTTCGAACAGCTCGTATTAACTTAGCATATGATGAAAATGTCAAAATAAGACTATTTATTTATAGTGTCTTAAGAAATTAAATTATTATAATATTTTGATAGATTTTAAACAAGTTTATTAAAATTATTCTAATATTTACTTGCTTTTGTCCTTTTATTAGAATTCAATTTAAAATATTCTTTCATTTAGATTCCCGTCAAATGACTCTGTTCATATTTGACAGTATCTGTGTATATTTCACCGAAAGATAATATTTTGTAACCTATCGGTATTTAAGTTTATCGGTATTTAAGTCTAGTTATAAGATATTTAATATCTGTTAAGTTAAATATGTTGAACTTTTATTTGTAATTTATAAAATATTTTTGTTATGTATCGACTTGCGTTGTGTCCGATACTAACAGAAAAACTGACTAACTAGCTCAATAACAAGGTTAATCGCAAAGGTAATAATACAATAGAAATGACGAAACTATGCGCTGGAGTAGAATATAGCTTTGACTACGGACTAAGACTGACTAACTGGCGACTCTCGGACTAACTCCTGACTACTAAAAGCTTCGACTTTTATACTAAACACGCCACCCTAACAATTTTTAATGTTAAAATTTAAGATGAAAAAATTTATTATTATTCTTTTCTCATATTTGGTTGCTCTGTTGAATATCCAAATCAAAGCTAGAATGGTTGAGGTTGGATTAAAAATAAAAAATGATTGGGAAGAAAAAAGAGAATTTATTTATTTAAAAAATATTCAAATAAAGGAACGTTTTGTATTGATAATGAATGTAAATAAGGGAAATAAAGTTGAAAATTATTTCAATAAAGAAACGGGATCGTTTTGTAAAATTGAAATAGATCCTGTTAATGAAGTTTTTATTGTTAAACTAAATGACAGCTCTAAATTTAGCTCACAATTAAAAATGAGAATTTTAATTGAAATTTCCAATAATGAAATTGTTAAGAAATTTTTGAAAAACTTGGGAAAACAGGTATTTAATATTTGATTATTCGAAAATAACCTTAAATAAACACAAATTTTTATCAAAGATTCGACTAAATAATAATTTTATCGCTAATGATAATTATTATGAAACTTCGATATTAGAAGAAAGATTAGTAAATATAAATAAAAAAGAATTATTAAAAGAAAATATAGAAAGTTACAAAGACAATCTTTTATCAAGTTATTGGACGGAAATTAATTTAATTGGATATAAAATTGAATTGTTAGAAAAACAAAAAGTTGAATATCCGAAAGAATTGAAAAACAGAATTATTTATAATGGCAATAAAATAAGTAAATCCTATTCAACTGGGACATCCTAGTATATTCTTTATTATTATAGGTGGAAATATTGAAAAAAATAAACGAAATTGTTTCATTTGTGGCGTTAAAAATGTCAGTCATTGGGATAAATATTTAAAAGAACATTATTTGTGCCACGTATGCTACAATTACAAACGAAGATATGCAAAGTTTAGATATGAAGAAATGTGGTTTAAATCACTAAAGGTCGAGTTTTAATATTTTTTAACTTCTCAAAATTAATAGAAAGATCAAAATACATATCACGGGTGGCGCAATTGCCATAGAATAAGAGACACGAGATTCTCAAAAAATACGAGATTTTACGAGATAAAAGTTACAAGATACGAGACTAACGACACGCCTGATGAGTATGCTCTGAAAGAATGTATATGCACTAAACTTTTCCTTTAAATCCACTGCTATTTGGTGATTAATAGGGATTCGAGGAAATTTGAGGTAAATCCTCCGATATCAATAAAAAGCCCCCTTTTTCTGTTTAAGCGCCGCAGACGTAAATTTGAATTTATGTAAGGCATGAAGCCAAATTTCTTAACTTTTAGCGCCGAAGGCGTAAATTTCGAGAATTTTGAAAGGCCAACGAGCAAGATTTCTTCCTTATTCCTAATTATAGGATCAGAAACTAAAAATTTCGTGATACCGGATCCGCCAACCTTATTTCAGATTAGCCTTCTATTTGCGCTGTGTGCAAAAATTTTACAAATTATGGCAGGGCATAAAGATAAATCTTTTACTATTCTAGACTCCGGTTTATTTCATGAAATTGTCCCAAAATCTTATTATTTTTTCTAAAATAGATTAAAAATACATATATCGTGTCTCGTGGCAAAATACGAGATATCTAAAAAACAGAGATTTCATGAGAAACGAGATACGAAACAAACGCCACCTCTGATACATATATACTCCACTTTACCTCGAATAATGCCTCCAAATTTCTTCCGTTTTCAGCAACGCAAGCGAAAATTTTGAAAATTATCATAATTAATAATGCTTTCATAAAAGTATATGAGTAGTTTTAAATGTTTCGAGCATAATTATATGACATTATTAGAGATTTATTTGTGTAAATGAATTTCATTATTTTTCTAAATATCGACAAGAACATTAGTTTTGCCACTTTTGGGAAGTAGAAACTTAGACAAAATGAAACAAGTTAGTTAGAATAACACTCGTCAATATCAGTTCGTCGATAATTTGAAAAACAGCTTAAAATATTTTTTATATGAAAACTAGTTTCAACTCCTATTTTTATAAATATTTTAGCGAATCACAAAAGATCGAAAATGTTTTACTTGCGGAGCAACAAAAACATCAAAATGGCACCGTCATTCAAAACCTGAACAATATATATGTAATGCCTGTTACCAAAAACAACTAAGAACAAAGAAGAAGACAATATAAATCAAACAGAACAAATCGAATAAATAGTATAGCACCCTACAGATGAATTGAGAAATACAAGTTTAGAATAACATAAAATTTGAATTTATTTCTTATTTATCCTCTATTGCTAATGTCTTTGCTTTCCTTGACAGTATTTTAATGAATATAAAATTTTTCAATTTCTCTTATTTAAAAATGAATATTGTAACATTTTTAGATATTTCTGTTTTATTATAAATGTTATCCTTCATAAATTAAATAAATTAATGACAATAGTAAATCTATCTATTAATATTTATCTCAAAAACAAATAAAGAATTTTGTTTTTCACTGAAATGATATACGTTATATTTACATAAAACTACATTTTTCCTTTAGACATGTTTGAGAAAAATAATTAAAATATGTATTTTATTAAAATATGTTGAAAATCCTAAACATTTTAATTCAGTAAACAAACTGCTTCTTTCAAAATTGTTAAAGTACTTTATCATTTTTAACCGCTTTATTATTTATTTTTTACTTAGGCGACCTTTCGAAATTAAAAATTGCACTTTAAGTATATTATCATGGGTTTTAATTATTCGATAATTTGTGCTTTGATTGATGTGCGCATCTATGTGTATTTTTTTAATACCTAAAATGTTGCCTTATTTATTTTTAAATTCATAGAAAAATTTAAAAAATTTATCTTTGTTTATTAAAATTGAATAACAGCGCGATTTAAGTAAAAGCAACAGTATATATTTTCAATTTTATGTTTGTATTAATCATGATAGTTTAGTATTTCAGTAATAAATTTGTTATATTTCTTTTCTTTTGTATAGCTATTAACTAGCTGTGGGTTTGACCACTGATGGCGGAGGATAGCTGGGTGCCTTTAAGATACTTTGGGTCAAATTTTGTTCTACCCGTTTGAAAGCCTATCGGCTTTGGGGCGCGCTTCGCGCGCTGCTAGAGAGTTTTGATGCTTGGAGATGGGTGTCAGCTCGGACCTTCGGCCCTTGCCCTTACTTTTAGACACTTTAGGATTAATCCTTCCAATTAGAGTCACTTCGGGCCTTCATCTTCCCCTCGATGGGATGCCACTTAGAGGCACTTCGGGCCTTCGGCCCTCGTTTTACCCACGTTGGGGAAGCCGATGGGTGTCAACTTTTAGATGGGTGTCAACTCGGGCCTTCGGCCCTTGCTCCCCTTTTAGATGGGGTGTCAGCACGGGCCTTCGGCCCTCGCATTCCCTTTTAGTTGGTTGTTACTTCGGGCATTCGGCCCTCGTCTTTCCCCCATTGGGACTAATCCGTCCACTTAGAGTCACTTCGGGCCTTCGGCCCTCGTCTTCCCCACGTTGGGGAAGCCGATGGGTTTCAAATTTTAGATGGGTGTCAACTCGGGCCTTCGGCCCTCGCCCTCCCTTTTAGATGGGGTGTCAGCACGGGCCTTCGGCCCTCGCATTCCCTTTTAGTTGGTAGTTACTTCGGGCCTTCGGCCCTCGTCTTTCCCCCATTGGGACTAATCCGTCCACTTAGAGTCACTTCGGGCCTTCGGCCCTCGTCTTCCCCACGTTGGAGAAGCCGATGGGTGTCAAATTTTAGATGGGTGTCAATTCGGGCCTTCGGCCCTTGCTCCCCTTTTAGATGGGTGTCAGCTCGGGCCTTCGGCCCTCCCTTTTAGATGGGGTGTCAGCACGGGCCCTCGATGGGACTTATCATGCCACTTAGAGTCACTTCGGGCCTTCGGCCCTCGTTTTCCCCACGTTGGGGAAGCCGATGGGTGTCAACTTTTAGATGGGTGTCAACTCGGGCCTTCGGCCCTCGCCCTCCCTTTTAGATTTTCATCGCTTCGGGCTTCGGCCCTCATCTTACCACTGTTTGGCCCCGTCCTTTCACTTAGAGCCACTTCGGGCCTTCGGCCCTTGCCCTCCCTTTTAGATGGATGCCAGCTCGGGCCTTCGGCCCTTGCTCTCCCTTTTAGATGGGTGTCAGCTCGGGCCTTCGGCCTTCGCACTCCCTTTTAGATGGGTGTCAGCTCGGGCATTCGGCCTTCGCACTCCCTTTTAGATGGGTTAGCTCGGGCCTTCGGCCCTCGCCTTCCCCCAGATGGGACTCATCCTTCCACTTAGCATCACTTCGGGCCTTCTGCCCTCGCCTTCCCCACATTTGGGACTCATCCTTCCACTTAGCATCACTTCGGGCCTTCGGCCCTCGTCTTCCCCACTTTTGGGACTCATCCTTCCACTTAGCGTCACTTCGGGCCTTCGGCCCTCGTCTTCCCCACATTTGGGACTCATCCTTCCACCCACATTTTGTGATTTATTCGAAAAACAACACAAAATCAAACAACGTAAACCTATGGGTCGTCAGCAAGGCGCTTGTGCAAAATTCCGCGCTTCGCGCGGAATTTTGCGGCACGCGCCTCGCAGGAGTCAACCGTCGCTGGGTTCTGGGTCAGTAACATAGACCTATCCGTTTTTACTGATTTTCAGCTTTGAAAGGCAGACCTACCTACTAAGTATCATCACAAAAATAGTTATTCCAGAGAACTTTTGTCAACTGAAAAACAAAATTTTGACAAGTCGAAGCAAATTCTGCTTCATAAACCAAAATTTAAAAACTTCAAGCAAATTGCTTCAAGTTTCAAAAAATTCAAAACTTAAAGCATTGTTTAAAAAATCTGCTTTAGTTTAGAAGCTGAAGCAGAATTATGAAGCAGAAGCAAGCGAATTATGAAGCAGAAGCAAGAATTATGAAGCAGAAGCAACCTTACTAAAAACTTCGAAATTCTAAATTTTTAGTAAACCCATTGAACTCTACTCATTATCCCCTCTTGAAAGACTACTCATTCACCCATATCCACTTAAATGTCAAATCCCGAAATTCCTGGATTTCGAAGTTCGAACTCCGAACTTCGACCTTCGACATTATCCTATATCCCACTAAGCTCCCCTCATTATTTCTTCTTGAATGATTACTTAATCGACCGTACTTCCCAATCCCGAAAATCCCGGATTTCGGAGTTCGAACTCCGAACTTCGACTTTCGGCTTGATCCTTTATCCCACTAAGCTCCCCTCATTATCCCCTCTCGAATGAGTACTCATTCGCTCATACTTCCCAACCCCGAAAATCCCGGATTTCGAAGTTCGAACTCCGAATTTCGACGTTATCCCTTATCCCATTGAACTCCCCTCAATCCCAGCTCTCGAACGACTACCTACTCACCCATACTTACAAATCCCGAAAAACCCGGATCCCGAAGTTCGACCCCTCGAAACTTGCTTCACCTTCCCCTGCTTAAACTCGAAACTTGCTTCAGCTTCGAGTTTCAACTTGCTTCACTTACAATTTCACCCATCAATCAAAATTTCTCTCTCACCTATAAGATATGCCCCCAGGATTTCGTCATTTTCGAAAAAACGGACTTTTCACCGAAAAACCAATTTTGTGTCAGGCATATCGACCTTTAGACTTGGGATTTCGACTTCGGGTTTTTTTGTTTCGGCATCTCCAAATCATGCTCCAGTGCCCTCCAAGCGGAACTTTTCCGCTATCTTTATCCGTTCCGGAGATATCCCCGGTATCTATGCGATATAGGTACCAAGGCAATTATTGAAAAAACAACATTTTTCCCAGATGCCCCATAAAAAGTACCCAGCAAGATGTCAAAGTCCCAAATTCATATCCCAACTCTGTAAAAAGTTCTAGGTTTTTGAAAGTCCCGTAGTTAAACTACCAATACTTTTATAGGCAAAGTAACTTTTTTTATATATATATATTAATTAATTTAGATTGAACGTGGATTGTTTAAATAATTTTAAATAGCTGCGGCTAAGATTCGAACCCTCACCGGATGAGGGTTCAAATTTTACACGCAGCTGCGAGTTCTATTACCCGAGTAACTAACCCTCAGGATGTAAATTGTTTTATTTGCGGAGCAACAAAAACAACAAAATAGCGTCGTCATTCTATAAATGAACACTATTTATGTAATACTTGTGGATTAAAGCAACAAAAAATAAATAAGAAAAATCATAAAAATCAAGAAGAAAATGAATCGAATAGAATTTAAATAACGATGATATGTATATTAAAACATCCGATGTTGACTTTGATTTTCTGAATTGCAATAAAATTTGATGACTATATTGTTCGCTAAATTATAGTTGTAAAGCCTTTATCAATAAATACTGATTAATTTGTAGATCTTTTACCGAATTATAAGCAGATATTTGGTAGACAAATATATAAACAAATAGTTATCATTTTATCCGTTGTGTGTTGTCAGACGTTTCCAGATAGTAGTCGCTTATCTACGTGATCTAAAGTAACAAATTATAATAAATTCTGAAGAAAAATCAACACTGGCTTTTGTATTTTTATTTGATTTCTTGATTTTTTGCTTTTTCTGGTAACAAGCAGCACATAAGCTTTGTCCAGGTATTGAATAACGATACCATTGTGGTGTATGAGTAACATAGCAAATAAAACAAGTACGATCGTGTGTGGTTATCTGAATAATAATAGAAAATGTATGTAGACTTATAAAAGTTTCTTACATCCAAAAGATTTATCTATTACTTTAATTATAAAGATTTACTAAAATATTATTTTATAAAGTGAGATGCCGGTTTAGGCTTCTAACACTATCGGTCTTCAAACAATGGACAAAACAACTTTTAGTAAGTTCAGAATTGATTAAAGGGTACATTTAAAGAGTTTCCGAATTTTAAAAATCTTCACTAATATTAATAAAGATAACCTATCTAGGATTAAGCCATAATTCTTTTAATCTAAACTTTCCATATTTGCGTTTATATTCGCCACATTGTTTACAATAGTAATGTTCTTTTAGTAAACTATGCCACTTTCTTGTCTGTGTAACTATACAATTGAAACATTTTCGTTTATTTTCCTCAAGTATTGCGCCTATAATTATCAATGTAAAATTTTTCGACAAATGAAAAGATAGCATAGTTAAAAATTTATTTACTTATTTTATTGCCAATATAAATAATTCTGTTTTCTAATTCAATCGGATATTCAACTTTTTGTTTTTCTAACAATTCAATTTTATATCCAATTAAATTAATTTCCGTCCAATAACTTGATAAAAGTTTGTCCTTGTAATTTTCTATACTTTCTTTTAATAATTCTTTTTCATATATTTTTGTATTTTCTAAACTCTCATCTAATATCGAAGTTTCATAGAAATTCTCCTTCTCAGCAAAATTATTATATCTTAGTGCCTAAAATTAAAGGATAAATTATTTTAAGTTTATTCATTTAACTTTATAATGTTTCGATTTTATTTTCTTGATTTCGATTAATGATTGTTTTATCCCAATTTTCGATTTCAAATTTTTGGCGATTTTATCAACTTAGAAAATTATTCAAAAATTTCAATGTTTGTCCCAAAACCTCTATTCTCACATAATGGAATACATTCTATCCGGTTTTTTTCTATTTCTTTGAATTTAGTAAAAACCGAACTACTAAAAATGCGTCAAATCATTAATCGAGAAATTTATGATTTGTTGACAACTTTAATTATGAGATACCTTATCCTCTGATATGGTGCTGTGTGATTTCGGCAGAAGTGACGTAGGCAGTGGTTAAATGGGCAGCGAGTGATTTAGGCAGTGAAGTGAATTGAGCAGTGAGTGATTTGGGCAGTAAACGTTTTTAAAAAAAATATTTTCCACATAAAAACAATTTGAGTATCATCAGATTATGAGTGATTTAGGCAGTAAATTATTTATTTTTAAAAAACTATTAATGATCACAAATTTAAAAGTATATCTTAAAGTGTAAATGATCAGCACAAGACCGGAGGCATAATATGTTCAAGAAAAAACTTATTTCAATACAAATCCGAGCCCTAGTTATAAACATATTCCTGAAGAATAAAATTTACTGCCCAAATCACGCATATTTATTTTTCGTTGATACTCAAATTGTTTTTATGTGGAAAATATTTTTTTAAAAAACGTTTACTGCCCAAATCACTCACTGCCCAATTCACCTTACTGCCTAAACCACTCACTGCCCATTTAACCACTGCCTACGTCACTTCTGCCGAAATCACCAGACACGGAATCCCCTGTTATTCCTATTAAATTATCTAGTCACTTTTTGAAAGATAGAATAATAATTATATCGAAATGTCATTAGGTGTTTCTAATGATTTACTCTTTATTAGTGAAATTCTATTAATACTCAATAAAATTAAAATACCCGTTTTTTACATTTAGGCAAAATTCTTTGAATATTTTCATTATTGGCAATTTCAATTAAAACTTTTTTTCTTAATTGAACAGCTGGGATATATGTCCTGTCATTTATATCAACATTAAAAATATTTTTTTCAAGATTTAATTCAGCTGGATGCAAAAAGACTTCCAACTTATAATCAGGACTACAATATCTGAAATTGTTTTTCTTTTCGATTATTTTCAACATAAAACGCTCTTTTAGTTCAACATTTTTTAAATAAATAAATTCTCTTTTTCCTTCCCAATCATCTTTAATTTTTACCCCAATACGTATTGTTTTTCCATCGCAATGAATATTTAATAAAATAATTAAATATAAGAGAATGATTAAATTAAATTTAATCATCTGAAATTTTTTGTAATAAAGCCAGTAAAAATTTCATTTGTTTTTTTAAAAGAAGGAGATTTTGAAGACCACTGTGAGACTCAAATATCGAGCAGAGATGTGAACTATGAGATTTTGGCGTTCTGACGATTGGCTTGATTTATATGTTTTGGCGGGTGGCACGACAATTGTACAGTGGGACAATTGTACAGTGAGACAACTGTACAGAAGACTAGGTTTGCCAAAATGGACCGACTCGGACCGAAAGATCGAGTCGGGCCTAGATGTTAGGCCCGAAAAAGACTCGTACCGGCCCGACTCGATAAAGTTAGGCCCGAAAAAGTCTCGTACCGGCCCGACTCGATAAAAACAAGTCCGAAAAAATTGTCTCGGAAAAAGTCGGCCCGACTCGAACAAGACTCGATGGACAAAAATGGGAGAAATCTGGCTTTTTGGCCTTCCAAAATTCGAAAAATTTTCGCCTGCGGCGCTGAAAAAGGAAGAAATCAGGCCTTAGCCTTACGAATATCTCAAAATTTTTGCCTGCGGCGCTGAAATGATCCCGCGGGATCACGTTCCATTTGAACTTTTGAAACTCAATCAGTTTTGAGAGTCAGCAATTTTCCGCAGTCAGCAATTCTAACTGTAAAATCCGCAATCGCAATCTTGTCCACAAGTCAAAAAACACGCAATCTTACGCAATCCGCAGTCCACCATTCCACCATCCGGGATATAAGGGGTAATCTGGGGATATAAGTTAGTTTAAAGAATTAAGTGTGATTTAAGTGGCACCAGTGATTTGGAGGTATATCAGTGATTCCATCCTTTTTTACCGACGGAGTCGAAAAGTTTAAGACTTTTGGAATACAATAGGCCAGATTTCTTCCTTGTTTACTGTCAATGAAGTGATAAAGAAGCCTTAGGACAAATTATGATGGATTTAGAGCATTAACAAGGATACTAGGGATTTTAGAATACAGTGGGATTTTATTAAGGGATTTGGATATCCACTGATATCCATCTCAATTCTCTTCAGCCCTTCCTTTACCCTCCAGATCCATCAATATACCTTTTAATTCTCAGATTCCCTCCAAATCCACTAACTATTTTTAAATAAATCTTTTTAAAAATGACTCGAAAATGCCTCGGTGCCCGACTCGATAAAAATAGGCCCGAAAGTGACTTGTTCCGGTCCGACTCGATAAAAACAAGCCCGAAAAAGTTGCCTCGACCGTCGGCCTGCCTCGAAAACGGCAACCCTAATCTTAATGAAGACAATATCAACGGAATTGAAATTGATTCTATATAGATTTAATATTTGTTTTAAATTTCTATGTTATAAAAATTACTTCGCATAGGAGTTGAAAAATACAAACGCACGTCCCATTTGAAGCGCACGTCCCAATAGAAGCGCAGTTTACGAGGGGGTTAAAATATAGAAGCGCATGCGCTTCTATTGAGAAAAATACGGTAATTAAAGTAAATAAAAACTAAAATTTTGGTTGAAAGTAATACATTAGGGTTTATAAGCGCGATTATTTCCTACAAAATACGAAAAAGAGTAATTAATGAAATTGAAATCCTCAAGTACAATAGCCATATTTGAGTTACTGGTCATTTTTCTTAATTTTTGCTTCTTATAAAAAGAATTTGCCGTAGTATAAAAGAGGAGATATGGAGGATTTATCGTAAAAGAGGAGGAGCAATATGCTTGTTTACTAAATTCCGACATAAAGTGCAAATCAATCTCATGCCTTTTATTGATTTAAATTTATTTAACTAAATTTCTTTTTGTGACTCTATTAATAAGCATGATGCAATATTTTGACATTTAATTTTGAAATGCCGAGTGCAAAAGAATTTTAAGATGATAAATAAATATATTGAATATTCTTAAATTAATAATGTCAGCTATTGCTGCGTTGATAGAATTTTTTATCCGTCTTTCAGTTTAACTCCCATGATTTTAAATGCTTAACTTATAATAGTTGTATCTGTTGAAATTTGAAATAGTGTTACACATGACTCTAGAATTGATACCTACACTTTTATTTTTCCTGTTCACGATAATCATTCTCAGAGACACTTGTTTATTTAGTATTTTCTGCTACCCCCAGGGTTGTTTGATTTTGACGTACAAAAGATTTTGACGTTTCGCATCTTCCGACAAAAGAAAACTTGAATGTATTCTATATACGATTTATAAAGAGTTTCATCAGTTATAAATATTACTTTGTTTATTTTTTAAAAATTTATTTTAAAAAAATATTTTATGAAAAACAATAAGAAATTACAAAAAGTGCAAATTACAAAATTTAATCTTTTTGTAAATGTTTTATGCCGCCCAATTTTGCATTGACTAATGTGAATTCATCTGAATAGTAAATTGCAGATTTATTTTTATAACAATATTATTTAATTACATATTTGGGAATGTTTAATTTTAAATAATTTTTATATTTAATTATTTTACAATTTATCGGCTTGCATAATAGAGCATGTGTTGTGAATAAACCCAATTAAATCCAGATCGGAAGTTTTACGCTGAGTTAAAAGAAACAACTTTTTGTGGGAGTGTTGTCTCGTTTTTCCATTTGTCCTAAAGAGAGTACACGGGGCATTTATTTGCATTCCTTAAGTGCACGCCGCATTTTTCTATCAAGCGTGGCCATATGTATAAAAGAAATCTCCCTCGACCATGTTTGCTTCTGAGAGTTACACGACTTACTTATAAAGCTTGAACCCTATTTTTTTATGTCTAGCATAGAAAACGACCCCATTGACTAGATCATTAAGTTTATTCGATTCATTTTTTCATTTTTGGTACTTTAAAATTTTTCGATTAAATGATTGTGAATTTCACTACTAGGTTGTGAAGTTCAAAAAATCATACTTTTAAAAATATCACACATATATAGTTAATCCTAGTAAAATTAAGAGTAGATTCGGATCTTTATGCCTATTATAATGAAAAAGAAAATTTGTAAAACATCACCCTCTAAAAATTTAATTTAAAAAACGGCTACTAATTATGCCGAACATAATATTTGAAAATAATTTGGAAGGCAATCCATTGCAATACATTATAAATGTATATAATAATATAAATAAAAGTTATATAGTCATCAAACTTTTCTTCCATTAAATAACCTTCATATAACAACTTATTTATTTATTTTGTAAATAGCGGCATTTCAAATAAACATTTGCACGTTTTATATTTCTAAAAAAATATTTTAAACTATTTAAAACTAATAATATTAAACAAGTCAATGTACAAAAAGTGCAAATTACTTTATTTATCCCGCCGATTGACAAATAAAAATAAAGTACAATTTCAAAATATTAAATGACATGCGGACTAATCTTATGAATTTTTCATTAAACATAAAGTGCAAATATTTCTTTTTAAACGTCTTATATATGTATTTCAAAATAAATAAAGACAGTATTTAAATTAAGACTATTTAATAAAATTATTTAATTCATCTATTATATTTGTATTTAATAGGATATTTTTAAAATTAAAATTTAAAATGAATAAATTTATTATAATTCTTCTCTCTTATTTGATTGTTCTGTTGAGTATCCAAATCAAAGGTAGAATGGTTGAGGTTGGATTAAAAATAAAAGACGATTGGGAAGAAAAAAGAGAATTTATTTATTTAAAAAATATTCAAATAAAGGAATGTTTTGTATTGATAATGAATGTAAAACAAAAAAGTAGTATAGTTGATTATCTTTGCAAAAATACTGGATCGTTAAGTAAAATTGAAGTGAATCCTATTAATAGAGTTTTTATTGTTAAACTAAATCATGGGTCTAAATTTATCTCTCAATTAAAAAAGAGAATTTTGATTGAAATTGCCAATAATGAAATTGTTAAGAGATATTTGAAAAACTTGGAAAAACAGGTTTAATATATTATAGATAAACAAATTTAATATATTATAGATTCGCCTAAATAATAATTTTATCATGAATAATAATTATTATGAAACTTCGATATTAGAAGAAAGTTTAGAAAAAATAAATAAAAAGGAATTATTAAAAGAAAATATAGAAAGTTACAAAGCCAAACTTCTAAGAAGTTATTGGACGGAAATTAATTTAATTGGATATAAAATTGAATTGGTAGAAAAACAAAAAGTTGAATATCCGAAAGAATTAAAGAATAAAATTATTTATATAGGCAATAAAATAAGTAAATTTAGTTAATTGGATTTATTTAGCGTAATTTTAAATATTTATTGTTAAAATTTATAGATGTAATTAATAAAATATACAAACGACAATGTTTCAATTGTGAAACTACACTAACTAATAACTGGTATGAATACCTGAAAGAGGAGCATTATTTGTGCCAATCATGCTACATATATAATCAAAGAAATAATGGAAAGCATAGACCAAAAGAATTGTGGAATAAAATTAAAATGGTTTTTCTTTAACAAAAACTACATATTATGATAATTCCAGAATATTTACTATTCAATCAGATTCTTATGTAACGTAGTTCGGACTCATATATTCATTTTGACTAAGCCGATATTTTCTCTCTCCTTAAAACTAATATTTTCGGAAATTTGTATAGTTTAATAAATAATTCTTGATGATAGTGAACATTTATAATTGTGCATAATTTTTCTACAAATATTTAGATAAACACACAAGATCGGAATTGTACTATTTGCGATGTTACTCATACACCACACTGGTACCGTCATTCAAAACCAGGACACTATTTATGCGCTGCTTGCTACATTAAACAGAAAAGAATGAATTAATCAAATAACGAAGGCAGGTGGTTGTTTGTGCTTTAAAATTTAGTTTACTTTGATATTATAGATCGAAGTTGAAGGCGGATACAATTTGGAAAAGTCATACTACACAAACGATGAATGGATAAAAATGAGTATAAAATAATATAATCTTGTTATCAGAGTTCAATTAGATTTTTTAATTTCTGACTTTTTTGCTTTCTTTAACAAATTTCCCTTCTCATTTCTGAATTCTTTAATTTTTCGATTCCTTATCCTTTAAAATTTTCTTTCCATCTTTTATCTTTTTAGTTTTGATAAATATTGTCCAGGTTTTGAAAGGTCAACTCATCATTTTATTTGATTAATTCCGTAAATATATTATAATAATAATGATCCTCCTTGAATAAATTTTATTAGAACAGTTTTATTTAAAATGACTTTTCCGTATTCAAAATTGATGTCGAAGATAGGTGTAAGGGGAAAATTGGAGCTAATTGTAATTTTTATCGATTTTTTATAAATTTCCTAATTTTAATTTAATTGTGCCGTACGAGTCTTTTAGGCCAAAATTTGATGCCTGATTCGATCGGCGTATTGTAGTGATGGTCGGGAGTTAAAAAAACCCGAGAGTCGAGAGTCGAGACCGAGACCGGGAATCGACCCCGAGACCGAGTCCCGGGTCGAGACCGAGATCGAGACCGAGAGTCGAGACCAAGAGATTAGGAGGGATACCCTCTCTCAGTCTCACATGTCCCACGGGACATGTGACACAACAAACCACACAACAAACGTTGCAAGGCTTTGAAGCCATAAATCCTCCTATTTCATCCATTTCCTGCGCCGCAGGCGAAAATTTTGAGAGTTTTGGAGGTTTTTAAGTCAGATTTCTTCCATTTTTTGTGCCGCAGACGAAAATTTTGAAAAATTTGGGAGGCCAATAGCCAGATTTCTTTCTTTTTTACCGCCGGAGGCGAAAACGCTGCGCCGCAGGAGGAAATTTTGAAAAATTCATGATTAAATTAAAATTTTTAATGTTTTTTTCAAGTTTAAAAAATTAAGAAAAAATAAATTAAAAATTTTAAAATCAAAGTTTAAAAACGTTTATTTCCGAAAAGAAAAATTCAAACAACCTCATTTCCACCTTAGGATTCGAACCCAGCACTTACGAAATATTTAAGTGAGTGAAGTCAGTCAACTTAACCACTCAACCACCAACCATCAAAAGCAAATGGGAGAAATTATAAATATATTCCTTTCCCCTTTCCTTCAAAAAGTTCAAAAAATTTCCGTCATTAGGGGTGTAAATTTAGTCTCGTTTTCCGAGACTAAAACACCGAGACCGAGAGCTCAAAAAACCCGGGAAATTTCTCGACTCGGGAACCGAGACCGGGAATCCCGACCATCACTAGCGTATTGACAGAAGAACCACCGACAAAAGACCCACAAGAAAAAATAAAAAAACTTAAGAAGAAATTTTCCGAAATTTTTGAAAAAGTCATGTTTATTTTTCTGGGTAAAAGATTAAAAAAATATTTTAAAATAATAAAAAAATTTTATCTCACAGTTAATCAATAAAATGTTGATCAATGAAAAAGTGAATTGAAGAGTCGAGTGATTAATTGGGATATGTGGCGTAGTGACAGAAGACCCACAGACAGAAGACCCACAGACAGAAGACCCACAATAATAAAATACCCACAGACAAAAGACCCACAAAAAAATTTTTTAACCAAAACTTAAGAAAAGATTTTCTGAAATTTTTGAAAAAGACTTTTCTATTTTTCTAGGCACAAGATTAAAAAATATATTTTTAAAATATTAAAAAAATTTTATTCCAGAGTTAATAAATAAAATTTGATTAATAAAAAAGTGGAATAAATAGCGGGTGATTAATTGGGATATGTAGGATTAGCGTGGGATTTAGAGAATATATGTGAAAACCAAAATTTCAAATCATCCTGTCTATTTTTATCCGTAAATTGTTTATAAAAGGAACCGGGAGAAATAATACTTTGATATCTCCCTTAAACAGAAAATCGGATATGACAGGGGATTTAAAGGGATGTAAACGGATTTAAACCTTTTAAGCTTTTATAATTCTTCTAATCCGCTTTTATCACCCGATATCCCTCCATCTTACTCAGAAATAATTACATAATCTTTGCTAATAACAATGATCCACGACATCCTTGCATATCTCCAATACCCTTGACCACTTCTAATCCTATATCCCTCCTTGTGGAATTAACTGGCTCTCGCTATAATCCAGTTAACCTTAAATACTCCTTGATACTAAATGTCCTTTTGATCTACTTTTCCTTTTGGGAATTATTTTGGGAATTATGAAAGGGCAAGAAGCACGGTTTCTACTTTTTTAGCAAGTATTTTGAAGGCCAATTAGCTATTTTTATACCATTTTTATATCTGAACCTAATCGGATTATATTTTTTGACTCGACTTGGACCGGATTAAAAATCCCGAAAATACATTAAACAAGATCCACCTTCGTTAAACAAGCTCTCGGTCATTTGACAAGATTTCCATCGTTGGAACAACTTCACCCGTTTTTTGTTAAAATAACATCCCCGTTATTGGAACAACCTTTCCGATTATTGAAATCAGAACAACTTTTCCCGTTGTTGGATCAACCTCTTATTGTGGAAAACTAATAAAATTAACAAATCCCTCACGCCAAAATTTATGCACAATAAAACTAAAAAATAGTTGTGGGTCTTTTGTCTGTAGGTATTCTGTCCTTGTGGGTCTTCTGTCTGTGGGTCTTCTGTCCTTGGGTATTCTGTCTGTGGGTCTTCTGCGTCGACCCGGGGATATGTAGGATATATTTAGAGGATATAAAACTTGAGAAGAGGAGACCTGGGATCGGGAGTCAGATCTGAAATGACCCCGGGAGTCGGAATCGGGAGTTTTATCTTTCTTTTTAGCTCTCTCCCTCTTCATGCCCTATTCACTCCCAAACTTTGATAATAAACATTTTTTGAATTTAAATGAATTTGATAAGTATGAAAATATGAGCCGTGTGAAAATATGAGCCGCAAATGGATCTGCATCAAAAGTTAAAAGTATATAAACCGATACGGATATAGACTTCACGGACTTCACGGAATTACAGTCATCTCTACTAAACAACTTTTTCAGAGTCCTATTTTCTTTTTTTATTTTCTTAAATTTTGGCTATTATTTAATGTTAAAAATAAAAATCATATGAAAATAAATCATGTAAAGCATATAGCTGTTAATTTCCTAAGGCTGAGCAGTAGGCGGCGTGGTGTAATGGCTAACACATCAGTCCGGTCTACTGAAGATGCTGGTTCGCTCCCAGCCGCCGATTAACCTTTTGCACTAGCTAAAGGAGAGAAATAGCTATAGCTCAGCTGCTTTACTGGTAGCACCGGATGGTTCAGCGAACGCTGAACGTATGACGATCCATCCCATAGGCCCTGGGTTAGAGAAATGAAATCCGCCAGAGAAGGCGATGATTAAGCTACCCCGCAAGTGAGAGAAAAAGCGGGAAGAGGGCAGATAAGAAGACTAGGGACAGTCTTCCCTGGGGATGGAGGTGTAAAGCATATAGCTATTAATTTCCTAAGGCTGAGCAGTAGGCGGCGTGGTGTAATGGCTAACACATCAGTCCGGTCTACTGAAGATGCTGGTTCGCTCCCAGCCGCCGATTAACCTTTTGCACTAGCTAAAGGAGAGAAATAGCTATAGCTCAGCTGCTTTACTATCATAAGATTTTAATTAATCAATGTCAGATGGGAATTTTTTATATTTTTTCTTCGCTATTTCTTCTCTCCTTGCTCACCTCCTCTCACTATCTCAATACTCTCTCTTCTTTTACCTATCTATAGATATTATTCTTCGATAATATAGGATCCTTGTACCTCCTTCCCTGTCTATTAAAAATTTTTAAAAGATTTTCCCTCCTTGCTGCTTGTGTATTAATTCTCTTGAAAGCCCTAACCGCTTTTTCACACTACTCATAGCTATCAGTCTCCATTATTCAATAGCCTTTAAAAATTTTTTTCAATTTTTAAAAGAAAAATTGAATACATATCTCCAAATGGTTGAGGATCCTAGAAAGTTTTTATAAATTTTTAGTGTTTTACACGTTAGGTCAGTTCTAAATTGAAAAATAGTATGCGAAACTTATAACACGCATAGATTCCAATTGTAGATAGTAGTGATTCTCGGGAGAAGAAAAGACTTGGGATCGAGAGTAGGTTCTGGAAATGACCTCGGGAGTCGGGATCTGGAGTCGTGAATTTTTAATAATTTTATACAAATGTTAAAAAATTTTCTAAACATCAAAAATTCATGAAATTTAGTGCCCATTTCTCCTAACAATTTTTTCACAGTAAAAATACTCTGCTTTACTATCCGAGACCCTTCTATTTTGTTTGTTATTAGCTGTTAAAAATCATAAAACTAGTTAATCAATGTTAGCTGGAATTTTTTTAAATTTTTCCCTCTTAACTCTCTCCCCTCTTCATGCCCTATTCACTCCCCTAACTCCCCCTCTCTTCATTTTTTCTCTCTATCCCTTCTTTAGCCCTTCAATAGCTATTATTCATCGACTATATGACATTCACGTGCCTCCTGATATTAAAAATCTTTAAAAAATTTTCCCTCCTTTCTGCCTGTCTATTAATTCCCTTGCTAGCCCTATCCTCTTTATTCAGCCTGAAAAGGACCGGGAAACGGGACCGGGTCCCGATCCCGTTCCGATCTCTACTTAATTTATGCAGTTTGAGTCGGGGTCATAAAAATTTTTCGGGGTTCGGGGTCGTCGGGGCCGAACTTTCGGGGGCCGGGGTTTTCGGGGTTGGGAATGTCGGGGTCGGGTTTTAGGTCAAAAAATGTCGGGGTTCGGGGTCGGGGCGCAACCCTACTCTAAAACGATTAAACATAAAGTTTTAAAAATCAGTTTATAACTGGATGGATACAGAAAAAAAATTGGATATACTTTAGCCGGTGGCCCACTTAGAAACAGGTCAAATTATATACCATTCGATTCGTCTCGGCGAGATGAGTTGAATGGTACCACTCTTTTTTTGCGGAAATTCCTACGAGCCGAGATATAGGTCCTTAAAAACCGAAAAACCATAGGGGGGACCAAGCACTTTTTTGGGGCGAAAAATTCGAATATGCAAATAATAGCTCATTCGAAAGAGCTCGTCGAGCTGAGTCGAATGACACCAAAATCAATGAAATCCGACTTGATTGGACCGAGATATAGGCCCCTGAAAACTGGTAATCCATTTTTCTCGCATTTTTATTAACAAAATTCCAAAAAATTTAAAAATTTTACAACTAGGACCATAAAGTTTCCATAAAGTTTCTTAATCAGGTTTGATTATGAAGTAATCTGTATGAGATCACGTCTCAGTCTCTGGGAAGTTCCTAGTTATATTACTACATTTTACTTTTACAATATAGCAAATATTTTAATTAAATATAAATATTAGTCTAGAAGTAAATGGAGCGCGTTAAATGGAGAAACAATTACTGGGAGTTTTGTAATTTTTTGGAAGTTGGTGATACCAACTAAAAATGTAAATGTGCCCAGTGAATTTTTCTGTTGAAGAACCTTGGTCCATCCGTTACAGTGATGGACTCTTCGCATTTTATAATCTAAATAGGGCTCTTTTCCAGATCATGCGTCCCATGAAAATTGATGCGTCATGAAATGAATTGAAAAAATATTGCAAAATTAAAAAATAACATTTAAAGAATGTGTTATAAGTAGGGACCGGATTTTTAGGTTGTAAAAACCTTAAAATAGGTACCTAAATAGGTTGCAAAAAATGCCGAAATAGGTTACAAAAACTCGAAAATAGGTGACAAAAATGGTAAATAGGTTGCAAAAAAAGGTCGACATAAGGGGTAAAAAAGCAAAAATAATGAATATTTTTATTTTCCGTTCAAAAATTTTATTCTCATATTAATAATGCTAAAAATTTTCCATTTTTCAAATTTTCACTGGGAGATAATTATTAAGAAAAAAATTTTTTGAATTTTTAAAAAAATATTTTCCCAAATATTGAAAAAAATATTGGGTGATAAGAAAAATTTATAAAATTTTTAAAAAATTTTAAGTTTTTACGAAAAATTTTGAAAATTTGTGCTAAAAAATTGAATTTTTACGAAAAACACCAACAAAAATCAAAAATCTTCAAAATAGGTTAAAACCTATTTTAGGTTTCAAAACACCAAAATAGGTTCCAATAGGTGATAATAAATCCGCGCAAACAAAAGATTTTCAAAAAATAACAACGGATTTGAGCTCAATTCATCATAACTATTTCGCAGAAAAAATAGGTTATAACGTAAAAATCCAATCCCGTATATAAATAACAATTTCAGTTTAATTTTAGATAAGCTTTTAAATTAAATTAAATGTTTGTTCATATTTCCCTTCTCAGATTCAATGATGTGCTTTCCACCACTTCAAAATTAAAACCACGATTGCTGCAATTATGCCAAGCGTAATTATAATCCAGGCTATTAAACAATTATATTTTCCCTAGCAAAATCCATCTCCACTATTTTCATTCCCAAAACAACCCGAACTTCTATCATCAGCGCGCTTGCGACGAGTCAAAAATTGTTTAAAATTCATTTGCTTATGCTCTAAAAGAAAAAATAAGTAGTTTGAGTTACTAGCATGATCATTTTTTATTTTCAAATAAAATTAGGTAATGGAAACTAAGTAAACTATTTGAACCCATGCATGATGGCTTAATTTCATATTTTTAATTCTTTACACTTTTTGGCTTGCCTAGATAAAAATCCTGCTCGTTTGTAAATGATTTTTTCTAATTCATTCCATGTTAAAATCAATTTTTTTCATTTTGTTATTTCTTGAATTAATAAAAATCACTTACTATATTTTTCGACTTCCTGCTTCTTCCCACAAAAGCATCCGAACTTGGCCGGGATTTTAAAATTAAAAGCAATTGATTTCCAAATTGAAATGGCCTCATCAAATATATTTTCCTCAACTCCGTAGCTTCCTGCAAAATGTACCCACAACCTATTAAAAACTTCAGTCAAATAGTTCATGTCATATAATTTTTTGACCTCTATGAGTTTTCCATTTTGTAATTTTTCTTGAATTTTGCCATATTTTTTATCATTGAAATTGTTGAAAAGGGTTAGGGACGTTTCTTTGACACTTTGAATGTTATCAAATGCTTCTTGCAAGTTCGAAGCCTTAGCATTGTCAAACAAATTGTTGAGGTCCTAAAAGTTTTTGTAGATTTGTGAAATTTTATAGTCAATAAGTTGGGAGTCATGAATTGAAATTGAATGGAAATATATAGAGATGTATCAGATCCTTAATGGCATTAAAATTGAGTGAGAGTAACAGCATTCAGTCGACCGAATGCTGTTACAGCATTCTGTGCTGCATTCTGTAACAACATTCGTTCACAATAATAACCATATTCCAATACATATCTTTGGATTATATAGCCAGCGACTATATTTTTGATCATATTTCGTTTTCCAGGAAACTTACATAATTACTGTGTAATTTCTTAATTTCTTCCTCAATGATTCCCAACTTTTGTTTAATCTGACAAACTTCTTCCAAGTTGTCCATTTTTCCATAGCCTTTTCCACCATGACTTCGACTGTTAACTACAACAAAAATAAATAGGAATATTAAAATAAATTTTATTTTCATTCCTAAGAGAAGATTACGTTAACTAGCTTGAGATTTTAACGATAATTTTGCTTAACTGAAATCGTATAAGGTAATTAAAGTAAATAAAAACTAAAATTTTGGTGAAAGTAATACATTAGGGTTTATAAGCGCGATTATTACCTACAAAATACGAAAAAGAGTAATTAATGAAATTGAAATCCTCAAGTACAATAGCCATATTTGAGTTATGGTCATTTTTCTTAATTTTTGCTTCTTATAAAAAGAATTTGCCGAGCATAAAAGAGAAGAATATGGAGGATTTATCGTAAAAGAGGAGGAGCAATATGCTTGTTTACTAAATTCGACATAAATTGCAAATCAATCGCATGCCTTTAATTGATTTAAATTTATTTAACTAAATTTCCCTTTTGACTCTATTAATAAGCATGATGCAATATTTTGACATTTAATTTTGAAATGCCGAGTGCAAAAGAATTTTAAGATGATAAAAAATATATTGAATATTCTTAAATTAATAATGTCAGCTATTGCTGCGTTGAAACCGGAACTTTAAAAAAATTTTTTTGCTAGCAAATTTTAAAAAATTTTTCATTTTGATTTGGGTTGTAGGTTTCGCCAAATTTTTCGGGTTCCGGGCCGGAACTTAGGAAAGTTCCGGTTCCGGGAACCGGAACTTAAATTGGATCCGGTTCCGGTCAAAATTTCGGTTCCGGTGAAACACTACTATTTAGAGAATAACTAATTATAGTGTGAATCGTGTAATGAGGTTAGATCAGGGTTTCGATATCTGCGGACCAAAACGTGTTCGCGCCTAAACGTCCCAGTCCAGTATCTGGCTGTTCTAGTTTTGGTAGTTTCTTCCTAAGAATCTACCAAAAAAGGCGAAAATCCAAAGTGCGCTTATACTTTTGAACACAGTATTGAATAATTTATAATGTTAGAGATAATAGCAGAATCTAAATTGAAAAAATATCTTCTCTCGTTGGGCCCAATCCATTTATTTTTGTAAGCCAAGCAATGCCTTAGGCTAAATCTTCATTAAAACATCTGTTTTCGCGATCTGTCGTTTAGTTTTTTGTAGTGTTTACGCTTATATTAATTTTGGGACGCATATATTTTAAAGGGACGCATAAACTTTCATGGGACGCATAAAGTTCATGGGACGCATGTCCTAAGATAGAGCCGACTTATGTGTATATTGCAGGATGTGAATGGACTTGGGTGGATTTTAGTGATAGTCGGATATTTCAAAGGAAGTGTCTGGTCTTCCGGAACTTGGGTGTTCCTCTTGGCCTTCAGAAATTCTCAAAATTTAAGCCAGCGGAGCGAAAAGAAAGGGATAGAGCTACGGATCTCGTGATCCGTAGCCTATCACTCGTATCCGCATAACCTACACAAATCCCCGAAATAATATTATCCATTCATTTACCACCCGGAGCCCGGAGCCAGCATTGATCATGGGCGTATCATGGAATTTTGTCGGATTAAGAGGGATATAGGCGGATTAAGAAAATAAATGAAATTTGGATGATGATCCCCTGCATCACTGTCAACAAAGCCCAAACCCAGCACTGACTCGTGTTTTTCTCAAATACTCGGACTCGGACATACTCTAGTTTGAATCCTGATACAGCAGATAAAACGTTTTTTTAATAAAACTTTACCATTTTTAAATTACAAATATTAAAATTATGTTCATTTTTCGAATTTTATTGTTAAGATTTTAAAAATAAAATTAAAAAAATTTTTTATAAAATTTTTAAAAAATACCGAATACCGGCCGGTATACCGAAAATGTTGAGACGGTATTTTCCGGTATCGGTATTTCTCCTGTATACCGATACCGTACCGGTCAATTTTTATAAAAAAACGGTATTTTTCGGTATCGGTATTTTTTCGGTATACCTACCGAATACCGTCATTTGCCGAACACTAGTTAAGTTGCTGTGATTGACATGGTTGTGAGCAATGTGAATTAAGATTTTTAAAATTTTCTTGTAAAGAGTGAATATAAGCAAACATCTACTTAATGTTATTTACCTATTTTATTTGTAATTTTAAAATTCTGAAAGAATAGGTCAGTATCGATATAGTTGAAAGCAATTGTTTATTTTTTGGAAGCTTGAACAGCGTTCATAGCTATTTTTGGTGTTACCTAAATCAGATCCATCAAGATTGATTTTCAATTTGAGAGGATATCGGGGATTAAAGGATGTTGGGATTAATAGGAGTAGAAAGAGGATTAGGAGATTTGAGAGGAATAAGAGGATTGGGGATGGGAAGAGGGTGACTCAATCCTTCTATAACGATTTGATTCATCTTAATCCCTTTTTTATTCACAATAATGTATAGATGCATATTATGCAAAAATTGACAATTAAATAATTTCAAATTTACTCTTTGTCTTTTCAAATTGTATAAATAATCTGTCAAATTAAAATATAATACAAACAATTTTTAAAAGCTTTTATTAAATATATTTTGTGATACATAATTAAATCAACTATTCTTTAATTTATTAAATTTCATATTTGATTATTAACGTTGTTAACGTCTTCTACGTCTCAGCATGCACGAAATGGGCGAAAACTTGAAAAAATAAATGTTAATTAGTTAAGTTTGAAATTAGTGGCACACTCTTATGCGCCTCTATATCTACTTAGCTCAACTATAATCTCTACTTATACTTTTTGGACACATATACTCTCATATAACTCGCTTTGAGATACACAACCAGTGTTTTATATCGTAAAAGGGGTTATCACAGAGATTCATGTTATGATTATCACAGAGATTTAAAAAAAAAGACTGTGAGTGTTGTACGAGAATCGTGAATAAAAAAGGGATTAAGATGAATCAAATCGTTATAGAAGGATTGAGTCACCCTCTTCCCATCCCCAATCCTCTTATTCCTCTCAAATCTCCTAATCCTCTTTCTACTCCTATTAATCCCAACATCCTTTAATCCCCGATATCCTCTCAAATTGAAAATCAATCTTGATGGATCTGATTTAGGTAACACCAAAAATAGCTATGAACGCTGTTCAAGCTTCCAAAAAATAAACAATTGCTTTCAACTATATCGATACTGACCTATTCTTTCAGAATTTTAAAATTACAAATAAAATAGGTAAATAACATTAATTAGATAGTTGGATTTGGAGCATAGAAGGATATAGTGATTAAGTTAGATTTGATGAGAATCGAGGGTTTACGAGGGACATGAATATATAATCACTCAATTTCAGTTCTTAATCGTCCCCATTTGAACGTAACGCACTTAATCGTATAGACTTGAACGTTTAGACTTAAATGCCCTTGGCCTTCCAAGATTAAAAATTATTGCCTGCGGCGCTTAAAAGGGAGGAAATCTGGCACCTTGGCCTTCAAAATTTTTCAAAATTTGGAAGGCCAAGGTGCCAAACTTTTCAAAAGGTGCAAATTTTTTAAAAATCAAAAGCCTAATCCCATTTATCCTCCCCCCCTCCCCATTACCTTATTCCCTCTTAATACCCTGAACCGGAAAGTAAATCATGCGTTATGAGACTTTAACTCAATATTTTAGCACCGCAATGGAAATTTTAGAATTATATTGTTCGTTTTTGAAGAAAATAAAAATTTAAAATTTTTAAAAAAATTTTTTAGTAAATCCCGATCCCGAGTTTTCAATCCCGGTCCCGATTCGGAATCGGGATCTCCAGTCCAAATCCCGATCCCGACTTCGGCCAATCCCGATCCCGTGTCGGGATCCGGGATCGGGATCGGGATCACCATTCCGAAATCCCGATCCCGGGTTTTTCTCTAAATCCCGATACCGGCCAACTCTACTCTCTAGTAGAATACTCTATCAAGTGAATTACCCTCATTTATGTCTATTGATTAATCATAGTATATAATTCATTATTTCGATCCATATTAGATGTGCTGATATTTTTAAATAATGATAACATCCTGAGTAAATGTGTGTATTTTTGTAAGTCTAGCAATGCTATGGCTAATATTGCATAAAGTAAGTAAATTTATTTGCTGAGAGGGTTTTTACCTTACAAACAATTATTTCTAGACGGATTGAGACGATATAATGAACAAACTCGATTGTTATCTAAATCAATATTTTAGCGATAAATGAAACAACAACGGATCTGGAGCCACTTTGAAATGTCAGAAGCCATGATTTGAAATGAGTATTAGCAAGGGCAACAACCTCCGATAACAATACTTATTATTAATCAATTAAATTGACTTCCAAAAAATATCAAAATTGCCGAAAAACAAACCGAAACGGACTTTATGTTTGTATTCTTGTTAAATCTTCAGATATCTAAATATTTAAATATTTTGCAAAAAAAGGAAAATTTAGGAGCAAATTTAAAAAATAAACACACACTATTCACAGCTAGCCAATCATCCAACGACACTGGTGCTGTCAGCTAACTCGTGAGAAAAAAATTTTGAAGGTGCACTTTGATTGAAATTCGCCGTAATCCATAAAAGAACGATGCTTTAATAAATAGCCAAATTAAAAAATGGCTTCCAAAAAATTACGTCCGATCGACCCATCCCATATCAGGCTGCAATTAAATTTCAGAATTTACATTAAACATATTTGTAAACTTTAATATTAATAAAAATTCAGAACTAAGCTCAAAAATATTTGCAATTTACCTTTAAAACTTGAAAGAAATTTCCGCAGATATATTAAGAAAGAGATAAAAGTTTATAACCTGGCTGGCATTGATCCTTTGACCTCAAGACAATTAGTGCTAGAGGCGTTCGCCTTATACTTAAAGATACTCCACAGACTGTGCTACAGAAGGACGCTTCTTTCACCTTTTATCATTATACTTGTGCTCAATTTACGCTCTTAATTTATAGCCAAATCTGACTTTGGCTTCCAAAAAATATAAGCTGCTTAAATCCAATACTACGACAGACGTCTAATAAATTTCAAAATTTAACCTAAACTTATTTGTAAATTTTAATATTATTTAAAAACATTTTTGTAAAAATATTTAGCGCTCCAATCTTAAACAGTTTTTCAAGGTGGTGAATATAAGCGTGAGAACTAATCAGGCAAATGATCTAGATATAGCCAAATGATAAATTTGACTCCCAAAAAATAAAAACCGCCAATATGCTGAAGTCAGATTTTAAAATTTTATGATTTTAAAAAATAATTTTTAATTAGTGTAATATGGAGTATTATTAAGTCAGAAAATGTGTTAAACTAGCAGTAGATTTGCTTTTAAAAATGAAAATTAAAGGTATTCAGAAAATTAGCCAAACATCTCGATCTAGATTTAGTTTAGTAACCTGGAAAGGAATCCTCATCTGGATCCAGGAAAATCCAGACTAGATCCGGATTTAGACCGAACTCACTGGAATAAGGTGAATAATGTGTGTATGAATTACATACTTCTAGTGGCTAAATGAAAGTTATTAATTAATTCAACTAAAAGTGATTAACAGGCCCTGATAGATTACTATTGTAAAATTAAATACAGCGTTGCAATCATAATTTTTTGGAAGCCGAGAATTTCTCTAGCTATTGTTCGCTTAATCCTCACAAATACAAATTTTCTTTGTTTTTGATTCAAATTACTGGAAAAAAGTAGACTTTGGACCACAGCGCAAGTATGGTACTGGATCAGAAGTGTAAACATTTTTGTTTAAGAATGGCATGTGGTCTCTTAATCTCCCGATATCCATCCTAATCTACTCAGATCACTCGATGAAATTATTTATCAATTTTCTACATTGAGCCAACATATACGGTGCCGTGCCAAGAGTTGAAAAATGCAGGAGCAAAAATCTCAAATGCCCAATACTCACTGATTAGTAGTTAATGAAATCGACTTCCGAAAATAAGCAAGCTATCAAAAAGGTACTTTAAAATCTTTGTTTTAATTGTTGTTAAATATCTAAGAAAATATTTAATTAAACATTTTGCAAAATCAATGGGAAATCTGGCAACAACTTAATTCGACGATATTGTCTTTAGCATTGGATATCCTTCAAATCCAATCCTTTTTGATCCTTAATATCCCTTTTATTTGCCCATATTGGCAGCTATTGCTAAGAGACTTAGCGGACCAAGTATCATTAATCTCACAATTTGACCGAAGAGCATTTACAGATGAGTAAGTGGTTCTTAGGCAGAGGTAGTCAACTAAGTTGAGTGATTTTTTCGATTCTTGCTCAATGGCTAAAGCTTTACTACAATCCTACACTATATATATTTTATGTTCAGTTAAATTAAGATAATTTTTGATAAAAAATTTTTTAAGCATAGGGATCAGCGTTTAACAAATATTACTACTATATATTAAATAAAAAAGAAGCTATCGTACTGCAGTTGATTAGGAAAGGTTAAACAAAAAGTGAAAAGTAACAAAGCGACCGTTGATTTAAATATGGCGTAAGCGGAATCGAAAACCTGATGTCTTGGTGGTGTAAGGCTAGGAAAAACTTATGTATGTTTAGTTATCAAACCAATAATAGACGCAAAATTAAATTTCAGACGAACACTGGTTGTAGACTAATTGTCCTATGAAAGCTACGTATATTTATCCAGATTCGATATCCGGATACTCAAATACTTATAGTGGCTAACGGTGATAGGTCCGAAAGGTTATTTACAGGAACATTAGTACTGGAAATCAAAGTAGACATGGGAACAATCCTATCTCGTTATTAGCATTGAAAGTTATCAATTAATTCAAATAACAGTAATAAACATGACTTGTTTACTAGCGTGGACTGTTCAGGGGAGCGATCTCGCGGTTAATTTTTTGGAAGCCGAGAATTTCTCAGACTATTTACTGGTTGTAGACTGGTTGTCCTAAGAAAGCCATGTATATCCGGATCCGATATCCAAGTAATAAATTGTGGGATATCCTTTTTTCGGATCAAGATCCACAAACACTATCTTCTATAGAATGACAGTGACAAGGCATTAAACCATAACAAAATTGTTGGGTAAAAGCCCTGGTAAACGCCTCTAGTTAGACAAGGTAGAAGCCTCTCATTAAGCCCCTCTAGATTATATTAAGAGTGAATAGAGAGAAGTAACAATTATTCTCACATATTTCTAGTGGCTAACGGTGAAATTATCATTAATTCAAAGAAAAGTAATTAACAGGATTAGAAAACTACTGGAGATCAGCATAGGCATGGGACTTCAATCAATAATAGCCTAATAAATTTTTAAGCTTACAAAAATAAACTTCAATCATCAATAGTCCTAACACACACTTTATATTCTCTATTAAATATTATTTATTTTATTTAATTAATAGCTTTCAAATTAAATACATTTGGATTCGAACCCAATTTACTGCCAAAAAATTTCGAACAAAGCAATCAGCTTAACTCCTCAAACATACATTTCTTTTAGAATAACAGAAAAATTCTATTTATTAGAAAAAAATTGAAAACTATATTTTGCCGAAAGTATTTTGGAATCCAAATGGCCGAAAAATCCCAAAAATTCCTTTATTAGGAGTGTATTTTTAAAACCGAAACCGGTCGGTATAAGCCATTGGCTTTTCGATTATAGCCGGTATTCGGTATAGCTTAAACAACCCTATCTCTTTATTAGCATTGAAAGTTATCAATTAATTCAAAAAACAGCAATAAACAGTACTTGTTAACTATAGTGGACGGTTGTTGATGACATTGATAATTTTTTGGAAGCCAAAATTTCTCAGGCTATATTTTCGTATGTCTTGATTATGAATGGACTTGGTAGTAGTTCGAAGCGTTCTAATATCGGCGAATTTTTACATTATGTATAGTTGTGATAAAATGAAAAATAAGAGAAAGGGAAGGAAAAATGAAAAAATGGTCAGAAAAAATAGTCTTTGATTATGGACAGCCCTGGTCTCGATCACCTTCCGGCCACTAACTGATAGCTAAAGGAAAAATAATAAAGAGAATCCATCTTTTCGATACTAAAAATGCGGCATAATTTTTTATTTTGCAAAAATTTTGAAGAAAATAATGAAAGAATGAAAAAATATAAAATTTTAATTTTTTGTAGCACTCTGTTGTTGTTGTGAATTGGTAGTATTTGTAATTAATCTTGCAGTCAGGTCTTTCTGAAAAATAAATTTTATTCCAAACAAAAGTCAGTCCTCACTATTAGATTCTTCTCTTGGACTGTCCTGTCTTATAAGGGGCTTCGCATAATCAGGTGTAGTATTCTCTATATATCCCGATTAATTCTCCAAACCACCTGATATCCTTCATAATCCTTAAACTAGGGATATCAGTGGATGTGGAAGGATTAGGGAGGATATAAGCAGATTTTGACCGATATCAGAGAATTTAAGGAGAGTTCAGCTGGTTTGGGACGATTATCAGTGGAATTGAAAATATATAAAGGGATTTGGTAGGGAACTGCCCTCTAACCAAACTGTTATCCGACAAAAAGGACCGCTATCGAAAATGATTCTGACAAAACTACAAGGTGCCCAAAAACTAGCCAAATTTAGAATTGGCTCCCAAAAAATCAAAAGGTCCCAATACAGCAAACACCGTACGCAAACAGATAATTAATCCTATTTCAATATTAATGGTCTACAAAATATAATATTGTACAGATTAGAATTGGGCTTATTATCCAATCCATTAACTGAATTTTAAAAATTGAGGTTACAAGTATTTCTAATTAATCTAGTATGGATGTATCTTATAGTTGAGTCTCGTCTCAGTCCTTTCTCTAGTGAGAACGGACTGAGAGAATCGTTTGGGGAGAGATCTCGGAGGGTCACTGGGTGAGGAATGGAAGAGCCATTGGAGAGGATACTTGTAAGGTTGTTGGGTTAAAAATTAGAAGGGTGATAGTGACGGGACTTTGAGGTGGAGAGATCTCTGAGGGTCCCTGGGGTGGGACTGGAAGGGTCATTGGATCATTGGATACTGGGAAGGTTGTTGGGTAGAGGATTAGAAGAGTGTTGATGCGGGTCTGTGCGGGTCAAGAAAGATACATAACTCCAAATGATCTTGATCTAGATAACCGAGATATTTGTTCGAGATCTCGCCTCAGTCAGTTCTCTATGATAAAAATATTGGCTAGACCATGGAACGCCACAGGGATGAAGGTCATTGGAGAGAATACAGGCAAGGTTGTTAGGTAGAGGATTAGAAGGGTGTTGGTGACGGTACTGTGAGGGTCAATAAAGATACGTATCTCCAAAAATCTTATTCTAGATAACCGAGATATCTGTTCGAAGGTATCGTCTCAGTCCATTCCCTAGTGAGGACTGCCTATAATAAAAAATATATTCACCAAGGCATCCAATTCTCGTTGAGTAACCAGTGAAAATTCAGTCACAAAATAATAATAATGTTTGTAAAGCATATTTGCGTGAGGCTCCTGAGTTAAAAAATTTCTGAAGTAGCCAATAAAATTTGCCAGAAATAGTTAGATGAAGCGTAAAGGTTTAGTCATGGAAATCAGGCACCTCCGCTCAAAGTGCTCTGCCAACAGAGTTACCGGGCTATCTGGGGCCTCTCTTCTCTTTTAACAGATATTAAACCTCCGCCTAATATGTAAGTTTTAAATGCAGCCAGCTTGATTCTCTAACTGTTCCCTACTAGGGTTGTCAGCAGTGCTTCGAAATTTCAAATTTGCTCGTACTCGTACTTCGTACCACCTCTTTTTTGGCCTCGTACTCGTACTCGTACCTCGTACTTACTCGTACTTGAGGTAAAAGCAAAAAATCGAAATTTTTATGATTATTTAGAGCCCAGGGCATCTATTTTTAAATTTTAAGCATTGTATGTGATAATTTTTGAATCTTGGAAGGCCTTGAAGTTATAAATCCTCCAATTTCATCCATTTGCTGCGCCGCAGGCGAAATTTTTGAGCATTTTAGAGTGCAAGGAGAAATATTTTCTCAAAGATGAGTCGTGCTACCCGAGATCCTACATTTTTTCATCCGATTTTCATCTTCTTACATGGAACTTTTTATCTTTTCCACCGAACTTTTCACATTTTAATCTCCTGATACCCTTCTTAATCTCAAATATTTTTTTTTAAAAATTTTGAGAATTTTGGACGTCCTTCAGTCAAATTTCTTCTATTTTTGCGCCGCAGGCGAAAATTTTGAAAAATTTTGAAGGAATTTTAGAGGGCCAAAAACCCTTATTTCTCCATTTGAAAATAGAAAAATTTTTAAAACAAAATTAAACTTATAAAATGAGTTATTTATGGAAAGAAAAATAGAAAAATCTTGTCCTCTGAATAGGCCTCGAACCCACCTCTAAGTCATTAACGTCTTTGGTGCAGCCAAGCACCTTCACCACTCGGCCACTCGCTCATACAATGAAATATGAAAAAAAATTTTCGCCTGCAGCGCTGAAAATGTGAATTTTTTTAGCCTACGGCCTTCCAAAATTTTCAAAATTTTTGCAGGAAAAGGAAGATTTTTGGCTTCTTTGCTTTCATAATCCTCAAAATTTTCGCCTGCGGCGCTAAATCCCACGGCTATCCCTCTTAATCTTTTGATATCACTAATATCCCGTTAATCCACCCAAATCCGCTGAAATAATAACCTATTTTATTGATTTTCCAGAATAAATTCCCCGAAATTCTTTGAATTTCGCATAAATTTTTCGAAATTATAGATAATTGTGCTGAAGTTGACTGATCGTATCAAAATAACAAAAAATAAACCAAAAATTTGACCTATGGGATTTAAAAATTTGGTCTTGATTTTTGGTCTTGAGTCTTGGAGTTTTGGTCTTAGTCTTGTGTCTTGGTCTTGGAAAAAATTTTGTCTTGGGTCTTGAGTCTTGTGTCTTGGAAAAATTTCGGTCTCGCACATCTCTACTAATTTGGATAGAATTTAACAACCGTGGAAATAGCTTCTACAATAGGGGATGTTGTTTCAGCTTAATCTTCGCTGGAAAAACTTTTCCCTGTTGTCGGATCGACATTTCACTTGTTCGAAACAACCTTCCCTTCCCCATTTACGGAACAACATTCAACTTGGTGAGTTTTTACTTAATGCGAGTCAACTCAAAAATGGGGATAAGATTGCTGTGGTTATCTGGCCTTGCCTAACGCTCAATATTAAATATTGGAGCCTGTAATTTCGTACTTTACCGTATTCCAAACTGAAATATGAAAAATACTGATACGATAAAAACCAATGTATTTCAAATGTAATCGGTCTGAATTCCATACAGTAATACCGAAACTGAATACCGATAAATATTGAAAAATACCGTCTGTAAGATCCGTGTTTTAGTTAATATTAATTATTAGATTATTCATATTTTAATTAAAAATAATTTCCGTTTAATGCCAACCTTTATATTGCTCCTTTGGTAATTTACTATTTTTTGGAAGTTGAATAAATAATTCAACTAATACTTCAAGCAAGATGAAATCTTCTGGCTATTATAATTAAGTAGCGTTTAATACGAATTCCTCGTTATTTTTGCTTGTTGAAAATATTCATTCAACATTCAAAAAATTACAATACCTCGCCAATTGAGTCGTTTTAGCTTCACAGTTGCGAATTAATGAATACAAAAATAATCTAATAATTGATATGGAAGACTCAAGCTAGGTAAGGCAGGATATAGTGGGTTGAGGAGAAGTTGGGTCTTAAAAATTTATATCGGATCGGGGTCAGGTCGAAACAAGCCCGTTCTTGAGTATATGGTAGCCAGTAAAAAGTTTAACATGACTCGACCACCTGTTTCTATATTCTGCTGTGTTCACTTGCAACATATGCCTATGTTAATAACTTCAACTCTACAACAAGGCCCTGGTGAGGGGGACCAACCGCTTTACTTTCATTTCTCTGGCTTATTTTCTGGAGTAAATTGTCTACGCATATGCAGTCTCAATCTAATTTTCGCCTTGTATTAACGATCTATATTTTTGAAAAATATCTAATTTTATATTATTGAATTCATAAAAGAAACTTATATTCTTAGGTTGTACTAACTCCTCCTCCGAATGGCAATCTTTGCTTCGGTTAATACGGGAAAGGACAATCGACCTTAATTGATTATAACTTTTTGTGCTTAATCCAATCCGAATGAATCTTTTATAATTTGAAAGCTTTCATAAGCAGCTATTTTTTCTTAGATTTGGAAAATTCATAGGATAGGAGATGGAATAGACCATCACGGAATGTGACAAGGCCGACAATTTTACCATCAAAACCGGATGAGTAAGGAGCTGTCTGAACTTATGACACTGAACATTTAGCAGTTCCTTACGCAGTACAGTAATCACTAACTCAAAGATATAAAATTTTTTATTTTCCCCGATTAATTAAGACTTGATGATTTGAAGAAATTTAGCTTTTTTTAGCGGATAGCCTGATCAATATTTTTGGAAGTCAAGCAACGCTTAGACTAATTATTCAAAAAGTTAAGAAAAAGTTAAGCTAACCGACATGGATAGGCTCCAAGTTTGTGAGGTTGGCGTTGATCTTATTTTATGAGTATAACTAAACTCATAAGAGAAATGAATTCTCTAACCTATATGTAGTAGTATCTATGTCAAAACCCCTCAAATTGTTATTCGGATAAACGTTATTTTAAGCTTTTGTTATTCTGTTAGTCACTAGTTACTTAATCAAAACCCGTTGTTAAGGAGCCATCTGAACCTTAGACACTGAACTTTTACGCAGTTCCTTACGCAGTACGATACTTTATACTTTCCAAAAATATAAAAAGTTTTATTTTCCCGATTCATTAAGTCTCGTTGATTTTAAGGATTTTTGTTGTTATTTATTTTTTTCTTCTTTTTGTGTGTAATATTTTTGGAAATCAAGCATCGCTTAGACTAAATGATTAAATACATCATAAAAAGTCTCCAAGGATCTATTTGTTAGTCAAAAAAGCATTAAAGTAATCTTTATAAAATTTTATTCTAACATCGATATATAAACGCGGGACCAGTCCCGCACCGCCCTCTAAAACTAACTTTTACACAATACTCTATTGTTCTGAATTTACGTTCTTTGAAGATAACAATAGGATGAATCATTAATCCAAGCTTACCCTTGGACTTACAAAAATAAATCGACTATATGATGAAAAAAGTAAAACTAAAGAGTGTTTAATTCATAAATATATTAGATAATAAAAAATTATATATCTTTCAGAAAAAAGCTTTTTCTTGACACTTCCCTATGGTTAGATTAAATCGTAATTCAAATGCTTTGTGAAATTTATATACCTGATTAGTATCTGTAGCACAAGTTTCGTAGATATAAACAGTTTTGTTTAGATTTGAATTGCGAGAAGCAAATTTTTCTTCGATATACTTGACTTGGTCCTCGTATGTATTTGAACCTTTGAAATTTGAAAACTGAATTTGAAAAGTATAATTAATTTAAATAAATGTGATTAAATAAAGGCCAATTGAATGACAATTATAGATATAGATATTTGACCACTGATTTATTTTTGGAAGCCGAGAATTTCATCGGCTAGTATAAAACTTATCATTTTCCCTTCTTTTTCAATTTATTAACATCGTCAATTGATTAACACCGTAAGATTAGGTCCGTTACTTCTCGGAGCCAAACCCTTGCCTAGGCCTGTAAAGGTATAAGCGAATCCCAACGATCACCTTTAGAAGGCCGCGTGTTCAGTCCCTGCTTTGTGGGTAACGCTAACTTGACTCTAACAAGAGTTAATTGGATACGGTTGGCGGATCATGATATACAGCTTCGTAATCTTCGAGGAACCGAAACTTTGATTCTGATATCTGTAACCAATCCGAATATCCCGAGACATTCCCGAATCCTCCAATCATACGTGAGGATGCGCTATAAATTTGTTATTATATTTCTCCCAAATTTCTCTTAGTGAAATTTGAAACGTATCAAATATAATATTAAAGATAGATTAAATAAAAAACAAAACTTAACCAGTCTAGTAAAATGTGTTGCCTCCAAATTTTATTTTTATGAGCCGAGAGATAACTCTGGCTAAGTGGTTTGTTCTTTTGGGAAGTACAATTGAATCTATTATTTCCGGACAAAACAGGAAAGCTATAAAACCCTCCAAAAATAGCAAAAATTAGGAAACGACTTGATACTCATAGCTTTCCCATGCAGGTTTATTAACAGCTCAACCACCCCTACCGACTAATCGTTTCCATTTTCGTTTATTTCTTAGGAAATTAGGAAAATTAGGAAGGGAGGATAAAAAAAATAAGGCTGGGAGGATACATTGGTAGCTCTCTGATGGGAGCTTTTTAACCGCTTAGCCATCCCTCCAATAACTGAGCGTTAATAAAATTTTAATAAGCGAAGAATGATTTACCCATATAATTTTTGAATAGGCATTGAATTGAAGTTGTCTTAATTTTTTCTTCAAATACCGTATTTATTCTAATAAAGTGGCCGCCACTCTATTTTTCGATACCCCAAAAAAGGGGCCATTCTATTGGAGGGGCCATTCTAATGGAGGTGGCCATTCTATTTTTCATAGATAAAAATCAGAGATAGGATGAATCAAATGTTCGATCGAATATTTTTTGACTTCGAAATTTAATCGATTTTTCGTGTAAAATTCTATATTTTCGACTTTGGTTAGTGAATCTTTCTTTTCGTAACACTATAAAACATAAAAATCTTTTGCCTGCTGGGCAAAAAGGCAACTTTTTATTTACTTTGGTGCCAGACAATCAAAATTTCCGGTATAGTTTGCTCATAAATGTTCGTTGGATCTCGGAATTTGGACGTAATATATGGGAATTGGGAGAGATTTGGAGGGATATTGATTAGTAATTAAAATTCTAAATACCAAAAATTCCAAAATTTTCGTATGTCTTCAAGGGTCCTGAAATATCCAGAATTTTATCCCGAATCTCAATCAATCCATCATTATTCCTCAAAATCCTATGTCCCTGCAAGTCCCCTGATAAAATAAATGTATCCAACTAAGGTTGTCGGATAGTTGGAAATCTTCGGATATCCGGATCCGAACCGGATCCGACAACCTTATATCCAACTTCCTTATATCGTCAAATTTATAAATATCTATTAATTCTCTTAATCCCATGCATCTTCATTAAATCGTTGTAATTTCTTGATATCCCTCCTAATCCTCTCAAATCCCCTAATATCCCTCTTAATCTCCCTTTTATGACACAGATTTGCTCGAAAATATTATGATTATCCTTACTAAAGAGTAATATTTAATACATAATAGGAAAATAAAGAAATGTATTCAGGCATATACTTATTAGTTAAAAGGGCCATTCTATTAGAGGGCCATTCTAATGGAGGTGGCCATTCTATTTTTCATTACCCCCAAAATGGGGCCATTCTATTGGAGGGGCCATTCTAATGGAGGGGCCATTTTATTAGAATAAATACGGTAATTTAGAACTTGTAACACAGTTCAAACTTCGTTTTCCAGCTTATTATTTTTGTAAGCCTGAACAATGTTCATGGCTATTTATATTTTATGTAAAACGCCAAAAAGCTCCGTTGTATATGTCCAAGACACAAGACTCCCCTAAGATCCAATAGCGAAAAAGCCACAATAAAGGTCTCAGTCAATTCTCATGACCAAGAGTCTTCGAAGTCTCTACACCTTTTAAAGGTACCATTAAAATGAAAAAACCAAGTCATTGCCCAGTTGCATTCTCGATAGTTTCTGATATTTAGCCAGAAAATAGGCACCTCTCTTAGCTAATTAATTAATTTAATACTAGGGATGGAACTTATAAGGATATAACATGTATCAAAAGCATCTTATTTAACATTTTCTGCACAAAAATGAAAATTTTTCCCGTTAAAAATTTTCGTTTTCGGTCCATATTTGACACATATTTTTGGATTTTAGTCCATATTATATGTCCATATTTTTCGATTGATAGTCCATGTAAATCTCATTACTATTTATCACTTTTGAATTTTAGCCTAAGTCTTGCTTGGCTTCCAAAAATTTACAACGATGTCTTCCCATTGACGAGTAATTTTCTCATGAATCAGACCTACGTTTCTATCCAAATTAATAAAATAATTAATACCTTTTAAATAACAATTGAAACTGAACATAAAAAATTCTAAAATCCCGTCCCAGAAGGAGGAGAGAAAAAAAAATACAAGAATTTGCTAGAATCATAACTAGGGATCGGATTTATATTGTAGAGAGCGGTCTGGATCTGGATCCAGACCTTGATTTTTCCTGGATTCTGGATCCAGGTCAAGGCAATTTTCAGCGTTCCTTGATTTTTCCTTGACTCAAGGTCAAGAATCTGGTCAAGGTATATCCCCTTAATCGTCTAAAATCGACTTATTTTCCTCGTTATCCGTTCAGATTCTTCTACAAATCCACTTAATCGCTCAATATCCCTTCAATTCCTTTAATATACCTTTAAGTACCCGTATATCCCACTTAATCCCCAGATATCCGTCTAAATATAAAAATCAAGAGTCAAGGCTGGATCCAGGCAAAAATAATCCTTGATTTTTCTTCACTCAAGGTCAAGAATCTGGTCAAGGTCCTTACTTAAAATCAAGGTCAAGGTTTTTTGAAAATCCCGCTCTCTATTATATTGAAATAAGGCACAAAAACGACAGTAGTCATGAACTACCCAATGTCTGACCATTGAGTTCAAATAGAAGAAAAACAGAAGTGACCAGTGATAGATCTGATGAAAAAATGGAGAGTTCGCGGGAAGGTT
This sequence comes from Meloidogyne enterolobii, assembly GCA_963681835.1. NCBI lineage: Eukaryota > Metazoa > Nematoda > Chromadorea > Rhabditida > Meloidogynidae > Meloidogyne > Meloidogyne enterolobii. Next base: position 3,020,170 of record CAVMJV010000006.1, read on the forward strand.
CGCTTCAGCGATTTATTTAAATATAAATCCGATCCCTAATCATAACGAAATTTACTCCAATAACTTTAAAATTAATAATGAGCAGATGATCAAGTAATACTGTATTTATTTTTGGAAGATGAGGAAGCCATCTAAAACACGTCTTGATCATAATCTAACCTTTAGGCGAAGAAAAGATATTTAATATTCTAATTGTAAAGACAAAAGAAAATTCCATTTTACAAAATAAATATTATTTCATTTAAATTTTTTAAAATGTATAAGAATAAAAAATTGTTCATTTTTAGCCAGAAGATTTTTGTCTATTTTTGTAGGTTGGATAGTCCAGCTAAAATTTAAACTAAACATGCATAAAAGTACATAAAATATTGAATGTCTACTGCCCCATTACGATTTTTTGTAAGTTGGATATACCAACTAAATAAAGATGTTAGTTGGCTCTAAAGCCAGTAATTAACTCCAAAGGTCTAAGTTCATAACAAGATCAGACATTAATTAACTGAGCTTTAGCAGGAGAGAAATTATACAATATAAAATGCAGTTGTGTACTAATTATTTACACAATATATATTATTTTAATTAAGATTATTTAAATAATAGTATAAAAAAGAAATTTTGTGCGAATGTCGACTCATCCTTTGTGATTTTTTGGAAGTTGGAAATCCCTACTGTAAATTTGTTGCTGCGCAAAATTATAATATATGTAGGGTGTGCGTGTCCGGAAATTTGGGGAGTCGACATTTGGGGAGTAGCCATTTGGGGAGTGGATAAATGGGGAGTGAGCGGACAATTGGGTAGTGGACATTTGGGGAGTGAATTATAATTTAAAAAATAATTTAAAAATTGTTGGATCCTTGATTTGTCATTTTAAAATAATTTATATTTTTTAAATTAAATATACTTTGCCTAAATTTGATTGACATTTATTTAAATATTTTTTCCTTTCCAAATTTTCCCAACTCAAATATTAAACTTTCTTTCTTATTAAAAATAACCTTTACTTTGTGTGCTTAAAAATAATCTTTCCTTTCCCTTTCATTAATTTAAACATTTCCTTCTGGCTTATATTTAAATCAAAAGTAACTTTGTTTAATAATGTGTTTTATTACTTTCCCTTCTTTATCTATCTAAAATATACTTTTATTCAAATTACCGCCTTCAGTTCTTGACTATATAAACACCCCTCACATTTACTCAATTACATTAATTATCTTATACTTTTATTTTAAAGAAATAAACTTGATTTAAAGAAAAGACTTGTATTTAATTTGGAAAAGTAACCTGAAAGTTCAGAGAAAAACTTAAAATAAAACCGGGTCAACCTAAGTAAAAGAGTCAAATCCTTTACTGGTAGTTGTTAATTTCGATGCAAATGCAAACCCAACTCCTGAGCAAGTGATTAACCACTTACGTGCTCTTCAATATAGATTAGCCTCAAATGGATTTGATAATTGGAATAACTAAATTTACGAATATTTTGGGCTGCGCTTGGTTTCGTCCCCTTTTGTTTCGTCCCCCTGAACAAAACTCTTGTTTCGGCCTAACGTACAAAACTTTTGTTTCGTCCCCCTGAACAAAAACTTTTGTTTCGTCCCACTAAGTTAATAATTGGCAAAAAGCAAAAAAATTCTAGTTGAAATAAATTTTGAGATAAACATTTTGAAATAAATTTTGAGATAAACATTTTAAAATAAATTTTTTCTAATTTGTAAAATTTTTGTTTCGTTTTTGTTTTTTGGTGGTACTCTAGTGTCGGTCCGCAAAAGTCGGGCCGCAAATGTCGGTCCGCAAATGTCTGGTCCGCAAATGTCGGTCCGCAAAAGTCGGTCCGCAAATGTCGGTCCGCAAATGTCGGTCCGCAAGTGTCGCACCCCGATCTTGATTAATATATTCCTTTTAGATCTTACAAGATATTTGTTACTGCCGTTTCAGTTTGTGATTTGTCAATAAAGATTGACATACAAAAATACTAATGTGGATCAAATAACATTGCATTATCTTTAATTATTAGTTTATATATTAATTTTTTAATTTTAAATAACAAATATTATGTTCAAGAATAATTTTCGCAAAATGTTCGCAAATAATAAAAGCCGTAGCCCCGATCCGCAAGTTTAATTTTAAAATCCGCAAATGCAATTCAGAAAACCGCAAGTCAGAACATAATCTAAAGGTTATCATGGAATCTGATCGTCTACTGTATCTTCGGATAAAAATTTACTTAATATATATTCTGAGATATTTCAACTTAAATAAATAATATCTAGGAAGGTTATAAGATTGCGTTGATATAACAATTGTTTTATATTTTTGTAAGTCGGATCTTTAATTCGACTAATTCGTCTTATACAATATATTTGTAGTTAATAGAGTCAGAACGTAAAACTTGAAATAATTAGCATTATTTTCTTATAGGAGGTATACCCAATTTCAGTTTTTACGTTAAACCGAGTTAAATTCTAACTCACACTCTGACCAGAAAATTTCGAAGATTTAACGGTTCAGATGTATTCTCCGCTGTCTTTCCTCCTCTCCTTCAAATGGAGCATTCCAATTATTTTCAAATATTTTTATAGATTTATTACAGTATTCATCGACACATTATTTTTGTATTTCTCTAATTCTTGAACTTTATCAGTGTTCAAACTTTTGTAATTATACTATTTATGTAGAGTTTGTTGTTCTTAAAAGTACGCGAATTTGTAGCCGATCAGCATAAGCATTAAAGGGTTAAACAGAAATATTTGAAGCGTATTTGCGAGATTAATTGACTACTAGGATACATTAAAAAACGATTTGACCAAGTCATCTAATCAAACAAATACGGAATATTAATAACTTGTTAATTCCAATTAACTTGTTAATTCCAAGCTTTTAATCAGTCAATAATGATTGACATTCAAAAATAGACAACAACATAATTTGAAAACATATTTAGTTCGCAAAATGAATGTAAATATTTATTTAAATTTGAATTAAAAGTTATTGTGCAAAATTCAAGAAAAGTTTATTTTATGAAAATAAGGTTTTAAATAGACACAAACTTCATGAGTAACGAATTAAAAACATGTATTTGCCATATTTAATATTTTATTTTCTAAATTCAAGCAACAATAGTGCAAAACTCTGGGGCTTTAAGCATTTCACGATTTGTTGATTTTGAAGGATTGGGTTGTTTGCGTTCAGCTGGGAGAGTGGAAGTTTTGTCAGTTAACTCGATTTCGTCTGAATCCGATCCAAAGTCAAAAGGCTTCTTGCCAAAAAAGCGGCCAAATGATTTGCCAAATGATTCAGAAGCTTGCTAAAAATAAATTGGTACTATTCGGTTATCTTTATTTTGTATTAGTTATCGTTCTACAGTAGATTCACCTGGTAGAAAATTGGATAATATACAACTTTTAAATTAAATTAGTTTTTACGTCCAGAATTTCAAATGTTTTTAGCTAGACGACATTTTATTGCGGATTATTTTTGAGAACTCATCAGTCATGAGTTAATTTGTGAGTTAACCGGATTTCGCCGCAAATATTTGTTTTTTGAGAACTTCCCATATTCGCCCTTGGTAGGTTCAAAAACCACAATTTTGGTTGATGCTATGTCCAACTTAAAAAATCTTACGCAAATAATTTGCTCATTCAACGCCTTTAGATACTTCTCCAATTTCTCGTCGAATTCCTCCAACTCTTTTTGCTCACTCTCATTCAGTTTACGAACAAAGTTGTTTCCGATGTAAAGACTGTCTCCTTGAACCATAGATCCATTGAATATAAATTGAGTTCTGGCCTTTAAATAAAAATTAAAGGTTGATTATTATTTCGACTCTAGCTGTGGGAGAGGTAGTTAGATAACTACGGTATGTTTTTTGCTTAATATATAATTTGATAAATTCCACAATATTAGTAAAGATTATCAAGCATGTATTGATAGAAATTCAAATACAAATTTCATTTTTATTTTTGTGAGTCAAAACTTTATTTGACTAATCAGACAAAATCATAATGTAAATTATATAATGGAATCCTATCAAACGCATTAATAAAAATTTGCTTAATAGTATATAATTTGATTAATTTACAATTTTAATAAGGATATCTAGGATACAATAACCTAAATATAGATGCATCACGGGTGTTTATTTTTTGTAAGTCAAAATTTTATTTTGACTTACACTATTATTCCTAATTAAAAATATGAATACTTGCTACAAGAAACGACTAAAATAAGGGAAACAAAAAACGACTAAAATAAGGGGAAAACTTGTTTAGTAGGCACAAACTTAAATAAGGCTAAATATGTAATTTTTTTCGAATTGCTTGCAGAGCTGAGTCAAATGACACCAAAATTAACCCGCGGACAGTGAATGGAAGCACGTACAAAAATTCGTACTTGAACCTGTAGTGTAAAAAAGCCTGTACGGCAATAAGAGTACGAGCAAATTTCAAAATTCCAAACACTACCTGTGGACTAAGCTAAAGGGCTAAGTCTCAGACCCACGAAGACCTAAAAACCATGCGGGCCAAGGTGATTTTTGAGAGGTAAAAAAAGGATTACCAAGATTAACCCACGAAATAGGCTACGGACTAAGGAACAACTACGAAAATTTAACAACTATGGGGTGAGGGGAGGAAGATGATTTTGAAAGGTAAAAAATTACTAAAAAAAGCAAAAAATTATTTTTTTTCCCGCAAAAATAAAAATAAAATATCAACTTTAGTCAAACCAAGTTTTGAACGGATTAAAAATAAAAAATAAATTTTTAAAAAGATCAAAAACCCCTCCAAAATCTATCAGAGCATATCTTTAAAAAATGACAGAAAAAATCAAAATTTTATAGAGATAAATAGAGGAGGGAATCAATGTGGAAAGGTTATTTACGTACTTATAATGGATGGCAGATGGTTGTCATTCGAGAAATTTTTCATTTGTTATTTTAGTGAATAGATCTATTTTTCTTGCTATCTACATATTTTTCTTCTAAATATTTGTATTATTGCAAAATATATAATAATTCAAATCAATTAGAGTAAATGACAAAAATAGTTGATAGGATTCGGTTAACCAGCGTACGCAGCATTATTTTTTGAAAGTCAAATTATTCCTTTGACTAATTTTTGACATTTAATTTTAATTGTGTTATGCAAGAGTTTTTTTCGAAATTTCGTTTCGAGGGTTTTCCCTTTGTTCTCTTTCTTGCTATCTATTGTATTTATATCTGCTACAATATTTGTATTAATGTAAGGTACCGTATTTGGCTCTTGTCCAGTTTATGCGTCCCATGAAAGTATATGCGTCCCATCAACAAAAAATTGGATATTTCTTGGTGTTGCAAAGTAGGGGTATGGTTCCAAAGCATTTCTTCATGTTCGGGATCTACGTCCAATGGGTCTGGGACCGTTCCTTACCCTATACCTCGAAATTTCTGAAAGTTAAAATCGTTTTTCTGAAATTTTTAAAAATTGGCTATAACTTTCAGAAATTTCGAGGGATCGGGTAAGGAACGGTCCCAAACCCAGTGGACGTAGATCCCGAACATGAAGATATGCTTTGGAACCATACCTCTACTTTGCAACATCAAGAAAAATCCAATTTTTTGTTGATGGGACGCATATACTTTCATGGGACGCATAAACTGGACAAGAGCCCCGTATTTTTCTTTGTTAGGATAAGTTAGCTTTCTATAGTAATAAGTTAGTATTAAGTGCCAAGACGTCACAGGATCTCTGTCTTTCTGGGCTAAACTTTTGACTTTTTTACCAAATATTTTACGCTTACAATATTATTGTATAAAGTAGTGTAAAATATTTAATAATTCATGATCATTAGAGTAAATAACAAAAATAGTTGATGAGGCAGCTGATCAAGTCGTAGTCGTGTATTATTTTTTGGAAGTCAAATTATTACTTTGACTAATATTTTTGTCATTGAAGTTTAATTTCTGTATATGCACAAATACTTATCCCTTGTTTATGGGTTCGTGGTGTCTACATATATCATGGTCTAGATGACACTGATTCCCAAAACTAATGAGCTAATGTAAAAATTCATAACCAATAACCCAATAAGACATAGCTAATGACTGGGGTGCGGCAAAATATGCACGAAAAATCCAAAAATATGCGCATGCTATGCCTGAAAAAGCCCTAAATATGTACTAAATATGCATCAAATAAACATTAAAAATGTGCTCCAAAAATCATTATTTTAAGTAAAAACGATACTTTAGTCCATAAAATTGGGTACTAATTTAGTTTCCCCCCCCAGTCAGTTTTTTCGAAAAATATGTAAAAATGGTCAGTCTGAACAACAATTGTAGAACCCATCGAGCTGAGTCGAATGACACCAAAATCAACAAAATCCGACTTGATTTGACCGAAATACAGACCCCTAAACCACAGGGGCACAAAATCATAAAGACGAAAATCTATACAAATGATAGCTCATTCGAAAAAGCTCGTCGAGCTGAGTCGAATGAGACCAAAATCAACGAAATCCGACTTGATTTGACAAAGTTAAGACATCAGTCGTTGACTCCGGTAAGTCTAAATAATGTCATAACTTTGTCAAATCAAGTCCGATTTCATTGATTTTTGACTCATTCGACTCAGCTCGACGAGCTCTTTCGAATGAGCTATCATTTGGGTAAACTTTTTTTATTTCGAAAAATCACCCCCATGGTTGTTCAATTTTCAGGGGTCTGTATTTCGGTCAAATCAAGTCGGATTTTGTTGATTTTGGTGTCATTCGACTCAGCTCGATGGGTTCTACAATTGTTGTTCAGACTGACCATTTTTACATATTTTTCAAAAAAACTGACTGGGGGGGGGGGAAACTAAATTAGTACCTAAAATTGCAATTTAAGAGCACTTCTAGAAGATTTTATTAACTTAAAATTCAACCGAAAAAATTTTTTTTTGAAAAAATTTTTCAAGACAAATTTGTCGAAAAATTTTTTCAACAAATTTTTATTAAAAAATATTTTGCCTGAAAAATTCCAAAATTTTGAAAATTTTACCCGATTTTTACTAAAATTTCTCAAAAAATGATAAAATATGCTCAAATTTTGGTAAAAATATGCAAAATTTCCCTAAATATGCACAGATATGCAAATATGCAGGAAAGTACCGAAATATTCAAAAATATGCTATAGGAACCCGGTCCCTAATGTTCGTACCGATGTAAAAACACCATTTTTGAGCGTTCAGCTCATGGCATATCCGCATATAATCCGTAATAAGTCTCTTCAGAGCTTCTAAGATAACGGATACACTCTCACATAAATGAGAGTAGCTCTTGCTATCTATTTTTCCGCTACAATATTTTTATTAATGTAAAATATTGGATAATTCAAAACACTTAACGTAAATGTCAAAGATAGCTGATGAGATTCGCTTACTCATCCCCGGAATGGATTTGAATTTTTTGGAAGTCAAGTTATCACTTTGCTCATTTTTTCTTATTTGATTTTATTTCCCGTAGATGCTCAAATAATCATCCAGTATAGGTATTACTGCTGAGTTCTCAACGCTTTGTAAGGTCGAACTTCTTCCCAAAGTTTGAGTATTTACTGTAAAATATTTAATAATTCAAAACCAATAACACGAATGTCAAAAATATTTGATCAGATTCAGTTTTGGGGGCCAGAAGGTTGTTAATTTTTTGGAAGTCAAGTTATCACTTTGACTAATTTTTTGCCATCTAAGTTCAATTACAAACTAATGACCCAATGTACAAAACCAATTCGTGAATATATAAATGAGATTTAAATATCAATTAATACAATAAACCTGACTATAAAAACTGAAATGAATCCAGATTACTGTGTGAATTGTCTTGGTGGTGTCGCTATATTTTGGAAGCTAATCACTGACTTAGCTAAGAAACAAAATTGGTATTAAGCTAGTGAATGCTTATCGCTTAGAATACTTTCGATCATATTCACTATATCCACTTATGCCTTTTTCCTCCAACATTGTAAACATTGAAATTACTAATTATAAAAGTTGGAAAACCTTTTGGAATTTTAACTTTGGAAAAACAATAAAAAAACCTGCCTATTTTTTGAATCTCAATTTTTATTTAGGACCAAGCCTTTCTACAGCGATAACTATGATTATGTCCTGAGGTCTATTCTAGTTTAGCTAAGTTTTGTAATAAAATTTGCTGGATCAGACAAAGGAGATAAGAAAATATCCGGGAAACTCAATCATAGGACGATAGTGTCGTAACTTTATCCAAATTTATCCATGGTGATATTGTCTAAATGATGAAATTTATAGATAACCCAGAAAAAACAAAAACAAACACAAATAACCCCAAAAAACCTAAAACAAGCCCAGACTCAACTGACAACTTTATTAATAAATGAAATTTTCCTAAATCGTCGGAAAAATTGAATTTTTCCGGAAAATTTGAAATTTTCCGCCGACATATACACTTAGTTTTAATTAAACTTTAAAAAATAAGAAATATTTATGTTTAAGTCTCATATTATACGTATAACGTTGGATAAAACTTCTATTTTAAATTTTCTTCAAGAGAAAATCCTAAAATGACCGGCATATATGTCTATCCTTATCTTGATCTCCCGACCTTTGTGACTCCCGGCCTTTTCGTTAGGTCCTGATTTTTTCATAACCAGATCAGATGCCAAATCAGATGTAAAAAATTTGTAGGAGATGGTCTTTAAATAAAGAGGCCTTTTACATTATTTTTTTAAAATTCATTCGGGTCCCTAACTGACGGACCGTTAGTACGGTCCTCATTTACAAGTCCGCAACAAAAAAGCAGCTTTAATTTTCAAATTTCATATGATTAAATTTAATTATATAATTTTCATATATTTATTTATTTTTTTGAAAATTCAATGTTCAGGGAGAATTATTAGTGTGGAAGTGAAAATTAGTGATGATTGGAAAGAAAAAAGAGAATTTATTTATTTAAAAAATTTTGAAATAAAGAATCGCTTTGTGTTGAAAGTAATTGAAAAGACTAATAATCAACATGACTGCTTTTATAAAAATATAGAAGGATATTTGCGTTCAATTGACTTAAATCTAGATAAAAATATTTTTATAGTTATCATAAGTGATAGATCTATATATATTCCATCTGACCAATTAAAAAAGAAAATTTTGATTGAAATTACTAATAATGAAATAATTCAAAATTTTCTGCCTGGGTTTGAAAAAATGGTATATTTTTATTAATAGAATTTCCATTGCATAGTGCTTTATGGACTAATTTGTGTTAAATTCAAGGTGCTCCGAAATAATAATTTTATTGAAAATAACAATCGTTATGAAGCTTCAATATTATACAAGAATGAAAATAATTTAAGCTTAACTAAAGAAATATAGAAAATTACAAAGACAAACTTATGTCGAGTTATTGGACGGAAATTAATTTAATTGGATATAAAATGAATTGTTAGAAAAACAGAAATTAGAATATCCGAAAGAATTAAAAAGCACAATAATTGACATTAGAGATAAAATATGTAAATAAAAATTTTATGTTATTTGACAGGATTAGGATGTGTTTAACCGGAAGTTCCGGATCCGAAGGATTCCGAATCATATTTTTTTCCATAATATCTTATTTTATAAGTTATTATTCTATTTTTAAATTGATTAATTATGATTTTTTGCCCTCTAAAATTCTAAAATTTTTAGTTTCATTAATAAACGATGAATTTATTGCTTACGGGCTTCCTAATTTTACAAAAATTCCGCCTGCGGCGCGAAAAAAGTAAGAAATCGGGCTTCTTGGTCTTCAAAAATTCTCAACATTTTCGCCTGCGGCGCCTAAAAATAAAGTTGAATGGTATATCGGAGAATTTGGATAGATTAATTTGGATTTTAGTTATATCATCTGATTTCGAGGGATTTGGGTGTGATATCGGAGAATTAAGTAGGTAGATATGGGATTCGATATCTATGAATCCTAATATCCTCCTATCCTTCTTTATACCCTAAAAGTATATTTCCACTGATATCCCTTAAATCTCCCTCACAATCCGGAACCTTTTTATCGCCCAATATCAAAACTTATATCCGACAAATAAGTTTATACACCACTCTTTAATCCAAATATATCACTTATCGTCGACAACATTTCAGTTCGATTAACCAAAAGTTTCAGTTCGATTAGTCGGTCCTGTTTTAGTTAACTGATGAATTAGGTAAACAGAGAACTCTACTTAAAATACAAATTTTTTTAATTTGCTAGCAAAGAATTTTTATAATTCGGATTCCATTTCCGGGCCGGAACTTAGAAAAGTTCCGGGAACCGGAACTAAAATTGGATCCGGTTTCGGTTTTGGTTCGGTCAAAATTTCGGCTCCATTGAAACACTAACAAGGATATCTCAGCTGCCATATCAAGCTGAAAACATCTCGTACAAATGTTTTATTTTAATTTTATAGGTGTAATTAATGTAAAGAAGGAGGAGAATGTTTGAATTGTGGTGATAGACAAATTAAAACATTATGGTATAAATATCTCAATGAACACTATTTGTGTCATACTTGTGGTGATTATATTCAAAAATTAGGAAAGCATAGAAATAAAAGCTTGTTTATTAAGACTAAAAAGGTTGGCTATTATTTGATATCAGTAAGATCGCATTCACTTGATTTTACTACGGATAAATATCATGATAACATTTTTGATTACAACCTGAACCAAAGATTTCACTGATTATTTCTGTATAGATATCGTAGATATCAGGGACTATATTCGGTTATACGATCCGTATAATTTCAGCAGGACTCCGTAAATTACTTTCATTTGAATAGCTAAAAATATGAGAATTAGTGAAAATTTTGAGGAGTTTACCTTAAATAAAATAATTTTATATTTCATTTAAGAATGATCGTCATTGCAATACATGTTGTGCAATACATTCAATAAGATGGTACAGACAGAAAAAGCCTGGAAGCTATTTATGTCATACTTGTTATATAAGACAATATAGAATAAAGAAGAGAACAAATAAAAATCTAAAAGCAGGATTCAAACAATTAGAAGAAAATCAGAATTATTGGAAAAAGCAAAATATTCAGAGATAAAAATACAAAGATAAAGTGTTGAGTTCGAGGCTAGTTCGAGGCCTGTTTCTTTTTATTTTATCATTTAATCAATAAATATGTTTACTCAATTTTGCTAGTTTTTCTTTCTATTAGAACCATAAAATCGAAAGTGCGCTTTTACTTTTTAACAGCAAAGCTATGGAAATTTTTGAAAATTTAGAGAATTTTTCTGATCTCATTTGAATAATTGGTTTTGTAATTTTAATGCAAACATAAGTAATATTTGGATAACTCAATCTTATTATGCAATTCTTTCGAATGCACTTAAACTTTTAAATCGCACTGCATTTAATACTTAGTAATGACCCAGAATTATGTGCTTAACAAGAAATAGTTTCTCAAAACATTTATTGCTTCTCCAAATTTACAATACGAGTATCATCTATATTTTTAATTTTTACATTTGTAAATTATTCCTAAGTAAACAGCTCATTCGAAAGAGCCCGGCGAGTTGAGAAAATTAAGAAAATCATCTTCATTAAATAAGATTGAACAAAGTGACTTTTATTACCATTGAATATTATTTTATTTTACTTATCCATAATCTAATGTTTTTATTTAGAATCATATCACATAATAGATTATAGATAGTTACCATACTAAATTTAATAGATACGATTTAGCGGTAAAATTGACAGTAAAAGACTTTATTTGAGATTACAAAAAATAGTTAATATCTTTATAAATGTTATCTTTCATAAAATAAATAAAATGGCAGGCCGAAACTTGCGGACCGACTTTTGTGGACCTAAACTTTTTTGCGGACCGAAAATTCTCAAAACATGGCTCATTCGAAAGAGCTCGACGAGCTGAGTCGAATGACATCAAAAACAACGTGATTGTACAAGCTTGGACAAAGTTACGATAGAAAAACAAAAACCTAAACCTATCGCAAAAGTCGGTCCACAAGTTTCGCACTACCAATAAAATAATGAAAATGAATCTATTTAATATTTATCTTGGTGACAAATAAAAATTAGTTTTAAAATGAAATTACATATTTTATATTCTACAGTTATATTTGTCCAAATAACTCAGAAAATTAAAGTTAACCAATCATAATCATTTAATTACTATTTCTTCAATTCCTCTTCTATTTGATTTTTATACACTTTTGTCATTTTTTGTTGTTTATTGTAACAGCTTTTACATATATGTTTTTTAGGCTTCAAATGATGGTACCATTGTGATGTTTTTGATGATCCGCAAGTGAAACATTTTCGATCATTTGTGATTCGCTAAAATATTTAAATAAATAGCAGTTGAAAATAGTTCTCAGATAAAATTTTAAAGTTATTTTTAGTAAGTAAGATCCTTAATAATGTCATTTAAATTTGCTCGAAGCAGTTAAAACAATAATATACTTTTATAAAGACATTGTTAATTATTATATGAATAAAGTTAAACCATTTTAGTATGACATCCCTCAGGTCTAATTTTGCCATTATAAATTTTATAGATGTGACATAGATAACACAAATAATGTTCGTTTAGGTATCTATACCATTTTTTGGTAATTGTAAATCTACAATTGAAACAGTTACGTTTATTTCCTTCAATTATTCCTCCTATAATAATAATATAAAAATGTATTTTTTAGGAATATAATCAAATAAAAAATTTAAAAAGTATTTACGTATTTCACTGCCGATATAAATAATTATACTTTTTAATTCTTCCTTCGGATATTCAAATTTTTGTTTTTCTAACAATCCAATTTTATATCCAATTAAATTAATTTTCGTCCAATAACTTGCCAAAAGTTTGTCTTTGTAATTTTCTATATTGTCTTCAACCGAGCTGAAATTATTTCCACTCTTGAACAATATCGAAGTTTCATAAAGATTATTATTTTCACTAAAATTGTTATTTCGAAGTACCTTAAATTTAACACAAATTAGAGTATGTTAGAGCGGCCGCTTTTCATTTTATTGGTATTACTTTTTTTCAAGCTATTGCGACACTATGGAATGTGAATTCTAGCAGTAAAAATTACCATTTTTTCAAACCCAGGCAGAAAATTTTGAATTATTTCATTATTGGTAATTTCAATCAAAGTCTTCTTTTTTAATTGATCAGATGGAATATATTTTGATCTATCACTTATTTCAACTTCTAACATATTTTTATCTAAATTTAAGTCAATTGAACGTAAATATCCTTCTATATTTTTATTAAAGCCATCATGTTTATTATTAGTCTTTTCAATAACTTTCAACACAAAGCGATTCTTTATTTCAACATTTTTTAAATAGATAAATTCTCTTTTATCTTTCCAATCATCACTAATTTTCACTTCCACACTAATAATTCTCCCTGAACACTGAATTTTCAAAAGAATAAATAAATATATGAAAATTATATAATTAAATTTAATCATCTGAAATTCGAAAATTAAAGCTGCTTTTTTGTTGCGGACTTGTAAATGAGGACCGTACTAACGGTCCGTCAGTTAGGGACCCGAATGAATTTTAAAAAAATAATGTGAAAGGTCTCATCAGGTAAAAGACCATATCCTACAAATTTTTTACATCTGATTTGGCATCTGATCTGGTTATGAAAAAATCAGGACCTAACAAAAAGGAAAAGGCCGGGAATCACAAAGGTCGGGAGATCAAGATAAGGATAGACTTAAAGGCGGTCATTTTAGGATATACTCTTGAAGAAAATTTAAAATAGAAGTTTTATCCAACGTTATACGTATTAATTGAGACTTAAACATAAATATTTCCAATTTTTTAAATTTTAATTAAATGCTAAGTGTATACAATTAAAAAAACTACAAGAAAATACAAATTTTACTGATTGACTTTATTAATCGTAGATTTTGTACTTTTATTAAGCGGGAAAATAAATAAAATAGGACAAATTTCGAAATTTTTGTTGTCCAAAAATTTTAAAGTACATATGATTAAATTCAAAAGAATCTGATCTTTGAATGTGATTGTACTTTTATGTACAATTTTATGTACGAATTTTGTTATGACCCCGCTTACGTAGAGAAGCTAACAGAAACGTTTATTGCACAAAGAAATACAAAGCAGATGAAGGTAGGCAGAAGAACTAAAACTGAGACCGAGAACAAACTATTGGCTGGGCTTTTATACTAAACACTCTAAGGGCTGACGCCTATACACAACACCTCCCCCCTTGAAAAAAAAGGTTCGGCTTCACTTAAAGCCGAAGCTTTACAATATACTCACATTTTACCAGCCAAACAAACAAACAAAATTACATACAAAATTTTGGGGGAATAAGGATAATGGGAACAAAAAAAATACATACATCATTACAACAAAACAAAAAAATACAACAACAATATTATCACAATTATATTTATATGTGGCACATCTACATCTCCATATTATTATCGTCTTCAACATCTTTCATCTTTGGATTTTTCCCACTTTTGTCCTTCATCTTTGACTTGATCTTCTTTGAGCTGTCCACACTGCTGGCACTCGATGAAGTCACACTACTTTCACTCACTATTGTTTCTTCACTGATGTTCATTTTTCGAACATCTTAATTTAACAATTTCTTTTTATTATTCTACTCATCAATACGGATTTCTTTAAACGACCTGGTCACAATACTCTTTAGCACTGGCACTTTGATTTTCCAGGCGTTATCCGTTTTTCTCAATATATCACCCTTGTGCCACTCAATTTTCCCACTTCGTTTATTGGTGTACTTCACTTCACTTTTGTTCCGTTCGGAAAAGCATTTTTCTGTATCTTGAAGGTTGCCTTCTTTTTACTCCACTTTTGGTACTTGGGCTTTTGGCTCCGACTTGACACTTCTTTCAATCCAGGCAATCCCAAGATAACCACTTCACTATTCACTAAATGGAACTCCATAAATACGTCTTTGTCTTTCACTCTCACTTTGCTTCTGAATTTTCCTTCAATTTCAACTTTGTTGTCACCCAGCCCAACACCACTGTAATTCAATTTTTCAATTGTTGGCTGTCCAATACTTTTCCACACTTCTTTAGTGACAACATTAATCTGCGATGCAGTATCAACAATCATTTCAACATTCAGTTCTCCAAACTTCACTTTTTGTTTCATCCAGTCTTCTTTTTCTACACTTTGCATTGGATCGAAGATATCCAAAATTGCACAATATGGAGAACCTGAATGATTGTTACCATTACTCCACTGCCTTTTAGGCTGATACTGTTTATCATTCAAAAACTTACAATGCATACGCCAGTGACCAAAACGTCCGCAAAGACTGCACTTTTTCTGAATAACATTTTGCTGATACTTGACGTTTGGTTTGGTCCACTCTTTTTTGCACTCACTTTCATTTCCACTATTTTCCCAACATTTTACTTTTTCCACTGTGTTGACTTCGGGCACTTCTTTCTTCACTTCACTAATTTTGTCCTTGACAAGGTACAGTGCCTCACTTTTATTGGCCATATATGCCCGACACTCTTCAATAATTTCTTTCAAGGTTACTGCATGTCCTCTTTCACTTTTACTTTCAACACTTTTCATTGCGACTTGTCGAACTGAGGTAGCATCACTAGGCAAACCTGAAATAAAAATAAGAATTTTCAATTCTTCAATCGACAAGGCCATTTCTGCACGCTCACATTGAGCATTCACTACATTCCCAAACTCAACAATATCTTGGAGGTCACTACATTTAAGGCCTCGAACCTTTTCAACAATTTAGACCTATGATCACTGAACTCTTTCACTAATTCACTACACAGTTCGTCAAACTTCATTTCACTCAACTTGGTTGGCAGCATTTTCCTTTCAATTTGGGCATACTCTTCTGGCCCCAATTTACTCAACAACAATCTTACTTTAGAGGATTCTGGCAGGGTTTTACCCTCCACCTCAAAATAGGACCGATGCCTTCCCAACCATGACTCAAAGGTCATACCATTCGACAAATCAAAAATGAACTCACCAATCATTCCAACTAATTTGCTGTACAATTCTGTGTTGTTCCACTCACTCGGCTTCAAGAGCCTCACTAACATTTTCTCAAAATGCTCTTGCTGAGCCTTCAACAATTTCTCAACTGTTTTTGCATCCATTTTGCACTCACTAAAAATAAACTTTATCACTACACTTTTCACTAAACACTACAATTTCACTAACCTTTACGGTTTTACAACACTGCACTTGTCCACACTTTTTACTTTCCTTGAACTGCACACAGCTTACGTTGACGACCGCTCACTGAAGTTGACGAGACTGTTGTCGAGACCAGGTTCTTTTGAACACGACCGCGCCAAATCTGTTATGACCCCGCTTACGTAGAGAAGCTAACAGAAACGTTTATTGCACAAAGAAATACAAAGCAGATGAAGGTAGGCAGAAGAACTAAAACTGAGACCGAGAACTAACTAAAAACTGAGACCGAGAACTAACTAACCGAGAACTAACTTTTAGCATTCAATAATGCACAAATTTTATATATTTAAGATTCGCTTAAATAATAATTTTATCATGAGTAATAATTTTTATGAAACTTCGATATTAGAAGAAAATTTAGAAAATATAAATAAAAAAGAATTATTAAAAGAAAATATAGAAAATTATAAAAACAAACTTTTATCAAATTATTGGACGGAAATAAATTTATTTGGATATAAAATTGAATTGTTAAGAAAACAAAAAGTTGAATGTCCGAAGGAATTAGAAAGGGAAATTATATACATCGGCAGTGAAATAAGTAAATAAAAATTTGGCTCTATCATAGAACATGCGTCCCATGAAAGTATATGCGTCTCATCAACAAAAGATCGGATTTTTCTTGGTGTTGCAAAGTAGGGGTATGTTACCAAAACATTTATTCATGTTCGGGACCTACGCCCATTGGGTCTAGGACCGTTCCTTGCCCTATTTCTTAAAATTTCTGAATGTTAAAATCATTTTTCTTAAATTTTTAAAAATTGGCTATAACTTTCGGAAATTTCGCGGGATAGGGTAAGGAATGGTCCCAGATCCAGTGGAAGTAGATCCCGAACATAAAAATATGTTTTGGACCCATACCAATACATTCCAACACCAAGAAACATCCAATTATTTGTTGATGGGTCGCATGTACATTCAGGAGACGCATAAAGTGCATAAAAGTCTAAGATAGAGCCAAAAATTTTGCTATTTGAAAAGATAAGGGTATCCGGTTTGCTAAATCTAGCTTAAACATCTTTAGTAAAGATTGTTTTTTTTTTAATTTTATAGGAGTAACTATTGAAAAGAATGAGCGAGATTGTTTCAATTGTGGTGCTAAACACATTAAAACTCAGTGGCTTAAATATTTCAAAGAATATTATTTGTGTCATACTTGTGGTAATTATATTCGAAAATCTGGGAAGCATAGACATAAAAGCCTGTTTATTAAGGCTAAAAAGGTTTGCTATTATTATTTTTGGATTAGTTCAATTAATCCAAAAAGCCATTCTTTTGGAAGTAACCATTCTAGTAAGAAAATAGGATAATTTAATCCTAGCAATATTTGCCATTGATTTAAATATTTGGAAAAACGAGAAACAATGAGAAGAAAAGAAGGCTGTAGGCGCTAAACGCATATTATGTACTTAGGAAATCTATTTCAATTAAAATAACCAATAAAATTAGCATTCAATGCTACTTCACATAAATTAATCGGCTCTTGTCCAGTTTATGCGTCCCATGGAGATTATGCGTCCCATGGAGATTTATGCGTCCCATGACGATTTATGCGTCCATGAAAAATTTACACGTACCATAAAAATTTTATGCGTCCCATGAGAATTTATGCGTCTCATGAAAGGAATTAAAAAAATTTGAAAAAATATTCGAAATTGTCAACTTAGTAAAATCAAGTCGGATTTCGTTGATTTTGGTGTTATTCGACTCAGCTCGACGAGCTCTTTCGAATTCGAAAATGCCTACTTAGTCAAATGAAGTCGGAATATGCATATTAGTTTTTTTTATTCAAAAATCGAGCTTACTCTCTCCTAAGTTTTTCGATTTTCGGGGGCCTATTTCTAAGACTCTCTATCAGCCCACACGAAAATATTTTTCGAATGACATACATATCATTCGACTTACTAGTCGTCTGTGTCGTATACCGAAATTTTACCTAACAACTATAGTTGCTAAAGGCCTTGAATGCTAAAGGCTCTTGAATTTTTTCAATTAATCTCATGGGACGCATTAATTCTCATTGGACGCATAAATCGTCATGGTACGCATAAAATTTTTTGAAACGCATAAATCGTCATGGGACTCATAAATCGTCATGGGACGCATAAATCTCCATGGGACGCATAAACTGGACAAGAGCGATCAATCTTCTCATTAAGTAATTTAAAATATTTTATCTGTGATGTTAGAGAAACAATTTCTTGAACGGCTCTTTTCTATAAAACTCCGTTTTGACTAAAACGATATTTTATAACTCTTCAAAAATAATATTTCGGTAAATCTGCATGAATAAAGCAATCAATAAATCTTCTTGCTGATGTAGATAAAATTTATAAGTTTTCATATTATTTTCTTAAATATTTAGATAATTCCACAAAATCGGAATTGTTCTATTTGCGATGTTACTCATACATCACATTGGTACCGTTATTCAAAACCAGGGCACTATTTATGCTCTGCTTGCTACATTAAACAGAAAAGAAAGAAGAAATCAAATAAAGAAGGCAGATGGTTGATTTTGGTTTAAAATTTAGTTTACTTTGATATTATAGATCGAGGTTATAAGAGGCTGCAATTTGGGGAAGTCAGACTACACCCGACAATGAATGGATAAAAATGAGAATAAAATTATACAGGGTGACATAAAAGAAACTGCACACAGTATTTTTGAAATAACTTTATTCAAATTAAAGATAATGAGATGAAATAAGGCTTAAATAATAGAGAAATGATTGGGGAACAAATACAATTAAGGATTTCTGAAATACCCACCCTGTGCTCGGATACAGAGTTCAAGGCGCGTGGATGAATTTTCAGCAAAAGTTCGCACCTATATTGGTGAGATTTTCTCCCATTCCTGGGCGAGTGGTTGACGAAGCGACTCAGAACTTCTGTTTTATTAAGAACAGACCCTTGCCTTCAAAACAGAATAAAAATTCAATCCGACGGTTTCAAATCCGATGAGTACGGTGGCATTATTTGAGATGGGTTAAAACCGGTTAAATTGGCTGCACACCAACCCTGCACTTTAATGGTCTTATTAAAAGAGAAATAATTCTGATGAAGGATCCCTTCCCTACGCCAAAAGTGGCTTCGGATCCAAGGCTGTAAAACACCTTGAAGGATTTCCGGTATATCCACGAAAACCCTCAGGATTCACGAAAATCAGAGGATTTTGACCCATTTTCAAATAACAAGCTATATCATTAAAGAAAAAAGGTTTTGGAAATAAGTAACAAGTGGATAAGAAACAGGAGACTTTTTTGCCCAAGATAAGTCACTTTGGTAATTTTGACATGGTCAGTTCATAAAAAATTTATTCTCTGAAAAAAATTTTTTGACTTGCGAACTTTGACTCAATATTTTTCTCCGCGCCTTTTACTCTTTATCCAAATAAGGGAGAGTCACTTCGAAAATTTTTTTGACAATTTTTTTCCTTATTTATTTCTCTATCATATAAACTTTATCTGAGCCAAATATCTTTGATATGAATAAAGTTATGCCAAAAACTAAGTGTGCAGTTTCTTTTATGTCACCCTGTACAATCTGTAATATTAACTTGAATTATATTCTTTTACTTCATGACTTTTTTCTTTTTTAGAAAATTCCCCTCTTCTTTATGTATTATTTCATTTATTAATTTTTTATCATTTAAAATTTTATTTTTCATCTTCAAATCGTTTTATTTTTGATAAATATTGTCCGGGTTTTGAAAGGCACCCATCTTTTTGCTTGGTTAATTTCGTAAATATATTATCCTTAAATATTATAAATTTTATTAGAACAGTATTATTTAGGATGACTTTTCCATATTCAAAATTGAGGCTGAAGGGAGGTGTAAGGGATATTTTTAGCCGTTATGTATGGCCTAAATAAAAAATTAGAAAACACGTTAAGAAAATACATGGCCAGAACGCTCATCCATATACCAGCATGCGATATAATTATAAGCACTAAAATTTCTTGCATAATCGATCTAAATCGGAATTCTTTGCGTACTTGCATTAATAAATTGCTCATTTGATTTGATCCCCTCCACTTATCTATTATTTAAATTTCTTGGGAATTCATGCTACAACCAATTCTTTTAAAATAAGTGATTTTTATTTAAAAAGATTCATTTAATTCATCGGTCACTCGTGTTTGTTTTCGGTTATATTTTCATTTGTTTAACACTTTCGAATGGAAATCGAATTTGTCATAAATATAGAATAAGGATTAAATTCGGATAGATTATGCTAAATTCTGTTTATTTAACTGACAAAAAAATTGATCGATTCAATTAACATAGACAGACAAGAAATAAAAGGGGAAGGGCTATAAAATTTAAAACAAATAAAATGAATAATATTTATACACCAAAATTTATACACGAAATTTTTAATGTTAATATAAATGACAGGACATATATCCCAGCTGTTCACTTAGAAAAAAAGTTTTAATTGAAATTGCCAATAATGAAATTATTCAAACAATTTTGCCTGAATATGAAAAACGGGTATTTTATGGTTTATTAATAGAATTTCACTTGTAATGAATAAAAAATTAGAAACACCTAATGCTGTTAAGATATGCTTATTCTATCTATCAAAAAGTGACTAACTAGTGATGTTCGGGTATCCCGGTCCCGACTCCCGACTCGGGAAAATTTCCCGAGTTTTTGGCCTCCTGATCCCGATCCCGACTCCCGGTGTCAATTCCCGACTAAGTCAGGAAATTTTTACACCCCTAAGAATGGCTTTTTGATACGATTTTTATTTTTGAAAGGAAAAAATAAGCGGGAAAAAATAAAAAAGGGAAGTGAAAATATTTATTTTCTCTCTACAATAATTAATTAATGTTTGTCGATGGTTAAGTGGTTGGGTTGTGTGACTTCACTCAGTTTCATATTTTATAGGGATGGGTTTGGATCCAGGAGTGATGAGTGTGAGTCAATTAGTTTTTCCTTCCAAATAAATGTTTTTAACTTTTTTAGTTTTGATTTTAAAATTATAAATTTATTTTTTTAAATATTAGTAAATGTAGAAAACTAGAAAATTTAATTTAGTCATGATTTTCACAAATTTTAGCATGCGGTGCAGAAAATGGAAGAAATCTAGCTTCTTGACCTCCAAAATTCTTAAAATTTTCGCCTGCGGCGCTAAAAAAGACTCATTTGGGTGAGAAATAGGAGAAGGAAAAGACCGGATATCCGGAAATTTTCGGTTCGTATACCTGATCCGATATCCAAAAGTTCGTTTCGGTTATCGGAAATGCCGCTATATCCCTTTCTCAGAATATCCCCCTTAAGCCTCATAATCTGAAGAAATCATCCAATAAAAAGAACTTCTCTTGAGGTTAAGATCAAAATTAGGTTAGCAGTCAAAGCATTTTGCTTGTGACTGTTAATTTTGACTTCACTTGCCCAGAAATACACAAAATTCTCAGTGGACGCAGTAAATTATTGTAAAAAATTCATTTAGGAGAAAATATAACATATTTCGGCGAGAAATCTGGCTTCTTGACCCCCAAAATTCTCAAATTTTTGCCTGCTTCACAAAAAATCTAATTTTTGGCGCCGAAGGCGCCAAAAATTTTTTTATGATAAACTCCCGACTCCCGAGGTCATTTCCCGACCCGACTCCCGTTTCCCGATTTCCGGGTTTTTTCTTCTCCCGAACATCACTACTAGATACTGTAATAGGAATAACAGGGGATTCGGGGTGATTAGTTATCTCATAATTAAAGCTGTCAACAAATACTAAATGTCACGATTAAAGATTTGTACCGCATTTTTAGTAGTTCGATATTTACTAACTTCAAAGAAATAAGAGAAAGACCGAATATAATGTATGACAATATGCGAGAAATTCGGAAAAATCGTCAAAAGTTTGAAATCGAAAATTAGTATAAAAACATTCAAAAATCGAAATTAATAAAAGAAAGTCTAAAAACTATACAGATAAATGAATAATATTTGAATAAACTGTCCTTTAATTTTAGGCACTTAGATATAATAATTTTACTGAGAAGGATAATTTCTATGAAACTTCTATATTAGAGAAGAATTTAGAAAATACAAAAATAAATCAAAGAGAAGTATTAAAAGAAAGTATAGAAAATTACAAAAACAAACATTTATCAAGTTATTGGACAGAAATTAATTTAATTGGATATAAAATTGAATTGTTAGATAAACAAAAAGTTGAATATCCGAACGAATTAGAAAGGAAAATTATTGACATTGGAAATAAAATAAGTAAATAAATTTTAATTTTGTCTAACTATTTATTTGAAAAAATTTTCCTTGATAATTATAGGTGGAATAATTAAAGTAAATAAACGAAAGTGTTTCAATTGTAGTCTAACACAAACAGAACGATGGTATAGTTACCTAAAAGAACATAACTTTTGCAAAATATGTGGCGAATATTTACTAAAATATGGCAAGCTTAGATCAAAAGATTTATGGTTTAAAACTAAAAAGGTTTATTTTCATTAATATTTGGGGTGATTTCATTTAATTATCTTTTACTTAAATCTGAAAATATTTACATAGTTTAGTAGAGTACTTGAAACTGAGTTATGTCCGAACCGTGTTATTTTAAGAATCCGACTTTCTATAAAAGAAAATTATGTAGTATTTACTTGAAAAATAAAATTTATATCAATTGTAACCTTATATTCACTATGAGGTTAGCGACTTTTCAACTTTTAAAATATTTGCTTCTAGATCTTATGGGAATTATGGTATATGTATATAGAATATTAAATAAAAATTTTTAATCTAAGAAATCTTTTAAAGCTGCTTTAAGAATATTTTCGAAAATTTAGCGAATTACAAATGATCGAAATTGTTGTAATTGCGGTGCAACAAAAACATACGCCTGGTATCGAGATCCCAAATCTGAACATTATATCTGCACCGCATGTTACGTTAAACAACGTAAATCAATGAAGAAGACAAGTATACATTAAAGTATGAAATAATTGTTTAGATTTTTGAATTTTGTTTATGAATTTTAGTGTTTTAAAATTTACACTTTTTGTCAAATAACGCGGTTATATAATTAGTCAATAAAATTTTTTATTTGTTAAAATTTGTAATTCGGCTCTGCTTTTAATAGCTGTTTTGAAATATTTGTTTCGGATTCTTGTTTTATCCAAATCGAAATTTCGAAAAAGCTCTAAATCCTATAGCATTTAATTAAATATTTCAAAATCAATCTCTATTTATTTATATGGTAAACAACTAATTAAAATATGTATTCAATTTTCTGGCCTCTATTTTAAGAGTAATTTTTGTATTTCTTTATTTTATTTGTATCCTAAGTTATAAATCTTCAACCACAGAAAGAGTGCAAGTTTGAATCAAAAATCTTAACACACGCGTTCGATACTGTATCTATGCAGAAATGGAATCTTTTAAACTTCAAATAAAATTTATTCTCTATTTAGTTCTCTATTTTATTATATTTATTTTATATCGGTCTCAAAATTTATATTTTGTGATTTCAAAATCAAAAAAAATTAAGCAATATGTCTTCTTTTTTTCCAAAATTTCTTAAGATTTCCGTCTATGGCGCTGAAACTTATTTATTTTTTCACTTACATTAGCAGACTTTTTAAAAAAGCACTTTTGTCGGTTGTTACAATAGTTTGTCAATAAAATTTTTTACTTGCTTAATTGTGTATTTCATAGAGCTTCGAAATTATTGGTTCGAAATCTTGGTTTATACGAGTCTAAAATCGAAATTTCGAAAAAGCTTTAATGCCCTTATCATTTCTTTAAAATTTAAAAGAAAGAGACTATTCATTTATAGGGTCTAGCAATAATTAAATTAATAAAGACTTTTCTTTGAAAATATTTAAATTTGAGCAAAAATCTGAAACAATTTAATCTTTAAATTGAGATAATACAAAATTTCAGATGATAAAATTTATTATTACCTTTTTATTTTTGATTATTATAATTAATATTCAATGTGATGGGAAAATTATTAAAACAGCGGCGAAAATCAAAGATGATTGGGAAGAAAAAAAGAATTTATTTATTTAAAAAATGTTAATTTAGAAGAGCGTTTTGTACTGAAAATAATTGAAAAGAAAAATAATCAACATCAGAGCCTTACGAATAATATAGAGAGATTCTTGCGTTTAGTTGAATTTGAAAGTGCAGGGAATATTTTTAATGTTGAAATTATTGACAAATCTCGATACATTCCGTCTGTTCAATTAAAAAGGACAGTTTTGATTCAAATTGTCAATAATAAGATTATTCAAAAATATTTACCTGGACTTGAAAAACTGGTATATATTTTTTGATTATTCGAATATTTCACCAAAAATCTGATGCTCATTTGGCTCTAGATATTATCGCAGCACCATTAGTTGCCTGACTATTTTGTAATTATTAGTATTAAAAGAAAGCATAAGAAAAGGAAAAATTATTTCTAATCTTAACCTTCATACAATTTTTTATAAATTTAAGATACTCCGAAATAATGATTTTATTGATAAGAAAAATCATTATGAAACATCTATATTAGATGAGAAGTGCTTAGATGTAAATAATAATTTGAATTCTATTGGAAAAAATATAGAAAAGTATAAAAACAAACTTTTGTCAAGTTATTGGACGGAAATTTATTTAATTGGATATAAAATTGAATTGTTAGAAAAACAAAAAGTTGAATATCCGAAGGAAGAATTAAAAAGTGGAATTATTGAAATTGGAAGTGAGATAAGTAAATGAATTTTTATCTTTGTCCTTTATTAATTTGTAATTTTATCTTTATTCGTTAATATTTTAGGTAATAATGAATAATCAATAAAGCTAATAATGAATAATCAATAAAGTAATAACTAAGGATTTTAGAATAGTTAGGTCGTAAATTTTTATCTACAATTAAACTTAAAGGTACTTATTTCCTTCCCCCCACCCCCAGTCCGAATTTTAGTTGAAGTACTCGTACTCGTACCTGTTCATTTTTGCTCCCACTGTACTCACTTCGTACATAGCTACGTGTACGAGTACGAATTTTGGTACACAAGGGCAAAATGTGTGAGACAAGCAATCAAAAACAAAAAAGATGCCTAAATTGATGGAAGAGTGCGTTAATGAATGATTCCACAGGCAAAGTTTTCAAGATTATGCAAGGAGATGGAGAGGGGTACCAATTAATTACCAAACTTTAAAAAGTCCATGATGTTTTAAGCCAAGTTATATAAATATTTAAGCGAAGTAAACAATATCGAACTTGCTTTATTTGCAGTGTAACACAAACTCCACATTGGTACCATGATTCAATACCTGAAAACGATTTGTGTAATGTATGTTACCATAAACAGTATAGGGCAAAAACGAAAAAAAATTGAACAGAAAATGGACAATTAAAACAAGAAATAATTAATTAGTAAATAAAATAAATTCTTGTAACCATTATTAATCTTTAATAGAAGAGAAAGAAAGGAGAAGAGAAATAAAGTAATAGAAGGAATTTGTGGGGAGTTATTGCGAGTTACACAATTTTTTCATTTGCAAATTTTATAATTTTGTACCGTACTGTATTTTCTTTCAATTTTTTCAAAACAAAACGCTCCTAAATTTCTACATTTTTCGAGTAAATAAATTCACTCTAATTGAATTTGAATAAATTTTCTAAAGCATTAAATATTCGACAGAATAAATAAAAAAAGGAAAAATAAATCTATTCATCTCCGAGCATTATATAGAGTGGAATATTTGATTTATAAATCTTTGTTATAATTTATATATCTTTGTTATAATTATTAAGGATGGAAATTATTTTACTTCATACTTTAATTTATATTTGTTTTCTTCATCGATTTAGTTTGTTTATAGTAGCAAGGAGCGCAGATATAATGTTCAGATTTTAAATGTCGATACCAAGAGTATGTTTTTGTTTCACCGCAAATACAACAATTTCGATCCTTTGTAATTCTCTAAATTTTCGAAAATATGCTTAAAGCAGCTTTAAAAGGAATTCTTAGATTAAAAACAGTTATCTAATTGCTATTTAACATAATTAGGGTACTTGTGAGTTATCCCAAACCAGTTTTTGCGGACATATTTTGCGGACTCTTTTGTATACACAGAATGGTCAGTCTTTCTCCTTTCCTCAATTTCACTCTATTTCGCTTTGGCATTATTTAATAAGAGGCAATAAAGAAAGGATTATTTTTAAATATAAGTGACCGATTTTTAAATCATGTTTGCCTCTCATTGAATAATGCCATGGTGAACTCTCCTCCATTTCACTCTATTTCACTGTGTTAATAGAGGCAATAAAGAGAGGCAACAAAAAAGGATTATTTTTCTGCAATGCCATCAAATATGAAAATAACAGATCAATCTTTTTCATTTTTATTTACATACATACCGTATTTATTCTAATAGAATGGCAGCCATTCTATTTTTCAATACCGCAAAAAATTGTCATTCAATTGGAGGTGCCATTCAAATGGAGGCTGCCATTCTATTTTTCATAGGTCAAAAATTGAGATTGGGATTGTTGAGATTGAGATGGGTGATTGGGAAAATTGGCAATTCGACCAACTTTTTTTGGAAAATTCTATATTTTAGAATTTTAATAGTGAATTTTCCTCTACTTATCACTATAAGATTGAAAAGTTTTTTTGTCTCGGGACTAAGAGTCAAATTTTGATTAAGATAGGTGCAATACAATCAAAATTTACTGCACAGTATTGGGTTTAGGAGGGTTATTGAGAGTTTGAGGAGGATGTTGGTGATTTGGCGGGATATAGGGATCTAGATTTGTTAGCATTGAGGGATTTGAGGGGGATTACTTTCAAGCATTTAAATTGACTTCTACTTCAAAAATAGCAGTCATGGCTATACTAAAAGGAATATTAATCTAGGTACATAATTAAGGAAATAATCCATCCAAAATCATTCACATCTCCCTCAATCTTTCCTAATCAATCTTGATCATACGCTGATCATACGCATCACCAAAAAATTTGTCTATGAACGAAAAATTGTTTTGAGAATTTTAATTACTAGTCTTGAGACTCAGAGTCAAGTCTTTGTCTCGGGTCTTGGGGTCAAGTCTTTGGGGTTGAAAAATTTTCGGTCTCGGACATCTCTACTAAATATCACACCATAATTATTTTATTTTAATCCCAGATATCTTTGTCAAATGTTTTTATCCCTCATTATCCTCTCAAATCCCTTGATATCCCTATCAAACACCACTTTTTTGCCCTAGACATGCTCAAAAATATCGGAACTATCATACTAAAAAGGAATATTAAACTAGTTAATTAAGGGAATAAAGAAATAAGAGTTAGGTAGTTAATAGTTAGAAAGTGTCATTCTATTAGAGGTGCCATTCAAATAGAGGCTGCCATTCTATTTTTCATTCATTCAAAAATGTGTCATTCAATTGGAGGTGCCATTCAAATGGAGGTGCCATTCAATTAGAATAAATACGGTATTTCAGTCATTTAGAAATATTTCTCTAGGATGATAAGCATCAAACTCCGCATTTTGAACTAATGGTCCGTTACTTCGTGTGCGTTGCTTAACAGTCTTACCAAATTAACCAACACGGTCCAGAAACAGCTTCATATTTTTGACAAATCTAACCAATTATGGTATAAATCCAGCTTAAAATAGTCAAGGATTCCGTAAAAAAGGGGTGGGGATAAACTATTATTACCGAAAAGCTGCACTGAAAGCACAGATCGGTCCACATTTTGTTTATTCCGTATTTTGGTCGTTCCATGATTTGGTAAGACTGTGATTGTCACGGTTTTTGTGGACGTATTTTGCGAACTCTTTTGTATACACAGAATGGTCAGTCTTCCTCTTTCCTCAATTTCACTATATTTCACTATGGCATTATTCAATGAGAGGCAAACATGATTTAAAAATCGGTCACTTATATTTAAAAATAATCCTTTCTTTATTGCCTCTTATTAAATAATGCCATAGCGAAATAGAGTGAAATTGAGGAAAGGAGGAAGACTGACCATTCTGTGTATACAAAAGAGTCCGCAAAATATGTCCGCAGAAACTGGTTTGGGATAACTCACAAGTACCATAATTAGCATAAGGATCTAGAAAATAATATTTTTAACAGTTGAAAAGTGGCGAAAATTATAAAGAAAATTGCCCTCATGCAGAAAGATGTTTCTGGACAGAACACGGTTCGGACATATCTCAGTTTGAAACAATATGGATTAAACAATGTATTTTCTAAAGTGAGTAAAAGATAATTTAATTAAATCACCCCAAAACTTAATAAACCTAAACCTTTTTAGTTGTAAACTTCAATTCTTTTGATCTAAGCTTGCCATATTTTAGCTTATATTCGCCACATATTTTGCAAAAGTTTTGTCCTTTTAGATAATTATACCATTTTTTTGTTTGTGTAACTATACAAATGAAACATTTTCGTTTATATCCTTCACTAACTTCAACTATAAAATTTATAATTCAAAAATAACATTTAATAAAAGCCCAAAATTAAAAACAATTTACTTATTTTATTAACGAGGTAAATAATTCTTTTTTCTAATCCCATTAGATATTCAAATTTTTGTTTTTCTAACAATTCAATTTTATATCCAATTAAATTAATTTCCTTCCAATAACTTGATATAAGCTTGTTTTTGTAATTTTCTATATTTTCTTTTGATAATTCTTTTTTATTTATATTTTCTAAACTTTCTTCTAATATAGAGGTTTCATAATAATTATTATTTTTGATAAAATTATTATTTAAACGAATCTTAAATATTAAATTTGGAAGGCTTAAATTTTGAATAATCAAATATAAAATACCTGTTTTTCCAAGCTTTTCAAAAATTTCTTTACGATTTCATTATTGGCAATTTCAATCAAAATTCTCCTTTTTATTTGAGAGCTTAATTTTGAACAATGGTTTAGCTTGACAATAAAAACTTTTCCAACCGGATCCAATTCAATTTTACAAAACGATCCATTATCCTTATAAAGATAATCAAATATTCTACTTTTATGTTTTACATTCATTATCAATACAAAACGTTCCTTTATTTGAATATTTTTTAAATAAATAAATTCTCTTTTTTCTTTCCAATCTTCCTTTATTTTTAATTTAACTTCAACCATTCTACCGTTGATTTGGATTTTCAACAGAACAACCAAATATGAAAGAAGAGTAATAATAAATTTATTCATCTTAAATTTTAATATTAAAAATATTTTATAAAATATAAATAAAGTGTAACCTATTTAAAATAACTGATATTAAATGTCTTGTTATAACTAGATTACATCCGATAAACTTAAATACCGTAATAGCTTAAATAACGTAATACCTTATTTTTATCGTATTAAATATACGAAATATACATAGATACCGT
Source organism: Meloidogyne enterolobii (assembly GCA_963681835.1). Classification (NCBI taxonomy): domain Eukaryota; kingdom Metazoa; phylum Nematoda; class Chromadorea; order Rhabditida; family Meloidogynidae; genus Meloidogyne; species Meloidogyne enterolobii. The sequence continues at coordinate 3,049,795 of CAVMJV010000006.1, forward strand.
AAATTAAAGCAATAGTACGATACGGTTCGAGCTCTATTATATAGAAGCAAAAAATAAAGGGTGATCTAGATGTAAAATAGAATACAAATAGAATAGCTTTTTAAGTAGACGCTGTAAATAAATAGGGATGCATTTTGAAATATTTAATTAAATGCTAAGGTCATTAGAGCTTTTTCGAAATTTCGATTTTCGACTTGGATAAACAAGGATTTCGAACCTAATATTTAAAAACAGCAATTAAAAGCAGAGCCGAAGTGAAAATTTAAAAAAAAGTGCAAAAGTGGCAATTTTTAAAACATTAAAATTCATAAACAAAAGTCAGAAATCTAAACAATTTTTAAATAGAATTCGACTCAAAATTTCATAAACCAATGAATATTGGAATAATTAGAATAATGTTATAATAATTAAATTAATGATGAACCCTATAATTTTATTATTTGGCATTTTAATCGAATTCTAAGGGCAAGGGAGCTGTTTCGAAATTTCGATTTTCTATATTTAATCAGCGATTTTAAGACACTCACAAGGCATATATGTAAACAAACAACAAAAATTTAATTGACGAATTTTAATAAAAGTGCAATTGACTAAAAGTGCAATTTTAAAGTCAACTCAGTGAAAAATAAATAAATAAAAGTTTATATAAAAACAAACTTTAAATGAGTTTAAATATTTGTGTTTAATTCATTTAAGAAACCATCACTTATCCCTTCGGAACACAATAAAACATGTAAACATTATTTAAGCATCATTTCCTTCCCTTCATTATCCAAATTATCACCACTCAACTTTCTCAGAATTTTTATTTCAACAATATTTTAACACGTTATTTCACAATATTTAACAAATGGTTAAACATAAATAATTAAATTGAGATGTTCTCTTCCTATTTATATCCGAATTCCCTAATTATTATATATGTAATTTACGATTTTTACTCTCTATTATCATTGTTGTGACCAACCCTGGTAAACTTGTTTAAAATTTATTTAAAATCTAAATGAAATAGCCTTTTAAACTAAGCTATTTTATTTAGGATTTTTACCTCTAATTTTTCCTCTATTTTTTGCTTCTATTTAATAAAGACCAGCCCATACCGTACTTCGACCATATTTTACGGTATTTAACAATATTGCGAATTACCCAAATATTTCCATACAGCTTAAAAGTCATATGGTAGGTAAAAATATAATCAAATAAAAAAACAAACAAAAGTGCAAATTTTAAAAAAGCCCTAAATGGATAAATAAATTAATATAAAATAAGGCGGTAAATTATGAAATGTATTTATGTTATTTTATATTTATTTTCTCATCGACTTATTTTTAAATTTGCACTTTGGTTAAAATAATTAGTAAATAATATTTTGTAGTTTGGTTAGATTTGTACCCCCTTTTATCTCTAAGACTTCATTCGAAATACTTGGGTCGAGATCTTAATTGACAATGTCAAAAAATCTAAATTTCGAACAGTCTTATTAACTTAGCATATATGATGAAAATGTCAAAATGAGACTATTTATTTATAGTGTCTCAACAAAATTGAATTATTATAATATTTCTTTAAATTTTAAAGTTAATTTTCACAGTTACTTTACAAAAGAAATAAGATTTAATTTATGTTTAGATTTTTTTCCTTAGAGCGATATCCCGTTTGAATTATTTAAATCTGTGAAGATTTAAGGTCTGTCACAAATACAAGATACCGTTATTCAAACACCTAATTTAAAAGGGCCAACAATTTTAGTTTCTTGATCTCTGCGAGTTTTCGTCTCCTAGATAAAGAGTATTTCGAATCTGTACAAAGGATCCCGCGTGCTATAGTCAGACAAATATTTTAATATTGAAAGAATCGGAGTTGCTTGATTCATATGCTATAATAGAATTGCAGTTTCCAACTCACGTATAGTGGAACAAATGTTAGATTAAGCTCAAATCTTACTAATGACTAGGAGTATTTTTAATAAAGGGTGCGTAAAAAGTCCTTGCCCACACTCTTTTTGGCATAAAAATTTAATCAAGTGGAATTTTGCCAAATAAATTCACACATACTATCAAAAGAATGTGCGTTACTGGAAAATTCTAAAAGATTTTCAAGTTTTACCTATTTGCAAAAATACTAGCATCTAAACGCTTCTTGAAATTGCCTACGATGGTCGCACATTTTTATGCCAAAAAGATTGTGAGCAAGGACTTTTTACGCACCTTGTAAATATCTTCTAATAAATCCTTAGTCGTTCTCGTTTTTATTAAATTAACGAATTTTTAACTATAATTAATTAGCTATAATTATAATATTTTTAATAATAAAATTCAGATGATTAAATTGATTATTGCTTCTTATTTATATTTTCTTATCATATTGAATGCTAAATGTGATGGGAAAAAAGTTAGTATTGTACTGAAAATCAAAGACAATTGGGGAGGAAAAAGAGAATTCAATTATTTAAAAAATGTTGGATTAGAAGAGCGTTTTGTATTGGAAAAAATTGTAAAGAAAAATAATCAGTATGACACTAGCTATAATTATAATATTGATGGATTCCTTCGTAGATTGACGTAAACAGTGAAGAAAATGTTTTTAATTTTGAGATAGATGATAGATCAGAAAATGCTGAAGAATTAAAAAGAAGAATTTTGATTAATATTGCCAAAAATAAAATTTTTCAAAATATTCATCCTGGATTAGAAAAACAGGTATTTTTGTGAATAACTTAAATATAAAGTCTAAAATCCAAGGAATAATAAATTGTGGTACTTTTTCCCAATTTGAGTCTACTCTTTTGAGGCTAAGTTGTTCTTTTTGTTTTTGTGTCAATCATTCGTTTTTTAATAAAAATTTTTTTAATTTTTGTTTGAAATTACATTTTCAATATTGGGTAAAAATTTCAAAAAATTTCATTCATTAGAACCTTAAGAAATTAAAAAATTTTTGGTGGCTTATAGTTTTGTTACACACTGTAAGCAGAAAATAAATATATTGCTTGAACAAATATAACTAGAGGTGAAAAAGCAGAAAAATAACTGTAACAAAGATTAAGGGGCGGTAAGGATTCAATTATTAAGAAAAAGCCTTATTATAAATTTATTCATAAAAGGTGATCAGATTTACTGAATTTATTAAGAAGAAGAATAAATATTATGAAACTTTTATATTAGACGAAAGTTTAGAGGATATAAAAATAAATAAAAATAAATTATTAAAAGAAAATATTGAAAATTACAAAAACAAACTTTTATCAAGTTATTGGACGGAAATTAATTTAATTGGGTATAAAATTGAATTGTTAGAAAAACAAAAAGTTGAATCCCCGGAAGAATTAGAGAGCAGAATTGTTTACATTGGAAATAAAATAGGTAAATAAATTGTTTATTAAAAACGTATTAATTCTAGATATTCTAGCTGAAATTATTAAAAGAAATAAACGAAAGTGTTTAAATTGTAGTGTTACACAAACAAAACAGTGGTATAATTTACTAAAAGAACATTACTTGTGCAAAGAATGTGGCATATATAAAAACAAATTTGGGAAGTTCAGATTAAATAAATTATGGGTTAGAGCTACAAAGGTATCTTTATCAATATTTGGTTAATTTTTGTGATTCCGGGCCGTTTTTATGCTGAGGAATTTAGATATAGAGAGTAGAAGCAAAGTATTTATCTTTTACAATGAAAAAGTAGTTTAGTTCAATAGATTCAACTTAATGCAAATACTGTATATTAACATAAAGTATGAACGAAATAACTAAGGATCCTCGTAGAGTTATTTAGTAAATCTTTATCGATAATTATAATTTAAATATTTATGTTCAAATACTTGTTATATAAATATTTTAGAGAAATACACATCATCGAACTTGCTTTATTTGCGGTGTAACCCAAACGTCACAATGGCACCGTGATTCAATGTTTGAAAACGATTTGTGTAATAAATGTTATCAAAAACAATATAGGACAAGGACGAAAACAACTAAAAATTAAAAGGATAATAGATAGAATAAATATATTTATGATGACTAGTGAGACTAAATAAAACCAAAGCATAATTTAAATTAATGCACATACCGTGGACAAAGGAATATTTTTAAAAACGTTTAATTTTTATAAATTTTTTCAACACGTTAGTTATATTTAATTTTATTTAATATTGTCGTTGTAGCAACTTTAAATTTAATTCAAAATGTAAATAAATATCTATGGATCAAATTGTGACAAGATTTTACTTTCTTAATATATTTTTCTTCATTAACTTCTTTTTTTTTTACATTTAAATTTCAATTTATCATACTTTAATATTTTATAAATTTTTATTTAAGATACATAGAAACTTTTTAATAAATTTTTATTAAATCATTGTGATTATTTATTTAATTATTATTAACTTATTCTAAAACAATTAATAAATAAATTACAATTTGATGTTTGTTAAAATATAAATAATTGGTTTAAACTAGGGTTGCGTCGTAATTAAGAATTATGATTACGAAAATATCGGAAAAAATTACGAATTACGAAATTAAAAAATTACGAAAAAATATTATCGCAAAAAATATAATTTAATCATTAAAAAAATATAATTTAATCATTAATAGTTTAAAATTTTCCCCTGTGGCCCAAAAAATCTAAAGTCCTGACTTTATGGCCATTTAACATCAAAAAATTTTTGCCTCCGGCTCTAACAATTTATTTTTTCTCCTAAGGCATTCCAAAATTCTCAAAATTTTTGCCTGTAGCAAAGAAAAGTTATTTCAGATTAAAAGGGATAACAAGAAATTAAAAGAAGTCGTAAATATTTTAAAAAATTAGGAAAGTTCAATATCAAGAAATTCAACTGGTATCAGAATGCAAAGTTTTTATATTTATGTTATATAAAATCTTTCAAATTTTAAATATAACTTTCATAAAAATTGTCTTCAAGGATGGTAAATATTTTCTTACAAACTGAAATATTAAAGGGTTTCAAATTACTTTAAAAATATTTTCTGTTATTTATTATGTGTATTCCTTTTCTTAAAATTTTTTATTTTTTCTATGCTTTATATTCTTATATTGTTTATTGTAACATTTCTTGCATAAATATTGTCCAGGTTCACGACGGTACCAAGTTGCAGTTTCAGTAACTTTGCAAATAACACAGGACTGTCCATCCTTAAGTGGAATTCAATAGAATATATGTATTTATATACATATCTATTAAAAATATTTAAATAAACAAACTCTTTTAGTTTTAATCCACAATAATTTTGTAATAATTTACCCTTTATTTCTTCGTTTAAAACAGTAGCATGCCTTGCATAAATTGTATTTCTTAAGGTATATATATAACACTTTTCATTTAGAGTAGCCTCACAATTGAAGCAATGTCGTTTATTATCCTTATTTATTTCATCTATAATGATTTTAATAAATAAGAAAAGATAAAAGGATTAGCGAAGCACGAAATTTTGCACAATGTTTGAATGTTTATTCTCCTAATTTACAATCTAAATATGTCCGGACGTCAAGTGTTTCTGCACACACTTAACAGGGATCGCGCCGACCGATTCACGATTCCGATATACATTTGAAAATCGTGAATCTGCTCGAGTTACTGAGCTATGTTTTGATATACTGACTTGCTAAGTCGAAGAATTTCATCCATTTCCAGCGCCACAGGCGAAAATTTTTAAAATTTTGGTAATATATTTAGTCGGAAATATGCTTTAAAAATTGTCGGAAATCGGAAGGAGAAACACACAATGAAGAAAGACATATGTGAACACGACATAATAAGTGTCCAAAAAATAAATGTAACTTGCTTATTTTTTTGCCAATTTTATCAATTCTGGTTTTCAATTCAGCCGAATATTCAACTTTATGTGTTTCTAACAATTCGATTTTATATCCAATTAAATTAATTTCCGTCCAATAACTTGTTAAAAGTTTCTTTTTATAATTCTCTATTTTATCTTCAATTGATTTAAAATTATTATTAATTTCTCTTAGATCCTCTATTATAGAAGTTTCATAAATATTTTCTCTGATAAAATTTTTGTTTTTGATAAAAATAATATTTAAGAGCACCTTAAATTTTTGATCAAATTGATTAAAAATTAGTTAATTTGGAAGAATTTTTGGTTAATTAAAATATAATACCCTTTTTTCCATTTTATGCAGAAATTGCTGAATAATTTTATTGTTGGCAATTTCAATCAGAACTTTTTTAATTAATTGTGAGCTAAATTTTGAACAATTATTTAGTTTAGCAAAGAAAACTTTTTTAACAAGATTTATTTCAAGTTTACAAAACGATCCGATTTTATCAAAGAGATAGTTTTTAATTAAGCTTTGCTGTTTTACATTCATTATTAACACAAAACGCTCTTCTAACTCAACTTTTTCTAAATAAATAAATTCTCTTTTTTCTTTCCAATCTTCTTTTATTTTCACTCCAACATTAATTAATTTACCATTGCAATTTATGTTTAAACAATTATTTAAATATAAAACATATAAAATTATAAATTTAATCATCTAAATGAACAAGAAAAAACTTTTGGCTCTTGTCCAGTTCATGCGTCCCATGAAAATTTATGCGTCCAATGAAGATTTATGAGTCCCATAAAAATTTATGCGTCCCATGAAATAAATTGGGTCTATCATCATTTTGGGGATATCATCGCAAAAGTGGATTTTGGGGATATCGTCAATAATACTGTTCTTTGTTAATCAAATACAGTATTTCCTAAAATAATACCCCCCCCTGAATTAGTACTCCCCTCTTAAATAATACTCCCCTTTGGAGGAGGGTTAAAAAACAGTACTCCCTGAATTGGTACTCCCTCAAAATAGTACTCCCCCCTAAAATATTTTTCCCCTATATTTGAAAAAATAATGAGACTTATTGAATTATTTTATTTATTCTAAGTAGCGTTGTCGGTTTCACTTAATTTTTCGATTTTTCAATAAAATATTTCGAGGATTATAGGATAAAATCCCATTAATGGTGGGGCAAAAGTGGATTTTGGGAATATGATTGGACCAAAGTCCAATCATTGATTTGGACCAAAGTCCAAATCAATGATATCCAATAGTCCAATCACTGATATTCAATAGTACTCCCCCTTGAATTAGCACTCCCTACTTAAATAGTACTACTCCCCTTTGGAGGAGGATTGAAAAATAGTACTCCTGGAAGTACTATTTTAGGAAATACGGTATGTAAGTATGAATGTTATTTTTTAATTTTTGAATATTTTTTTAATTAATTTCATGGGACGCATAAATTATTTTTGGGACTCATGAATTTTTATGGGACGCATAAATTGTTTTTGGGACGCATAAATTTTTATGGGACGCATAAATTTTTATGGGACTCATAAATTCTCTTGGGACTCATAAATCTTCATGGGACGCATGAACTGGACAAGAGCCAAACTTTTTTAGTAACTTTGTTTACCCTTTTTTACCCTGTAAATAAATAGGATAGGAACTCAAGCATAGTTTGCTAGTCAAGAGGCTTCCTGTTAGTATTCTGACACGCCGCAGGCTATACACGCTTTAGAAATATAGTAGTAAAATTGGTCCAATTTTGAATAACGATAATATAGAATACCTTTTTTAAATCGGGCCAAATAATATAAATAATTTCATTCTTGGTTGAGATCATATAAATTAATTGGGTTAAATTTCTAAGGTTTAATTACATACAAAGGGCATTAGAGCTTTTTCTAAATTACGAATGAGGCATGGACAATTAGGATTTCAACCCAAATATTTACAAACAATGTGAAACACATATGGTAGGTAAAAATATATATAAATAATTTTATTGACTAATTAACTTAGCAGCGGTAATTGATAAGAAAGTGCAAATTTTTAAAATGCCCTGAATGGCTAAATAAATTAAATAAAACTAAGCGGTAAATTATGAAATGTATTTATGTTATTTTTTATTTATTTTCTCAGCGACTGATTTTAAATTTGCACTTTGGTTAATATAATTAGTAAATAAAATTTTGTATTTTGGTTAGATTTGTACCCCCTTTTGTCTCTAAGACTTGTTTTGAAATCCCGCCATTACAAAATTACCATTGACTGACTTATTTTTATTAATTATTTAGCACTTTAAAGCATTTTTAAAATTTGCACTTTCTGTCAATTACCTCTTTTTTAAAATTTAGTGTTGTAGTTGTGAGTTAAGTTAAACAGACACTAGAGGTTTCAAGATTTAATTTATGTTTAATTTTGTTTTTTTGAGCGATAAGCAGTTTGAATTATAGAAATTAGTGAGGTTGTACGGTCTGTTACAAATACAAAAATAAAGTTATTCAACAAAATTAAATTATTATATTTTCATAGATTTTAAACAAGTTTATTTAAATTATATGAATATTTATTTGCTTTTGTTATTTTATTAGAATACAATTTAAAAAATTCTTTCATTTGGAATACTCCCACAAAATCGAAAACTACCCCAAATCTTAATAATTATCCGAATAATGTCCGAATTATGAATAGGTTCTAATGCCTTTAGCATTTAAATATTTCAAAATGCATCCATATTTATTTATATTGTAAACAAATAATTAAAATATGTATTAAATTTTTTGCCTCTATTTTAAGGAGGCCAAAAATATTATATTATAATATTTCTATTATTCCTCTACCTCTTTTACCTATATTTATATCCTCTATTTTTTTGTTTCCCCTCTATTTTTTTCTCCTATTTAACAGGACTCGGGCCGTGCCTGCTGCGGCCAATTTTAAGGTATCTATGGATATTTCACCGACCGATAAAATTTTGAAGTTTATCGGTATTTAAGTTTATCGGACTCCAGTTATAACAATATATTTAATATCAGTTGTGTAGTATATCAGTTATGTATTATACATATAAAGTTATGTATTTTTTCAGTTATTTATTATATTTATAATTTATTATATTTATAAAATATTTTTAATATTAAAATTTGAGATGGAGAAATTTATTATTATTCTTCTCTCATATTTGGTTATTCTGTTGAAAATCCAAATCAAAGGTGGAATGGTTGAGGTTGGGTTAAAAATAAAAGATGATTGGAAAGAAAAAAGAGAATTTATTTATTTAAAAAATATTCAAATAGCGGAACGTTTTGTATTGATAATGAATGTTAAACAAAATAATAGAATAGTTGATTATTTGTATAATAATAATGGATCGTTTTGTAAGCTTGAAGTAAATCCTGTTAACAAAGTTTTTGTTGGTAAACTAAATAAGACGTCTAAATTTATCTCTCAATTAAAAATGAGAATTTTGATTGAAATTGCTAATAATGAAATTGTTAAGAAATTTTTTAAAAACTTAGGAAAACAGGTATTTTATATTTGATTATTCGAAATTTAAGCCTAGAATTTAATCTTTTAAGATTCGCCTAAATAATAATTTTATCATAAATAATAATTATTATGAAACTTCGATATTAGATGAAAGTTCTGAAAATATAAATAAAAAAGAATTATTAAAAGAAAACATAAAATCATATAAAGACAAACTTTTATCAAATTATTGGACGGAAATTAATTTAATTGGTTATAAAATTGAATTGTTAGAAAAACAAAAAGTTGAATATCCGATTGAATTAGATAGAAATATTATTTATATCGGCAATAAAATAAGTAAATAAATTTTAATCTTTTTCTCTTTTCATTTGACTAAAATTTTCCTTAATAATTCTAGTTGGAATAATTGAAGTAAATAAACGAAAGTGTTTCAATTGTGGAGTTACACAAATAAAACAATGGTATAATTTTCTAAAAGAACATTACTTGTGCAAACAATGTGGCAAATATAAACACATATTTGGAAAGTTTAGATCAAAAGAATTATGGTATAAGACTAAAAAGGTTATCTTTATCAATATTTGAAACTATTTTTAATAATTCTCATTGGATCTTTTAATATGAAACTTTTACGCAATTTTTAACGTAATATATGGTGTTTTGTCCAAATGTTGAGTATTGATAGGAAGATAAGAGGAAATGTTTTTTATGTACATAATTGAACTGACTAGCATTATTTTCCTTTGACCATTTTTAATATATATGAAAAAGGAGAAACAACGAGAAAAAAAAAGATTTAGTCGTATAAACACATAGTACCAGGAAAATAATTTTTACTAAATTACCCATTAAAATTAGCATTGAATGGATCTTCACTTAAAAACAAAATTCTCAATAAATAATTTAGGAAAATCGTAAATGTTTTATTTGCGGTGCTACACAAACAATACAATGGCGCTTTCATTCAAAACCAGGAAACTATTTATGTAATGCATGTGGCTGTAAACTAAGAAAAGAAGCTACAAAGAAGAGTATACCGAGAATTTAATCAAAAAGGTTTAAATATATATCAATTTAATGAGATGTCTGATGTATTATTTATATGTAAGATTTTAATTGTAACAATTATTTAATTCAATGACTATTATTCGAAACTGTTGTTAAACTAAACAAAAATTAGGATTTTTAAAAAGCTCTCTTTTAATTTTGTCATTTCTAAGTCTACCACTTTAATTAAGAAATTTTGTTGCTTGACAACATAAATAAAGTCTTTTAATCTCTCTAATTTCTTTCATAAAACTTACCTATCTAGGCAAACATTTAATATTTTACTTCTTAATGTATTTACTAAGATAATCATTATCTCAAACTTCTATTTTCTTTAATTTGGTTCCAAGTGTTTATTAAAACATCCTTTCTTTTTGGTGTGTTTTATATTTTCTTGGTGAATATTAAATGAATTAATTAAATTTCCGTCTTACGCTTTTAAAATAACATGGAAACTTAACAAGCATCAGTCATGCATTTCTGTCAAATTTTTAAGTACTTAAATATTTTTATTCCAAAGAAATTTCAAGATCCCAGAGTTCTTTTTTATATTAGCACCTTTGTTTTTAGTATGACAGAAAAATCTTATTTGACAGAAAAAAGTTGACCAATATGAAATTTCACTTAAATATTTCAATGTTTATACATATTTCTTAGCGCACTAAATATCATATTTAATCCTATAATGAAAATTTTACGTTTGGTTTCTGTTTCGATGTAACTGTCAGGATTTCTTGGATATTCACACAATTCTTACAGTCTGAAATTTTTATAATAGGTTTGAAAGGATTTTCCAAAAGATGAACTAACAGCATTAAATATCTAAGTATGAAAGAGCTTGGTAAGCTCATTGGAAAGTCTTTAAACCAAATAAAAACCAAATGAGTTTTCATTGAAGATTTGTCCAATACCATTTTTCTACAAATTTTTTACATTGAAAAAATTTTTCGAGTATTGATTTTCAATGCCGTGCGATTTTATATGGCTATATGGAGGATAGAAAGGATAATGTCAAGCTTAATATTTTTATTTATTCAAAACTTAATTTTAAAATTTAAAAGCAATTTTGGGTATCAGCAATATGTTAAAGTGTTGGGAATAAAAAAAAGATTATCAATTTTTATTAATTCTGAAGAATGTTATGACAAAAAGAAAAGAATTACATAAAATCTGTTTTTGTTAAAATATTGTTAAAGAAAGCATAAAATGTGAGCAATATATAATAAAAATAAATAAAATTGAATTCAATTTTTATATGATTATTAACTAACATTTATCAATTCATTCGTTGGGTGTCTTTTTAATCATAAGTCTTCAGATAGTAGTCGCTTACCTACACGATCTAAATTAACAAATTACATTAAATTTGAAAGAAAAATCAACACTGAATTTTGTATTTTTATTCGATTTCTTTATTCGTTGCTGTTTTTTGTAACAAGCAGAACATAAATTGTGTCCTGGTATTGAATGACGGTGCCATTGTGAAGTATGAGTAACATCGCAAATAAAACATGTACAATCTTCCTTAAATTACTAATAAAAAGTCTGTTTTTATGTGGAGTTCCATTCAATGATGATTTTAGTGGTTTACATTAACTTAAACCTAGCTTTATTTGCCTTTGCCATTGTTATTTTTTTAAATGGAGAAGTAGAGTGAAGAAAAGCATAATGAAGGCGTATAAACGTATAGCACCATTTATCTATCAAAATTCCTCAACCACCTATATCAATCACAAAAAATCATGGAATTCAACTGGTTCAGTTGAAAATAAAAAAGTGATTACGACACTTATCCTTTATGAAATCAAAGGAATCCGATTTTAACGATATCTAATAATAGCGAACCTTTTTAGTCGTAATAAACAAGCTTTTATGTCTATGTTTTCCACATTTGTGAATATAAGCACCACAAGTTTGACACAAATAGTGTTCTTTGAGATATTTATCCCACCAAGTTTTAATTTGTTTAACACCACAATTGAAACAATCTCGTCTTTTTCATTAAATTAATTCCACCTATAAAATTAAAATAAATTGTTATTTACTAGAGATGTTTTAACTAATAAAACGTTAAAAATATTCACTTATTTTATCTCCAATGTCAATAATTCTACTTTTTAATTCTTCCTTCGAATATACCTTTTTGTTTTTCTAACAATTCAATTTTATATCCAATTAAATTAATTTCCGTCCAATAACTTGATAAAAGTTTGTTTTTGTAATTTTCTATATTTTCTTTTAATAATTCTTTTTTATTTATTTTTATATTTTCTAAACTCTCATCTAATATAGAAGTTTCATAATGATTATTATTCGTCATAATAAAATTATTATATCGGAGCATCTTAATTAAAAATTGTTATACAAATGGTTTATTTGTATGTTCAATTTAAATTATTCTATGAATTCTTGGAATAAAAATCCATTAATTAGTGGGTTCTAATATTCGGACATTAAAAATATGTAAAGTACCCGCTTTTCAAATCCAGGCAATAAATTTTCAATGATTTCATTATTGGCTATTTCAATCAAAACTTTTCTTTTTAATTGGACAAATGGAATATATGTTTTGTTATTTAAATACAAAATAAAAATATTTCTATTAAAGTTAAATTTAAGCAAAAGCAAAAATCCTTCTATATTACAATTGTAGCTAGTGTCATGCCGATTATTGCTTTTTTCAATTTGTTTCAGAACAAAACGCTCCTTCTGTTCAACATTTTTTAAATAAATAAATTCTCTTTTTTCTTCCCAATCATCTTTGATCTTCAGTTCGACCTTGATTAATTTTCCTTCACATAGTATGTACATTCAATAGAATAATTAAATTTAAAAGGGAAATAACATAGAAGTTAATCATCTAAATTTAGATATTTGAAAATTTTTAATTTTGTTTTGACACCTAATCAACGGAAACAAATTTATTATATAAAGAACTACATATAATGGAAATGAATTTAAATCCGCCTATATTTTGATATTTTTAAAACAAGACACGACATTATTTTAACACTTATATAAACACAAAAACTTTATCAAAGATTATAGCATTTAAAATAAGGGAACATGGGAAAAGGAAAAAGCGATAAAGTGTTTTTTAAATAAAACGGTTTTTATAAATGAAGTTATAAATTTTTTCTGTTTCAAATATTCTATCTGTAATAGTTTAGTAAGGGATTTTTAAAATTTATGTATGTAAAACAGTTAATTTAAAGAAAAATAGATCTATTTGTTTTAATTGATATTTAAATTTATTTAATGTTGGTGGATTAAGAAAATATTGCTGAAGAAAAATATGAGAATTTATAAATCTGGAATATGAATTTATTCAGAATATTCTATTATTTTAGAAATAATATATTTATCTACAAGAAAAACCCAAACAGAACTTTTAGAACGTTATACGTATTATATGAGACGAACATAAATATTTTCTATTTTTTAAAGTTTAATTAAATTCTAAGTATTTACAATAAAAAACAACGAGTACATACAAATTTTACTGATTGACTTTATTAATCGTAGATTTTGTAATTTTATTAAGCGGGAAAATAAATAAAATATGACAAATTTTTAAATTTTTGTTGACCAAAAAATTACAAAGTACATATGATTAAATTCAAAAGAATCTGATTTTTGAATGTATTAGTACATTTATGTACAATTTTATGTACGAATTTTTACCCTTGTCACGTGTCAAATTCACTTAATGTTTGTGCCATTCTAAAAGAATAGTGTAAAGCATATAGCTATTCAATTCATAAATTATTGAAGGAAGCGGTTGATTATGTAACACATCATTCCGTGAACATAAAAAAGATTAGCTAAAGCGAATCAGTTAGCCCATTTCATGTTATTTATATTTTAATTAATTATAAAGCAATTGAACTATTTGAAAATCATTTTTATTCTTTTATTAAACGTCTAACATAGGGTATACATATCTAAGGTTCTTAATATAGACTCATTGTTTTCAATATTCTCTTTATTATATATTACAATTTAAATCGAGGTTTTATAAATATTATGTCGGAATTCTGATCCTTTCAAGGTTAAAGAACATAGAGGAATTGCCATATACTTATTTTCTCTACTCTATTCTAAAAATGTCAATTCGGACGGGTTAAAAGTGCATATGCATCACATGTGAAGCTGATGTTTGTACCTAAAATAGGTAGAGGAAATGTTGCAATCATAAGGGCGGAGATTTAGGTATAACGTAATTTTCATTCTCCATTTTACTAAGCTCCTCCCATTCAATGCTCCGTTTATAAGTTAGTCAGGTTTGCCAATGAATTCATATACATCTTAAATTTATTACATTTTTAGTCGTTTTTCTAATTGTTTGCCGTTGAGTTTTGCTACATTAAGGATTTTCAAATTATACTCAAAGTGTGGCAAAATATGCACGAAAAATCCAGAAAGATGCGCATATATATGCATCGAAAACTATTAAAATTTAAGATGAATAAATTTATTATTATTCTTCTCTCATATTTGGCTGTTCTGTTGAATATCCAAATCAACGGTAAAATGTTTGAGGTTGGATTAAAAATAAAAGAAGATTGGGAAGAAAAAAGAGAATTTATTTATTTAAAAAATATTCAAATAAAGGAACGTTTTGCATTGATAATGAATGTAAAACAAAATAATAGAATAGTTGATTATATTGATAAAAATAATGGATCTTTTTGTGAAATTGAAATAGATCCTTTTAATGAAGTTTTTATTGTTAAACTAAATGACAGCTCTAAATTTAGCTCACAATTAAAAATGAGAATTTTAATTGAAATTGCCAATAATGAAATTGTTAAGAAATTTTTGAAAAACTTGGGAAAACAGGTATTTTATATTTGATTATTCGGAATATAACCTTAAATAAACACAAATTTTTATCAAAGATTCGACTAAATAATAATTTTATCGCGAATGATAATTATTATGAAACTTCGATATTAGAAGAAAGATTAGTAAATATAAATAAAAATGAATTATTAAAAGAAAATATAGAAAATTACAAAAACAAGCTTCTAACAAGTTATTGGACGGAAATTAATTTAATTGGATATAAAATTGAATTGATAAGAAAGCAAAAATCTGAATATTCCGAAGAATTAGAAAGCAGAATTATTTATATTGGCAATAAAATAAGTAAAACCTATTCAACTGGGACATACTAGTATATACCTGTTTTAGAAGAATCCTGTTTTTAGAAGAATCAAATATAAAATACCTGTTTTCCCAAGTATATTCTTTATTATAGGTGTAAATATTGAAGAAAATAAACGAAATTGTTTCAATTGTGGCGTTAAAAAGGCCTGTCAATGGGATAAATATTTAAAAGAACATTACTTGTGCCACGTATTCTGCAACTACAAACGAAGATATGCAAAGTTTAGATCAGAAGAAATGTGGTTTGAAACATTAAAGGTCATTTTTTCAATATTTTTCAATTACTCAAAATTACATAAGTACTACAATACTATAACAAATTTAATATATATTAAGCTTTTAGATAGTTTATAGTACATTTTTCATAATAATTATCCATTGTTTTAGTATTATGAATTATACAATAATTTTATCGTCTAGAATAGACTAATGATGTGTGTTGAGTTCTAAGTGGTGGGATTTATTATTAAGCTTTTGTATAGTTTGGGTTCAAATCCCAATGTGGAAATAAGACTTCTCAGTCTGTTTTCATTTCAAAGTTGAAAATGTAAGCGTGCTGACTAAATGTCGTTTGTCAAACCGATAGAGGAAATGTATTTGTACATACTATGTTGTATTTACTACCTTTAGATACCCTCATTAAGTAATTTATCAAATTATAAATGTTTTATTTGCGAAGTTATACAACAAAATCATGAACGTCTCGGTCCTATAAAATACCTATTTGATTAAACCGCATATGTGTGATCTGATTTTAATAAATAATATTTTCTTAAATCTGTATGTTTAAAGTAAGCTTTTTCTATAAATATTCAGATAACTCGAAATTGTTTTATTTGCGATGCTACTCATACACCACACTGGTACCGACATTCAAAACAAGGACACTATTTATGTGCTGCTTGCTACATTAAACAGAAAAGAATGAAGAAATCAAATAACGAAGGCAGTTGGTTAATTTTGCATTAGAATTTAGTTTACTTGGATATTATAGATCGAATTTGAAAGCGCTACAATTTGGGGAAGTCAGACTACACCCGACTATAAATGGATTAAAAATGAGTATAAAATAATACATATAAGCATTGTCATCAAATTTCAATTATATTTTTTCTGCATGCCTTTTTTGCTTTCTTTAAAAAATTTCCCTCTCCTTTATGAATTATTTCATTTATTCGATTCCTTTTCATTTAAAATTTTATTTTCCATCTTCCATCTTTTTATTTATGATAAATATTGTCCCGATTTTGAAAGTTAACCCATCATTTTGTTTGCTTTGTTGTTCCGCAAGTAAAACATTTTTGACATTTCGTGATTCGCTAAAATATTTAGAAAAAGGATGAAACTAGATCTCAAATAAAAATTATTAAAGCTATATTTCTAATTTTTTCGCACTAATTTTGTTAGGGTTTCTTATAACTAACGTGTTTCTTTTTGTTTAAGTTTCCATTTCACATAAATTGCAAAAGTAATGCCTTGTAGATATTTAGGAAAATATTCTAATCCATATACATAAATAAGATACCTATTAAGTTCATATAAATATGCTCGAAGATTATACGGTATTTTACCCATAGATCTAACTGACTTTAACTGCTTTTAATTTTTTGAAAGGGATAAACAATGAGAAGAAAGAAAAATGTAGGCGTATAGACGCATAGTACCATTTCCTTTTCTCTACAAATCCCTGATATCTCCGATATATATCACACAAAAATTCAGGAATTCGGCTGGTAGGTTGAAGTGATTCTGACTTTTATCTATTTTAAAATCAAGTGAGTAAGATCTTAATGATATCTAATAATAGCAAACTTTTTCGTTTTAATAAACAAGCTTTAATAAACAAAAAATGTCTATGTTTTCCAAATTTTTGATTATAAGCACCACAAGTATGACACAAATAGTGTTCTTTGAGATATTTATGCCAACAAGATTTAGTTTGTTTAACACCACAATTGAAACAAAAATGTCTATGTTTTCCAAATTTTTGATTATAACAAAAATGTCTATGTTTTCCAAATTTTTGATTATAAGCACCACAAGTATGACACAAATAGTGTTCTTTGAGATATTTATGCCAACAAGATTTAGTTTGTTTAACACCACAATTGAAACAATCTCGCTCCTTCTTTTCAATCGCGACTCCTATAAAATTAAAATAGAAAGTTATTTACTAGAGAGATTTTCAGCTTGATATGGCAAAGGGGATATACTTATCCTGTCAAATAACATAAAATTTTTGTTTACTTATTTTATTTCCAATGTAAATAATTTTGCTTTTTAATTCTTTCGTATATACAACTTTTTATTTTCCTAACAATTCAATTTTATATCCAATTAAATTAATTTCTGTCCAATAATTCGATAAAAGTTTGTTTTTATAATCTTTTATACTCTCTTCCATCAAGCTAAAATTCTTTTCACTCTTGTCCAATATTGAAGTTTCATAATAATTATTATTTTCACTAAAATTATTATTACGGAGTGCCTGAAATTTAACACAAATTAGAGTACGAGTTATAAGGCTGATAATCATTTCCTTGCTGTTACAAGTCTCTTTGCTAACAAGTTTGACACTATGGACATGAAATTCTATTCGTAATATAAATATACAATTTTTTCAAATCCGGGCAGAAAATTTCGAATTATTTCATTATTAGTAATTTCAATCAAAATTTTCTTTTTTAATTGATCAGATGGAATATATTCGGATCTGTCACTTATTTCAACCTCAACATATTTTTATCTAGATTTATTTCAATCGAATGCAAATATCCAACTATATTTTTATTAAATCTATCATGTTGATTATTCCTTTTTTCAATTATTTCCACATCAAATCGATCCATTATTTCAACATTTTTTAAATAAATAAATTCTCTTTTTTCTTCCCAATCATCACTAATTTTCACTTCAACATGAATGTGTTTCCCATCACATTTGATTTTCAAAATATAATTAAATATACGAAAATGATAAAATTAAATTTAATCATCTGAAATTTAGAAAATTAAATGCTGCTTTTTTGTTGTTTTTTATTCTCTGGAAAAATTTATGACAATTTTTAATAATGGCGACATTTTTACTGATTTTTCTAGGAAAAAGATGCAAAACATGCATTTGCATGCTTCTGAATCCTAATTCAACATGTAAAAGTTCAACATATACTTTGCAATTTAGATTATCAGAAGACAATTGTGTATTAATTAATAGAAATATTAAAGATTTTATTTTTATTACAATTTTTATGATTAAAAAATATAAATATGAATATAGTCTCATTTATGTTTATGACATTCTGTTGACTTGACAATAAATAAGGTACAAAATGTTATAGAGTAATCATAAGCTTTGACAGATAATTAAAAAATTTGCACTTTTTCTCATTGACATGGCTAATATAATTAGTAAACATAATTAATTTTGAGCAATTATGTTAATTATTCTACCAGATTTATGCTTTTATATTTCATTTGAATTTAAAACTTTAAAATATATTCATAGTCTCAATCATTTTTAAATTATTTTCCCCAACAAAAATGATTCCAGAAACTGCCAGGAATTTAGCTAAATCATAAAAAACGTTTAGATTTCTTTGGAAATATTTGGCATACACGACTATAAATTACTGGCAGAATAATTGCCTAATTAAATATAAAATTCCCAACTTCAAATTTCATCATAAAATATAAAATAATTTAAACATGATTGAAACTCTATAAATAAATGAATCATTGCTAAATTCAAATGAAATTAAGAGCATAAAGCAGGTAGAAAAAGTTACAAAATTGCTCAAAAATCAATTTTGTTTACTAATTAAATTAGCAGTGTAAATTGGGAAAAGTGCAAATTTCTAAATATTTGCCAAAGCTTGTGATTACACTATAACATTATGTACTTTATTTAATGTCGAGTAAATATAATATCATAAACATAAATGGGACTCAATTTATAATATATTTTTTAATCATAAATATTTTATAAAAATAAAATCTTTTAAATTTCTATTAATTAAATATAGACACAATAGTCTTAAGATATCCGAATTTTTAAACTATATATCATTTTTTGCTGCATTAATAAATAAACTATTTTATTCAATTGACCTTTTAATTAGTTTAACAAACCAATTTCATTTTTGTTTGTTTTTTGGCCTTTAAATTAAAATCCGAATTCATGACAGGATTTAGGATTTTTTCAAATTTTTCAAAAAATATGTTATAATTTTTTCTTTAAAATTATACATGCTATAATTAGGCACTCAAAAACTTGCAATTACATCTTTTGAATGCGAATATTCCGTGAAGTGAACCTTACCCTTTACTTTGCAATACCAAGAAAAACTTTCCTGATCGGTCTTTTAAAGTCAAGTAAACCGAAATATTTTTAATATTAAAATTTAAGATGAATAACATGACAATTATTCTTCTCTCATATTTGGTTGTGCTGTTAAAAATTCAAATTAACGGTAGAAAGGTTGAGATTGGATTAAGAATAAAAAATGATTGGGAAGAAAAAAGAGAATTTATTTATTTAAAAAATATTCAAATAAAGCAACGTTTTGTAATGATAATGAATGTAAATCAGGGAAATAAAATTGAAAATTATTTCAATAAAAAATCTGAATCGTATTGTAAAATTGAAATAGATCCTGTTAATGAAGTATTTATTGTCAAACTAAATGACGGGTCTAAATTTAGCTCTCAATTAAAAACAAGAATTTTGATTGAAATTGCCAATAATGAAATTGTTAAGAAATTTTTGGAAAACTTGGGAAAACAGGTAGTTTATATTTGATTATTCGAAATTTAAGCATAAAATTTAATCATTCTAAGATTCGCTCAAATAATAAGTTTATTATGAATGATTGTTATTATGAAACTTCGATATTACAAGAAAGTTTAGTGGAATTAAAAATAAATAAGAAAGAATTATTGAAAGAAAATATAGAAAATTACAAAGAAAAACTTTTGTCAAGTTATTGGACGGAAATTAATTTAATTGGATATAAAATTGAATTGTTAGAATTACAAAAAGTTGAATATCCGAAGGAATTAAAAAATAGAATTATTTATATCGGCAATAATCTAAGTAAACCCTATTCAACAGGGACATCCTAGTATATTCTTTATTATTATAGGTGGAAATATTGAAGAAAATAAACGAAATTGTTTCAATTGTGGCGTTAAAAAAGTCAGTCAATGGGATAAATATTTAAAAGAACATTATTTGTGCCACGTATGCTACAATTACAAACGAAGATATGCAAAGTTTAGATATGAAGAAATGTGGTTTAAATCACTAAAGGTCGAGTTTTCATATTTTTTAAATTCTCAAAATTAATAGAAAAATCAAAATACATACAAGGGGTGGCGCAATTGCCATAGAATAAGAGACACGAGATTCAAAAGATACGAGATTCTCAAAAATACGAGATTTCACGAGATAAAAGTTACAAGATACGAACTAACGACACCCCTGATGAGTATGCTCTGAAAGAATGAGTATGACTAAACTTTTCCCTTAAATCCACTGCTATTTGGTGATTAATAGGGATTCGAGGAAATTTGAGATAAATCCTCCGATATCAATAAAAAGCCCCCTTTTTTCTGTTTAAGCGCCGCAGACGTAAATTTGAAGTTATGTAAGGCATGAAGCCAAATTTCTTAACTTTTAGCGCCGAAGTCGTAAATTTAGAGAATTTTGAAAGGCCAACGAGCAAGATTTCTTCCTTTTCCTAATTATAGAATCAGAAATTTAAAATTTATTGATACCCTGATCGCCAACCTTATTTCAGATTAACCTTCTATTTGCGCTGCGAGGAAAAATTTTACAAATTATGGCATGTCATATAGATAAATCTTTTACTAGTCTAGACTGAGGTTTATTTTTTAAAATTTCCCCAAAGAAGAGACTCCGTCCGGATAGAGAGATCTGCCGTTTTTTGTTCGGCAACAAGGAGGAGGTGAACAGGCTCAAAGCCATGCTAATGAGGACCGGATTGTATGAGTATTTTTAACTCGTGTCTCGTGGCAAAATACAAGATACGAGACTTCTTAAAAACAGATTTCATGAGAAACGAGATACGAAACGAGCGCCACAACTGATACATATGTACTCCACTTTACCTCAAATAATGCCTCCAAATTTCTTCAGTTTTGAGAATTTTCATAATTAACAATGCTTTCATAAAAGTATATGAGTATTTTTAAATGTTTCGAGCATAATTATATGACATTAATTGAGTTTTATATATGTATAGGATTTCATTATTTAAATATCTACAAGAACATTACTTTTGCCGCTTGTGGGAAGTAGAAACTTAGACAAAATGAAACAGGTAGTTAGAATAACCCTCGTCAATATCAGTTCGTCGATAATTAGAAAAATAGCTTAAAATATTTTTTATATGAAAACTAGTTTCAACTCCTATTTTTTAAATGTTTTAGCGAATCACAAATGATCGGAAATGTTTTATTTGCGGAGCAACAAAAACATCAAATTGGCACCGTCATTCAAAACCTGAACAATATATATGCAATGCCTGTTACAAAAAATACTAAGATTAAAGAAGAAGATTTTTTAGTACCTGCGTTTTACGTTGATTTTGGACGTTTTTGAAATGCCCGGATCTTGATACTGAGTAGAGATATGGGCCTAATTTTTTTATTTGTTTATAATATTACTATATATATTTGTTGCTATTTTTATGGATTTTTCCAAATGTTGGAACCTTAAAAATTAAAAACGACATATTTTTTCTTAACTAAATTTCCGCGCAATTTTTGACCCTCCTTAGATAAATGAATTTTGCTTCTTAATCGTTAACTTTTATTTAATAAATGAGTAGTCATATGATAGCCAATAAATAGAGCTACAAAATTATATAAAGATTTAGATTCCAACTTTACGTATGAAAAAAATTTTTTCGAAAATATAACAAATAAAATTTTTTCTTAACTAAATTTCCGCCACTGTATATGTAATGCCTGTTCCCAAAAACAACTAAGAATAAAGAAGAAAACAAATATAAATCAAAAAGAACAGGAAACGAACAAATAGTATTTAAATGGACATGATTATCTAACTTTAATTTTCAGAGTTTTTTGAACAAATTATAAAACTTTTCAAATATAATCTATGTAATTTCAGTGAAAAACTATTTCTCTCCTTTAGCTAGTGCCTATTGTTCATCCCCACTAATAATTGGATTATATTTGACTACATTTTAAAAATTCACCAGCCCTTACTTCTAAAAAATTTAATGCAAGTGCGCAAACCCTGTTGACTTTACTAATTTCTCCATTTCCTTTGTGTGCATGACTTTAAGGCTAGTATTTAGTTTAACGACAGTGTACTGGACCTTTAGCATCGCTTACATCCACTTCTCGAGGTTTTGCCGTAAGTACACAAACACATTCCGATTTTTTAACACCCTCAGATTCAGTACGCGAGAACCCTACCCCACCTCCTAATGTGCTAGACTTAAATAACCATTCAAGATTAGGCTCGGATAACTAAATAAGTTTAAATACTTTTAAATTCCCTTATATCATTCCACCATCAAATCTTATTATTATACGAGTCACCGTTTTTCTGTTTGTTAAACGGCAGTGTAGTATTTTTTTAGTACTGTAGTATTTTTTAGTACTATTTAGTACTCGACCCTTGCCTGTGAATTGGAAAGAAAATGAAATTTTATTTTTGCCAAATATAAATCTAATTTTCATTTTAATTATAAAAATTAAATAACTGAAATAATTTATGCAAAATTTAAATAAAAGTAAAGTTAAACATCAGTTAAAGTTAACTAATAATACTACAAATTGTATGGTTATGATATGGTTATGATAGTTGGTAATGAAAAGTACATACATGATACGAAAAATTTTTTGTACAAGTGGGCTGATAAAAGATTTTTTAATGTAAATCACCTAAAAGTCTTCTAAAAACTTTCAGTCTTCTAAATAAGCTTTCGCAAGAGAAATCAGTTAGGTTTGTAAAAATTTTGTATTGTTCTTATAGGTGATAACTAAGGATTAATGTCTGTTTTTTACATTGTAAAGTTCCAATATCAAAATTAATGGGTAATTTAATAAAAGATATAGAAATAAAAATTTATAAAAAAATTATAGAAAAAATTTTCCGTATAGCTACATTGTAGCATGCTATTTTAACTCGAACCGGCTAACTTCAACGAAGCCAATATTCTCAAAATAAAAAACCACTGGCAAATGAAAATCGTTACGAAAATATTCACTTATATGCCCTTTTTTCTCATTAGTCGAAACAGGCCAGTATGATGCATTCGAAAGACTTGGAAAGCGAAGTCGACTAGGAGTGGACGAAGTTAGTCAGGTGGAAAATCTTCAGTTATATGCCCATATGGTTTTGACTATTTCAAGACATATATCTCGGTACTAGATACCTGATTAAATTTGTCCAACCCTAGTTCGACTCTGCTTTCCGGCCATTTTTGAATTAAACAATAAACGGCCTGTTTCGACCACGGAGAATAAAGGGCATACAAGTGAAGAATTTCCAATGAGCTTTAAAATAATATTTCAAAAAAAACATTGAAAAGGAACCCTTAATAAAAATAATAGTAAAGGATAAAGTCAGAAATAAAAAATAAGGTAATTTTGAACTTTTGTTTGCCACATTTTTATCCACTTTCCTTAAAGTTCATCTCACGTGCTTTGAAAACTATGGCTTATAAAGCAGATTGCCTAATTTGAATTTTAAAACGGAATTGGAAAAAATCTAATCAAAATAAAACTTAATCTCCTTAAATCGCGCGCAAAAATTTTACATGATCAAGACTTATCGCCATAAACGTTTTTAACAATTTTGTAAGGCTATGTTAAATTCTTACTTAAAAGCGATGCAGACGAACTTTTCAAGAATGTTACCTAATCTAGACTTATCGCCTTAAAATTTTTTGATTTATCTATTTGCCTGAGGTGTATAAAAGGTAATTGGCGGGAAATAAAAATGCGACAACGTTCAGAATTAAAAAAAATAATATGTAAATGCTAAAAATTTAAAAATACTTAAAATAAATCAACTTTACTCTTAGAAGTAATGAATACCAATGAAAACTGCCCCAACAACCCAAGCAACAAACACTCCAACAAACCAAAACATGAAAATAAAATTGCCACATTCAACCCATTCAATTTCAAAAACATCTCGTTTTTTTCGTATTTTCTTATCGCCAATATTTTCAAAGTTTTTAAAGCATTCGTTTTCTTTCACAGAGAACAATGAATTTTCGCTATCGTCTTTATGAAAGCTAATGAAAAATGAATTTGGGCATGATCCTCGATTCAATTGACATTCTTTAAAATTATTTTTTTTGATTGATGTTTGGAATTTTTTAGTGTATTTTTCAGTTATCCATTACGGTGAATATTTACACGTCAAAAATATTATTTTTTAAATATTACAAAAGGTCAAAGATGCATAATATGCATAGATCTTTCCAAGATTTTAGAAAACTGGATCCTGTTCCACAATGAATGTCGATATTCAAAAATAGTCAAAACAATTTAGCGTTAAGATAAGTGAGAAAGCGGTAATGTAGAGTAGGAAAAATGAGGCAAAATTGTTTTTGCCTTATATTTTTCAAGAACTTAAACCTAATTTAGTAGGCGTCTCCCGTCTTGCTTACATCAAAACCATAATTTATTTTTAAATAAATGCCAACCTTTCTGTGTTCCTTTAGCATTACGACGGTAGCGATGTTGATATTGTTGAGCAAGAAACCCATCATGAATCTGTCCTATTGGATTTCTAACCTGTTCCCGAGGAACAGGATAACCCCAAACAACTTCCGGTTGAACATTTGCACGATTAGGATTACTTGGTTGCGGTTGAAATTGTGTATGTGTAGGAATATTGGGAGAGTTTTGTCTTCTACGTAATAATTCTGACATGTGCATTGCAGGAAAATGTATTTCAGGCAAATGCATTTCTGATAAATGAATAACTGGCACTGGACAATGAGGATCTAATGCGGCCACAATCCTTAAGACACCGACTGAAGATCCTAACCACAATGATCCTCCTAAGATCAAATACCAACTAATATAATTAAAAACATTGCTGGCCCTAACTGAATAGCGTCTGTTATGGTATAGAAAAACGGGGTCCTCACGCTTAGTACGGAGCAATGTTGTTGATTCTTGCGTAGAAAGTGTCTGAAATTTTTGAAGATGCTTTATTGTTTATAAATTTTTAATAAAATAGGTTTATAAATTTTAAAATTTGTTGGCTAATAGATGAAGTGAGTTGCTAAGCAATATGTATCCCCCAACTTAACTTATACCTCATCACAAGATGAGTTTCGAATTAAATCTAAACTTACCCGAAATTTTAAAATAGTACAGCTTCTAATTTCTGGCCAATCAACATCTTCATTCTCGTTCACATTCCTTTTGTTTAAATTCATTACTTCTTTGAGCACCTTAACGATTTTCTCAAGAAATTTACTAGTAGAATCAAAACTGTAGTCATAATTCTTCTCCTCTTTTCCAATTAAATCCTCCTTTTCACCTACCATCTGTTTTAGCTTATCCTCTATATCTTTAGGTTTCTCATCTTTAAATGTTAGAACCTTCACTAAAATTTCAATTTCTATCATTAATTCTCCAAAATCTTTTTTGATTTTATTCCAACTTTTTTTCTCGCTCAAATCCATTTGAAAATTGCCAATTAATTTTAGAATCTTCCCCTTCAATTTCTTTCCATGTATTTTCTCATGATAATAAAGGTGAACAAACATATTTTTAATCGGTGTTTTTCTCAATACAAAAGAACGAAAGACTTCCACAATTGAATTCATTTGAACATAGACTTTCTGAAATGAGCTATTTCTGCTGTTAGCCGCCTTCTTTCCTACCAATCAAATGGCCTTGTAACATAATTAAAAATTTTCTCAATCAAACGCTCGGCTAGCGTCCCATTTCTTCCATCGCCAGAAATACGAACTGCGCGAAAGTCAAAGTAACTTGATGTGAATTGATCACTCATCGCCACTCACTGTAAAAATTTTATTACAAGTATAATTTAAAAATTAAAACAATTTTTGTGGTGTCTAGGATAGAGTGCCATACATCCCGGCGGAATGTATATAATTGCAGACTGACTATCATCGGCAGGTAGATTAGATCATAGACTTATTTAACTTTTAATTTAAATTTACTTTTAATTTAATAATTTAACTTAGCGGTAAACCATCTGGGGCTACGGCCCTAGTTCTCCTTGGACTTCCTTGGACTGGTACTCTTCCTTCCTTTCCAACAACCCCCACCGCCAATAAATTACACTTGTACAGATCTACTTCGTTTGGTACAACCGTGAATTTATTATACCTTCGCCTAAATTGTATTTGATTTAGGATAGCTTTGTCAGACCAAAGTCATTATGATATAATCTTCGGATTTAAAATCTCGAATTATAAATTCAACATACATATTTTTATGCCCCCATTTGCGGCGCAAAAAGGAAGATTTTTAGCTTAAGGATCTTCCAAAATTCTCAAAATTTTCGCCTGCGGCGCTGAAAAAGGAAGAAATCTAGTGTGTTGGTCTTCCAAATTTCTCAAAATTTTCGCCTGCGGCGCTAAAAGAAGAAATTTTTCTCTCTGGCCTTCCAAAATTCTCGAAATTTTTGGCTGCGGCGCTGAAAAAGGAAGATTTGTGTATATCGGAGGATTCAATCAAGCTAAGTGGATTTTAGTGATATCCGGATATTTCAAGGGATCTAAAAGAATAGCGAGGTATCTGGCCTTCTGAAAATTGGTGTTCCTACTTGACCTTCAGAAATTCTCAAAATTTAAGCCACGGCGCGAAAAGAGAGGGATAGAGCAACGTATCTCATGATCACCTTTCGACAATATATCTAATCCGACGATATCCCAATTAATCTCCCGAATTTCCAAGATTTTGCTTCTAATACACCCAAATCTCACTATAATCGGCCTAAATCCCGCTTAATCCCTTGATATCCATCTCATTCCTCTGTTATCATTCGATATCCTCAATCTACACGAATCCCCGAAATAATATTATCCATTGATGTTCAACCCGGAGCCCGGATTCAACATTGATCGTGTGCATATCATGGAATTTCTGCGGATTAAGAGGGATATAGTCGGATTAAGAAAATAAATGGGATTTGGATAAAGATCTAACGCAATACTGCCAACAAATGCTCAAAACACGGCACTGAGGATGAATAGCCTTTAGTAAAAGTATTGTTTTTATCGAAATTATTTAAAAATACTGTTTTATAAAAAATACTCGATTACTCGACTACTCGAACTCGAACTCGGCCTAAAAAGTTGAGCTCGAGCTCGAACTCGGGTTTTTCAAACTCGGATTACTCGAGCTTGTCGGGAACGCCCGAGACACGAGACTCGGGCGTTCCCGGGTAAAAATAAATCTTTTATTTTATTTTTTATTCTTTTGTCAGTCGGTGTGAAAAAAGTGAATCACCGACCAATCAATTCACATTCCTTTTTATTTTTGTGTAAAAATTTTTCTTTTTATAAAAAATGTTTTTCTTTTAATAAAAGAATTTTTATTTTTTCCTTTTTAGCCTTCTTTGGCCTACAATCTTTTCCCCTCATTTTTTAACAACAACTTTCCCACAATAATTTTGTAATGTAAATAAATTATTTTTAAAAGAAGATATAATCATTTACCCCCACTATTTAAAGAAGCACACTCCTCCCAACAACACTTCATTCTTTCCTTATCCCACTTGGGACAGCAACACACCACAAAAGGCGCTCCTTGCCGGAACCGTTCCCTAGCCTTCTTTGGCCGAGAGATCGGTAACGGCAAGGAGTGCCCCTACACCAATGGTTGGCTATCCCTCTCCCGTGACGACCCAAGAACTTAATAAATTTATTAATTTCGCGATTTTATTCATTTTTCACATTTTTCGTTCACACATTTTCTTTGTTTAATTTGGTTTAATTACCCAAGTTTAAGGTGCTATAATAAAATATTATATAAAAACTTTTGTCTTCGTTTTATTAATTGTCAGCAAACCCAAATATTTAATTTGACGTTTCTGATATCTGGAGCCCCGACAACGAACGATTTCGTAATAAATCCTCAACAAAAACAACAAAACAACAAATTCAAAAAAAGTGGGGGACAAAATCAAATTGTTAGCAAGAACAATAAAAGTAAGTTAACTAAAACAAAAATCCAAGCTCTATTGAGCCAGGATAAATTTATTAAAAAATTTTTAATAAAAATTTCATAAAATAAAATTAAAATAAATAATAAAAATGTCTTCAATAACATCAAACAAAAGAAAGTTAAAAAATATCATCGAGATCACTAAAGAATTAATAGCAACAGAGGTTAAAGGACCAACAGAAGAAGATGATATTCACGTACTTGAAGGTCAAATAAGGAAGATAAAAGCATTAAAAGAAGAATTGGAAAACAACACAAGAAAAATTGAGATTATTCAAGATGAGTGGGAAGCAAACATTCAAAAATTGAAGACAAGTGAAAGGATTGAAGCTGAAAATGAACTAACAAATTTTATCAATGAAAATCAGATAGAAAGTATTTACAAAATAGCAAAAACAAAAACAAGAAGTTGGAACGAAATTGAGACGGACTACTTAGTCATGAGGTCTCAAAAGGAACCGACACCACAAAACGAACAAAATACAACAATGAATGAATCTAGAGGAAATACTCACGGCCTAAAACCACCGTTACTAAAATTAGTAACATTAGAAGGACCAAATTGGTCAGACTTTTGGCCTATATGGAAACTATTAATTCATGAAGATGATAGTATTCCAAGGTTACAAAAAATATGTCAACTCTTCGCACACGTAAGAGGAGAAGCAGCAGCCGTACTCAAAGGTATAGAACCACTAGAAGAAAATTATGAAGTCGCAATCGAAATTCTTAAAGAAGAATTTGAAAAAGAAGAAACACAGATAAGAAAATTAAACAAAGAATTACTAGGATTAAAAACCAGTCAAAATTTTAACGATGACATAAAATTGTTACGCGACTTACAAAGAATAAATCGATTAATGAAGACACACAAACAAACAATAAATATTCCAGCAATATCCTTAATGATAGAGCAAAAGTTAAGCAAAGCCGTCTTAAGGCAAATGCTAAGTAAGAAGAGACAATCAAACGAATGGAATACAGAAATTTTAATAAAAAATTTGGCAGAAATTATAAAAGAAGAGCAAGCAGTCAATGAAGTATACAAAGAATCACATCAAGAATTTAACGAAGATAAAAGACAAAAAACACCATATAAATTTGGGAAAACCACAATGCAATACACAAGAAATGAACAAAAAAAGGAAGAACCAAGAAGGAAAGAAGTAAAAATACAAAACCAAATTCAACCAAAACAAGAAGAAAGAAGTAAACCAAAGTGGCCATGTCCATTTTGTAACCTTAATCATTGGTCAACGGATTGTAGAAAAATCCCAGCAGCGGAAGAAAGATACAAACTAGCAAGAGAAAAAAAGCTATGTATCAACTGTTTAAGACCAGGACATCAGAGTAAAGAATGCTCAACCAAAAACAAAATATGTTGGTTTTGTAAAAAGCAAGGACACCATCAAGCAATTTGTTTAAAACAATTTGGAAAGAAAGAAGAAAGAAAGCAAATAAACAATAATATCGAAGAAGAAATTCAATTACAATCAGTACGAACAAACAAAGAAGAAAGTAATCAAACGAGTATATTACTAACAACAACAATTACAGTATTCAACCCAGAAATACCACACAAGCAAGAAAGAGTACTTTGTTTTTTCGACAGTGGTAGTGATCAGAGTTACATCCGTAAGAATCTAGCAGAAAAACTCAACCTTAAATTAGAGAAGTACAACAAAGTAAAATTGACAGGATTTGCAGGAGCCAACCTTGGCACCTACACACTTGCAAAAACAAAATTAGGAATACAAACAAAAAGAGGAAAAAGAATTTATCAAATGTCAGCTACGGACCAACCGCTAGCAAAAATGACAATAGTCAAGATAAAAGGAAAGTATAAAGAACTTTATCAAAAAGAATTGAAAATGCAAAACTACAACAAAAGTCCTGACATACTAATAGGAAATGACAATTACAACGACTTCTACATAAACTCAGAAAGAAAACTACCAAATGGATTTTGGATTAATAGATCAACGGTAGGAAAAATGATTAGTGGAAAAGGAAATCTAAAAACCAACATAAGGAATAAGCTCGACACACAAAGTCATTATATAAAAGTAAACAGCTCTCTTGAGCATAATAATGAAGACAAAATAGAATTAGTAAACAAACAAGCAAAAGGTATAAAGGACGCTAAAGAAATAATAGACGAACAGAAATCGATGAACAAAGTGGAAATAAAACAACAAATAACAACGAAAATAATTGAAGAAGTGAAAAATCCTGCAAAACAATCAATGCACACACATTATATACTACGCCAAAATATCGTAAAGAAAGATGTGGACAAACTACGAAGTGTTAGTGTTAACCGTAAAGCATCAGATCAATCGGCAAAAGACTGCCTTGAAAAAAGACCAAAATTATTAAAGAATTTAACAAGAAACAGAAGTAGCAATCAAACCCCTAAAGTGGGAGAGCTCATTTTGATAAAACAAAATGAGGGAATAAGAAACAAAGGAAAATTGGAGAAAGACGAGTATTCATACGCAGACAAACAACGTGATCGATTCCGCTGGCCAACTTTAAGTCCACCTTTGGACTTACGCAACATCTCACGCCCTCGTGGGCCACGGAATAAGAGCCAGAACAAACTCGTCTGGACACTACTTTTACTAGTTCCGTTACTCTCCAAGTGCAGATGGACCGTCGGGCAGTCGGCAATGATGTGCAATGAGGTGGCCCCCGCAAGAGTGATCGACTTACAACATCGAGGTATGTCTTGTTCAGAGTGGTTACCGGGTACCAAGGTCAAATTAAGACTGCAAGTGTATCGGGTAAATATGGAAGCCAGGGAAGTTAAAGCAAGTAGGTGTGTCATTATAAGACAGAAGGTAGAGTACTGGGAAAACTTAATCGGGGAAGGAAGAAATGTGACCACCAGCGAAACACTCCCAATTTCGAAAGAAGAGTGCCTCAGAATGACCGAAGCCGACCACTGCCAATACGGACCGCTCACAGCAGCTGAAGGAATTAAAAGGACTCAGAACGATTTCAACCCCACAATAGGCTACAGCTATTTCTCCACTCAGTATGGCCAACGAACCAACTGTTTCCAAACTGACGAGAAATTATATTTTGATCCATCCACCGAAACACTTCACTCACCAATCGACAACCTGGCCAAGTGCTCACTAGAGGATGAAGAATGCCCGACCGAAGGAGGATCACTAATCGTCTGGAAGAAACCCACAGAGGAAGTAAGGTGCAAGTACACATATCTCGCCACTTGGCACGGAGATTATTACCCGACCGAAAAAATTTGGACCAAAGAAGATCTGGCTTTGTCGTTCACGTCAGACCCTCAAACAAAAGAAGACTGTGGACACGACTACGTAATGTCAGACCAAGGATACTTGATAAAACAAGAAGTATTCGACAGAATCACGAGAATACGAAGCAAAAGAGCGACAGTCAAAACCGAGCAACTTGCAAGCCAGCTCACAGCGGCGCAACTCAATGGCATAACCAAATTAAAGACTACAGTCTGTTGGTTGCTGAACACTGGCCT
This sequence comes from Meloidogyne enterolobii, assembly GCA_963681835.1. Classification (NCBI taxonomy): domain Eukaryota; kingdom Metazoa; phylum Nematoda; class Chromadorea; order Rhabditida; family Meloidogynidae; genus Meloidogyne; species Meloidogyne enterolobii. The sequence goes on from CAVMJV010000006.1 coordinate 3,082,054, forward strand.
ACATAGGCTCCCGTTACGGCCATGGACGCCACAACCATAGCTCGAAACTTATTCCAACAAGACTTAATCGAAGCACGATGGATAACCAACAGTGGGCGAAACCTCCTGGAGGTAAAGAAGTGTATTCGAATAGAAAAGAAGAACGTGCAATTCCTACCTAACGAAGAGAAGAACTGTTTCAAGTTTCTACCAGTCAACATCAGTATATACGACAACTATTTCCAAGCATACTTAGATCCAGTATCACTAATTATTCGAGAGGAGTCAAAAAATGGAAGTTGTAAGAAATACCGAAGACAAACAATGCTTTGGGAAGGAGAACTACTCACAATAGACCAAATTGAAGGACACGTAATCAATCACCCACAGGCCGAAACAATAACGCTAGACCAACTAAACGGCTCGAGCTTACCAACTTTGGACACGCTCATCTTCAAAAATTTAGAATTAACGAACGACTCCGACCCAACCATCAGGTTGCTAGCCTCATTTCGAACTTTCGCCACAGGACAACACATGCAAGCAATCGTGAATGACAAAAGCACGACCGTAAATTACGAAAACCAACGATTCGACTACACCTTCAGCTTAACCCAATGGATGTCATGGGAAACTGCGTTCAAACTAACGGTCATATACAACATTCTATCTATACTGTACTTGTACATTCTCCCATGGGGAATAAAGAAGATACTACAGCGCACCAATCTGATCGAGGCCACACACAATAATGAAGCAACAAGAAGACATTCGATCATTCGGCTACAAGAGGGAAAAGAAGAGCCAACTATAGGAGCAATTTCAAAACCAGACACCCTCAGTAGATACGAGCTAAACCGAATCTCAACACGAGTGATGCGGAGGTTAAAGGACAAGGACCAAACTAAGGTCCAATTCCTGAGGGAATAGCTACGACGTGGGGAGTGTCGGGAACGCCCGAGACACGAGACTCGGGCGTTCCCGGGTAAAAATAAATCTTTTATTTTATTTTTTATTCTTTTGTCAGTCGGTGTGAAAAAAGTGAATCACCGACCAATCAATTCACATTCCTTTTTATTTTTGTGTAAAAATTTTTCTTTTTATAAAAAATGTTTTTCTTTTAATAAAAGAATTTTTATTTTTTCCTTTTTAGCCTTCTTTGGCCTACAATCTTTTCCCCTCATTTTTTAACGACAACTTTCCCACAATAATTTTGTAATGTAAATAAATTATTTTTAAAAGAAGATATAATCATTTACCCCCACTATTTAAAGAAGCACACTCCTCCCAACAACACTTCATTCTTTCCTTATCCCACTTGGGACAGCAACACACCACAAAAGGCGCTCCTTGCCGGAACCGTTCCCTAGCCTTCTTTGGCCGAGAGATCGGTAACGGCAAGGAGTGCCCCTACAACAATGGTTGGCTATCCCTCTCCCGTGACGACCCAAAAACTTAATAAATTTATTAATTTCGCGATTTTATTCATTTTTCAAATTTTTCGTTCACACATTTTCTTTGTTTAATTTGGTTTAATTACCCAAGTTTAAGGTGCTATAATAAAATATTATATAAAAACTTTTGTCTTCGTTTTATTAATTGTCAGCAAACCCAAATATTTAATTTGACGTTTCTGATAAGCTCGGTTTTTTCCCAATTACTCGGTACTCGACTTACTCTACTTTTAACCCATTAATAATTACTTTTTAATTAATTAATTATTAATTAGGGGCTTCTATTAGAGAGGGTTTACCTCATACCCTTTCAAATGACCGCCGACCCCTTCAATAGGTTTAGACTACCCAGTAAAACCCTTCAATAGGCACTGGTTAATTGACAGCGGACCCCTCCCCAACCCAATCGGTCAATAGGTTTGTCCACTCAAACCCTTCTTTACCCTTAGGATAATTGCCCGTTGACCCCTTCCCAACCCCACTCCCTCAATAGGTTGATCAACAAAACCCTCCTTTAGGCACAGGCTATCCTCTCTCGGACCCCTCCTCCCACGACCCACTCAGTACCTTTGAGTATAGTGCGGGAAATTTTACCGCAAATTACAACGGTGCCTGTGTTTCTACTACTCGCATGCGAAAAGTTTTTGAATTTTAGAAGACCTTATTCGAAAAAAATTCACTTTCTCTGTTATGGACGGATATCCAAAAAAATTATGGACGAAAACTGGGACAATATTGAGGATTTTGTTTCTTTGAGTCAGTATCGTTTCTCGCGAGAAATGGACCATGAATTTCGTTATCGGGTTCGAGAACGAGAATGAAAAAATCGAGACGATATTGGAAAAAAGCCGAGAATCTCGGTCTCGTCTTGATCAACTCTGCTCTAAATAGGTATACCGACGAGCAATAACATCGGTCAAAATACGATCTCGTTCTCTTTACCAGCCTTGGTGACCCTCGGTCTCAGTTTTTTCAAAAAACCTCGAGCCTCGAGTAACTCTAGTTCGATGCGGCTCGACAAGCTGATCAAACAATACAAGAGCATCTTGGTTTCGACAATTTTGAACGAAGTTATAGCTCAGCGGTATATTTGGTCGACCCATTCATTGCTTCAGAAAATAACATTGAAAAGAAGGAGAGACAAAATTTCCTCTTTTCTTGTTATCCTTCTGTTGGAACGCTCTTATTTTGGGATAGGGTCGAAGTTTGGATTACAGAAAGCTGGAGGTTCACGCCCAAAGTCGAGAAGCGCCTGAAAAATGATAGGATGATTTTTTGATTAATTAGCCATGAACATTGTTCAGGTTTCCAAAAAATTACAAAGATGCTATTAACGAAAAGATCAAGCATAAAAAATATTTGAGTATTTATCAAAACAAAAATTTAATTAATTAATATTTATGTATGCAAGTTCACATAAATTCGCTCTTCCAACAGAAGGATAACAAGAAAAGAGGAAATTTTGTCTCTCCTTCTTTTCAATGTTATTTTCTGAAGCAATGAATGGGTCGACCAAATATACCGCTGAGCTATAACTTCGTTCAAAATTGTCGAAACCAAGATGCTCTTGTATTGTTTGATCAGCTTGTCGAGCCGCATCGAACTAGAGTTACTCGAGGCTCGAGGTTTTTTGAAAAAACTGAGACCGAGGGTCACCAAGGCTGGTAAAGAGAACGAGATCGTATTTTGACCGATGTTATTGCTCGTCGGTATACCTATTTAGAGCAGAGTTGATCAAGACGAGACCGAGATTCTCGGCTTTTTTCCAATATCGTCTCGATTTTTTCATTCTCGGCTAGCCAGAGCAGCCAGAGCATAATAGATAATAATTTAATTTAAATTCGTTAAATGTTATTTATTGTAGTAGGTTGATCTGCAGGGCGGGGTTTGTAGATCATTGTTCATTTTTTGGAAGTTGGGCATTCCAACTAGAATTGGTATTGTGAAGCTTACTCTTCATCTTCCAATTGTTATTGGTTAATCGACAATGTTTCTTCTCCTACATAGTTCTACCTACCACAAACTTTATTGTATTTTCCTGTGTGATAAAGTATCTGTTTTCTTCCTCTACGTAAGCGAGGATGTAACATCTGCTTACAGGTAAACGAACTTCACACAATATCAGGCTGTAGGAAATAGGTGAAGAACCTTTTTTGTAGCTTCCTACTTACATGTTTAATTTGGCTTATCAATATGACCGATCAATTGTGAACGATCAAATAATAAACGGACTTAAATGACATTATTTTTACCAGTTTTAATAAATTATTTTCAAAGTCATAGGATTTCTTATACCCGGATCACCTTTAAAATTTTAACTTCGTATTTGCTGAAAAAGTTCAACATCCAAAAAATTTTAACCGAAATAGAAGTTCTGCGAATAATCTCGATAAAATAAAATGAAATTATATAGCCAAAATAATTAATTAAAAAAATACTAAGTAAAAACACACTTCCATAATAACAGTTATTAATGTCGTTGAAATTATAAATTGATAGCCTATTCTGCCTATTCTGTTAAAATATGTGAGATAGAATTTGAAAATTTGATTTTTGACTGTGTTAATCAGTCATCCAAAAATAGACAACTTAGTTGAATGAAGGCACAAAATATATTTAAAGGATCGACTTTTAAAGAAATAAATTTACATTAAAGCATATTAAACATATTGCGTTTGATCACCTCTAACTTGATCACCTCTAACAACGTTTTCCTTTCGAATATTTATAAAATTCAAATAGATGACATTAAGTAAAGACGAACTTCCTTAGAGGCAAACAATTCAAAAATGCTGAATAACTCGAAAAAGCAGTAATTCAATGAATTGCTTCCAAACTCGGCACAGACTTTTGGGAGAGAGGAATTTGAAAGTTTGCAAGGCGCTGTAGATCTCTAATAGTATACCCCATCACTGAATCACCCTTTCAGAATTTTAAATTTACAAATAAAGTAGGTAAATAACATTAAGTGGATTTTTGCATAGATTCACTCTTTTACAAGCTTATTAAAAAATCTCATAATTTATATTGCTCCCTAACAATATTCAAAATTAGTCGCTTTTCTTCTCCTCTCTTTTCCAAAATAGCCTAAAAATAATTTATTTACATCATGTTTTGAAGTATGTTATGAGATGTTTAAACGTGTTTCTTAAATATCTTTAACTGATTCGTGTCTTTACGCTGTTTTCTATATTTTTGGAAGCCAACATATTGGCTATTTACTGTAAAATCGTTTGAGGTTAAATATCTCTATTAATCAAATATCTCATATCCCCGGATGAGGGACGATTCAGTATCGCCGAGTCAGGACTTGAATTTCATACTTTTTATTTGGCTTATTTGGTCTTTGAACTGAAAGTATCATTAGAAGATTTTAGGATCAGATAACTGCAGTCCCTTGATTAACGGATACTAAATTGCCTAAGCTTTGGCTTGGCATCCAAAAAATAAAAAGTCCCGTTCTGAGAGGCGATACCCTAAAAGTACTACTTGTGTTTATATAAATTATTATTTCAATTAATTAACACTTTGAAAAATTAAAGTAATTTAAGAGGCATTGGAATTTAAAAGGCAAGGACCACTTTACTTTAATTAAAAGCCTACACTAGCAATAATAATAACTAGGGAACGGATTTATATTGATTTCCATATTTTTTTCCTGGCCTAGTTGGGTTCTGAAACGCACGAAAAACATAGTTTTAGCATATGTTGATAAGACAGATAATGAGTTATCAATCCATATTTTCCATATTTTTCCATATTATAACGTTCAGTCCATATTTTCCATATTTCGTCCATATTTCGTCATTTTTTGTAAATTTTGCCAAAAATTGGTCAAAATTTTCAAATTCATGAAATTTTTCGGGCAAAAAAAATTTTTTATAAAAATTTTTTGGAAAAAATTTTTTGAAAAATTTTTCGACAAAAATTTTTCAAAAAATTTTCGACTCAAATATTGTCCAAAATATTTTTAGAAACAAAATAATTACTATAAATAGATTTATTTGTAATATTATGCATCAAAATTAACTTAATTAACATTTTGCGCTTAAAAATGGAAATTTTGCGTTAAAAATTTTTAGTTTTCGGCTCATATTTAATACATATGTCGGATTTTAGTCCTTATTTCAATCCATATTTTAAGATTTTTAGTCCATATTATATGTCCATATTTTTCGATTAATAGTCCATATATATCCGTTCCCTAATAATAACCATAAATGTCGTTGAAATTATTAAAGATAATTTGTTTAGAATTATTTGTTGTCCAAACATTTTGTTATTATTTGATTTTTGGAGAATTTTTGGAGGATTATAAAAATAAATTTAATTGAAATTTAGAAAAATTTTTAAAAAAATCTATAAAAATTTAAATTAATTAATGAAGACATCCTGCCGTATCATAAAAAAGTCGGCAGACGGAACGCGGAAGGGGAAGGGTCAAAAAACCGAACACTGATATGTGGTTGGATGCAATAGGGTATTAGACCTCATGTCGCTGAAGAAACGAAAATGGGGTGTGCGGCGCGACAAGGTGTGAAACCGCACTGTCGGGAATTGAAATTGATGGTCCCGGGAAGTCCCTTAATTCTCCAAAGATGATCCGCTCTCGAGGGCGAGTGGATGGAACCAAAGCTCTATTGGCGAGCTAGAAATAATGCCTAAGGACGGCAATTGGAGGAGTACCAAACAATAGAATAAGAACAATTAAATTAAATATATTTATTCAAAAAGGACCTTAAACTTGGGTAATTAAACTTAAACTTGGGTAATTAAACCAAAACAAAAGAAAATGTGTGAAAAAAAGTAAAATGATTATAGGCCAAAAAAATGATTAAAAAGTGATTAATTGAAAATGGCCTAACAATTGTAAAAAAGGATCTTTAGGCCTCAGTTTTAGATAAGTTTAGAATTAAATAATGAGAGGCCTAAAGAGTTAAAATTCAAGCATGAATAAATCAAAAAGTCGAAATTCTTAACTCTAAATAATTAGATTGGTAAATTAGAAATTCAATTAAATGACAGGCAAAAAATACTATTTCAATAAATTAAAATGCAGGTGGCAGAAAAATAGTAAAATGAGCTTATCGGAGAAGCTTAAAAAATAAATAAATGATTAATGGAGAACCACTTTAGTGAAAAGAATGCTTAAAAAAGGGGTGTGGTTAAACATTGAAATATGCGGCGGTTAAGTTAGAAAAAACATTAAAGCATGAGGGACAACAGATCACCAAAAAACTAATCAAATTTATCAATCAGACGTCGCTTCGGCGACACTGGGGCGCCGGCCACTAGCGGCGACCATGCCGCCCCTCCGAACGCCACTCATTGCGTGAGCCATTACGGTGAGTTGTTTCACGATGAGGTGGACGATACGGACGCTGTACTGGTGAGCGAGAGCGTGAACGGTCACGAATTGATAATTGTGCTGCTGTTGAGAAGGCAGATGACGACGGTTCTATTTTATTCATGGCTTGTCGAATTTCACCTGCTGCTTCTGAAAGTAATGTTGTCGGTAGTTGTCCCTTGTAGTGTTTAAGTAGATAGAATGCTGCGGAGATACATTTTTGACCAGTCTTGAAGAGGCTTTCCACTTCACGTTGTTGATGTGTTGGCAGAAGCGACAGTTCCTCATCCAATTTTAAGGATTCATGTGGTCCAATGTATTGTGGCTTATTGATCCCTCCCATGGGAACGGCAGGAGTTGTTTTTTGACTGTTGGCAGCGCTTAATACAGCTTGAAAAGCCATTCGTTGAGATGGTGAGAATTCTTTGAGTTTCTCACGAACTGATGCCCATTCCGCTTCTCGTGGTGTTAATGGTGGTTCTTCTACTATTGGAGTAAAATTTGATGTGTCGTCATGATTAAGCTGTTGTTGAACCATAACCTTTACCATTTCCGCTAATTCTTTCGGAATTGGTGTATTTGAGTCGGATTTAGGCGGAATAATTGTATTTTTTGTTGTCGGGTCGGGGGATTGATTATTTTCAGAATTAATTTTCTTTCCATTCATTTCGACTGAAAAAACTAATTGAAAGTTTAAAACATTAATAATGAGAATAATGGTGAAAATTGACAACAAAAGTCGATAAACGCGAAAGATTGGATTAAATTTTATAAAGATTATTAATGCCACGATTCCAACAATAATTACTCCACAAATAATAAGAATTTGAGGAAAGCCGAATAAAAAGCCGAAAGGGATAGTCCAATCGAAGCCTGTGTTAAATTCTCCGTTTGGTGTCCTATTGTCATTAAGTCGCGCTGCATAGTGAAATTGGTGTCGGCGGGGTATGTATTTTAGTTCTCCATTAAGAGTAAATTGACTGAAGCCAGCGGGGCATTCTACCCGGCAATCCACACTAATTTGGGCCCAATTGAAGGCTAGAATTACTGATTGAGTCGTCCCATTCTCGCTACAGCGCGCAGAGAAAAGATATGTTCCTATACATTTGACTGAGGCTAATGCTGAGCCGTAGTCAGTTGTACATGTAAATTTAGCTTGGGCTCCAGTTAAACAACGGTAACAGCCTATTAATGACTCTACGGTAATAAAACAATGGGAATCTTCGGTTTCCAATGCCAGTTCCACATTCTCAAATTGGACTAATGTATGTATTGGAGTGTATTCTGTTTCCGCGAATATCTCATTTTGAAAGTTCATAATTTGAAAATTAGGCAGAGACAGTGGGAGCCGGTTAGACGAATCGGAAAGGATGGATTCCATGTCTAAATCCCTGCAGAAACATTCTACGGTTCCCGTTTCATGGTCCGGGTAACAGTCATGGCACGTCTCTCGATATAGCGAGCAGTTGAAGCTTCGCGCAGCGTCCTCGTCAGTGCAAAAAAGGTCCAAAGGAATAGACTCGCTTATGGCGGCCGACAAATAGCTGGAGAGAATAAACCTCTTTGAGAGAATAGGCAAGGGTGGCAAAGCCGTAGGGTTCGTTGAGAGGGCTATTGATCCGATTTGTGTACCCCATTTCTTTGTTTGACCGGGGTGGAGAATTAGATCCGTTGACTCTACGTTCGTCCCCGTTTGAATTTCCAGGTGAACTTTTATCTTAAATTGCCAGGTAGGGCAGTCTATAAGCTCGTAGGCGGCATCGGATGTAGGTTTTGCGTAAAATCTGTAGTAGAGACATCCGTCAGCAGGAAGGCCGCAGCCGGTTCCCCAAGATCCCGGTGAGTCGATACAGAAAGTGTTTCCCGGAAAGAAGTTTGCTTCCCCTAATTCTGGTATGTTGGTATTAGGGCGGACGGATTGACAGTGATTTCCGAAGCAAAGGCCGGCACGAGCGCATCTTTTTGAAGAGGCTGTTAAAACTCGGTAGGAGCGGAGCCATGCAACTGATTTTGGCAAGCAATTGAGGGTTAGGCGTTCTAGCACGATTGAGAACGTTCCGAGAGCTAATCCTCGCTCGTTTCTTACTAAGATACTTGTCTTCTGGTTGGCCGGCAAAATGGTGAGGCTAACGGAAGATTTTATTGTACATTGGGTCCCGTTGAGGGTACGACGGCAATCGGAATTTTTGGCGGTGACAGCAATTATTTCGTTGCTCCCATAAGCCTGGGGTAGGAGAAGAAACGCTAAAATTGCCGATAGGCCGTTGCGGTAAAGCCTATTGATTCTCCAACGCCTATTTCTCTCTCTATTAGTTCTCCTTGGATTAAACTCGGACATCAGATATTCTTCCCCTTCGTGTTGGCCGCGGGAAGAAAAATCGTATGCTCGCAGTGCACGGATTGGAGTTTGGAATAGAACGGTGAAGATTGCGAAAATGAATTGAAATGCCGCAAAAACAATCTTAACATGTGTTATAATCCAAGAGAGAAAGAGTAGGATGAAGAGCAATCCCGATCCTAGTAGAATTCCGGAATTGACGGGAGCGCAGGTCGGGTTGGTAATACGGTCCCAGCAGATAGTACAATCAATCAAACTACATTCATCGTGGGCGGGACATGTTTTTTCCTTTTGGTAAATTCTATTTTGGGAGTCTGCTAATGTAATTTGGCAGTGGTAATCTACGACTAGAAGCTCATGGGGCAATTCATAGTCGATTTTTGGAGCATGCGGCTTTATTAAGCAGTTACCGGCACAGCATAATTCTAAATTGGCGAATTCGCTGGGGCTGATTACAGTAACTCCGGTTCTAGTGCAGGAAATTTGACATTTCGGGCATGTATTATTTATAGGCGATCCCTGGATGGATGCAAAGCAGAAAAGGAATAATGCCACGTTTAGTAGGGTAGACATGATTGCCCTCGATTTGCTTCGCGTTAACATTCGATGTCTATTTTTCGTCTCTGGTAATCGCGGGGAAGTATCTTTTGTTTCCTCTGGAGCCGGGCCGTCTTGAGACGGGACATTGACATCCGGTTCGGTTGGTCCTATTTCGAGAGGGCACACGTTATTGACTGGGCGCGTGACCGTGTTCCCATTTTGCATTTTAATCTCAACGCTCCTGGTTGCTCCCGGTTTCCCTCCTAATTTGACGATACGTCCCATGGGCCATAGATTTCTCGGAGTATATTTTTCTTCTACAATTACTATTTCTCCAATCCTAGGGGCGGAATGGTTTTCTAGTCGTTTTCCTTTGTGGGCGGTTTGAGTCCTGGAACGTAGTATAAGAAGGTACTCTTTACTCCATCTTTCCCAAAAGAATTCATGAGCCCTATCGGTGGCTATGTAAATTTCGGCTAATTTTTCATGTGAGTCGGGACGGAAAGGGATGTTCTCCAAAAGTCGGTCGGTTGGTAGGTTGAGCTCGATCTTTGGGATGAGAAGATCGGCAGGTCGTAGAGGGAGAAATCCATCCTTCTCGTCCGAAACAGTTGAGATGGGACGAAGATTGAGAGTTGCCTCCACCTTGGCTGTGAAGGTAATGAGGTCGTCGAAATGCAGGATTTCCTTGCCGAGTGTACGTTGGAAGAGTTGCTTGGTGATCCCGATGAGGCGCTCATACATTCCTCCAGCCCAAGGACTATAAGCAGGAATGAAGGTCCAATCTATGCCTTTCTTTGCCAGTTCGTTGGACGGCTCATTGATTAGAAAGTCGATTGTTTTGTCGGCCAAAATAAAGGAAGGAGCGTTGTCACTGATGACACGTTTTGGTTTTCCACGCCGAGAAATAAAACGTTGAAAAGCATTCATAAAAGCCTCAGCAGATTGGCTTAATGTAATTTCCAAGTGGATGGCACGTGTTGTTAAGCAACAAAATAATAATAAATAAAATTTAGTAATAATTCCATTAATTCGGACAGAGGATGGTCCGGCATAATCAAGTCCAACGGACTCAAAAATCATTTTCCTAAAAACTCGATCATTAGGATACGGTGGAAATTGAGGTAATGAGTATTTATAAGCGCGCATTCTTTCGCATTTCAGACAAGTCCGGATTACTGTCTTAACTGTTTTTCGGGCATTTGGCGTCCAATATTTAACAAGAAATTCGGTTAAAGTACTATCGATCCCCGCATGAGTTAATTCTTGGTGAATGTCAAAAATGATGAGAGATTTTATATGAGATGAGCGAGGTAAAATAATAGGGCGAGCTAATGTTGGGCGCTCGATTTGTTGCGCAATCCGCGTTCTAAGAAGAAGTAAACCATTTTGGTCGGTTTCCAGTGGGTAGCGCTCGATCTCGGTTATATTTTGCTGTTGCGCAATCTTTATAAGAAGGCAGCCTGCAGTTAGATAATCATTTGCGGTGAATGCAACGTTTGCTCTACTAGTTGCTTTGGAAATAGAGAGGAGCTCAGGGCGGCGATTCTTTATGAGCAAAGAAGGTTCGCGGCCATTTTTAATGAATGTGGATTGTAAAAATCGGAGAACCCAAATAGTAGTTCGCCTAATTTTATCCCATGAATTAAATCGCTTAAAGTCGATCAAGTCCGTCGCTTTGGGTGTTTCTGTCTTCCCCTCGGTATTGACTAGGCTGTTGGATAGTTCATACTCGTCGGTAGAGTCGGTTGTATTTAATTTGAAAACTAATGCAGTGGGCCACTCATCCCCGCGTTCTGAGAGCCAGGTGGGGCCATGCCACCAGAGATTGTTAGATTGGAGTTCTGAGGGAGATTTTCCCCTTGTAACCAAATCTGCGGGGTTTTCAGTTGTATTGACGTAGCGGAACTCGCAATTAGATAAAGTCCTAATTTCCTTAGTTCGGTTCGCTATAAAGACCGGTTGGTGGTCCGTTTCTTTAAGCCAGCTAAGTGCAATCATTGAGTCACTCCAAATGAATGTTTTATCTATTTCCCGGTGCAACTCCTTTTGGACGAATTTGGCTGCTCTGACTCCCGCTAGAATTCCTAATAACTCCAGGCGAGGTATGGTAAGTTTAGAGTTTGCTTTGAGTGGGCGCAAACGATTTTTGGAGAAAACTAAAGAAGCAGTAATTCTCCCATCCTCCTTGTTTTCACATCGCAAATAGACAGCGGTGCCGAACGCAAAATCTGAGGCGTCGGTAAATGTATGGATTTGGATGGTTGGTGAGTTCCCGTGAAGGACAAGACGTGGGATTGACATTTCGGTGATCCAATCCGACGTTATTTTTTCCCAAGTCCTAGATTCTTCTTGTGGTAAAACAGTATCCCACTCAAAATTTTCTAAAGTCCATAAATGTTGGAAGAATGCCTTGGCAGGGAGAAGGCAAGGGCCGACTAATCCCATCGGGTCAAAACAAGAAGAAATGGTGCCGAGTACGGTGCGGCGTGTAATTGGTTTTGAGAGTGACGGGAATTTAATCTGAAGCGTATCTCGCTGTAGGTTCCAATTAATTCCAAGGACGCGCGGCGTGTCCTGTTCTAGTCGGTCCTCAGGTGTTATTTGGTCCAAAACAGCCCTTTCGTGGGTACAGAATTCCCGCAGGTTCATTTTAGCAGTGGCGAAGATTTGTTTAGCCGCTTTACATTTACTAAGCGCTTCCTCTATTGTATCGCATTCTAAGAGAACATTATCTACATAAATGTTTTCTTTTATTGCGTCGGAAAGGTCGGTTTGTTTTTTTGAAAGGTGATGCCTAATGACGGCCGCTAGGATGTACGGGGAACTAATAATCCCAAATGCAATTCTCTTGAATCGATAGACGGCTAGGTTGGACGGTGAAAGAGGTTGGTCCATATTTTTTAGCCATAAGAATTTACAGAATTCCCTATCAGATTCGATCAATGAAATTTGATGAAAGGCCTTCTCGATGTCGGCCAAGACTGGAATTTTAGTAGCCCGGAAGCGTAAAAGCAAATTAATTAAATTCGGGAGTAAAACTGGTCCTCGAAATAGTGATTGGTTAAGTGAGGGAAGTCCTTTTGGATGAGCGCTTGCATCATAGACCAAGCGGATTTTCCCTTTGTTAAATACTGCATGATGCGGAAGGAAGTGTTCCTGCATGTCTGGGTTGCATTGGGTGAATTCAATTACTCCGCGTTTAAGTTGGTCCTCTATCGCTTTCTGGTAATCCTGGGCTATTTTGGGCGCCCCCTCTATTCGCTTGAGTACGGATGATAGACGTTTGTACGCCATATCAAAGTTGGAGGGTAATTCCGATGGGGGTCCCGAAGTTCCTTCTGGCGATTTCCAGGGAAGTCCGACCGTGTATCTCCCGTCCGGCTCCTGGGTTATGGACTGTTCGACTAATCTAGTGGCGATTTCGTCGTCCTTATTTTCTGGGCTGTCGGTGATGCCCATGGACTCAAGGTTCCAGAATTGCTCTATTTCATTACTGGCAGGCATTTCTTCCGGTGAGCTATGCACGGCAGCCAAAGAAATGCAGGTTAGAGAGGTAGGTGAAATGTAGTGGGGTAATTCACCGCAGAGCATTGAACCGAAGTGTGTTCTTATAACGTGTAGGTTTTTTTCGATTTTCTTGGATCCTAGGAAAAATCTCCAAAATTCTCGAACTCCTAGTAGAATTTCCGGTTCCCTATTGTTGACGGGAATGTTTCTGAGGTCTCGGTGGTTCGTTGGGATCCGAGTTCCATCCCATTGAATACATGGAAATGCCGGGACGATTTGCGGAATTGAGCAGAATACCGCTTCATCCCATCTCCCGTTGGGCTTGTGGAGCCTAATCTTATATCCGGTTGAGCGAAATTTGACTGTCTCGGCGCCAAAAACGCGTACGGAGTGGTTGGAGCTAGAAACCTTAGGTGGTCTTAAACGGTCGACCAGAGATTGAGAGATGTAGGAAGTCTGCGATCCGGTGTCCCAGAGGCCGACAGTAGTATAAATTGGACGGTTATTTCCAGAGCTTATAGCTAATTCGCAAGTCATCAGAAAAGTATGCGGTTTCGACTCGGTAGCAGTCATAGCCATTTCCGGGTTTGCGGGAACATTCGGGTTTGTTCCGGGTAGATTTTCAGAATTTATTCGCGAATTGCTATAAATTTGTGCTGGCCGGTGAGCAGGGTAATTAGCAGGAGAAAAGTTTGAATTGCTTTGAAAGGAATTTGTTTGTCCATTAGTAGAATGATTAAATGTTCTATCAATTTCTCTTCCCCTTTGACGGGTGCAGACGATAAAATGGTGCTTGCCGCCACAATTCCTACATCTTTTGGGCGACTCGCACTGGCTTATTTGGTGTCCCTCGCGTAGGCAATTTAAACACCTGCGTTGAGCTATTAAGCGATTTTTGCGGCTATCGGGTGTTTGGAATTTGCGGCAAACAGAAGGAAGGTGACCGCCATTACAAAGTGAACATTGGCCAGAATTCCTTTCAATAGCTGCGAAGGCGCGGGTAAAGTTAGCTGGTTTGGAATGTGTCGGTCGGTGACTCTTTTGTTGGGGAGTCGGCTGGCGCTCATCCATTCTAATTGACTGTCCTTTTAGCCTTTTTGTACTCCTTTCCACCTCTTCTTTTATGGCCACTTGTTCAAGGAGAAAATTCCTAAGTTCTTTATGTGTCCATTCGCCTGCAGCTGTACTTCGCTCCCTTTCTATGATTTTTTCAATAAGGGTGGATGGAAGTTTGGCCTTAATAGTGGTGACTAAAAGAGACGCGTCTTCCTTTGTTTTAAAATTGGATTCCAATTGCCTACAAATTCTTTCTATATTGTCACAAAAGGCGCGAAGTGAGTCGGCGGTGTCTTTTGTAGCTGGTAACTGAAGGAGCTCTGATTGGAGGGTTTCCCTTAAGTTGCGGGTGCTACCATATCTCCCCTTCAAACAGTCTACTATAATTGGGTAATTCTCTGCTATTCTCGGGAATCCTTGGACGGTTGCCTCGGCTGATCCCTTGAGCGAATTGCACAGATGGTGGATTTTAAGCGCGTCCGGAATATTCGGGTTATTGTGGATGGCCAACTCAAAGCATTGCCAGAAGCTAGTCCATTTTTCTTGTTCGCCGAAAAACTTTGGGATTTCCATAGGCGCTATTTTAAAGGAGTCATAGGCTGTATTGCGTGTTTCCTGTGCGTGGAGTCCCTGTGAATTCTGTGACCGTCCGGAATGGAGTGATACGCTGCGGGATCTAGCCCTTGACTGGCGGTTGCTCGAAATTGTGTCCCGTTCGACTATCTCGTCGATTGTGTCTATTATGGCGTGGGCGCCCGCTACCCATTCAGTAAAGTGCCTGTACTCCGGTAGTAGGGGGTCATTATCTGCTGGGCGCTGGAAGTTATCGTAAATCCGTTCTTCCTCTAGTAGGTTCTCTTGGTCTATTTGGCGCATAAAATCCTGCCATTCCCCATTTAACTTATCAATTCTTACGGTATTGGTGTTCAACTGCTTACGTAGCTTGCGGAGTCGCTGTAACTGCTTTTCTTCCAATAATTCCTGTTGTGATGTAATAATATCGGTTGCCTCCTTGATGTTGGTTTTGAGGAGCTTGATTATTGGGGCCAGCATTCGACGAAATGGTCCTGAAGACATGTTGGATGAATTAATGTAGATATGTTGAAATGAAGTAACGGTTGATCAGCAGAGTAGTGTAGAATGTCGAATTGTTGGAAGTGCTGAGACGTTTGAAGTGTCGAATGAAGCGTTGACTGTAGATGTTGATTTGGATGGAAGAGAAGTTTGAAGAGTTGATTGGCTGGAATATGCCTGAAGGGATGAAAACAGAAGAAAAAATTTTAATTTTAATTTAATTGAAATTGAATGAAGAGATGGGGATCCCGGGTCGTGGCACCAAAAAGTTTGTCGCTGAAGAAACGAAAATGGGGTGTGCGGCGCGACAAGGTGTGAAACCGCACTGTCGGGAATTGAAATTGATGGTCCCGGGAAGTCCCTTAATTCTCCAAAGATGATCCGCTCTCGAGGGCGAGTGGATGGAACCAAAGCTCTATTGGCGAGCTAGAAATAATGCCTAAGGACGGCAATTGGAGGAGTACCAAACAATAGAATAAGAACAATTAAATTAAATATATTTATTCAAAAAGGACCTTAAACTTGGGTAATTAAACTTAAACTTGGGTAATTAAACCAAAACAAAAGAAAATGTCTGAAAAAGAGTAAAATGATTATAGGCCAAAAAAAATGATTAAAAAGTGATTAATTGAAAATGGCCTAACAATTGTAAAAAAGGATCTTTAGGCCTCAGTTTTAGATAAGTTTAGAATTAAATAATGAGAGGCCTAAAGAGTTAAAATTCAAGCATGAATAAATCAAAAAGTCGAAATTCTTAACTCTAAATAATTAGATTGGTAAATTAGAAATTCAATTAAATGACAGGCAAAAAATACTATTTCAATAAATTAAAATGCAGGTGGCAGAAAAATAGTAAAATGAGCTTATCGGAGAAGCTTAAAAAATAAATAAATGATTAATGGAGAACCACTTTAGTGAAAAGAATGCTTAAAAAAGGGGTGTGGTTAAACATTGAAATATGCGGCGGTTAAGTTAGAAAAAACATTAAAGCATGAGGGACAACAGATCACCAAAAAACTAATCAAATTTATCAATCAGACGTCGCTTCGGCGACACCTCAGTTTGTATAAGGGCTTAGTGTTGAAGTACAACAGTGTAGCTTTAAGTACTAGATATGTTTAAGTACTAACAAAGAATAACGAAATAAGACACTAACTAACAAACTGTGCTTTATCACAATATAAATTAGCCATCGATATTAGAAATGAGATTAAACTGAATTAGTCTATATTTTTGACTGTATTAACAGATTTACTTGGATATTATTTGCCTCCCTTTATTTGTGTGTAGGAAAAAAACTAAGCGAAGAAAAGGAAAAACAAAGGGAGATAATCGGATATTACCCAAATAATTAAAGGAGTGAATGCAATAAAGGAAACTGGGTGGTTTGAATTATAACTGAAACACAAAATTTTAGTGCATATACCTTCAACGCTCGGTTTGTTTTAACACGATAGGAACTAACGATATTTTTGACTGTTTGATCAGCCATACAAAAATAGAGCGTTATGTAAAGGACAACATAAAAAAATATTTGAAAGGATCGAATTTTAAATAATACATTTTCATTAATTAATATTATGAAAACTATTCTATGATATGAGCGATAGAATTTGAAAAGTTGACATAAATTGAATAGTTAAGCAATATTTCTGACTTTGATAATCAGTCATCCAAAAATAATACGAAACCGCAGGGACAAAATTTGCGACAAAATTATTTTTAAAGGATCGAAATTTAAAGAAACAATTTTGTATTCAAGCATATTATGTAAAGAGGTGGACTTTTCATGGAGCTGAAAATATTGTCCCTATTGCCTACCAAATACACTATAAATTTGTTTATTTTTTCGATTCATATAAGCCTTACTAATTTAATGAAATTTTGGGTTGTGTCTTACAAAGTTATCTAATTTTTTAGAAGTCAAGCAACGCTCAGATCAATGCTAATTAATTACTACTTAACTGGCTGCATTTAAAGCCTTTGGAATCCTGCCTTGACTACACTTTTTCTAAACTATTACTTATGTTTAAATAGAGTCCATCACTTAGAAACCTCCATCTTCACAAGCCCTAGTAGTTAACAATTAAAAATTGAATTTAAAGGATGAAGGGCTTCTAATGAGAATGAGGGCCCTCTCCCATCCAAAGTTGTTAAACGACAAGTATAAGATAGAAAAGCCCAAGTAGAGGTACATCTAGTAATCAGCGTCTCTTATAGAGATGATCAACGTTAAATTATAGTGAGCTAGTAAAATTTTAGATGTAGAATATAATGGTTCGAGAGGATCGGGAATTTGTCAGTGTGCACCGTCTCGGATTTGTTATTTTTGGAAGCTGACTTTATTCTAGAGTTGGCCGGTATCGGGATTTAGAGAAAAACCCGGGATCGGGATTTTGGACTGGAGATCCCGATCCCGAATCGGGACCGGGATTGAAAAATCGGGATTTGCAAAAAAAATTTTTATTTTTAAATTTTTATTTTCTTCGCATAAGACTCAATATAATTCTAAAATTTCCAGTTGCAGTGCTGAAATATTGAGTTTAAGTCTCATAGATTTTTTACTTTCCGGTTCAGGGGATTAAGGGAGGATATGGTAATGGGGGGTGAAGAATAAATGGGATTGGGTTTCTTCCATTTTAAGCGCCACAAGCAAAAATTTTGAAAAATTTGGAAAGCCAAGGTGCCAGATTTCCTCCCTTTTAAGCGCCGAAGGCAATATTTTTTTATTTCGGAAGGCCAAGGGCATTCTAGTCTAAACGTTCATGTCTATACGATTAAGTGCGTTACTTCAAATGTGGACGATTAAGAACTGAGATGCTAGATTTCTAAAAAAGGCATATTACCCATTTCAAGAGTCTATTGTGTCCATTACTTTCCATCTATTCCAAAGTTGAAGCTAAAAGGAATTCAATGCACTAGCTTAGTCAGAAAAACAAAGCTTGGGAAATGTAAAATATTTAATAATACAAAACTAATAGCATTAATGCTAAAGACATTTTATGAGATTAAGTGGGTCGGCGTTCATAGGTTATGATTTTTTGGAAGTCAAGTTTTAACTCTGACTAATATTCTGTCATTAATTTTAATAAGCATTATTTTCTACATAGCCCCAGAGAGACTACTATATTTAATTAGAATTTGCTGATTTACTGCTATAATTTCAATGTTGTCCTCTGAAGTTATCCTGTATTAAATTTTAGAATTAATGTGTATTTGTTTGTCCGCAGCTTTGAATTTTGCTGTGTTTGGGGTAATAATTTTTCAAATTATTACCCCACTTCTATTAATTACGCCCTCCCCCCTATCAAATGCCTTCTAAACTATTACTTATGTTTAAATAGAGTCCATCACTTAGAAACCTCCATCTTCACAAGCCCTAGTAGTTAACAATTAAAAATTGAATTTAAAGGATGAAGGGCTTCTAATGAGAATGAGGGCCCTCTCCCATCCAAAGTTGTTAAACGATAAGTATAAGATAGAAAAGCCCAAGTAGAGGTACATCTAGTAATCAGCGTCTCTTATAGAGATGATCAACGTTAAATTATAGTGAGCTAGTAAAATTTTAGATGTAGAATATAATGGTTCGAGAGGATCGGGAATTTGTCAGTGTGCACCGTCTCGGATTTGTTATTTTTGGAAGCTGACTTTATTCTAGAGTTGGCCGGTATCGGGATTTAGAGAAAAACCCGGGATCGGGATTTTGGACTGGAGATCCCGATCCCGAATCGGGACCGGGATTGAAAAATCGGGATTTGCAAAAAAAATTTTTATTTTTAAATTTTTATTTTCTTCGCATAAGACTCAATATAATTCTAAAATTTCCAGTTGCAGTGCTGAAATATTGAGTTTAAGTCTCATAGATTTTTTACTTTCCGGTTCAGGGGATTAAGGGAGGATATGGTAATGGGGGGTGAAGAATAAATGGGATGGGGTTTCTTCCATTTTAAGCGCCACAAGCAAAAATTTTGAAAAATTTGGAAAGCCAAGGTGCCAGATTTCCTCCCTTTTAAGCGCCGAAGGCAATATTTTTTTATTTCGGAAGGCCAAGGGCATTCTAGTCTAAACGTTCATGTCTATACGATTAAGTGCGTTACTTCAAATGATCTTTAGGCCTCAGTTTTAGATAAGTTTAGAATTAAATAATGAGAGGCCTAAAGAGTTAAAATTCAAGCATGAATAAATCAAAAAGTCGAAATTCTTAACTCTAAATAATTAGATTGGTAAATTAGAAATTCAATTAAATGACAGGCAAAAAATACTATTTCAATAAATTAAAATGCAGGTGGCAGAAAAATAGTAAAATGAGCTTATCGGAGAAGCTTAAAAAATAAATAAATGATTAATGGAGAACCACTTTAGTGAAAAGAATGCTTAAAAAAGGGGTGTGGTTAAACATTGAAATATGCGGCGGTTAAGTTAGAAAAAACATTAAAGCATGAGGGACAACAGATCACCAAAAAACTAATCAAATTTATCAATCAGACGTCGCTTCGGCGACACCTCAGTTTGTATAAGGGCTTAGTGTTGAAGTACAACAGTGTAGCTTTAAGTACTAGATATGTTTAAGTACTAACAAAGAATAACGAAATAAGACACTAACTAACAAACTGTGCTTTATCACAATATAAATTAGCCATCGATATTAGAAATGAGATTAAACTGAATTAGTCTATATTTTTGACTGTATTAACAGATTTACTTGGATATTATTTGCCTCCCTTTATTTGTGTGTAGGAAAAAAACTAAGCGAAGAAAAGGAAAAACAAAGGGAGATAATCGGATATTACCCAAATAATTAAAGGAGTGAATGCAATAAAGGAAACTGGGTGGTTTGAATTATAACTGAAACACAAAATTTTAGTGCATATACCTTCAACGCTCGGTTTGTTTTAACACGATAGGAACTAACGATATTTTTGACTGTTTGATCAGCCATACAAAAATAGAGCGTTATGTAAAGGACAACATAAAAAAATATTTGAAAGGATCGAATTTTAAATAATACATTTTCATTAATTAATATTATGAAAACTATTCTATGATATGAGCGATAGAATTTGAAAAGTTGACATAAATTGAATAGTTAAGCAATATTTCTGACTTTGATAATCAGTCATCCAAAAATAATACGAAACCGCAGGGACAAAATTTGCGACAAAATTATTTTTAAAGGATCGAAATTTAAAGAAACAATTTTGTATTCAAGCATATTATGTAAAGAGGTGGACTTTTCATGGAGCTGAAAATATTGTCCCTATTGCCTACCAAATACACTATAAATTTGTTTATTTTTTCGATTCATATAAGCCTTACTAATTTAATGAAATTTTGGGTTGTGTCTTACAAAGTTATCTAATTTTTTAGAAGTCAAGCAACGCTCAGATCAATGCTAATTAATTACTACTTAACTGGCTGCATTTAAAGCCTTTGGAATCCTGCCTTGACTACACTTTTTCTAAACTATTACTTATGTTTAAATAGAGTCCATCACTTAGAAACCTCCATCTTCACAAGCCCTAGTAGTTAACAATTAAAAATTGAATTTAAAGGATGAAGGGCTTCTAATGAGAATGAGGGCCCTCTCCCATCCAAAGTTGTTAAACGACAAGTATAAGATAGAAAAGCCCAAGTAGAGGTACATCTAGTAATCAGCGTCTCTTATAGAGATGATCAACGTTAAATTATAGTGAGCTAGTAAAATTTTAGATGTAGAATATAATGGTTCGAGAGGATCGGGAATTTGTCAGTGTGCACCGTCTCGGATTTGTTATTTTTGGAAGCTGACTTTATTCTAGAGTTGGCCGGTATCGGGATTTAGAGAAAAACCCGGGATCGGGATTTTGGACTGGAGATCCCGATCCCGAATCGGGACCGGGATTGAAAAATCGGGATTTGCAAAAAAAATTTTTATTTTTAAATTTTTATTTTCTTCGCATAAGACTCAATATAATTCTAAAATTTCCAGTTGCAGTGCTGAAATATTGAGTTTAAGTCTCATAGATTTTTTACTTTCCGGTTCAGGGGATTAAGGGAGGATATGGTAATGGGGGGTGAAGAATAAATGGGATTGGGTTTCTTCCATTTTAAGCGCCACAAGCAAAAATTTTGAAAAATTTGGAAAGCCAAGGTGCCAGATTTCCTCCCTTTTAAGCGCCGAAGGCAATATTTTTTTATTTCGGAAGGCCAAGGGCATTCTAGTCTAAACGTTCATGTCTATACGATTAAGTGCGTTACTTCAAATGTGGACGATTAAGAACTGAGATGCTAGATTTCTAAAAAAGGCATATTACCCATTTCAAGAGTCTATTGTGTCCATTACTTTCCATCTATTCCAAAGTTGAAGCTAAAAGGAATTCAATGCACTAGCTTAGTCAGAAAAACAAAGCTTGGGAAATGTAAAATATTTAATAATACAAAACTAATAGCATTAATGCTAAAGACATTTTATGAGATTAAGTGGGTCGGCGTTCATAGGTTATGATTTTTTGGAAGTCAAGTTTTAACTCTGACTAATATTTTGTCATTAATTTTAATAAGCATTATTTTCTACATAGCCCCAGAGAGACTACTATATTTAATTAGAATTTGCTGATTTACTGCTATAATTTCAATGTTGTCCTCTGAAGTTATCCTGTATTAAATTTTAGAATTAATGTGTATTTGTTTGTCCGCAGCTTTGAATTTTGCTGTGTTTGGGGTAATAATTTTTCAAATTATTACCCCACTTCTATTAATTACGCCCTCCCCCCTATCAAATGCCTTAAAAATGCTCGCTTCGCTCGCGGCGACTATAGCGAAACGGCGGCTGTCGTTGTCAAATCAAGTCGGATTTCGTTGATTTTGGTGTCTTTCGACTCAGATCGACGAGCTCTGTCGAATGAGGTATAATTTACATATTCAAATTTTTCACCCCAAAAAAGTCTTGGTCCCCCTATGATTTTTCGAACTTTAGGGTGCTTTATTCGCTCAGAGTTGTTTTTGAGAAATGGAATATAATGGAATAAATCGAATGGAATAAATCGAACAAATTTATTTTTTGTATGTCAATTCTCAAATTGACAAAAAAAATCAGGGGTATTACATAAACAAAAGACAAATATCGGAACAAGGAAGGCCAAAAATTTTATTCAAGAAAGGTCAATGAAAACACGTTAACCAAATTTGACACTTTATTTTTTGTCAACATTTAATGTGACATCCAAAAAAATTCCACAGAGAAATATTTCCATTTAAAAGCGATTAAATCAGGGTTTCGATCTCTAAGTTTTAAAAATCCGCAAATTTGATCGAAAAAATCCGCATTTAATATCAAAAATCCGCAGAAAATTATAAACTCAAAAGTTGAATTAAAATCACTTAATACGTTATATTTTTTGACTCCAACAATTGAATAAAGCAATTTTTTAATACTAATGATCATTTTATGAAAATCCGAAATTATTTGAAAAATTGCACTTGTATTTTTGTCGCGGAAGATGTCGTAAATTTTTATTTGTTTCATTTTCAGCGCCGCAGGCGAAAATTTTTTTAATTTTGGAAAAACCTTAAGCAAAAAATCTTTCATTTTCATGCCAGGCAAAAAATTTTTGAGGATTTTGGAAGATCAAGGGCACAGATTCCTTACTTTTTGCGCCCTAGGCAGAAATTTTGAGAATTTTGAAAGGCCATGAAGCCAGATTCTTCCACTTTCAGCGCCGCAGGCGAAAATTTCGAGGATTTTAGAAGGTCTTAGCAGAAAAATAATGACATTTTATGCTAAAAACCACAAGAAAAAATAAAAAATCCTCATAATCTTCAAAAGGCCTCAAAAATCCGCAAATCCGCATTTTTAAAAATAATCCTAATCGCCCAATCAAAAAACCACAAAGTGTGGAAAAATTCGCAGATATCGAAACCCTGCCCATATATCGTCAAAAGTAGCCTAAGCGTTGCTTGGCTTCCAAAAAATGAAATTTGCTTAAATTAAGATGCATTTTCTTTTAAATTTAAATCAACTCTTATCTCGAAATTAATAAATTAATTAATAACTTTAAAATGAAACGCAAAATAATCCACGGGTAAGTAAATAAAATTTAAAAATGTGTTTAATATTAAATTATTTATTTAAAAAGTCTATTAAAATTGAGTATCAAAATATTTGAATTGTTACTCAGTTCAGCTTCTGTTATTTTTTGGATGACTGCATATTAGCCAGTCAATTAATTTTTGTGAGATTCTTCCCATGTCGAAATAGGTATATAAAAAATGTCAAAGTTTGCTTTAACAATAACTCTTGCTTACCTGACCGTGGATGGCTTCTACTTATCTTCCAAGCTTCATAACTTGGTCAATATTAGCCATAAATTTTGAAAAAAATATTTTTAGACTGAATTTATAAGGGCTTTTAAAGGCTTTCAACGAACATTAGTCCGTAAGGGAGCTTTCGAACAATATGTATATCATTTGGCTGGGTTAGAAAGTTACAATGTTGGCAGTGTAATTAGCAGATAAAGATAGTCTGTTTCGAATAGGCTTCGGCTACAGTTTTAGGTTCAATTCCTATATATACTTTTGCATAACACTACTATCTATTCTTTCTCCAACTTATCGGCGCTAACCCATATTACTATAGTATTTATTTTTGTAGATTTTGTGTCCTTTGTGATTTTTTATAAGTCGGGGGAAATTATTTTTTGAGGATTTTTGTGGTATTTTGAAGCGTATGAGGTTCAAGCATAATTACAAAGTATTAAAAAATTTATAAATTTTAAGGTAAAGGTTAATAGAATTTTAATTGGGATATGGTTTCCATGGCGCAATATCTTATTTTTTGTAAGCCAAGCAATGCTTAGGCTAAACTTTGCCACTAATACGCAAAATTACTCGGTTAAAGAGCGATACTCAAAGACCGAAATAATCGATGAAAATACGAGTCAAGAATCAACTCTTGGACACAAATTCGGCCGGGCCGTATAGAAGCGATATTGCTGCGTCTGATTTAAACAGATCCCTGTCCCGACTTTTCTCTGATATTCCCCTTAGATTAATCGAGACCTAAAACCAATCCTTTTCCGATCCAAAAGCGAATCCGAAGAAATTTCAAAATCAAGACCCTTCGACTTAATATAATTATACCTTTCTACAAATATTTGCAAAATTAGCCTAAGCATTGCTTGGCTTTCAAAAAATAACACAGGAGCAACAAGCCTACAGTACTTGTATTTAAATTAATTTTTATTTCTAACTAAATTAAATAATTAATACTTTTTTGAAATAATAATAGACCTACCCATAATACTGGTAAAAGGATACAGAAATCAAAACGATCTGTATGTCCTCAAATATGGGGCTCCTGTTGTGTCCGCACTTGCACACACTATAACAGTTATAGTTGTCCACAACTATAACTGGGCTGAGGATATATATATATAAATTTGCTAGTCTCTCATCTCATTTATCTATCATAAATCGAGTTACTCTGCCTATATTGTTTATCATGATCGATGTTCGAATCAAAATTCGACTTGGAATTGGTACAAAGTATTAGTCCATCCTCTCTTTCGGGAGTGAGTAGGGTTGTCGGTTCTTGGAAAATTATATAGGCGTATCCTGTAAATTTTCTTGTGAATGTCGTTCATTGTGTTACGTAATATTCATTTTATTATTATTTAGATTTTATTAGCTTCAAATTTATTTAATTAAGCGAAATTTGATGGCCGGTGATTCATTTTTTTTTGGAAGCTGAACATTATTCGGCTAATATCTCTGTGGGTCATACATAAGAATGTTTCTAACACATCACCTTCGGAACTGAAGGTAGTTGAGGTATAGAGTAAGTAATGTGTGAATATGGTAAATAGGGTGCCGTTTTCTTTTCGAGCCGAAGTTCGGTGCATTTTTCGAGCCTAGTTTTTTTTTGATACACGCCTCGTAAGACTAAATTGGACTGACGTATGAAGCAACATTTTCAAATCTCAATGTGGCTTCATATGAATCGAGATTTGAAGTTTTGCGCACCGCCCTTGTAATACGTATGTTATTTATTTTTGAGGATACGAAAATAACATTTTATCCAAAGTAGAACGCTTGAAGATCAAGTAGACTGCCTATATGAGAAAACTACTCTACATCATTACTGCAATCATTTATTAGCTGAAGATTGTTCAGCTTCCAAAAAATAAAGATGCAAGATGCCGCCTGTGTAATTAAAGAATACATGATGGCATTTATGAATACTTAGATATTAACAAATAGATATTGTATAAAAATCTTGCATTTAACCAAGACTTGGATTTGATGCTGGCGGCAGGATTAATTTAGAAAGTTCATTTAACCTCTAGTTTGTCAATTGACCCTGGAGGTCAACTTAAATTATTTGGATTAAGAAGAATTTTTGAGAAATAATTTGGATAAAGAATTTGAGCGGATTAAGTTGGACTTGTTGGGAGTAAGGGAAAGAAACGGAAACTTCTCTCATGCTACCGTCAGGTAAAGCAAAGGCGAGAAACCAAAGTTTATTGATATTGAGTTTAGAGTAGGGTTTGACCCCGACCCCGTACCCCGAACCCCGACCCCGTTCCCGAACGATTTTTTCACGATTCTCCCCGACACGAACCCCGCCCCGAAAAAAAGTGAAAACCCCGTACCCCGACCCGAAAAGTTTCGGGGTTATCGGGGTTTTATATACCCAAAAAATGCCATTTTTGGGAGAATTTTAAGAGAAAAATTTTAAATTTTCCTCCCAATTTACATTGCTTTTATTATTTTTGAAAGAAAAATGAAAGAAATATCAAAATTCTTTTTCATTATCTGTAAGGAGACTTGTGGTTGAGTGGTTTAGTTGTAGGTTTTAGCCTATATTTCCATCAATCTAGGATTGGGTTCGGATCCAAATAGGCAGAACTCGTTTGTTTTAGGATTTTTCTTTACAAAATCAACAAATTAATTTTAATTTAACATGTAAATCTTATTTTTA
Organism: Meloidogyne enterolobii; assembly: GCA_963681835.1. Classification (NCBI taxonomy): domain Eukaryota; kingdom Metazoa; phylum Nematoda; class Chromadorea; order Rhabditida; family Meloidogynidae; genus Meloidogyne; species Meloidogyne enterolobii. The sequence continues at coordinate 3,108,309 of CAVMJV010000006.1, forward strand.
AATATTATCAATTATAAAAAACAATGTAAAGATTTTTTGTTTAGCTAAAATTTCAAAAATTTTCTTGGAAAGAAAATTTTTGAAATTTTCTTGGCTTTTTGACCTAAAAATTTTGAAAATTTTCGCCTGTGGCTCTGGAAATGTAAGAAATTTGGCTTTTTGGCCTTCCAAGTTTCTCAAAATTTTCGCCTGCGGCGCAAAAAAAACGAAAAAATCTGGCTTGGCCTTATAAAATTCTCAAAATTTTGCCTGCGGCGCAGAAAAGAAAGAGTTACCCTGATATCCTCCAAATCCCTAATCACTCGATAACCCTTAAATCAATGATATCCCTTGAAACTACCCTTAGTCCCTACAAATCCTCTTATATCCCCAGATATCCGCTTTAATCACCTCCAGATCTAATTAATCACTCCAATTTCTTTTATTTCCATTTAATTCCACCTTATTCTCATTAATTTGTGAATAGTATATTAACGAAAATAGACCCAAAATGGCTCATTTTTAGAGCATTTTCTCTTTAAAAATTTTTTCCTAAAACCCCGTACCCCGACCCGAACCCCGCCCCGAAACAATTCAAAAACCCCGTACCCCGACATACCCGCCCCCGAGCGTTCGGGGTCAAACCCTAGTTTAGAGTTGACCTTTAGAGTCATTTTACCACTAGGGAATTGACCTTTCGTGGTATTGCCCCTCTGGGTGGACCTGCTTGCGGACGGTGATGTCTGTTAATGTAGTTCCCTGCATTTTTTTGCCTAAACGAAAAACCTTTTACATGTAAAGAAAAAGGGAACTATTATTTGTTTCATTCTGATATTTAATTTGCCTTTCCAAGAGAAGAGTTGACCTAGAAATCATTTTATTTTGTGCTGTTATTTTATTTTTTAATTTTATTTTTTCAACAAAAAATCATTTTATCTGTTAGAGCAGGGCAGGACGCAGTTAAGGTTTTTCCGAAATGCTTTTTCTATTTGATCCAATCGAAACAACTCTGATCCCTGATCCAAATCTATTCCCCATCCTTTAACAGGACGGAATCCCTATTTAACTATTTGTTTAGGACATTAAGTTGCCTTACTTATCCCAGGGTTTAGGCTAAACCGAGCTTCCCTTTCCGATTAACCCCCGCTTGGGGAGACCCCATTTTAACTATACTAAAAGTGAGTGGGTTAATATCTCGAACAATCTCAATGACAGGGACTTGTGTTCGAGAGCTGGAAATCCTACAGGGTCCATCTTCAAGTTAACCAATTCATCTTAGTAACAACTAAGACTCCAAAAAATAATAATCTACGGACAGAAATTCTCGAAGGTAGCAAGTCATCCTATGCATCAATATTTAGCATTTTCTTAAATTTTTTATTTAATATTAAGCATTCCTGAAAAAAATTTTTTAATTTTAAAAATTTGAAAAATTGCGGTTGGTACACTCCGAGATAATATTGGCTCACATCCCTGCTTTCTCGATTAAAAAATCTTTTTTTAACATCAAAATAAATTTTAATTTTAAATTAATTTCAGATTTTAAAATATTTTTTATTCCACCTATCTACAATTAAAATTGTTCACAAATGGCATTGAAACGAATTCACAAGGTTGGTTTTTAATCAAGGAACCAACTTGGGAGAAATTAAAAATTTAATTTTCGAATGTCAAAAGAAGTTCACTTAGTCAAAACAAGATCTGTAATCTCGATTAGGCTCTTGTCCAGTTCATGAGCCCCATGAGAATTTATGAGCTATAAGCCTATGGTTGTTCAATTTTCAGGGGTCTATATTTAGGTCAAATCAAGTCGGATTTTTTTGATTTTGGTGTCATTCGACGCAGCTCGACGAGTTCTATAACTTTAGTCAGACTGACCATTTTTTAATACTTTGATGGAAAAAAAGAGGGGGGGAACGAAATTGAATATTACCGTTTTTTTAATTGAAAAATTTGAAAAATTTGGTATTTTTTTTCTTCCATCTATCAAAAATTAAGATTTTAATCAAATGGCATTGAAACGAATTCATAAGGTTGATTGTTAATTATAACCATAACTGAAAAATTTTTTCATTTTTCAGGAGCTTGTCGACTTTGGAAAAGAACATCCAGCTTTGTGTAATGCAGGCCCAGTCGGGGAGGACCTCTGGAATTGGCAAGCAACCATTACTGGGCCTCCAAATTCGCCTTATCAAGGAGGAGTGTTTTACTTAAACATTAACTTCCCGCAAGATTATCCGTTTAAACCTCCACAGATTAGCTTCAAAACACAGATTTACCATCCAAATATTGACAACGGGGGATGTATTTTTTGGACATTCTTAAACATAAATGGACGCCGGCATTGACTATTTCTAAAGGTAATTTTGGCAACGAGGGAAATCCGTTTCTGGACAATACAACGTCCCTTTGGGAGGTATACTGAAAATAAGTTTTTTCATATGTAAGGACTAATGTCCGACAAAATTGATTTTTCCGAACTCGGATTTGTAACTTGAGCCGTAACGGATTTTTCCGGATTAATCCGATACGGTTTTAATCCGGATATCACGAAGAAACCCGGATTTGGGACCAGAAAATTTACGTCCGGATCTGGATTCTGACGGTCAACAGTAAGGCAAGGGCATAATCTGACCTTCTGTCGCCCCTAATGCACTTTTTAACGAGGAATTTTAGTGGAGTTTAGAGCAAACATAGGCCTAAGCATTGCTTGGCTGGCAAAAAATAAAATCTTCTCAGACTTGCTACACGACTTGTTATGTTTAGTTAACGCATATGTATCTAAATCAAAATTTATATAAATTAATTAATATTGTGTAATTATGCCTGAATTAATTTTATTATTTAAAAGATGATTGTTATTTTATTAATTTGAGAATAAAGTTTGGTTGGGATTAGAGAAAATACGACCCTTTGTATTTAAGTTGTTTATTTTTGTAAGCCAAGCAATGCCTAGGCATAAATTCTCAAAATAATTTGAGCATGCTCTTTGGATTATTCCAAGAAACAACATTAACAAACGTTGATGTTGATATTTCCTGATTGACATTTGGGTCGATGTCGTTTCGTAAGGCGACACATAGTCGGACGATGGTTTGCCCTGTCACGGATTCCCACCCTTTCCAAAAATTGGTAACAGGGTTTAGTTAGCTGAATAACCAGGGTTCCGATCTTGAATTTTTAATAACCCGCAATTTTGAGCTAAAAATCCGCATTTTATATCAAAAATCCGCAAAAAAGGATGTGAGGATTTTGGAAGGCCTTAAGCTAAAAAATGACAATTAATCCTATCAACCATAAGAAAATATAAAAAATCCTCATAATCTTCAAAAGCCCACAAAAATTTGCATATCCTCATTTTAAAAATAATCCTCATAGACCTATTAAGAAACCACAATCCTTTCCTTACAAATCTCCTCAAAATTCTCGTAATCCCTCATAGTCCCCACAAATCCATCAATCTCCCTCTCAATCCCTTAAATTACACTGTATGTCCCTTAATCCTCCGATATACCTCACTGACCAATTGCCACTGACTCATTGTCTGGGAGCCTACATATCAAAGTCATGTGAATAACTTGAAGTCAAATCACAATTTTTTGCAGAGTACATATCTCTAATTTCAATTTCCAGTTTTGCTTTCAATTTGCTCTCTTTTCGACGATCCAAACCCAAAAAGTCCGATGAATCGGGAAGCTGCCGATTTATACGTAAAAGATCGTGCTGCTTACAATCAGTGCTTCGAAGCTCGTACCAAAATTCGTACTCGTACCTCGTACTCGTACTCGTACCTGGTACGAAGTACGAGTACGAGTACGAGCAAAAAAATGGAGCAGGTACGAAGTACGAGTACGAGTACGAGGCCAAAAAAAGTGAAAAGTACGAGGTACGAGGCCTAAGTACGAGCTCGTACTTCTCGTACTTGGTGTTAATAGGAAAATTTAAGAAATATATTTAATTCCTTTCATTCTCCATTATATGAGCGGGTGGCCGAGTGGTGAAGGTGCGTGGCTGCACCAAAGTCTTTAATGATTTAATATTGGGTTCGATTCCTATTCACTGGACAATGAATTTTAATATTTTTCTTTTCATAATTAACTTATTTTATAAGTTTAATTTTGTTTTAAAAATTATTTTATTTTTACAGGGAGTAATTATGAGATTTTGACCTTCTAAAATTATTAAATATTTTTACTTTGAACACTTGAATGTGAGTTTTTTTCACCTACGGCCTTCCGGAATTTTCAAAATTTTCGCCTGCGGCGCAGAAAATAGAAGAAATCTGACTTAAGGGCATCCAAAATGCACAAAAATTTCGCCTGCGGCGCAGAAAATTGATGAAATGGGAGGATTTATTGCTACAAAGCCTTTCAAGATTCAAAAATTATCGCACAAACGCTTAAAATTTAAAACTAGATGTCCTGGGCTCCAAAAAATCATAAAAATTTTTGATTTTTTGCTTTTTTCTCAAGTACGATAAGTACGAGGTACGAGGCCAAAAATAGGGGTGGTACGAGGTACGAGTACGAGTACGAGCAAAAAAATAGGGGTGGTACGAGGTAGAGTACGAGGCCAAAAAAAGAGGTGGTACGAAGTACGAGAACGAGCAAATTTGAAATTTCGAAGCACTGATCTTTACTCAATTGTGAACTTACTAAATGTCGTTTGTCAAACCGATAGAGGAAATGTATTTGTACATACTATGTTGTATTTACTACCTTTAGATACCCTCATTAAGTAATTTATCAAATTATAAATGTTTTATTTGCGAAGTTACACAACAAAATCATGATTGTCTCGGTCCTATAAAATACCTATTTGATTAAACCGCATATGTGTGATCTGATTTTAATAAATAATATTTTCTTAAATCTGTATGTTTAAAGTAAGCTTTTTCTATAAATATTCAGATAACTCGAAATTGTTTTATTTGCGATGCTACTCATACACCACACTGGTACCGACATTCAAAACCAGGACACTATTTATGTGCTGCTTGCTACATTAAACAGAAAAGAATGAAGAAATCAAATAACGAAGGCAGTTGGTTAATTTTGCATTAAAATTTAGTTTACTTTGATATTATAGATCGAATTTGAAAGCGCTACAATTTGGGGAAGTCAGACTACACAAAGCGATGAATGGTTAGAAATGAGTATAAAATAATATAATTTTGTTATCAGATTTCAATTAGATTTTTTAATTTCTGACTTTTTTGCTTTCTTTAACAAATTTCCATTCTCGTTTCTGAATTCTTTAATTTTTCGATTCCTTATCATTTAAAATTTTCTTTCCATCTTTTATCTTTTTAGTTTTGATAAATATTGTCCAGGTTTTGAAAGGTCAACTCATCATTTTGTTTGATTAATTCCGTAAATATAATAATAATGATCCTCCTTAAATAAATTTTATTAGAACAGTTTTATTTAAAATGACTTTTCCGTATTCAAAATTGATGTTGAAGATAGGTCTAAGGGGAAAATTGGAGCTAATTGTAATTTTTATCGATTTTTTATCAATTTCACAATTTTAATTGAACCGTGCCGTACGAGTCTTTTTTAGGCCAAAATTCGATGCTGATTCGATCGGCGTATTGACAGAAGACCCACAGACAAAAGACCCAAAAGAAAAATTTAAAAAAACTTAAGAAGAAATTTTCTGAAATTTTTGAAAAAGCTTGTTTATTTTTCTAGGCAAAAGATTAAAAAAAAATTTTAAAATATTAAAAAAAATTTTATCTCACAGTTAATCAATAAAAAGTTGATTAATGAAAAAGTGAATTGAAGAGTCGAGTGATTAATTGGAATATGTAGAATATATTTAGAGGATATAGGGCTGAAGCTAAACTAAAACTTGAGAAGAGAAAAGACCTAGAATCGTGAGTCAGTTTTGGAAATGACCCCGGGAGTCGGAATCGAGAGTTTTATCTTTCTTTTTAGCTCTCTCCCTCTTCATGTGAATTTGACAATTATGAAAATATGAGCCGCAAATGTATGCGCATCAAAAGATAGAAGTATATAAACCGATACGGATATAGACTTCACAGACTTCACGGAATTACAGCCCATCTCTTCTAAACAACTTTTTCAGAGTCCTATATTCTTTTACTATTTTCTTTAAATTTGCCTATCATTTAATGTTAAAAATAAAAATCATATTAAAATAAATCATAAGATTTTAATTAATCAATGTCAGATGGTAATTTTTTATTTTTTTCTTCACTATTTCTTCTCTCCTTGCTCACTCGCCTCAATATTTCCACACTATCTCTTCTTTTAACTATCTATAGCTATTATTCTTCGATAATATAGAATTCTTGTGCCTCCATCCCTGTCTATTAAAAATCTTTAAAAGATTTTACCTCCTTGCTGCTTGTATATTAATTCTCTTGAAAGCCCTATCTCCTTACTTCACCTTACTCATAGCTGGCTGCAGTCTCCATTATTCAAAAGCGTTTAAAAATTTTTTTCATTTTTAAAAGAAAAAATGAATACATATCTTCAATGTGGTTGAGGATCCTAGAAAATTTTTATAAATTTTTAGTGTTTTTACGTTAGGGCAGTTCTAAATTAGTAAATAGTATGCGAAACGTATAATCCGCATAGATTGTAGATAGTAGTGATGCTCGGGAGAAGAAAAGACCTGGGATAGGGAGTCAGTTCCGGAAATGACCTCGTGAGTCGGGATCGGGAGTCGGGAATTTTCAGAAATTTTATACAAATGTTAAAAAATTTTCTAAACATCAAAAATACGGAGCCTGTTATAATACCAAAAGCTTGTAATACCAAACCCCCAAAAGCTGTTAAAATACCAAACCGTGGAAAAAAGCTTGAAATACCAAACCCACAAATGCTGTTAAAATACCAAATCGTGGAAAAAAGCTTAAAATACCAAACACCCAAAAGCTGTTGAAATACCAAAGTGTCGTTCCAATGTCAGGGGATGTTGGCTCATTGATCGGGGGAAGTTGTCCCGTGAACGGGGGATGGGTGATTTATATGTCATTCGAAAGAGCTCGTCGAGCTGAGTCGAATACGCGGAAAAAAGTTTTTGCCGCTGCGGAGGAAGCCGGGCATGTCGAGCGGAACGACGGCCGCCGCTTCGCTACGGTTGCCGCAAGCGAAGCGAGCACGACCGCAGCGAAGCACGGCCATCGTGTAGCGAAGACCATGCCCGGCCTACCCTCCGTAGCAGCACAAAAACAGTTTTTCCAGCGAAGATTCAATTGGAACAACAACATACTTGTGGTTGGAAAAATTTTGAAGTTCGAAGCAACAAAGTTTAACAAAAAATTTTAACAGAAATAACAAAAAATTTTAGTTTTGTATTTATTTGGTATTTCAAGTCTTTTTCCACGATTTGGTATTTTAACAGCATTTGGGGGTTTGGTATTTCAAGCTTTTTTCCACGGTTTGGTATTTTAACAGCTTTTGGGGGTTTGGTATTACAAGCTTTTGGTATTACAATTTTTGGTATTTCAATCTTTTGGTATTTCAAGTGATGGTATTTCAAGCTTTTGGTATTATAACACGGTACCCAAAAATAAATATTCATTGAAATTTACTGCCCATTTCTCCTAACAAAGTTTTCACGGTAGAAATGCTATGCTTTACTATCCGAGACCCTTCTATTTTGTCTGTTATTAGCTGTTTTTTATTTTTCCTCTTAACTCACTCCCCTCTTCATGCCTATTCACTCCCCAAACTCCCCTCTCTCTCCATTTTCTTCTCTCTATCCCTTCTTTAGCCCTTCAATAATTAATATTCGACGACTATATGACATCCACGTGCCTCCTGTATATTAAAAATCTTTAAAAAAATTTCCCTCCTTGCTGCCTGTCTATTAATTCCCTTACTAGCCCTATCTCCTTTATTCACCCTGAATAGCTATTGTCTTTAAAAATTTTTGCCTTTAAATATATTTAATTGCCTCTAAACATTTTTTAAATTTTGAAATAAAAAAATAAAGATCTCCTATTATGGTTAAGGATGCTTGAAAGTTTTTATAAGTTTTAGGGTTTCTACAAGCGGGGACAAGGATATAGAACGAGAAAATAATATCCGAAACGGTATTCAAGCAAAACAGCATCTTCTAAAATATCGTCTTTACAGAAATCCGTTAAGATAAGACTCCATTCTGACAAAATTCCACTTTTCAAAATACTGTCTAATACAGCGGAAGCTTTTCCAACTACTGGGAAACAACACCCTTGTATTGAATAACATTGTTGGAAAAGCCTTCCGAGTCGCCTTAAACAGTATTATGTCTGGATGTTATTTTGCCCTGAAACGTTATGAAACGAGGAGACAAAAATATGTCATGTAGAAACATAATTTGACAAAAATTCTAGCATTATTTGGGTAAAGTATGATAATGGTTTGAATGATACCGCTCCTTATTTCATGTTTCCCCGGCAATTTTGACAAAATTAAATGCCTGGGTGTAACCAAGCTTGCGTAATAAATTTCTAAAATTTTAGAAAATATTTAGAGTTCAAAGACTTGAATTTCGATGAAATTGATTTTTCTTCTCCTATTTTTGATTTACTTTCAAATAAAAAATTCGATTGAGACAAGTTTAGAATGGCCAACTTCGAAAGGGTTAACAGCAAACGAGTCAACTTCAAATACAGTCTTGAAAAAGCCTACATTCTCTTTCAAAAAATTGTTAAACAAAAAAATTGGGAGTTCTGGTAATTCATCTACTGGTAACAGTTCCGAAACAAAACATTTGCCAAATCAAAAACCGGTGAATAAAGACGAAATACAAAAAATGTTGGACGATCATAAAGTAAAAATGCAATTAAAGGCAAAAGGAGGGCAACCACCGACAAACTTAAAAAGGAAAAATAGCGAAACAAATGGTAAGAATTAAATTGCGGACGGGATCGAATCATATACGGGATTATACGGGACTGCCCCCAACCCGAAATTTGTGTATTTGAAACAAGGAAAAATATGGGAATACATATAAATTTGATCCTACTCATAACCGAGCATGTGAGAATATTAGATGGTGATATGTATTAACTTAAATGGGTTGCCTAATTTCTGAAAAACGCTTTTAGTCTTCCGACAAGTTTACTACCTTTGTTTACTTTTAAATTTATAGATGGAGAAGAAATGAAAAAACAAAAAAAGCGCATAAAGTGGAAACCAAAACTTGAGGTAATTAAAGAAGAAACTAAGACTTCTGCTTTTAATTTTCTGAAAGACGCTTTTAGTTTTAAAAGCTAAATTTTAACTGATTTTGTTTTATACCGTTTTAAATGGTAAGCCTTTATAAAAAGCTATTCCTTTAACGGGCATTTTCTTTTAAAAATATTTTCCATTACGATTTTGAAAAATTTTTTAACACCGATACAACCCGATTTTCTCATCATTGCTGTCCTTTTATCTCTACCATAAGTTACCCGAGACATGACAATAGCAACGAAATTTTTTCGACTCAAAAACGGATCCTGTGGAACCTTTGGCTTTCTCTCAACAAAGCTTTTTCTCTGTAAACTCCGTGTGGATCGTTTTCCAACTGACAATACCACCTGTTTATATCAATTATGTAAATTACCATCTTTGTTATTTTTGTATTATTCTTTTGATAAAAATGTTATCCATTTAGATGTTTTTTGTTAGTTACAAGGTTCTACCGCATTATAGGAAATAGAGAATTCCGAAGAAACCAAGCAATATTTCTCAGCCCAAAAAATATTTGCTTTAAATCTATGTTATTTCTTACCATGCCCCCTATTTCACTGGCCAACAACATGTAGAAAAACGTATATTATATTTAGTTTGACCAGAAAAGTCTTTATCATTTAATGAAATTCAATTGTTTCTAACTAGATTTATAATTCAAAATAGTAAAAAATTATTCTAACCTCGATATTAACGACTTTAATTAATAATATTAAATATATAAATTAAATTAATCGTTTATATTTAAAAACGAGTGAAATTAAAAGGAGACGATTCGGGATTTTCAAAAATAAAAATTAAAAGCTCTTTATATTTTCTATTGAATTTAATCTGCTTCCCTCTATATCTGTATAAAATAATTTTTCTCTATCACTACACACATTATCCTCTCTCTCCTCCATATAGCCATATACAAATCGACATGGCATTGAAAATCAATACTCGAAAACATTTTTCGCTGTAAAAATTTGTTGAAAAATGTTATTGAACAAATTGACAATGAAAACTCATTTGGTTTTTATTTGGCTAGAGGATTTTCCATTCAGCTCGCCGGCCTCTTTCATGAATAAGATATTTAATGCTGTTAGTCCATCATTGGGAAAATCCTTTCAAACCTTTTAGAAAAATTTCAAACTGAATCAGTACTGTGAGGATGAGTGAATAACCAAGAAAGCCTGACAGATACCTGAAAACTGCAACCAAACATGATTTTTAGGATTCACTATATTTATGACCCTCAAAAAATGTATGAACATAAAAAACTATAAAAATGAACCCGGGGAATAACAAAATGAACATGTTATTTTATAAGCGTAAGACGAAAATTTAATTATTTCATCTAATATTCTCCAAGAAAATATTCGAAGTAAAAAACCTGGTTGATAAACACGTGAAACTAAATAAAAGAAATTAGAAGTCGGATATTGAGTTTATTTAGTAAATACATTAAAAAGTAAAATATTAAATGGTTACCTAGGAAAGTATGTTTTGTGAAATACATTAGAGAAATTAAAATTCATTATTTAATGCATTCAAACTTAGTAAGGGAAAAATTGTTGTTGTAAGAATTAAGTGGTAGACTAAGACAAGGCAGAATTACAAAAAGGTTATCCGTAAGCTTTTTAACAATCTTAATTTTTGTTTAAAATTACAAAAGTTCGTAAATTTTCATTAAATAATTAAAATTTTTTACAATTAAACTTTTATAATAAATCAGAATTTTCATTAAACTTTATTTATTTATAGCTTTTCTATTTAATTTTTGTTTATTTTCTTCTTCGTATACAGTTTACAGCCACATGCATTACATAAATATTTTCCAGGTTCTGAATGACGGCGCCAATGTATTGTCTGTGTAACACCGCAAATAAAACATTTACGATCATCCTTAAATTACTTAATGAGAAGTTTGTTTCTATTTGAAGTTTCATTCAATGTTAATTTTAATGGTTAATCTAATGAAACTACATTTCATGGGTATTGTTTGTGTAAAAAAACTTAATTCGTTTAGATTAGTCAAAACGGTGTTTTATAAGCACGAGCTGGTAAAGATATTGTTTGTGTAACTCCGTAATAAAACATTTATCTCGTCCTTAAATTACTTTATGTGTAGTTATATAACGGTGGAAAATAAAGCATATTAATTTTAATTACTTAAAGAACATTTCGCTTATAACACTTCGGTCCTCAACATTTGGCAAAACAACTTTCAATAAGTACAGAATCGATTAAAAGATTAATTTAAAAAGTTTCAGATTAAGAATTTTTAAAAATCGTACTAAATTTTGATAAAGATAACCTTTGAAATTCTAAACCATAATTCTTTTGATCTAAACTTTCCATATCTGCGTTTATATGCATCACATTGTTCGCACAAGTAATGTTCTTTTAGTAACCTACGCCACTTTATTGTTTGTGTAACTATACAATTGAAACACTTTCGTTTATTTACTTCAATTATTCCACCTATAATTATCAATGTAAAATTTTAGTCAAATGAAATGATAGACAAAGTTAAAAATTTATTTACCTATTTTAATGCTAATGTCAATAATTCTGTTTTCTAATTCAATCGGATATTGAACTTTTTGTTTACCTAACAATTCAATTTTATATCCAATTAAATTAATTTCCGTCCAATGACTTGATAAAAGTTTTTCTTGATAATTTTCTATACTTTCTTTTAATAAACCTTTTTCATTTATTTTTAGATTTTCTAAACTCTCATATAATATAGTAGTTTCATAGACATTATCCACCTCATTAAATTTATTATATATTAGTGCCTAAAATTAAAAGATAAATTATTTTAAGTTTATTCATTTAGCTTTATAATGTTTCGATTTTATTTTCTTGATTTCGATTAATGATTGTTTTATCCCAATTTCGATTTCAAATTTTGGCGATTTTATTAACTTAGAAAATTTTTCAAAAAATTCAATGTTTGTCCCAAAACCTCTATTCTCACATAATGGAATACATTCTATCCGTTTTTTTTTTCTATTTCTTTGAATTTAGTAAAAACCGAACTAATAAAAATGAGTCAAATCATTAATCGAGAAATTTATGATTTGTTTACAACTTTAATTATGAGATACCTTATCCCCTGATATCTACCCGAAACCCCTATTATTCCTATTAAATTATCTAGTCACTTTTTGAAATAAAATAAGCATATCTTAACATCATTTGGTTCTTTTAATATTTTATTCATTACTATTGAAATTTTATTAATAAATATAAAATACCCGTTTTTCACATTCAGGCAAAATTTTTTGAATAATTTCATTATTGGCAATTTCAATTAAAACTTTTTTTCCTAATTGAACGGCTGGTATATATGTCCTGTCATATATATCAACATTAAAAATATTTTTTTCAGGATTTAATTCAACAGGATGCAAAAATCCTTCCAACTTATAATTAGGACTACAATATCTGAAATTGTTTTTCTTTTCAATTACTTTCAACATAAAACGCTCTTTTAGTTCAACATTTTTCAAATAAATAAATTGTCTTTTTTCTTCCCAATCATCTTTAATTTTTACCCCAATACGTATTGTTTTTCCACCGCATTGAATATTTAACAAAATAATTAAATATAAGAAAATGATTAAATTAAATTTAATCATCTGAAATTTTTAGTAATAAAGCCAGTTAAAATTTCATTTGATATTTTTTTAAAAAGAAGATTTTGAAGACCACAAGGAGACTCAAATATCGGGCAGAGATGTCCAACATACCATTATGGCGTTCTGACGATTTGCTTGATTTATATGTTTTGGCGTGCCAAAACGCCAAAATTTTACACGCATAATTGTGAAATTTTTTAGTACTCGGGGGAAGGCTGATTATTAAAGCAACTTTTTGATTCCAAAATTCCCAAAAAATTTGCTGGGGCGCAAATTAAAAAAGAGGTACTTCCTGGACTTCCTAACTTCATAAATTTTTTACATAAGGCTCTGAAAGGGTATCGCGTGATTTGGGGAGATATTAAAAAACTTTAAACAAATTAAAATTATTTTTAATTATTTAATATTCTACAGAAAATGAATAATGTAGTGTTTTTAACTATTAAGAAATGCTAAATAAATAATTGTAGAGGGTAAAGCAATCAAAGCATCACTAGACATCGATTGATAAAATCCCGTGGTAATTAATCAAAGGGCAAATATTAATTTCGAAATGTCGCTTCTTTATATAAAAAATATATAAATATTAAGCCGGAAATTTTGAAATTTCTTTAATGTTAATTAAGAGCAATTAAAGTACTTTTGAAACAACAGCAAAGAAAATTTTGAAATAAACTTCAACCAAATTGAAGATTTTAATTGAGTACGTGGGTATCAGAACTTCTGCCTATAAAAAAATCAAAATTCCCGATTTCAGGAAATCGGGATCCCAACAAAAAATGAAATATATACACATTGGGTCTATGGCATTGTAGAAATAGAGAGTAATACAGAGAAAATGGGGCAAATGTCCTAATGTTGGCAAAATTTATTTGAAACTTATTGTACTAGGTATTATTTTTCTTAAAAACGTTTAGCGGTCTTCAACTTTTCTTTTTTTTTGTTGTAAAAAGTACATTTTTCCTTTAGACATAACCGGGAAAAATTACAATATTTTATTAAAATATGCTTAAAATCCTAACATTTTAATTCAGTAAACAAACAGATTCTTTCAAAATTGTTAAAGTACTTTATCATTTTTACTTGATAAACATGAAAGAAATTTTAAAATATACCGCTTTATTATTTGTTTATTTTTTACTTAGGCGACCTTTCGAAACTAATAATTGCACTTTAAGTATATTGCCTTGGGTTTTAATTATTCGATAATTTGTGCTTTGATTGATGTGCGCATTTATGTGCATTTCTTTAATACCTAAAATGTTACTTTATTTATTTTTAAGTTCATTGAAAAATTAAAAAAATTTATTTTGTTATTTATTAAATTTAAATAACAGCGCGCTTTCTGAAAAGCAACATAAATATTCAATTTTAGTTTTTTATTAATCAAGATAGTTTAGTGTTTCAGTAATAATTAATTTAGATTGCACGTGGATTGTTTAAATAATTTTAAATAGCTGCGGCTATGATTTTAACCTTCATAGGATGAGGGTTTAAATTTTACCGACAGCTGCGGGTTAAGTTACCATAGTAAATAACCCACAAGTCAAGGTTAGCTTTGTGTGGCGGAATTTTCGTCTAGGAACTATCACCGAGTTTTAATATTTCCTCCATGTTATAAATAATTTTCTAAATTTCCGATGATTAAATTCAATTTTATAATTCTCATCTATTTAAATATATTTTTGAAATTTCAATACGCCGGGAAACACATTAACGTTGAAGTGAAAATTAAAGATGATTGGGAAGAAAAAAGAGAATTTGTTTATTTAAAAAATGTTGAAATAAGGATCGTTTTGTGGTGAAGGTAATTGAAAAGACAAATAATAAACATGATGGCTTTAATAAAAATATAGATGGATATTTGCGTTCAATTGACTTAAATCTAGATAAAAATATGTTTGAAGTTGAAATATTTGATAAATCAAAATATATTCCATCTGAGCAATTAAAAAAGAAAATTTTAATTGAAATTACTAATAATGAAATAATTCAAAATTTTCTGCCTGGATTTGAAAAAATGGTATATTTTTATTAATAACAACTATAATTTGTGTTAAATTTAAGGTACTCAGAAATAATAATTGTATTGAAAATAATAGTTCTTATGAAGCTTCAATATTGTACAAGAGTGAAAATATTTTTAGCTTAATTGAAGAATGTATTGAAAATTACAAAGACAAACTTTTATCAAGTTATTGGACGGAAATTAATTTAATTGGATATAAAATTAAATTGTTAGAAAAACGAAACTTTGAATATCCGAAAGAAGAATTAAAAAACAAAATTATTGACATTGGAAACAGAATAAGTAATTAAATTTATTCCTTTGTCTATATTTTCATTTAACTAAAAAATTTCCTTGATAATTATAGGTGGAATAATTGAAGTGAGTAAACGAAAGTGTTTCAATTGTAGAGATACACAAACAGAACGGTGGTATAGTGTATTAATAGAACAATACTTGTGCAAATAATGTGGCGGATATAAACTCAAAACTGAAAAGTTTAGATCAAAAGAATTATGGTTTAAGACTAAAAAGGTTCTCTTTATGAATAGTTGGGACAATTTTTAATAATTTTTATAGGAACTTTTCTGATAAATCTTATTACATCTCATTCTGACTTTATATTTTTCTGATCATTATAAATTAGATTTTAACTAAACATTCTAAAAGAAAGAGATCATTTCTAAGGTGAAATCTAATTTACATAAGATAAGAGTTCACCTTAGCAACACACTGAAAGACATGTTTTTCTAAAGTAAAAAATTGTGGGAAGTATGAAAAACACCATAAAAGGTCTCAAAACGGTGCTGAAAGGCATTTTTTCGGATTTTCAGACCCCTTAAAATCGAAAACCATAGGGGGGACCAAGCTGATTTTTGGGGTCAAAAATTCGAATGATCAAATAATAGCTCATTCGAAAGGGCTCGACGAGGTGAGTCGAATGACACCAAAATCAGCTCGATCGGATGATTCTGAACAAAGTTATGACCAACAGAATCTTCGCTGGAAAAACTGTTTTTGTGCTACTACGGAGGGTGGGCCGGGCATGGTCTTCGCTCAGCTCGTCGAGCCCTTTCGAATGAGCAATTATTTGAATATTCGAATTTTTGCCCCCAAAAATCATCTTACTCCCCCCTATTTTTTCGATTTTTGGGGGTCTCAAAATCCTGGAAAAAACGCCTTTGAGCACCGTTTTGAGTAATTTTATAGTGTTTTTTGAACTCAGCGCATTTTATTACATTAGAAAAACATGTTTTTGTTGTGTTGCTAAGGTGAACTCTAGCCTACATAAGTATTATTTAATAAATATTTTAGCGAATCACACCTGATCGAAATTGTTTTATTTGCGGTGCAACAAAAACATCACAGTGGTACCGTCATACTAAACCTGAACAATATATATGTCGTGCATTTTACAAAAGACAGCACAAAATAAATAAAGCAAATTAGATTTCAAAGAAACACTATTTGAGTCTATGAACGTAAAATTGATGACAAATTATGCATATCATATTTATGCATATATACATATAAAAAATACAAAAAACGATAAAATTAAACTCATTCTGCATCCTAAATATTTTTTAACTGTTTTTTCACCACAGCGATATTAGTTGACTTAAGAGTTTTCACATAACAATGCTGCATTATTATTTTTCATTAATTTTTCACAAAAGGGAATGAATAACAAATTTCTTCTTCGTATAAGTAATTTTTCATGTTCAATTTTATTTTTTCCTTTTCTTCTTTATTTTTGTTTTATTTTAATTCGTTTAAATAAAATTTATTCTGAATTTCACAGAACTCTATTACATTTGTTCTATTACATTTCTACATATAAAGACAGAAATTTATTTATTGATATTTCAGAACGTACGAATCTGGATGAAAAATTAATTTCTCAGATTAAATTTCTATGGCTATAAACCATTTTGGCATTATTATTAAACCTAGCATATATCTAGGTTCACACCAAGTTTATTATTTAAATATTGAGATAAATATTGAATGATATGATGAAATTATGGTTTGAGGTCACGTATAAAGAATATATTGTGATTAATAGGCATTTAGGGCTAAAGGAGTATATCGAGGGATTTAGGATTAAGTACGTATTTCTGATTCGTACGTATTTCAGAACGTACGAATCAGGATGTAAAACTAATTTCTCAGATGACATTTCTATGGTGATAACTCATTTTTCAGTTTCATTATGTATTCCTTGAATATTTCTCGGTTCAGAACCAAGTTTAATATCTAGAGATTAAAGGAAATATTGTGTGGTATGATCGAATTTTATTTGAGTCTATTATGAAAAATATGTAGCGATTAGGGGCTAAAGGAGGGATTTAGAATATAACGAGGGATTTAGGATTAAGAGGATATTAAATAATTGAAGAATAATCAGCATATTCTCTAAATGCTCGTACTGATCTTAAAACAACTTTCAGTCACTTTTCACTTTTGCGTACATTTTGCACTTAACGTAAACGGGATGAAGCTGTAGAAGACGCATCTCTTTTCTAGTTTTATCTGTGGCAGGGTGATTATTTAAAACAAATTACACAAATAGCTCCACTGCCGTTTTTGCCCCGCTTGACATATAGAAGCCATGCAAAATAATACTGCCTATGATTTTTTAATTGTAGGAACTATTAATTAATATTACATATTTCCTATAAAAATAATGTTTAAATGTTTTTTTTTATTTTTTATATTGTTTTTATTTAAATTTATTTATTTAAATTTAATGTTTTTTATTTAAATTTATTTAATTTATTTTATTTATTTTAATTCTATTTTTATTTAAATTTAATGTTTAAATGCCGTACTGTGAAAGAAGCCGTACTGAAAAATTACATATTTAATTATATAAATTTTAATTTAATAAACAAACTGATTCTCTCTGATCGCATGGGTATATCTTTGTCGATGGATCAAATGCAATGTGTGATGAATTTGATATAAAATTGTCAATACAAAATAAATGGCAAAAATAATGAAAATGATTTTGTTTGGCATTTTGTTTAACTTTGATTTTAGTATAAGAGTTATATGGGTTTATGTTGTTGAGATTGTAATTGAATGTTGAATATTTACCTCAACATCCACACAGTTTATATATTAATAATCTCAGACAAATAAAGATGCACAAGAAAATTAAAAAGAATTTTCGCCGTTTAAATTTCTGTATGAACAGCAGCAAATTTTTCAAGCTAAAATAGAGAATAATTATATTAAGCTTATTTTGGAAAAAACTTTTTCGATCAGAAACTAAATTTTATAAATTTATCTTCAATTATAGACTTCCTTGAAATTTTTTTTAATATTATAGATTTTATTAGTTATTAAATTAATTAAAAATTAATACTCTAAATATTTTAACAATATTATTCACATCAGGGTTCTCCTTTTACTACCTATCTCTTTTTATGTCTCCTTCATATAAATGCCATTTTCTTCTGCAATAAACACGCGCTTTTTATGTTAATTACAAAAAAATAAAAATGTAAAAATTTTCGATAGCAGGCAACCAAGCGACCATCTTATTAATCTTAATGTAATCAGCGCCACAATTTTAGGCACTAAAATTTTAGGAGAATTTAGGGCGTCAGAGTGAATTTATGCAGCAGATGAAACCTAAAACAGGATAAAATTAAGAAAATAATAAATAAAAATTTAAAATAAAAGGATTCGAATGAATAAAAACAAGTAAAAATTTCTTAACTCAGAATTGATTGAAGAAAAGATAAAAATGAGATAATAACTTTGCCATGTATCAACTTTGCCATGTATCAACAAATTTGAAATTTCGAAGCACTGGTGTTATCTCATATTAAAATAAGAAGTCGAAATGAATAATAATTTATTCGAATAATTAGTTGTACAGAGTATAAAGTTTTAAGAATGAATAATACAAAAATGATTGAAGTCTAAAGTCAGTAGAAAAGTCAATGTTTGAAAGAAAAGATTAATATTTATACGGGACAGGCATGTGTATATGTACGCTTAAGTGTTTGTTCGCACCTAACGGCGATTGTTATATCTTCTCCTTCCGGTTATATGTTTTAATTAGAGATCGGCCGAAGAGGTCGGTCGATATTTTTCGATAAATATCGAAAAATATCGAATATCGAAAAATATCGAAAAAATCAAAATTTTCTCGGTCGATATTTTTTCGATAAATATCGAAAAATATCGAAACCGAAAAATATCGAAAAAAAAGTCTCGATATTTTTCGATTTTTTTAAAAAAAAATTAAAAATTATACCAAAGAATAACAAAAATATTTATAAGTAAAATATAATATTTAATCAATATTTATAATTAATTATTGGCAAATTTCTGTTCAAGAATATCAGCATCTCGGCCTTTCGGGGATTAAGCCTTCTGCGCCGATAGGTGTAAGTATCACGGGCAGTGGAGAATAATTGTTCAGATGCAATGCTACTAGCTGGAATACAAAGAAATTTTTGTGCTTCTTTAGATAAAACTAAATTAAAAATCATTAGCAAGAAAATGTTAGGTTACTAACGTGGAAAATCTTTAGCTTTTAACCTCCAAAAATCTAAAGGATCTTCATTTGATTGAATCAAATTTAAAGTGCAATAATCTGTAACTTCCTTTTCAATATCTGGTCGTCCTAAATATTAAATTAATAAAAAATTCAATAGAACCCCTACTTATTGTTTCATTATTTGAAGATCCAGCAAGAGCTTCATTAAAAAAATCCAACAATCCTTTAGGTTTTTTTCTAATTGGAGAAATTGGTAAAATTTGATCTTCATCTATTGTCGTTTCAGGCATTCCATCAAAATGTAAAAAGACTCGACGACTAAAATATGAAATAATTAATTTTATTTTTTCAATTAACCGCAAAAATTCAGGAAATTCAGCCATCTTATCCTTGAACCTTGGATCGAAAAACATTGCTAATTGATGATCACTAAAGTTATTATATATTAATTTATTTTTTCTTACAAACCTATCTTCCTTATAAACAAAAAATTTTGTTCCCAACCCAGAAATTATTTGATCTCTTATTTTATTTACATCAGAATTTTCAAATTGTAGAAGTGACAATTTTTGAACTACTAATTTTGCATAAGGATATTTGACAGAAATTGAAGAAGTTTGACAGCAAAAAAGTCTAGTTAATTCTTCCAAATGTTCCAATAATTTAGTGAGCTCATGTAATAAGATACTTTCATTTGCATCAAAAGTAAAATCAAATTTTTTGTTTTGTATGGCATATTGTGCAAGCGCTTCTTGTTGTTCTGCAATTCTTTTTATCATATTATATGATGCATTCCAACGACACGGCATATCCTATAAAATCTTGGATTTATTGAATTAATAATTAACCTGTAAAAGTGTTCTAGCCGGTATATTCAGATCCATTTGGATTTTTTTCATAATGTTGGAAGCTAGTGGAGAATGTTTATAATGACCAACAATATGTCGACATTTTGCTAAAAGATTTTTGACACTTTCATTTTTGTCTAATGCTCCTCTAACAACAATGTTTTCCATATGGGCTGAACAATTTGTATCCAAAAAATTTTCAAAATTTAATATTGGATCAGAAAAAGCTTTGTTGACATTTAATTATCTTATTGCACTCAAGACATTCAGCCTCATCTTTATTGACTTTTTTGTAAAGGCCTATTTGCCAAATTATACTTTCCGATGGCATTTAAAAGATATTTTAAAAACAAGACTAAAACATAAAAAATTAAGCAAAAAATAAATGTAAACACAAATTTCAAAATGTTAACTAAAATAAACAAATAAGCAGCCTTTTTGGCGCCAAAAATTCAAATATTTGTAAAAAATGGCGTTCGATATTTTTTTCGATTTTTTATCATTTGGTCGGTCGATTGTTTCGATTTTTAAATTTTGTCGGTCGATATTTTTCGATAAATATCGAAAAAATATCGAATACCGAAAAATATCGAAAAAGTCAAAATTTTGTCGGTCGATATTTTTTCGATAATATCGAAAAAAAATATCGAAAAATATCGATAATTATCGATGAAAAATCGTATCGAGCCGATCTCTAGTTTTAATGACTAAGTGTTTGTGAGAAAGAAGTATTAAAAAAGCTCAAAGTGCAAAGGAAAGGAAAATAAATATATTAAATAATATTCGGGCTGATTTATCGATATTTAGGGTTTTCTACAAAAACCCAACTTCGAAATCCTCCCCTTGTATTTTTAAAATGTTTTGGAATTTACATTGGGATTTTCCCCATAGAAGCCCAACTTCGAAAGTTAAATTCTGGTTATCGACAGTCATTGCAAAAAAATTAATCTTTTAAATTTATTTTTAATTTTTAAAAATTGTTATTTATAAATTTATATATTTTTTATAGCTTTTTTTAAAACTCCGCCGGAAGCGTTAATATTTAAAGGGGATTTTATAAGGGTTTGGCAATTTTACAAGCATTTGGCAATTTTTGTCTATCATGAGAATACCTTTTGATATAGAAAAGGGCATTCACTATCAAAATGCGTCCTTGCTTCGATTTTAAAATGCCGAGAGAATATTATAAATGAGAGGTTAATTTTTTGCGAGGGGTGGAGTGAAATTTTTAGAGAGAATTTTTTCATAGACGCCTTTTTTAGCCGTCTTCTCCGCGTATACACACTGACATTCACTTCACCCATCTTATTTTTTAAATTCTTTAACTCCTGAAAATTAAAAAACATAACGCAGGACCCGATAATTTTTGTCCCTTTTCACTGCCGCAGTCGAAGTTTTTATAATTTAATAAGCCAAAAAAGTAAAGGTAATTTCTAATAATAAAAATAGCTTAAATTCAAAAAATATTCATCGGATCCATAACGTGATTGAATCACAAAGCATCTCAGAAGTGAACACAAAACGGGATTGCGAAGGACGCAGATTATACCATAAATCTGCTTTTATCGGTTAAACTCTTTTTTCAGATTTGATTCCGTAAAATTAGTTAGAAGATCCCGTTTTCTGCCGCAATCATTTTATATCTTTATTCAACATTTTAGCTGCATATCTTCATTTATTTACTTTATTTATTCATTTTCCTTGGGTTAAATTCGTATTTTAAATGTATGACGATCGCTGGGTTCTAACATATACCTATTCCTTCATACCGATTATCTTTCTTGAAATTCAGACCTATTACTTCGTATCAGCGCAAAATAATTTTTCGATGTTAAAATTAAGTTTATCTAATTTTCTTCAGAATCATCGACTAAAGTCTGAATTCTGCGTACTCGACGCAACTCGTCGAGTTCTTTCGATTGACTTATAAATTTTACAAATGCAAATATAATTTTGGGCTGCGTGTTAAAGTAAATAAGTTCCAAGGTAAAACAAGGACCTAAAAATATTTAACGTCAACGGCGTGATTATCATCTATTTGCTGGTTACAGTCTAATCGTTTTTTTTTTAATTTTTCTAAAATAATATTTTTATTATAATTATTTACATATATCAATTTTTATTTTTTTCAATTGTAGTCTGTAAATTCAATTTAAAGTGCATAATTTCAAAAACGGCGCAAGGAGCGATTTTATTTATTGGGAAATTTATTTTTTTTATATTGATTTTAAAATTACGAGGGAGCATTATAAACGGAGAGGTTAATTTTTTGCGAGGGATGGAGAGAATTTTTTAGAGAGAATCGCTTCTTTTAGAGAGAAGCGTCTCCCCTTAACTCCCCTCTCCCCTTATTCACCCCCCCCCCTCCTTCCATATTTTATTTATAAGATTTATTTTTCTTAAAAATTAAAAACATAAGAAGGACCATGTTGTTCATCTTCTGTACCGTAAGCGTGTTGTTCAATTGTATTAACCATGAAACCCGATCTATTACAAAAATTGCCTTAAATATTCATGTCATAATGTAGCGAGTTTGAATTTAGAAAGTGCTCAAAAGGCGAAAGGTGCAGGATCTTCATAACTCGTCTCGTAAATTTAAAATCGATGATTTTTTGACAGGATCCTTTCCCTTGAAGGATCCCGTCCAGAGTTCAATTATATTCTTTACTTAAAAAGTTTTCTATTTTAGATGAATATTTTAACATATATACTCTTTATTCATCTTTCTTGGATTAATTTCGTATATTAAATGCGTCAAGAATTATTATGAAATTTTAAAGGTCGAAAGAGATGCTTCAAATGAAGTAATTAAAGAAGCTTACAGAAAATTTATTAGGAAGCATCACCCTGACAAAAATTTAAATAGCTCAGATGATGAATTATCAAAAGATTTAAATAATGCTAAAGATATTCTTCTAGACGATGAAGAAAGGGCTAATTTGATAGACAACTAAATCTCCAAAATCTGAGATTTAAAAGAAAAAGAGGATACGGTGCAGAAACGTCTAAAAATCATGCAAGTGAACAAGGAATTCCAGTTTTTGGTATATTAATATTTTTAAGTATTGCTTGATTTGTTTTTTTTTTATACATATAACCAATGGAATTACAAGTAAATCAAAATTAAAGTGAAATTATTACATTTAAGAAACATTATAAACATTTAAGAACGGAGCAGTTAACAGTGTAGCGGCCCTTTAAGTGGTATATTAGTAGTGGTATATTGGTACCATTGGGCCCATGAACTTTATCAGACACTTGAGAATTATTATTCAAGGAATCTCATAGTTTTAGATGTTCTATCAAATAGTACATCAAAAATTATACAATGATTCGTAGGTTTGATGAATGGGTGGATAATGGGTTTAATTTAGTTGAGATGATCAATTGAGTCGAGGTTGAATTGTCAATTCAGCTTAATTGATACTAATCTAAGACTTCTAAATGAGAAAGGTGTTTCATAATTATAACGGAAACCAATCAGTTATGTCCTAGGTTTGTCCGAGAGTTAGCCAATTTACCTAAATTAGCTCGTGACCAAGAGACAAAGATAAAAATGTAGACAAATAGTAGCCATTACTAAAGGCTACTATTATAAGCCGTCTGCTTATATAGCAAATACCACTACAAGATACAATTCATTTCAGAAAGTTTTGACTTTAAAATTGCTGTTTTTAATGACAAAATTGTTGTTCACATGGATCACCAAATTTTGTGCACCAGAGAATTACATATTGAAGGCACTATCAAAAATTATATAACAATCAATGGGAATAAAATTATAATGGAAAAAGAAAAGAAAAGCCCTCAAAATCTTTTAAAAACAAACGATGTTGAAATTCATTTGGATGGACATAATACCGGCATTTCGAAGCTGAATAGGAAATATAATTTTGAGCAAGTATATGAAGAATTACCTTCACTAAAAGAGACCATAGCTAAATGTCAAGTTACGCTACACGAAATAATATTAGGCTCAACAAACTATATTGAGGTAAATAGTTAGATAATTATAGGCTATTTACTTATATTATAGGCTAATTACTAGGGCGTGTAATTATATGGAAATCCATATTTTTGTCCTGCATTCCTATGACTATGAAACGTGCGAAAAACAGTTTTTTGGCATGTTTAAGAATTTCTAGAATGGTCTTTATAATCCTTATTTTCCATATTTTTCCATATTTTGGCATTACGCCCATATTTTCCATATTTTGTCCATATTTGGTCATTTTTTGGTAAATTTTACTAAAAATTGGCGAAAATTTTCAAAATTTTGGAAATTTTTGGTCAAAAATTTTTTTTGAAAATTTTTCAAAAAAATTTATTTTCAAAAAAATGTTAACGGAAATTTTAAACCCTTAAAATCTTTTAGAATGTTCTTAAAATGCAAGGTTAAAGGCAAAATTATTGTTTTCTGTATAAAATAATGATTTTTAAGATATCTTTTGACTATTTTTTGATCCATATTTCAGGATTTTATATCCATATTTAGTGCTTATTTCCATATTTATATCCATATTTCGGGATTTTATATCCATATTTTATGGCCATATTTTTTGATTTTATATCCATATAATTACACGCACTACTAATTACTAAACGGTTGTAGTTGTCTTCAATAGCTCTTAACCTACATATATCCCTGATCCGTCACAATTGCACGTTGATCAGGTTCTTGCAAAGGCGTAAATAATCACTTTTATCAATTCATTACACCACACCGCCTTCTGCAAGTTTTTAGAAATTATTTGCATTAAAAGATGTTTTTTGATGATTTTAGGTATAATAATAAATTTGTACAAATTATAGATTTATGTCAAAGACGAATCTACTGACTTGTTAAATCAACCACTGATCCTTCATTTAATCAATAAGATATATATTGGCGGCAAAGAAAATCTTGTAACGATTATTGGAAATTAGTTTAGAATTAAACGATTTGTGTTTTTAAAATTGAACCATTTTATGATTTGTTCAAGTATTTTCTGTCTTTGCATATACATGTAAAGTAGAACTCTGTAAGATAAAACTTCGTCCAAAGAGAAAAATATACATTTTCAACAGCTTAGGGTTATTTTAGCGCGAGCAATGTTGCTAATTTTTTAAATCGGCATTTGGATTTTTTCGTTACAGGTACCGAAAGTAGCGAAAAGAATCAATAACGAAAAGTACCGAAATATTTGTTTGTTTATAATTGAGATTAAATACAAAGGGAAAGTCATACAAGAATTTAATTTTGATCACTTTAACCGTGATTTTTATTCGAGATTTAATTTCGGTTCATTTGAGATTATTTTTACAATAATTATGCTGGATTAACAACTTTTGTGATTTGATTTTGAATTCGCGGTTGGATTAGGATTGTACTTGTCTGTTGCTTTATATTTAAGCACTTGAACAGATGATGTTTAATTTTACTGAATTCCTTCTTATATGCCTTTTGGTAGTCACAACTTAAAATTATTATATAATATTTATTGTAATCAAACACTTTTCGTATTTATCTACGGAGTAAAATTTAAAAAATTTCCGGCGCTGGTCTAGTTTATGCTTCCAATGAAACTTTATGAGTCCAATCAAAAAATAATTGGATTTTTCTTCGTTTTGCAAGTTTGGATAATGTTCCAAAACATTTCTTCATGTTCGGGATGTACGCCCATTGGGTCTGGGACCATTCCTTGCCCTATCACTCGAAATTCCGGTAAGTTATAGCCAATTTTTAAAAATTTAGAAAAAACAATTATAACTTACCGAAATTTCGAGGTATAGGGCAAGGAATGGTCCCAGACCCAGTGTGCGTAGGTCCCGAACATGAAGAAATGTTTTGGAACCATAACCCAAATTTGAAAACTAAGAAAAATCTAATTTTTTGTTGATTGGAGTCATAAACTTTCCATTGGACGCATAAAAGTTCATTGGACGCATAAACTAGACCAGCGCCAAATTTCCGCCTAGAATCGTATTTTTCGAATCGTATTATTCGAAAATTTTTTTTAGATTTTCGTGGGCCTAAGACACTAGATGTTAAACGGTTATGATATGTGTAGATATGATGATCAAGAAGGGAAAAGGATTTCCAAGGACCCGCAAGACGTGAGACTTTGTGTTCCTGTTATATTGAATAATTTTGCAATAAACTAAGTAAAATTAAGTCATGGTTACTGGGACGCTCTATAAGCTGCAGGTCTTATAGATAATTTTGCTGACGCATCAGTTAAAAATATGGAAATGTCCCTTCGTGGTCTTTGAGTCATATTTCTAAAATAATTTACCTATTTAAGAATAGAATAAGGGCATTAGTTGCACCACCAATATTCACAATTATCATACTAAATACTAGAAGCAAAAATAAATTTGTTGTGTTGGTGGAGCTGGCTGCTAGTGGATCATAAATAAATACACCAATCATCCAGCCAAGTAAATAAAAACCGATGTTTATAGAAATTATAATAAGAATTGATCTATAAATTTTCTTCATATGTTGTTCGGAGGTGTCTAAATGAAAATATACATAATTACTTACACAGACCCCAGACAAAATACTACAGCTTACAAGCCACGTCCGACTAGATATATTCTGACCAGATATAAAAAATTTCTACACGGACCTAGCTAAATTGAGATTAATATCTCAGGGTTGAAGATAAAGAAAACTATAAGTATATTAAAACCTTTTCTACATATTAGTATTAATCCAAGCAATAAGTAACAAAACAGCGGTGGCATGTAAATGTACAGGCTCTCTAAATAATTCATTATCGTGCTATCATAAGCTATCATTCCCAAAGTATCAGCTATGTTTCCAGTTACTGGCCAGTCAGGATATTGAATGCAAACATATATCAGTCTATAGAGTATGTAACAGCTAACAATGATTAGTACTGATACATGGCAACAAATATAGCGTTTCTTGTTTAGATTCTTGTAGCTGAAAGGATCAGAAATATTTAAAATATTGAAGTAGTTGGCAGAGCTCAATTTTATTCTATCGGAATCAGAGCTGCACGTTTTCGTATTGCGAGTTCCGGATTGCGAGTTCCGGATTTGTGTGCAGCCCTGATCTGAATTTGTCAGCCAAAAATATTTAAAAAAGCTTACAATATAGGAAAAGCAGCTGCCATTAATCTGTCTACACTCAGAGAACTGAACATAAATAGATTCGAGAAAAAACCCATCATAGAATGTGTTTGGAATATTACAGCTATTTTGAATGGAATAAAATTTATTCCACTTCCAGAAACAACCAGAAAAAGAAAATGCGAAGATTCATGTAAAATTTCGAGAACTGAGTTTATTATTATCAAAATTGATGTTTTGCTTCCAAGAGCAGCATATTTATTTCTGAAAATTAATTTTGTTTTAATAAGGTCCCAAAATTAATCCCAAAATTTTTATATGTCAATATACATCAATGAGTCATCATTACACTTGCTATATATGTCTCCAAGACTAGCTTCGGCTTTTCTAGGGCCATGGTTTGAACCACTGAGCCACTAAATGGCCAATATTCATTACTATTCTTACATTAAAAATAATTTCTAAGATCTAAAAATACTTGAAACAAAAACAAGTTTAAAAACGATAAAACATGTTTCAAGCAAACTCAAATTGCCAAAACGCCGTCATAAGTTTTCACCAAATATTTTCAGAAACAGACTTTGTTTATTAAAACAGAATTTCTGGTGATGGCAAACCTCACTTTATTTTTCCGAGTAGGTTTAAAAAAGTCTTGAACTGAGCCGATTCAATAACCAAAGATTTTCGCTCGGTTTATAGTTTACGTTTCGGTTAATCAAAGAATTTAGTGAAACCGTCAACCCTAATTCTCGGGTTTGCCAGAGAATATATTGATATCATGATATTTATAATATCTTGAATATCTTGATACGAGAGATTAATATCATATTCTTTTTATCCAAAAATATATTTCCAAAATTAGAATTCTAGCAAATGGTGACGTTGGAAATACCTCCGACATAAGAAAACTTATATGTTGGAAAACTCGAAATTGTGTATTAAAAAACTCGGCAACCCTGGAAAAAATCCGTGATTTTTTTCGCTACTCTAACAGTTCAGCAACAACAACAATTTCCATATTTTCTGTGCCGAACCAAAGAATCTTTAGATTAACCAAATGTTTTTTAAATTTACCTATATTTGATAGTGATATAAATTAGACTAAAATTGCAAATAATTCCAACAAATCCCACTAATGATAAAGGCAGTGCTTGACCGAAAAATTCCAATTTTATTCCGGCATTTTTATTAGCCAAGTAATCCGCCTGAATTGAAATTTTGTTTAAAATTTTAATTAAATTAATACATCAGTTGAAGGTCTGGACATTTCTATTAGAAGAAATTATACTTGATATGTATCTCCAATTTTTGATTTTTGCCGGTATTTTTATTTCCTTAATTTCTATGTATATTTATAAAAAAGCTTTAAATGCTTTACAATTAGTCGATGGATATCTTAAAGTTCTGAATATCCGGAGACTTTTTATGAAAATTTCTGTAGAGAGATAATGTTTTAGAGAAAGTTTTAGAGAATTTACGGAATTATAAAACAAAATGTAGAAAGGAGAAGAAAGGGAAAATGCGGGCAACATATAGCCTAATAAACTACAAATTTAACATATTAACTCTGAATTACATATAACCTTTTTAAAATTATTCAAGCATTTTTATATAATTTTAACAAATTAAAATTATTATGCCGTGTGATTTATACTCATAATTTAAATAAAGTGTAAATAAATGTTACAATTTTAACAGTTTCTATAGTAATTAATCATTTTATACTTTAATGAACTTAAAACCATTTCATAAATATGTGGGAACATTTGGTAACAATTAATTAATAGTGGTTTTTAATTAAAAGTTGTTTTGTATTTTGAATAAAATGTAAACAAGACCATGAAAGTTGTGACGGCATATATTGCGATCATGAAATTGTTAAAGGAATGTACAAAAGATTTTTTATAAGTCTCTTAAGCCCTCGATTTTTCTTCAAATCTAACAAAATCTCTGTAAATTCACCGATACTCCCCTCACCCCTCTTGATCTGACGATATCACACCAAATCACTCCTTATTTCGTTAAAGTTGTAAAGACAGATTTGTTCATTTTTGTGGCGCCGCAAGCGAAAATTTTGGATGCCAATAAGCCAAACCATTTTCTGCGCCGCAGGCGCAGCTTTTTCTTACATTCATGCCTCCCATATTCTGTTAACTTTATTTAACAGACTTCTAGTCAATTTATAAAATCGGGATTTGCATCGGGATCTGATGCACATCCCGATCCCGACTCGGTATTGGGATCGGGATATATATCTCGGGTCCGGGATCAGAAAAATCGGGATCGGGATTCAAAAAACCCGAGATAATCTCGCCCGATCCCGACCGGGATCCCGATCCCGGTCTTCATTATTATAAAAATTCGTTAATATATATTCCAACTTTTTATTCAATATTTTCAAAATGTGCATCAAATAAATTGTTAAAATTAAAAGCTGTATCAGATACTCGAACGCCTAAATATTTAATTTAAAAAATATAATAGCTTTTTCAAAGTTTATATTTAACCTTTATTTGATGTTGGACTGTCGAGCAATTTTGTTAAAGTTAAATGTTTACATTTTCCTTCGATTAAGCAATCAACAACCGCACTTAAAATTTTATTTCATTTTTTTATATTTATTATTAAAGTTGAAATCAGTTTGAAATTGTAAGTTCATTTTATACAACTGGTTAGTTTAGGAATGGATGTTCCCTCAAGAAATTTTCTACGGAGAAATTAAAGAATATCAAGACAACTATCTTACCAACTTTAGTGAAAGAAAATCTTTTTTTAATTTTTCCACAAACGGGAAATATTAATAAAATGTCACATATATCCCACACTTATTCATTTAATAATTAAGTAAAATTCCTACTCGAAACATGCACAGGCCCCAATTACACATGTATTTTTTGTCGAAGAACATTTCGAATACATTTTAGTACACGTCTTTTCAATAAAATTCAAAGGATAATTCTCTTTTGTACACGTTCCTTCAGTTATTAATGTCCTTAGACATTTAATTAAATTATCATTTGTACATCTTTTAATTATTATTATTATTAAATTAATAAAAATATTTGATAAATTTTGTTTTTAAACACATTACTCGTACATTCTTACATAATAAAAAAATTCTTAAAATTCAAAAAAAATTCCGATCTGAAATTTTATAAGTAAAATTTAAAAAAAGTCATCAAAAATATCTCTATAAATCACTAATTAAATTTAATGTAAAGCATAGTATGAATATATTCATAAAACTATGCGAGTGGTAGTTGGTGTAATCGATAACGGACATGGTCCGGTCAAAGTTGCTGGTTAGCTCCCAGCTTCTGATTTAATTATTGCATTAGCTAAAGCCCAGCTCATTGTCAGCTTTACTAAAATTATCATACATGCAGGAATCATCTACACGATATTCCATCAAGTATCGCATTTTTCAATTATTGCTCTTTCACCGTTTGTCAAATAACAAAAATTAATTAACACAAATAGAATTAAAAGAAAAAAATTCATTTAATTAATTAATTTTATTTTTAATTAAAAAATAAATTTTATTTTTCTTCTTTATTTATAATAAAATAAAAAAATATTTATTAATTAATCAAAATTTAAATTATTTTTAATTTAAGTCTCAGTTTGAATAAAAAAATAAAGACACGTTTTTAAAGTAAAAATAAAAAAATTATTTAGTAATTTAAACTAGGGTTTGACCCCGACCCCGTACCCCGAACCCCGACCCCGTTCCCGAACGATTTTTTCACGATTCTCCCCGACCCGAACCCCGCCCCGAAAGAAAGTGAAAACCCCGTACCCCGACCCGAAAAGTTTCGGGGTTATCGGGGTTTTATATACCCAAAAAATGCCATTTTTGGTAGAATTTTAAGAGAAAAATTTTAAAAATTTTCTCCCAATTTACTTTGCTTTTATTATTTTTAAAAGAAAAATGAAAGAAATATTAAAATTCTTTTTCCTTCTCGGTTAAGAGACTTGTGATTGAGTGGTTTAGTTGTTGGTTTTAACCTATATTTCCATCAATGTAGGATTGGGTTTGGATACAAATAGACAGAACTCAAACAATAGACAGAACTGTATTTTTCTTTACAAAAACAAGAGTTTTTTTGATTTTTAAAATGTTAATCCTATTTTTAAATATTGTCAATCATAAAAAAACAATGTAAAATTTTTTATTTAGTGTAAAATTGTCAGTTAATCTCCTTAAATCTTTTTTAATCCGTCAAAATTACTTTACCTCCCCAAATATTAGTGTTTCACCGGAACCAAAATTTTGACTAGAAGCTAGTCCAATTTTAGTTCGTATCCCAGAACCGGACCGGAATCAAAAAACGCCGGAACTTTCCGATACAGGAACCAGAATTTCCGGTGACACACTACCAGATATACATTTTAAATGAATAGAAACCATTAATCCCACCTTATTCGCATTAATTTCTGAATAAATTGACGAAAATAGATCCTATTTTTGTATCCCTAATTTTAGATATGTCCAAAACCAAAAATTTTTCACGACTCGAGACCCAAAACCAAGAGTAACCGAAAACCAAGCCCCAAGGCTCAAGACCAAAAAATTAAGGATTAAAAAAAATTAAGGATTCCCTTCAAACCTTCATCACTCGATGACCCTTTAAATCAATGATATCCCTTAAAACTAACCTTAATCCCTACAAATCCTCTTATATCCCAGATATCCGCTTTAATCCCTCTAAATCCTCCTTAATCACCTCTAGATCAATTTAATCACTCCGATTTCTCTTATTTCCATTTAATCTCACATTATTCACATTAATTTGAGAACAAATTAACGAAAATAAACCGAAAACGGCTTATTTTTAGAGCATTTTTCTTTAAAGAAATTTTTTCACTAAACCCCCGTACCCCGACCCGAACCCCGACCATATTTTGCTCCCCCGACCCGAACCCCGCCCCGAAACATTTCGAAAACCCCGTACCCCGACATACCCGCCCCCGAACGTTCGGGGTCAAACCCTAATTTAAACTAAAAGAATTGTTTTGAAGTATTCTTAAATAAATTTTTTAAATAAATTACAACATTTCTCTTTATTTAGTTTTTCTTTGTTTAAAGATTGGTAGAGGGGTGGGAAGGAAATTATCCACTTTTTCACCCATTCCTCTCTCTTCGGTTAGACACGATTCAGCGCCCACGATTCAGCGCCAGCACGTTTCAGCGTCAGTTATTAAAAATTAGTCCGGCCGGATCGGTCGGATTTTTCCAGAGTCCGGGTCCCAAATCCGGGTTTTTGTACTTCCGGATTTTTTCCGGACCGGATTAAACCGGAAAAATTAGACAGATCCGGTCCGGTGCCGGACACTAATTTTTAATAACTGGCGCTGAAACGTTGGCGCTGAATCGTGGGCGCTGAATCATACCCCACCGTCTCTCTTTTGTGATTTTTTATCGTATTGCCCTCTCCTCCGAAATTGGAAATTTTTAACAATATAAATTATTTTTTGTGATTTGAATAAATATCTTAAACAAAAAACTTCCCTAAAATCTATGAAGTAAATCTCAAAATATGAAAAAAACTATAAAAATAATATTAAAATTTAATTTTATTATAAAGAGATAAAATCGAAAATTACAAAAAACTTATTGTGAAATTTTAATTATTTACATTTAGACAGTTAATTTAAATAAAAACTAATTTACCGTATTTATTCTAATAGAATGGCCCCTCCATTAGAATGGCCCCTCCAATAGAATGGCCCCTTTTTGGGGGTATCGAAAAATAGAGTGGCCACCTCTATTTGAATGGCCCCTCCAATAGAATGGCCCTTTTAACTACAAAACATATACCTAATACATTTCTTTATTTTCTTATTACCTGTTAAATAGTACTCTTTAGTTAGGATAATCAAAATATTTTTAAGCAAATCTGGAGTAATAAAAGGGAGATTAAGAAAGATATTAGAGGATTTGAGAAGATTAGAAGTGATATTACGAAATTACAACGATTTACTGAAGATAACTACTACATATCAAGGAATTAAGAGAATTAATGTTAGATATTCATGGATTGGATGGATTAGATTTATCAGAGAACATGCTGGGATACATATGATTTATAGGAATATCGTTCAAATTCATCAATAACCCTCAGAATCTCTTCCGATTCCAATATATTACGTCCAAATTCCAAGATCCCACAAAATTTTGGGAGCCAACTGTCATAATTAGTGTTTAATTTGATATATCTAATCATTTTGTATCCACAAATAATTATTATTAGATATGCAGATATTTCAATTAAAACCATGGGTAAAAGGGTCAAAATAGTTGTCTATATTTTTGAATATAATTTTAAACAAAAGTTAAATAGAAAATTACCGTTTCTACTTTATTTTGAATGAACGGCAAAGTTTTGTTTAAATTATCAAAATATTTAATACCTCCAAAAGAATATGGCATAAAAAAGAAAAATAAATCGAATGTATAAAATAACGTGACAAAAAAAGCAATTGACAACATAAATAAATAACGACGAAAATTAATTTTCATATTCCTAAGAATATTTATTTGAGGAAAGATAGGTAATTTTTACACATTTACCTATTCAAAACCAAATATCTATAGATAAATTGAACACTCAATCCATGCAAATTTAAATTACCAATATATAGCCAAAAATTTAAAACAAAATTACATATAACTGGATTAAAATCTTCCTTCATTAAACTAAGTAAAATTCCATTAGGAAATATTATAATTGAATTCCCTTCTGTAGCATTTATATTAAACTGTAAATAAATATAAAATTAAATTGAAATTAAATTTCTGTATATTTTAGTTTAATGGTAAGAAGGTTGGAGTTGAATACGATGGATTACTCCTTTTAGTATTTATGAAGGAACTGTCTGTTATTAATAACCCAAAAGTTTAGAGTTGATACTGCAATCACCCGTCCGGGAATGAGAGAAAATCGCACCCAAGGTGGTGCGAACTTTTGCCTAAAATTTTTACGCGCGCATTCATCTCTATTTCCTAGCAAAGGGTGGGCACTTTGAAAATTTTTGATAATATCTGTTCCTTGTTTAATTCGCTATCATATAAGCTTGTTTTGATACCATTATCTCTAATTTGAATAAAGTTATGGCATAAAATGTGTGCCCCATTTCTTTCTTGACACCCTGTATATCTAATTTAAGTTAATTTTTCGATTTATTTTTATTTATATTTTTAAATAATTTAATTACATGTTGAACAAACATTTGAACAATCAACATTAAAATATCCAAACCACAATTTTGTATCAGAATTCGACTGTGTGTTTTCATTTCTTTTAGTGTTTTAAAAATAATTAGAATAATCAGAATAATATTTAAAGGAAAACCAATTAATAAACAAACAAAATAATCAAATTTAAATAAAATATCAAGTCTAAACACCTACATAAAAAATCCAATGTAAAAATTTTTGAATGTAGCTCTCAGTCACGTAAGGAGGAAGAATGCCTTGCTGAATGCCTTTTGCGTCAATGTAAACGAGAGCTAGACATTTACAACGAATAGCTTGATAGGATATCAGAGGATCTGTATGGATTTGAAGGTTCGTATTAACTAAGAGTTTGTCGAATTTTGTCAGGATTAAGTGAGAGTGATATCACATGATATCAAACCCTTAATCTGTGATTGATTGAGAAGATATTGGAGGATTTAGGGGATTAAGAGGGATATCAGGGAATTAATTGGAATTTGAAGTAATATCAGAGAAATAAGAGGATTTGGAGGGATTAATGGAAACAGCATCAATTATTAATAAATATTTAATTTTTTAAATTAATTTAACTATTTATAATTTACGAATTACGATTACGAAATTTTGTTTTAAATTACGATTACGAAAAAAAATTCGATTACGACGCAAGACGCATCTCTGATTAGTAACCAAAAGCCCAATATACAGCACTGAAAAACCCTGCGCGAAGCGTGAAGTTTTTTATAAATTAACTTGTCACGCGAAGGATAGGTTTAGTTTAAATTTTGTTAGAGTATAAGTAGAACTATAGACCGGCTGCGATTAACAGCGAGATATTATGGTATTTCTCTAAAAATATTAATCTAGATAACAGCGAAGTTGTTCGAGATATCGTCTCGTTAGAAAATTTATATTTCAAGTTTATATGTAGAATATTTTGTTTCTTAATATGACAGCTGTAACAAAAGAAAATCAAGTTTAATTGGAATGGGAAAGCGTATAAATTTATAAATATTTAAATAGTCACGCGATAGTTAAATTTAAGTTTAAAAAATTTATTCAGGTAATAAAAACGACAATTGTAATAATTCAAAACTCTTTTAAATTAATAATGTATGTATATGAAGGCCAGAAAAATAAATAATTTATACTCAAAGTTGTTAGAATTGAGTTACATAAAACGACAGCTGAAACTAAGGAATTATATTTATACTGAATAGTTAAATGAATTTTTAAAAATTAAGTCACGCGATAGATAAATTTAGTTGAAATTTGTTAAGGTAATAATTTACAAAATATTGTTACCCCCAAGCCTCGAGAGTCGATACTTCCCTTTTATCAATTCCCGACCCCGACCATATTTCCCTTAGCTGTATCTCAAGACTCGATATTTTATATTTCTTCCGTTCTCAGCCTATCTTTACACTTATCTCTATTTTCCCCATTATTGTTAACTTCTTCCGTTTCCAACATTAATCTCAATTATATTTATTCAATTGTTACTTCTCAAAGTCCATTCGGCTAGGGTTTACCTTATCAACACATTCAAACTTTAGCCGGTGGCCGGTTCGAAATCAATTCGAAATATATACCATTCGATTCGTCTCGGAGAGCTGAGTCGAATGTTACCAAAATCAGCTCGATTGATAATTCTGAACAAAGTTATGACCAACTGAATCTTCGCTGGAAAAATGTTTTTGTGCTGTTACGGAGGGAGGCCGGGCATGGTCTTCGCTACACGATGGCCGTGCTCGACATGCCCGGCTTCCTCTGCAGCGGCAAAAACTTTTTTCCGCAAAACCTTGTGGAAGGGGTAAAAACAAACGGCCATAACTTTGTCCAATCACGTCTTATTTCGTTGATTTTGTTGTCATTTAACTCAGCTCGTCGAGCTCTTTCGAATGAGCTATTATTTGCAGATTCGAATTTTTGACCCCAAAAATCAGCTTGGTCCCCCCTATGGTTTTCGATTTTCAGGGGTCTGAAAATCCGGGAAAAATGTCAAAGTAGACCGTTTTGAGCACTTTTATTGTGATATTTGAACTCAGTGCATTTAATTACATTAGAAAAACATGTTTTTGTTGTGTTGATAAGGTAAACCCTTACAGTCCATTCTCATATCTTTGCCCGCACCTTTCCCAGAAACATTCACTCTATCAACTTTATTATATCCCACCCACTATTCCCTCTATTTAACCACTTCATTATAACTTTGTCTTCAATTCAGTTCAGTTATTACAAATCCCAATCTAATGACCATATAAATTTTTTATCTATTACTAAAACACTGCCCATTTAATTTGTATTTTAAATGGAAATAAATATTATGAACTAGTCTATAATTATTCAATTATGTCATCAGCGCCTCCCCTGCCCAAATCTCCCCCACAAACATACGGCGCTCCGAAGGTGCCTGGACCGTGAGGTCCAGCGCATAGCTGTATGTATTAACGTAATAAAAATTTAAGAATAAAAATAGTAGATGTACAACAAAAATCTCAATTTGACTCAACATGTTATTTTTGTAAGCTATGAAATATCATATCTAAAATGATAGATACACATTAGGGTTTTAAAGCTGATTAATTTAATCGGTTTAAGTAGGAAGTAGTGATGGGAAGGGCAGAAACTAAAGTTGAATTGAGTTTTAGTCGGATCAGTATAGAAGGTATCGAGTAAGGGAGGTTTTATTTTATTTATTAACAAACATATTGATAAAATAGTTAAAAATTCATACTTTATAACTTATCAAATACTAAGAATATTAAAAACTAGAGAATTTAAGACTTTAATAAATGTATATAAATCTTATATTCGTCCTCAACTTGAATATGCCACTGAAATTTGGAACCCAAACAGAATTCTTCAAATTAATAAAATAGAGCGAGTACAAAAATATTTTACAAGAAGAGCATTAAAAATCACAGGAATAACGCCACTACCTTATGAACAAAGACTTAACAAATTCAAACTAAAACAACTAAGCCATCGAAGAAAAGTAGCCGATCTTGTAATGGCGCACAAAATTATTTCAAAACAGACGCATCTAGACCCACAAAAATACTTTGATTTTGCAGTAAAAGCTAAAAGGAAAATATTTTGTTTAAGGAACAAAAAGTTTAACGGTAAAACTAGAAATAATTTTTTTAATAGAATCATAAATAACTGGAATAGCTTACCTAATGAAATTTTACAAACATATAATTCGCAAAAATTTAGAGTACTTGTTAATAACTTTATAAAATAGAGGTTTTAGTTCGCAACTCCCTTATCCTCCTAGATTGACATTTTTTTATAAATTTATTATGACATTTTCTTATAGTATTTTAAAAATTTATTTTTTATTTTACCACTATAATTGTACTTTTTTATGTACTTTGTGGTTTACTCAATAAATTAAATTAAATTAAATTAAAGTTTTAAAAATAGTTTAGAAAAGAGAAACCTTAGCCTGATCACTAATCCCAGCTAATTGAGAAAAAAGCTAAATTCTGAAACTAATGAAAAAAAATTGAAGAAAATCTACAATAGCAATAAAGGTTCTAGAACAAACGGAATAAAAATATAACAACAGATCAATACTTTAATTTTTAGTGTTGATATTTTGGATTTGACCTTTTGGGGAATTTGACCTCCTGGGTCTTGACCTTCTGGGTATTGACCTTCTGAGTTTTGATCTTCTGGGTTGATCCCCTTTGTTATATCACACCCCACACATTTATAAGTTTCAGATTAATTTTCCTTTTATAATTTTCCGCCTTGGAGTGTTCAAATTTCTTACTTTACTTTTTTTCTTAATAACTTGCTTTTTCTTTTACTGTTTGAGGCAAACAAATAATTGAAAAGCTACATAAATCTTAGACACAAATAGGGTGGGGACGGAGCGTTGAATTCTCCGACTACAATACAACTATCGCTGACTGCTTTTTATTGAAATCTTCTATTTTTGATCAAACACCTTACTTTTACGGATGAATTTCAAACGCAGGGGGATGTTGCTCTGAGTACAGGAGATAAATAAAATTATATAACTATAAATTTTTTTATTTAATAAAACTAGATTAATTACTCATCAAATTTTTGTTCAGTTATAAATTTGTATTAATATAGAATTTAGTAACTGATAGATAATATCTGATGATTTTACATTTTTAAAATAGAATTTATAATTACTAATTTACAATTTATTTTTTATTTTATACATTTCCTGTAATTTATTACATTAAACATTAATTAGTATTTATATTTTTTGATTTTTATCACCAGAAATATCTGAAGATATTCTAAAAGTAGAGATCTTGTAAGCTATTTTCCTAATAAATTCAAGTCCACACACATATCAACGCATACCCTATATTATATGCTCCAATTAAATCTCTAAAATATCAGGTCCCAAAAATTCTGTTGAAAGAATTTAAATATAGGTATGTATACATAGTATAGGTCTCTTAAAGAAATTAAAAAATATTTGAGATATAATGGCGATTTATATTTTACAATATGCCTGTCTCTTATTTTAAAAAATTTTTTCAACCCTTATTTTAAAATTGGGCCTATTTTACTATTTAACTTGTTTGATAAAAAAATAATTGTATTTTTATAAGAACCGGGATTATCGTATTACATATATTGTGCATTAAAATTGTATATTATTAAGATTTAGAAAATGATTAAAATATATTTCTTGACCAGTTTATTTTTATTACTTTATTCTATATTAATAACTAAATGTTCAATTGAAGATTCAAAAATTACCTCTCGAAGCAAAATTTATGAAGTTGATTATAAAAATTATTTAATTAAAAAAATTCCAACAAAGAATGTGACATCCTGCCGAGGGTAATTATTGGAATAACTTTTTGGATGAAGAATTTTTAAATTTTTATTTAGCTCACTTAATAATCTTTATAAATAATAGTAAAATTTAGGATATACATGTATCTGTATATGTGTGGAACATAAGACTATTGGAACACTCTTATCTTTTTTACTAAATTATCTAGTAAAATCGAATATTTAAACAATCCTTCTAATAAAATAAAATAAATTCTTTAAAAATCATAATTTAAGGATTTGATAAATAATGGATCCAAATTAAAATAATACTCGTTTTATTTCCTTTCCTATTTTGTAAAATTTTAGCATTCTTCTCTGCTATCATAGCCGATTAAGTGTGCACTCAGAAAGCAATTGGAAACCGAATAAACTTTTTGAATTAACAAAAAAAGGAAAAAGTCAATCATGTTTTAAATCACAACAGGAAGGTTCTAATGATCTTAAAAAGATAAAGAATGCTAATTGGCATGGTTTTATAATTTTTGGCTGTACTGTAGTGTAGCACCCACTCCAAAAATTTTCAAAACACATATCATTCGATTCATCT
Organism: Meloidogyne enterolobii; assembly: GCA_963681835.1. Taxonomy (NCBI): domain Eukaryota; kingdom Metazoa; phylum Nematoda; class Chromadorea; order Rhabditida; family Meloidogynidae; genus Meloidogyne; species Meloidogyne enterolobii. Next base: position 3,148,168 of record CAVMJV010000006.1, read on the forward strand.
CGGCGAGCTGAGTCGAATGGTACCACTCTCTTTCTGCGGAAACGCCTACGAGCTAAGATATAGGTCCTTAAAAATCGAAAATCCATAGAGGGGACCAAGCTGATTTTTGGGGTCAAAAATTCGAATATACAAATGGCAGCACATTCGAAAGAGCTCGTCGAGCTGAGTCGATTGACACCAAAATTAACGAAATCCGACTTGATTTGACAAAGTTATGAGCATTTGTTTAAGCTCCTTACCTTTGGTCTACGTGCAGGTTTTTCTTGCTGGGGAGGAAGCCAGACATGCCGACCGCAGCTAAAATAGGCATAAGTTTATGTTACGAGCCCAGACCCAGCGCCCGTAGACTCCCCGCGAGGCGCGTGACGCAAAACTCCGCGCGAAGCGCGGAGTTTTGCACAAGCGCCTCGCCGACGCCCCATAGGTTTATGTTGCTTGTTTTTGTGTCGTAACTTTGTCTAATCTCGTTCAATCACGGTGATTTTGGTGTCATTCGACTCAGCTCGACGAGCTCATTCGAATGAGCTATCATTTGAATATTCGAATTTTTGACCCCAAAAATCAGCTTGGTACCCCCTATGGTTTTTGACCCTTTCGAGCTCTATATCTCAGCTCTTAGGCATTTCCGCAGAAAGAGAGTGGTACCATTCAACTCAGCTCGCCGAGACAAATCGAATGGTATGTGTTTTGAAATTTTTTGGAGTGGGTGCTGCACTACAGTATATCCTAATTTTTAAAAATGGAAAAAGGAATTTGGAATTGCAAGCTGATATCTTCCCTGAAAGGTTTGTTAAAATACACGAATATATTATTGTAATCGAATTTGTGCCAACATCAACAATACACTCGGATCTTATCCTTAGATCCCTCACTGTTATTACCCTAAATTTTATATAAGGTTTTTCACCATATGTTGGTTGACCCGACTGTTATTACTTGGAAATAATTCTGAATTTTATTATCAAGCTAAGAACAATGTGCATTTTTCTAGTTTCTAGTAAATTTATTATAAATATAGACTGAACATATGTAGAAAACAAAATCAGAGATTGTTATTTTAAAAAATCTCAACCTTGAAAACCTAAATTGTTCTAATAAAAATCAAATTTTCAGAGAGTCTCTGCTGCTAAGGAATATAAAACCTTTGGAAATAATATCGTTTTTCTTTGGCAATGATAATTCAATAAAAGGTTTTGTCATTCTAAGATAAAAATATAGAATATATTACTTAATATCGTAATTATTATTAAATTTTATTTAAGAAAAAATAATTAATGCTAGCAAAGTCGATAGTGATTTACTCAATAATAATGTAAACCCCAGATCATTGTTAGATGAGTATGTTGGAATCATTGCCCTAAAATTGGATATGCTGATTGATCTACACACTAAAAATGAACAAATTAAAAATAATGATATTTTGTTTTTCTGGAAATTTGTCAGTAAATGTAGGCCAAATAATGTTAGTTTTAATAATTATGTTCTGACATTTAATAAATCCATTCTGAATGCCCCACCTATGCATACACTCTGAATTAGAGCTGGTGACGAGGTCTGAACAAAAACCCGATCATCGAGATATTCATCCGCGTTCGGTTCCTCAATATCCTTTGATATCAAGCCTAAATTCATCTCTTTAATCCTTCAAATCTCCCGATTTATGTTCTTGTTGATGATAGCATTAAGAGCTGCCCGTAAATTAATTAAAAATATTTAATTCAGAAAACATCTAGAACATTCGCAACTCAGAAGCCGAAAGTAAGAATATTTCTAAAATTAATTTTTAATTTTAAACTTTATATTTAACAGTCAACAAGAAAAGTGACACATTTGAAGACTTTTACTGACGTATTTATAAAAATTTTTTTGCTTATTTCTTTAAAAATATTACATTAGTTTTTAATTACATATCTTTATTAAGCCTGAACTAAAAACAACAGAAACTATCTCACCAACCACAAAGAAGCGTCGAATAATCGCTGCCGGACCTGTAAGACTTCAACCATTTTTTACTTAAAAATAAATATTTATCACCCAAGGATTTATATTCAAAAAAGTCAAATAAAGAAAATAATAAATTGGAATTAGAAGCTAATATATATGAATTGGGTTGTTTGTCCAAAGTTTATCAAAAATTGAATCGAGATTATTTGGATAAGCAATGTAAAATGATTGAAGAAAATTATAATAAAGAATGCGAAGAGTTTAATATTGAAAATTTATTTATTTTCTTTTAATCTTTTCAGAGAAAATTGGTCAAACTTAACAATATGTTACAAATCAAAATTAGATCCTTATTATTTGGATGAACAAATTAATGAAAGAATTAAGGCACGATTTAGAAATTATTTAAGTTTTTATTGAGATAGGAGAGGGGGAAGTAAATAACAACTCCAACCTCAATGGGATGGAGTTGTGGAAAGCCCTGGGTAGGAATTGATATCTAATTAAACCATATCGTTTCCATTAACAAATTCCGTAATAAACAGTAAGATGTAAAGATCTGAGGAAAGAAATTAATAGCAAATTCTAAATAATGATTTTTGATAATTACCCTAGTAAGTTTGTAGGTTTTGGACCGAACCGATGATCTTTCGATTCGGTTCTTCGGGTCGATTCATTGATATCCGAAGAATTTCCAAGAACCGACAACCCTATACCCTACAATTTAGTGTGCGAATGTATGTATTTTAATTTTAACAAATAATTATTTTAAGATTGACACTTTTTAGAATATTCTAGTCCTTGAATCAATTATTTTATCATTACATCTTTTCGTAAATAGATATTCACTTTTAAGCTCAAAAATATACCATATTCTGGTCGGAAATGTAATAAACCAGGCCAACACGGAATAAGGATACGTGTTTGTGCTAGACGAACTTCTTTTACTCGTGATGATGTCAATCACAATTATTCAATTAAATATAAAATTCATGCTAAGATTGGTTTTACTTATTCTCACACAAGGCAAAATATTTATTAAAACAAAATATTCCCTTTGTCGATTCTGAATATTTGTAACTGGGAGTGTCGTACAAGAATTGAGATCTGAAAAATTCTAAACCTCGATAACCGAGATTTTTGATCTAGATCTCGTCTCGGACCGCCAACATTGTTCAGATTCTGCCGAATTTAAAAAATTATGATTAAAATCATTGGTCCTTGGAAAATCTTAGGATATCGGAATCTAACCAAAACTTATTGTTTATGAAGGCAGTAAATTTCATTATTAAAGAGATAAAGATTTTCTCAACGTTTCTTCAAAAAAGATTTTTTAATTTAGCTTCATTATTGAAAAGAATGAAACAATTTTTGGAAATATCAACAAAATAACTAAACTTCTCGAACCTCCTCTTAAAGAAGATGTCACTATTTCGATGTTTACAATTCTGCTTGGCACAAATGATACTTTGTTTGCGAAATTAGTTGATGGAAATGGTAAAGAGTTGTTTGATTATACACCAAGTGCAAAGTTTTCGATAAACATTTTATTTAAAAACGAAACTGGAAATGAAAAGACAATACAACGAATTGCTGATGGAGTAATAATTATTATAATTAATACGAGATATGGGGCTTGTGGATGAGTAGAGGGTCTGGGCCTGGATAAAATATTTATAAGTATCGATTCTTGAGTCCAATACTAACTATCTACTTTATTTAAATTTATTCTCAACTAGAAATAAAATATTGATTTCCTTAAGTAAAAATTTTAAAGGTAAGTAAAAAAATTATTTTAATTTTCCTAAATTAAGAATGAGGCACTTCCAATTCTTGGAGTGGATATGAATAGTTGGAATGAAGGGTCTAATCTTTTAAATGATATGGAATTCCCAGATAATCCGTGCCATTTAATATTAAAATTTAATGGAAATAAAATTAATTCAACAAATCAATGTGTAAGGATTTGTAATTAAATAAAATTTTACCTAAGTGGGTAGGGCGATCAACCCAATAATCAGTTTTATACACGTTTCGATAACCGCTTTTCCTGATCTTTTTAAAAATGAAACCGATCAGCTTCGGAACCGCGAGGTCCTTTTCCAAACCCCTAAGGAAATTTTTCTCAATGTTCTTCTTCTTCCAAAATTATACCATAATCTGAAAATTTCTATTTCTGCAATTAACTATGAAATCTTTCTAAGGATATATTTCTGAACAATAATCAATCGAAAATAAATCGGTTCGAGCTCAGAACTAACTTGTACGACTTAGCTTGCAATATAAATGAACACACAGAACACAGCAATAAATTTAAAACTCAAAATAATGTCTGCAAATTTAAATCGGGTGATAGAAATTTATTAAGAGAGTAAGAAAATATTCAATTTAAATAACTAAAATAAATATTATTTTTAGTTGGAATTCTGGTAATCTGACACTTTGCTATGAATCGAAATTGGGAGAACATGTAATACAATTTTTTACCTTTTTATAACTAAATTTTCGCATTCCATATACAACAGACCCTAAACAAAAATTATAACTAAACCAAAAACATTAATTAAAATATAGTTACTTTCCTCTACAAACAAACTCAAAAAAAGAAATCATTTCCTAAAACCAATCGCCTATAAAACATGATAAAGCTGCCAAGCTTACTTGGTCGAAATTGGGAGAACACCATTTTTTACTTTATTTGCTAGGCTGGGAGGAAGCCTTGACGGCTTTGAAATCAATATAAAAAATAAAAACATTCTTTCAAATCTTCTTAAGACTACAAGTAAAACATTAATCAAAAATAAACTTTGCGAAAATCTCCAGACTTCATATGTAATGCTTAAATTATTTTTTATTGTTTCAGTTTTTTAATAAAGACTAATAGACTCTTTAAGGTTAAGAATAACCCGAAAAGTGAGTATGCACAAGTTTGTTCAAATAAAGGTGTTGGAGTGCATGGAATTGAATTCAAAGTGTTTGCTACTCGAGTTGGGTTTGAAATATTTGAAAAAGAAGAACGTTACCAAATAACTTTTCGAGTTGATGTAATTATTGGATTTTCTTATTCCGAATTTACGTAATTAATTTTTGATAACAAAAATTGTTTTTATTATAAAAAAAGGATTAAATTTGGTAAAGAATTTAATGCAAGTGGAAAATATTCAAATGATGGGCATCTGTGGTTAATAAATAGAAATGAAATATTTCCTCTACTTTTGTCTATTTCAATTGGAAATAAAGACAATAAATTTGCAATAATAACAGATGAAATGAATAATATAGTTTATAATTATGGCCGAAATATTCTCGCAAATTTTGAACAAAAAAGTTTGGAAGAAATTGCAAAGGAGGTAACTACTCATTTTTTCTTTCCAACAAATTATTGTGTCCGGTATATAATTAGTACATTTGCTAGATCCCACATTAAAATTACTTAAAGCTGTTTGTGGGAGTGAGTATAGTAGATTTAAATTTAACGTATCTGTAACAAAAATTCACTGCTTATTTCTTTGAAATAAACCTTTTTGTTAAAATAATAATTTTGAAGGAAGGGGCGCTTGGTATTGTTGGTGGTATTGCTTTTGTCTATTCCAGGCGAACTTCTTTTATATTCCAGGCGAACTTCTTTTACACGTGATGATGTCAATCACATTTATACGGTTAAATATAGAATTCATGCTAAACTTGGCTTTACATATTCTCACAAAAGGCAAAATATTTATTGAAACAAAATATTCTCTTTGTCGGTTTTGGATATTCGTGACTGGGAGTGTCGTACAAGAATCGAGATCTCGAAAAATTCTCTATCTCGATAACTGAAATTTTCGATCGAGCTCCTGTCTCGGACCGTCAACATTGTTCAGATTCTGCCGAATTTAAAAGATTATTATTAAAATCATTGGTCCTTGGAAAATCCTAGGATATCGGAATCTAACCAAAACTTATTGTTTATGAAGGCAGTAAATTTCATTATTAAAGAGATAGAGATTTTCTCAACGTTTCTTCAAAAAAGATTTTTTAATTTGTATATATTCAGCTTCGTTATTGAAAAGAATGAAACGATTTTTGGAAGTATCAACAAAATAACTAAACTTCTCGAACCTCCTCTCAAAGAAAATGTCACTATTTCGATATTTACAATTCTGCTGGGCACAAATGATAATTTGTTTACGAAATTAGTTGATGGAAATGGAAAGGAGTTGTTTGATTATACACCAAGTGCAAAGTTTTCGATAAACATGTTATTCAAAAACGAAACTAGAAATGAAAAGACAATACAAAGAATTGCTGATGGAGTAATAATTATTATAATTAATACGAGATAAAGGACTTGTGGAAGTAGTATATAGTGGAGTTTTTTTTCTGCTATTATTATTAATTTTTCTGCTCTTATTTTTAGTGGTGTTTTAAAATATTTTTTCTGAAAAATGTTTTAAAACTCCACTATATACTACTTGTGGATCAGTAGAGGGTCTGGGCCTGCATAAAATATAAGTATCGAGTCTTGAGTTTGGTTCTAACAATTTACTTTATTTAAATTTATTCTCAACTAGACGTAAAATTTTAATATAAGTAAACATTTTAAAAGTGAAAGAAGAAAAATTAATTTTAATTTTCCTAAATTAAGAATGAGGCACTTCCACTTCTTGGAGTGGATATGGATAGCTGGAATGAAGGGGCTAATCTTTTAGATGATATGGATTTCCCAGATAATCCGTGCCATTTAATATTAAAATTCAATGGAAATAAAATTAATTCAACAAATCAATGTGTAAGGATTTAGATTTAATTAACGCCCAATGATCAGTTTTTACACGTTTCGATAACCGCTTTTCCTTATCTTTTTAAAAATGAAACCGATCAGCTTCGGAACCGCGAGGTCCTTTTCCAAACCCCTAAGGAAATTTTTCTCAATGTTCTTCTTCTTCCAAAATTATACCATAATCTGAAAATTTCTATTTCTGCAATTAACTATGAAATCTTTCTAAGGATATATTTCTGAACAATAATCAATCGAAAATAAATCGGTTCGAGCTCAGAACTAACTTGTACGACTTAGCTTGCAATATAAATGAACACACAGAACACAGCAATAAATTTAAAACTCAAAATAATGTCTGCAAATTTAAATCGGGTGATAGAAATTTATTAAGAGAGTAAGAAAATATTCAATTTAAATAACTAAAATAAATATTATTTTTAGTTGGAATTCTGGTAATCTGACACTTTGCTATGAATCGAAATTGGGAGAACATGTAATACAATTTTTTACCTTTTTATAACTAAATTTTCGCATTCCATATACAACAGACCCTAAACAAAAATTATAACTAAACCAAAAACATTAATTAAAATATAGTTACTTTCCTCTACAAACAAACTCAAAAAAAGAAATCATTTCCTAAAACCAATCGCCTATAAAACATGATAAAGCTGCCAAGCTTACTTGGTCGAAATTGGGAGAACACCATTTTTTACTTTATTTGCTAGGCTGGGAGGAAGCCTTGACGGCTTTGAAATCAATATAAAAAATAAAAACATTCTTTCAAATCTTCTTAAGACTACAAGTAAAATATTAATCAAAAATAAACTTTGCGAAAATCTCCAGACTTCATATGTAATGCTTAAATTATTTTTTATTGTTTCAGTTTTTTAATAAAGACTAATAGACTCCTTAAGATTAAGAATAATCCGAAAAGTGATTATGCGAAAGTCTGCTCAAATAAAGGTTCTGGTATGCATGGAATTGAATTCCGAGTGTTTGCTACTCGAGTTGGATTCCAAATAATTGAGAAAGAAGAACGTTACCAAATAACTTTTCGAGTTGATGTGATTATTGGATTTTCTTATTCAGAATTTACGTAATTAATTTTTGATACACAAAAATTGTTTTTATTATAAAAAAGGATTAAATTTGGCAAAGAATTTAATGCAAGTGGAAAATATTCAAATGATGGGCATCTGTGGTTAATAAATAGAAATGAAATATTTCCTCTACTTTTGTCTATTTCAATTGGAAATAAAGACAATAAATTTGCAATAATAACAGATGAAATGAATAATATAGTTTATAATTATGGCCGAAATATTCTCGCAAATTTTGAGCAAAAAAGTTTAGAGGAAATCGCAAAGGAGGTAACTACACATCTTTTCTTTTCTACAAATTATAGCAACATTTATCGTGATCGATATGATTGCATTTGCTAGATCCCACATTCAGGATTACTTAAAGCTGTTTGTGGGAGTGAGTATAGTAGATTTAAATTTATCATATCTGTAACAAAAATTCACTGCTTATTTCTTTGAAATAAACCTTTTTGTTAAAATAATAATTTTGAAGGACGGAGCGCTTGGTATTTTTGGTCCTGATATGCATCTAAATGGAGATTATATGGATATGAACAATTTTAACATTTACTTAGTTACGCAAAAAGGTTGTGATTTTGCCCTCAACCTCACTTTAAATAATGAAGAAATGTCAAAACGATATGATTGTGTTGGTTTAATTTTGAAGAAATTTTTTTAATAGACTTTTTAATTATTATATTAAGTATAAGCGGCCATGGAATCATTGCGATTTATGGGGTTTGGAGGAATATACAAAAATGAAAAAAGCATTAGATGAATTAGATGAAATAATGGCTAAATGTCCTTGTGATTATGAGGAACGTCCTCCACATATTGTAATTTTTTAAAATTTTTTAAATTCCAGACGGAGAAGAAATCTTGTATTGAAACCAAAGTTAAAACGATAAAAAATTTAGATACAGAACCTATGTACATATCAGTGTTGGCTTTGTCCTACAAAATACGAGATATGAGATTCTCAAAAAAATATGATAACGAAATATGAGACCTCTAAAAGTCACGAGATTTCAAAAGATACGAGACACGGGATACGAGACTAACGCCTCTCCTCTACATATCTAGGAATATTTTGATTACAGGGATTTTAGGAATTAATCTTATATAAGTTGATAAAAATTATTATAATATACTACAGATTGATTCTTGGTTACGTCCAGACCCAGAAAGCAGAAATAAAAGAAGTGTCAAAGATTCTCCAAAACCTGTTAAACGTGATGAAGATGGATATGTTTCCGGATGTGAAAACGCCACAACTCCGATTGCCTATGGAGATGTTTTTGTTACTTTGGAGCAACTTTTGAATGATATAGAATATTACAAAAAATGTAAATGAATTTTAAAATATTAACTAGTATAATAATACATATTAACATACACTTAATAGGTTGCAAAAAACCGTTGAGAAGTAAAAGGCAATTACAAAATGCTCCTTTATCAATTCTTTTATGGGAAATGCCTGTTTATTATGATTTTACAGTGGAAATATTTCGTAGGCTAATAAAATATATAACAAATATAAAGATTACTTATTTTATGTATATGTGGATTTTAAAATTCACATTTACTGAAGTATTAAATTTCGTTGTTTGAGGAAGAAGATAAATACATCTGGCTAATAATTTAGGAGATTAAAGAGGCGGGATGAAATTTTTTGAGTTTTTTCACATCTCTCTATATAGAGCAGATCCGTTTTTTGTCTGTAAACCGGTCTGTAGTTATCATTGAATGAATATCGGATATACTTTTCATATTGGGGTTTCAATGTTCCTCAAATCACGATTAGCCGTATGTTGTTAGTTTTTTAGTTTTGTTAAAAGCAAGTAACTGGTCCCGAACAACTGATCCCTAACATAAAATTTTTTATATTAATTGTAAAAATTGCAGCTGTGTGGATTGATATGATCAAGGAAGGTCTTGATCTTATAAGGTTAAATAATTCATTTTTATAATAAAATCTATTCTTCAAAATAGGCCTATAAATCGGTTAGGGTCGTTTTGGCGCCGGGCCATTTTTCCTAATTTTTCTTTTTCCTAATTTTTAAATTTAGGAAATGGTATTATTTCTAAATTTTTAAATTTAGTCAGAAAACATGTATTAAATTTGAAAAGCTTAATAATTCTTTGGAAAATAATGAAGTGAAACATATCATATTCTCACCTTTTGGGCGGGGATGTGGAACTAATGTTGGAGCTAATGGTTATTCTGGCTTCGAACATTATATTCAATTGTCTTTATATGGTTGTAATAAAGTGAGTTAAATTATAAGCATAAAATTGCAAGGGTTTGTAAAAGTATGGTGACCAGGGATGCATGCAATTGCGGATTGTGTATTGTGGATGTTTTTTTTTTGAATTGCAATTGCAGATTTTTAGGATTTTTTCGTATTTCACGCACCATAAATGGTTCGTTTTTTGACTTGCGGATTGCGTTTGCGGATTTTAAAATTAAAATTCCGGCTTGCGGATTGCGTTTGCGGAAATTTTTAATGCGCGCATCTCTGATGATGATCGGCCAGAAGGCGACCGACCAGGCGACCTGTCTATTTAAAAAATTTAAAAAACTTTTTAAAATTTGAAGATAAAATATGGACAAAAACAATAAAAAATATTTTTAGGTTGGAACAGTTGCACATGAGGTTATGCATGCTTTGGGTTTTCATCATGAGATGATTCGTGCTGACCGCAATGGATCTGTTTGGATTAACTTTAAAGACATCAGCGACGATGTATTTTCGTATTATTATTAGATCCGAATTTTTTTAGACAATTAGTTCGAAAAATAATTACCTAATTTAGTTCTCAAGATTAGTTCAATTTAGGATCACAAATGGCGGTCCACGATTAATTTTTATTAGAATTTTACTTTAACGCTGTTTCTAATTTTTCGGATTTTTAATGCGTTTATGTTATTAATTTACTGTATTTCCTCTAATTGAAAGCCCTGGCATCTTATAATTTAATCATCTTCCAAGTGGGCATTCAATTAAAATAGCATTCAACTGGAGTGTGAAAATACGGTATTTAATCAATTCATATTTAAAATTTTTAGATGAAACGACAATACCACCGATTGAACGATACAAAACAGTTTAATCAACGATATGATTATGGTTCGGTTATGCATTATCCTCCAGAAGATTCTAGTTCTGGCATGTATGTTTTCCGCGGCCCTGTTTTATTTAGAGATCGGAATTTTGTTCCGTACCGTATTCCGTACCGTAATACCGAAAAATACCGATGCCGAAAAATACCGATGAAATTCAAAATGTTGCCGTACCGTATTCCGTACCGTACTACCGATACGGAATACCGATAAATACCGAAAAATACGGCCGTAATACGGTACGGTCCGATCTCTAGTTTTATTATTAAGAGAACCACGTCCCGGCTGGCTAGGAAATTATTTTGGTTTTTTGTTCGATAACCTTTAATTAAATGGAATTTAATTAATATCACACTATAATTATGATACTATAATAACACTATAATATGTAACTATAATATTCGATTTAAGATTCGAAATTATTTCTTTAATGCGTGATTATCAGTCGACAATGGGACAACGAATTGACATCTCCTTTAAAGATGCAAAAATTCTAAATCTAGTATATTGTAAGAATATAAAGATTATCTATTTTTCTTAAATAAAATTTAAATTTTAACGAAAATAATACTGTTAGTTCCAAATACTTGACTCATAACTAGGGTTGCGCCAGGTCGAGGTCCTCGCCCATTTTCCAATCTCGGTCTCGGTTCGACCGGTCCTCGGCCTCGGAGCCTCGGTCTCGATCCTCGCCAATAACCTCGCCGAGGAACGAGGCTAAATATACACCCCTAAGAATAGACTTTTTTGGATGAAATGGAAGAATTTTTGCTTATTGAGCTTCCAAGAATCTCAAAATTTTCGCCTGCGGCGCAAAAAAGAATTAAGTCTGGCTTCTTGGCCTACCAAAAATTTCAAATTTTCGCCTGCTGCGCTGGAAAGGCAAGAACTCTGGTTTGATTCCAAAAATTTTAAAGATTTTCGCCTGCTCATTGTTTCGCCTGCTGTTCCAATTAATGCGTTCAAGCCCCCTTATTCCTATTGGCCATTCCCATTGATTCTTCGATATGTCTTAATCCGCTGTACCAGATGATCAAATAGTTTCAAAGTATCAAATGATTTGATTTCCAGACTCATCAAATTTCTATTCCAAAGTAGAGTTGGGCGGTATTGGGATTCCAAAGTATTTGAAAATTTTGATCAAAGTTTTGCAATTATTTGACCAAGAATATGAGTTGTCTGATCTATATTTGGTACCTAAAGGATCTGAATATGATGGAACTTATTAATTTGAAGTTATTTAGCATATATCAGATAAAATTTAGCTAATTTAATAAAATTTTCAAAAGATTACATTTTTTTTTAAAATCCTCGGTTATCCTCGAACCTCGATCTCGGACCTCGCCTGAAATTTGACCCTCGACCTCGAACCTAGCTTTTTCAGTCTTGGTGATCCTCGGTCTCGGTTTTTTCGAAAAACCTCGACCTCGCGCAACCCTACTCATACTATTGTAGTAACACTTGCATGATTATAGACAAATTATATCTATGTATGTCCTAGATTAAAAAACATTGGAAAATTTTTTTAGTAATTATTTAATAATATGTAACTATTACTTTTATATAGGTACAAGCAACAATCCACATATTGCTAATTATGCTAAATGTAATCCAGAGGATTATAAATTAAATAATGGAAAATGCAAAAATGGCGGTTATCCAGACCCAATGGATAAATGCAAATGTCGCTGTCCTCCCGGATATGATGGGAATAGATGCACATCGTATAAATGTAATTGATAGAATTTAAATTAAATTTTATCGGGGCGAAACCTGGATAGTCTTTTTGATATTGACACAGTCTGGATGAGTAGGGAGTTCACTAAATCCTCCAAATCCCCCAATATCTCTCAATCCTTCCTTATTCCCACAAAACGTAAATCCTTATTAAACTAAAATCCCTTAAATCCCACTTATCTACTGCCTAACTCGTAGCAAATGATCATAGCTTATTACCAGAAAACCTCGAAATATTATTGACACTTCACCATAATTTAACTTAAGTTTGAAGTTTAATCTTAAGCGGAAATTGCGTAAATTGCGGGGTTTTTTGCAATTGCGAGTTGCGGAATCTTTTTTTCGATTGCGTGCAGCCCTGTATATACATAATACATATTTATTAGATTGGAATTACCCAGTATTCTCCATTTTTCATATTTAATCTCAGATAAAAACAGCAAGGCAATAATATTAACACCTACGACTACAAAGCAATATTTTAAAGTAGATGATAAAGGAGATTATTTTTGGATTGTAAAAGTATGAACCAGTCTTACAAACTATAAAAAATATTTAATATTCAGCGTAACGTTAAAAGTAATGATAGAATTCCATCAAAATACACAATTGTAAGTGTAGAGAAATTGGATGGAGTTAAATGCAGTTATCCTTGTAGTGAAAATTACATTGAAATACAATACAATAAGGATAAATCTGCAGCCGGTAAATTATAACGATATTCCTCTTATTAAGGTTGACAGATCCCGATATCTGGATCTGAAAAAGATAAGATATATTCGTAAATCTTTGGTTCGGAAGTCAGATCAAGAATCGCAAAGATATGGAAAGCCTTATGGATAGCCTTATTACCGTAATTACTCTAATTGAAGCTCAGGACTAATATTTTTCAATGGGTCTCCTCAGATGAGCTTATATTAGAGGTGGGCTTCTACAAGAGGTGGGCTTCAATTATAGTATTTACGGTAATTAAATAGCTATAGGCTTTACAGTGGATAATCCTAAAAAGTGAGACAACAGCAGCAATCAAGAAAAGATGATGTAAATTATTCAATAAATATTTAGGAGCCCAACTTTGTTGTGGTAGTCGTCTAATGCCTATTGTTATAAAAGCCGAGTCGGACACAGAAGTTATTATAACAAAGCATGGTAAAGGAAAGGCAATTATTGGTTACCTAGCAGGTTATACATATTCGATAATATTTGCTCATAGAGGTGTATTTATTAATTCTTTAGAACTTACACCTTCAACTCCGGCAAATACATGTAAAAACGTCAATCAGTCAATTATCGACGAAAAAGGTCACCCAGATTCCGAATTAAGAAAGGTTGTAGATGAACCACTTAACGGGCCAAAACTTGATATTCTTTGTACTGGTGATGGTAAAAGATTAACTGTATGTTTATCGAGAAGTTCCAAGTAATTAATTGACAACTATTTAAGATAAACGGTCATATTCAAGTTAAATTCTGGGATTGTTACACAGGGAAGGATCGCATTAAATATTGTGGTTATGGAGCATTTTTCCGTTGCAAGGTCCTTTCATTTTATGTGATTTAATTAAAAGTTACATTTAGAAATTGATTGGATCCGATGAAGCCAAATGGTACTGGCAGAACCCCGAAGGTGAATGGATTCTCGTCACTCATATTAATTGTCATCCGCAAAAGGACACAGAAAATGATGGAAATTAATTTAAATTATTATAGTATCTTAATTTAAAATTTTATAGAAAATTATACTTTTATTTAATTCTTTAATAAATGCACATATGCTACAAACAGTTTAATCAAAATTTTAAACCATTTTTAATACCAACAAATTTATCAAAGACGTGATAAACCAGTTTTATGTTCAAAAAAATTGTATCAAAACCCTAATAAAAAATCATTCATATTTTTAAAAATTCTTAACATTTAAAAAAAATTTTGCTTCAACAATATATCAACAATAATCTTGCATGCTACCTTCACTATTTTCGATAACGAGTATCTTCGTTATTCCGTAAACGCTTTTGTATAAATATTGTTCCTGAAATAATAATAATTTATATAACAGACTAAATGTCCATTAATTAGAGTTCTAGCAAATTCTATCAAAATATTTGTCGGTTTTTTAAGCAATTTAATAATAATACAAAAGTTTATTTCACAAACTATAAAATTGTTTTAGTTCTTGATCAATCATTCCTTTACAAAATAGGTATTATTTTTTAAGTAATATTTTTAAACATAAACATTTTGCTGATTTGCCCATTAATAAATTTTGAACTGATCAATAAACAATATTAATATCGCGTTCTATTACACAAAAATGATTTTTTAGTCAAAGTTATTTACCGATTAAAAAAAGTTTTCTTTAAAACTTAAATTCTCCCCAAAATTTTACAAATGTCATCTAAAACCAAAATATTTATTTTATTAATTTTTACTTTAATATTTTTACAAATCCAATCACTTTTAACAATTTTAAATAAAGAAACGCCATCTTCATGCAATCCAAATAAAAATTTAATTTTTTCATCCTGCAAAGACGGCCTTCCTTGGCCTAGAGAGGATTTTACTTCAATTTCTGTTTTAATCACTCACGGAATTCATTGTATCGATATATTACAAGAAGACAATCCAAACTTTGAAGAACACCTTCAATTTCACAAAGAACATTGTTTGGAGTTGATTAAATTAATTTATAAATTCTTCGAGGAAAACAAAAATTATACAGTTCCAAAGGAGTTATGTAAATATTTTCGACAGGCAGCCTTTCCAGGTAGTGTTGGTAATTTTCCAGTATTCGGTTTAGGAAAGACAAAATGAAGAAGAAATTAACAATGAAACACAAAACTAAAAATGAGCAAAATAAATTTTCACACTAAATTTTTTCTCTCAAATACAAGAGTTATGCAGTACCTTCCAGCGTGAGGAGTGGGTAATTTTTAACCCCTCCACCGATATAATTATAAAGAGTGATTATCAAGCATATACGATAACGATCCCCGGAGGATATAAGAATAGATCCAGTTTGGATATCAATTCCTAATATTCAGTGATTTTTCCAGACAAGTCAATATCATATTTTCAGGTGGAAGAGTAAGAAGAGGGTTGTGGGGTTGTGGATGGGAAAATGGGAAGGAAGTTGGAAGAAGAAAAAGAGGTTGTAGTGGAAGAAGGAAGAAGAGGGATTTAGAAGAAGTTAATGGACTGGAAGAATTGGATGATAATGATTTTAAAGAAATGGCAACAAATAATTTCGAGAAACTCCTTTTAAAAGAGAAAAAAGAAAAATTGTCGGAAATTGAGAAAAAATATTTGAAAGGATCAAGAAACCCTTTAGCGATTAGAATGGCAGCATTGGGAATTTATTGCAAATTTGAATCATATGAGAATGTGGTGAAGGATGTTATTGATGGAAAAATTATATTTAATTAAAAGGAATTTTTTGTTAATGAATATTTAATATTTTATTCTGAAAAGGAAAAAGTATCTTTTGATCAGTCAAAATGTATAAATTATATCAAAGGAATCTCAGTTTAACAAGTTAAAACAGGGTACCGATTACTTATTTTTCAAGTAAAGTCAGGGTGGCCCTTTTGCCCTATTTACAGGGCATTTGCCCTATTTTCGACCTTTCCGCCCTATTTTTTCCCTATTTTTACATTTGCCATATTTTTGCCCTATTTTTACCGTTTTGTAAAATTTTTACAATTTTAAAATTTTGTAAATGAAATGGCAGAAAAAGTACGAAATCTGGCTTCACGGCTTCCAAAATGCCTAAAATTTTCGCCTGCGGCGCAAAAAAGGAAGAAATCTGGCTTCTTGGCCTTACAAAATTCTCAAAATTTTTGCCTGCGGCGCTGAAAAGGAAGAATCTGTGAAGACTTTTGTCTGAAATTGAGAGATTGGAAGGGCTTGAGTGGAATATAGGTTTTACTATAGATTTTACTGTAGACGATTTAGGAGGATTTACTAGGATTATGGGGGTCTGACTGGATAACGAGGGGTTTGTATGATAAAGAGAGATATCAATGAGAGATATCAATGGATTTGAGAGCTTAATGGTGCATGCGAGGATTAAGGTGGATAGAAGACAGTTGGATATAATTTATAATAATTAAGGGTATATGAAGGGACATCGTGGATTAATCCCCAAGTGCCTCGATATCTCTCTTAATCCCCCAATCCCAGCACTTATTGTTAATCCACCAAAATTGGACGTAAAATATACCCGATGTTTCTACTACCCCCAAATCCACTGAATCCTCACAAATCCCTAGATACAAGTTTCTAACCATTTATCCATCTTAGATAACTTTCTTGATCCTAAATCCCCTAGATAACTCTGTTAACCCCAATTCCATTAATAATTGCTCAAAATCTCCCTATATTCCTCCAGTTGCTCAATTTAGTTAAACCTAGTTTAAAAATTTAGAATAAAGCTTTTTAATTGAAATTTCAATTATTTCTAAGATTTTTAAATAATACCCTATTTTTTGCCCTATTTCTGGCCGATTTCGCCCTATTTTTGCCCTATTTTTGAGTGGCTGCGCCCTATTTTAGTGTTTTGGAAAGGGCCACCCTGAGTAAAGTACATCAAATTGAGCTTCGTACTTACGAACTTGAAAATGTACATACTTATTTGTACGTACTGATAACTAGATTTCTTGGTTAAAAATTAAATTTAATCTTAAAATTCACAAAATTTTGCATACGGAAATTAAATAGGAAGAATACTTCATTGTACTTGTACATAAATTAAACTTTTTGTACAAACGATGTATCCGAACAATAAACGTGAAAAATATACTACTATCGTTTTTCGATTGTCTCCGTAATTGTTATTGGCCCGATATCTAGCTGATTCCGAGTCACAGATCCGTGTTTTTTCGCCATCTACAGATTAATTTCGAACTATATTAATTAATAGGAAAAAAGCTGGCTGTATTCGATCCGGCATGAGCGTAAAATACAAACCCCCGATTCTCGGAAAAGAAAAAATGTTTTTGCCAGATGTACTATTAAATGTTAGAACAGGATTATAACACGAGAATCTTTGACCTATCAACTTTTTACCTACTTATTTTCAATTTACTTTTGAACTGCATAGCTGAATTGCCTTAACTTAATTACTTCTTAGGAAAGTTGACCTACTAAAAAGTTTATTTAATAGATATTTTCCCTACATATTTATCAATTTTTCCCCTTTTTTTAAAGATTTTTATTGCTTTTCTCAACAATTTTTTTAAATAAATTTGTCTGAAGCAATATTTTAAAAGTTTTTGGTCATTCCATTCCTTTATATAATTTTTACAGTTTTCCCTTAATTAGGGTTTGACCCCGACCCCGTACCCCGAACCCCGACCCCGTTCCCGAACGATTTTTTCACGATTCTCCCCGACCCGAACCCCGCCCCGAAAAAAAGTGAAAACCCCGTACCCCGACCCGAAAAGTTTCGGGGTTATCGGGGTTTTATATACCCAAAAAATGCCATTTTTGGGAGAATTTTAAGAGAAAAATTTTAAAAATTTACTCCCAATTTACTTTGCCTTTATTATTTTTGAAAGAAAAATAAAAGAAATATTAAAATTCTTTTTCCTGATCTGTAAAGAGACTTGTGGTTGAGTGGCTTAGTTGTTGGTTTTAGCCTATATTTCCGTTAAAATAGGATTGGGTTCGGATCCAAATAAGCTGGACTCGTTTTTTTGTGATTTTTTTTTGCAACATTAAGAGCTTAATTTTAATTTAAAATGTAAATCTTATTTTTAAACATTATCAACCATAAAAAACAATGTAAAGATTTTTGTTTAGCTAAAATTTCAAAAATTCTAGTGTGCAGCGCTAAAAAACGAAGACATACGGCTTTTTGACCTAAAAATCAAACGGCTTTTTGGCTTTTGACCTAAAATACGGCTTTTTGACCTAAAAATCAGCTTCTTGGCCTTATAAAATTCTCAAAATTTTGCATGCGGTGCAGAAAAGAAAGAGATACCCTGATATCCTCCAAATCCCTAATCACTCAATAACCCTTAAATCAATGATATCTCTTGAAACTACCCTTAGTCCCTACAATTCCTCTTATATCCCCAGATATCCGCTTTAATCCCTCCAACTCCTCCTTAATCACCTCCAGATCCAATTAATCACTCCAATTTCTCTTATTTCCATTTAATCCCACCTTATTCTCATTAATTTGTGAATAAATTAACGAAAATAGACCCAAAACGGCTTATTTTTGAATATTTTTTTCACTAAAAATTTTTTCCCTAAACCCCCGTACCCCGACCCGAACCCCGAGTGTATTTTGCTCCCCCGACCCGAACCCCGCCCCGAAACAATTCGAAAACCCCGTACCCCGACATACCCGCCCCCGAGCGTTCGGGGTCAAACCCTACCCTTAATACATTCAAGGAAGAAAATTTTTTATATAAATTTAGTTTTACAAATCATTTTTTACATTATTTTAATGTTCGTTTTTGTTTCTTCTGTTTCTAAATTAATAAATTTAATTATTGTCTAGATAACCCGGGATTCTCATTTCCAAGACAAAATAATTCAAAACGAGGGGAGAATTAGTCTTGGTGAAATATAATTAGCCCCTAATTTAATTTAAAATATTCAATTTTCCCCTAAATTTTATCCTTTATTCCATTTATTTATCCAATCCAAAACTCTCTAAAATACATCCACCCTCCTCCCATACCTCAAAATAATAAAAATAATTTTAGAAAATTTTAAATTAAAAAATGGTTGACAATTCGTCAATTTCTGATTCAAACTTTATGGTAATTTTTAAAAATTAAGTAAATTATTTTTAAATTAAAAATTTTAGCAAAATATGCTTGAATTAGGCAATAACGTTTTGAAAGTTCAAGAAAATTATAATTTAATTATTGAAAAAAATAATTCTTTGGAGAAGGCAATGAAGAAGGTTATAGTTTAGTTTTGGATTATTAAAAATATTTAATTTTATTAAATCTTGTTAAAATAATTTTTACTAAAAATTACAGTCAACTTACTCTTTTGGGGTTGAAAAATAAACTAAAGTCGTATAAACGGGTTTGGGTATACTATAACAAGTAGAATTCCCGTTTTCGAGACGGGCCGGCGGTCGAACCAATTTTTCGGGCTTCATTTTTATCAAGTCGGCCGTACAAGTTTTTCTCGGCCAAATATCTTATGCCCAACTCGATCTTTCGGTCCGAGTCGGTCCATTTTGGCAAACCTAATAATAAGGAGCTCCTAAATTTTTATATTTAGTGTATGAATAAATTAGAGGTGGATAATGATAAAAATTTGACATATATTCAAAATAGCTTTGATCAAAAAATTAAACTTTTCCAAAAGGAAATAACCGACAAAGAAAAAGAAAAATTTCAAAATCTAGAACAAAAATTTAAAGAAAATTATCAATCTTTGGAATTAAAAATACAAGAAATAAGGGAAGAAAATAAAGACAAAATTTCAAATTTAGAGCAAATAATTCAACAGAAAGATGAAAAATTAAATTTGTTGGAAGGGGAAATGAAAAAGGTACTAAATGTTTTGGTTATTAAAGTTAATTTATTTGAAATTTTTATAAAAATATTATCAAGTATGTAGTAGTAATAAGTATTTTTTATGCGAATTATTAAGCAATGTCCAAAAACCGTGAAAAATCTTTAGAAAATTCTCTGAAAAGTAAAAAATTTCGGTACTCGATTCAATTCACAGACGAGCGCAGGAGACAATCACGGAAATCAAAAAACCATTTCCTGTCAATTCCCATTTTCTTGCAATTAAGTTCTCCTTCTTTCATCGTTTTTTAAATTATATTTTTCTTGGCCCGAAACTATTAAATGTTAAAAATAAAAAGTTATTATAATTCTTATTTTAAATTTAGCAAGTGAGTGATATGCAAGCTGATTATAATAAAAATTTTTTGGAATTTCAAAATCAAATTAAGCAGATAAAGACAGAAAATGAGGCTAATATAAAAATTATAAAACAAGAAAATAAAGAAAAATATCAACAATTGGAGAAGGAAAATAAAAACAAAATTGAGAATTTGGAAGAAATTATTAGTGAAAAAGAAGTAAAAATAACTTCATTAGAAGGAGCTATTAAACAGGTAAGTTATTGTGGATTTTAATTATACTTAAACTAATTAAAAAATACTTAATACTTTTTAAGGTTCACCAAATCCCTGTGTATTAAGTAATTCCTCTCATATAGATGAGTCGAATAAAATTAAATAGGATTCCTAGAATGCCAACCTGTGTCTTAAATGCATAGCATCCCATAGCCAGTGGAAAAACAAATTTAAAAAATCCTATCTAAATTCCGAGTTTACTATAATTCTTGAGCATATTATATGTAGGTTTTAGGATCCTATTTAGTATTTAACATAGCTTGTTAAAACACCGAGACTGAACAGAGGTATGAATTAAACAGGGGAAAGCCTGGAAATTCCAAGTTTAACTTATAGTATCATGCTAAGTTTTAATCTAATAATTTATTTCTTTAAAGTTATTTGAAATGAATTCTTCTTCTAATAAAAGAAATGAAGAATTAATTTTTGAATTTGAACAATTAAGTGTGAAAAAACAAAAGGTAAATTATTAATTGAATACGTCTTTTGATTGGGTTTGCAGATTAAATTTATAATTGAAGTAAAAGGGTGGGCATTTAAATATTTTTTTGAAGAAATTATTGTTAATTTTGAGAAATATTAGCTCTGTGATTAAAATTAAATAAAAATTTAATAATAAAAATATTAAAAAATTTATTTAGACAGATCAAATAATTCAATCGTTGGAGACAAAAATTAACCAAAATGAGAAGGAAAATTTAAATAAAATTAAGTTATTGGAGGAAAATGTTCAACAGAAGGAAGGGAAAATTATTTCTTTGGATCTACAAACTAAAACGGTTGTTAAATAATAAATGAGTCATCCTTTGTCCGCTTAATCATAATTAACTTTGGATTGTATTCTAAAAACGAGATATTATAAAGACTAGAGATCGGTAAAATCGAATTTGCAGGATCCTGTATAAGAATTGGATTTTAATATTTCGAAAGGACAGGATCCTGAAGGATTAATCTTGAAAATCATCAAAACTGAAAAAGGCAGGATTTCGGACAGGATCCTGCAAAATCCTGTGCAGGGTCCTGTTCTACGGCGATCCCTAATAAAGACTACCCAATAAAAACGAAAAAAGAATAAAGAATATTTTGAAATAAATTTTCTTTGAAATAAATTTTGAAGAGCTAGAATTATACATACAGTAGTCGACATAAAGATACGGACAAGAGTAATTGAAATGAAAATTAGCTATTTATGGGTCAAAAAATACGTTCTATATAGCAATCGAAAGCTCTATTCGTATCTCAGCTGGCATGTTTCTGCATTTTTCATGAAAATGAAAATTGGCAGAGATAATCCGGATCTACCGGATATACCAAATCCCATTTTTTCGGAAAAATTTTTCGGAACAAATTTAACAAACCCAAATGATAAAGCATATTTTTGTGAGTATTTTCCACAAAACCTTTAAAAATATCTTTTTCCGGTCCAGAGATATGATTTTTTGAAAATCGCATTTTTCTCTTAAAAATTGAATTTTTTGCAAAAATTGACGAAAAATGCAATTTTCAAAAAATCATACCTCTGGAATCGGAAAAAGATATTTCTAAACGGTTTTGTGGAAAATACTCAAAAAAATATGCTTTATCAAGTGGGTTTGTTAATTTTTTTCCGAAAATTTTTTCCGAGGCTATGGGATTTGGTATATCCGGTAGATCCGGATTATCTCGGCCAATTTTCAATTTCATGAAAAATGCAGAAAAATGTCAACTGAGATACGAATAGAGCTTTCGATTGCTATATAGAACGTATTTTTTGACCCAGAAATAGCTAATTTTCATTTCAATTACTCTTTTCCGTATCTTTATGTCGACTACTGTATGTATGTACGTACATATAAATTTAAATTAAAGGGAAATGAATCAATCGACGCTTTGAATAAGAAAATTATCAAATTAACAGAAGAACAAGAAAATTTAATTTATTTTATTCTTAAAAGACCGGTTAGTAATTTGGGTACTTTAATAAATAAATTATTTAGAAATAAATATATACAAATCAAAAATAAATGGGAGGAAATTGATGATAGATACAAATGTTGTGAAGATGATTGTGTAAATACAGATAAACCAACTGGTAAATGCAAAAATGGAAATGGATATATTGAAATAATTAATGATACTGATGTTGAATATAATAAATGTATTGAAGGGAAAGGTATATTTTGAGGGGCTACTAAAAATATCTATTAATTTAGGTGAAAACAAGAAGGCACAACTCGATGCAAAAAATAAATTAAATAAACGAAAAAATGATTGCATTTTTGCTTCAATACTTTATTATTATGAAATTAAAATCAGAACAATTGGAACTGATTATTCATCGTTTGGTTTTCGAAATACAAAAGGATATATTGTATTGGGAAATGCTGGTTATATTTGGTATTCTCCAGTTCCTTTAGGTAAAGAAAAGGTTTCATTTCAAATTCCTATTTCTTGGAACGCTGGAGATATTCTTGGATGTGGATTAGTTTTTCCACCAACAAAAATGATAGAAAAACATCCTTATGTTTTCTTTACACAAAATGGAAATCAGATTGGTAAGAAAAAGATAAATATATTTTTAATTAAAAATTATTATTAAAGGTAAAGCAGTATTATTGAAAGAAGAAAGTGATGATTATTTTAGTTTATATTTAAGTTTAAATTGCCTTTCTATTGAAGCAAACTTTGGCAACGATCTGGATGCTAAACCATTTTGTTTTGACGTTTCTAAACATTTATTTGCTGAGGAATTTTATAATTAAATGAATTTGTTTTTTTAATTTTTATTTATAGCATCGATTTCAAAAAATTTTAACTAAATATTATTTATGCTAGAGACTGTATCCTGTTTCGGAGTTTTTTTTTTGTTCCATGCTGATATTAAAAATACTAACAATATTTATACGCACTGACATGTGTATTTGTATAGGGTAGAAGTAGGATAGTTGGAAGGCTTCGGATATCCGAACCGAAAATTAACGGATATCCGGCCTTTTTTCGGTTCCGGATCCGACCGACAACCTTAGTGCGGAAGCCCAATAAATATTTGATTGCTTGTTAATTAAGATTGAATAGAAGCCGAAAATAGTCTTTGTCAAATAATTATTTCCTTCAGCGAGAGCTAACAAATTTTAATAAAAAAATAATGTAACAATTTTGTTAGAAAACATTTTGTATGAAAAAAATTTATTCAAATTTTAAAAATTTCTTAACATTCTGTTGCAAAACATAACATCAACAACCTCTTAAACCCTTAACAACGTGCATAGTCGAACCATCCTTTATATTATACTCATCAATTGTACGGTCACCTTCGAGTCGCTTACCAGCGAAAATCTAAAAATTATTAATTAATATCAAATCAAATATTGGCTGATATTTATTTAAAAGATTATATGAATATTATTGATCAAAATTGCTCCGAGAATTTTTACTCTTAACCGATCCATTTCACTTAATCCCACGCTTTTTCATCCAAATTCTCCGGTATCAAACAAATAGACTAATTCCTTTTAATACCGAAAATTCTCTTATTTCCTCCTTAATCCTCGACATCCCTTTTAATCCCCTTACAAAAAATGCTTCCGGGAGCTGTTCTAGAAGTTTCCAAAAAATTTTTTTTCAAAAATTAATATTCCTTTATTTATATCAGGGTATAACTTATAAATTTAATAATAATTTAATTTATTTTTCGAATTAATTTACAAACCAAACGCTGTTGAGACGGCGGTATTCCAGTCTTGATTTCTAGCATACACTTAATAATTTCAATTTTATCAAAGGTTTTCACTTTGACGAGAATTATTGGCTCAATAATATCAATAACTTTCATATATAACTGAAATAAAATAAAAATTTTTAAAAAAGTTAAATCTAATTGAATCGGTCTCTTTCGAATGAGCAAAATTTGAATAATCGAATTTTTTACCCCAAAAATCCCTTGGTTCTCCCTGCTTTTTCAATATTTATGAGCCTATATCTATGTGAGTTTTTTTCCTAAAAAAAGAATTTCATATTTGAACTAAGCTCGTCGAGAGAAATTTAATGATATATACTTGGAGTTTTCCAGTCTGTGTTTCTATACTAAAGTACAGTTAAGCCGTTAGTGCGCCATAAAAATTATATCTTCCATATTTTTTTAGTCTTCACTTTATAATCTCAAAACATTATTTTTATTCTTGGAATCTACCTTTATTGTATTTGATTCTGATTTACTCTGTACATTGTCTGAACTACAAGGAGATACTTCTTCAAGAAAAATTTGTCTAATATCACTCAAAACTGCATTTTTCCAACATTTATGGCAATAATTTTTCTAAAATGGAAAAAATAAATTTAATAAATTTAATTTCTCTACTTGGAGGATCCAATTTTTAATACAATCAATGTGAAATACATGTCCACATGAAATTGAATAAATATTTTTGTAAGTTAAAGGTTCGGAACAAATAACACAAATAAATTTAGTAGAAGACATTTAAATATCTGAAATTTAATTCAAATATAAAAAACAATTGGTAAAAGGGTAGGGGACGATTCAGTATTGGCCGATTCAGTATTTGGGCTTTTTGGCCCTAACTTTTTGCTCGATCAATATCGTAGGAATTATTATATATAATTTGATAGGCCTCGGGGTGCTGCATCTTTTACATAATTGGACTGACCTGATCTGATCACTCTCAAAAAGTTATCACTGATAAACACGTCACAGGCAGAAAAAATCGGTTTTCATGCTATAAATTTTTTTGGGATCGTCAGATCTGATCGGGCCAATTATGAAAAAGATGTCGAATCACGAGTCCTTTCGAATGATACGAGAATTATTCGAATCGGTCGAATATCAGGAAAGTTATGTCCATATACTGAATCGGCGATACTGAATCGTCCTTAACCGTTGGTAAAACGTTAGAAAAAAGAAAATAGGGCGCGGTCACTCAAAAATGGTTCGAAAAATGTTTAACCATCTAAAAATAATTAAAATTTCAAATATGTATGTATAAAGCTTTATTCTGTACATTTTTCACTAGTTTTAATTTAATTGAGCAAATTGAAAGCAGAAATTTTTCCGAAAAAGGGTGGTTTTTTACAAAATGTCAAAACAGATGCAGCCGCTCAAAAATATGAAAATTTGTGGGAATATGGCACTCGGAATTGAAGATTGAAAAAGAAAATGAAAAGACAAATAGAAAAGAAATACAGATATGTACAGAAAAAATATTTTGAAATAAATATGGAAGAAAAGAGCAAAAAGTTTAGAAGCATTTGAGCTACCAACTGGCATTGAATCCATAGATTTATTTAATTAAACATGACACTATATTAAATTTTAAATTGCCTAGGAAAATTTTAGAACAATGTTAAGATTTTGCGAATGCAAATTTTAGGCTATTCAGAGTAAATAAAAAGATTTTGTGAAATTTTTATTAACGAGCAAAAAAAGAATATATGATATGTACTTAGGTATATTGTAAAGCATATATCCTAAAGCTATACAGGAGCCGGCGTTATTAATGGATAAAGCATAAGTCTTGTCAACTGAAGATGCTGGCTGTAGACTATATGAACACCTTTAAATTAAATATCGGCTTTAATTTTCTCTTTTTTCAGTTAAGCATTCGAATAAATAAAGGAGAGAGTTATCAACACAAAAAATAAAATTCCATCAAAAAAATTAAAATTTAGAAATTAATGTAAACAAGACTAGTAAAATGATTGTTGGCCAAATAAAAATTTTACTATTTCATTTTTAGTTCACTTTTAGGCAATTGGAAGCATTTAAACAAACACACTAAATTTGAGCCATCCAAACATAAAGCTCATCCAAAACTAAAAATTTTATTAAAAACTCAAAAAAATTGTCAAGAAAATTTGTATATTGAATGTTTAGCATGGAAAATCATAATTTAAGTTTCGATTTGGATAACAAGTGAAAATCAGAGAAACCAACAAATTTTATCAAAATTCGTTTATATGTAGAACATTTTGAATCAAAAATAAATTTATTCAAAAACAACTCATATTTTTAAAAATTCTCAACATTTTTCTGTTCCAAAAAACATAACATCAGCAACCGACTAAACGCTTAACAAGATGCAAAGTTGAACCATCCTTTATATTATAATCAGCCATTGTACGTCCATCTTCAAGTTGCTTGCCAGCGAAAATCTAAAAATTATTTTAATTAATATCGAATCGGGTAATATATAAAAATATTGGTCGGTCTCTAGTTCTCGGCGATTTTGGAACGAGAGCAACTGATTTAGAGGCTTCCAAAAATGAGACATAAATTCTTATTAAATTATTTATTTAATTTAGAAGGGGGTAATTTTAATTTACAAACCAAACGTTGTTCAAACTAGGGTTTGACCCCGAACGCTCGGGGGCGGGTATGTCGGGGTACGGGGTTTTCGAATTGTTTCGGGGCGGGGTTCGGGTCGGGGGAGCAAAATACACTCGGGGTTCGGGTCGGGGTACGGGGGTTTAGGGAAAAAATTTTTAGTGAAAAAAATATTCAAAAATAAGCCGTTTTGGGTCTATTTTCGTTAATTTATTCACAAATTAATGAGAATAAGGTGGGATTAAATGGAAATAAGAGAAATTGGAGTGATTAATTGGATCTGGAGGTGATTAAGGAGGAGTTGGAGGGATTAAAGCGGATATCTGGGGATATAAGAGGAATTGTAGGGACTAAGGGTAGTTTCAAGAGATATCATTGATTTAAGGGTTATTGAGTGATTAGGGATTTGGAGGATATCAGGGTATCTCTTTCTTTTCTGCACCGCATGCAAAATTTTGAGAATTTTATAAGGCCAAGAAGCTGATTTTTAGGTCAAAAAGCCGTATTTTAGGTCAAAAGCCAAAAAGCCGTTTGATTTTTAGGTCAAAAAGCCGTATGTCTTCGTTTTTTAGCGCTGCACACTAGAATTTTTGAAATTTTAGCTAAACAAAAATCTTTACATTGTTTTTTATGGTTGATAATGTTTAAAAATAAGATTTACATTTTAAATTAAAATTAAGCTCTTAATGTTGCAAAAAAAAATCACAAAAAAACGAGTCCAGCTTATTTGGATCCGAACCCAATCCTATTTTAACGGAAATATAGGCTAAAACCAACAACTAAGCCACTCAACCACAAGTCTCTTTACAGATCAGGAAAAAGAATTTTAATATTTCTTTTATTTTTCTTTCAAAAATAATAAAGGCAAAGTAAATTGGGAGTAAATTTTTAAAATTTTTCTCTTAAAATTCTCCCAAAAATGGCATTTTTTGGGTATATAAAACCCCGATAACCCCGAAACTTTTCGGGTCGGGGTACGGGGTTTTCACTTTTTTTCGGGGCGGGGTTCGGGTCGGGGAGAATCGTGAAAAAATCGTTCGGGAACGGGGTCGGGGTTCGGGGTACGGGGTCGGGGTCAAACCCTAGTTCAAACGTAGGTATTCCCAACTTCATTTCAACCACACACTTAATAACCTCAAGTGTATCTGAAAATTTAACCTTTTCTAGAACAGTTGTTCCACCTGAAGTATCTTTAACATACAACTGAAATAAAATAAGATTGTTTAAAGATAGTTAAATTGGTAACCCTGCAGCTTTTCGTTATTTTTGAGGTTTGCCAGAAGTTAATCAAGTGTACTGATTTGAAATATAGCTTATAATTTGTGCATTTCGAACCCAAATTCGACAAAATCGAATTCGTGGTAGAACACCGAATTTAGGATTCCATGTCCGTTATTACGTTTCTCTTTAAGATGAGTCGTTTGGTATCAAAATTAGGATGTTTTGACAACTTAGACAAAGTTATGACCACTTAAATAAACGATTGGTGTATTTACGTTTGGTTATTTTTACCTTATGTTCTGCAGGGTTACCGTTAAATTTAATTGAATTTTCCAATATAAAAAACATAGTATACCGTATTTCCTCAAATAGTACTGCCCCCTCTATTAGTACTGCCCCCTCTAATAGTACTGCCCTTTAGAGGAGGGTTGAAAAATAGTACTGCCCCCTCTATTAGTACTGCCCCCTCTAATAGTACTGCCCTCTATTTTTTCCGTTTGAACTTTCAATTTTATGACATTATGATTGGCGTTGTGTTAATATTTACTTAAAATGAGATAGTGCGTTGTTAGAGAATTAGATAGTGTGTTGTATGACTTTGAATTACATACCTATATTAATTATTCCTCGCATTATTGGCTAATTTTATTTAATTTTAATAATATAGAAATGGATAATATTTTATTGTGCTGTTCATGCAATAAACCATCTTCTGGTGGGCACTTTTGTAGGATTTGCAAAAAACCTTGCCACGCAATAGAACTATGCTCAGTTTCGTGTGGTGAAGAAGGTTATGGAGCAGAAGTAATATGTCCCGATTGTTTTATTGATGTTGATGTCGAAGAAGATAGCAATGAGGATGAAAATAAAGAAGTCAGTAAGAAAAAATGTGGTAAAGAAGCAAAAAAACGTCGAGTTTATTCAATAAAAGAAAAAATTGAAATTTTGGATTTCTCCAGGAAAACATCAATTCATGAAGCAAGCAGAAAATATAGACTCGACAGAAGTACAATACAAGGATGGAAAAAGAAAGAAAATGATTTGAAAAATATGTAAGTGTGGAAGGTTAATTTTAATAGTTATGTTGGTATTTTAGAAAGGAATCTTCAAGCAGGAAACGATCAATTGGAGGAGGCCGAAAATTAACAGATGTAGATTTTGATAGTGCTCTAAAAAGTTGGATTGACAATCTTCGATCTAAAAAATTAAGAGTAACTCGAAACATGATATTATTAGAAGCTCAAAGAATCAGTTTAAATTATCCATCTCTTGAAAAATTTAAGGTCAAAATTTTATTTTTTTAGTAATTTTAAATATACCCAAATTATTTTATTTAGGCTAGTAAAGGCTGGCTTGAGCGTTTTTTAAAGCGTCATAATTTTTCAATGAGAAGACCTACAACAATTGCTCAAAAATCACCAGAAGAAGTTACAGAAATTATTGTGAATTTTATTCTTTATGTTCAAAAGCTTTGGAGAAAAAACAAGTTCGTTTTTATTATTAGTTTAGAAAATTTATAAGAAATTTAGTTTCACACATGTTTTTGCCTCCGACGAAACTTCTATTTCAATGGATCCCGAGGGTGGATTATGTGTTTCAGAGAGGGGCGCTAAGACTGTGACTGTTCTTAGTACCGGTCATGAAAAAACTCACATCACAGTAATGCTGACTGCAAGGTCAGATGGATTAAAGCTTCGGCCTTTCGTTCTGTTACCTCGTAAACGACCCTTGCCAGAAATTGAAAAACTTTTTAAAAATAAATTAATTCTTGTTTGGTGTGGAACCAGCTGGATGAACAATGAATTGTCATCAAAATATTTGGAGGAGGTAATTTATTTAATTCGAATTAGAATATTTTCTTGAATTTTTAAGGTTTTTGGTAATTTCTTGTTTGGATCTCGGCTTTTGATTTGGGATAGTTTCCGGGCACATATTAGTGTGGATACTAAAAAAACTTTGAAAAGACTTTCAATACAGACCGCGGTAGTTCCGGGTGGCACTACCAAATACATACAAGTATGAATTTTCCCATATCAAAAATTCCAAAATTTTTAAAAAATTAAGGCACCTGACATCAGTTGGAATTTTCCCTTCAAAAATTCAATTAAAGAACAACATACAGACTGGATGATACATGGACAAAAACCAACTACATCTTCTGGTAATCTCAAGGCTCCTCCAATTGAAACCTATCTAGAATGGATTTACAAAGCATGGGATTCCCTTTCAAAGGATTTAATAGTTAGATCATTTATTGCTTGTAGAATGACAAATGATACTGAAGGGAAATTGGATATCAAATTCATGTTTTTAAGGTTAATATTTTTTACTATTTAATTTTATAATACTAAAAATTATAGCCAGATGGAGCAATTCCTCATGGACTCACTTTGTTACAACACCGCCGTAATGAAACTGCAATTGAAGAATTAAATTTTGACGAAGTAGATGTTGAAGAATACGAAAGTGATTTTTCGATTGAATTGAATATTGATTTTAATATTTAATACTTTTTAAATAAATTTACATGTGTTGAAGTTGTATTTTTCTCTTGTTTAAATTTTTCAAGTATATTAAATTGGATTGTAGTTTATTAGATAATATCGAAGGAGATTTGAAAAATAGTACTGCCCCCTCTATTAGTACTGCCCCCTCTAATAGTACTGCCCTTTAGAGGAGGGTTGAAAAATAGTACTGCCGGCAGTACTATTTGAGGAAATACGGTATAATGGGATTTTTGTAGAAGTTATAAATATAAACCTAGAAAATATTTATTAAAAGTGTCTCCCCCCCAGCCTTTAACAGACATTTTAAATTTAAAAAATTATTGATACAGCATAAATAGATTTTATGCTCTATTTTATACCAAAAAACTAAATCCATATATTTGGAAAATATTCGAAGAAATCTGGGTGTTCACCAATATTGGATTCTATAAACTCATTCAAAAAGGCGTCAATGCCTACCTTCATTATGTTTGATTCAGTTTTAATTTGCACATTGCCTGAACAACCTGAAGATTTTTCCTCCAAAAAAATTTGCTTAATATCATTCAAATTCAAAACATTCCAACATTTAGGACAATACTTTTTCTAAAAAAGGCTAAAGTGCACTTTAGTAACGTGATCTAAAAATCGATGATTTATATGTCATTCGAAAGAGCTCGGCGAGCTGAGTCGAATGATATTAAAATTATTCCGCGGACTCAATTGGGGGCCGAGATATAGGCTAGCCTAAACCATTTTCCGCATAATTTTCAAACTGCGAGCTCTTATAGATAAAATTGAATTTCGGTTACCCCCTCCTTTTTCCTGCCTAAAAATATTCAAAAATGGTAAGTTTGTTATCAGATTATAGAACTCGTCGAGCTATGTCGAATGACACCAAAATCAACCAACGGTCTTAACTTTGGGCCAAACTACAGACCCCCGAAAATTGAAAAATAAAAGGGCGGACCAAGCTCATTTTTTGGGCTAAAAATTTGATTAAACAAATAATAGCTCATTCGAAAAAGCTCGACGAGTTCTATAATCTGATATCAAATTTTTAAATATTTTGATGCTGGAAAAAGGTGGGGGTATATGAAATTCAATTTTACCCTCTTATATAATTAGACGGAACTTAACATAGCTTGAAAGTTTACCAACCCATTGACTAAATCTTATCTACCCAAGGCTCAATTTTATCTAAATAATGTCAGTACGGTTATTTTTTGTTGAAACTTTGGCTCTTGTCCAGTTCATGCGTCCAATTGCACATTTATACGTCCATTTAAAGTGTTTGCGTTAAAATAAATTTTTATATGTCCAAATAATGACGTATCTTTTTAAATTTATCCAATACTTTTTTATTAAATTGTCTAATTCTTTTTTTAATTACTTTATTTTAATTTCCTTTTATTTGTCTTTAATTGCAATTTTTCACAACTAATATAAATGCGTAAAACAGTTGGTGTATTAAAATGTATTCAAATTCCATATTCTCACACCCTCCTTAATTAAAACAAAAGTTACACTTTATCTAATTGAAAATATTTTATTCATTATATTTCTAAATTTATTTCTGTAAACTTTAAACCTAAAAATAATTAAAATTATGGAAATTTCAAAAAATCAAATAAATATTTTATTAAATAATAATACTTTTCCAAATCATATGGTAAATAATTAAAAATATATATGTAAATAAATTTTTTATCAGGGGATATGTAGGTCATCATTCCATCATTCCATCTGGCTCTTTTTATTTTGTTTTGCTTTCTCCTGCTTTCCGAATTCCACTTTTAAATTGCAGGAGGGCCTTCCCAGTTTCTTAGTATTTTAACTCCACAAAGTGTTGAAAGTTTTAGAAATTAAAATTCCTTCAAATTTTTTGTTGCTCTCGGGTACCTACGGAGATATAGTAGTTATGTGGAGGCATTAACTGCCTTCTTTGAAATTCTTCACCAGACAGCTTTTCCCCCTCAAATACTATAAATTAAATATGTTACTCTCGGATATCTACAAACATTTAGCAAAAATTTACCAAAAATTATTCAAATTCTGTGTATTCTTTATTACAGTTATATAATCAATATAAAGATGCTGGCACAAGTTTTGCACTAATTTTGCCTGCTGTGATGATGAATGTTGCTGGAATACCTGGAATCGCAGCAAATTTGCTTTTGATTTTTGTAACAATACAAAACAAGTTAATAAAAAAAGATTAAGAATATTTTTAATCACAAAAAATTAAATTTTAAGTAAATTGAGAGGATCGGCAAATTATTTATTGGCCTTAACTGCTTTCTTTGAGATTCTCCACCAATCTGCCCATTTTTTATTTCTGTTTATAACAGTTAGTGGCATCAATTTTATTAATTATTCTACAGCTTTAAAATTCCAATTACATTCAATTTTTGGTTTAACAGCAGCCCAGACATCTATGGCATCAATAGCTGCTGACAGACTTTTATCTGTCCTATTCCCACTAAAATACCATAAATTAAATATTCGTCTTTACTTCACAATTCATATAATTTTGGCTTTTATTAGCGGTATTTGGATGTCAATAAATGCTATTAATATATCCAACAAATATTCAACACTTCCCGTTACTGGATATATTTCTGACTTGTTAGTTTTGGATATGGAAATAATATTCCATATTATTATGCTTTTATGTGGAATTAATGTTTTGTTATATTTATTTGTTTGGATTGTTGTCCGTTGGTTTCATTCAGGTAGAGAAAGGATGCATTCACCTTCAACTAATCAAATTTTTCTCATTTTTGAAGCAAATAATGATGGAGGTACTCAATCAGAACCTCAATCACGCCTTCTTAAATCCCTAATTTTAATCGTGTCAATCGTTATTGGAGGTTATGTAATTGGTTGTATATGTAAAATAATTGTTGATCATTTCCTGAATTTAAATGATATACAAGTAGAGAATAAAATTTAGGGGAAATTTTTACAGGGGTGCGACAAATTTTCC
The DNA here is from genome assembly GCA_963681835.1 of Meloidogyne enterolobii. Classification (NCBI taxonomy): domain Eukaryota; kingdom Metazoa; phylum Nematoda; class Chromadorea; order Rhabditida; family Meloidogynidae; genus Meloidogyne; species Meloidogyne enterolobii. The sequence continues at coordinate 3,181,954 of CAVMJV010000006.1, forward strand.
GCCCTTTTTGTTTTTGTCTAACATTTTTTAAAGTCAATGTTATAACAAAATGACAAATGACAAAATGTCAAAATGTTATGACAAAAATAATAAAGGCAGAAAATTTATACCGTATAAAATATTTTTTAGATTTGGACAGTTAATCAGTTTGCTGGAATTCTTATAAATATTGGTGCTTCCGCAGAGACTCCAATACTTTATATTTTTAGGTTATAATTTAAAAGTTAAGAGAAAATTACACTCATATTTTTATTTAAAAGAAATTAGGTAATTATTATAATTAAATTACAATGTTTAGTTTGAGGGTACTGCCCAAGGCCATAACGGCGCAAAGCCATAACTTGCTTCAAAATTTCAGAATCTTACCAACTTTAGTATTAAACTATTCCTCTCATCGAGATAAAGAAATTTATAGCAAAAATGATAAAGGCCATAAATTTTCCAGTAAGTTATGGCCTTGCGAAGTTCGTGTGCCACTCAATTTAAATATGTTAATTAATAGCTCTTAAATAATTTATTTCAAGTTCATTCTATCGTGAAGCTATCAACAAACAATTAAAAAGCATTTTTTATAAAAAGACAAATTCTAAAAATGTAGTTTCAGTCCATCCCGTTTCATTTAACAATAGAGGAGGTTTTGTTAGCAGTGAAGGAATTAATGGAAAAACAAAACAATTGGAAATTAAAAATAACGGAACTGTTTAAAACAAAAATTTGTATGATCAGCTGTTTCGAATAATTTTAAATATGTTTTTTAAATAAATAATTTGTCAAAAATATATTTTTTAAATGGTTTCATATCTTAAAAATTTTATGCAAATACAGGGTGGGGCAACAGTTCGGCGACAAATTTTATTTTGTCCTTTCTTAAAATTTACTTTATATTTTGCTTTTTGTTTAGATTTCCCATATTCTATGATTCGCGCTCTACAAATTTTACCTTGAAAATTTTTTCATATCTCATAAAGTAAAAATTTTACTGGTCGTTAAAAAATCGTGCTTCTATTATTTCTTTGTATTTTAAAATGTTCGAAAATGTGACATCGCTAGACTCCTCGATATGTGTCGTATGTTGGTTTCCAAAGTAAAAAAACGATATCATGAGCACATATCTAAGGTCCTTAATATAGACTCATTGTTTTCATTATTCTCTTTATTATTTATTACAATTTAAATCGAGGTTTTATAAATATTATGACGGGATTCCGATACTTTCAAGGTTAAAGAGCATAGAGGAATTGCCAAATACTTACTTTCTCTGCTATATTCTAAAAATGTCAATACGAACGTGTTAAAGTGCATATACATCATATGTGAAGCTGATATTTGGTCACTCACATAGGTAGAGGAAAAGGCGGAGATTTAGGATAAATGTATTGTAAAATTTATTTAAAACGAGGTGAGAAAAATTCTTATATTAGTGTGCACGCTTTCGGGTATTAAAATTAATGTGATTTGGGGATAGGAAAAACTGTCTGAAAATATGGTAAATTTATATTTTAAAAATTATTCTGATTGGTGAATTGGGCAGGGGTAGTGGATCGCCTTAGGTGCTACCAGTTAGTATGTTAGGTATTTGGGGTGTTTTGAGAAATTACTTTAAAAATGATTATTATATCCTATTGATTATATTTTATCATTTTTTCATGTTAAATAAATTTTTTTATGATAGATTTTATTAAAAACATTTGTCGCCGAACTTATGCCCCACCCTGTAGACACAAATTAAAAATGTGCGAGATAAACTTTAAATTGCACATTGAATTCTAACAAGGTAACAATTTTCACCATAGTCTTAACAAATTTTCATAAGATTTAGTATGTACATATAATTAAATATTCCTTTATAAACAACAGGTGTAATTTAAATTATTAAAGTACGCTAACAAATATTTAAATTTAATAAACAAAAAAAGCAAATAAGATGCATTGAATAATACGCATTTAAGAAAATTTTTATAACATTCTAAAATTAAGTTCGTTTAAAGTCGACTTTCAAATCTTGCTTCAAAACTCAATAATAGAAAGGCTAAAGCCGAAACTAAAATTTTACTAGATAGTATTAATTTTTAAATAGACAATCAAATACAAATAAATTTACAAAAATGATGTAACGGGTTGAGAAAATATTGGGGCGGAGTTTCAGAATTTCCTTCATTCAGATTTTGGTCGGAGAAAACACCAGGTTTCTGTTATCGGGGTTCGTATAACCCGAGACACCCCTAATATACAATACTTTATTTCATGGTAAATAATAATTTAATTAAGAGAGCTAACAAAATTGTTGACCGGATGTACTTTTAAATGATGGTGATTAGGAATTGGAATAATATTATTTGAATTATTTGTCGAATTTCTATAAAAATATTTTGGTCTCCAATCTTTTAAGAATTCATTTCTAAAATCTTCGCTGATAAATAAAAGAAGCCATGAAGACAATCCAGAAGTTCCAATGTCTGTAACAACAGGCAACAATGAAAAAAGTGCTGGCATTGAATGGCTTTTTGGGCAGACATATAGAAATATCTTTAAAAAAATTCATCGATAATGATATTTTAAAAATTTCTATTAAAAATTTACTGTCACTATAGCAATAATTGCATGTCCAAACAAAGTACCCAAAGCATAAATTAACAAATTTCGTTCAATTTTTTTCTGATTATTTGTTTTATTAGAACTTTTAATATTTTTGTAAATAAACAGAATTGTAAAATTGAGGATGGCACAAGCTACCAGAAAAATAATTGAGTAGTAAAAGCTAATATACATATATGGTCCTGGCTTCTGCAATTTTAGATATTAATATTAAGTCCCGAATTAGTTAATATCTTGATCCCAATATCTAATACAACCCTCTATTTTATAAATTTAAAAACTACAAATTTTACATCAAGTTCCTTTGGAGGAATTATAAATGAAGTCATGTTCTGTTCATTTGGCAATGGAATGATAACATAAATATCCATAAACAAAATATAAGAATCAAGTAAAGGAAGACCAAATATGACAATTATCGCTAATGGTAACAATGTTTTCCAAATCTGTTTTAATAAAATTATTTAATGTTTCTTCCTACAATTTTTGATTAAAATTCGTTAACATTATCCTTACCTTATCATGCTTAATAGTAAACACAATAGCAGTTAAACGAGTCAACATCATAAAAATTGTAGCTAAATTATTAGCTCCATAACCATGTAAAGATAAAAAGTAAAAGAGTGCAAAAACCCAAGTTGGAAACGTTAAATAAAGTTTGTAGGGCCAACCTTTTGTAATTAATATTATTCTCGAATAAGTATACGAACCAAAAGATGAATAAAAATCCTGTTTAAAATTTTTAATTTTATCAATTATTTATATAATTCAGTTAATAAGATTAAACTAGATATGATATAACTCGATTTATAATAAGATTTTTTTACTTCAGGACCATTGGGCTGGAGCTGCTTAATAATCGGGAGCATCTAATTTTTGCGTAGTCGTGTTTAATTGTTTAAAAGTAAGTGTAGCACCAACCTAGTTGGAAAATAGAAGCTAGTAATATAGTCTGATCCCCTTTGCATGTTCAAACCAATCCAACTTCGCGTACATGGTACTCGGACATTCTACTTTGAAACAGTGATTCGAATCACGTACCACAATTTTTTCGCGTTATCTCTGACATTCGCGTCTTTCGCATATCCGCATTTCTCGTTTTATTTTGAGTAAATTTCGCCCAGCCCTTGTAATAAGTATTACAACGAAACTTACAGTAACTGCCCTTATGATGAAGAGCAAATAGAAAGGTGTGTGAAATTTTTTATGCTTTAAGATTGTTACAATTTCCAAGATATAAGTAAATAATGAAGATAAATTTATAAATATTGAAATATAGAAAAATGTACTATTTAATGAGACAATTAACTGTAGAATGTGATCATATAATGTAGTTTCTTGTGTTTGTATTGTGCTTATATTTGTTGACATTTTATTTTATAAATCTGTTTAAAATATAATTAATTAGTTGGATTAAAATATAATGGATGGTGGTAATTATTTCAGAGACAACAGTGATATAATGTACCAAACATTTACAATTTTATACTTTAAGCTATCATTTAAATTATTATATTTAATATTAGTTTTGTGTAAAAAATTTTTACTAGCACTATATCTCTTATAAATTTTAAGTATATTTATGTATATAGTTGAGAAAATTCGTTGTTTATCTAATTAAAATATGTACTATGTATACGCCTACTTGACGACTACTTATTTATTAATATTAAATTAAATAATGAATAATTTAATAATAAACAACCTTCTACTAAACAATTTTATTAATTCCACTTGTACATTTTACAACATTCAATTAATATGTAATAAAATGAAACGATAATTACATTTAAAAATCATTTTAATTAAAATGTACATTTGTCGCAGTCCATATTCAATTCTTGTCCAAATTCAATTCGGCCGGCCAAATTCAATTTGGACAACGTTTTAGGACAAATTCAATTTAAATATTACAGTCTTGTTCTTTAGATTCTTAAGGATTTGTTTTTTGTTTGACAATGTGTTTTTTGTTTTTTGCTTTTTGTTAGTTTTTCATTTTTTGTGGTTGTTATGTTTATATTGCTTTTTTGTGGTTGGGTCTTGTGTAATTTAAAATAATTTAAAAATAAAAAAAGCTGTTCCAGAAACAGAACTGGTTCTAAAGAAAGTTTGAAATTTTCCATAACTAGGTAAGAGTCGTCCATTTTCGCAACCCTGCAAATAATAATTACAAAAGACAAGAAAAAGTTTATTCATTAAATAAAGTGCATGATCGTGCCCAAAACCGGGAAAAACGAAACCTACGCAAAGTATTCTGTTTTTAAATGAGAAAAATTAAATAATGAGAAAAAAAGTGTACAAAATGATTTTACTCATGAATGTTTACGCCTCAATTACTTTAGTTTTATATTCCGTTTTTTAGTTTTTTATATCTTCTTTCTTTGTATTCTTATATTGTTTATTGTAACAAGACTTGCATAATTGTTGTCCATATTCATGACGATACCAAGCTGATGTTTCAGTACTTTTGCAAATAGCACAATGTCGGTCCTCCTTTAGTAAATTCAAAAGATTTAGTATTTATATGAATTATATATTTAAAAATTATGAACATTTTAGCTCTAATTTGATTAAAAAGTGCGTTTGCATTCTATTTATTTTTATCGACGGTAGTAAATAAAGCATAGTAAGCTCAATTATATAAAAAAAGTTTGCTTATTGTCTATCGTTCCTCAACGTCTGGATAAAATTACTTCAGTAATTTTAGAATTAGTAAATATACATTTAAAGGATCTAACTTTAATTATTTTTTAATTATCTTACTAATTAGCATAAAGACAAACCTTTTTAATGTTAATCCAAAATTTTTTTGGTCTATGCTTCCCAAATTTTCGATTATAATCTCCACATTTGCTGCACAAATAATTTTCTTTTCTGTATATATACCATTGTCTAGTTTTTGTAACTCCACAATTTAAACATATTCTCTTAGTTTCTTCAATCATTCCACCTTTAATATATAAATTAAATTTTTTAGTAAATGATGGATAAACAAAAATAAAAATTTTACTTATTTTATTGCTAATATAAATAATTCTGTCTTTTAATTCTCTAGGATATTCAACTTTTTGTTTTTCTAACAATTCAATTTTATATCCAATTAAATTAATTTCCGTCAAATAACTCGATAAAAGGCTGTCTTTGTAATTTTCTATATTTTCTTTTAATAATTCTTTTTTATTTATATTTCTAAACTTTCTTCTAATATCGAAGTTTCATAATAATTATTATTCATGATAAAATTATTATTTAGGCGAATCTTAGAAATAAAAAATTTGTGACATATGATTGAAGGCTTAAATTTCGAATAATCTGAAAGTTAATACCTTTTTTCCCAAGTTTTTCAAAAACTTCTTGACAATTTCATTATTGACTATTTCAATCAAAATTCTCGTTTTTAATTGAGAGCTAAATTTAGACTTTGTATTTAGTTTGACAATAAAAACATTTTCAACTGGATCTATTTCAAGCTTACTAAACGATCCAGTATTCTTATAAAGATAATCAACTATTTTATTTCCCTGTTTTTCATTCATTATCAAAACAAAACGTTCCTTTAATTGAATATTTCTTAAATAAATAAATTCTCTTTTTTCTTCCCAATCTTCTTTTATTTTTAATTTAACCTCAACCATTCTACCGTTGATTTGGGTATTCAACAGAAAAACAAAATATAAGTGAAAAAAATAAATTTATTCATTTTAGATTTTAATATTAAAAATATTTTATATAATAAACAAATAAAATTTCAACCGATTTAATATAACTGATATTAAATGTCTTATTATAATTAGAGTACGTCCGATAAACTTAAATACCGATAAGCTACAAAATATTATCGTTCGGTGAAATATACACAGATACTTTCAAATATACACAGAGTACGATACGGTTTGGGCTCTGTTAAATATCTATATTTAGAGGTAACTGGATCTATAGAGGTAACATAGAATATAAATAAAATAGAATCAATAATATAATAAATAAATAAGAATAAATATAATAAAATAAAATATTAAATAGCCTTTAAAATAGTGGCCAAAAAATCAAATAATAAATTAATTATTTGTTTACCTGTTTTGAAATATTTAAATGCTAAAGGCATTAGAGCTTTTCGAAATTTCGATTTTCGACTTGGATAAACCAGAATTTCGAATCGAATATTTCCAAACACGTGAAAGACATATAGTAGGGAAAATATAAACATATAAAAAATTTTGGCTACTAATTATATAAACCGCGGTATTTGACAAAAAGTGCAAATTTTAAAAGTCCATAAAAGGCATAATAAAAATAAAAAATTGCTATGCGTAATTATAATATTTTTATGTGTTATTTTTATAATTATTTAATTTGTCACTTGGGGAATTAAGAAACCTGCCTTAATCATTACCTTTAATGCTTATTAGTGTTCGGCAAATGACCTTTTCCGGTATTCGGTATCGGTATACCGAAAAAATACCGATACCGAAAAATACCGTTTTTTACAAAAATTGACCGGTACGGTATCGGTATCGGTATACCGGAAAAATACCGATACCGGAAAATACCGTCTCAACATTTTCGGTATACCGGCCGGTATTCGGTATTTTTTAAAAAATTTTATAAAATTTTTTTAATTTTATTTTTAAAATCTTAACAATAAATCTTAACAATTTCAAGGACTTGAGCTTCTTCTTTTCGATCATAGGCAAGATTTGAATGAGCAAAATGTTCAACAGTTCTTCCTTTTTCAGCGCCGCAGGCGAAAATTTTGAGAATTTTGGAAAACCAGAAGACAGATTTCTTCCTTTTTCAGCCCCGCAGGCGAAAATTTTGAGAATTTTGGAAAACCAGAAGACAGATTTCTTCCTTTTTCAGCGCCGCAGGCGAAAATTTTGAGAATTTTGGAAAACCAGAAGACAGATTTCTTCCTTTTTCAGCGTCGCAGGCAAAAATTTTGAGAATTTTGGAAAACCAGAAGACAGATTTCTTCCTTTTTCAGCGCCGCAGGCGAAAATTTTGAGAATTTTGGAAAACCAGAAGACAGATTTCTTCCTTTTTCAGCGCCGCAGGCGAAAATTTTGAGAATTTTGGAAAACCAAGAGACAGATTTCTTCCTTTTTCAGCGTCGCAGGCAAAAATTTTGAGAATTTCACAAATACCGAAATACCGGAAAATACCGCGGTATTTTTTCGAGGACCGGTACGGTTTCGGTATCGGTATACCGAAAAAATACCGATACCGAAAAATACCGTTTTTTTTCAAAATTTGACCGGTACGGTATCGGTATCGGTATACCGGAAAAAAATACCGCGGTATACCGGGAAAAATACCGCGGTATACCGTACCGTGCCGAACACTAATGCTTATGCTCTAGCGTGTTCGTTGTCATTTCACAGGGACAAGTTAGTAGCGATATTAAGCTTAGTTAATAGGCGTTAATAAAACTTGAGAATAGCCGTTTATTCTATATTTTATGTTTATTAAAAATTCAACACAAAAAATTAAGCTATTTTTCTACTATATTTCTAAAGCCTTGTATAGCCTACGGCATGTCAGAATACCAACTGAAAGACTTATTGACAATGAAATAATATAAAATACCTTTTTTAAATCAGACCATATAGTTAAATAGTATAATCATTGATCAGATCATATAAATTAATGGGTCATATTTTGAAGGTTTAATTACATGCGGAGGGCAAGAAGCATTTTCGAAATTACAATTGTGGCATGGACAATTATGATTTCAACACAAATATTTCAAAACAGCTTGAAAAACATATGGCAGGTAAAACATAAACAAACAAAAAATTGTATTGACTAATTATATTTACCGCGGCAATTTACAAAAAGAGCAAATTTAAAAAATGCCCTAAATGGCTAAATAAATTTATATAAAAATAAGCGGTAAATTATGAAATGTATTTATGTTATTTTATATTTATTTTCTCACAGACTGATTTTAAATTTGCACTTTGGTTAATATAATTAGTAAATAAAATTTTGTAGTTTGGTTAGATTTGTACCCCCTTTTATCTCTAAGACTTGTTTCGAAATACTTGGGTCGAAATTTTGATTGCCAATGCCAAATATCGAAATTTCGAACAGCTCTTATTAACTTAGCATATGATGAAAATGTAAAAAAAAGACTATTTATTTATTGTGTCTCAACAAATTAAATTATTATAATATTTTCATAGATTTTAAACAAGGTTATTCAGATTATTCGAATATTCACAGCTTTTGAAAATTTTATAAGAATTAGTTAAGAATTGTTTTATTTGGATTCTCGCCGTTAAAATTTAGTGTTATTGTTCATAGTTACTTTAAAAAGTCACTAAAAGTTTTAATATTTAATTTATGTTTAAATTTTGTTTCCTTTGAGCGATATCCCGTTTGACTTATAGATAGTGAGGATATCGTGCATATTTTTATCGTCCTACTAATAACTATATTTTTAATATATATTAAAAAATTGATTAAAATGATTATTTATTCTTGCTTTTATCTAATACTTACCCTAATGAATATTAAATGCGATGGGAGAAAAGTTAGTATTGTAGTAACAATCAAAGACGCTTGGAAAGAAAAAAGAGAATTTATTTATTTAAAAAATGTTGAATTAAAAGAGCGCTTTGTATTAAACAAAATTGAAAAAAATAATAATCATCATAATATTAGCTTTAATTACAATATTGAGGGATTTTTGCGTCGAATTGACGTAAACCATGAAAGAAATAATTTTAATGTTGAAATAAATTATGAATTAGAATATGCTAAAGAATTAAAAAAGAAAGTCTTGATTTATATTGCTAACAATAATATTGTTCAAAATATTCATCCTGAATTAGAAAAACAGGTATTTTTGCTTGATTACTTCAATATAAAGACTAAAAATGATAATAATAATAAATTATGGTATTTTTCTTAATTTGATCTTCAATTTTTGAGGCAAGTAGAACTAACTGTCATTTCAATATTCATTTTCACAAGAATGTAAATGAATAGTTAACGTTATTACTAGGGTGGGACAAAACCGTTTAATTTTGAAAAACCGTATACCGTTTATGCCGTTTATCTGAGACCCGAATACCGTTTCGTTTATTTTTAAGATCCGTTTAAACGCCCGTTTACCGTTTATTTTTAAAATTTTTAAAATCAATTCATAATTCACAAAAATCGATGGAAATTTATTAATTTTGCTCATCCCTCCTTATAAAAATTATAATTCAACATAAATTCATAGCGATGGATTTAGAGGGTAAAGGACAGGCAGAAGAGAGAGAGAGACCCGATATCACTCCTTGTGATTAAGAGTGATATCAGTGGTTTTGGAAAGTTGGAGGATTTGAATATATATAGGAGGATTGAGTTGGATTAGAAGTTATTAAACGGGGATCAGAGGATTAAGGAGATCAGGATCGTATATCTAAGGATTAAAGTGATGTAAGGGGATTTAAAATGATTGAGGGGATTTGAAGAGATATCAAAGGATTAAGGTGTGCATAGATAATGTCAATTAGAGGATTGAGGGATTTGAAAGGAAATTGTGGATTTGAAAGGATAATGCGGATCTTCGTATCTCAGCGCCGCAGGCGAAAATTTTGATAATTTTGGAGGTCCTTAAGTCAGATTTCTTCAATTTTTTGCGCCGCAGGCAATTTTTTTGATTTTAGTGTGTCAGACAGCAAAAATTAACGTTTTAAGACACTAATCTCAAGAAAAAATTAAACGCCGTTTAAAAGGACCTAGTACCGTTTAAGCCGTTTATCTGAGACCCGTATACCGTTGTTTAATTTTACCAAAAAACCCGTTTACCGTATACCGTTTAGATAAATTGTTTTGTCCCACCCTACTTATTACTATAAAAAAATTGCCAAAAATGAAAAAGCAATGACTAACTAAGATTTAAATTAGGAGGACGGTATATACAAGAAGTATTCAACTAAAGTATTAAGTAACTAAACTATTAAATTGTTCAAAAAGGTGCTCAGATTTAATGAATTTAATAAAAAGAAGAATAAATATTTTGAAACTTCTATATTAGCTGAGAGTTTAGAAAATATAAAAATAAATAAAAGACAATTATTAGAAATTATAGGGTCATATAAAAATAAACTTTTATCAAGTTATTGGACGGAAATTAATTTAATTGGATATAAAATTGAATTATTAGAAAAACATAAAGTAGAATATGCTGAGGAATTAAAGTGCAAAATTATTGACATTGGAAATAAAATAGGTAAATAAAACTTTTATGCTATTTGTCAGGATTAGGATATCACCGCTGCATATGTATGATGCTGAAAACATCTATAGTAAATAACGTTTTATTTTAATTTTATAGGAGTAACTATTGAAAAAAAGCAGCGAGATTGTTTCAATTGTGGTGTTAAACAAATCAAAACTTTTTGGCATAAATATCTCAAAGAACACTATTTGTGTCATACTTGTGGTGATTTTAAACAAAAATTTGGAAAGCATAGACATAAAAGCTTGTTTAATAAGTCTAAAACGGTTTGCAATTATTAGATATCAGTAAGATCGTATTCCATTGATTTTATAACGGATAAATTCCATAATCACATACTAATTTCGACCTAAAGTAGCTATCTCTAATAGATTTCTAATAGATAGATCGGCATTCTATTTTCAATAATATCCAAAGAATCATTCTATTTGAAGGGGCAATTATATTGAAATAATACCATAATTTGATCCTAGCTTTATTTAACTATGAAAATTTCTAATATTTTTGAAAAGGGAAAAAAACAAGAATAAAAGAAAGATGTAGGCGTATAAAATCATAGTACCCAAAATTATTTTTATTAAAATAACAAATAAATTAGAATTGGATGAAAATTACATTAATTAAACTTCTCATTAAGTAATTTAAGGACGATCGAACTTGTTCTATTTGCTATGTTACTCATATATCAAAATGGTACCGTTATTCAAGACCTGGAGAATTTTTATGCGCTGGATGTTACAAGAAACAGCAAAGAATAAATAAATCAAATAAAAATACAAAAGTCAACTTTAATGTTGATTTTTCTAAAATTTAATGTAATTTGTTAATTTAGAACACGTAGGTAAGCGAATAATTTTGTGACGTTTAACAATAACTAACGTATGAATTGGTAAATATTATTTGGAAAAATATAAAAGTTGAATTTAATTTTAGTATTATTTATTCTCTATTGCTAACTTTTTTGCTTCCCTTGACAATATTTAACAAATATAGATATATCTACGCATTTTAAAAATTGAAAAATTAATGTACATTTTTAGATTTATATATAAATATATTTATTTATTTTTTTTTTAAATCTAAATTTTAATCTTATTTTAAATTCTTTCTTTTATTCTATTCCATTATATACCTTTGCCATTACATACCTTTCCATTACATACCTTTATATACCTTTGCCGTCTTAACATTTTTTACAAAAATATTATTTCAGTAACTATAACAATGGCGATCCGCCTTAATTAAATTTTGTTATACCAGCAGTATTATTTTTAATAATTCTCCATATTGTCAGGAGTGCCAAAAATAAAACGAGGACTATTTTTCAGTTATTTGATTTAAAAAATCTAGAAATGTTGAAATTAATTTTTTAAGAATTAAAACATTCTGATTAGACTTTCTGAATTATTCTTCATAAAAGTTGTTCTAAAAGCAGCGGTCAAAATCAGTCCAAAGAGTCTTACTGCGTATAAAACAGCTTGAACTAAAAAAAATTATGATAGAGGGAAAAGGAGTAGAATGCCGCATAAATGTTAACCGAGTATAACTTCTTACTTCATTATGTATTATTCTAATTTTAAATTCATTTTAATTTATTATAAAGGAATAGTTAAAGTATTTTAACAATTTTGAAAAGTCATCACAGTAAAACAGTTAAATTTTATGATAAATCAAAAAGTATAAAAGTCTATTTAAATTTTTAACTTTAACTGAGTTAGTTATTAAGTTTATCTATGGCGAAATAAATTAAATATTTAAATAAAAGGATAAAAGTCAAAAAAACATGAGAAATTACTTATATACAAAATACATGTAAATTCGGTTAATATTGAACCTTAAAGATGGGGCAATGAAAAATTAAGGAAAAATAATAATGCAACTTATTTTATTTCAAAACTCTAAAATTCATCAATCTGCTCTAATAAGGACCAGACTGAAAAATCCATTGGATTGAGGACCGGTGAGTTACTGGGTTAAATATCCTTTCGCCAAAATCCGTGAAACAACTTTGCACTGAGGTTAATTGATGAATTAACTTCATGTGCAGTTAAGAGTCCTGTTCAAAAAAAGTTTTACATGGACATATTTAGTACGGGAATATTTGACTATTTAAGAAGCAAATTAATAACAAACGTTTAAAATAAATCTTTATATAAGTCGAGTTACTGATATGTTTATTGATAATGTTTCACTTAAATTTCAATTTATTATTGTTTTAAAAAATGAATTTTTACACAAAAAATTTAGTTTAGACCATAGAAAGTGAAATGTTATTTTAAGCTATATCAATAATATTTCAATAACATAGTACTATAGAGTCCGTGCCAATTTGTACAAAATTTTTTGGAGAAAGACGATTGATCTTACTTCACATAATTTTTCTTGAAGAAAAGTAAATTTTAATCCAAAAATCTCATATGTATCTTTATTAAATATTTATTTGTTCATATTCTTTCCTTCAGTATTTGTTTTAATCTTTGCTTTATTTTGTTTTAGGTAGCATGCTCTACATATATAATTTTCGGGTTCTGAATGACAATACCACTGTAATGTACTTTTATCCCCGCAAATACAGCATTTTCTATCTTGTGTAATTCGCTAAAATATTATATCGATAGATTAATGAAAGTAAACCTTTTTAGTTTTAAACCACATTTCTTTTGGTCTAAGCTTTCCACTATTCCTTTTATATTCACCACAAACATGACATAAAAATTGTTTTTCTAGATATTTATGCCATTTTTCACTTTGTTTAGCTCCGCAATTGAAACAATCTCGTAGATTTCCTTCATTAAATTCACCTATATTAATTAAGAGTAAAAATTTTTTATGTCAAATAATGTTTGTACTAGAATGAAAATTTATTTACTTATTTTATTCCCAGTATAAATAATCCTGCTTTTTAATTCATTCGAATATTCAAACTTTTGTTTTTCTATCAATTCAATTTCATATCCAATTAAATTAATTTCTGTCAAATAAATTGATAAAAGTTTGTTATTATAATATACAATGTTTTCATTTAATAATTCTTTTTTATTTATTTTTATATTTTCTAAACACTCATCATATACAGAAGTTTCATAATATTTATTCATTTTAATGAAATTGTTATTTATGCGGATCTTAAATATGTTAAATTTGTCTAAAATTCGAATAATTAAATATAAAATACCTGTTTTCCAAAGTTTTTCAAAAATTTTTCAACAATTTCATTATTTGCAATTTCAATCAAAATTCTCTTATTTAATTGTGTGTTATATTTAGAACATTGATTTAATTTAACAACAAAAACTTTTTCAAACGGATCTATTTCAATTTTACGAAACGATCCATTATTCTTATAATGATAATCAACTATTCTACTTTTTTGTTTTACATTCATTATCAATACAAAACGATCCTTTATTTCAACATTTTTTAAATAAATAAATTCTCTTTTTTCTTCCCAATCGTCTTTTATTTTTAATACAATATTAACATTTTTCCCAACACATTTAATATTCAATAGCAAAATTAAATATAAGCAAGAAGCAACAATCATTTTAATCATCTAAATTTTAATATTAAAAATATAGTTGTTCGTTAATAAAATTTCTATATTAAATAAAAACGAGAGATTAATTAAAGAAATAAAAATTTATTAGGATTTTATTGGAAGATTTTTATTAAAAATACTCAAAGAATTAAAAATATCCCAGTCACTAGTAAAATTCAAGCTTAATCTACATTTTATTCCACTATCCGTGTGCTCACAAATGCAATTCTATTATCAAGCCCCTAAAGTTTTGGAATTTTAAAATTGTTATCCCGTTTTAAATTTGGTGTTTCAATAACGATATTTTTGTAGTTGTAACAGACTGTATTTGTAATAAACCATACAACTCACTAATGTAAATAATTCAAACGGGCTATACATTTGTATTTGCAACAGACCCTATTTGTAATAGATCTTAATAATTTAAATAATTCAAACAGAATATTGCTCAAAGAAAGGAAAATTTAAACATAAATTAAATCTTAAAACCTTTTGTATTTGTTTAAAATAACTATTAACAATAACGCTAAATTTTAACGAAGGGAATCTAATTGAAACAATTTTATAAATAGAATTTTAATAATGCAAAAGTTAGTAAATATTCGAATAATTTGAATAAACTTGATTAAAATCTATGAAAATATTATAATAATTTAATTTTGTCTAGACACTATAAATAAATAGTCTCATTTTGACATTTTCATCGTAAGCTAAGTTAATAAGAGCTGTTCGAAATTTCGATTTTTGACATTGGCAATCAAGATTTCGACCCGAGTATTTCGAAAAAAGTCTTTGAGATAAAAGGGGGTACAAATATAACCAAAATACAAAATTTTATTTACTAATTATATTAACCAAAGTGCAAATTTAAAAGCAGCCTGTGAGAAAATAAATAAAAAATAACATAAATACCTTTCATAATTTACCGCTTACTTTTATTACCTAATTTATTTAGCCATTTAGGGCATTTTTAAAATTTGCACTTTTGTTTGTTTTTTTATTTGTTTATAATTTTACCTACCATATGACTTTCACACTGTATGGAAATATTTGGGTGATTCGGAATATTGGTAAATACCGTAAAATATAACCGATGTACGGTTCGGGTTAGGCTTTATTAAAGAGAAGCAAAAAATAGGTGGAAAACTAGACGTAATAAATCCTAAATAAAATAGCCTATTTTAAAGAACTATTTTATTTAGTATTTTAAATAAATTTTAAACAAGTTTACCGGGGTCGGTCACAACAAGGTTAATAGAGAGTAAAAAAGGTAAATTAATTATAATTGGTGAATTGGGTTATAAATCGGAAAAGAACAGCTCAATTTAATTATTTATGTTCAACCATTTGTTAAATATTGTGGAAAGTATAAGGGATTAATTCAAATTTAAAAAAGGAGATTAATTTTACAAAAAAATTAAAAAAAAATAATTGAAATCAAAATTCTGAGAAGGTTGAGGATTCTGAAAAAGTTAAGATTAGGTAATTTGTATAAGAATGTGAAGGAAATGTTGATTGAATGATGTTTTCTGTTTATAGTGTTTGGGAAGAATAAGTGACGGTAAATGAAATGAATTACACACAAATAGGAAATAATTATAAATGGACAATCTGAAGATAAAGAGAAGGTAACTGGGAATGATTGGTTTAATGAATAAGAATAATAATTAGAAATAAGTAATGTGTCAAGAAGTAGTAAATTGTTTATAAAATTTGTTTATGAAATTTTTGTTTATGAAATTTGTTTAAAAATTTTTGTTTATGAAATTTTGAGTCGAATTCTATTTAAAAATTGTTTAGATTTCTGACTTTAGTTTCTGAATTTTAGTGTTTTAAAATTTGGACTTTTTGTCAAACAATAAAATTTTTTGTTTAAATTTGCACTTCGGCTCTCTTTCAAATAACTAAAAGAACATAACTTCTGCCATTTGGGGTAAAAGTAACTTAGACATAATGAACAAGTTGGTCAAGAACAACCCTGTACAAAATCAGTTCGTAGAAAATCAAAAAATAACTTTAAAAAATTTTATCTGAGAACTAGTATTAATATTTTAGCGAATTACAAATGATCGAAAATGTTATACTTGCGGAGCAACAAAAACGTCAAATTGGTACCGTCATTCAGAACTTGAACACCATATTTGTGGAACATGTTGCAAAAGACAACAAAGAATAAATAAGAAAACAAATAAAAATCAAACAGAACAGGAATCGAGCAAATAGTATTTAATGATTATGATTTTCGAATTATAATTTTATGAGTTTATTGAACAAATTATAAAACTGTGTAAAATATAACCTATGTAATTTCAGTGAAAAACAAATTTCTTTAATTATTACCAGATAAATATTAAATACATAGAATAATTTCATTATTTATTTAAGGGATCGATATTAACTAATATTTGTGACCTCAAATAAAAAATCGTTTTCTCCTAAATAAATTAAATCCTTTTAAATAAGCATCTATTTAAATAGAAACTGTCTTGGCTAGAGTTTTGGCTACCCTCTTTTCGCTGAAGGGGGTAATTATAAAAATATAATTGATTATAAAAATATAATTGAATTTTTCTTTGAATTGCAAAGTAGGGGTATGGTTCCGAAACATTTCTTCATGTTCGGGACCTACATCCACTCGGTTTAGGACCGTTCCTTACCCCATACCTTGAAATTTCTGAAAGTTATAATCGTTTTTCTGAAATTTTTAAAATTTGGCTATAATTTTAAGAAATTTCGAGGGATAGGGTAAGGAACGGTACCAGACCCAGGAAAATATTTTTTGAACCATACTCCTAATTTGCACTACCAAGAAAAATCAATTATTTTTTGATTGGACTTGTAAAGTTAGATTGGAATTTTAAAGTGAAGTAGACCTTGACGTGGCCTCGACCTCGACCTACTCTAATTTCTTTGAATAATTACTAGGGCGTGTAATTATATGGATATAAAATCGAAAAATATGGCCATAAAATATGGATATAAAATCCCGAAATATGGATATAAATATGGAAATAAGCACTAAATATGGATATAAAATCCTGAAATATGGATCAAAAAATAGTCAAAAGATATCTTAAAAATCAGTATTTTATATAGAAAACAATAATTTTGCCTTTAACTTTGCATTTTAAGAACATTCTAAAAGATTTTATTGATTTAAAATTTCCGTTAACATTTTTTTGAAAATAAATTTTTCCGAAAAATTTAAAAAAAAATTTTTTGACCAAAAATTTCCAAAATTTTGAAAATTTCCGCCAATTTTTAGTAAAATTTACCAAAAAATGACCAAATATGGACAAAATATGGAAAATATGGGCATAATGCCAAAATATGGAAAAATATGCAAAATATGGATTTTAAAGACCATTCTAGAAATTCTAAAACATGCCAAAAACATGTTTTTCGTACGTTTCATAGTCATAGGAATGCAGGAAAAAAATATGGATTTCCATATAATTACACGCCCTACTTATAATTATATAAATATTGATAAAATTAAAAAAAATTTAACAGGATTTTTATTCATCTTTTGGTTCTTATACTTATTCTAGAATAATAGTAATTACCAAAGGTTTGCCCTGATTAATTTATATTATAGATCATTAAACATTTGCTTAAATTTATGATGTTTTCATGATGACGATATAATATGTATATTTGTTAGAAAATTCTCAATGTTTTTTTAAGATCTAGGCTCATTAAGACAGATATTAGAAGCATCAATTATCTTAATAAATATTTAGGATCGATCTTTTCTTTTCACCATTATAAAAAATTATGCATTTAATTTAATTTATATATTTAATTAATTAAATTCGTCAATACAGAGGATATAATATGTTCTAACATATTTAAATTTAAATATAGCTATAAACGGTTAGATCTCATTAAAAGATACTGACTTTCCAGGCCAAACTAAATATAAAATACGTTTTTCTCAATGTGTTGGCCAGTGAGTAAGTTTATGATCTATAAAGCAAATATTTTTTGGACTGAGAAATATTGCTCGGTTTCTTCGGTTTTCTCTATACTCTAGACCTAGTAACTAACAGAAAAGTAACTAACAGAAAAACATTTTAAATATATAAAATCTTTATCACAAGATACTACAAAAATTACATAGGTGGCAATTTACATAATTGATATGAACAGATGTTGACAGTTGGCTAAACGCTAATGACTACGTTTATACACATTCAAAATCACATTTATAATAATAAAACCTCTTAAAGATTATATCTTTATTTCCAAGTCCGCTAATATTTATAAAAGATCTCACGGTTCAGAGAAACAGCTTTGTTGAGAGAAAGCCAAAATTTCCATAAGATCCTTTTTCAAGTCGTAAAAATTACGGGTTGCTTACGTACAAAAAATAATTATAAGAAAATCGGGCTTTTTCTAGGTTAGAAATTTCAAAAATCATTGCAAGGAAAATAAGACTTTTTATAAAGACTTAGAATCGTTAAAATGATTTAAATCGAAATCGGTTGAAATTTAGCTTTTAAAACTAAAAGGGTTTTTTCAGAAAATTAAAAACCGAAGGCTTAGTTTCTTCTTTAATCACCTCAAGTTTTGGTTTCCACTTTATGCGCTTATTCGGTTTTTTCGTTTCTTCTCCATCTAAAAATTTAAAAGCTATCAATGATATACGAAATATGTTTTATTATTACACTGTTGGAATTTAGTAGAGTTTCACCGGAAGTTCCGGTTCCGGAAAGTTCCGGTGTTTTTTAATTCCGGTTCCGGTTCCGGGAACCGGAACTCAAATTGGATCCGGTTCCGGCTCCGGTTTTCAAATCGGTTCCGGGTAAACCGGAACTTTTTTACACCCCTAAAGATTGATTTTTTTTTAAAATATTAATAAACTACTTGTACTCATATACTTGTAGTTGAATGGTATAACGGATGATTTGGATGGATCAATGTGGATTTTGAATTATATAGTGTGATATCAAGGGGCCTAATATCCTTCTTTACTTCCTTATCCCCATAAAACGTATATCGCTACTTCTTCCACTGATATCCCTTAAACCCCCTTGCGTTTCTGAATCCTTATATCGTCCGATATCAAACCCTTATACCACCAAATCCGTTCATACACCACTCTCTAACCCAAATATATCACTTATCGCCGACAAATTTTCGATTCGGTTTTGGTTAATCAAAAGTCTCGGTTCGGTTCGGTTTCGGTTAACCGAAGAAGATGGTGAACAGTCAACTTGTATGAAGAACTCCCAATGTTTTTGTATAACAATTTTTCAAGAGAGTATGAAGGCTTTTTTAAGGATGACATATTTGAGGTTGACTTTTTGGCGTTAACCCTTTCGAAGTTGGCCATTCTGGACTTGTTTCACTTGAATTTTCTATTTGAAAGTAAATCAAAAATAGGAGAAGAAAAATCAATTTCATCGAGACAAAGTCTTTGAAATTTAAATATTTTTCTAAAATTTTAAAAACTTTTTACGCAGTTTGGTTACATTCAGGCATTTAGTTTTGTAAAAATTGTATGAAAACATGAAAAAGGGCGGCCGTTGAATAAATACTGTTAGAATGTTTGTCAAATTGGTTTTTAGATGAAATTTTTTCTTGTCTCTTCGTTTTTCTTTTCGTAACGCTCAAGGCAAAACAGCATCTACTAGATATAATAATGTTTAGGACAAGGGGGAGGGTTTTTCCAACAATGTTTTCAATACAAGGGTGTTGTTTCCCAGTAGTTGGAAAAGCATCCGCTGTCTTGGACAGTATTATGCAAAGTGGAATTTTGTTTGAATCTAATCTTAACTTGACGGAGTTCTGTTAAGGACGATATTTTAGAAGATGCTGTTTTGCTTTTCGGATACTATTTTGTCGTTTTAAATCCCCCTAAAACTTATAAAAATTTCCAAGCGTCTTAACCATAATAGGAAATCTTTTTTTATTTCAAAATTAAAAAATGTTTAGAGGCAATTAAATATTTTTAAAGCCAAAAATTTTTAAAGGCAATAGCTATTCAGGGTGAATAATGGAGATAGGGCTAGCAAGGCAATTAATAGACAGGCATAAAGGAGGGAAATTTTTTAAAGATTTTTAATATACACGAGGCACGTGAATGTCATATAGTCGTGAATAAAGCTATTGAAAGGCTAAATAAGGGATAAAGAGAAGAAAATGGAGAGAGAGGGGAGTTTGGGGAGTGAATAGGGCATGAAGAGGGGAGAGAGTTAAGATTAAAAAAAAAATTCCAGCTGAATTTGATTAACTAGTTTTATGATTTTTAACAGATAATAACAGACAAAATATAAGGGTCTCGGATAGTAAAGCAGAGCATTTTTAATTGTTAGGAGAAATGGGCAGTAAATTTCAATGAATATTTATTTTTGATGTTTAGAAAATTTTTTAACAATTGTATCAAATTATTAAAAATTCCCGACTCCCGAGGTCATTTCCAGAACCTACTCTCGATCCCGTCTTTTCTTCTCCCGAGAATCACTACTATCTACAATTGGAATCTTTGCGGATTATACGTTTTGCATACTATTTTTCAATTTAGAAATGACCTAACTTGTAAAACACTGAAAATTTATAAAAATTTTCTAGGATCCTCAATAATATTGAAAATATGTATTCATTTTTTCTTTTAAAAATTGAAAAAAAAATTTTAAAGGCTATTGAATATGGAGACTGATAGCTATGAGTAGGGTGAAAAAGAGGATAGGGCTTTCAAGCGAATTAATATACAAGCAGCAAGGAGTGAAAATCTTTTAAAGATTTTTAATAGACAGGGAGGGAAGGACATTAATTAATTAAAATCTTATGATTTATTTTCATATGATTTTTATTTTTAATATTAAATAATAGGCAAAATTAAAAAAAATAGAAAAAGAAAATAGGAATCTGAAAAAGTTGTTTAGAAGAGATGGGCTGTAATTCCATGAAGTCCGTGAAGTCTATATCCGTATCGGTTTATATACTTCTAACTTTTGATGCACATCCATTTGCGGCTAATATTTTCATAATTGTCAAATTAACATGAAGAGGGAGAGAGCTAAAAAGATAGATAAAACCCGCGATTCCGACTCCCGGGGTCATTTCCAGAACTAACTCCCGATCCTAGGTCTTTCCTCTTCTCAAGTTTTGGTTCACCCCCATATCCTCTAAATATATCCTACATATACCAATTAATCACTCGACTCTTCAATTCACTTTTTCAATAATGTAAGGATGATTCATCCGGCAGCATTTAAAACGCTTAGGCGGGGGTTAAACGATCTAAAAAGGAAAAAGAGAAAGCATTAGTCGAAGCCCCGGTAGCTCAATGGTAGACTCCTGCATATAGTGAGCGAAAGCGCCTAGCAACAACTAGCAGGTGGTCGCAGTTAATCATGCTCGGTGGCTAAACTTTTGAAAACTCTTTCTATAATCAACTTTTTATTGATTAACTGTGAGATAAATTTTTTTTAATATTTTAAAATATTTTTTTAATCTTTTGCCTAGAAAAATAAACATGACTTTTTCAAAAATTTCAGAAAATTTCTTCTAAAGTTTTTTTTAAAGTTCACTTGTGGGTCCTTTGTCGGTGGGTCTTCTGTCACTACGCCGATCGAATCTGGCATCGAATTTTGGCCAAAAAAAGACTCGTACTGCATTGTTCAATTAAAATTAGGAAATTGATATAAAATATATAAAAATTACAATTAGCTCCAATTTTCCCCTTACACCTATCTTCAACATCAATTTTGAATACGGAAAAGTCATTTTAAATAATACTGTTCTAATAAAATTTATTTAAGGAGGATCATTATTATTATATTTACGGAATTAATCAAACAAAATGATGAGTTGACTTTTCAAAACCTGGACAATATTTATCAAAACTAAAAAGATAAAAGATGTAAAGAAAATTTTAAATGACTAGGAATCGAAAAATTAAAGAATTCAGAAACGAGAATGGAAATTTGTTAAAGAAAGCAAAAAAGTCAGAAATTAAAAAATCTAATTGAAATTTTATAACAAGATTATATTATTTTATACTCATTTTTATCCATTCATCGTTGGGTGAATTCCGACTTTCTCAAATTGCAGCCGCGTTCAACTTCGATCTATAATATCAAAGTAAACTAAATTTTAAATCAAAGAAACCATCTGCTTTCGTATTTCTAGTTGATTTATTTATTCTATGCAGTTTATGGTAACAAGCAGCGCATAAACGTTGTCCAGGTTTTGATAACGGTACCATTGTGATGTATGATCAACCTCGCAAATAGAACAATTTCGGGTTATCTAAATATTTATAGAAAAGGCATTAAACCTTATAAATTTTCTCTATTATTTAATCAAATAGATTTACGAAAATAAAATTTTTAAAAGTGAGATCAGATGACAATTAGGCAAAACCTTGTTTTATAGGAAAGTAAATCATTTACGAACGGTTTTAAATTAATTATGGTAAGTTATTTAACGTTGGTAAATAAAGCATGGTAAGTTATGTTAAATAAAAAGCATTTTGCTTAAATATCCATCAGTCCTTGACATTCGAAAAAACAACTTTCTGTAAGTTCAGAATTGTGTAAAAGATTAATTTAAAGAATTCTGATAAGAATTTTTAAAAATCATCCCAAATATTGATATAGGCAACCTTTTTTGTCTTAAACCATAATTTCTTTGATCTAAACTTTTCATATATGTGTTTATATGCGCTACATTCTTTGCACAAATAATGTTCTTTTATTAAAATATACCATTTTTTGTTTGTGTAACTCTACAATTGAAACACTTTCGTCTATTTATTTCAATTAATCCTACTATAATTATCAAGGGGAATTTTTAGACAAATGAAAAAATAGACAATTTTAAAAATTTATGTACTTATTTTATTGCCAATTTCAATAATTCTACTTTTTAATTCAATCTTTGGATATTCAACTTTTTGTTTTTCTAACAATTCAATTTTATATCCAATTAAATTAATTTCCGTCCAATAACTTGATAAAAGTTTATTTTTGTAATTTTCAATATTTTCTTTTAATAATTCATTTTTATTTATTTTTAATTCTAGTAGTCTCTCGTC
Source organism: Meloidogyne enterolobii (assembly GCA_963681835.1). Lineage (NCBI taxonomy): Eukaryota > Metazoa > Nematoda > Chromadorea > Rhabditida > Meloidogynidae > Meloidogyne > Meloidogyne enterolobii. The sequence goes on from CAVMJV010000006.1 coordinate 3,205,369, forward strand.
TAATATAGAAGTTTCATAATGATTTTTGTTCGTCATAATAAAATTATTATATCGGAGCATCTTAATTAAAAATTGTTATACAAATCTTTTATTTGTAGGTTAAATTTAAATTTATCAATGAATTCATGGAGTAAAATCCATTAATTAGTGGTTGTAATATTCGGACATTCAAAATATAAAGTACCTTTTTTTCAAATCCAGGCAATAAATTTTGAATGATTTCATTATTGGCTATTTCAATCAGAACTTTTCTTTTTAATTCGAAAGATGGAATATATGTTCTGTTATTTACATACAAAATAAAAATATTTCTATTAAAGTTAAATTCAGGCAAAAGCAAAAATCTTCTATATTATAATTATAGCTAGTGTCATGCCGATTATTGCTTTTTTCAATTTGTTTCACAACAAAACGCTCTTTTATTTCAACATTTTTTAAATAAATAAATTCTCTTTTTTCTTCCCAATATCTTTGATCTTCAGTTCGACCTTGATTAATTTTCCTTCACTTTGTACCAGGGTGGCCCCTTCCAAAACACTAAAATAGGGCGTAGCCACTCAAAAATAGGGCAAAAATAGGGCAAAATCGGCCAAAAATGGGGCAAAAATTAGGGCATAGCTTTAAAAGCTTAAGCATACTTAAAATTTCAAATAAAACGAAATTTTTGAGAATTTTGGAGAGCCAAGAACCAAATTTCTTCTTTTTTTAGACCCGCAGGCGAAAATTTTGACGATTTTGTGAGGCTAGAAGCCAGATTTATTCCATTTTTTGCGCCGTAGGCAAAAATTTTGAGGATTTTGGAAGGCCAGGAAGTCAGAAATCCTTAATTTTTACCATTTCTCTTACAAAATCCGAAGAATTTTTAAAATTTTACAAAATAGTAAAAATAGGGCAAAATATGGCAAATGAGAATATAGGGAAAAAATAGGGCGAAAAGGTCAAAAATAGGGAAAATCCTCTATAAATAGGGTAAAAGGGCCACCCTGCTTTGTACATTCAATAGAATAATTAAATTTAAAAGAAAATGATATAGAAGTTTATCATCTTAATTTAGATAATTGAAAATTTTTAATTTTGTTTCGACACCCTATCAACGTAAACAAATTTAATATATAAATAACAGTAATGGAAATAAATTTAAATCCGCCTAATATTTTGATATTTTTAAGGGAGGACTCGACATTAATTTAACACTTATATGAACACAAAAACTTTATCAAAGATTATAGAATTTAAAATAGGGGGAGCTTCTAAATAGTAAAGTGATAAAGTGTTTTTTAAATAAAGTGTTTTTTATAAATAAATTTATAATTTTTCTGTTTCAAATATTCTATCTGTATTAGTTTAGTAATGGGATTTTTAAAATTTATGTAACACAGTTAATTAACAGATAAATAGATCTATTTGTTATAATTGATATTTAAATTTATTTAATGTTGGTGATTTAATAAATGTTGCTAAAAAATATTTATGTATGAGAATCTATAAATATGGAAGATGAATTTATGCTTAATATTCTACTATATTATAAATAATATATGTACAAGTTTAAATCAAACAGAACTTTTAGAACGTTATACTTATTATAAGAAACTTAATCTTAAATATTTTCTATTTTTCAAAGTTTAATTAAATGCTAAATGTATAGAATAGAATAACAACAAGTACAGATAAATTTTACTGATTGACTTTATTAATTGTAGATTTTGTACTTTTATTAAGCGGGAAAATAAATAAAACAGGACAAATTTTGAAATTTTTGTTGACCAAAAAATTACAAAGTACATATGATAAATTCAAAAGAATCTGATCTTTGAATGTAATTGTACTTTTATGTACAATTTTATGTACGAATTTTTACCTTTGTTACTTGTCAAATTCACTTAATGTTTGTGTTATTCTAAAAATTTTAAAGCATATAGCTATTTAATTTATAAATTATTTCAGTAGGATGTTGATTAAGTAACCCATCATTCCGGTGAACATAAGAAAGATTAGCTAAAGGTGAAAACAATTAGCCCATTTCATCTTAATTATATTTAAAGTAATTGAACTATTTAAAAATTATTTTTATTTTTGTATTAAATGTCTAACATAGGGTTAAGGTTCTTAGAACAGACAATTCTTCTTTCATTGTTTTAAATATTCTCATTTTAATTTAAATCGAGGTCTTATAGATATTATGTGGGAATTCCGATCCTCTCAAGTTTAAAGAGCATAGAGGAATTGCCAAATACTTATTTTCTCTACTCTATTTTAAAAATGTCAAAACGGACGTGTTAAAAGTGCATATGCATCATATGTGAAGTTAATGTTTGGTACCTAACATAGGTAGTGGAAATGTCGCAGCATAAGGGCGGAGAGTTAGGTATACTCGTAATATTTCACTCTCGATTTTCCAACTCCTCCCCTCCAAAAGCTCCATTTAAAAGTTAGTCAGGACTGACAATGAATTCATATACATTTTAAAATAGTTAGCAAATTTTTTTAAACGATTCATGTCTTTTTTAATTTATTGTCGTTGAGTTTTAGTTGATTAAGGTCTAAACATGTTTAAATTATAATTAATATTATCCAGCATTTATAAAAGCGAAGATAATTATTAGAGTTACACGGAAGTTCCGGTTACGGTTCCGGAAAGTTCCGGTGTTTTTTTGGTTCCTGTTTTGGGAAACGGAACTCAAATTGGATTCAATACAAAATTAATTTTTTTTTCTAAAAAGCTTTAACGTTAAAGCTTTAACTTTCAAATCGCGTTTAAATTAGCGATAATAAAATTAATTTTTGTTTAATTTGGGTATTTTTTGTGTTTTAAACATTCTGAAAAAGAAAAATCATTATAAAAAAGAGAAATGTAGATGTATAAACACATATTACCATTTCTTGCTATCTCTCCAAATCCCTGATATCTCCGATATTTGTTACAAAAATAATCAGGAAATTCGGTTGGTTTAAGTTGAAATCAAGAATGTTATTATGAAATTAATCCGTTATGAAATCAACGGAATCCTATCTTACCGATATAAAAATTGGCTTTAACTTTTAGAAATTATGAGGAATAGGTGTATATGGAATAATCAAATATAGAATACCTGTTTTTCCAAGTTTTTCGAAAATTTCTTAACAAGTTCATTATTGGCAATTTCAATCAAAATTCTCATTTTAACTGAGAGCTAAATTTATGCCCCTGATATAGTTTAACAACAAAAACTTTATTAACAGGATCTATTTCAATTTTACTAAACGATTCTTTATTCTTATAAAGAAAATCAACTATTCTACTTTTTTGTTTTACATTCATTATCAATACAAAACGTTCCTTTATTTCAATATTTTTTAAATAAATAAATTCTCTTTTTTCTTCCCAATCATTTTTTATATTTAATCCAACTTCAAACATTTTACCTTTGTGTTGGGAAGATAGACATTCAAAATATAAATGACAATTCATACATTGGCATTATGTTATATTTATTTCCCGCCTATTTTCCATCCTCATTTTCCCTCTATTTAAGCTGTTCCCAAATACCCCATTTCAGTTCACTTAGTTGTTCAGTTCTCATTCCTATTTAATTTATTCAGCGCTTTATTCTTCCACCTTTAATTTATATTGATTTGACTTAATAAATATTTTGACTGTTTGTCAAAGTTTCTTTTGTTGTAACGAGTACACAACAAAATTGGCGCGGTCGACATACTTAATTTGACCGAAGTATTTTATTGAAATTCTACTTTATTTATTCGACTACATTCGACTATTTATTTGGAATTTCATTTTGTTTATTCTGGTCGACTTTCTTCAATTTCGACAAATTTTGCTTCGTCAAATTTAAAATTTATTTTGCTTATTCGACTCGACATATTTGAAATTTTTATTGGCGCAACCCGACTCGGCCAATAAATCGAATTTACTTACCTTGGCGGTAGTAAATTTTCAACAAATCCGACAAAAAAATTGTTGGCCTAGGCGGCTCATACAATTTCTCCGAGACGGAGTTTTTCTAAATCTTCAAAAAAAATTGTTAACCTAGGCGGTTTAGACAATTTCTCCGAGACGGAGTTTTTCTCAACTCATCAATAAAAAAATTGTTAGCTTTGTAAGCAAAACAATCTCCTTGGTGGAGTTTTTAAAATCAATCAATAATAATGGACGCCAAGCAATTACAACAAGTTTTGGAAGCGGTTCTCAAGCAACAAGCCCAGACCACCTCCACAGCCAATAATGCAACACTTGCTTCTGCGTTAAGTGCACGCATCACGACCTTCAATTATGATCCTGAAAACGGATCGACATTTGAAAGCTGGTTCAAAAGGTTTGGCACCTTAATAAATGATGATGGGAAAGACCTCCCAGATGCTTCGAAGGTTAGGCTGTTGGTAGGAAAATTTGGAGAAGAAGAATACGCCAAATACAGCAACAGCGTAGCTCCCGACACACCCGATATCATTACGTTCAATGATACGGTTAAGAATCTGAAACTCCTTTTTGCCGACATACGTTCATTATTTGTAAGACGCTTTGAGTGTCTCAAGATTAAACAGCAACCAAACCAAGACATTGATTCATTGATTGGACAGATTAATGCAGCATGCGAAAATGCTCAAATGGCACTCACTAAGGAAGACCTTAAGTGCCTCATCTTCATCATTGCTTTGCGTGATGATGCTCACGACATTCGACAAAAATGTCTCCAAATTCTGGAAGATGCCAGAGTAAAGAAAAAGTCCATCAACCTGAAAGAATTAGCGGAAGAATGTAGAGCTTATCAGCTCGTCAAAGAAAGCGCTTTATCACTGAACAACCCACGAGTCGACACCAATGCCATCCGTGCTAAGCCACAGCATTTGAAAGATAAAGGAGGCAAACAAAACCAAAAGTTTGTACGGCACTTTGCTAAGGCAGAACCAAAGCTTACACAAACTTCAAATTCTCGTGGAAAACCTACACATGCTTGTGCATCTTGCGGCCGAACCGATCATTGGCGCAACGATTGCCGATTCAAAGATGTGACTTGCAACAAGTGCAAGAAGAAAGGTCACATAGCTAAGGTTTGTCGAAGCACATACGCTGCTAATTCAATCAGTATTGTGCGAAAACCTGTCAAAAGCTTCTTCACCATCAACAACCAAGGTGAATGGTGGAAAGTAAATGTTAACATAAACGGATCATCACATCGTATGAATGTTGACACTGGCGCTCAAGCCACCTTAATCACGACACAACTATGGAATAAGCTTGGAAAACCCCAATTGTTTTCCGCCGACATTGAGACCATGAACTGCAACGGACAATCATTTGCGACCGAAGGCAAATTCGATTGTATGGTTTCTTACAAGAATAGCACACCTATTGAATTAACTGCCTATGTTAGTCAAGCAGTTAAACACGATCTAATGGGTATTCCATGGATTAAAGATCTGGAAGTAATCCCAAAAGAGATCATGAAGCCCTGTCATCTTCAATCTATTTCTGCAAATTTACCAATCACCGATAGGAATTCACTAATCAATTCACTGCAAACAAACTTCTCAGATGTTTTTGGCAAAGAACTTGGCCATGTTAAGAAGTTTAAAGCTCACTTGTATCTCAAACAAGGAGCCACACCAACATTTTGTAAAGCAAGACCAGTTCCATATGGTGCTTTACCTGCAGTTAATGCTGAATTGGATCGATTAGTGGAAATCGGAGCAATCAAACCAATCAACTTTAGTCATTGGGCAGCTCCAGTTCTAGCCGTCAAGAAGAAAAATGGCAAAACACGAATTTGCATTGATTTTTCTACTGGCTTGAACAATGCATTAGAATTAAACAGGCACCCATTACCTCGTCCTGAAGATATTTATATGGCATTAAACGGTGCCAAATTCTTCTCGCGTCTTGACTTACGCGATGCTTATCTTCAGATGGAACTCGATGAGGAATCAAAGAAATTATGTGCTATTAACACACACAGAGGCTTATTTCAATGCCAACGACTTCCATTTGGAGTGAAGTCGGCACCATCAATTTTCCAGCATTTAATCGATCAACTGATTTCTGGAATTTCAGGAGTTTTTGGTTATCTTGATGATATTGTCATCGCATCCAAAACATTCAAAGACCATACAAGAACTCTGAAATTACTGCTGAAAAGAATTCAAGATTATGGATTAAAGTTGCAACTGGAAAAATGCGATTTTCTGCAAGAAAAGCTTTTATTTCTCGGTCATGTCGTTTCACCAGAAGGCATCAAACCGGACCCAGGTCGATCTGAGGCCATCCGAAACATGCCAGCACCACACGACAAAAGTACACTTCGTTCATTTTTAGGAGCTCTGACTTACTATGGAAGGTTTATCAAGAAAATGCGTGAAATCAGATCACCTCTTGATGAGCTGCTTAAAAAGGACATTGAATGGAAGTGGACCGAAACCCACCAAAAAGCATTTGAAAGAGCAAAGGAAATAATGCTTTCTGATTTATTGCTGACCCACTACGATCCCAAACTGCCAATAATCGTAGCAGCAGACGCTTCAAAAGACCAAGCATGGCCCAAGCATGGCTCTAAATTAAGCAAATTTAGGCCAGGAGAACCAGTTTACCTTCTCAATTACCGCCTGAACAAAACAGAATGGCTTAGCGGAACCATAATTGAGCAAGTCAAGAACTCACCAACTTATAGAGTGAAAGTCCCAGCTATCGGACGAGACGTCCATCGGCATGCAAATCAATTGAGGAAGCGACACCCAATTGAGATGGACACTCCGAAGGATGAAGGAACGACTCTTGATCGTCGAACACCAGCTAGGACACCAGAACAAATTCGCCAAATTTCTCCACGGCACGAAAGCCCGAAAAATTTGAGTCCTAAAGGAAGACCACAGCGAAACCGAAGACCGATCAATCGCCTTGACCCTGATCCTGACAAGAAGCGATATTAAGAACACCGAAGGGAAGCTTTATCTCAAGAAGGGAGATGTTGGGAAGATAGACATTCAAAATATAAATGACAATTCATACATTGGCATTATGTTATATTTATTTCCCGCCTATTTTCCATCCTCATTTTCCCTCTATTTAAGCTGTTCCCAAATACCCCATTTCAGTACCCCATTTCAGTTCCCATACCCCATTTCAGTTCCCAAATACCCCACCTTTAATTTATATTGATTTGACTTAATAAATATTTTGACTGTTTGTCAAAGTTTCTTTTGTTGTAACGAGTACACAACACTTTGATTTGGATTTTCAACAGAACAACCAAATATGAGAAAAGAATAATAATAAATTTATTCATATTAAATATTAATTAGGGTTGTAGGTTCTGGACCGAACCGAACCGAAGAAACGATGATTTTTCGGTTGGGATATCGGTTCGGATCCGGATATCCGAAAATTTCGGTTCGGTTCCAGATATCCGAAGAATTTTCAGGAACCGACAACCCTTGATGTTGTAATAATGAAATATATTAAAATAATTAGACAATTTTTAAGAATCTGTTTGTTTGAGCAAGTTATTGCAAGTTATTTACTCTTAGGCTGTTTTCAATTTAACAGTTCGGGCATAATTTGGTTGAATTATTTTTTGAGGGGAAGCAAGTCGATTTGTGTGGTAGTAAGTTGAAGTGGTTAAAAGTAGAAGTTCAACAAACAGATTCTTTAAAAATTGTTTAATTATTTTAATTTTTCATTAATACAACATTATAGACATTTCAAAATTTATCGAACATATTTATTAATAAATTCAGCTTTATTTTTAATGATAAACATCAATAAATCTCATTTCATGTTACCGACCATGTTGTAAATATATTGTCTAAATTTCAGATGATTAAATTGAATTTTATCATTATCATATATTTAATTATATTTCTGAAAATTCAATGCTATGGGAAACTTGTTCATGTTGACGTGAAAATCAAAGATGATTGGAAAGAAAAAAGAGAATTTGTTTATTTAAAGAATGTTGAAATAAAGGATCGTTTTGTGTTGAAAGTAATTGAAAAGACAAATAATCGATATGATGGCTTTAATAAAAACATAGATGGATATTTACGTGCAATTAAATTTAACCAAGATAAAAATATGTTTGAAGTTGAAATAAGTGATAGATCAGAATATATTCCATCTGATCAATTAAGAAGGAAAATTTTGATTGAAATTACTACTAATGAATTATTTCAAAAGTTTCTGCATGGGTTTGAAAAAATGGTATATTTTTATTAATTGAATTTTAATTCCACAACTAGCAAAGAAAAAGTAAAAGAAAGAAAAGGAAATCGGCTTCCATAACTATTCTAATTTGTGTTAAAATTAAGGTACACCGAATATAAATTTATTGAAAATATTAATTGTTATGTAATTAAATATTGTACAATAAGGTTGTCGATAGTTGTAAATTTTCGGATATTATCTTGGGATATTTTAGGATTGAGTTTAGGATTGAGTGTATTTGGGGAATTATAGTATCAACTGTTTTATTACGTTAAAATGGAATTGGTGACTCACTACCCCTCTCAAACACCTATAAATTGCATTTCATACATGAATCCGCATTACAACTAAGTTTCTCAGCAGTCCTTTCTTTTGCTTGACTTGGCCGTCATGGGATTTGTGTATACAATAAAGAAAGATGTATATCACGAGGGTTTGGGGAGATATCGAAAAATTAAGTGGAATGGTTTTAAAGATATCCGAAAATCCAGGTGATTTGCGAAGAGGCAACCTTATTGTACAAGAGTGAAAATAATTTCAGCTTATACAAAACATAATGAGGCCAATGTTTTTAAAACCTAAAAATCCGATCCCAAAAGGTATCATATCTATTCACAATTGATCATAAATTTAAGATACTCCGAAAGAATAATTTTATTGAAATGAATGATAATCGTTTTGAAACATCAATATTAGATAATAATTTAAAAAATAACACTAAACTTAGCTTAGTTGAAGAAAATATTGAATCTTATAAAGACAAACTTTCATCAACTTATTGGACGGAAATTAATTTAATTAGATATAAAATTGAATTGTTAGGAAAACAAAAATTAGAAAATCCGAAAGGAGAATTAAAAAGCAGAATTATTGAGATTGGAAATAAAATAAGTAAATCGTTTTTTTATTTTTTATATTTATCCCTATTTAAATTTCCACACTGTATGCCTAGAAATATACATATATTATATTTTTTAATAATATAGGAGGAATAATTGAAGGTAATAAACGAAACTGTTTTAATTGTAAAATTACACTTACCATAACATGGTATAGATACCTAAAAGGACATTATTTGTGCAATACTTGTAACAAGTATAAAATAATTAGTGGCAAAATGCGACCTGAAGTAAGTTTGTATGAACTATAATGTTCTATATTTATTCATTTACACATTATTAGGGATCTTATTTATGTTTATGGATTTTAATATTTTTCTAAAAATCTAAGAGAACATTACTTTTGCCCTTGCGGTAAATTTAAACATAAAAAAATAATTAGTTACAAGCAACCTTAGACAATATCAGTTCTTTGATAGTATAAGAAATGCTTAAAAAAATTCTCTGAGAACTAGCCTCAACTCCTATTTTTATAACTATTTTAGCGAATCACAAATGATCGAAAATGTCTTACTTGCGGAGAATCAAAAACATCAATGTGGTACCGTCATTCAGAGCCGGAAAAATATATATGTAATACCTGTTACAAGAAACGACAAAGATTAAATAAGAAAACAAATAAAAATCAAACAGAACAGGAATCGAATAAATAGTATTTAATAGATTATAATTTTCGAACTTTAATTTTCTGAGTTCATTGAACAAATTCTAAAATTATATAAAATATAACATATGTAATTTCATTGAAAAACAAAATTCTTTAATTGTTACCAAGATAACTGTTAAATAAACCTGTTTATTTTCATTATTTTATTTATTTTATGACCCTCTTAATCACATCTAATCACTCGTTGGTTAATTTCTCCGGGGTTAACTTCTCGCTAGAGTCTATCACTCAACAATTGGAACGGGAAGGCGCCTTAAATCTGCCAAAAGACTGTGCTTATAATTTTATAAAATATTTAAATACTGAAATTAAGGGTGCAAAACTTCCAAATGTATCTACGGTTTCTGGGAGCTAGTTGAGACGGTTAGATTAGAGCCACAAATATATCAGAAAACTAATAATGAGTGCAATTAGAAGCTTCATGTCCAATTCTTCAATCTTCAACCTATTCATCAATCTGAAACAACAGATTCTGAAGAAGAAAATTTTGTTGAAAATAATCGTCTTTAATATCCCTGGTGGTAGCTCCTCGATAGGCTACATCCGCAGGATTATTTTCACCTGCTATATGCTTCACTGGAAATTCACTAATTTTATTTATCCTATTTTTGACGAAGCGATCTAAGCGCTTTTCACTTAACAAAAAAACTTAAACATCCGCTGAGTCCGTCCATACTTGTACCTTTTCTATTGGAACTTCTTTCTCTTGTTGTCCATACTTGTACCTTTTCTATTGGAACTTCTTTCTCTTGTTGTTTCCTAACAAACAAAGCATACTCGCATCATAATATGTTAGCGTGTAGCTCCAGACTTGGAATAGTTTCCCGAAAATTAGTTTTGCGTGAAATCTGTCCTTTTCTTTGACCCTCAAATATACTGCGACACCTAACGCCCTGCTTTCAATAAGAATATTTTAGAGTATGGTTTATTCATTTAAGTTTATGTTTATTATAATTTACTATTTTAGAATTTTTAAAAAAAAACGAGTACATACAAATTTTACTAATTGACATTATTAAGCGTAGATTTTGTAATTTTATTAAGTGGGAAAATAAATAAAATAGGACAAATTATGAAATTTTTGTTGACCAAAAAATTACAAAGTACATATGATTAAATTCAAAAGAATCTGATCTTTAAATGTAATTGCACATTTATGTACAATTTTATGTACTAATTTTTACACTTGTCACGTGTTAAAATTATTAAATGTTTGTGTTATTCTAAAAACTACTGTAAGGCAAATAGCTAATTAATTCATAAATAGAGCCAGGATTTTTAGGCACGATAAAGTTAAAAATAGGCGCCTATATAGGCACTCAAAAACTGCCAAAATAAGCACCAAAATCCGAAAAAAAGGCAAAATAGGCAGTATTTTTTCGAGATTTTCTGATTTAAATTGACTAAATTTTATCAAAAAAGTTAAATCTAAGCAATAAACTGTTAAATAAATTAAATTCGACGATCAGAATTACATATAAATTAATTTATATTAATTAGTTTGTTTCCAAAAATAATTTGATGAATTTTTCAAACGAAAATTCCCCCAAAAAGATTTTTTGACAAAAATTTTTTAAAAAAATTTTATATTTTACCAGAAAAAAATTTCAGACAGCAATTTTCTAAAAAAATGCTCAAAAATTCGCAAATTTTAGTAAAAATATGCAAAATAGGCTAAAAAAAGGCAAAATAGAGCATTTTTCCAGAAAAAGCTAAAATAGGCAATTTTAGGCAACGATAAAAGTAGTTAGAAAGCAGATTTCAGTAAAATAACACCGGATTTGAACGTTTCAGCATCAGGCCTATCTAGGAAAAAAACAGGCATTTGCCTAAAAATCCTGGCTCTAATAATAATTATTATGAAACTTCGATATTAGAAGAAAGTATAGAAAATATAAATAAAAAGGAATTATCAAATGAAAATATAAAAAATAACAACGACAAACTTGTGTCAAGTTATTGGACGGAAATTAATTTAATTGGGTATAAAATTGAATTGTTAGAAAAACAAAAGTTTGAATATACGAATGAATTAAAAAGCAGGATTATTTATATTGGCAATAAAATAAGTGAATAAATTTTCATTCTAGTACAAACATTATCTGACATAAAAAATTTTTACTCTTAATTATTTAATATAGGTGAAGTTAATGAAGGAAATCTGCGAAATTGTTTCAATTGCGGAGCTAAACAAAGTAAACAATGGGATAAATATTTAAAAGAACAATTTTTGTGTCATGTTTGTGGTGTTTATAAACGGAATATTGGAAAGCTCAGACCAAGAGAAATGTTGCTTAAAACTAAAAAGGTTTACGTTATTCAATCTATCGATATGTTTAAATACTAACGGAGTAGTTGGTCTTTCGCCGTCCACAAAGCTACTCAAAAAAATCTAACTCGAAATCAACCTACCACAACCTAAAAATTGGCCATAATTCAAAGTGTTTCGCTTACTTTCGCCCCACCTGGCTATCTATTTAAATGAATTTTTATTTAATTCTGAACTTACTGAAAGTTGTTTTGTCAAAACGTTGAAGACCTATAAAGATATAAGCAAAATGTTTTTATGTAATTGAACATAATAGGCTCTATTTAATACCGGTATATAACTTCACATTAAGTAATTTAAGGACGATCGTAAATGTTTTATTTGCGGTGTTACACAAACATTCTGTTGGCGCCGTCATTCAGAACCGGGAAGTTATATATGTAATGCATGTGGCTGTAAACTAAGAAAAGAAGCTATAAAGAAGAGAAAACCAAAAATTTAATAGAAAAGTTTAAAATATTATAGAAATTTAATGAAAATTCTGATTTAATATTTATAAAAGTTTAATTGTAACAATTATATAATTATTTAATGACAATTATACGAACTTTTGTCAATTCAACCAAAACTAAGACTGTTAATAATCTTACAGATAACTTTCTGATAATTCTGTTTTGTCTTAGTCTTCTACTTTTGATAAGAAATTTTGTTGCTTTTCAACATTATTCAGCTTTAAACATTCAATCTTTATGATAGAAGAGAAGAATGAGAAGATGAAAAATGTACGGACAAACATTTGTGGACGATGGGGAGGGGGCAATAATGCGATAGTACCAAAAAAATTTTTGCAATTTTATTTTAAATTTTATGTATTTAAAAACAAAATTTATTCAAATCTTGTAGTTTTTTCATCTTCACATGGAAAGATTTTACTTGATCATTAACATTTTTTCAACAATTGTTAAGTAATAATTAGTTGTAATTCGCAATTTATCATTAAAACTTAAAAAATGTAATTTCAAAACTAAAATTCTCAACTATTTGCGCAAATAAATTTTTGGTCATTATCATGAAAAAAACTCAAACAGTATTTTATTTCCAGGAATCAGAAACTTAGGATGTTGCCTTACAAATCTATAATTGTAATACAATGGAGATTGATAGAATTTAAAGATAAATCCTCGAATAAAACCTATCCATAATCTAATACTTTAATAATGCATCATATTTCAAAATTTATTAAAGATGGCATTTAAATAGTTAAATAGATTTAATCCATAGATTTATCAGTAAAGTTAGCAGTAAACGATCTTATATTTGAGGTCACAAAAATTTGTTAATATAGATTCTTCTGTGTCTTCATAAATGTTATCGTTTTAAAACAAATTAAATTATGTAAATAAATCTATTAATTTAATATTTATCTTGGTAACAATTAAAAAATTTTGTGTTTCACTGAGATTACATAGATTATATTTACATGGTTTTATAATTTGTTCAATAAACCTAGAAAATTAAAGTTAGAAAATCATTAACATCTAATAATTTTTATATTCCTGTTTAGTTTGATTTTTATTTGTTTTCTTCTTTATTCTGATTGTTTTATATAACAAGTATGACATATATATTGTTCAGGGTTAGAATGACGGTACCACTTTGATGTTTTTGTTGCTTCGCAAGTATATATAGGCGCCTATTTTTAACTTTTTAGTGCCTAAACATCCTGTCTCTACTTATGATCATAGAAAAATATTAATCGTTGTCTGAAAACATTTAGTTGAATTTTAATAATTATTTAATCCGCTTAGCACAAGGAGGGCTAATTATTTATGCACAACCTAAGTATTTATAACTTACAGTTTGTAAAATACAAATTTTAGCCATAGAATACTAGAGAAATGAAGATTGTTTCTAGAGTCAACTCGACGGGATTTTTATCAATTGAAGCGAACCAAATGAAAATTTTTTGTGAAATTCAGGATGAATTTTATTTAAACGAGTAAAAATAAAACAAAAATAAAGAAGAAAAGGATAACAATCAAAAAACATGGAAAATTACTTATATGTATTTACAAATAAGTATTGAATTCTGTTAATCTTGAACTTTTTAGAATGTAGGCATTCAAAGATTATATGAAAAAATTTTTTTATTTAATATTTAAACTCTTTAATAATTTACAGTAATTTTAATTATTTGCTTATAATTTCTTTAATTCCTCATTGTTTTGATTATCAACTGTTGTGAAAAATTAAGGAAAAATAATAATGCACAATTGTTTGTGTGAAAACTCATAAAATTAATAGCTCAGGGTGTTTCACCAGAAAAGCCCTTTTTAAAAATTAATAACTTTTAACTGAGTTGACCGATTTTAATTAATTTGGTATTTTTATCTATATTTTATAAGGTTTTTTTCTAAAATTTTGTTCGAAAAAAAGGTTTCGAAATAAAGTTTTTATCGAAAATTTTGTCGAAAAAAAATTTTGTTTCAATTTCAATACTCTACCGTTCCCTTATCTCCCTCTTTTCATTGTGTGTTATTTAGAGACCGGCGCAGGACGGGATCCCGACGGGATTTTCCGGGATCCCGATCCCGAAATCCCGGATTTTTTTTATTTTCGGGATCCGGGATTTCTCCCTCGGGATCCCGTCCCGGCATAGGTTAAAAAATAAAATCCCGACTCGGCATCCCGGACATTTTTTTATAATTTCGGGATTTTTATAATTTTCAAAATTTTCGCCTGCGGCGCTGAAAAAAGAAGAAATCTGGCTTTTTGTCCTTTAAAAATTCTCAAAATTTTCGCCTGCGGCGCAAAGAAGGAAGATTTTTGGCTTAAGTGTCATCCAAAATTTTAAAAATTTTCGCCTGCGGCGCTGAAAACGGATTCGTTTTGAGTTATTATTGGAGTAAGTGGACGAATATTTATACATAGTGGGATTTTATCAAGGGACCTAGTGAATAATCCACCGATATCCCTCTAAATCCATTATAGAGGGAATTAAAGGAGGAGGACAATCAATTATAAAAAATTATTTATATTTTTACAAATTTAGTTTTATTTACTTAATATAAATTGCAGTATTTTATGCACTTTATTCATAAAAAGTTTAAATTTTTTATTTTGAAAAAATCCCGAATCCCGGGCGGGATCCCGGATAATTTTTTTCGGGATTTTTGAAATTCGGTATTTTTTCGGGATTTCTCCCTCGGGATCCCGTCCGGCATCGGGTAAGAAAAAATCCCGACTCGGGATCCCGGAAGTGCGATTTTGCCGGTCTCTAGTGTTATCTAGTGCATTTATTTTCTTGCTAGTGTTGAAGAGTAAATACTGTATTGCAGTTGTAGTGTCTATCGCCTAATGTTTACTCTAGTGTCTATCGCCGCTCGTAGCAAAAAAAGGGAGAAAGAATGCATGTGGGGAAAAAGGGAAATCAGAACAGTAGAGTACGAAATTATCTCGGTTATGGTTCGAATTTCGAATTTAGAAAATTCGTTTTCTTAGAAAAAACTTATTGATTTTTCAAAAAAGGGATTTTCTGGTGAAACACCTTGTATGTATATCGTCTGCTGGAAAAACATTTGAAAAATTATTTAGGATGCAGAATGAGTTTAACTTTATAGTTTTTTGTATTTTTTATAAGTATTATATACATATCATATATATTATGATATGCATAATTTTACATCAATTAATGTTGCTAGACTCGAATAGAGTTTCGTTGAATTATAATTCGCTTTCTTTATTTTTTGTTGTCTTTTGTAACATTTATTACAAATATAGTGTTCAGGCATTGAATGACGGTACCAATTAGATGTTTTTGTTACTCCGCAAATAAAACAATTTCTATCAGGTGTGATTCGCTAAAATATTCATTAAATTGTAATTATGTAGAGTAGATTTCCCTTAGAAATATTCTCTTTCTTTTGGAATGTTTATTAAAAATCTAATTATATGATGTATTATATTAATATATCAAATTATATAGTATGCAAATAGAAAACACCTCTAGGTTTCAAAACTATTTTTGTGCATTATAGATATGCCAAGTTCCCTAAAAATGCAATGGGTATGGGTAAATATCGAGCTTGATGTCCTCATGTCCGCAAAGGGAATTTTGCAAAAAATATTTTTTGCTGCAATCACTCCTTTCTCTCTCTTTCTAATGATTTGTTAATTAAGGAATATTGCTGGTTCAGATTGAAATTGAGACTGATTATGATACATTACCGTTATGCAATCAAGGGTAGACGATCTTATCGATATCTAATAATGGCAAACCTTTTTAGTATTAATAAACAAGTTTTTTTGTCTATGCTTTCCAAATTTTTTGTTATAATCACCACAAGTATGACACAAATAGTGTCCTTTGAGATATTTATGCCACGGTGTTTTAATTTGTTTAACACCACAATTGAAACAATCTCGCTCCTTCTTTTCAATAGTTAATCCTATAAGATCAAAATATATTGTTATTTGCTAGAGATGTTTTCAGTTTGATATGACAGCGGGCATATTTTTTCTATTAACATAAAATTTTTTACTTATTTTATTTCCAATTTCAATAATTCTGCTTTCGAATTCTTTCGGATATTCAAATTTTTGTTTTTCTAACAAATCAAATTCATATGCAATTAAATTAATTTCCGTCCAATAACTTGATAAAAGTTTGTCTTTGTAATTTTCTATAGTTTGTTTTAATAATTCTTTTTTATTTATTTTTGTATTTTCTAAACTCTCGTCTAATATCGAAGTTTTATAACAATTACCATTTTCAATAAAATTACAATTTCGGAGTACCTTAAATTTAACACAAATTAGAGTTATTATAAAGGCAGATTTCTATTTTATTGCTGTTAATTTTTTGTTTGGTATCTAGTTGTGACTATAACAAATAAGAAATGGAAATTCTATTAACAAAAATTACCATTTTTTTAAACCCAGGCAGAAAATTTTGAATTATTTCATTATTAGTAATTTCAATCAAAATTTTCTTTTTTAATTGATCAGAAGAAATATATTCTGATCTATCAAATAGTTCAACTTCAAACACATTTTTATCTAGATTTAAATAAATTGAACGCAAATATCCTTCTATATTTTTATTAAAACCATCATGTTGATTATTTTTCTTTTCAACTACCCTCACCACATAACGATCCTTTATTTCAAAATTTTTTAAATAGATAAATTCTCTTTTTTCTTTCCAATTATCACTAATTTTCACTTCCACACTAATAATTCTCCCTAAACACCGAATTTTCAAAAGAATAAATAAATATATGAAAATTATATAATTAAATTTAATCATCTAAAATTTGGAAAATTTAAGTTAAAAAAATTAGAAGAGCCTCAGTTTTGAAACCTTTTTGTATTCCTTAAAAAATTATATTCTAAAGAATCTTAGAGTAATTCCGTCATATACCCCGGAAACCAATTTGGATAAACAATGTCATTCGAAAGAGCTGGGCGAACTGAGATGAACGACATTAAATTTAAGCTGTGGTTACAATTGTAAGTCTGAGACAGATATACCAGTTCAAAATGGAACTGGTATACCCATAGCCTCGCGCATGTATTAGGACACGCGCTTTGCGGAGTGTCATCGGTCGCTGGGTTCTGGGCTCGTAGCATAGCCAACATGGCCTATCCTTTAAAAACATTACGGATACTTTAGGCAGGATGCCATTGTAAGGAGTCAAGAGAGTATATACATTAAGAACCGGGTCCAAAAAATTTTTTTATGAAAATTTTTATAAAAAATTGAAAAAATCCCAAACTCCAAAAATTATTTTTACCGAATTAAAAAGACCGAATTTATTTGCAAAATCCGGCCGGATCATGTCCGGCATGGGTGTGAAATCCAAAAAATGCCTAATAACAAACAAAGGAATTGCTATTGATAAATAAATTAAAATATCAATCGACAAAAAATGAAAATATTTATTTATTAATGCCGCAAAAAAATTAAAATATTGTTTACAAATTCGAATATCCAAAGACTATTGTTATTATTTAATAGAAATTTTAAAAATTTTATTTTTATTACTATTTTTATGATTGAAAAATTTAATGAGTTTTGAGTTATGAATTGAGTTTCATTTATGTTAATGACATTGTTTGACTCGACATTAGGTACAAAATGTTATAGAGTAACAATAAACTTTGGCAAATTATTTAGAAATTTGCACTTTTTCCAGCTGACACGGCTGATATAATTAGTAAACAAAATTAATTTTTGAGCAATTTTGTTAATATTTCTACCAGATTTATGCCCTTATATTTCATTAGAAGTTAAAACTTTAACATATATTCATAGAGTCTCAATCATTTTTAAATTATTTTCCCCAACAAAAATGATTCCAGAAACTGCCAGGAATTTAGCTAAATCATTAAAAAACGTTTAGATTTCTTTAGAAATATTTGGCATACACATCAGATAAACTATAAATTACTGGCAGAATAATTGCCTAATTAAATATAAAATTCCCAACTTCAAATTTCATCATAAAATATAAAAGAATTTAAACATGATTGAGACTCTAAGATTAAATGACTCATTTTTAAATTCTAATGAAATTAAGGGCATAAAGCATGTAGAAAAAGTTACAAAATTGCTCAATAATTAATTTTGTTTACCAATTATATTAGCCGTGTAAATTGAACAAAGTGCAAATTTTTAAATTATTTGCCAAAGTTTGTGATTACTCAATAAAATTTTTTCCTTATTTAATGTCGAGTCGATACAATTTCATTATTATAAATGAGAATCAATTCATAATTATATTTTTTAATAATAAAAATATTTATAAAAATAAAATCAGAATATTTCTGTTAATTAATACAGAACAGTCTTCTGATATTCAATTATGTCAATTGACCTTTTAATTGATTTATCAATAGCAATTTCTTTCTTGTTTGTTATTTGGCCTTTCAATTAAAATCAGAATTTCGGACTGGATTTTAGGATTTTTTCGAATCTTTCAAAAAAAATTTTATAATTGTTTGCGTTAAATTATACATGTTATAATTAGGCACTCAAAAACATGCAAATAATGTTTTGTATGTGAATATTCTTTGAATTGTGAATATTTCTTGAATTTTTTAAGATTTTAGAAAGGCGATTTTAACTTTAAGAAATTTCGAGGGATAAGGAAAAGAATGGTCGCAGTCCCACTTGGAGTAGGTGCCGACTATGAGAAAAGGTTTTGGAACCATCTTCCTGCTTTGCAATACCCTGAAAATTCCCTTTATTTTTTGATCGGACTCGTAAAGAGAAGTAAACCGGTATATTTTTAATATTAAAATTTAGTATGAATAAATGTATTATTGTTCTATTCTTCTATTTGGTTGTTCTGTTGAATATCCAAATAAAGGGTAGAATGGTTGAGGTTGGATTAAAAATAAAAGAAGATTGGAAAGATAAAAGAGAATTTATTTATTTAAAAAATATTCAAATAAAGAAACGTTTTGTATTGATAATGAATGTAAATCAGGGAAATAAAATTGAAAATTATTTCAATCAAAAAACTGAATCGTTTTGTAAAATTGAAATAGATCCTGTTGAAAAAGTTTTTATTGTTAAACTAAATAACAGCTCTAAATTTAGCTCACAATTAAAAATGAGAATTTTAATTGAAATTGACAATAATGAAATTGTCAGGAAATTTTTGAAAGACTTGGGAAAGCAGGTATTTTATATTTGATTGTTCGAAAATTAAGCCTCAAATTTAATCTTTCTAAGAGTCGCCTAAATAATAATTTTATCACAAATAATAATTATTATGAAACTTCTATATTAGAAGAAAATTTAGAAAAAATTAATAAAAACGAATTATTAAAAGAAAATATACAAAATTACAAAGACAAACTTTTATCAAGTTATTGGACGAAAATTAATTTAATTGGGTATAAAATTGAATTGTTAGAAAAACAAAAAGTTGAATATCCGAAGGAATTAGTATGCGAAATTATTGACATTGGAAATAAAATAAGTAAATTAGTTTTTTATTTTTGTTTATTCGCTCATTTACTAAAAATTTAATTTCAAATATTAAAGATGGAATGATTGATGAAACTAAGAGAATATGTTTAAATTGTCGAGCTAAAAAATCTATGAAATGGCATATATACATAAAAGAAATTTTTTTGTGCCACAAATGTGGAGATTATAATCGAAAATTTGGGAAGCATAGACAAAAAGAATTGTGGAATAAAATAATAAAGGTTTGTCTTTATACAAATTAGTAAGATCTTAGAAAATAATTATAAGTAGATTTCTCATTAGGTAAATAATTAGATTTATGCGTCACCAATTTTGTAGAGTTTTTCGATTATTATATAAGATTGATCACAAGGTATTCCACATAGTATAACTGCTTTGAAAGTCAAGAAATAAAATGAAAAATTATTTATTTTTATCATTATATGAAGGTAATGCGTATATTTGTAGTTCCATTATATTTATTGCCAAAAACAATTTTAATGAATTTTTCTTAAGGAGGATCGTCGCTGTTACATCTGTGGTGTTAAACAAACATCAAAATGGAATCGTCATTCAGAACCTGGTCTTTATTTATGTAATAGCTGTTACCAAAAACTAAGATAAAGAAAAAAACATTAATATTTAAAAGAAAAGGAATCGAATAAAGGTAGAATTAAGAATTTGTTAATTCAGAAATGACTGACTAAATTTAAAAAATAATTAAACACTTTTCTATAAATCATTATTAAAAATAAGCTTTTAGGTTAAAAACATTTTCTGAAAAGTAATGGTGTGAGAAGCTCGAACCTGTCGTTATTTTTAAATATCTTATGTTAACAGGACATATCTACGGCTATAGAATCTTTTTTTGGAGTTTACACTATGGAATAACTATAGCAAACTATTTGTAAACTATTTTGGATAATTTCCGTAAAAATATGCTTTTTCAAAGTTTCTTATTATTTTTAGTAAAAAACATACAATATTCGACAATTTTATCACATTTTTTAATAAATTAGATTTTTCTCAATTTTTGTCAAATATTTTTTCAGAAATTTAAAACTTTTTAAAATATTTATTTTAGTATTACCTTTGTATTAAAATTGGAATTCTTGTGCAATTAATGTTTTATCGATAAATTTTGAACGGAGATAGAATATATCTGGATTTTTTGCATTACCTCCTGTTAAGCCTCAAAAGGTAAATTCCAGTCGACTCCCTACATTTCTACCAATCTGAGTTTTTTCTCAATTTTTATTATTTATTTAAATTATTATTTATTATTTATTTAATTTATTATTTATTTAAAAGGGCTCTTCGAGCTGGTACATATGATTTAATTATTTAAACACGATTATGAGTCAACTTTTCGCAGGACCAATTTATTGTCCGGTTGCAAATGATTAAAACAAATAGTCATAATTTTGTTAACTTAAGTTAAAATTATTGATTTTAGTGTTATATGAATTATTAAATGAATACTTAACAAAACAACGGCAAATGTATGTTTGGCTCACTACTTGTCCGCAAGAGAATCTGCATTTTTCATACCTTTCTTTGCATTATTTTTGCGTTAGGAGTGGTACGCGTTTATTTTTATTTTTCCGTTACAGTAATAAAAAATAATCAGTTATAAAATAAATATAATCTTTCTCAAATATATTTTTAAGATATCAGCGGTATAAAAACCTTTATGGGATTATAATTTAAGGATATAAACCCGAGATAAGGCGTAAATGTACAAGTGTCAAAAAATTATTAAAAGGCATTTTGCAGATAAGTTGCATGGATAGGCATTTTCTTCTGCTTATAGATAATTAAAGGATGAATATTAGTTTGAATTTAAAGGATATATTCAAAATAGTTAGAAATTAAATGTAATTCCATGTTTATGTTTTCAGCTGCTTTAAAATTTTCATAGTGTTTATAAAATATTTCTTTTATCAGCTTCATTTCCATATTGATTTATATTTGACTTCTTTTTTACATATCTTTCCCGATCGTAACATGATTTACATATATATTGTCCCGGTTCTGAATGATTCAACCATATTTTTGATTGTTTAATTCCGCAATTACAACAATAACGATTCGCCTTAAATGAATTTTGTTAGCACATCAATATTAAGAATGAAATTTCGATTTATAATTTTGTAAAGGAAAAGCGGATGGGCCCGAAACGGAATTATCAGCACATCAGAAATCATTTGAAATCGTATCGGAGATTTCCAAGGCCCAGACTTAATTCATTGGCTAACGGAAAACTATTGAACTTCCTGAACTTCCTTCAGATATTGGGTACCATTTTTAACCCGCATGTGTAATATTTTAGTAATTTCATATAAATATGCTCGAAACTTTCAATCTACTCATTTACGTTTATAAAAGCATTGTTAATTATAAGATGAATAAAGTTAAACCATCTTAGTATGACTTCCCTCAGGTCTCATTTTGCCATTATATATTATATATTTGTGACATTTATTGCACAAATAATGTTCTTTTAGGTATCTATGCCATGTTTTGGTAATTGTAAATCTACAATTGAAACAGTTTCGCTTGTTTCCTTCAATTATTCCTCCTATAATAATAAAGAATAATATGTAGTATATATTTTTGCATATGAAAAAATAATAAATTTAAAAAGCTATTTACTTATTTGATTGCTGATGTAGATAATTTTGTTTCGTAATACATTCGGAAATTCAACTTTTTGTTTAACAAACAATTCAATTTTATATCCAATTAAATTAATTTCCGTCCAATAACTTGATAAAAGTTTGTCTTTGTACTTTTCTATATTAACATTTAATAAATTATTATTTTTATTAATTGAATTTAACTTATTATTATTATCTAAATCTTTATCTAATATTGAAGTTTCATAATAATTATCCTTTTCTGTAATATTTGTATATCGGAGTGCCTTAAATTATTTTTAATTTCACTAATTCTTTGTAAATTGAAAATTGAGATTGTTCAGTATTTTAATAAAACATGTTTTTTCGTGACCAGAGAAA
The DNA here is from genome assembly GCA_963681835.1 of Meloidogyne enterolobii. Taxonomy (NCBI): domain Eukaryota; kingdom Metazoa; phylum Nematoda; class Chromadorea; order Rhabditida; family Meloidogynidae; genus Meloidogyne; species Meloidogyne enterolobii. The sequence goes on from CAVMJV010000006.1 coordinate 3,228,399, forward strand.
TATCTTTATTTTTTCTAATGTCAAAATAATTAAAAACTAAATATTGTTAATTTTATGCCTAAAAAATTTAAATTTTATAATTTCATGGCTTGCTCAAGGCCTAACGAGCAAATAGTGATAATTATTAATTATAATCATTAGTTTTAGAACTTATTCTCTGAGATGGTTCAGTCTATGATCATTATTTGGATATGCCATAATTGATGACAATTGAGGGATATAGATGGATCAAGTTGGATATAGATGGATCAGTGATATTGAGAGATCAGTTGATTTGGTGTGATATCTATGGGATTTAAGTGGGTTAGATGGTTTCTAGAGATCGATTCGAAATAAAAAAATCCTTATTTCAGTAATCCGTGATTTAAACATTAACCCGAAAAAATTGTATGCAAATTGTACGTAGTCATGAAGACATTGCATGCTCAACTTATTTTAAACAGTAAATTCTTAAACAATAATTCTATTTTAAACAGTAATTTTAACAATAAATTCCCCTTCGGCTCAAATAATTGAATTTTTACCCTAAGGCTTTCCAAAATCCTCAAAATTAGATTAAGAGGGTTATTTGAGATTAAGAGACCTTTAATCTGGTAAGACGATTCCACATGATTGATTGAAGAGATATCGGAGGAGTAATGGGATTAAGAGGGATATAAGGGAATTAATTGGATATATTAGAGAAATAAGAGGGTGTACTTGGAAGGATTATGGAAGAAGCAACAATTATTATTATTAATATTTGATTTTTTCAATTAATTTAAATATTGTTTTATATTTATTCTGGATTTCATTCGTTTCATGTTTCGTTATGAAAGTATTCATTCGTTTTTGTTTCGTAGCGACTTATATGTATTAATGAGTTTGGTGATATAAGGGGATTTGAAAAGACGACTATGAGGAATGCATGTCCGACATTTTTCATCCTATTAACTATAGAAAAAATTTGGGGTTATTGAATTATTAGTGATATCATAGGACTTGGAGTCAAATGTCTGATGTAGTTTCATTACGTACACCTCGAGGAACGTCCTCAAGACTTATTTAAAATTTTATTTTTTGTTTATCTTAAGTTTCTCTCGTTTTGTAAAAATTAGATTATTTTTTTTGATTGTTTTTGTTTCGTTAAGAGGGAAATTTTATTTTCGCCTAGCTAAATTCTGGACATTTTATTACGTAAAAATTACCCGTTTTCCAAATCCTTGTGAAATTTTTTTAATAAATTTATTGTTGTCAATTTCAATAAAAATTTTCATCTTTAATAAAAATTTTGGATTAGTCCGGCGAACATTTAATCTAATATTATTATAAATATTTGTAGCAAGATCCAAGTCAACCAAACGTGTAAATCCCTCCATATTGTAATTAGAGCCGAAATATCTATTGTTATGCTTTTCGATTGTTTTCACAACAAAACGCTCATTCAGTTCAACATCTTTTAAATAAATAAATTCTCTTTTTCCTTCCCAGTCATCTTTGATTTTTAAAGAAACACGAATTGGTTTTCCGACGCATTGAATATTCAATAAAATAAATAAATATAAGAAAATGAATAAATTAGTTTTTATCATCTGAAATTATGTATAATAAAGCCACATACAATTTCATTTTACAAGCAGTTAAAAATTAGGAGCATTAGGAGACCAATGGAAAACCTAAATATCGTGAGGGTTGGCAGTATCCTTGAATTTGTTACAAGGAAATAGAGTGAAATGTTGGGCCGTTAAACGTTTTATTACAGTGAATAATAAAGGTTTAACGGCCCAGCTCATTGATGGGCCGTTAAACGCTTTTAAAAGTGGTATCCCGACAAATGCTCGGGGTGAGAAGTGTCGAGTTACCTGGTTTTCGATTGTTTCGGGGCGGAATTCGGGTTAATTACGAGGTAGTATTAAAGCAGAAATTTAAAAAATGGTCCAAATATTAATTTTCGGTTTATTTCGTTAATTTATTCAAAAATTATAAATAAAATAGCTTCTTAAAATATAGGCCAAAAAATTAAATAAATATTTTAATTATTTGTTTACCCTGTAAATAAATAGGGATGCATTTTGAAATATATAATTAAATGCTAAGGGCATCAGAGCTTTTGCGAAATTTAGATTTTTGATATGAATAAACCAAATTTTCGAACCTTTTATTTAAAAAAACTATTAAAGCAGAGCGACGTACAAATAAAAAAATTTATTGCCTAATTATATTAACCGCGGTATTTGACAAAAAAGTGCAAATTTTAAAAGTCCATAAATGGTAAAATACATAAAAATAAAAATAAGACCAAATTATGATATTTATTTATGGATTAGTTATATAATTATCTAATTTCTATTAGTGAGTTAAGAAATTGGCAATTTTGTCATTGACACTGTTAATAAAATTAGTCAAAAAATTTTTTGTTTGTTTTGAAATTTTTCAAATATTTTAAGATATAATGTTGTTGAAATTTTGTTATTTATCGTAACTTGCATTAAATAGAGCGATGATTGCTCCTAACTGTTTTTAGAATGATCCCGGTCTTACAAAACTCTTGATAATTAAGCATAGTTTGCTAGTCAAGATGCCTTTCTGTGGTATACACAGCTTTTATAATATAGTAGTTAGTGTTAAATTTAAATAATGATAAGATAGAAACCGTTTTTAAATCGGGCCAAATAATTAGAATAATTGAATTATTGGGTGAAATCATATAAATTTATGTGGAATAACTATGGTCCCTTTTGACTCTAAGACTTGTTACGAAATACTCGGTTCGAAATCTTGATTGTCAATGTCAAAAATCGAAATTTCGAAAAGCTCTTATTAACTTATCATATGATGAAAATTTCAAAATGAGACTATTTATTTATAATGTCTTAACAAAAAACAATTATTATAATATTTTCATAGATTTTAAACAAGTTTATTCAAATTATTTGAATATTCTCTATTTTTGACATTTTATTAGAATTCTATTTAAAAATAGTTTTTTTCTCCCTTTTAAAATTTCGAGTATATGTAGTTCAAAGTTAAATTACAGGGTGACCAGACTTTCATTTCGTAATTATCTCCCGTTTTTATTAAATTAAAGACTTTGATTAACGAACAACTTGAATTTTTATATTTAAATTCAGATGATTAAATTTATTATTGCTTCTAGCTTTGTATATTTATTTTTCTTATTAGATATTAAATGTGATGGAAGGAAAGTTAATATTCATGTAAAAATCAATGACGATTGGGAAGGAAAAAGAGAATTTATTTATTTAAAAAATTTTGAAATAAAGGAGCGTTTTGTATTGGAAACAAATGAAAAACATACTAATCAGCATGCTACTGGTTATAATTATAATATTGTGGGATTTTTGCGTCAAATTGACATAAACCAAGAAAAAAATATTTTTAATTTTGAAATAGATTATAGATCAGAAAATGCTGAAAAATTAAAAAGGAAAATTTTGATAAACATTGCCAAAAATAAAATTTTTCAAAATATTCATCTTGTATTTGAAAAACAGGTATTTTTGCTTACTTGAATATAAATTCTTAAAACCAAAAGAATAATAAATTACGGACATTTCCTAATTTGATTCTCCGATTTTTGAGACTGAGTTTTCTTTCTGCTTCATGTAAATCATTATTTTCCCCAAGAATGTAAGTAGAAAATAAATGTTATTGCTTGAACTAATAAGGCAAAAATGAAAAGCTAAGAATAACTTTGATTGAAATTAGGATGGGGCGGTATATCCAAGAATTACAGGGTGCAACAAATTAAGCGCGCGTTTTGTTTTCGCCACAACTTTTTTCAAATTAAATAAAAATCGATAATTCTTTTTTTGTTGTATTCAGGACACTCTAAGAAATTTTTTAATACCAAATTACAATTATCCTATACTTTTTATCACTGTTAAAAAATGTGCGAAAATTAAAGCTTTTTATTTAGAGTAATTTTTAAATAATGGACTATAGTAATGAGAATAAAGCCTGGTCCGTTATTTGGTACGGGATTTATGGATCACCAAAGGCGGTACAAATCCAGTTTCGTAAAAAATTTGGTTTGAATGCAACAATTCCAAATAGCGCAACGATCTATCGATGGTGGGATAAGTTCTTTGAAACCAATAACCTGAACAGGAAGAAGAGAGAAAAAACAAATTGGGTGAGGACAGAGTTAAAAATCGAGGAGGTATTGGCAAAATTTCGCGAAGATCCGCATGCAAGTCTTCGTAGTGTAGCAAGGCAAGAAAATATGCCATCACCTAGAACAATAGGTCGCATTCTTAAGGTGACTTGATTTAGTGGCATTCATAATGAAGTCCTTATTGTAGGGGTCAAAATTTCATCCTTATAAGATGCAACACGCCCAAAAGCTTCGCCTTGTTGATTACGAAATCCGTGTTGCTTTTGCTACTTCTCAACTTGACATTATTGATGCAAATCGTGATTTTTTGGGAAATCTCCTTTTTTCGGATGAATCTCACTTCCACATTCATGGACACGTTAATCATCAAAATTTTCGATATTGGAGCGATTAAAACCCACAATGGTTTCGTGAGGAACCTCTTCATTCACCAAGAGTTAATTTTTTGATTTTTTCGAATTTTGAAATTCTTTCAAAAGGTTAGTGTTTGGGCAGCAATAGGTCGTCGAGGAATTCTTGGGCCAGTTTTCTTTCACAACAATGTTACTGCCGAATCATATCTCCAGCTTCTTAGGGAACGTTTTCTCCCCGTTATTCAAACTTGGCCCGGATTCGAAAACATTATCTTTATGCAAGACGGTGCCCCACCCCACCACCAAGCACAGGTATCATTAATTGGTATTAAATCACAGTATGAACCTAGGTCCATGAATGGTTAAACGATAATTTTCCTCTCCGTTGGATGGGTCGTAGCTCAGCTAACTTCGTTGCTCCTTTTTCGTGGCCGCCATATTCACCTGATTTAACGCCTTGCGACTCTTTCTTGTGGGGCTGGATAAAGAGCAAAATTTACCGGACTCAACCAACAGATCTTGATGATCTTCAGGCCCGTATTCAACATTCTTTCGATGAATTACCTCAAGAAATTGTTAATCGTGCTATAGGTGCTTATGTTAGTCGACTTGAAAAATGCATTGAAAACAATGGGAAAAATGTTGAAATACGATAGAAATCTTAGATAAATTTGATATTTAATTATGTTGTTATTTTGTGTTGTTATGATTGTAATTTGGTATTAAAAAATTTCTTAGAGTGTCCTGAATACAACAAAAAAAGAATTATCGATTTTTATTTAAAATTAAAAAAGTTGTGGCGAAAACAAAACGCGCGCTTAATTTGCCGCACCCTGTATTTAATTATTAAGTAACTAACAGTAATATTAATTTATTTATAAAAGGTGCTCAGATTTACTGAATTTATTAAGAAAAAAGATAATTATTATGAAACATCTATATTAAATGAGAGTTTAGAAAATATAAAAATAAATGAAAAAGAATTGTTGGAAAAAAATATAGAAAATTACAAAAACAAACTTTCATCGAGTTATTGGACGGAAATTAATTTAATTGGATATAAAATTGAATTGTTAGAAAAACAAAAAGTTGAATATCAGAAGGAATTAAAGAGCAAAATTATCGACATTGGAAATAAAATATGTAAATAAATTGAAAAAGTTCAAAAAATTCAAAAAGTTCAAAAAGTTCAAAAAATTTCCGTCATTAGGGGTGTAAATTTAGTCTCGTTTTCCGAGACTAAAACACCGAGATCGAGACCAAGAGCTCAAAAAACCCGGGAAATTTCCCGACTCGGGAACCGAGACCGGGAATCCCGACCATCACTAATATAAGTATATAAAATCGGAATTAGCAAGACTTTAATATGCCTATTTTTTCTGGGTAGATTCGTTTTTCAATTTATCCTAGTGGTCAATTAATCGCGCAAATAAGCTTCAAATAATTCTATTTAAATCTTTAATGATTATGATGATCTGGCTTCAAATTCACGTACGTTTAAACACAACAACCTCTACATAAATGGTATATTCACAAAGGATTTGAACCCTGATGAAGTTCAAGAATTAGAGCAATACAAAATTGACGTAGCTGACTACCGTATTATATTAAAAAAAATTATTTGTGAATTATTAAAATGCTCTTTTTGAAGGAAAGGAGGAAAGACAGGAGAAAATTCAATACCGTAAAAATTAAAATTGCGTATACCTCCTGTTCCAATCAGATTTTTCAGTAATCAAGAGATTATGTTTAAATTAGTTTAGCCAAATTAAACATTGACTTCCAAAAAATGAATGGGAGGTTTCGGAATAGTGATGTTAGCATGTTTAAATTATCATTATTGAAATTTTAAATTATGCATGAAATTATATATTAAATAATTTATATACCAATTTATCAAAATGATTCCCTCTCTCGAATAAATTCATTCTCGATTAATGGCTCTCTAGCAAAAGTTACAAATAATAATGATTTCACTAGAATTTGACTTGGTCTTTTGTAAAATTTAATTTATATACTTCAAAAATATCGTAGACTAATGAGATAAGTTTGATTATCATTACGAATAGGTTTGGGTAGATTTGTCAATAAAAATTGACATACAAAAATAATCAAAAATCCGGCATCTACTCTTTTTCTACGTTTCTAGATAATCATTCTTCAGATTTTATTTATACGAATTATATATTTAGCAAGCTGCCATACCTGACGAATTTGTCTACCTGATTCCGTATCACAATATTTTTGACTCTCTCAACGTGGGTTAGAAATACTAATTATTCATGTCATTATAGTTTGACTAGACCGGTAAATGTCCAGTTGACTCCCTACATGTCCGCAAAGAGAATGCGCACTTTTCTTCCCTTTCCTTGCATTTTTGGCGTTAGGAGAAATGCCCGCTTAAAGGAAAAGTTCTCCCTCATTTGTCATTTTCTGTTATAATACATAATATGTACACTCTGTCCCAAAAATATACATCCACCTATCTTTTGCGGCTTAAGTCCGTAAGTTGTTAACGGATTTAAATGAAAATTTTTACAGAATGCAGAAAGGCATTTTGAAACTATATTTAAAATTTGAAAAAATTCTAATCAATCACTCAATACTTGAAACTAAGCACTTGACACATGAACGTTGACGCCTAGCACTTGACACATGAACGTTGACGTTGACGACTAGCACTATCACTTCAAATGAACGCCTAGCACTTCTAATGAACGTTGACGCCTAGCACTTGACACATGAACGTTGACGCCTAGGACTTGACACATGAACGTTGACGTCTAGCACTTGACACATGAACGTTGATTATTTTAAAATGACTTTTATAACAAAAATTATTTAATATCGAACCTTTTGCGTCATTATAAATGTTACCCTTCATAAAATAAATAAAATAATGAAAATAAATTATTTATTTAATATTTATCTGGGTAACAATTAAAGAATTTTGTTTTTCACTGAAATTAAATACGTTATATTTTATATAGTTTTATATTTTGTTCAAAAAACTCAGAAAATTAAGGTTGGAATAACATAATCACTTAAATACTATTTATTCGATTCTTGTATGTACTTTTTGATTTTTAATTATTTTCCTGTTTATTATTTTTTGTTTATCGTAACAGCTTTTACATATTTGTTGTTCCGGTATTGAATGACGGTACCAATGTGATGATTTTATTGCTCCGCAGATAGAACAGTTTCGATCCTTCGTGATACTCTAAAATATTAATAGATTTTATGAGCCCAATCAAAATTTATGAGTCAAAAGAGAACTTTATGAGGCCAATCAAAATTTGTGAGTCATGACAAATTTTATAAATTGAATGGCCAGACAATCTATCAATGAGTTTTAATCTTTTTGAAAAAAAAACAATGAAAGTAGTTGTATAAACACAGTACCATTTTGTGATATCTCTGCAAATCCAGGATATAAAATATCGTTTAAAAAATCAAGGAATTCGGCTGATTCCGGTTAAAATTGAGGATGTGATTGTATATTTATTTGCTTTATATCATGGGAATTAAATCTTACTAACATTTAATAATAGCAAACCTTTTTCGTCTTTATATGCAAGCTTTTAGGTCTATGCTTTCCATATATTCGATTATATTCACCACAATTACGACACAAATAGTGTTCTTTGAGATATTTTCCCAAGATGTTTTAATTTGTTTAACATTACAATTGAAAGATTCTCGCTCCTTCTTTTCAATAGTTACTCCTATAAAAATAAGATAAAACGTTATTTGCTAGTCATTTTTAGCTTGATACATATGACAATTGGGATATAATTATCCAGTCAAATAATATAAAAAATTTTTATTTACCTATTTTATTTCCAATGTCAATAATTCTGTTTTTTAATTCTTTCGGATATTCTACTTTTTTTCTTTGACAATTCAATTTTATATTCAATTAAATTAATTTCCGTCCAATAATTTGAAAAAAGTTTGTCTTTGTAATTTTCTATATTTTCTTTTAATAATTCTTTTTCATTTATTTTTAGATTTTCTAAACACTCATTTAATATAGAAGTTTCATAATATTTATTCATCTTCTAGGTAGTGGTTACATCAAGACAATTTAATCAGTGAGGAAATTATTTCTTTATTCATTTTTTTATTCGCCTCTTGTCTAAGCAATATTATATTAAATTTTTAAAATTAAAATTTTAGATGATTAAATTTTTGAGTATTATTATATTAATTTTTATTCTCCTTTTGAATATTCAATGTAACGGAAAATTAATTAAAGTTGATGTAAAAATAATTGATGATTGGAAAGAGAACAAACAGCTTCTTTCAAAATTGTTAAATTACTTTATCATTTTTATTTAATAAACATTAAAGAAATTTTAAAATATACCGCTTTATTATTTATTTATTTTTTACTTATGCGACCTTTCGAAATTAATAATTGCACTTTAAGTATATTGCCATGGGTTTTAATTATTCGATAATTTGTGTTTGATTGATGTGCGCATCTATGTGTATTTCTTTAATACCTAAAATGTTACCTTATTTATTTTTAAATTCACTGAAAAATTTAAAAAAATTTATTTTTGTTTTTTATTAAAATTAAATAACAGCGCGATTTTAGTTAAAGCAACAGTATATATTCAATTTTATATGTATTAATTAAGATAGTTTAGTGTTTCAGTAATAAATTTGTTATATTTTTGTTCTATTGTATAGCTATGAATTAATTTAATTGAATGTAGATTGTTTAAATAATTTTAAATAGCTGTGGCTAAGATTTAAACACTCATCGGAAGAGGGTTTAAATTTTACTCGCAGCTGAGGGTACTATTACCCGAGTAACTAACACACAACTCAAGTTTACCCTTAGGATTCGGAATTTTCGTCTCAGAACTACCGTCCATGTTATAAACGGACGTTAGTTCTTCTTAAGAAAATCCTCACATTTTAATTCAGTAAACAAACAGATTCTTTCAAAATTGTTAAAGTACTTTATCATTTTTACTTGATAAAACAATAAAAAAATTTTTAAATATACCGCTTTATTATTTATTTGTTGTTGACTTAGGGGACCTTTGAAAATAATAATTGCACTTTAAGTATATTGCCATTGTACACGGATTTGTGGTTTCTATTGCCCGAGCAACTAACCCACAACTCAAGGTTACTCTTGGGTGGCGGAATTTTTATATCTGAACTACCACCTACGTTCTCATATTACCGACCATTTTGTAAATACATTTTTTAAATTTCAGATGATTAAATTTAATTTAATAATTCTCATATATTTAAACATATTTTTGAAATTTCAATGCGCTGGGAAACTCATTCACATTGAAGTGAAAATCAAAGATGATTGGGAAGAAAAAAGAGAATTTATTTATTTAAAAAATTTTGAACTGAAGGAGCGTTTTGTTGTGAAATTAATTGAAAAGAATAATAATCAACACGATGGCTTTAATAAAAATATAGAAGGATATTTGCGTTCAATTGAGTTAAATCTAGATAAAAATATATTTGAAGTTATACTAAGTGATAGATCAGAATATATTCCATCTGATCAATTAAAAAAGAAAATTTTAATTGAAATTACAAATAATGAAATAATTCAAAATTTTCTGCAAGGGTTTGAAAAAATGGTATATTTTTATTAATAAAATTTCTATCTAATAGTGATGCATCTACTATTAAAGAAATATGTAATACCAAAAGAATGTGAAGCGGCCGAGCTAAATTACTCTAATTTGTTCAAATTTAAGGTACTTCGCAATAATAATTTTATTGGAAATATTAATTGTTATGAAACTTCAATATTGTACAACTGTGAAAATAATTTTAACCTAATTGGCGAAAATATAGAAAATTACAAAAACAAACTTTTAACAAGTTATTGGACGGAAATTAATTTAATTGGATATAAAATTGAATTGTTAGAAAAACAAAAATTTGAATATCCAAAAGTATTAGAAAGCAGAATAATTTACATTGGCAATAAAATAAGTAAATAAATCATTATTTTTACATTATTACATTAATATAAATTGCACCAAAATTTTTAAACTAATTTAGGTGGTATCAGTGAAGCAAATAAACGACATTGCTTAACCTGTAGAGATACACAAACAATAAAATGGGGTAAATATTTAAAAGAAAACTATCTGTGCCACGATTGTTATCGATATAAGCGACGGAATGATGGAAAGCATAGACCGATGAAATTTTGGCTTAGTTCTAAAAAGGTTTATTATTTCTAAATGGCAAACCATTTAAATACAGTGTGTTAGGAAATTATAACACTGCTTAATTTTATCTTGCTTTCTTAGTTCCAGTTTTTTCTAGGTTCCAACATTCTTGGGGAGTATTATATTAGGCAGAAAAATTAAGGTGGCGTTATATTTTCGAACGCACTGTATAATAGTACATATAATTAACTTTATGTATGAAAAATGCCAAAATATACAAGGAAATATGAATGAAAATACAATTTATAGCTAGAAATTTCATAATTATTTTTTGTTAACGATGAAAACTTCCATTGCTATTAAGATTGTTCCTTATTTTAATTTATAGATGGATGAATTGTATTTTAATCTTTTGATATTTTGAAATAGGACCTTTGAAGTTGGGATAATTTGGATCAGTCGTTTTGCAGTTTTTGTTAACTGAATCATTTTATTTGTGACCCGTTTTAGTATCGCAAACAATAATATTCAGTTAATGATATATTCCTAATTCACTTTTCTCAAATATTATATTTTCCAAAATTTAACGATTTTGGTAAGATTTCTGACAATTTTGTGTTATTTCTTCCATAAACATAAAAATGAGATAAAATATGCATTATGCAAAAAAGGACGTAAATAAAGAATTATGTAATATATGCTAATAGATATTCCGCAATAAAGAAACGCTGCAATATAGAATATATCCCGCAATATAAAATTTGAAGGTCATTCTTAATATTATTTGCGAACAAAATTTATTAAAGGAGGATCGTCATTGTTATAATTGTGGAATTGTACAAGCGAAAAAATGGGTACATCACTCAGAACCAGGAAAATATTTATGCCAATCATGCTACGATCGGGAAAGAAATAGAAAGAGGAAAATAAACTTTTAAATGAAAAGGAATCGAATAAATGAAATAATTCGTAAACGTGAAGGGAATTTAGTTAAAGAAAGCAAAAAAGCCAAGCATTTATAAAATATAATTAAATTAATATTAATGTTTATATTATTTTAAACATTTTTAACCAATCATCATCGCGTGACTTCTTCAAATTGTAGTGCATTCAACTTTAATCTATAAAATCAAATTAAACTAAATTTTAAAGAAATATCAACCGTCTTCTTTTGCATTTTTATTTGATTTCTTTATTCTTTTCTGTTTATTGTAACAAGCAGCACATATATATTGTCCATGTATTGAATAACGGTACCATTGTGATGTATTAGTAACATGACAAATAGAACAATTTCGATCTTGTGTGATTATCTTAATATTCATGGAAATTATGGAAAATTAGAAATGTTCTCTATCATCAAGAAGATAACTTTAGTCATATAAATTTCTAAAATATTATTTTTAAATCTGAGAAATCGATTAATTCTAGATTAACATAGGAATAATTATACATTAGAATAATTAAACTATTTATTTTATTCCATAAAATGCTAATTTTTTAGAATTGCCACAAAAAGATAAATTATTAGTATTTTGGTTGGTATAATTTAATAATTATTACATTTAATTCTCAGTAATTTGCAAAATAATCTTAGCTTAAAAACAATTAAAAAACTGAACATGATACAGAAATTCTTATTACTGTACTATATTTTAGTTTTTGAAACATTTTGTAGTATTTAAATAAAAGAACAGATGAACCTGGTTAGTATTAAGACACATTTCTTTTGGTCTAAATTTTCCATAATTATATCGTTTATATGAATAACAAACATTGCAAAAATAATGTTCTTTTATGTACTTACGCCAGAATTTACATTGTGTATTTCTACAATTGAAACAATGTCGTTTATTTTGTTCATTATTTCCGCCTAAATTTTTTAATAATTAATCTTTTTTAATTTGTCATTAATTAATGCCTATAAACTTAAATAAAATTATAATTACTTATTTTAATTCCAATTTCAATAATTTTGTATTTTAATTCTTTCGGATATTCAACTGTTTGTTTTTCTAACAATTCAATTTTATATCCAATTAAATTAATTTCCGTCCAATAACTTGATAAAAGTTTGTTTTTATAGGAGTCTATATTTTCTTTTAATAATTTTTTTTTATTTATTTTTTTATTTTCTAAATCTTCGTCTAATATAGAAGTTTCATAATAATTATTCATCGTTTTATTAAATTGATTATTCTTGAACACCTTAAATTTATGAACAAATTATTTATTAAACCTAATTGCTGATATGTAATTACTATTTTGTATTTTGATTTTATTATTCATTAATAAAATATAACTACCTGTTTTCCAATTCCAGTATGAATATTTTGAAGAATTTTATTAGTGGCAATATTAATCAAGATTTTCCTTTTTAATTCGTCGGTATATTCAGATCTATGATCTATCTCAATAATAAAAATATTTCTCTCATGGTTTACGTCAATTCGGCGCAGAAATACCTCAATATTATAATTATAGCTATTACCAAATCTATTATTGCACTTTTCAATTTTTTCCAATACAAGACGCTCTTTTAATTTAACATTTTTCAAATAAATAAATTCTCGTTTTACTTCCCAATCGTCCTTAATTTTTACTTCAATTCTAACTTTTCTCCCATCACATTTAATATTCAATAGGGTAAATAAATGAAAGCAAGAAACAATAATCAATTTGATCATTTGAATTTTAATTTAAAAATATAGTTATTCGTTATTCAAAGTCCTTAATTTAATGAGAATGAAAGAATAATTACGAAAATAAAAGTTCCAACGTCCAACGTCATTATGGGTTTAGTTTGAATAAATTTATTAAAGATACACCTAGAAAGATAACATCTCTCTAAAGCTTCCAGGGACGGCCATACTTTGCAATTTAGATTACCAGAATACAATTGTATATTAATTAATAGAAATATTAGATTTTATTTTTATTACTATTTTTATGATTAAAAAATATAATTATGAATTGAGTCTCATTTATGTTTGTGACATTGTATTGACTCAACATTAAATAAGGTACAAAATGTTATAGAGTAATTATGACCTTTGGCAAATAATTTAGAAATTTGCACTTTTCCCAATTTACACGGCTAATTTAATTAATAAACAATATTGATATTTGAGCAATTTTGTAACCTTTTCTACCAGCTTTATGAACTTATATATCATCAAAATTTAAAAATGAGACATTTATTCATAGAGTCTCAATCATTTTTAAATTATTTTAAATTTTATGATAAAATTTGAAATTTTGAATTTTATTTTTAATTAAACAAATATTTCTGCCAGTAAATCATATTTATGCTAATAGGCTTCAATAACCCATAGTTAGCATTCCAATTATATTTTGGCAAAAATAAGATTTATAAGCAATTTAAAGAATAAATGGCAGAATTAGTTGTCTAATTTAATATAAAATTTCCAATTTCAAATTTCATAATAAAATTTAAAATAATTTAAAAATATTTGAGACTCTATGAATAAATGCCTCTGTTTTAAATTCTAATGAAATCTAAAAGCATAAATCTGGTAGAATAATTAACAAAATTGCTCAAAAATTAATTTTGTTTACTAATTTATTAGCCGTGTAAATTGAAAAAGTGCAAATTTCTAAATTATTTGACAAAGGTTGATTACTTTATAACAGTTTGTACCTTATTTAATGTCGAGTCAATACAATGTCATAAACATAAATGAGACTCAATTCATAATTATATTTTTAATTCATAAAAATAGTAAAATATTAATTTCGGTCCTTTACTGCATACGTATTTTGGAAAATTTGCATATTTAGTGCATATTTGAGACTTTTTAGCTGCTATATATGTCATATTTTGAGATTTCACCTGAATATTTTGAGAGTCCTTATTTATAATTAGGTATACTAAGAAATAGATTTTTAACTGTATCACGGATTTTCTGTATGTTTACTGTTAGAGCTAGTTTACTGTTAGAGATAGGAAATCCGGTTCTTTGAAGAACCACGCTTTTTTATTTTCACTAATTATTTGACAGTTAGCTTCTAATTTCCGCTTGTCAGTTTAAAAATTTAGGTATTTAATTAAAATGCATTAAATATATATGTTATTATACATTTTTGTCAAAAATTTATTATTTAATATCTTCGATAAACAAATATCGTAGCTATACGGCGTTCTCAATAAATTATTTTCACTTTTTGTATGAGAATTTATAATTGAATCTATTTTACTCAAAGATATATGCTTTAAAATTTTTTACATTTAAAACTATTTTCTAATTTAATGAACTGATTGTTAATTTATGTTTCGAATAGATGTCTAAATCTAACGTTTCTATATAATTTAGAAATGGTAGTTTCTAGTTTTGTAGTAATATATTTTCATAGAAAATACAAAAATGTTTCAACAACGAAGTCTTTAGATTTACTTTACATTTAAATTTTCTAAATTTCAGATGAACTTTAATTTTATCATACTCCTATATTCAATTATATTTTTGAAAATCAATGCGCCGGAAAACTCATTCACGTTGACGTAAAAATTAGAGATGATTGAAAAGAAAATCGAGAATTTATTTATTTAAAAAATGTTGAAATAAAGGATCGTTTTGTGTTGAAAGCTATTGAAAAGAAAAATAATCAACACGATAGTTTTAATAAAAATATAGAAGGATATTTGCGTTCAATTTATTTAAATCTAGATAAAAATGCGTTTGAAGTTGAACTATTTGATAGATCAGAATATATTCCATCTGATCAATTAAAAAAGAAAATTTTGATTGAAATTACTAATAACGAAATAATTCAAAATTTTCTGCCTAGGTTTGAAAAAATGGTATATTTTTATAATAGAATTTCCATTGCTTATTTGTTAGTGTCACAACTAGATACCAAACAAAAAATTAACAGCAATAAAATAGAAATCGGCCTCTATAATAACTCTAATTTGTGTTAAATTTAAGGTACTCCGAAATTGTAATTTTATTGAAAATGGTAATTGTTATAAAACTTCGATATTAGACGAGAGTTTAGAAAATACAAAAATAAATAAAAAAGATTTATTAAAACAAACTATAGAAAATTACAAAGACAAACTTTTATCAAGTTATTGGACGGAAATTAATTTAATTGCATATAAATTTGATTTGTTAGAAAAACAAAAATTTGAATATCAGAAAGAATTCGAAAGCAAAATTATTGAAATTGGAAATAAAATAAGTAAAAAATTTTATGCTAATAGAAAAGATATGCCCGCTGTCATATCAAACTGAAAACATCTCTAGCAAATAACAATTTATTTTGATCTTATAGGATTAACTATTGAAAAGAAGGAGCGAGATTGTTCCAATTGTGGTGTTAAACAAATTAAAACACCGTGGCATAAATATCTCAAAGGACACTATTTGTGTCATACTTGTGGTGATTATAACAAAAAATTTGGAAAGCATAGACAAAAAAACTTGTTTATTAATACTAAAAAGGTTTGCTATTATTAGATATCGATAAGATCGTCTACCCTTGATTGCATAACGGTAATGTATCATAATCAGTCTCAATTTCAATCTGAACCAGCAATATTCCTTAATTAACAAATCATTAGAAAGAGAGAAAGGAGTGATTGCAGCAAAAAATATTTTTTGCAAAATTCCCTTTGCTGACATGAGGACATCAAGCTCGATATTTACCCATACCCATTGCATTTTTAGGGAATTTGCATATCTATAATGCACAAAAATAGTTTTGAAACTTAGAGGTGTTTTCTATGTGCATACTATATAATTTGATATATTAATATAATACATCATATAATTAGATTTTTAATAAACATTCCAAAAGAAAGAGAATATTTCTAAGGGAAATCTACTCTACATAATTACAATTTAATGAATATTTTAGCGAATCACACCTGATAGAAATTGTTTTATTTGCGGTGCAACAAAAACATCACAGTGGTACCGTCATACAAAACCTGAACAATATATATGTCGTGCATGCTACAAAAGACAACAAAAAATAAAGAATGCAAATTAGAATTCAAAGAAACTCTATTTGAGTCTATGAACATAAAATTGATGACAAATTATGCATATCTATTATGCATATGATATGCATATAATACGTATAAAAAATACATAAAACTATAATATTAAACTCATTCTGCATCCTAGATAATTTTTTAAATGTTTTTAAGCACAGTGATATATTGGTTGACTATATTGGTTGACAAGAAAGTAACTGCACACATATTTTTTGCTATAACTCTATTCATTTTTAAGATAATGAGATCAAACCAAGCATAAATAATAGAGAATTAAATAAGGAACAAATATTATTAAGAATTTTTGAAGTACGCACCCCTTGCTTCGATACAGAGTCGAAGGCGCGTGGAACAATTTTGGGGAAAAGTTCGCACCTACTCGGGCGAGATTTCCTTCCATTCCCGAACGAGTGATTATCGAAGCGACTCAAAACTTTTGGTTTTTTAAGAGCAGACCCTTGCCTCTAAAAATGACCTAAAATAATAATCCAATGATTCAAATCCAGAGAGTACGGTAGCCATATCTGAGACAGTTTAATACCGGGTAATTGGCTGTGTAACAACCATGCATTGCTTTTGTCTTATGCACAGGGGATGGATTCCGCTGAAAGATCCAGTCCCTATACCAAAAGTTGCTTCTGACACAAGGCTCCAAAGTACCATTAAGGATTTCCCGTAGATACTAGTTTTTATATATTTTGACCCTAGGGTTCACAAAAATCAGGAGATTTTGATCGTTTTGCAAATAAGAGCTCATATCGTTTCGACCTAAGGGTAATGTAAATCCTTAACAATTGTACAAGAAAGAGGAGGTTTAGAGGCCCAATATCAGTCATTTTTACGATTCGGAAAATTTCTGTTCTTAAAAATTTTTTTGGCTGAAAAAAGTGCCACTTGACGTGCGAACAGCCTCAGAGGGTACTTGCATCTCTGGGTCCTAACTTTTTTCATTTATTACGTAAAAAGTTGAATTTTATTGTGATTATAGGGCATGAGTCATAGTTCATTATAAGTAATAAAACGAATCGATCCTCCAGCCAAAACAATTTTCATGGCGCTTTATCTCAGTGTAACCCGTGGTTTGGGATGTACTCGGAAAATATCCATGCTCACGTTCTCAAGTGTAATTACTGATAGAATTCTTCTACTTTTTATAAAGTCGACATTCATGCCTACTTCACTAAATAAGTTTTAGAAAAAATTTTCAAGAAAATTTCATACCAGAATTTTTTAAAATTTTTTCGACAGTGCTTTTTTGAACTTTGGGGGGAGTTGAAATTTTGCGAACGCTTAAACATTTAGAAAAAGGTTCAATAATGGAACAGGGCCTAAAGCCCTGAAAGAGAATTGAATTGGCTACAAAACGAGATAAAAATTTAAAAAATTTTTAATGAGAAAAAAAGTTATGGCAACTCCCGAAATATTATCACCGGTAAAATACACTTTATTCGAAATTTCTATCTATATTTTTAGCTTTTTCATTATTCCTTTGAAATTACTTTTCTTACCATTAAATATGATTTAAATGTCTCGAATAATAAGTATCCATAGTTGATTATATATGGTTATCTCTTGATTTAATCCATATTATTTGACACTTAAGTCAGCAATATTCGACTTTTTATGCGTGGTCACAAAATTATTTAAGAACGACAATTCTGTGCTTTATAAATGTTATCCTTTTTAAAATAAATAATATAATGAAAATAAATCTATTTAATTAATATTTATTTTGCTGAAAATTAAAGAATTATGTTTTTCACTGAAATTATATAAATAAAAAAGAATTATTAAAAGAAAATATACAAAATTAAAAGGACAAGCTTTTATCAAGTTATTGGACGGAAATTAATTTAATTGGATATAAAATTGATTTGTTAGAAAAACAAAAAGTTGAATATCCAAAAGAATTAGACAGCAGAATTATTGATAATGGAGATAAAATAAGTAAATAAAAACTTTATGTTGTTTTAGGGAATAAGGATACTTCCGCTGCCATATAAAGCTGAAAACATCTTTATTAATAACTTTTTATTCTAAACTTATAGGAGTTACTATTGAAAGGAAGAAGCGAGATTGTTTCAATTGTGGTGTTAAACAAATTAAAAACAAGTGGCATAAATATCTCAAAGAACACTATTTGTGTCATACATGTGGTGATTATAATCAGAAATTTGGAAAGCATAGACATAAAAGCTTGTTTATTAAGAGTAAAGAGGTTTGTCTTTATTAGATACCAGTAAGAAAAAGGTTAAATATCATAATCACATTCTCAATTTCAATCTGAACCAATAGAATTCCGTAATTTTTTTGTGATAGATATCGGATCACAGTATACCCTATTGACATATGAATATTGTACCCCCCCTCCTATTTTGAGTCTTAGAGTTTTCCTTATACGTAGAAATTAGTCAGAGGTTATTTTCTTTTCCGTGTCATTCATTATTTTTCTTCAAGAATTTTGCTTGTTTATTTTGCTTTTCACATATTTTGTACTTACATTTCACTCATTTCGTTTCTACATTTACCGCATTATACTATTTTTTTCATTATTTTTTTTTCATTTCACTCATTTCGTTCGAAAAAAATGATTGACTTGGAGAAGAAAATAATTTCTGAGCATTTTCTACGCATAAGGAAAACTCTGAGACTCAAAATAGGAGGAGGTGACATACCCATAAAGTACCGAAAAATTTTATTTCGAAATTTTTGTGACTCTATTACAATGAATATCATAAATTTTTGATGTTTTAGCGAAATACACAAAATCGACATTGTTTTATTTGCCGAGCTACAACAGCAGTTAAATGGTACCGTCATTCAGAGCCGCAAAAATTTATATGTAATAACTATTACAGAAAACAACTAAAGATAAAGAAGAAAATAAATTAGAATATAAAATAAAAATTGGTTGGCCCTTTTCAATTTTAGTTCTGCGAAATATAATTGTTAAATTCTCTTAAATTACAGAAATTTAATAGAGTTCTCTTAAATTAAATAACCTATTATGATAATTTCAATAAAAATATGTGTATGATTTTTATAAAAAATTTTAGAATATTTTAATATTTTAATAAATTTACTATCTTTAATCATTTAAATGTATAAATTTTTTTATATTTTTTAATGAATGTTTATAAAGAACTTTTTTGTATTAGCATAAACAAAAATTATATTCCACGAAATTTATTTGAATACCTAGTTTCTTTCTAGGAGTAGGATTATCTTGGTAGAATACACCGTAATATTTTCATGTCCACAACGGCTACAGTTTAACTTTTATTTGAATAAATAACCATTTTTAACGATATAATAATAAAAAATAGGATTATAGTAAATACACATATTTGACATTATTCATTTGGTTTTTACTTAACATTTTATGCTTTATCATTCAAGTGGTATTTTTCAATAAGTTATGTACATAGTTATAGAAGAATATTTATTATCGACCCTTTTGTGTTATTATAAATTTTATCCTCATAAAATAAATAAAATAATGTAAATAAATCATTGTATTTAATATTTAACTTTTAACAATTAAAAAATTGTGTTTTCACTGAAATTACATACGTTTTATTTAAATAGTTTTGAAATCTGTTTAATAAACTTAGAAAATTAAAGCTAGATTTCTTCTTTTTTGCTTCATGTAGCATGCAGTACATATATATTGTTCAGGTTTTGAATGACGGTACCATTGTGATGTTTTTGTTGCACCACAAGTTAAACATTTTCTATCATTCGTGATTCGCTAAAATTTTATAAAAACAGGAGATGAAACTACTTTTCATATAAAAAATTTTTAGTGCAGTTTTTTTTCAAACCTAATTTGGATTAAGACATACCATTATTATTTTATTCCACAAAACTTTTTGTCTATGCTTCCCAAATTTTCGATTATATGCTCCACATTTGTTGCATAAATAATTTTCTTTTATGTATATATACCAATTTATAGTTTCTATAG
Organism: Meloidogyne enterolobii; assembly: GCA_963681835.1. Classification (NCBI taxonomy): domain Eukaryota; kingdom Metazoa; phylum Nematoda; class Chromadorea; order Rhabditida; family Meloidogynidae; genus Meloidogyne; species Meloidogyne enterolobii. The sequence goes on from CAVMJV010000006.1 coordinate 3,249,028, forward strand.
CTCCACAATTAAAACATAGTCGCTTAGTTTCATCAATAAGTCCACCTATTATATTTAAATTATATTTTTTAGTAAACGAGCGGATAAACAAAAAATAAAAAATTTATTTATTTATTTTATTGCCAATGTGAATAATTTTGTTTTTCAATTCTTTCGGATATTCAACTTTTTGTTTTTCCAACAATTCAATTTTATATCCAATTAAATTAATTTCCGTCCAATAACTCGATAAAAGTTTGTATCTATATGATTCTATATTTTCTTTTAATAATTCTTTTTTATTTGGTTTTATATTTTCTACACTTTCTTCTTATATAGAAGTTTCATAATAATTATTATTCAACGTAAAATTATTATTTAGAAGAATCTTAAATTATTAAATTTGTGTATTATTGAAGGCTTAAATATCAAATAATCAAATATAAAATACCTCTTTTTCCAAGTTCTTCAAAAATTTCTTAACAATTTCATTATTGGCAATTTCAATCAAAATTCTCGTTTTTAATTGAGAGCAAAATTTAAGCCCCTGACTTAATTGAACAATAAAAACTTTGTTAACAGAATCTATTTTAATTTTACAAAACGATCCAGATTCTTATAAAGATAATCAACTATTCTACAATTTTGTTTTACATTCATTATCAATACAAAACGTTCCTTTATTTGAATATTTTTTAAATAAATAAATTCTCTTTTTTCTTCCCAATCTTCTTTTATTTTTAATCCAACTTCAAACATTCTACCGTTGATTTGGATATTCAACAGAACAACCAAATATGAGAGAAAAATAATAATAAATTTATTCATCTTAAATTTTAATAGTTTTCGATGCATATATATTTATGCGCATTTTTTGGATTTTTCGTGCATATTTTGCCTCACCCTAAGTATAATTTAAAAATCCTTAATTGAGCATAACTCAACTGCGAAAAATTAGAAAAACGACTCAAAATGTAATTAATTTAAGATGTAAATGAATTTATTGGCAAACCTGACTAACTTATAAACGGAGCATTGAATGGGAGGAGTTTGGTAAAATTGAAAGTGAAAATTACGAGTATAGCTAAATCTCCGCCCTTATGACTGTGCATTTCCTCTACCTATTTTAGGTACAAACATCAGCTTCACATATGTGCATATGCACTTTCAACACGTCCGTTTTGACATTTTTAAAATAGAACATATATTTGGCAATTCCTCTATGCTCTTTAACCTTGAGAGGATCGGAATTCCGACATAATATTTATAAGACCTCTATTTAAATTGTAATAAATAATTAAGAGAATATTCAAAACAATGAAAAGAGGAACTTAGAGAGGAAAGAGGAAAGAGGTACTCTATTTAAGGAACTTAGAATATGTATACACTGTGTTAGACGCTTAAAAAAGAATAAAAATAATTTTTGAATAGTTCAATTACTTTAAATATAATTAAGATGAATGGGGTAACTATTTCCTCCTTAGCTAATCTTTTTTATGTTCACCGGAATGATGTGTTACATAATCAACCGCCTCCTAAAATAATTTAAGAGTTAAAATATATTTGCTTTACAATAATTTTTAAGATAGCACAAACATTTTATGATTTTGACACATGACAAGAGTATAAATTCGTACATAAAATTGTACATAAAAGTACAATTACACTCAAAGGTCAGATTCTTTTGAATTTAATCATATGTACTTTGTAATTTTTTGGTAAACAAAAATTTCAAAATTTGTACTATTTTATTTATTTTACCATTTAATAAAATTACAAAATCTACGATTAATAAAGTCAGACAGTAAAATTTGTAAAACTCGTTGTTTTTTAAAACTCGTTGTTTTTTTTTCTTGTTTTTTAAAACTCGTTGTTTTTTATTGTATACATTTAGCATTTAATTAAACTTTTAATTATAGGAAATATTTAAGTTTTAGTCTCATATACTACGTATGACGTTTTAAAATTTCTGTTTGATTCAAACTTGTACATATATTATATATAATATAATCAGGGTGACCCTTTCCAAACCACTAAAATAGGGCGCAGCCACTCAAAAATGTGGCAAAAATAGGGCGAAAATGTTCAAAAATAGGGCAAAAAATAGGGCATTGTTTAAAACACTTCGAAAATAATTAAAATTATAATAAAAAGCTTGATTCCGCATATTTTTCATTATTTTGAACTAACTTAAGTAAATTTGGTTCAGAAATAATGAGATCATGCGCCTGGGTATAACTAAAATAAGAATTAATTGTAATCGAGACAAGTGACTTAAGTAATTTGACTTTCATTCTGTCAGTTTTCACATTCTTAACAATAGAAAAAACTGGAAGCACTAAAAAGTTGAGTCAATTGGAGGGAATGATGGGATTATTAGAAATTATGAATGGATTTGGGGATTAACAGAGTTATCGAGTTGATTTAGGCATCCATTCATATACCCTTACTCAAAATTATATTATATCCAGCTTAATCTTCTATTCACCTTAATCCTCCTATACATCATTAATCTCTCAAATCCATTGATCTCTCTTCATCCATGCAAATCCCTTGTTATCTAGTCAATTCCCCCATAATCCTAGTATATCCTCCGAAATCTTCTTTAATAAAAATCCGACTATATTCCACTCAAGCCCTTCTTTATCTTCTTTTTCAGCGCCGCAGGCCTTCGATTTCACACAAAGTCTTCAAAGATTTTTCCTTTTTCAGCGCCGCAGGCGAAAATTTTGAGAATTTTGTAAGACCAATAAGCCAGATTTTTTCATTTTTGCGCCGCAGGCGAAAATTTTAAGAATTTTGGAAGGATAACGGTCAGATTTTTTCCATTTTCAGCCATTTCACTGTAAAAATTGTAAAAATTTCACAAAATGGTAAAATAGGGCAAAAATATGGCAAATGAAAAAATAGGGAAAAACTAGGGCGAAAAAGTCAAAAATAGGGCAAATGCTCTATAAATAGGGTAAAAGGGTCACCCTGAATATAATAGAATATTCTGCATACATAAATTCATATTCCATATTTATAAATTCTCATAAATATTATTCTTTAGCAACATTTATTTAATCCACCAGCATTAAATAAATTTAAATATCAATTAAAACAAATAGATCTATTTTTTGTTAATTAACTGTTTTACAAACATAAATTTTAAAAACTAATACAGATAGAATATGTGAAAAAGAAAATAATTATAACTTCATTTATAAAAACCACTTTATTTAAAAAACACTTTATACTTTTTCCTTTTCCCATGCTCCCTTATTTTAAATGCTATAATCTTTGATAAAGTTTTTGTGTTTATATGTGTTAAAATGTGTCGAGTCTTGTCTTAAAATATCAAAATATTATGCGGATTTAAATTTATTTACATCACAGTTCATTATATGTATAGTCAATTTGGTAATCCTTAAGATCATTGGTCCTTAGAAAACAATATTCAACTCTTGTTTCCGTTGCTAGCGTGTCAAAACAAATTAAAAATTTTCAAGATATGTAAATTTAGATGATTAACTTCTATGTTATTTCCCTTTTAAATTTACTCATTCTATTGAATGTAAAAAGTGAAGGAAAATTAATTAAGGTAGAATTGAAAATCAAAGATGATTGATTTTTAGTAAAATGGAGAGTGTAATAATAATAGAATTTTTCTAAAATAATAGAATATTCAGCATAAATTCATATTCCATATTTATAAATTCTCATAAATATTTTTCTTTAACAATATTTATTTAATCCACCAAATTAAATAAATTTAAATATCAATTAAAACAAATAGATTTAATTAACTGTTTACTGTTAAATGTTACCAGACCCGTAAGAATATTACAAAACGAACCCATGTCTTTATTTTAAAAATTGAATAAAATTTTTACTTTTAACCTTAAAAATAATTTCAATAGCTTTTATTTGTATATTATAAAATATTTTTAATATTAGAATTAAAGATTATTATTATTCTTCTCTCATATTTGGTTGTTCTGTTGAATATCCAAATCAACGGTAGAATGGTTGAGGTTGGAATAAAAATAAAAGAAAATTGGAAAGAAAAAAGAGAATTTATTTATTTAAAAAATGTTGAAATAAAGGAACGTTTTGTATTGATAATGAATGTAAAATCAAATAATAGAATAGTTGATTATCTTTATAAGAATACTGTATCGTTTTGTAAAATTGAAATAGATCCTGTTAAAAAAGTTTTTATTGTTAAACTAAATCATTGTTCAAAATTTAACTCTCAATTAAAAATGAGAATTTTGATTGAAATTGCTAATGATGAAATTGTCAAGAAATTTTTGAAAGACTTGGGAAAACAGGTATTTTATATTTGATAATTCAAAATTTAAGACTTCAATATACACAAATTTAATATCTAAGACTCGTCTAAATAATAAATTTATCATGAATAATAATTATTATGAAACTTCTATAATAGATGAAAGTTTAGAAAATATAAATAAAAAAGAATTATTAAAAGAGAATATAGAAAGTTACAAAGGCAAACTTTTAAAAAGTTATTGGACGGAAATTAATTTAATAGGATATAGAATTGAATTGTTAGTAAAACAAAAAGTTGAATATCCGAAAGAATTAGAAAGCAAAATTATTCATATGGGCAATAAAATAAGTAAATATAGTTAGATTTTTGGATTTATTTAGCGTAATTTTAAATATTTGTTGTTAAAATTTATAGATGCCATTAATAAAATATACAGACGACAATGTTTCAATTGTGAAACTACACTAACTAAGAACTGGTATGCATACCTGAAAAGGAGCATTATTTGTGCCGATCATGCTACATATATAATCAAAGGAATAATGGAAACCACAGACCAAAAGAATTGTGGTATAAAATTAAAAAGGTTTGTCTTTAACAAGAACTACATATTATGATAATTCTGAAATATTTACTATTCAATGAAATTCTTATGTACTCATTTCGGACTTATTTACTTATTTTGACTAAACCGATATTTGCCCTCTCTTTAAAACTAATATTTTTGTAAATTAGTATAGTTTAGTAAATAATTCTTTTTAGTGTAAAAGAACTTTTAAAATTTGCATACTTTTTTCTATAATTATATAGATAACTCCTCAAGATCGAAATTGTTCTATTTGCAACGTCACTCATACATCACAATGGCACCGTTATTCAAAACAAGGACTCTATTTATGTGCTGTTTGTTACCATAAACAGAAAAGAATAAATAAATCAATCAAAAATACGAAGGCAGATGGTTGATTTTGCTTTAAAACTTTGTTTACTTTAATATTATAGATTGAAGTTGAAAGCGGCTACAATTTGGGAAAGTCGGAATACACCCAAATATGAATGGATAAAAATGAGGATAAAATTATGCAATCCGTAATATAAACTTTCAATTATATTCTTTTACTTCTCGACTTTTTTCTTTTTTTTAGAAAATTCTCCTCTCCTTTATGAATTATTTAATTTATTTAATTCCTTATCATTTAAAATTTTATTTTCCAAATTCAAATCTTTATATTTTTGATAAATATTGTCCAAGTTCTGAAAGGTCAACCCATCATTTTGTTTGCTTAATTCCTTAAATTTATTAATGACGATTCTCTTTAAATAAATTTTATCAGAACAGTATTATTTAGGATTACTTTTCCGTGTTTAAAGTTGAGGTTGAAGGGATTGTGCGTGAAAAATAGCAGCTAATCGGAAGATTTAATATTTTTGAATAACTACCTTTAGCAATAGTTTTAACTACCCTTAACATAGTTTTTTTACATACGCGTTCTGTCTCCAGATAATTAATTTTTCGTCATTTTTAGTTATATCAAAAAAATTCATCTTTGAGGTATAATGCTTTAGTTGCAATTTTTGTGTTTTGCGGGTAGTTTGGAGAGAAAAAATAATATTAAAAAAACTTTTTAAAAAAACTAATGAACAGATAGAGAACAAATTATTTATTTAACTCATTTCAGTACATTTTAGAAAATAAACTAAACAAACAGTAAATCCAGTAATTAAAATTATTTTTCCATTACCTTAATTTTAACACAAACATTTTTTTAATTTAAATGAATTTAACAATTATAAAAATATTATCCAGGTTGGATGTTTTGAGTAAAAACGGATTATCCGCGGATACCCGATGATGGATGTGCCTCAAAAGTTAGAAGGACCTCACGGGGACCTCACGGATAAATCGGACATGCATAGCAACAAATGTGTTCATGAGCAAACCTGGAATTACTGCATATCTCTCCTACAACTTTTTCAAAGTAAAATTTTTTGCTTTCCTACTCCTATTTTCTTTCATCTTGCCTATCATTCAATGTCAAAAATTTAAATCATATGCAAATAAATCATAAGATTTTAATTAACCAATGTCTCTCACTCCCTGTCTATTAAGCCCTCCCTGTCTATTCCCTCCCTCCCTGTCTATTAAAAATCTTTAAAAAATTTTCTCTCTTCGCTGCTTGTATATTAATTCGCTTGAAAGCAAATCATCTTTTTTATCTTTACCCATAGCTATCAGTCTCCATTATTCAATAGCCTTTAAAAATTTTTTTCAATTTGTAAATAAAAATGAATATCTCCAATATGGTTGAGGATTCTAGAAATTTTTTATACATTTTTGTGTTTACACGTTAGGGCAGATATAAATTGAAATAACCTAAATAAAACATATAACCCGCATAAATTTAAATTGTAGATAGTAGTGATGCTTGGAATAAGAAAAGATCTTGGATCGGGAGTATTCTAAAAATGACCTCGGGATCGGGAGTATTCTAAAAATGACCTCGTTTATTTCTTTCCACTTGGAAAGAAATAAACGAATTAGAAGTCGGAGATTAAGTTTATTTTAATAAATACATTAAGAAGTAAGATATTAAATGGTTACCTAGGAAAGTATGTTTTGTGAAATACATTAGAGAAATTAAAATTCATTATTTATTGCATTCAAACTTAGTAAGGAAAAAATGTGTTGTTGTAAGAATTAAGTGGTAGACTAAGACAAGGCAGAATTACAAAAAGGTTATCCGTAAGCTTTTTAACAGTCTTAATTTTTGTTTAAAATTACAAAAATTCGTATAATTTTCATTAAATAATTAAAAAATTGTTACAATTAAACTTTTATATTAAATCAGAATTTTCATAAAACTTTATTTATTTATAGCTTTTCTATTTAATTTTTGTTTATTTTCTTTTTCGTATACAGTTTACAGCCACATGCATTACATAAATAGTTCCCTGTTTCTGAATGACGGCGCCACCTTTTTGGTTGTGTAACACCGCAATTAAAACATTTACGATTTTCCTTAAATTACTTAATGAGAAGTTTGTTTTTATTTGAAGTTTCATTCAATGTTAATTTTAATGGTTAATTTAATGAAACTTAATTTCATGGGCATTGTTTGTGTAAAAAAACTTAATTCGTTTAGGATTAGTCAAAACGGTGTTTTATAAGCACGAGCTGTTAAGGATATTGTTTGTGTAACTCCGTAATAAAACATTTATCTCGTCCTTAAATTACTTTCTGTGAAGTTATATAACGGTGGAAAATAAAGCATATTAATTTTAATTACTTAAAGAACATTTCGCTTATATCTATAACGGTCCTCAACGTTTGGACAAAAACCTTTCAATAAGTTCAGAATTGACCAAAAGTTCATTTAAAATGTTTCAGAATAAGAATTTTTAAAAATCGTACTAAATTTTAATAACGATAACCTTTTTAGTCTTAAACCATAATTCTTTTGATCTTAACTTTCCATATCTGCGTTTATATGCACCACATTGTTCGCACAAGTAATGTTCTTTTAGTATACTATACCATTGTTTTGTTTGCGTAACTCTACAATTGAAACAATTTCGTTTATTTACTTCAATTATTTCACCTATAATTTTCAAGAAAAATTTTTTAGGCAAATTAAATATAGACAAAATTTGCTTACTTATTTTATTGCCAATGAATTTAATTTCGCCATTTTCTTTTGGATATTCATCTTTTTGTCTCTCTAACAATTCAATTTTATATCCAATTAAATTAATTTCCGTCCTAACTTGATAAAAGTTTGTTTTTGTAATTTTCTATCAATAATTCTTTTTTATTTATTTTCAAATTCTCTAAACTCTCATCTAATATAGAAGTTTCATAATAATTATTATTTTTGATAAAATTATTATTTAAGCGAATCTTAAATACAAAAATTGTGTATTATTGAAGGATTAAATTTCTAATAATCAAATATAAAATACCTGTTTTCCCAAGTTTTTCAAAAATTTTTTAACAATTTCATTATTGGCAATTTCAATCAAAATTCTCGTTTTTAATTGAGAGTTAAATTTTGAACAATGATTTAGTTTAACGATAAAAACTTTTTCAACAGGATCTATTTCAATTTTACAAAACGATCCAGTATTTTTATTGAAATAATTTTCAATTTTATTTCCCTTATTTACATTCATTTTCAATACAAAACGTTCCTTTATTTCAACATTTTTTACATAAATAAATTCTCTTTTTTCTTTCCAATCTTCTTTTATTTTTAATCCAACCTCAAACATTTTACCGTTGATTTGAATATTCAACAGAACAACCAAATATGAGAGAAAAATAATAATAAATTTATTCATCTTAAATTATAATATTAAAAATATTTCGGTTTACTTGACTTTAAACGACCGATCAGGAATGTTTTTTGAAAAATTCGAAAAAATCATAAATCCAGTCCGGTTTCGGATTTTAATTTAAAGGCCAAATAACAAACAATACAGAAATTTCTATTGATAAATCAATTAAAAGGTCAATTGACAAAAAATGGAAATATTTATTTATTAATGCAGCAAAAAATTAATATATTGTTTAAAAATTCAGATATCCGACGACATTGTGTATTAATTAATAAAGATATTAAAAATATTTTTATTACTATTTTTATGATTAAAAAATATAATTATGAATTAAGTCTCATTTATGTTTATGACATTGTATTGACTCGACATTAAATAAGGTACAAAATGTTATAGATTAATCACAAGCTTTGACAAATATTTAGAAATTTGCACTTTTTCCTATTGACATGCCTAATATAATATGTAATCAAAATTAATATTTGAGCAATTTTGTAACCTTTTCTACAAGCTTTATGCCCCTATATTTCATTAGAATTTAGAAATGAGACATTCATAGAGTCTCAATCATTTTTAAATTATTTTATATTTTATAATGAAATTTGTAATTGGGAATTTTATATTTAGTAATAAGTAAAATATTAATGCCAATAATTTTTAAAATTGCTTATAAATTGATTTTTGCCAAAAATAATACGATTGCTAGCTTTACCAAAAAATTTATAATTTTCTGCAAATTTAAATTTCTAATGATTTAAAAAAGTTGTAATTCCTGACTCTTAACATTATTCATGCTGACAAAGATCCAATACAAACTTACTACTAGAAAACTACCAGGAATTTAGCTAAATCATGAAAAACGCTTACAAGGAACAATATCGAACTGTCACCAAAAATTTCGTAATAATTTTTATACCATCGTGTAGAGCATAGTCGAAACCATATTGTAGTACTTTTCTTTTTCGGCCCTACCCCCCATTTCGAAAAGTTATAGGGCTTCAAAGTTTTCGACTTTTGGAGCGGTTGAGTCGCCTTGAAAAAAGAGATTATTCTTTTAAAAATAAGACTCCCATCCTCCTTTTTCCTTTTCTTTTCCACTAGTAGAAAAGAAAGAGAAAAGGAAAGGAAAAGAGGCATCTCTGCCATCTCCTCTTTCGTTTTTAATCCGCATTGGGTGAAAGGCGAGTAGCCTTTTCCTTTTCTTTTCTCTCTCCTCCTTTTCTCTTTCATTAACAAACATGGGAAAAGAAAAGGAAAGGAAAAATGGAGAAAAGGAGTCTCATTTTTCTCCTTAGGAAGCAAATAATAAGAAAAGTGATGGCGACTCAACCGCTCCAAAAGTCGAAAACTTTGAAGCCCTATAACTTTTCGAAATGGGGGGTAGGGCCGAAAAAGAAAAGTATATGGTTTCGACTATGCTCTACACGATGGTATAAAAATTATTACTAAATTTTTGGTGACAGTTCGATATTGTTCCTTGTTATATTTGTCCAGAAATAATGGTATATTTATTAGTTTATCTATAATTTGCGGCGAATAATTGACTAATTAATTATAAAATTCCCAATTTAAAATTTCATCATAAGATTTAAAATAATTTAAAAATAATTGCGACTCTATGAATAAATGTCTCCTTTTTAACTTCTAATGAAATATAGGGGCATAAAGCTTGTAGAAAAGGTTACAAAATTGCTCAAATATTAATTTTGATTACATATTATATTAGGCATGTCAATAAGAAAAGTGCAAATTTCTAAATATTTGCCAAAGCTTGTGATTACTCTATAACATTTTGTACCTTATTTAATGTCGAGTCAATACAATGTCATAAACATAAATGAGACTTAATTCATAATTATATTTTTTAATCATAAAAATAGTAATAAAAATAAAATCTTTAATATTTCTATTAATTAATACACAATTGTCTTCTGGTAATCTAAATTGCAAAGTATATGTTGAACTTTTACATGTTGAATTAGGATTCAGAAGCATGCAAATTTTTCCTAGAAAAATGAGTAAAAATGTCGCCAACATTAAAAATTGTCATAAATTTTTCCAGAGAATAAAAAACAACAAAAAAGCAGCATTTAATTTTCTAAATTTCAGATGATTAAATTTAATTTTATCATTTTCATATATTTAATTATATTTTTGAAAATCAAATGTGATGGGAAACACATTCATGTTGAAGTGAAAATTAGTGATGATTGGGAAGAAAAAAGAGAATTTATTTATTTAAAAAATGTTGAACTGAAGGAGCGTTTTGTTGTGAAGGTAATTGATAAACAAAATAATCAACACGATAGTTTTAATAAAAATATAGAAGGATATTTGCGTTCAATTGAAGTAAATCTAGATAAAAATATTTTTGGAGTTGAAATTGGTGATGAATCAAAATATATTCCATCTGATCAATTAAAAAAGAAAATTATGATTGAAATTACTAATAATGAAATAATTCAAAATTATCTGCCTGGGCTTGAAAAAATGGTATATTTTTATTAATTTAATTTCCATTCCATATTGTCACAACTAACTAGCAAACAAAAAAGTTGCAGCAATGAAATGTATATCGGCCGCTATAACTAAAAGGCGAAATTTACTTAAAACAGAAATACAATCTTCAATGATTTCTGACTAAAATCAGTTAGATGTCGCCATCCTTTTTTTCTTGATAGCCCATGGCAACGTAGCTTCGAAAAAATACCGGTTTTAAGTAAATTTCCGCCACTGTATTCTATTTTGTGTTAAATTTAAGGTGCTCCGAAATAATAATTTTATTGAAAATAATAATTGTTATGAAACTTCAATACTGTACAAGTGTGAAAAGTATAATAATTTTAGCTTAATAGGAGAAAGTATAGAAATTTACAGGAATAAACTTTTATCAAGTTATTGGACGGAAATTAATGTAATTGGATATAAAATTGAATTGTTAGAAAAACAAAGCTTTGAATATCCGAAAGAATTAAATAACAGAATTATTGAAATTGGCAATAAATAAGTAAAAAATTTCTAATGTCTATCTTTTCATTGGCTAAAAATTTTCTTTATTAATTATAGGTGGAATTATTGAAGTAAATAAACGTAAGTGTTTTAATTGTGGAGTTACACAAACAAAAAAGTGGTATAATTTACTAAAAGAACATTACTTGTGCAAAGAATGTGGCGTATATAAACACAAATATGGAAAGTTTAGATCAAATGAATTATGGTTTAAGACTACAAAGGTTATCTATTTCAATAATTGGGAAGATTTTTCAATAATTCATTCTCGAAACAAATTATATAAACTTTGGTACTTTATGTTTATATCGCACACTCCTATTTTGAGTCTCTGTTATATAATGGTCAGACTTTTAACTCAATTTCTCTCAATTTTGCTTTAGCAAGTCTAATGAGAGAATAACAGCCCTACACTACTTATAACGCATTCCCTCTCTACACTAGTGAGGTCCTATTGTTAATATTTTATTCTTTAAATAATGGGGCGAAAAGTTATAAAATGGGGCGTAAAGTTATACGAAAATTTATACGCTATTTTGTACCATCACAAGCTCAAAACTTGATATTTATTTAAAACTTTCAACAGTATCATTCTACAGGGTGCCTCAAAAGTCTTTGCCCGCACATTTTTTAGCATAACTTTATTAAAACTTAATCAAATAATATCAAAATACAATCAAATAATAGAGAATTAAATGGAGAAGAAAATAAATCAGGATTTTTCGAAATACCTTCCTTTAGCTTTAAGATAGAAGCGCAAACGCAAACAAAAATTTTTGCAAAATTGCCGCACCTCCTTGGTTCCTCTTTTCAGATGCCCTGATTATAAGGATAAAGTGATGCAAGGGTGTCTTGTTGCCAATTTCCTCGGTTTTAGTGTGCCTCAAATAGTGCTACCGTACACACCGGGTTTGAATCCGTGGATTTATCTTTTTGGTCAATTTTAAAGGCAACGTTCTCCGTAGCAGCACAAAAACAGTTTTTCCTGCGAAGATTCTGTTGGTCATAACTTTGTTCAGAATCATCCAATCGAGTTGATTTTGGTGTCATTCAACTTAGCTCGTCGAGCCCTTTCGAATGAGCTATCATAAGTAAAATCGAATTTTTCACCCCAAAAATCAGCTTGGTCCCCCCTATGGTATTCGATTTTCAGGGGTCTGAAAATCCGGGAAAAAATGCTATTGCCGACCGTTTTGAGCACTTTTATAGTGATATTTGAACTCAGCGCATTTTATTACGATAGAAAAACATGTTTTTTGTTGTGTTGCTAAGGTGAACTCTAGCCTACATAAGTATTATTTAATAAATATTTTAGCGAATCACACCTGATCGAAATTGTTTTATTTGCTTTGCAACAAAAACATCACAATGGTACCGTCATTCAAAACCTGAACAATATATATGCAAAAGTTGATACAATAAACAAAAAATGATAAACAAGATAAAAATTAAACATTAAATAATACAGTAATCGATTAAATAATATTTAAATTATTATGATTTTTTAAAATAAATTTGATGAGTTTATTGAACAAATTATAAAACAATGTAAAATATAACCTATGTAGATTTTCCATGTAGATTTTTACATTATGTCAGACAATTAAAAATTATCCTTATTTCATATTCATAATTAGTTGAATCTATAATTCCAAAATATTAATAACAAAACAAACTTCAGAAATTGATAGCAAATTTATAAAAAAAGTCTGAATATAAAACCTACAACCATATTCTATATTATTTCGTCGTCGATAAAGTTAGTGTGATAAATTTTGCGCTTAAGACCGCAAGCAATCGTGGCAGTCAGCGTCGTCTACAGCTTCAGCCCGTCTATGTTAAGTGCAAAATGTACGCAAAAGTGAAAAGTGATCGAAAATTGTTGCAAGATCAGTAGGAGCATTTAGAGAATATGCTGATTAGTCTCAAATGATTTAATATCCTCTTATCCTAAATCACTCGATATACTCCTTAAGCACCTAAATGCCGATAAAACACTATAGATTTTTCATAATAGGCCTCAAATCAAATTCCATCATATCATACAATATTTCCCTCAACCTCTGGATACATATTAAACTAGGTTCTGAACCAGAATATATTCAGGGTATACATAATGATGCTTAAAACTGAGTTATAAAAATAGAAATAATCTGAGAAATTATTTTTACATCCTGATTCTTAAGTTCTGAAATATCAATACTTAAATTTCTGTCTTGATATGCAGACGAGTAATGTCCGTCGTCTCCAGGTCCTTAAAGCAGATTTCACTGGTAAATAAAAATAATTTATTATTTATAATCTCAGCGACACAAAAATTAGTTAATCGGTTAATAACCTAAGAAAAATTATGGTAAAGAGGAAAGAAGTAGAATGCAGCAAAAATGTTAACCGATGATAACTTCTTACTTAACTTTATATATTTTAAAACCGATTTATTTTATTATTAAGGAATAACTAAATTATTTTTTAAATTTTGAAAAGTTATCCAAAAGTAAATTTGAATGATAAATCAAAAAGTCTAAGAGTCTCTCTAAATTTGAAACAATAACCGAGTTTGATTTTAAGTTTATCTATTTTTGAGTAAATTAAATATTTAGACATTGCACAAAATTTAATATATTTATAACTTTCAATTTTTAGCCAAAACATACTAGAGAATTAAAGATTGTTCAACTAGAGGGGATTTTTATTAGTTAAGCAAACCCAAATGAAATAGAGTTCAGTGAAATTCAGGATGAATTTTATTTAAACAAATAAAATAAAACAAAAACAAAGAAGAAAAGGAAAACAAGAAAGAACATGAAAAATTATTGATACAAAGAATTAAATTCTATTACTGTTGAAATTTTAGGATGGTATATTTAATTATTTGGTTATAATTTCTTTAATTTCTCCTCACTTATTATTATCCCCTATTGTGAAAAATTAAAAATAATAATGCACTATAATTTATTTTAAAACTCCAAAAGTAACAATTAAAAATTATTTAGGATGCAGAATGGGCTTATTTAAAATACTGGTATAGTATAGTATACCGGAGGCAAAATTACACACAAACCATTCGATTCTTATCGGCGAGCTGCGACAGATACCGCTCTCGTTTAACGGAAATGCTTATGGTCCGAGATATAGGTACTCATTCTATTGTTTTTTGATTTTTGAGGCCATATATCTCGGATATATATAGCCGTATATAGTAAGTGCTATTGATCGACTCAGCTCGCCGTGATACATTGAATGTTATGTGCTTTTTATCGCAATTTTGCTTGTGGTATAATGATTATGTTCTTTTTTATATGTAATATATACATAAATATCATATAATTAAATATGATATGCAGAATTTTGCATTAATTTTATGTCCCAATAGGTTTTAGTTGAATTCTAATTTGCTTTCTTAATTTTTTGTTGTTTTTTGTAACAGGCATTACATATATATTGTTCAGGTTTTGAATGACGGTACCAATTTGATGTTTTTGTAGAGCCACAAGTATAACAATTTCGATCAAGTGTGATTTGCTAAAATATTTATTAAATAGTACTTATGTAAAATAGATTTGACAGTAGAAAAGTTCTTTTTCTTATAGAATGTTAAGTTAAAAATTTAATTATATTTAATCATGGGAATTAAATCTTACTAACATTTAATAATAGCAAACCTTTTTCGTCTTAATAAGCAAGCTTTTAGGTCTATGCTTTCCATATATTCGATTATATTCACCACAATTACGACACAAATAGTGTTCTTTGAGATATTTATCCCAAGATGTTTTAATTTGTTTAACATTACAATTGAAACATTCTCGCTCCTTCTTTTCAATAGTTACTCCTATAAAAATAAGATAAAACTTTATTTGCTAGTTATTTTTAGCTTGATATGACAACTGGGATATAATTATCCAGTCAAATAATATAAAAAATTTTTATTTACCTATTTTATTTCCAATGTCAATAATTCTGTTTTTTAATTCTTTCGGATATTCTAATTATTGTTTTTTTAACAATTCAATTTTATATCCAATTAAATTAATTTCCGTCCAATAATTTGATAAAAGTTTGTCTTTGTAATTTTCTATATTTTCTTTTAATAATTCTTTTTCATTTATTTTTAGATTTTCTAAACTCTCATTTAATATAGAAGTTTCATAATATTTGTTCATCTTCTTAATAAATTCAGTAAATCTGAGCACCTTTTATGAATGAATTAGTATAAATATTAGTTGCTTAGTAATAGAATACTCCATGTATATACCCCCTGATTTGAGTCTCAGTTATTATTTAATTTTTCATTGTTGGGATATTTGTTCAAGCAATAACGTTTACTTTCTACTTAAAATCTTTGCTATAATGACTGATCGCCACAAAGACAGAAAGAACAATAAGAGGAAACTAAGATTAGGAAAATGCAACAAAATTCATTATTATTATGATTTTTAGACTTTATTTTCAAGTAATCAAAAAAATACCTGTTTTTCAAATCTAGGATGAATATTTTGAACAATTTTATTTTTGCCAATATCAATTAATAGTTTTCTTTGTAATTCTTCAGGATATTCTGATCTATAATCAATCTCAACATTAAAAATATTTCGTTCGCTGTTTACTTCAATTCGACACAAAAAACCCTCAATATTATTATTAAAGCTACTACCAAATCTATTATTACATTTTTCAATTTTTTTCAATACAAAACGCTCTTTTAGTTCAACATTTTTTAAATAAATAAATTCTCTTTTTTCTTTCCAATCATCTATAATTTTTACTACTATACTAACTCTTCTTCCATCACATTTAATATTCAACAGGGAAAATAAATATAGGTGAGAAACAATAATAAATTTCATCACCTAAATTTTAATAATAAACATTATTTAATGTTTCTTGGGCAAAGTTCTTGGGCAAAGTTCAAGTTCTTATTGAGATAAATGTTCCAACCTAATTTAGAATTTTATTTTAATAAAATTTTTAGACAATGTCTTAAGAAAATAACAGGATATTATACATAAAAATAAAAGTTAGATAGTCATCAAACTTTTCTTCAATTAAATAGCCTTGATATAACTATTTCTTTATCTATTATTTTGAAATATAGACGGCATTTCAAATAAATATTTGCACTTTTTATATTTCTAAATATTTAAAACTAATCAATTTAAACGAGTCGATTAACAAAAAGTGCAAATAACTTTTTTTATCCCAACGATTAACTTAATAAATAAAAATAAAGTGCAATTTTAAAATACAATTGGCAAAAAGTGCAAATAACACTTTATTTCCCACCTAATCGGCAAGATAAATAAAAATAAAGTACAATTTCAAAATATATAATGGCATGCCGACTAATCATATGAATTTACTAATAAATATAAAGTGCAACTATTTATTTTTAAATGTCTTATAAATTTCTAAACAAATAAAAACAGTCGTTGATCCAAGCTATTTAATCAACAGAATTTGACGCCTCGATTATTATTTACGTCAAATTAATTTTCTTAAGCTTTTAGTGAAGTCTATTTAAAAATACTGAAGCATTTACAAGAAATATAACATATAAACTTTAATTTAGAAGATAATTTTCTTACATAGCTATTAGAGGATCTTCAATTTGTTTAATGTAAGATATCAAATAACATGATAATCCCAAAACCGTGAAAACATTAAATGTTAAAAAAATTATTCAAGATGAAATTATTCAAGAATTTTTCTGGAATGACTAATTTTGAATACTCTTACGATGCATGAAGCATAATTCACCCTTTTTAGTGTCTGAAGCAAAAATTTTATGATCTACTAAGATCATGACAAAAGCCTATTTTATTGCTGGGGATGTCCATATGTGCAATATGCGCATATATATGCATAGAAAATGCCCAAAATATGCACAAAATATGCAAAATTATACAAAATATTCAATATGCACGAGAAGCTCAAATTATGCAGATTTATGCATAATGAACCGAGCCCTAAAGTTCAAGCCACCAATGTAAGACATCATTTTGGCTTCTTTCATCAAAGCATATCCTCAACAAAACTACAAAACATGCATTTGCATGTTTTGTGGATGGCAATAAATGGATGGCATTTGGTGTTGCAAAATTTTGGCTTTTTGGCACGCTAAATATAATACTCACACCAAACGTCCGAATATAATCACACCAAACGTCCAGTGGTCTCCAAAAGAGCTTCCTATAAAACGACTATAAAAATGAGAGTGTTTTATTACACAAAATTTCAGATGATTATATCTAATTTGATCATTCTCTTATATTTAATTATTTTATTGTATATTCAATGCGTTGGGAAAACAATTCGTGTTGAGTTAAAAATCAAAGATGATTGGGAAGAAAAAAGAGAATTTATTTATTTAAAAGATGTTGAACTGAAGGAACGTTTTGTTGTGAAAATAATTGAAAAGCATATCAATAAATATTTCGGATCTGATTACAATGCGGAGGGATTTACTCGTTTGGTTGGCATGGATATTGATGCAAATATTTTTAAAAATATTGAATTAAATGTTGGACGAACAAATGATTCAAATTATTTATTAAAGATGAAAATCGTGATTGAAATTGACAACAATAAAATTATAAGAAATTTGTTGCCTGAATTTGAAAAACGGGTATTTTATGTTTTATTAATAGAATTTCACTAGTAATGAATGAAATATTGAAGAAACTATCAATCGATTCGGGGGAGAGTTCAGAGGATTAGGTATTTTAAATTTAGATTTGTCAACAAATCATAAAGATTTCGATTTATAATTTTTATCGCATCTTTAGTAGCAAAGAAATAGGATCAAAGAAATGGGAAAAAAGCGGATATATTGCACACTCTTATCTCTTCGATTTCATGGCAACCCTAACTGAGAATAGAGGTTTTGCGATTAAACTTGAAATTTTTAATTAAAAATATCCCAAAAATTCGAAATCAAAAATTGAAAAAAAAATCCATCAATAATCGAAATAGAGAAAGAAATCGAAAAATATACAGATAAATGAATAATCTTAAAATAATTTATTCTTTAATTTTAGGCACTAAGATATAATAAATTTACTGAGGTGGATAATGTCTATGAAACTTCTATATTAGACGAAGGATTTGAGGATATAAAAATAGATAAAAAAGAATTAATCAAAGAAAATATAGTAAATTACACGAACAAACTTTTATCAAGTTATTGGATGGAAATTAATTTAATTGGATATAAAACTGAATTGTTAGAAAAACAAAAAGTTGAACATCCGAAAGACTTAAAAAGCAAAATTATTGACATTGGAAATAAAATAAGTAAATTTCTAACTTTGAGTTTTAATATTTTTAGAATATTTTTTTAAATTATTTTTTATTATTTTTTTTTAATATTTTTAGCTTTTCATTTGACTAAAAAATTTTCCTTGATAATGAAATGAAATAATGAAATCAAATAAATGACAATGTTTCAATTGTGGAGTTACACAAACAAAACAGTGGTATAATTTACTAAAAGAGCATTACTTGTGCAAACTATGTGGCGTTTATAAACACAAATTTGTAAAGTTCAGACCAAAAGAATCATGGTTTAAGACTACAAAGGTTATCTTTATTAATATTTTGGACGATTTTTAATAATTTTTTCGGAAACTTTGAATGAAACTTTTACTCAATTGTGAACTTGCTAAATGTCGTTTGTCGAACCGATAGAGAAATAAGCGAAATGTTTTTATAAGTTTGTACATACTATGTTATATTTACTACCTTTAGATAACCTCATTAAGTAATTTATCAACGATTATAAATGTTTTATTTGCGAAGTTACACAACAAAATCATGAACGGCTCGTTCCTATAACATACCTTTTTTATTAAACCGACATATGATCTGACTTTAATAAATAATATTTTCTTAAATCTGTATTATTAAAGTAAGTTTTTCTAAAATATTCAGATAAAACGAAATTGTACTATTTGCGATGTTTCTTATACACCACACTGGTACCACCATTCAAAACCAGGACGCTATTTATGTGCTGCTTGCTACATTAAACAGAAAAAGAATGAAGAAATCAAATACTAAGACAGATGTTTAATTTTGCATTAAAATTTAGTATACTTTGATATTATAGATCGAATTTGAAAGCGGCTACAATTTGGGGAAGTCAGACTACACCCGACGATGAATGGATAAAAATGAGTATAGAATAATACATATAAACATTGTGCTAGACTTTTTTGCTTCTTTAAAAAAATCCCCTCTCCTTTATGAATTATTTCATTTATCGGTTCCTTATCATTTAAAATTTTATTTTCCATCTTTCAATCTTTTTATATTTTATAAATATTGTCACGATTTTGAAAGGCCAACTCATCATTTTGTTTGCTTAATTCCGTAAATATATTAATGCAGATCCTCTTTAAATTATTAAAACAGTTTTATTTAGGATGATAACTTTTCCTTATTCAACATTGTTACTTTGCAATACCAAGAAAAACTTTCCTGATCGGTCTTTTAAAGTCAAGTAAACCGAAATATTTTTAATATTATAATTTAAGATGAAAAAATTTATAATTAATAATTTATATTAATAATTAATAATTAATTATAATTAATATAATTAATTATAATTAATTATAATTAATAATAAATTTATAATTAATTAATTTATAATTCTCCGAATAATTCGATTACTCCCCCAAATTTGAATAATTACCAAATAATGCTCTATTTTAATAAATCCATTACATTCTTACAAATCATCATATAAAAATAAAACTTCCACACATTGATTACACATAGATTTCTGTTAATTCTAAATTCCCTCGAAAACTCTGTTAATCCCCAATTCATTCATATATTAATCCTTTAATATCCTTCCATGAGACTCAACTTTGGGACTCAAATATTGAAAATAAAGTATTCGGATCGGATCCAGATATCCGATATTTTCAGTTAGGGTATCGGATCAGGATATCAGAAGATTTCCAACTATCCGACGACCTTACTCTAGATCTCCCTTTATTCTTCTAATTAATAGATCTAGGACCAAAAATTCCGTATCTGTAGTAACGGGCGCAAAAATTTTGAAGTTTATAGGTATTTAAGTTTATCTGACGGACTCTAGTTCTAATAAGACATTTATTATCAGTTATTTTAAATATTTTAAACTTTTATTTGATATTATAAAATATTTTTGATATTAACATTTAAGATGTATAAATCTACTATTATTCTTCTTTCATATTTGGTTGTTCTGTTGAATATCCAAATCGAGTGTAAAATGTTTGAAGTTGGATTAAAAATAAAAGATGATTTGAATGAAAAAAGAGAATTTAATTGTTTAAAAAATATTCAAATAAAGGAACGCTTTGTATTGATAATGAATGTAAAACCAAAAAATAGAATAGTTGATTACCTTTAGAAGAATACTGGATCGTTTTGTAAACTTGATGTAAATCCTGTTAATAAAGTTTTTCTAATCAGAGGTCTAAATTTAGCTTTCAATTAAAAATGAGAATGGTGATTGAAATAGCCAATAATGAAATTGTTAAAAAAATTTTGAAAAAGTTTGGAAAACAGGTATTTTATATTTGATTATTCGAAATTTAAGTTTTCAAAAATACACAAATTTAATATTTAATATTCGACTAAATAATAATTTTATCAAAAATAATAATTATTATGAAACTTCTATATTAAAGGCAACGTAAGAAAATATAAATAATAAAGACGTATTAAAAGAAAATATAGAAAATTATAAAAACAAACTTTTGACAAATTATTGGACGGAAATTAATTTAATTGGAAATAAAAGTGAATTGTTAGAAAAACAAAAAGTTGAATATCCGAAACAATTAATATACAAAACTAATTATATTGGCAATAAAATAAGTAAATAAATTTTTATTTTTGTTTATACACTCATTTACTAAAAAATTTAATTTAAATATTATGGGTGGAATTGTTGAAGAGACTATGCGACATTGTTTAAATTGTGGAATTACAAAAACTATACAATGGTATATATACACAAAAGAAAATTATTTGTGCCACAAATGTGGAGAATATAATCGAAAATTTGGGAAGCGCAGATCAAAAGAGTTGTGGAATAAAATTAAAAAGAAATTGTTTTTGTCCAAAGCAGTAAGATAATTAAAAAATAACTAATTTATAATTTCTATATTATATTATATGTATATCTTTCTCTATATTTAATATAGTTCTATGTCGACATAAAAATACATAGTTTCATATAAAGGGCATCTATGTATAGAAACGCATATAGAAAACTTTAATAGACCAGATAAGAACCCTATCATGATTCACAATTATGTATGTTCTATGGGTAGGTAAAATTGAGGAACGATAGATATTAAGCGAAAAGATTTTATGCAATTGAGCTTCTATGCTTTATTTATACCGTTTTATAAAAAATAAGATGCACACGCACTGTTTTCAATCAAATTAGAGTTTTCAATCAAATTAGAGTGCTTATAAAACACCGTTTTGACTAATCCTAAACGAATTAATTTTAATTACACACAGTAACAATGAAATTAAGTTTCATTAAATTAACCATTAAAATTAACATTGAAGAAACTTCAAATAAAAACATACTTCTATTTAATTAATTTAAGGATGTTCGTAAATGTTCTATTTGCGTTGTTACACAAACAATACATTGGCGCCGTCATTCAGAGACAGGGAACTATTTATGTAATGCATGTGGCTGTAAACAAAGAAAACTTACAAAGAAGAGAAAACAAAAAATTTATAGAAAAGATTTAAATAATTAGAAATTTAATGAAAAGTTTATAATTAATTTATAATTCATAAAGAGTTTAATTGTAACAATTATTTAATGACCTTTGTTAATTTAAACTAAAATCAATTGTTAATATTATTTAATATAAATTTCTGATAATTTTGTCTTTACTTAGTCTTCCATCTTAAATAAGAAAATTGTTGCTTTTGTTGTGTAGTGATATCGCTATAGTATAGAAGCAGTGAAAGTCAGTCTAGTTGAATCATACTAGCGCGGCTAGTCCCTGATTCTCTTCGTCTGCTCCAGCTCTTCCATCCCTTCGCCCATTTGGGACGTAACAAATGGCGCGGTCGTAAAAATTGAAATGAGGCGAAGTTAGTGAATTGCTATAAGCAATTAGTGAAAGAGGAGTGTGGTCTGACGTTGTATATTAGTGATCGGCAAAAAAATCAAGATCAGTGCAGTGGACCAGAGTTGGTCTGACCTAAAAAGGACTCAGTACGAGTACCAGTGGTCTAAAGTTTAAGGTTAATAAAACCTATTTTGAGCAAAAAAGCCTAGTAGGTTTAATTAAACTTTAAAAATGGGTAAAATTTATGTTTAAGTCTACACGTTCTGTTTGCGTTTTTATCTTATATATTATTTATAATATAATAAAATATTCAGCATAAATTCATATTCCAGATTTATAAATTCTCATAAATATTTTTCTTTAGCAATATTTATTTAATCCACCAACATTAAATAAATTTAAATATCAATTAATTATAAATTCAATAGTTTTATTTGTATATTATAAAATATTTTTAATTTTAGAATTAAAGATGAATAAATTTATTATTATTTTTCTCTCATATTTGGTTGTTCTGTTGAATATCCAAATCAAAGGTAGAATGGTTGAGGTTGGATTAATAATAAAAGATGATTGGGAAGAAAAAAGAGAATTTATTTATTTAAAAAATATTCAAATAAAGGAACGTTTTGTATTGATAATGAATGTAAATCAGGGAAATAAAATTGAAAATTATTTCAATCAAAAAACTGAATCGTTTTGTAAAATTGAAATAGATCCTGTTGAAAAAGTTTTTATTGTTAAACTAAGTCGCAGAGCTAAATATAGTACTCAATTAAAAATGAGAATCTTGATTGAAATTGCAAATAATGAAATTGTTAAGAAATTTTTGAAAGACCTGGGAAAACAGGTAACTATAATTGATTATTCGAAATTTAAGCTTCAAATTTAATACTTAAAGATTCGTTTAAATAATAATTTTATCAAAAATAATACAAATTATGAAACTTCGATATTAGAAGAAAGTTTAGAAAAAATAAATAAGAAAGAATTATTAAAAGACATTATTCAAAATTACAAAGACAAACTCTTTTCAAGTTATTGGACTGAAATTAATTTAATTGGATATAAAATTGAATTGTTAAATAAACAAAAAGTTGATTATCCTAAAGAAAATAGCGGAATTAAATTCATTGGCAATATAATAAGTAAACATATTTTTGACTTTGTCTATCTTTTTATTTGACTAGAAAATTTTCATGATAATTATAGGTGAAATAATTGAAGCAAATAAACGAAATTGTTTCAATTGTAGAGTTACACAAACAAAACAATGGTATAGTATACTAAAAGAACATTACTTGTGCGAACAATGTGGTGCATATAAACGCAGATATGGAAAGTTAAGATCAAAAGAATTATGGTTTAGGATTACAAAGGTTATCTTTATCAAAATTTAGTATGATTTTTAAAAATTCATATTCTGATACTTTTTAAATGAATCTTTTAATCGATTCTGTACTTACTGAAAGTTGATTTGTCCAAACGTTGAGGACGATATAGATATAAGCGAAATGTTCTTTAACTAATTAAAATTAATATGCTTTATTTTCCACCGTTATATAACTTCTCATAAAGTAATTTAAAGACGAGATAAATTGTTTATTACAGAGTTATTCAAACAATAACTTTAACAGCTCGTGCTTATAAAACACCGTTTTGACTAATCCTAAACGAATTAATTTTAATTACACACAGTAACAATGAAATTAAGTTTCATTAAATTAACCATTAAAATTAACATTGAAGAAACTTCAAATAAAAACATACTTCTATTTAATTAATTTAAGGATGTTCGTAAATGTTCTATTTGCGTTGTTACACAAACAATACATTGGCGCCGTCATTCAGAGACAGGGAACTATTTATGTAATGCATGTGGCTGTAAACAAAGAAAACTTACAAAGAAGAGAAAACAAAAAATTTATAGAAAAGATTTAAATAATTAGAAATTTAATGAAAAGTTTATAATTAATTTATAATTCATAAAGAGTTTAATTGTAACAATTATTTAATGACCTTTGTTAATTTAAACTAAAATCAATTGTTAATATTATTTAATATAAATTTCTGATAATTTTGTCTTTACTTAGTCTTCCATCTTAAATAAGAAAATTGTTGCTTTTGTTGTGTAGTGATATCGCTATAGTATAGAAGCAGTGAAAGTCAGTCTAGTTGAATCATACTAGCGCGGCTAGTCCCTGATTCTCTTCGTCTGCTCCAGCTCTTCCATCCCTTCGCCCATTTGGGACGTAACAAATGGCGCGGTCGTAAAAATTGAAATGAGGCGAAGTTAGTGAATTGCTATAAGCAATTAGTGAAAGAGGAGTGTGGTCTGACGTTGTATATTAGTGATCGGCAAAAAAATCAAGATCAGTGCAGTGGACCAGAGTTGGTCTGACCTAAAAAGGACTCAGTACGAGTACCAGTGGTCTAAAGTTTAAGGTTAATAAAACCTATTTTGAGCAAAAAAGCCTAGTAGGTCCTGAGTTCACAAGCCGATCTAAGTCGAAATCTAAGTACCTGGCATTCAAGAAAATGTAAGTCCAGAATTTGAAAATTGAACAAAATAAAGTATAAAAATGGCCATATAAAAATTAAAGTAAAATTAAAATTGGCAGCAAATGAGACGTAAGACCAATATAAAAGTAAGGTCAAAACTTGGCACCAAAGAAAACGTAAGACCAAAACAGTAAATCAAGTTTGTAATTGTGCTGAGGTCGAAGACCAATAAGCCTAGTCTGTGATCACCCAGACTACACATAGTACCTGAGTCTTTGACAGAGGCAGAATGTATCAGACATCCATTGAGTGGTTATTTAGTAGTAGTATTCAAATAAAAGTAGTCAACACAGGGAAAACGGCACACGGGAAAACGGCACCTTTGCTATCAATTTCTGAATTATGTCTTTTTATTAATATTTTGGAATTATAGATTCAACTAATTATGAATATGAAATAAGGATAATTTTTAATTGTCTGACCTAATGTAAAAATCTACATGGAAAATCTACATAGGTTATATTTTACATTGTTTTATAATTTGTTCAATAAACTCATCAAATTAATTTTAAAAATCATAATAATTTAAATATTATTTAATCGATTCCTGTACAGTTTAATTTTTATTTGTTTTCTTGTTTATCATTTTTTGTTTATTGTAACAACTTTTGCATATATATTGTTCATTTATTGAATGACAGTACCAATGCGATGTTTTTGTTGCTGCACAGCTAAAACATTTCCGATCGTTCGTGATTCGCTAAAATATTTACAAAAATAGGAGTTGAACCTATTTCTCATATAAAATATTTTAAAGCAATTTTTATAATGATCAACGAACTGATTTTGTCCAGATTGCTTCTAACTACTTTGTAGTTAGAAGTTTACGATTTTTTAGTTTTTAAGTTTTTTTGCCTAAGTTTACCATTCCTACAAGTATAAAAGTAATGTTCTTGTAGATAATTAAGAAAATATTAAAATCCATATAAATAAATGAAATCGATAATAATTTCTTAAACTATTTCTCATATAAACTATTTAAAAAACTATTTCTCATTTGCTCTTCATATTTAAAACTACTGATATACTTTTAAAAAGTATTGCTAATTATATTATATTTTGAATAAATTTAAACCATTTTAGTTCGATAAACATTTCCTTCTGGTCTCATTTTGCCGTGTAATATTTTATAATCGTGACAAGATTTGCACAAATAATGTTCATTTACGTATATATGCCAATGTTTGGTTCGTGTAACCTTACAATTGAAGCATTTTCGTTTATTTCCTTCAATTATTCCTCCTGTAATAATAAACTATATTTTTAGGTATATATAAACAAATTAAATATTAAAAAAATATTTACTTATTTCACCACCAATGAAAATAATTCTACTTTTTAATTCTTCCGGATATTCAACTTTTTGTTTTTCTAAAACTTCAATTTTATATCCAATTAAATTAATTTCCGTCCAATAACCTGATAAAAGTTTGTTTTTGTAATTTTCTATATTTTCTTTCAATAAATCTTTATCAATTATTTTTAACTCTTGTAAACTCTCGTTTAGTAAAGAAGTTTCATAATATTTATTCTTCTTCTTAATAAATTCAGTAAATCTGAACATCTTTTATAAATAATTATTTAAGTCTCAGTTATTCTTTGCTTTAGATATTTTGACTTATTTGGGCAAGCAATTACATTTATTTTCTACTTACATTCTTGGGGAAAACAACTTAGCATAAATAAGGAGAGACACAAATTAAGAAAGGTATAATTCATTCTTAATGGGTTGTCAGATAAATAATGAGCCCTTTGCGCATTTTTAGTCTTTTTTAATGTACAGGTATTCGAATTTTAGTTAGAATTATTTTAAATTTACTTGAGTCGATAGTTCGCGCTTTTTTCTACTAGCCAGAACCATTTAAAAAATAAATTTTGAGTTTTGCAGCTTTTTACAAATTTTTTAAAAGTATGTCCTGAAAATCTAAAATTCGGACTGTTATTTTGTTTTGCTTCAAACGCGGTCTAGGTACAACTCAATCCAAAAAAGAAAATGCCGCCTTGAAGGGCATAAGTTGGGCATCTTTTGCATCAAATAAGCGATGTTACAAAAAATTCCATGATGGAGATATGGGCCTAGAAGCCAAAAACCCCAAATTTAGGCTAAATTTGGGGTTATACACTGGGAACTAACACCTAAAGAGCAATGGATTGCCGGGCGAACTCTACAAAACAATATTGGACGTAGTTCAGATTGCCATCGATGGTTTCACTGCTTGCGGGGTTCGTTATGATAAAGTCGTTTTTCAACAGGAAACTGCACCCTTGCATCGCGCGAACGCAACTCGAGCCTGCATCACGGAGACACTCGGATGGGAAATTTTAGTTCATCCTCCTTATTCTACGGATATTGCGCTGTCTGACTAGCAGTTATTTCGTTCGATGAAAAATCATTTGCGGGAGGTGAGGTTCCAAAACTGTGCTCATCTCTAAAATTGGGTTGCCAACATTCTTAATACCAAAACTGCCACTAAATTTTATCAAATGGGAATTCTAAAACTGCCAAGCAAGGGGCAAGAAGTGATAGATAATAATGGACATTAAATTGTTTTTTGATTTCATTTGATTATTTAGTTATAGTAAATTGTATAATTTATGCGCAAAGGGCTCATTATTTATCTGACAACCCATTATTATGATTTTCAGACTCTATATGGAAGTTTTATACTAAAATACCCTTTGTTCAAATCCTGGATGAATATTCTGATGAATTTTATTTTTGGCAATATGAATCAATACTTTCTTTTTTAAATCATCAGCATTTTCTGATCCATAATCTATCTCAAAATTATAATTATTTCTTTCATGGTTTACGTCAATTTGACGCAAAAATCCCTCAATATTATAATTATAGCTAGTATCATATTTATTATTTTTCTTTACAATTATTTCCAATACAAAACGCTTTTCTAATTCAACATTTTTTAAATAAATAAATTCTCTTTTTTCTTTCCAATCGTCATTAATTTTTACTACAATACTAACTTTTTTCCCATCACATTTAATATTCAATAAGGAAAATAAATATAAGCATGAAGCAATAATCAGTTTTATCATCTGAATTTTAATATTAAAAATATAGTTATTCATTATTCAAAGTCCTTAATCTAATGGTGATGCGACTTTTCGGCCCGTACACATGCGGGACGGACACTTGCGTTCCCGAAATTTTCTGCGCAGACTTGCGGCTATCAACGTGAGTCCCAGAATATTGCGGGTTTGACATATGAGTTTCCCCTTATTGTGACACTTGCGCCTTACATTTTCGGCCTCAACATTTGTGGCCTCAAGTTTAAACTCTACAATAAGGAGTTTAAACTCTTTTATAAATAAGGAGTTAAACTCTTTTAAGGAGTTAAACAATATGGAGTTAAACTCTTTTATAAAGGGAAAATAAAAAAATTATACTTTAAACATGTCCAGAACTTATTAACTAAAACTCAACGGCAAGCAATTAGAAAAACGACTTAAAGTTGTTTAAAAAATTTTTTAAATAATTGAAGGCAGTCCTGACTGACTTTTAAATGGAGCTTTGGATGGGAGGAGTTTAGAAATAGAGAGTGAAAAATTATGAGTATACTAAACTCCGCCCATATGACTGCGACATTTCCTCTACCTATGATCACATATGATGCATATGCACTTTTAACACGTCCGTATTGACATTTTTAGAATAGAGAGAGAAAGTAAGTATTTGGCAATGTCTCTGTGTTCTTTAACCTTGAGAGGATCGGAATTGTGACATAATATTTATAAGACCTCGATTTAGATTAAAATGTGAATATTTAAAACAATGAAAGGAGAATTGTCTATTCTAAGAACCTTAAAATATGTATTACAAAATAAAAATAATACAAAATAAAAATAATTTTTATATAGTTCAATTACTTAAATATAAAGTAATTGAAACAACTATTTTCCATTTAGCTAATCTTTCTTATGTTCACTTGAATGATGTGTTACATAATCAACCGCCTTATGCATTAATTTATGAATTGAATAGCAATATACTTACCAATAATTTTTTAGAATAACACAAACATCAAGTGAATTTGACACGTGACAAAGGTAAAAATTCGTACATAAATTGTACATAAAAGTACAATTACATTCAAAGATCAGATTCTTTTGAATTTAATCATATGTACTTTGTAATTTTTTGGTAAACAAAAATTTCAAAATTTGTACTATTTTATTTATTTTCCCGCTTATTAAAATTACAAAATCTACGATTAATAAAGACAATCAGTAAAATTTTTACGTGCACTTTTTTTCTAGTATATACTAAGCATTTAATTAAACTTTAAAAAATAGGTAATATTTATGTTTAAGTTTACATGTTCTGTTTGGTTTTTTTGTACATATATTATTTATAATATAGTAGAATATTCAACATAAATTCATATTCCAGATTTATAAATTCTCATAAATATTTTTATTTAGCAACACTTATTTAATCCACCAACATTAAATAAATTTAAATATTAATATAATTTTAATTTAATATAATTTTAATTAAAACAAATAAATATATTTTTTTGTTAATTAACTGTTTTAAATTATAAATTTTAAAAATCCCATTACTAAACTAATACAGATAGAATATTTGAAACAGAAAAACCACTTTATTAAAAAAACACTTTATCACTTATCCTTTTCCATGCTCACCCTATTTTAAATGCTATAATCTTTGGTAAAGTTTTTGTGTTTATATAAGTGTCAAATTAATGTCGAGTCCTCCCTTAAAAATATCAAAATATTAGTCGGATTTAAAACTTTATTTACATCACAGTTATTATATAGTAAATTTGTTTCCGTTGATAAGGTATCAAAACAAAATTAAAAATTTTCAGGATATCTAAATTTAAATGATTAACTTCTATATCATTTTTCTTTTAAATTTATTTATTCTATTGAATGTACAAAGTGAAGAAAAATTAATTAAGGTAGAATTGAAAATCAAAGATGATTGGGAAGAAAAAAGAGAATTTATTTATTTAAAAAATATTGAATTAAAGGAGTGTTTTGTTCTGAAACAAATTGAAAAAAAAATGAAATCATTGAAAATTTATTGCTTTTTATGTTCTTTCTTGTTATCCCTTTCTTTTTTGTTTTTGTTTTATTTTTATTCGTTTAAATTAAATTCAATTCTCTAGTATTTTATCGCTAAGACTTGTTATTAGAAATTGAATTTTATAAATATATTAAATTTTGTGGAAAGTCTTATTATTTAATTTACTCAGTAATTATAAATTATAATTACTTAGTAATTATAATTTACTTTCGTAATATTTAATTATAAACTTTAAATTAAACTCGGTTAAAGCTAAAAATTTAAAGAGAGTTTTAGACATTTTAATTTATTATCGAAATTCACCTTTTTACTCGGATGACTTTTCAAAATTGTTAAAATACTTTAATTATTCCTTAATAACAAATTAAAGTGATTTTAAAATTAATAGATAATTAAATAAGAAGTTTTCATAGGTTAACACTCCTTTCCACTATATCATAGTTTTTCTCAGGTTCTTAACTGATTAATTGATATATGTGTCACTTATATTATGAATAAGGAATTGTAAGGAAGGATATAACCAGTAAGGAAAGATATAACCAGATGAAGTGTGGTTTTAGAGTTTTATTAAGAGAAATGTTGAATGATATGATTGATTTATGATTTGAATTCTATTATGAAAAATATGTAGCGATTGATAGGCATTTAGGGGCTAAAGGATTATAACGAGGGATTTAGGATTAAGAGGATATTATATTATTGTAGACTATTCAGCATATTCTCTAAATGCTCCTACTGATCTATCAACAATAGTCAGTCACTTTTCACTTTTGCGTACATTTTGCAGTTAACGTAAACGGGATGAAGCTGTAGTAAACGGGATGAAGCTCGTTTCTAGTTTTATCAATGGCTGGGTGATTATTTAAGCCAAATTACACAAATAGCTCGACTGCAGTTTTTGGCTCGCTTGACATATAGAAGTCATGCTAAACAATACTGCCTATGATTTTATAATTGTAGGAACTATTAGTTTAATTATAATTATTATTGACTTTTTATATTGACTTTTTATACTTTTTATAAAAAAATTATGACTTTTTATTTGAGGTTACAAAAATTAGTTAATATCGACCCTTCTGTCTTTATAAATGTTATCCTTTATAAAATAAATAAAATAATAAAAATATATCTACGAAATTACAATTTATCTTGGTAAAAATTAAAGAATTCACTCCCCCAAAACATTTTACTATAAAAGCCCACTTGTCTATAAAAGGACAGACAGACAGACGGACAAACCCTTCTCAATTATATAATTAGATTTAAATTAACAAGTTAAAATTTTGTGAAATTTATTTGCTGTTAAAAATTTCATAAATATCTAAAAATCTTGGTCTGGTATAGCTTAAAAGTATAAATTAGGACTGTCCGATTTAATAATTAATCTTACATAACCAATCCGTTGTGTCTTGATTCAAAACAAATAAAGAATCAATGAAATTTTAAAATAACTCTAAAATCAATTTATCTAGTTAAAAAATAAAAATCATTTAAACACCCAAAAAATCAAGAAAACAGCAAAGATGTTCAATTACCGTATATTTCCAAAAATTACATCGTAAGTATTGTTTCAATCTATATGTATATGGATGAGTCAATAAATAACCTTTGTGTACTCAGTTTGTAATTACTAAAATCCTCCAATTTGTACTTGACATATACGGTATATATAATTAAATATGCAAATCCTCGATAAAGATACACTCTTTTAGGTATAATTAAATTTTAGAGTGATTTTAACTTAAAATGGTATCTTGCTTTGAGCTATAACATGTTTTAATGACTATTTAATTTACCTCTAATTATAAGCTACAATGTTTTAGACAAAGTGTATATCTTATAGGTGGGAATCCAAAATTAATCCAACAAAAAATGCCAAAATATATAAACGAATAATAAGCCCATCATTTGATTCATTATCTGAGTAAATCAAATTGAATAAACTCTCATATCAGAAAATATATACTTTTTGTAAATGTTGGACTGCATACAAATAATAAATATGCAAAATTTTAACAGAAAGTTACTACAACTAAAAATATGGTCGGACACTTTGATTCTGGAACCGCAAACCATTTAAAACATTACACCGAGAAAGAGTTAAAAAATATCTACAGTTTTGACAGAAAATGACAAATACTTGAAATCTAAAAAGATGGTTTTATGAGAACAACTAATCTATGATTTTTTAACGACAAAAATCCTAATTTGACTTTAAACCTTCTTTTTCTTTTAGCTATTTTAGTTCATAAGTTCCCTAAATCAGGTAACGTTTTATTTTCCTAAAAGACTATCTTGGTAAGATTCCAAGCATTATAGCTACAAATTTAATAAATAGAATGACAGAGAAATCCGATTGCTTCAAATTTTGAAATACCGAAAACATTTTTTGTGATTTCATGTTGCCCATGTAGTTAAAAGTTTAAATGTACTGTATGCGTTAACACCAGTACGAGTAAAATGATAATACCAATTAAAACTACTCCAATAAGAGAACCGATTAAGATTTTACAATGATTTGGATACTCATCAGTGCGTTTACGTCTAATTGTTGATCGCTTTTTAAGAAGAGGGTCTGCAAAAGATAAATATTATTCATATAGATATTACTCAGTGCTCGGCAGCGGTACTACCGGAAATTATCGAATAAGTAATTCCTCATAACTTGTAGTGGTACAGTAATGTTAAAATTATGGAATTTTTAGTACCGTTTGGTAACAGTGTGAATAACGTATTAAAGAATGCACTAACAACACTAATTGTAATCTTGAATATTCTGAATTAAATGTTTTTAATCCCAGTATTTAATATGTAGATATCCTTAGTTATCTAATGATAGGCTGACAATTTGGCGTGAATGATAAATCATCTGTAGCCAAGTATAGTAATCAGCAAATAATTTGAAATTATTAATAATCCAGTCCTTCCTCTATAATCTTTTAAGAAACCAGATTCCGAACTAAACTTACGTTTTTCCTCTCCGTTAGTATGCTTGTCAAGAGTGCATTCGGAATATGATGGAATTTCAAATTTAGAAATAAAATACTTCCAAATAGCGATTGCAGTTGACATCGTCTCATTATTAACACTACCTTCTTCAACACTTTTCAAAAGATTGTCAAGAATTTTATTCAAAAAAGTTTGATTATTCAATTTTTCTTCGTTACATTCCGAAGTTTCATAATTTATTTTATTTGACATAAATGTCTCATAAAGTGCTTTAGCCTCATTTTTAATAATCGAGAGATGTTCACTCATATTTACAATATTTCCATCAATCAAGCATTTGACATTGTCCAACATTGTTTTGATGACTGCTTTTTGATTTTCATTTAGCTTCTATGAAAAATTTATTAAAAATTTAGGCGCTGGTCTAGTTTTTGCGTTCAATAAACTTTTATGCGTCCAGGCAAAAGAAGATTGGATTTTCCTGTTATTGCAAAATTGGGTTAAATTTTTTGATTCCACAACATTTCTTCATGTCCGGGACCTACGCCCACTGTGTCCGGGACCATTACTTATTTTATACCTCGAAATTTCTGAAAGTTATAATGTTTTCTGAGTTTTAAAAATTGGAATATCAACTTTGCTTGCCAAAATTTTTAAAAATTGTAATTTCTGTAAGTTATAGCCAATTTTTAAAGTCTCAGAAAAACGATTATAACTTTCAGAAATTTCGAGGGATAGGCTAACCCGTAGATTAATTTAAAAATTATATTACATTGCCAACTTCAACAAATTTTTCCTCAATTATTTTAACCTTCATAGTCAATTCATCAGCATTGATTTTATCATTGTCATTGTTTTTATCAACCAAGCTTGCTTTACCTTTTGGAACTAATGCTCCTTCTCGGTTTGGTGCATTAACTTTTCCATATTGACGAAAGCAATAAATTTCGGCAAAATAAAGAGCGAATAATATAACAAATTTTAAATTCATCGCTATAATTTAAAGTTAATTTATTTTACAACTTTGAATCAAAAACAAACATACACTTATAACTTTAAGAGTATATAGGCATTTTACAACATTAAATAAAGTAAAACTCTATTTTTATTAAATTTTAATATATTTAATAAAATGAAGCAATTGGGGAGTGGAGGACCGAATTTTAAAGGCAGATGAAGAAAGGGCTCAAACGCCTAGCTTGAGGGCCTTGCCAAGCTGAGAAAGTAGGGGCGTGTTATGGGCTAACTTTTTAAATTTTTGTACTTCGAATTTTGTACTTTTACCTATGTGAGATAAAATATATTTATTTTTAGAGGATGCGTCTTGACTCCTAAGAGCCTTGACTCAACTCTGCGCTTTTTATTGGAATACTATTTTCAACTAACTTGTCCAAGCGCTTCAACTCAATGCAATTCACTTTATTCACTAACAATTCAAACTTCATTTTTTTGGTCTTACACACTCTATGGCTACCAAATTTAACCAAAGTGACTTTTTCGCTTTTTTTACTTTTCAATTCAAAAACAATTCAAAGCTTTTCGCTTTTCAACTTTTCACTTTCTATTTTTTTGGTCTTACATCCTTACGAATGCCAAATTTTACTTTTCATTTTCCGGACTTACATTCTTCTGAATGCCGGACACTTTATCAGCCAAAATCTGAGCACTTCCAGGACCACTAGGCATTTCAGCCTTAAACTATATAGACAACTGGCCCTCACACTATGTCCTTTACAGGTCACTAATAACTACTGGTCCACTGCGCACTAACAATTCACCCAATTCACTTTCGACTCATGCTTATAACTAATCTACGACGTCTGTCCATTCAGAATCCAGTCAATCACTTCACTATCTAATTGCATCGAGCAATTCACTAACGACACTCTGTAGTCAGTGAATTGTGAATTCTCCACTGTAGCTGTCGTAGACGCTACCGTAGACGTTCGGTAGACGAGCTGGTTCATTTGTAGTCGACCGCGCCATTTGTTATGTCCGAGGGTTGACCGAGATTTAACTAAAGTTGACGTACACCAGAATAACAGTTTATCTAATGTAGAAATTCCAATGAAGGCGAAGGTAAAAGAGCTGGAAACAGATGAAGGGAATCAGTGACTAGCCCCGCTAGTATGATCCAATAGATTGACGCTTACACTGGCTTTTATACTATCCTAACACCACTACACAAAAGAAAAGCCAGACGAAGCACAATCTTCAGGTTTGTATAAAAACATGACTACAATTCATTATATTTAATTAATTTGTTTATTTATCAGTAGGGTGGTCCAAAATATGCACGGTCAACGCCAAATATGCGCATATATATGCACTAAAAAACCCCTAAATATGCACTGTAATATGCAAAATTTCCTAAAATATGCACTAAATATGCAGAAAAAATTAGTGAAAATTTCCTTTAAAAATCAATATTTTATGTAAAAAACACTAATTTAGCCTTTAATTTTGGATTTTAAGTGAATTTCTAAAAGATTTTATCGATTTAAAATTTCTGCAAAGACTCAAAAAATTTACTCAAAAAAATTTACTCAAATTTACTCAAAAAATTTTCCGAAAAAATTTTTTGAAAAAAATTTTTTTATAAAAAATTTTTTGCCCAAAAAATTCCAAAATTTTGTCCAATTTCTACTAAAATTTGCCAAAAATGACGAAATATTGACCAAAATATGCACAGATATGCAAAAATATGCACAGATATGCAAAAATATGCGGGTCCTAAAGTGCTCGTCCAACCTAAAAACATCATTTTTGAGTTTCTCTCATCAAGGCATATCCGCATACGCATTTGCATGTTTTGGACCACCCTATTTATCAGCAAATCACAGTTATTTTAAAATACATTAAAGTGGTGCAAAAAACATGTAAAAAAAGTAAAATCAATACAACAAGGAAAAAAAGCAGAAATTGAAATGTAAACATAAAAATTGTAATAATAACAATACACTAAAATCCATAAACGCTCAAGGTGTTTCTTACAAATGCTTAGAACATTTGTTAATCTGTGGCAAACAAGCCCTTTCCCATTTTTGAAAATTTTTAAAAATTATTTTTTAAACTTTATAAAATTTGTTAATTAATTATGCACTCGGCATTTTGGCAATAAATAAAAAGGCAAAGCATTTAAGAAATTTGAAAATCAATGAAAATATTGCATCATTCTTATTAATATAAGAATCGCAAAAGAAAAATCTTTTATGAAATATAAGTCAATGAATGGCATGGGATAGACTTGCACTTTATCGCAATCTAAGTAGAGAATTGCACTTTATCTCCTCCTCTTTTCTAAATCAATTCATTTTTTTAAAGAGAAGTCATTGAATTTTTTTTATTTTTTAAAGTATTTTTTTAAATCATAATTGAATTTAAGTGATTATGAAAGAGTTAAGTAATGTTGACTGGATTCAAGTCTGGAGTAAATTAGGAGCTTTCCGGAACTTTAATCAGAATCTACTTTCAGCTAATGCCTTTTAGTTTTTAATATGCCTCATGGCTCCTTTGGTTTGTTCCACTAGAGTCAACAAGACATAGCCACTGAATGGCATGAGATTGCACGACCGAATGCATATGGTTTTCCAGGATTACGCAAGAATTAAGCGATAAATATCGATTTAATTGCGATATCGATTTAAAAATGCGATATCGAAATATCGATTTATTTGCGGTTTAGAAAAGAATAAGGCTTAGTTCGGCATTGTACTGACGAAAATATGAGATCTGAAAATCATAATCAATCGTAGCTTTTAGGGATGTTAATTATTATAATATTCATATTTAATCTTGCTGGAACAAATATTTGGAGTCAGGGTAGACCAGAAAAGATATATGAATTAGAAGAATTTTACCAGTTGATACAAAAGTTGCGAATGATTGAGAAGGAAATGACAACTTTAGACATTGATAATGTAAGATGAATTGCATCTATTGTTAGATTTAAAATTAAATTCATGGAAACTAAGTGTCTATCACCCCAAGGAAAATAAAAAAATCGGCGGTGTATTTGGAGATTCAAAGGATTTTGGGGATTATAAGGGAAATCAAGGGATCTTTGGGAATAGGAGGGACATCAACTGAATCCCTCTTAATCGTTAGGTCTCGGTCTCGACTCTTGGTCTCGTCCGGGACTCGATCTCGGGGTTGATTCCAGTTCTCGGTCTCGATTCTCGGATTTTTTAAAATCCCGACAATCATCAATAGTTAGGACTCCAATTTAAAATTTGACTATAAAATTTTTACAAATCTACAAAAAAATTTTAGAGCCTAAATAATCTGTTTGACATTGCCAAGGCTTCAAATATGAAGGAAGCATTTGATAAAGTTCAAAGCGTTAAAGAAACTTCTTTAGCTCTCTACAACAAATTCAATGATAAAAAATATGGAAAAATTCACAAAAAATTTAAAAATGCAAAACTCATAGAGGAAGAAAAATTATTTGAAAAAATTATCTGACTGGGTTATTCAACAAGTTATAGGGACATTTTACCGAAAAGATAGAAGTTGAGGGTAATGTTCTTGAAGATGCCGTTTCAATTTGGAAGCCTTTTGCTCTACATTTTAAAATCCCGTCAAATAATGGTTGCCTGTGTTGTAAAAAAGAGGATGTCAAGAAATATAGTAGGTGATTTTTTGAATTCTGAAAATAAAAATGTAACAATAGGTTTATATCATTTGTATAATGTAGTCATATAGCCAAATTCTTCGGTTAACTTAAACCGAAACGATAAAATAGAAGCCTTCTAATACACCCTAGCCTTAATGTGTCTAAATTAGAGCTTAGTATTTTCTGAAGCAGAATACATAGAAAAGATGAAATTTATCTAAAAACTACAAGAAAATTTTAAAAAATTCTTATAATATTTAAGACCAGTGCTTCGAAGCTCGTACCAAAATTCGTACTCGTACCTCGTACTCGTACTCGTACCTGGTACGAAGTACGAGTACGAGTACGAGCAAAAAAATTGGGCAGGTACGAGATACGAGTACGAGTACGAGGCCAAAAAAAAGTGAAAAGTACGAGTACGAGGCCTAAGTACGAGCTCGTACTTCTCGTACTTGGTGTTAATAGGAAAATTGAAAGAAATATATTTTGTTCCTTTCATTTTTCATTGTATGAGCGAGTGGCCGAGTGGTGAAGGTGCTTGGTTGCACCAAAGTCTATAATGATTTAATATTGGGTTCGTTTCCTATTCACTGGACAAGGATTTTTAATATTTTTCTCTTCATAAATAACTTTTTTAATTTTTTTAAAAAATTATTGTATTTTTACTTGGATTAATTATGAGATTTTGACCATCTAAAATTCTTAATATTTTTTTCTTTGCACACTAAAAGTGAATTTTTTTCGCCTACGGCCTTTGGAAATTTTCAAAATTTTCGCCTGCGGCGCTGAAAAAATAAGAAAGGTGGCTTATTGGCTTCCAAATTTTAAGATTTTCGCCTTCGGCGGTGAAAAATGAAAGAAATCTGGCTTCATGGCCTTCAAAATTTTTCAAAATTTTCGCCTGCGGCGCAAAAATAGAAGAAATCTGACTTAAGGGCATCCAAAATTCTCAAAATTTTTAAAAAAAGGATTTGAGATTAAGAGGGATATAAGGAGATTAAAATGTGAAAAGTTCAGTGGAAAAGATAAAAAGTTCCATGTAAGAAGATGAAAAATGGATGAAAAAATGTCGGATTTCGGGTAGCCCGACCCATTTTGGAGGAAAATTTCTCCTTGCTTCCAAAATGCTCAAAACCTTCGCTTTCGGCGCAGACAATGAATGAAATTGTAGGATCTATAGCTTGAAAGCCTTCCAAGATTCAAAAATTATCACATACAACGCTTAAAATTTAAAACTAGATGCCCTGTCTCCAAAAAATCATAAAAATTTTAGATTTTTTGATTTTTTCTCAAGATCGAGTAAGTACGAGGTACGAGTACGAGGTACGAGGCCAAAAATAGGGGTGGTACGAGGTACGAGTACGAGTACGAGCAAAAAAATGGGGGTGGTACGAGGTACGAGTACGAGTACGAGGCCAAAAAAAGAGGTGGTACGAAGTACGAGTACGAGTACGAGCAAATTTGAAATTTCGAAGCACTGTTTAAGACTCCAAAAATCTTTTTAAAAATAATTCTTATATACCCATAAATAACTAAAAAAAGGAAAAATCATCAGAATTTGAACTCCTGTAATAAATCGGTTACTATAATCATGAAATTATTTTATTTTTTATTTTAGACATTAAGCGATTAAATATGAAACAATTTTTTCACGTCGTGAACGCGAAGATGATCCAGAAACTGGTTGTTTTGGAAATAGGAATGAAACTTGTGGAGATATATTTCGCCGTGGTAGATTTAATTGTTGTATTGGTTGAAAATTTCTTTTGGGGACTATAATTGCTTTAGGCTTGTATTTTGGATTAAACCAACAAACTATGAACCTAATATTTCATAGTAGTCTTTGTGTTAGTGAAGACTAATATTATGTCAATACTATTCTGTCATTCTATTCTGTCTTAGAAAAAATATTTCATGAATAGCCATTTTTCTATTAAACATTATCGTATTATTTCAATTGAGATAAAGCAATTTTTTAGTTACTATAAAGGGGTGTGCTTCCAGTTCGATTTTAAATTCAATACGCCTTTTACACTTTGCTATTTAAAATCGTTTCCGCTAATTAAAATCGTTTCAAGTTTAATCGTTTTAGTATCAAGAAATGAGCTCAGTTGACAGCCGATTCTTGAAAATAACCGAACTATCCTGACACCACTACACAACAGCCGGATTATCTTATACTAAATCAACTTGAGAGGCCTATTTCAAAATTATAAATTCTGCAATAAATTAATATTATAAAATTTTAATTATTAGTCTTTTAATGAATTGATTTTTTAAATTATATTTAATTCAAAATTTTAATAAAAATTTAAAAATCCAGTAATTATGATTTATTAAATATATGTTTTAATATTTAGATAGTTGCTCAGATTAAATTATTTCAGAAGTGAAAATTGGTTTGCAGTTTAATATACATATTTATTTTGTGATTAATTTTAAAAGTTTCTCTAAAATGTTTCGAAAAAATGTTTAAATTAATACACCTTTTTAAGCTTTAATTTTTCTCAAATATAAAATATTTAATTTTTGCTATGACTCAAAAATTTCATATTTTTTACCTAAATTCTAAAGCGTTAATGTTGTGTCCGTACTTGCAGAATAAATATAAATGAAAATAAATAACCCATCGTCGAGTTGGATGGTGGCACAGTCGGTTGTGCTTTCGGTTTGTGCTCTTTCCGTGATGGTTCAATTCCATCTCCCTTCCACAATTTTTCCACAGCATGAAAACTCGTATAATAGTTTATAGCTTTAGCATTAATAATTCTAAAGCGTTAATAGCTCCACGGAACAACTCCCCTCGCATTTTGAACAACAACTCCCCGATCAACTTCCCCCGACATAATACTAAAAATTTTGGCGGCGGTAAATTGGGCTGCGGTAAACTGGGGTGTACCCCAGAACCGGTTCTAAAGAAATTTTGGAATTTTCTATCACTAGGTAAGAGTCGTCAATTTACGCACCCTACAAATATAATTACAAAAGACAAGAAAAAGAAATAATGAGAGAAAAGAGTGTACAAAATGATTTTACTCATGAATGTTTCAAGCCTCAATTACTTTAGTTTTATATTCCGTTTCTTAAAGTTTTTCATTTCTTCTATTCTTTGTATTCTTATATTGTTTATTGTAACAAGACTTGCATAAATGTTGTCCATATTCATGAAGGTACCAAGATGATGTTTCAGTACATTTGCAAATAGCACAATGTCGGTCCTCCTTAAGTAAATTCAATAGAAAAAGTATTTATATGAAGGCTATAAAAATTTAAAAATTATAAACATTTTAGCTCTAAATTGATTTAAAAACAGTGCGTGTGCATTCTATTTATTTTTATCGGGTGATAGTAAATTAAGGCATAGTAGCTCAATTGCATAAAAACTTTTCGCTTATTGTCTATCGGTCCTCAACGTATGGATAAAATAACTTCAGTAATTTTAATTAGTAAATATACATTTAAAGAGTCCAACTTTAATTATTTTTTTTAATTATCTTACTAATTAGCATAAAGACAAACCTTTTTAATGTTAATCCAAAATTTTTTTGGTCTATGCTTCCCAAATTTTCGATTATAATCTCCACATTTGCTGCACAAATAATTTTCTTTTCTGTATATATACCATTGTCTAGTTTTTGTAACTCCACAATTTAAACATATTCTCTTAGTTTCTTCAATCATTCCACCTTTAATATATAAATTAAATTTTTTAGTAAATGATGTATGAACAAAAATAAAAATTTTACTTATTTTATTGCTAATATAAATAATTCTGTCTTTTAATTCTCTAGGATATTCAACTTTTTGTTTTTCTAACAATTCAATTTTATATCCAATTAAATTAATTTCCGTCCAATAACTTGATAAAAGTTTGTTTTGTAATTTTCTATATTTTCTTTTAATAATTCTTTTTTATTTATATTTTCTAAACTTTCTTCTAATATCGAAGTTTCATAATAATTATTATTTATGATAAAATTATTATTTAGGCGAATCTTAGAAATATAAAAATTTGTGACATATGATTGAAGGCTTAAATTTCGAATAATCTGAAAGTTAATACCTTTTTTCCCAAGTTTTTCAAAAACTTCTTGACAATTTCATTATTGGCTATTTCAATCAAAATTCTCGTTTTTAATTGAGAGCTAAATTTAGACTTTGTATTTAGTTTGACAATAAAAACATTTACAACTGGATCTATTTCAAGCTTACTAAACGATCCATGATTCTTATAAAGATAATCAACTATTTTATTTCCCTGTTTTTCATTCATTATCAATACAAAACGTTCCTTTAATTGAATTTTTCTTAAATAAATAAATTCTCTTTTTTCTTCCCAATCTTCTTTTATTTTTAATTTAACCTCAACCATTCTACCGTTAATTTGGGTATTCAACAGAACAACAAAATATAAGTGAAAAATAAAAATAAATTTATTCATTTTAGATTTTAATATTAAAAATATTTTATATAATAAACAAATAAAATTTCAACCGATTTAATATAACTGATATTAAATGTCTTATTATAATTAGAGTACGTCCGATAAACTTAAATACCGATAAGCTACAAAATATTATCGTTCGGTGAAATATACACAGATACTTTCAAATATACACAGAGTACGATACGGTTTGGGCTCTGTTAAATATCTATATTTAGAGGTAACTGGATCTATAGAGGTAACATAGAATATAAATAAAATAGAATCAATAATATAATAAATAAATAAGAATAAATATAATAAAATAAAATATTAAATAGCCTTTAAAATAGGGGCCAAAAAATCAAATAATAAATTAATTATTTGTTTACCTGTTTTGAAATATTTAATTAAATGCTAAAGGCATTAGAGCTTTTCGAAATTTCGATTTTCGATTTAGATATCTTGTTTGTAACAGAAACTTGGCTTACAACTGAAACGCAAGATGTTTTTAACCTAGATATACTTGAAAAATTCAATATAGTTTTATGTAATAGAAGTAATCGTAGGGGAGGTGGCTGCGCTGTTTTGATTAAAAAGCATATTAAGTTTTTCGTTAAACAATCCATCTCTAAGTTCAACTCAGAAATAATACATCTACAAATACAAAATTCAAAATGTATTAATTTTATTCTTATCTATAGACCTCCAAATACTAGTATCATTCAAACTAAAAAACTTCTTAAACTGATTGAATCTTTTGTTTCTTTTAACTGTATCATATTAGGAGACCTCAATTTTGGAACCAAGGATCTTAACTGGGTTAATAATATTCCATATTGTAAAAATAGCTTAGGTGATCTATTTCTCAGTTTTTTCAACTCTATGAATTTATCTTCTACTACACCTGGTCCTACTCGAAACGATGCTTATCTAGATGTTTGTTTAACAAATAAACCTTATCTATTTCAAAATATTTATGTTGATGGGTCCTTGTTTAATTCAGATCATGATGCTTTAATCTTTGATTTATCATTCCCTATAATCAAAAAAGAAGTCAAATTAATTAAATATAGAAAATATAATAAGGCTAATACATCTTTATTAAATAGATTTCTATCTTCTATTATACCGATTATATCCACTCAAAATTATTATTTGGAAGATAAATATAATCATTTCATAGACAACATCTTAGCATCTCTTAACTTATATGTACCTGAAAAACTTGTAACTAAAAAAGATCTTAGACATAATTACCCTGCTCACTTGAAAGCATATATTAAAAAGAAAGCCGAAATTTATAGACAACTTAAAACTGATAAACTAAAATATAAAGAATTATATGATAGTATATCATTGCATATAAAAATTCAGACTAGAAACTTTCATAATAAAAAACAAAATGCTTTTATCACTAAAAATAGAGATTCTATTCATAAATACCTTAAAAAATTTAAATATACGAATAATGAAATTCCAGTGCTTTATTATAACAATAGTTATATCACTAAATCAATAGATAAGTCTGAAATTTTTGCTGATATCTTTCTTGAAAATTTCTCCAATACTAATATGCAATATAGCCATAATAACAATGAAAATAATCAAATACCTATCATCGAAGATGTTGATTTTGATATAATTGATATTATCAGCTTCATTAAAAAATTACCTAACAGAAATGGTACTTCACCTGATAATATAAATTATAAAATATTAAAGATTGTACTTCCCTCTATAGCTCCTTTGCTATTGGAAATATTTAGAATATCACTAGATTCAGGTATATTACCTGATATATGGAAGGAATCTATAATAATACCGTTATTCAAAAAAGGAGAAAAATCAAATCCCGAAAATTACAGGCCTATTGCATTAACATGTGCCATATGCAGGGTCATGGAAATGGTTCTTAATAAATACATTGTCCAATTTCTGTTAGATAACAATCTATTTAGCAAAGACCAATATGGATTTATAAAAAATAGATCTACTACAACACAACTAAT
This sequence comes from Meloidogyne enterolobii, assembly GCA_963681835.1. Taxonomy (NCBI): domain Eukaryota; kingdom Metazoa; phylum Nematoda; class Chromadorea; order Rhabditida; family Meloidogynidae; genus Meloidogyne; species Meloidogyne enterolobii. Next base: position 3,293,361 of record CAVMJV010000006.1, read on the forward strand.
CACTACATTAGAAGATTGGTACGATGCAATAATGGGAAAAAAGAATATTGACTGTATATATATTGACTTCAAAAAAGCATTTGACTCAGTACCACATGATCTCTTAATCAACAAATTATATAGAATAGGTATAAGAGGAAAAATTTTAAATTGGATTTCATCATTTCTTTCTAATAGAATTTTCAGAGTTAAAATAAACAATGAATTATCCAAACCCAGAAATATTAAATCAGGTGTACCTCAAGGATCAGTTTTAGGCCCACTATTATTTTTAATCTATATAAATGATTTACCTGATATAATCCCAAATGGTATAAAAATAAAACTTTTTGCTGACGATGTTAAAGTATATGTTGTACACAAAACAGAAAATGAAAGAATAATGCTTACAAATGCTATCAAAAATATTGAACAATGGTCAACCATATGGAAATTAAATATAGCTATTAATAAAACATATATAATCTATCTTGGTAAAAATAACCCTAAAGATCAATATAAAATTTTTGATGCAACTATAAACGAAGTAGATTCTATACGAGATCTAGGCATTATAATTGATAATAAACTTAGATTTCAAGAACATGTACAAAAAATTATTAGGGCAGCTTATATAAAAATGAATTTCGTTTTCAAAATAATTAAGTCTAAATCTATAAAAACTTGGCTTACTATCTATAAAAGTTATATAAGACCCTTACTAGAATACTCTCCTGAAACATGGAATCCACAACTAAAATCTGAAATTAACAAACTCGAAAAATGCCAAAAATTCTTTACAAAAATCCTACTTCGAAAATGTTCATTACCTTATATACCATACTTACAAAGATTAGAGTTCCTTAATCTTCCTACTCTTGAAAACCGTCGTAAGACTTATGATTTAGTATTGGCTCATAAAATCTTACATGGATATACACATCTTGAACCAGACAATCTTTTTAAGATATCAAATAGAAAAAAATGTTATTTATTTCTAAAAGTCAAAATTCAAAATCATCTAACTCATTTGTTAATAGGGTAACTAAGATGTGGAACGTTTTAAATGACGAAATTAGGACTACAAAAATAACCCCTAGTTTTAAAAATAAAGTAAAAGCAATACTTATTCAATAGAACTAATCTAATCTGTTTTTATTGCTATTATATGAAAAATAAAATCTATTCTTTAAATTCCCTTAAATTATAAAATTTTTTTTTTTAAAGCCTATTGCTCTAAATATAGAATATTTTTTCTTTATTTTTCTTTTACTCTCAAGAAAATTTTCAAATTGATAATGAATTTATTATTTAACATTATATCTAAAAAATTCAAAACTTCATTTTTGCCAATCCTCCCTCATATCTTTATAATTAAATTTCGAATATAAAATTTGGCTTATTTATGAGAGAATAACTGCTTTAAATAAAAATAAAAATATTATAGAACAACAAGGTTAATCGCAGGCGATAGAGAAAATATTTTTAAATCCATATAATAAATTCAAATCCTAAAAATATTTCCAAATTCTAAAAATCTTTGAAAAAAAAATATTTAAATTGGTAATTTAATATATTAATTTGGCATTCTATCTAAAAAATATTTTTATTTAAATGACAATCTTTTTTTCTCTGTCATCCGTGCTATTTCTTTTTTGATGATTCATAAAATTAGAATTTTTTTTTCTTCCCCTTTTCTTAATTTTTTTATTGAACTTTATCATTTTTTTATATTAATTTTATTTTTTAAACAATATTTTTTAAGGAAATTTTAAAAAAGGCATTTAATTGGGTAATATTTTTTTGTGGCATGTCTAAGCGCAATTCTTCAGAATTTTCTCCTTTAAATTTTGCAGCAAATATGACAAACAACGAAAAACGCAGCAAAATTGTTGAAGAAATTAATTCTTTAAATTTTGACAAAATTTAAACAGAAATTAAATTAATGGACCTTCTTTTTAGATTTTTGATTTATGTTTTCTATTAAAGCACCTTAAATAAGTAAAATAGTCGGTACGGAGTATATTTATTTAAACAAATAAATCAATTAAATATAAATTTATATGTGTTTTTTCCTTAATTATTATTGACATTGTTTTTTTTGCTGTTTTTTTTATATATTTTTATTGCATCTTTTAAGTGCCACACTACGACATTGTTGTCGGAGTAAGTGGCACGCCCTTTCGATGACATTTTTTTTATGTTATAAATAAATAAATAAATTAAAATTGATTTTTTAAATTATATTTAATTCAAAATTTTAATAAAAATTTAAAAATCCAGTAATTATGATTTATTAAATATATGTTTTAATATTTAGATAGTTGCTCAGATTAAATTATTTCAGAAGTGAAAAATGGTTTGCAGTTTAATATACATATTTATTTTGTGATTAATTTTAAAAGTTTCTCTAAAATGTTTCGAAAAAATGTTTAAATTAATACACCTTTTTAAGCTTTAATTTTTCTCAAATATAAAATATTTAATTTTTGCTATGACTCAAAAATTTCATATTTTTTACCTAAATTCTAAAGCGTTAATGTTGTGTCCGTACTTGCAGAATAAATATAAATGAAAATAAATAACCCATCGTCGAGTTGGATGGTGGCACAGTCGGTTGTGCTTTCGGTTTGTGCTCTTTCCGTGATGGTTCAATTCCATCTCCCTTCCACAATTTTTCCACAGCATGAAAACTCGTATAATAGTTAATAGCTTTAGCATTAATAATTCTAAAGCGTTAATAGCTCCACGGAACAACTCCCCTCGCATTTTGAACAACAACTCCCCGATCAACTTCCCCCGACATAATACTAAAAATTTTGGCGGCGGTAAATTGGGCTGCGGTAAACTGGGGTGTACCCCAGAACCGGTTCTAAAGAAATTTTGGAATTTTCTATCACTAGGTAAGAGTCGTCAATTTACGCACCCTACAAATATAATTACAAAAGACAAGAAAAAGAAATAATGAGAGAAAAGAGTGTACAAAATGATTTTACTCATGAATGTTTCAAGCCTCAATTACTTTAGTTTTATATTCCGTTTCTTAAAGTTTTTCATTTCTTCTATTCTTTGTATTCTTATATTGTTTATTGTAACAAGACTTGCATAAATGTTGTCCATATTCATGAAGGTACCAAGATGATGTTTCAGTACATTTGCAAATAGCACAATGTCGGTCCTCCTTAAGTAAATTCAATAGAAAAAGTATTTATATGAAGGCTATAAAAATTTAAAAATTATAAACATTTTAGCTCTAAATTGATTTAAAAACAGTGCGTGTGCATTCTATTTATTTTTATCGGGTGATAGTAAATTAAGGCATAGTAGCTCAATTGCATAAAAACTTTTCGCTTATTGTCTATCGGTCCTCAACGTTTGGATAAAATAACTTCAGTAATTTTAATTAGTAAATATACATTTAAAGAGTCCAACTTTAATTATTTTTTTTAATTATCTTACTAATTAGCATAAAGACAAACCTTTTTAATGTTAATCCAAAATTTTTTTGGTCTATGCTTCCCAAATTTTCGATTATAATCTCCACATTTGCTGCACAAATAATTTTCTTTTCTGTATATATACCATTGTCTAGTTTTTGTAACTCCACAATTTAAACATATTCTCTTAGTTTCTTCAATCATTCCACCTTTAATATATAAATTAAATTTTTTAGTAAATGATGTATAAACAAAAATAAAAATTTTACTTATTTTATTGCTAATATAAATTATTCTGTCTTTTAATTCTCTAGGATATTCAACTTTTTGTTTTTCTAACAATTCAATTTTATATCCAATTAAATTAATTTCCGTCCAATAACTTGATAAAAGTTTGTTTTGTAATTTTCTATATTTTCTTTTAATAATTCTTTTTTATTTATATTTTCTAAACTTTCTTCTAATATCGAAGTTTCATAATAATTATTATTTATGATAAAATTATTATTTAGGCGAATCTTAGAAATATAAAAATTTGTGACATATGATTGAAGGCTTAAATTTCGAATAATCTGAAAGTTAATACCTTTTTTCCCAAGTTTTTCAAAAACTTCTTGACAATTTCATTATTGGCTATTTCAATCAAAATTCTCGTTTTTAATTGAGAGCTAAATTTAGACTTTGTATTTAGTTTGACAATAAAAACATTTACAACTGGATCTATTTCAAGCTTACTAAACGATCCATGATTCTTATAAAGATAATCAACTATTTTATTTCCCTGTTTTTCATTCATTATCAATACAAAACGTTCCTTTAATTGAATTTTTCTTAAATAAATAAATTCTCTTTTTTCTTCCCAATCTTCTTTTATTTTTAATTTAACCTCAACCATTCTACCGTTAATTTGGGTATTCAACAGAACAACAAAATATAAGTGAAAAATAAAAATAAATTTATTCATTTTAGATTTTAATATTAAAAATATTTTATATAATAAACAAATAAAATTTCAACCGATTTAATATAACTGATATTAAATGTCTTATTATAATTAGAGTACGTCCGATAAACTTAAATACCGATAAGCTACAAAATATTATCGTTCGGTGAAATATACACAGATACTTTCAAATATACACAGAGTACGATACGGTTTGGGCTCTGTTAAATATCTATATTTAGAGGTAACTGGATCTATAGAGGTAACATAGAATATAAATAAAATAGAATCAATAATATAATAAATAAATAAGAATAAATATAATAAAATAAAATATTAAATAGCCTTTAAAATAGGGGCCAAAAAATCAAATAATAAATTAATTATTTGTTTACCTGTTTTGAAATATTTAATTAAATGCTAAAGGCATTAGAGCTTTTCGAAATTTCGATTTTCGACTTGGATAAACCAGAATTTCGAATCGAATATTTCCAAACACGTGAAAGACATATAGTAGGGAAAATATAAACATATAAAAAATTTTATTGACTACTAATTATATATACCGCGGTATTTGACAAAAAGTGAAAATTTTAAAAGTCCATAAAAGGCATAATAAAAATAAAAAATTGCTATGCGTAATTATAATATTTTTATGTGTTATTTTTATAATTATTTAATTTGTCACTTGGGGAATTAAGAAACCTGCCTTAATCATTACCTTTAATGCTTATATGCCCAGCGTGTTCGTTGTTATTTCACAGGGATAAGTTAGTAGCGATATTAAGCTTAGTTAATAGGCGGTTAATAAAACTTGAGAATAGCCGTTTATTCTATATTTTATGTTTATTAAAAATTCAACACAAAAAATTAAGCTTTTTTTCAACTATATTTCTAAAGCCTTGTATAGGCTGCGGCATGTCAGAATACCAACTGAAAGACTTATTGACAATGAAATAATATAAAATACCTTTTTTAAATCAGACCATATAGTTAAATAGTATAATCATTAATACAGATCATATAAATTAATGCGTAATTTGAAGGTTTAATTTCATGTGGAGGGCATCAAAGCTTTTTTGAAATTACAATTGTGGCATGGACAATTATGATTTCAACACAAATATTTCAAAACAGCTTGAAAAACTTATGGCAGGTAAAATATAAACAAACAAAAAATTGTATTGACTAATTATATTTACCGCGGCAATTTACAAAAAGAGCAAATTTAAAAAATGCCCTAAATGGCTAAATAAATTTATATAAAAATAAGCGGTAAATTATTAAATGTATTTATGTTATTTTATATTTATTTTCTCACAGACTGATTTTAAATTTGCACTTTGGTTAATATAATTAGAAAATAAAATTTTGTAGTTTGGTTAGATTTGTATCCCTTTTTATCTCTAAGACTTGTTTCGAAATACTTGGGTCGAAATCTTGATTGCTAATGTCAAGAATCGAAATTTCGACAGCTTTTATTAACTTAGCATATGATGAAAATGTCAAAATGAGACTATTCATTTATAGTGTCTCAACTAAATTAAATTATTTTAATATTTTGATAGATTTTAAACAAGTTTATTCAAATTATTCGAATATTCACAGCTTTTGAAAATTTTTTAGAAATAGTTAAGAATTGTTTTATTTGGATCCTCGCCGTTAAAATTTAGTGTTATAGTTCATAGTTACTTTAAAATGTCACTAAAGGTTTTAATATTTAATTTATGTTTAAATTTTGTTTCCTTTGAGCGATATCCCGTTTGACTTATAGAGTAGTTCCCTTTAATAACTTCTAATCTGCATATCCCAACTCAATCCTCCTATATATTCAAATCCTCCAAATTTCCAAAACCACTGATATCACTCTTAATCACCAGGAGTGATATCGGGTCTCTCTCTCTCTCTCTTCAGCCTGTTCTTTACCCTCTAAATCCATCGCTATGAATTTATAGTTGAATTATATTTTTATAAGGAGGGATGAGCAAAATTAATAAATTTCCATCGATTTTTGTGAATTATGAATTGATTTTAAAAAATTTTAAAAATACTATAGCAATGCCGATCGACCTTAATTAAATTCTGTTGGACCAGCAGTATTATTTTGAATGATTCTAACTATTCTCATTAGGGCATATTAAAGAATTTAAAATTCTTTAATAATTTATAGTATTTTTAATCGTTTAGTTATAATTTTTTTAATTTCCCAACATTTTGATTATCCTTTATTATGAAAAATTAAGGAAAAATAATAATGCAACATATTTTATGTGAAAATCTAAAATTAACCAATACGGGTGCGTAAAAAGTTCTCGTAATTGATCAAAATGAATTAATTTTCTTTAAAATCAAAATAAAAATAAGTTGACAAAAACATGACGTTTAAAAGAATCTAATAAACAAATATTCATAACTAAAAATGAAAATGAGATCCGCCCGCTGAGTTTTTTCCAAAACGCCTACGAAAATTTCCTACTATAGTCGCTCACTCCTCTTCTGTTTTTGATGCCGAGGCAGATTCTATGACGTCCTAAGGGCTTCTGTTGATGTGAATTGTGTGGGAGAGACTCTGCTCCAATAAAGACCAGACAGAAAAATCAATAGGATTGAGGACTGGTAAGTTACAGGGCCAAATATCCTTTCCCCAAAATCAATGAAACAACTTTTCAATGAGGTAATTGATGTATTAGCTTCATGTGCCGGTACCAAGTCCTGTTCAAAGAAAATTTTACCTGGACATACATATTTAGTACGGAAATATTTGACAATTTATGAAGCAAATTAATAACAAACATTTAAAATAAATTTTGGTACAATCAAATATTTGAAAATAATAGCTTTAAATAACTCAAGTTATTGATAAGTTTATTGATAAGGTTTCATTTAAATTTCAATTTATTATTGTTTTAAAAAATGAATTTTTACACAAAAAAAATTTAGTACAAACTAGAACTAAAGCTTAAAATGTTATTTTAAGCTACATCAATAATACTTCAATAACATAGTACTATAGAGTCCGTGCCAATTTGTACAAAATTTTTTGGAGAAAGACGATTGATCTTACTTCACATAATTTTTCTTGAAGAAAAGTAAATTTTAATCCAAAAATCTTATATGTATCTTTATTAAATATTTATTTGTTCTTATTCTTTCCTTCAGTCTTTGTTTTAAACTTTGCTTTATTTTGTTTTAGATAGCATGCTCTACATATATAATTTTCGGGTTCTGAATGACAATACCACTGTAATGTACTTTTATCCCCGCAAATACAGCATTTTCTATCTTGTATAATAGGCTAAAATATTATATCGATAGATTAATGAAAGTAAACCTTTTTAGTTTTAAACCACATTTCTCTTGGTCTAAGCTTTCCATTATTCCTTTTATATTCACCACAAACATGACATAAAAATTGTTTTTCTAGATATTTATGCCATTTTTCACTTTGTTTAGCTCCGCAATTGAAACAATCTCGTAGATTTCCTTCATTAAATTCACCTATATTAATTAAGAGTAAAAATTTTTTATGTCAAATAATGTTTGTACTAGAATGAAAATTTATTTACTTATTTTATTCCCAGTATAAATAATCCTGCTTTTTAATTCATTCGAATATTCAAACTTTTGTTTTTCTATCAATTCAATTTCATATCCAATTAAATTAATTTCTGTCAAATAAATTGATAAAAGTTTGTTATTATAATATACTATGTTTTCATTTAATAATTCTTTTTTATTTATTTTTATATTTTCTAAACACTCATCATATACAGAAGTTTCATAATATTTATTCATTTTAATGAAATTGTTATTTATGCGGATCTTATATATGTTAAATTTGTCTAAAATTCGAATAATTAAATATAAAATACCTGTTTTCCAAAGTTTTTCAAAAATTTTTCAACAATTTCATTATTTGCAATTTCAATCAAAATTCTCTTATTTAATTGTGTGTTATATTTAGAACATTGATTTAATTTAACAACAAAAACTTTTTCAATCGGATCTATTTCAATTTTACGAAACGATTCAGTGTTCTTATAATGATAATCAACTATTATACTTTTTTGTTTTACATTCATTATCAATACAAAACGATCCTTTATTTCAACATTTTTTAAATATTTAAATTCTCTTTTTTCTTCCCAATTGTCTTTTATTTTTAATACAATATTAACATTCCTCCCAACACATTTAATATTCAATAGCAAAATTAAATATAAGCAAGAAGCAACAATCATTTTAATCATCTAAATTTTAATATTAAAAATATAGTTGTTCGGTAATCAAATTTCTTAATTTAATAAAAACGAGAGATTAATTAAAGAAATAAAAATTTATTAGGATTTTATTGTAAGATTTTTATTAAAAATACTCAAAGAATTAAAAATATCCCAGTCACTAGTAAAATTCAAGCTTAATCTACATTTTATTCCACTATCCTTGTGCTCACAAATGCAATTCTATTATCAAGCCCCTAAAGTTTTGGAATTTTAAAATTGTTATCTCTTTATAAATTTGGTGTTTGAATAACTATGTATTTGTATTTGTAACAGACCCTAGTTGTAATAGATCACTAATTTAAATAATTCAGACAGAATATTGCTCAAAGAAAAGAAAATTTAAACATACATAAATTAAATCTTAAAACCTTTTGTATTTGTTTAAAATAACTATTAACAATAACGCTAAATTTTAACGAAGGGAATCTAATTGAAACAATTTTATAAATAGAATTTTAATAATGCAAAAGTTAGTAAATATTCGAATAATTTGAATAAACTTGATTAAAATCTATGAAAATATTATAATAATTTAATTTTGTCTAGACACTATAAATAAAGTCTCATTTTGACATTTTCATCGTAAGCTAAGTTAATAAGAGCTGTTCGAAATTTCGATTTTTGACATTGGCAATCAAGATTTCGACCCGAGTATTTCGAAAAAAGTCTTTGAGATAAAAGGGGGTACAAATATAACCAAAATACAAAATTTTATTTACTAATTATATTAACCAAAGAGCAAATTTAAAAGCAGCCTGTGAGAAAATAAATAAAAAATAACATAAATACCTTTGATAATTTACCGCTTATTTTTACTTAATTTATTTAGCCATTAAGGGCATTTTTAAAATTTGCCTTTTTGTCAATTGCCGCGGTTAATATAATATGTCAATACAATTTTTTGTTTGTTTATTTTTTACCTACCATATGTTTTTCACGCTGTTTTGAAATATTTGGGTTGAAATCTTAATTGTCCGTGTCCCAATTATAATTTAAAAAGATTTGATGCCCCGATTGCAATTAAACATTCAAAATAGACCACATTAATTTATATGATTTGAACCATTAAAACCTTATTTTTATTTAATTTATTTAACCATTTAGGGCACATTAAAAATTTGCACTTTTTGTCAAATGCCGCTGTTAATATATTAAACCAATTAAATTTTTTATTTGTTTATATTTTTACTTACCATATGTCTTTCAAGCTGTTTGGAAATATTTGGTTTGAAATCTTAATTGTCCAAGCCGCAATCGTAATTTCGAAAAACCCCCTTTTATCTCTAAGACTTTTTTCGAAATACTCGGGTCGAAATCTTTATTGCCAATTTCAAAAATAGAAATTTCGAACAGCTCTTATTAACTTAGCATATGATGAAAATGTCAAAATGAGAAATTTATTTATATTGTCTCAACAAAATTAAATTATTATTATATTTTCATAGACTTTAAACAAGGTTATTCAAATTATTCGAATATTCAGTACTTTTGACATTTTAATTAGAATTTTATTTAAAAATAGTTTTATTTAAATTCTTTCGTTAAAATTTAGTGTTATTGTTTAGTTAATTTAAACAGACAGAAAAGCTTTATGATTTAATTTGTTTAAATGTTGTTTTCGTTTAGCGATATCCCGATTGAATTATTTAAATTAAGGTTGTTTTTTACAAAAAAATATCGTTAGGCAAATATCAAATTTAATAAAAGATATCATTTAAAATCCCAAATCTTTAGGCCTTGATCTCTGCGAGTTTTCTTCTTCTAGAAAAACGTATTTGGGATCAGGGTCATAGATCCCGCGTACTAAAGTACAGACAAGTACTTAACAATTTTGAAAGAATCGGATTTGATAGATTCATATGCTATAACAGAATTTCATTGCCAACTATGCATAGTGAAATAAAGGTAGAATAAGCTTTCAACTTATTAGTGAACTTATTATCTTTAATAAAAATCTTCAAATTAAATCCTTATTCTTTCGAACTTTTATTACGTAATTATCTCTCGTTTTAAATAATTAACGAATATTTTAAATATTACAATTCAGATGATTAAATTGCTTATTGCTTTAAATTGCTTATTGCTTTTTTAATATTATTCTTTTCTTATATTTGTTTGTGCTTTGAAAATCCAGATCAAAGGTAGAAACGTTGAGGTTGGATTAAAAATAAAAGAAGATTGGGAAGAAAAAAGAGAATTTATTTATTTAAAAAATATTCAAATAAAGGAACGTTTTGTATAGATAATGAATGTAAAACAGGGAAATAAAATAGTTGATTATATTTATAAAAATACTGGATCGTTTTGTAAAATTGAAATAGATGCAGTTGAAAATCTTTTTATTGTCAAACTAAATGACGGGTCTAAATTTAGCTCTCAATTAAAAATGAGAATTTTGATTGAAATAGCCAATAATGTAATTGTTAAGAAATATTTGAAAGACTTGGGAAAAAAGGTATTAACTTTCAGATTATTCGAAATTTAATCCTACAATAATACAAAAATTTAATATCTAAGATTCGCCTAAATAATAATTTTATCACGAATAATAAGAAGTATGAAACTTCGATATTAGAAGAAAGTTTAGAAAATACAGGTAAAAAAGAATTATTAAAAGAAAATATAGAGAATTACAAAGACAAACTTTTATCGAGTTATTGGACGGAAATTAATTTAATTGGATATAAAATTGAATTGTTAGAAAAACAAAATGTAGAATATTCGAAGGCATTAACAAGCAAAATTGTTTACGTTGGCAATAAAATAAGTAAACTTTAATACTATATTTAGATTTTTGGATTTATTTAGGGTAAACTTTAATACTTATTCTTAAATCTTATAGCTTTAATTAATGAAATGTACAAACGACATTGTTTCAATTGTGCAACTACATGGTGTAAAAATTGGTATGAATACTTGAAAAAGGAGCATTATTTGTGCCAATCATGTTACATATATAATCAAAGAAATAATGGAAAACATAGACCGAGAAAATTGTGGTTTAATATTAAAAAGGTTTGCCTTTAACAAGAACTATTGTTATAATTCTAAAATATTCACAATTCAATCAAATTCTTATTAATATGACATTTTAGTGTTAAGAAGGAAATATCGTCATATTCAAAATTTTTATAGAAATTGATATGCTTAGGGCATATTTAGCTTCAAACTGTGTTTGTGTGATAAATAAATTATGCTTTACCTAAAATTTAGTAGGGATTGTGAATTTGTCGTTTTATTTTTATTTTGGAGTTATAAATTCAAAAAAAATGAACAAAAAGTAAATATATAGAGACCAACCGATATGTAAATAGCTAGGAATCTTATAGTATTATCGATGAACGGTGGTACACGTCATTTCAGTCCGCACATTTTTGTAGTCACGTTTCAAACCCAGCACGTTTCACTATATGCCGCAATATAAAACACGAAGTTCATTATTAATAATCTTGCTAACAAAATTTATTTAAGGTTATTCCTATTTTTATAAATATTTTAGCGGATCACAAATGATCGAAAATGTTTTACTTGTGCAGCAACAAAAACATCAAGGTGGTACCGTCATTCAAAACATGAGCACTATGATTGCGATACTTGTTACAGAGGGCAACAAAGGATAAAAAAAACAAATAAAGATCAACCAGAAATAGAAACGAATAAATAGTATTTAATGGATTATGATTTGCTAACTTTAATTTTCTAAGTTTATCTAACAAATTATAACACTATTTCAAATATAACCTTTGTATTTTCAGTGAAAAACAAAATTCTTTAATTTTTATTAAGATAAATGTTAAATAAATAGATTGATTTTCATTATTTTATTTATTTTATGAAGGATTACATTTATAATGGACACAGAAGAATAAATATTAACAATTTTTGTGACTTCAAATATAAGCTCGTTTACTGCCAAATTTACAGCTAAATCATATAGATTAAATCTATTAAGATAATCAATTATAATCATAATCGACAGTATTAAATGCAATTATAGCTAGGCTTGTATTTTACTGGTGTAAAATTCAGAGTGACTTTTGCTATTCGTTAATCTCGACGAGCTGATAATAAGGTATTTTATCATTAGTAAATGATTCTGGGCTGCGTGTAACTGCCTAAAATAGTAGGTTGGAATAAGCCAAATTTTGGCATATTTGAATTTTTGACCTTAAATTTATTCTGATTTTTGATCAATTTGAGCCTTATATCTCAATACCGGCTGTTCAAACAAGCTGATTTTGGCATTAAATGTACTTAAAACCTTAAAACCAGTACAATATTTATTTCAACATGCTACAATCGGTGAAGGATAATGAATTGAAAAACGAATTGAATAAATGAAATAATTTAAAAACGAGAAGGGATTATGTTAAAGAAATCAAAAAAGTCGAGCATTAAAAAATATAATTGAAATTTGCTAACAATGATTATATTTCAAATAATTTTTATCCATTCATCTGTCGGGTGTATACCGACTTTTCTCAAATCGTAGCCGCTTTCAACTTCTATCGATAATATAAATTAAACTAAATTTTAAATCATATTCAATCATCTGCTTTCGTATTTTTAGAAGATTTCTTTATTTTATGCTGTTTTTGGTAACATGCAGCGCATAAATAGTGTCCTGGTTTTGAACTTCGGTACCAAAGGGATGGGGATGTACGAGTAATATTGCAAATAGAACAAATGCGATCTTTTGGTGTTATCTAAATATTTATAATTATAATTATCTTATTAATTTGTATAAATCAAACCTTTTTAATTTTATTCCACAATACTTTTGGTCTGTGTTTTCCAACTATTCGATTATAAATACCACATTTTTAGCACAAATAATTTTCTTTTATGTATATATACCATTGTTTAGTTTGTATATCTCCACAATTTAAACAATGTCGCATATTTCTTTCAATAATTCCACCCAAAATAATTAAAATTAATTTTTTTATTAAATAAGTGGATAATCAAAAATATAAATTTATTTACTTATTTTATTTCCAATGAAAATAATTTTTCTAACTAATTCTTTCGGATATTCAAATTTTTGTTTTTCTAGCAATTTAATTTTATATCCAATTAAATTAATTTCCGTCCAATAACTTGATAAGAGTTTGTTTTTATAAGATTCTATATTTTCATTAAATGAATGCAGCTCATTACTATTTTCTAAATTTTCGTCTAATATAGAAGTTTCATAATAATTATCATTTTCAGTAAAATTATTATATCGGAGTGCCTTAAATTATTTTTAAATTCAGTAATTCTTTGTAAATTGAAAATACAGAGCGTTACGTATTTATATAAAATCATGTTTTGCTGGATCACGGAAATATTCGCTTAAAAATCGAGGATATAAAAAATTTGGTTTGATAGAATGTTAAGTGATATCAGACGTCTTGAACGCAAATATTTGTTGTATTTTGATTACGCACACGTCGAGAACATTTTTTGCTCAAAATTTACTGATTCATAATCTTGATTTTTTGTTTAGCTCGTAAAATTTAGGGGTTTTTTTTCTTTAGTTTCATAAAAGTGAAATTTATTTTTTCGCTTCGTTTTTGTATCTTTGATAGCGAAATCCTATTTTCGCCTAGCTAATGTTTGGAATTTTGTTACGTAAAATATTACCCGTTTTTCAAATCCTTGTAAAATTTTATTAATAATTATATTGTTTTCAACTTCAATCACAATTTTCATTTTTAATAAAAACTTTGGATTTGTACGTCGAACATTTAATCTAATATTATTATAAATATTTGTAGAAGTATCGAAGTCAACCAAACGTGTAAAACCCTCAATATTGTAATTAAAGCCAAAATATTTATTGATGTGCCTTTCGATTGTTTTCACTACAAAACGCTTTTTATGTTCAACATTTTTTAAATAAATAAATTCTCTTCTTTCTTCCCAATCATCTTTGATTTTTACATAAACTTCAATTGATTCTCCGTTACATTGAATATTCATTAAAATTATTAAATATAAATGAATTATCAAATAAAATTTATTCATCTGAAATTTTGCGTAATAAAGCGAACCACAATTTCAGTTTATAGTCCTTTAAAAAAAGCTTTTGAAGACCACTGGGAGACTCAAATAGCGTGAAGTTTGGCAGTCTTATTAAATTTGTTGCAGGGAAATAGGTTAAATTGGACTATAGGTTGAGATAACTCGCAAGTACCGTTAAATGCTTTTAAAAGAGGTACTCGGACATAGTGATGTTCGGGTATCCCGACTCCCGACACCCGACTCGGGAAATTTCCCGAGTTTTTGGCCTCCCGATCCCGACCCCGACTCCCGATGCCAATTCCCGACTAAGTCGGGAAATTTTTACACCCCTAAGAATGGCTTTTTCTCATAAAATTTTATTTTTGAAAGGAAAAAATAAACAAAATAAAATAAAAAAAGAGAAAGGAAAAATAAAATATTTAAATTTTTCCCATATAACTATTGTTGAGACGTGGTTGAGTGGTTAAGTTGAGTGACTTCAGTTGCTTTGTAGGGACTGGGTTCGAATCCAGGGCTGGTAAATGTTTTTAAATAATTTTTCCACCCAAAAATAGATGGTTGATTTATTTTGATTTTAAAGTTATTTTTTTCAATACTATAAACGTCAAAAAATTCCAGAAATATTAAGTTAGTCATGAATTTTCAAAAATTTTCGCCTGCGGCGCAGAAAATGAAAAATATCTGACTTCTTAGCAGTGATGGACAAAGTTCCAATTCCGGAACTAATTAGTTTTAGTTCCAGTTCCAGAACTAGAACTACGGAACTCACGATTATCTGGAACTAGTTTGGAACTAGAACTACGGAACTAGTAAATGCCTGGAACTAGCTTGGAACTAGTTCTGGAACTAGTTCTTGGGGGTATATTTTTGACAAGATTCTCTCGACGAGCTTTCTTAAATTCCAAAAATTTTCGCCTGCGGCGCAGAAAAAGTGGATTTTTTGGCCTACGACCTTAGAAATTCCCAAAAATAAAGGACGAAGTCTGGTTCTTAGCCTTCGACTTAAGAAAATTTTCGCCTGCGGCGCCACAAAGGATTTTAGATTGTCGAGAGTGATCATAACATCAATAGCGTATCCAGGAGGTTAGATGTCTGGCTTCCTGACCTTCCAGAATTCTCAAAATTTTCGCCTGCATAGCAAAAAATTGGTATTTTTGACGCCGAAAACGCCAAAATTTTTTTGTTGTAAATTCCCGACTCCCGATCCCGACTCCCGAGGTCATTTCCTGACCCGACTCCCGTTTCCCGATTCCCGAGTTTTTTCTTCTCCCGAACATCACTAATAACTATTGTAAAATATTTAACGTATATGAACAATTATAATTTTTTGGAAGCCGAGAATTACTCAGGCTACTATCATCTAATCGTCTTAATACTAACTAAAAAGTAAGTTTTTTTCCGGCTTCATGCTAATTCAACTACATTAACTAAACACCGTAAGCAATAATAGCCGGATAAATTATCGGCTTCCAAAAATACAAGATCAACACAAGAATTCTTAGCGAATTAATCATTTTATATGTAGATATAAGTAAATACTTTTTCTGTTTAATTAATACTATTCAAATTTAAACACAGTCACAACACAATATAAGATACAACCAATACTGGATAGACTTAAGCTTGGCCATTGGGTGGAGAAGCCATAGAATAAGGCTGCAGTAGACAGGACAAGCTTGATAGGAGTGCATCCATTAGTCTAATATAATTCTACTAGATTGCGTTGAAAGTTATTAATCAATCCAAAAAAATTAATTAATAGGACTTGAAAACTACTAGGCATGAGCATACCAATAAAACCAGAATAATAATTTTGGAAGCCAAGAATTTCACTGGCTATTATTCGCCTAATCATTACAAATACAAGATAAGCAAATTCAAAGTTTGTTTATTTGTTTAATTCAAATTACTGGGAAAAGTGGGTATGGAAAAATAGCCTGATTAATTATCGGCTTCAAAAATACAAGCTTCTTCGAAGGAATAAAAGAGTAGACATTAAATAAAATTATATGTGTATACATAGTAGATATGATTTTCATTTAATTAATACTTTTCACTGCTGCATTCTATGGTTAATCGTAATTACGGTAGTATTAGTAGTATGGTTAACATTTTTACTTTAAGTATGGCATGTGGTAGATCTTCATGTCATGCTAACGATACCCTTTTTAATCTCTTAATCTCCTGATATCCCTCCTCTTTCAAACAAATCTCTCATGAAATATTATTAATTGATTAGGCACATTGAAGCAACATGAAGCGACACCGAAACCATGTTCTTAAAATGTACGGAGACTAGCCAAGATTTGAAAAATTCGGAGCAAGAATCACAACGCCCAACGCTCACTGATTATTAGTCAATGAAATTGACTTGCAAAAATAAAATATTTATCCCTATAATTTAAAGGCCTTGAATTAGGGCCCTTTCCTGCGGCTTCGGCTAACCGACCGCCAACAATCCTAGCTCATTATTAACATTGAAAGTTATTAATTAATTCAAATAACAGTAATAAACAACAGGACTTGTTTAATATAGGGACTGTTTGGGCGCACGATTTCACGGTTAATTTTTTGGAAGCCGAGAATTTTTCTGGCTATACTATTTTCGTTTACTCCTCTAATTTTTAATCCTTTATTGGCAGGTCATGCAGGATTTTAAATAAAAATTTGCGGAAATTCTTTTCATTTGCGGACAGCCTTGGTCCCGATCACTTTCCGACCACTAACTGATGCCTAAGGGAAAAATAATTAAATGAATTCATCTACAGAGGGAAAAGAAAGTAATGAGGTACACTTTTTATGATTCGATTCTCTACTGAAACCTGTCTCCTTGGCGATTTTTCTAATAGAATCACGTAGACGCAGCATTTGAAATTGTTCAGTCTTGGAGGAGAGGGGTGGGGGTGTGAGAAGAAAAGGAATCTTTTCAAGCTACAACAATACCAGAAGACAATACTTGATTATTTAAATTATGAAATATTTGTAAGATAAAAAATTGATAAAAATTTTTAAAAATCAAGAAAAAATCTTGAATCCGATACGGATCATGCTAAACTCTGCCGGAATCCTCGAAAAATATAATTTTTAATTTTTCCTTTTTACTCAAGTGTCGGTCCTAAAATCTTGATTCTGCATAGATCAGATCCGCAAACTTCGTATCCGCAACCTTCGGGTCCGAAACTTTCGTTCCGCAAATTTCGGGTCCGCAAAGTTCGGGTCCGCAAAATTCGAGTCCGCAAAGTTCGCGCCACGTAGCCCAAGCTATGAAAGTAGGGTTGCGCCCCGACCCCGACTAACCCCGACCCCAACCCCGAACCCCGACATTTTTTGACCTAAAACCCCGACCCCGACATTCCCAACCCCGAAAACCCCGACCCCGACATTCCCAACCCCGAAAACCCCGACCCCCGAAAGTTCGACCCCGAACCCCAAAAAATTTTTATGACCCCGACTCAAACTGCATTAATTAACTAGAGATCGGACGTCTATCGGGACTTTGATGTTAAATATATGAAGGAAAAGGGAAAGGAATATTTATATTTTCCCCTATTTCCAATTGTTGGTCGGTGGTTGTGTGGTTAGGTTAACTTACTTCAGCCATCTAGCTATTTTGATAGGGATGTTGTTCGAATCCATGGATGGAAATGAGGCTGAGAAAATTTTTCTTCTCAAAAATAAATATTTTAAACTTTGATCTTGATTTTAAATTTGCAAATTTATTTTTTTAATATTTTAAACTTGAAAGAATATTAGAAATTTTAAATAGTCATGAATTTTCCAAAATTTTCGCCTGCGGCGCAGAAAATGGAAGAAATCTGGCTTTTGACCTTCCAAAATTCTCAAAATTTTTGCCTGTGGCGCTAGACTCAATGAAGTGATACAGAGGCTTTAGGAGAAGTTGATGGATAGATGGATTTCTCCCTTATCCTTGCAAATCCCCGATATCCCTTCAAATCCCTCTAAATTCCATTATATCCATCTTAATCCTCTGATATGCCTTCATATCCCCTCAATCCCTTTACATAAGAGGGGGAGTAAGAGTTACCTTGTGGGTTTGGGGATTATGAAGGATACATTAAATCTACATTAAATCTAATATCTGAAAGAGACAAGACCTTACATTTTTCAAGATAACATTTTTCTTGATATAGAGCCCGATTCCTCGACACCAGTCTTTTAAGTATAAACATACCGATTGCTTCCATTAGCCGATTCTGAAATGTTATAAATTTTTTTTTCGCATCTTTCGCATTTTTCAGCGCGAAAAGTTTAGCATTTCACTTTTTATTTTTAGATTTCGCCAAGCCCTGTTGGGAACATTGCCTTATTACTGACAATTCTTTAAGAAATTTATGCTTATTACAAGGCTTTATCGTTCATTTTTTAAGATTAAGATCTGTCAAATAAAATAAAGATTATAAAAATTATTTAAAATCTGCGCCGGTCTTAAGTAAATTTCCGAACTTTAGCTCTCAAATTACTTATTAAAAATCTTATTGAGAACCCTTTGGGAGACCTTACCAAGGCAAGGTCTCGAAACAAAATTCGAGATATAAGTGTTTAAATATGTATTATTTTATTAAATATTCTATATGAATAGTTAAAAGATCGGATATAAATATGAGTGGAGATGTAGACGCACGTGTATTTTTGGAATATCTCAAAATCAGTAGATCTAAAAAATTGTCTCAAAATTGTACTTAAATTGATTGCTTGATTTTTGCATATTTGGACTAATTTATAAAATTATAACAAAGCGTTCCTTTATGATAGAGGATTTGCGATAAATCTATTCGCTAATATTTAAATTTCCTTAAATATCAATTAGTTTGTTAAACGAACTATAAAAGTGATAATATATCTGCTTATAGTAAGGTTTTTCTGTTGGCGTAGAGACGGGCTAAGTATTTTTGGAAGCTAAACAATAATTTAGCTAATCAAGTAGCACTACTATATTTCTGGGAGATGACAAAATCTAGAGTTCCAATCTAATATTCATGCAAGTTTGGAAATATTTAAATCAAGCTAATCAAGTAGTGCTAATCAAGTAGTCTACTTTATTAAAATTTGTAGTGGTAGTTCGGGGTACACCCGCCCCCGAACGTTCGGGGTCAAACCCTAGTGAAAAGTGCTAAAGGTTATTTAGACGGCCGAAAATGAATTTTAAAATCAGTCCTAGCATTGCTAGACTTACAAAAATACTAAGGATAAAAGAACAACGAGCTTGAAATTCATTAAAATTAATAATGTATATGAGGACTGGAAAAATAAAAACTTTATTTTTAAAGATTTTAGAACACGTGAAGATAAATTTTACTTTAAAATTTGTTAGATATTTTAAATAGGACAATCGTATGACATAGCTCGAAGAATATCGATCTCGATAACAACGATTCTTGTACAAGATCTCGATTGAATGCAAAATCATAGATAATAGGGGATATACTTGTGGGAATTAAGAGGGATATCAGGAAGTCTCTACTATGTCGCACTAATATTCCAAAACAAAGTATTTGAGATAATTTGATCACAGCTTTGATCTAACTGATCTCAAGTCCTTCTCACCTTAACTACTAAACCTGATTATCTTAATATTAGTCTAGGTATAGCTAGACTTACAAAAAAAATAAACTAACAGCGGCAAAAGAAATTAAAACATAATTTAATTAATAACCATATTATGCTCGAAATAATGGGAAATTATATACTTTAATTATTAGAGATATGGTAAAAGGTAATTAAATTTGGGCGCATTTTACGGCAGAAGGTATTCTATAATTAATAAAGCTGAGCTAACTAGTGAAAAAGGTTAATTAACGGTTGGAGCGAACAAGCATCTCCATCCTAGGAATTAAATAGAGTATCTCAGTCCTGTTGAATTCTTGTCCGAGACACCGTTCACTTAACCAGTTAAGTCATAGAAATCTGTCATAACATTGCTAGACATCCAAAAATACAAAAGGAACAACCCGCAACTGGACTTAAACTTCCTTAAAATTAATAATGTATATGAGGACCAGAAAAATAAAAAAGTTATATTTAGAGTTTAGAACTTTGAGTTTCATAAAATGACTAACTGATTTGCATAAGAAAAATTTACTTAATATATAATTTGAGATAATCAATTTCAATAAATATTATCTAGGACACATATAGTATGGCATTTATGTAACAATTATTTTGTTTATTTTTGTAAGTCAAAATTTAATTTGACTGGTCAGACTCAAATACAATCCTTAAATACAATAGAATCAAAACATGTGATTTTGAAGGGTTGATTTATGCATTCAGCTGTAAGAGTGGAAGTTTTCAGTAGTCTCGATTTTGCTGAATCTGATTTGACAATAAGTCCTCGTCGAATTCCTTCAATTCTTTTTGCTCACTTCTGATACTAGAGCTCGGTGATTTTTCCGGTTCAGGAGCCTTTTTAATTTGAATAATCTAAAGTAAACATAAGGTTATTATGTATACGTCGAGTTTACTAAATATAATCTTTGTTTATTTTTGCGAGTCAAATATTTGAAAAACAATAAACTCGAACTTGTTATGGTATCTAATCAGGTTACTGCATTTCTGGATTGAAAATTTACTTAATACATAATTTGAGATAACTCGATTTTAATAAATATCATCTAGGATACATATAGTATACCATTAGTACAAGAATTTTTTTTATATTTGTAAGTCAAAAATTTTAATTTGACTAATCTGATTCAAACACAATTTTTGCACATAATTGCAACAAAAAGTGTGATTTTAAAGGATTGTATTTTTCCTTTCAGCTGGAAGACTGGAAGTTTTGTCAGTAGACTCGATTTCGTTTGAGTCTGATCAAAAAAGACTGGACTTCACGCCTTTTGGGCTCCTTCAATTTCTCGCATAATTCCTCCAACTCTTTTTGCTCACTCTCATTCATTTGCGAACAAAATTGTTTCCAATGTAAAGACTGTCTCCTTGAACCATATATCCATTGAATACAAATGAATACGAATTGAGTTCTGGCCTTTAAATAAAAATTAAACGTTTACTGTATTTAGTTGGTTAATTTGGTGAATTTAATGCTTCTGACTCTCACTGAAGTCTTAATTAATAAGGGAAATTATTCAAGTGAGGCGGGGGGGGGGGGGACGATTTATGGCTTGCAAAAATACAAACATGATTTAGAAAAAAATAAATTGAAGCAACAAGCTTACGAATTTATTAAATCATAAATCATTAACTAAATAAAACAAGTTCGATTATTAGTAAGAATATGATTGAGGTAGATTTGTCAAATTAAAATTGACTTACAAAAATAAATCCAAACTCCAGTTACTATCCATTTTCAACGGTTCTAGATAATAATTCTTAAGATTTTGTTAATACAAATCAATATATTAAGCATACTGATATAACTACCGTATTTATCGAACGGATTCCGTTACACAATATTTTCTCTCTTAACTAATGTCTCTTTCCAACGTGGGTTAGATTTCAGGTCACTATAATTTGACTAGGTTTTTTAATAATACCAGTCTTTACATAAAAATTCGTGAACCTAGGATTAATAAGTAAGATAAATTAGAGAAGGATCAGTCAAATTAAAATTTGACTTGCAAAAATATAAAGGAACTCCGGTTGCATGAACTGTAAAGTAAATACATCAGAGATAATCTTTATTAAAATTGAGTTATCTCAAATTATATATTAAGTATTTAATTTATTAATAACAAGCAGAGCTGTTTCGAAACAAAAAAATTTTCGAAAAACGAAATTCGAAAAAAAAATTTACAATAAAAACTGGAAAAATTTTTTTGTTATGTTAGGTCTCAGATAGAACTTTTGACTCTAAGGAATTGGGGAAAACTAATGACTAGAATTAGTAACTCATAGGTTGGGTGGTACAGGCATATGGTTCCAGAATGGGGGTGGGCTTCCATTATAGTTAATAGATCAGTGCTTTCTCCAATTAGCGCCGCAGGCGAAAATTTTTGAATTTATGATGGCCGATAAGTCAGAATTCCTACTTTTTGGCGCCAAAAATTCAAATTTTTTCAAAAATTCGAAAATCGAAATTTCGAAACAGCTCTGATAACAAGTCGGAGTAGATTCTTGTGATTAGTCAAATTAAAAGTTTGACTCCCAAAAAATAAATGTACACATGATGGATTACAATTGGCGCTAAACTGTTTTTTTAAAATCTAATAAGATTTTTTATATATCAAATTTTATATTAAATTGAAGTTGGGAATAATAATTATTCATTTTAGAATTTGTCTCAGTTCATTTAAACTTAAAATCATACCTCGAAGACTTCGGGACTCCTCTCAATTTATGACTATCATTAGCCTGATTTGCAACAATAGTTAAACCGTTCCAGCTAGTTGGGTGATGAGTCTGTCGACCAATCTAGTCTTGGGAGCGACTCCTACTCCTACTATAATCAGTCTAAGCGTTGCATGACTTACAAAAAATTAATGCACCCCATCTGTATCTTCTGGTCGTATTTAAGCTTAAATTTAAATTAACTATATTTCGAAATAAATTAATTAATTTATATTTATAAATACCCCTGAAAAAAAATAAAAAGCAAGGAACAAAATATTTGTTTTATTGTGACGCTGCCTCAACGGAAATCACGTCTCACATTTTAAGTTAAATGGCAGCTGTTTCTGTACTTAAGCTATTTTTAATCATTTTTTGATATGAATTACAAAATATATTTTAAACCAAATTATTATTTTTATTAAATTAAGGTTATGAAGACCAGAGAGCATGCAGTGGCTTGCGTTTTGACGTTAATTTTTTGGAAGCTGGAAGTATCCAACTATATCCACAACTCTACCCAAATCAAGGCCTTTCGACCTGCAACCGGAATGTGATCAGAAGAATATTTTGAAAGACCCAACCTAGCCCAACTTTCTCTCAACCTCACTATCCCTTAAATAATTTGCTGGGCTAAAAATTGTTTCTTAAAATTAACTGTACCCTAAATAGAGGGTATTGCTTTGACAGCTTCCTCTATTAGTCACCAATCAAATTTATGTATCTTAAATATATGTTAGACAGATTAGAAAGACCCCTTTAATCTGCCAAATGCCCCGAAATAGCATTATCAATTCATTATCCATCAGGAGCCATCTTGGAGTGGTTAGAAACTGAAGCTAAGGAGTTTAAAAAGGTCGGAGCAGAGAAAAATATGCCCAACACCGATGAGGAAGAAGTGTAGGGTCGAGTTGCTCCTTTGTGAGAACATCTTGGGCGATGACTCTACTTTGCATTTTATTAATATCTTAGATGGGCTGCGTGCAAACGCCTTTAGCTTTATAAACAATTGATAGCCATGAACTGTCGTTCAGGCTTCCAAAAATTAACACATCCCTACCAAAACATTGTAACTTTATACAAATGATATATTCTTCGAAAGCCCTTACAAAACTGAGTCTAAATATACATATTTTTTCCAAATTTATGGCTAATATTGACCAAGTTATGAGGGCTTGTATGATAAGTTGAAGCCACACCGTTCAGGCAAGCAGGGTTGTTGTTAAGGCAAACTTTGGCATTTTTGCTTATCTCGACATCGGGAAGAATCGCACAACAAATTAATTGACTGCTAATATGCAATCATCCAAAAAATACTATCGGGACCACTGAGCATATCGCCAATACAAATATTTTTATACTCTGATTTAATAAACTTTAAATAAATAATTTAATATTAAACACATTTGTTGATTTATTTATTGACCGTGGATTAGTTTGCGGTTCCTTTTTTAAAACTATTAATTACTTTATTAATTTCGAGATAAGATTCATTTAATTTGAAAGGAAATGCAGCTTAAAAAATGTAATATTTCATTTTTTGGAAGCCAAGCAACGCTTAGGCTACATTCGACGATATTTATGGGCCTGTATATTGAGTTCAGAAATTATTTGAACACGCATTTCTTTCTTGTTTCTCTGAGTTTCTGAAGGTTTATCGAATTGTAATCACCGCATGGAAAGAATTTTGCCGACGTCTGAAGTAAAGTGGTCCCAGAGTAATCTCGATTGTCAATAAACGAGAGGCATAGTCTCTGACATAAGGAAAAAATGCCTGCTTTTTGTTAAACATTTACTTCACTACGTACAGTGGCGGAAATTTAAATAGGGAAAAATATTTTTAATTTTATTTCTGAAAATTCGGAACTTTACTTTTATATAGTTATGTAGCTTTATTTTTAAGCTATCAAATGACTAAAAATCATTAAAAAAAAGTTTTCACTTTAAGGCAAAAAAATCATTTATCTATGTTAACCTTACAAAGTGCGCGGAAATTTAAATAGGGAAAATTTTTATACTTAGTTTTTTATGGAAAATCAAAATAGAAAAAAGTTGAAAAAATTTTTAAGATCTTCTCTAGTGATATGATGAATAATGGTAAAAAATCCAATTTTATTTCATCCCAATCATCGATAAATGATTTTTTTGCCTTAAAGTGAAAATTTTTCATTTAATGATTTGTAGTCATTTGATAGCTTATAAATAAAGCTACAAAACTATATAAAAATAATGACCCAAGATAAATGATAACCTAATAATTTTTAGAAATAAAATTAAAAACATTTTTCCCTATTTAAATTTCCACACTGTATATTCGATTTACAGAATTTTAATTAAAATTTTTGACAGAACTAAACCCTATGAGTCAAGCCATCGTTATAACTTAATTATAATTTAATGTACTCCCTTATAAAATTTTATTGTAGAACATAATAAGTATTATAAAACCTAATTTCTAGATGCGAATTTCTATAAAAATTTAATTTGAAATCAATTGATAGAAACATAAAAAATTACAAATACAAACTTTTATCTTGATATTGGGCTGAAATTATTTAATTGGAAATAAAGATGAATTGTAGTTTTAGAAAACAGGTAAAATAGATTTATAATTTAAACCCCTGAAAAAAAACCAAAAATAAAGAAAATTTTTCTTTTCATTATGATAAAAATTTATTTACTTATTTTATTGCCAATGTAAATGTTCTATATTTTAATTCATTTGAACATGCATCTTTTTGTCCTCGTATCAATTCAATTTTATATCTACTAAAATTTAGGTTCATGTGGGTATGCATACGTGCTTTTTGAAGATACAATTCTACTGAATGATTAGTTTCCTTCTCTTTCTCCTATGCACCTGTCAACCAAACAACAAGATTAAGTGTAATATGTACATAAAATAAAAGTAAATTATGCAAACTGACATTCTAACTTTTTTACCTTTATAAATCAATAAAGTTGAAGTCAATTTTTATTTAAGTTTTACAAAAAGAGTATCGATAAAGCTCATCGAGGTTAGTGAATGACACCAGAATCTGTTGGCAATATCTCTGAACTGTATTAAATAGATTCAAAATTTTCTAAAGGTGTAAAAATATTTTGCCCTAAAAAATATTTTGCCCCTCATTGACCTTGCAAAATTCACAAAATTTTCGCTGCGGTGCAGGAAAAATTAAAAAAATCTTGCATCTAGCCTTCGAAAATTCTCAATATTTTCGCCTACGGCGTTAAAAAAGGAAGAAATCTGGCTTCTTGCCTTCCAAAATTTTCAAAATTTTCGCCTGCGGCGCTGAAAAATGAAAAGGATCAAGTAGAGCTTAGCAAATGATCAGTTGATCTGAAGGGATAGAAGAATATAGGTCGAATTACTGGGATTATGGTGGATTTAAAAAGGTATCGGAGATTTCTAGTGATATCTGAGAATATATCAATTTCTAGAAAATATTAATGGATTGTGAGAATTAAATAGTCATCGAGTGACTAAGCTGATTTGATAGATATCTAGAGATTTTTCCAATAATTTACTGCGTCCACTGAGAATTTTGTGCATTTCTGGGCAAATGAAGTTAAGGTTAACAGTCACAAGCAAAATGCTTTGACTGATAACCTAATTTTGATCTTAACCTCAAGAGAATTTCTTTTTATTGGAAGGCCAAAAAGCCCATTAACAGATTTTCTTCAGATTATGAGGCTTAATGGGGATATTCGGAGAGAAGGATATAGCGATATTTCCAATAACCGAACCGAACTTTTGGATATCGATATATAGTATCCGAATCATAAATTATCCTATATCTCACCCAAATGAGTTTTTCAGCGCCGCAGTCGAAAATTTTGAGAATTTTGGATGTCAAGATGCCAGATTTCTCACATTTTCTGCGCCGCAGTCGAAAATTTTGGAAAATTCATTACTAAATTAAAATTTTAATGAGTTTCGAGTTTAAAATATTAAAAAATTAATTTAAAAATTTTAAATGAAAATCAAAATATAAACGAAAAACATTTAGATTTGAAAAGAAAAATTTTCTGACCCTCATATCTGCTTTAAATTCGAACCCAGCACTAAAAATTTCTAGGTGAGTGAAGTCATTCAACAACCACTCAACCACCGACCAACATAAAAAATGCCGAGAGAAATTATAAATATTTCTTTCACTTTTCCTTAAAATAATTTTATTTCGAAATAGGTGAATTGAATAAAATATCTAAAAAAGCCGTCTTTAGGTATTATATCCCCGTCTTATATTTATTTCTATTTTTAAACTCTCTCAATTTAACAAGAATCTTCTTAAAACAACTCTAACAAATTAATTAAACTATTTATTTACAAAGACTAGTTGCAACTAAAAGGCTAAGAAATGGAAATATAAAAAGCTATTTATATAAGCGATAAAGGGCGGGAGGTAAAAGAAGGTTAAATATTTACAAGTTAAAATATATACAAAAATACTATTTATGTGCTGCTTGTTACAATAAACAGCAAAAAATGAAGAAATCAGATAAAAATACAAAAGATGGTGAATTTTGCTTAAAAATTTAGTTTACTTTATTATTATAGATCAAAGTTGAAGGCGCTACAATTTGTAGAAGTCAGACTACACTCGATGATGATTGGATAAAAATGAGTATAAAATAATATAAACATTAGTATTAATTTTTAATTTTCAATTATATTTTATAAATGCTAGGCTTTTTTGATTTCTTTAACTTAATTCCCTTCTCTTTTTTGAATTATTTCATTTATTCGATTCATTTTCATTTAAAATTTCATTTTTCTCTTTCTTTCCCGATCGTAGCATGATTGGCATAAATATTTTCCTGGTTCTGAGTGATGCACCCATATTTTCGCTTGCACAATTCCACAATGATAACAATGACGATCCTCCTTAAATAAATTTTGAAAGCAAAGAATATTATGAATGACTATATGCAATATAGATTATTCTATATTGCAGCGTGTCTTTATTGGGAATATCAGCATATATTACATAAATCTTTATTTTCATCCTTTTTTGCATAATTCATATTTAAACTCATATTTTTGTTTGTGGAAGAAATAAAAAAAATTGTCAGAGATCTCACCAAAATCGTTAAATTTTGGAAAATATTAATATTTGAGAAAAGAGAATTAGGAATATATCATTAACTGAATATTATTGTTTGCGATACTAAAACGGGTCACAAATAAAATGATTCAGTTAACAAAAACTGCAAAAACGCTTATTCAATAGAGTCAGAAATTTTTCAATATATTTCAGGTATAATCTTCAAAAATGTTCGAACCTAGAAAAAACTGGAACTTAGAAAACAAGAAAAAATTAAGTGTTTTATAATTTCCTAACACACTGTATTTAAATGGTTTGCCATTTAGAAAAAAATAAACCTTTTTAGAACTAAGCCAAAATTTCATCGGTCTATGCTTTCCATCATTCCTTCGATTATATCGGTAACAATCGTGGCACAGATAGTTTTCTTTTAGGTATTTAGCCCATTGAATAGTTTGTTTATTTCTACAAATAAAGCAATGTCGTTTATTTTCTTCAATAATACAACCTAAAATAGTTAAGAATTAAATTTTTTACTTTAATTTCATTTAAAAATATTGTTAAAATAGTAATTTATTTACTTAATTTATTGCCAATAAATTTAATTCTGCTTTTTCTTTAGGATATTCAATTTTTTGTTTTTCTAACAATTCAATTTTATATCCAATTAAATTAATTTCCGTCCAATAACTTGTTAGAAGTTTGTTTTTATAATTTTCTATATTTTCTTTTAATAATTTCTTTTTATTTATTTTTATGTCCTCTAATCTTTCGTCTAGTATAGAAGTTTCATAATAATTATCTAGCATTTTATTAAACTGTTTATCGCTGTGTACCTTAAATGTATGAACAAATTAGTGATTAAATTTAATTGCTAATAGTTAATTACTCTTGTATTTTGACATTGTTATTGAAATAAAATTTAAATACCTGTTTTGTAATTCCTAAATTAATATTTTGTATAATTTTACTATTGGCAATATTAATTATGACTTTCTTTTTTAATTCGTCAGCATATTCTGATCTATCAGATATCTCGATATTATAATTATTTCCTTCATTGTTTATTTCAATTCGACGCAAAAATCCCTCAATGTTATAATTATAGCTAATATCATATCGATTATTGCTCTTTTCAATCTTCTCCAATACAAAACGCTCTTCTAATTCAACATTTTTTAAATAAATAAATTCTCTTTTTTCTTTCCAATCGTCTTTGATTTTTACTACAATACTAACTTTTTCCCCATCACATTTAATATTCAATAAGGAAAATAAATAAACAAGGTGAGAAACAATAATAAATTTAATCATCTTAATTTTATCGATAAAAATATAATAGTTCAATACGTATTAGACAATGTTCTTAAGTAATGAAAAATTATTAATTATTGAGGTAAAAGTTCCAACGTTTTCTAGAATTTTATTTGAAAATAATATAGAAGACAATCCCTTAATTAAAAATAACGGGATATAAATAATAAAAATAAAAGTTAATGTTAACTCATCAAAATTTTTTCCCATTAAATAGCCTTTCTATACGACTTCTTTACCTATTTATTTTGAAATATAGACGGCGTTTGAAAGAAATATTTGCACTTTTTATTACTAGCTAATTCACATTATTAGTCAATAAAATATTTCAAAATATTTAAAACTAATCAGTTTAAACGAATCGATTAACAAAAAGTGCAAATAATTTTTTTTATCCCGCCGATTGACAAAATAAATAAATAAAAGTACAATTTCAAAATGCAATTGGCAAAAAGTGCAAATAACTCTTTATATCGCAAATAATTGGTAAGATAAATAAATATAAAGTACAATTTCAAAATATTTAATGTCATGTGGACTAATCATATGAATTACTATTAAATATAAAGTGCAAATATTTATTTTTAAATGTCTTATAAATTTCAAAATAAATATAGACAGTCGTTAAATCAAGCTTATGTAATCTTCAAGCTGTTACTTGTTGAAGCATTACTTGAACTTTTAAAATATTTTTCAAGAGAGAATGGCAACCCATTTGAATTGTCTATTTGAATATACACAAAAAATAAAAGAATAAATAAAAATTTCATCGAAATTTAAAATTTACTGAACCTAAAAAACTTCTAAAAATTCTTAAACTTTATTACTCAAGAATGGTCACGACTTTATAAAAATGAACTAGATAAAATATTTCAAGATTACGGGCAGAGCATGGTCGGAAACTACAACGTGCCAAAAATTTGAACTTTTGGAAATCGGAAATGGCTCAAAAGTCGGAAATCGTAAATCAGATTAAATTTTGCGAAAATCGGAATTCCGACCCACAACCTATGACTACGAGGTATGTGGTTCCATCAATAGTGTTCCTTCCAAAGTGTTTCTGGTAAATCTTACCTATCTATTTTACAAACCCCCCTCGTAGTCTTATATAGTAAATATTTAAGACGGAGTTTTGCCTGTATGAAGTTGGTATGGACAGTATTTTGTTGAGACGGAGTTTTCTACAACATTTACTATTTGTTTTAATTACTTGTTGTTTTAAAATTATCAAGCCTTTTAATCGTAATAGGTGATTTTTTAAATTTAATAATTTTAAAACCAAATTTAAATTTTCTATTGAATAATGACAGCTATTGAATGATAGTGGGGAGATGGAGTGAATAGTGGGGATTATAGCTATGAAAAGTCTAAACGGAGGATAAGTCTAGCAAGGGGATTAATGAAAGGCAGCAAGGGAAAATTTTAAAAAAATTTAATAAAGGAGGCACGTGAATTCAATTAAATAGATAAAAATGAAAAATAGCTATGAGAGAGTAAGAAATGGATATATGGGAGATGGAGTGAATAGTAAGGGATGATAGTGTAAATACGGCATATGAAGATAAATCCTGTTGTGAAACTTACTGTGCCAATGCAAGGAATAAAATGAACGGTCACAACTTTGTTTTATTAAGTCAGTTTTCATTAATTTTAGTGTATTTCGACTCATCACGAAGAGCTCCTTCAAATGATATATAATTTGCTATAAAATGAGAAAAACTAGGAAAAATAAAAAGGAAAAAGGGGGGCGACTTCCAAACTATTGCCGAATTATCCTTTAAAAGAGAATTTGGGATTTGTGTTCGAAATCGATTCGTCAGTATTATGTCCCCGATCTCAATATATTTATTAAGTTTAAACTCTCTCAATTTAATGAGGATCTTATTAAAACTAACTCCAACAAATTAAAACTATTTATTTACAAAAGACTAGTTCAGACGGTTCCGTGACTTTTGCGCCGAGAACATTTGCGCCGCGACTTATGCGCCGCGACTTTTGCGCCGCGACTTATGCGCCGAGCGACTTTTGCGCCGGGGGACTTTTGCGCCGCGACTTTTGCGCTGGGGGACTTTTGCGCCGCGACTTTTGCGCCGCCACTATCATTAAAAATATATAAATAACTACAGCCGGACCTCACTATAGTAGTGTTGTCGGATAGTTGGAAATATTCGGATATCCGGATCCGATATCCAAGCTGAAAATTTCGGATATCCGGCCTTTTTCGGTTCCGGATCCGACAACCCTACCCTATAATGCACACTCTTGGGGCTGAAAATCATACCGGAATAGGGTTATCAAATCCAAATGTCCTGATCCGAAAAAGTCAGCACATCAGAAATCAATTGGGATATCTGATCAGGGAATTTAGACCTAATTCATTATTTATGGTCAAGACCTAATTCTCAGTACCGGACCCCTATTGTACTTCCTGGACTTCCTTCAGTTCCTGTATACCATTTTTTAACCCCAAGTGATACACTAAAGTGAGGATATTTTATTTTTTTTAAACAATGGCGGCGCAAATGTCGCGGCGCATAAGTCGCGGCGCATAGGTCGCCCGGCGCAAAAGTCGCGGCGCATAAGTCGCGGCGCAAATGTTCTCGGCGCAAAAGTCGTGATACCGTTCAGACTAAGGCTAAATTTAGGTAAGTAAAAAGCTATTTATATAAGTGACAAAGGGCGGGAAGTTAAGAGAGGTGAAGTATTTACCAGTTGGAAATATATACAAATGTAGGTTAATGAAAAGGTTGATAAGAAAATATAAGGAGAAAATGAATTCAAATAATGTTTTGGGGAAATGTTGTAAACTGATAAAATATAAGGAAACATTTAAAATATGTTTTGAGGGAAGAGTTTAAATAAAAGGAAAAACATTAAAATAATATTTAAAAAAACTAATAATAAATAATCTTAAAATCCGGATCCAACAGTCAGCTCAGCGGCGAAAATTTTGTGAATATCGTCTTTCTTTTTTAGTTGATTTCTTCCTGATTTCTTCCTTTTTATATTTGTGAAATTTTGAATAAAATTGTATTTAATTGGTATTTTGTAGGTATATGACGTTAATCACGGTAACGGCCTCGTATCGTTATCAGCTAGATCGGTATTCAAAAAACCTTTATCGGTTTAGATCCCGTTACCGGCCAAAACTAGTTCAAAGCCCCACTACTCCCAATGCTTTTATAATCACAAGTCTCCATCTCTCCTCTTTAAAATAACAAGGCTTTCCCAAAATGGCAATTGCTTGTGAAAGCATGGCAGGCAAATAGCAAAATAACATTATTGATTAACTAAGATTTCAAAAATAATCTTAAATAAATAAATTTGATAAAATTCTTTAATTGCGGGAACATATTTTAGGATTTGTGGAAGAATAATCCAGTAAATTTTAGCGAGTGATTTTTATTTCTGCAACTACATACATTTATGCACATGAAACTTAATTTTTAAAAATCGGACATAAAAATTTAAAGAAGTTTAAAAAAAGTTTTTAATAAATTTAAAGAAAATTTAAAAAAACTTTGAAATAAAGTTGCAGTTTTTTAAATTTAGATTTCACGAAATAATATATTTCGAATATAAAACTATAAATTCAACATTATCTAGCTATTTGTTCACATATCGTTTAAAATGTTGACCGATTTGAGAATTTTTGTTAAAATTAATTTTTCAAAGCTTAAAATTTTTTTTAATAGTTTTATAATCAAAACAAACCCGTTCAGAACAGATATGAGTATGTTCTAGAAAACAGTATATTTTTACATGTTCAAACCCTAGAACCTTTTCTTATCAAACCACCATTTGGATCAGAGCAATTAAAAAACCAATACAAGTAATGATTTAATTGTTAGGGTAAAATAAATAAAGTTTTTACCTTCTCTTTGAATAAGAAGAGAAATAATTTAATTTCGACCAGAAACTTTTTTCAAATCTTATCAACTAATAATAGAAAATGTTTTTCTAACTATACGTACATTTTTATCTAAATTCTTCTTTACATGATTATGCAACACCAATCACATTCATCCTCTTCGTCTATAATTTCAGGCAATTCCTCTCCGATATTTTCTTTATTTTCATTATGAGTTTGTATTTGTTCCTGAAGATCCTTCCAATAGCTTTTAGAATATTTTGTTTCTTCAATGTCGTCATGTTGATATGGGTACTCGTTGTTACTTGGAGTGAATACTTCAATTTCATTTCTATTCCAGGTGCGAACTAATTCAATTCTATTTGACGCATTCTCCTCTGGTTTATACATTGAAAAAGCGTAAATAACAAAATAAGAATGAAACACGAAGATGATTAATAATTTAGACATTGAGGCTTTGAATTTTAAAATTTCTAAAAATTTTTATTAAATGAAAAAAATTTTAAATTATTTACTTATATATTATGTAAACTGATAACATAAAATCTGCTAACTTAAAGAACTTACCGTATTTTTCCCAATAGAAGCGCACGTCCCATTTGAAGCACACGTTCCATTAGAAGCGCAGTCTACGAGGAGGTTGAAAAATACAAGCGCAGGTCCCATTAGAAGCGCACGTCCTATTAGAAGCGCACCCTATGAAATAGTTATTTGAGCAATTACTCTGTTACATAGTTACTATTTTAAACAAGTATTATTCATTTACGATTAAGAATTTACACTTTTTTATAAAATTGGATTCTTTCCTCCACAACCACTCCCCGTCCCCCCCCCCCCAATATGATTTATAATGATACGACTAAAACCGGACCTTACACTATACCCCACCCCATATCCTCTATACTGATCCACCAAAACCGACTTGACTTTGTTTCAACCCCTCTTCTCTACTTCGTTTGATTAAATTAATCAGCTTTAAAGTCCTAATATGTATCTTCTAGCATTTTAGTTATATCTTTCATAGCTTCCAAAAAATATCATTAAGAAAGGGGTAATAATTTTTTTAGTACATCTACTAGGTATCTTTATTTTTAGTTTTTTATTTGTTAAGACCAGTGCTTCGAAGCTCGTACCAAAATTCGTACTCGTACCTCGTACTCGTACTCGTACCTGGTACGAAGTACGAGTACGAGTACGAGCAAAAAAATTGGGCAGGTACGAAGTACGAGTACGAGTACGAGGCCAAAAAAAAGTGAAAAGTACGAGTACGAGGCATAAGTACGAGCTCGTACTTCTCGTACTTGGTGTTAATAGGAAAATTGAAAGAAATATATTTTGTTCCTTTCATTTTTCATTTTATGAGCGAGTGGCCGGCTGGTGAAGTTGCTTGGATGCACCAAAGTCTATAATGATTTAATATTGGGTTCGTTTCCTATTCACTGGACAAGGATTTTTAATATTTTTCTCTTCATAAATAACTTTTTTAATTTTTTTTAAAATTATTGTATTTTTACTTGGATTAATTATGAGATTTTGACCATCTAAAATTATTAATATTTTTTTCTTTGCACACTAAAAGTGAATTATTTTCGCCTACGGCCTTCGGAAATTTTCAAAATTTTTGCCTGCGGCGCTGAAAAAATAAGAAAGGTGGCTTATTGACTTTCAAATTCTAAAATTTTCGCCTTCGGCGGTGAAAAATGAAAGAAATCTGGCTTCATGGCCTTCAAAATTTTTCAAAATTTTCGCCTGCGGCGCAAAAATAGAAGAAATCTGACTTTAGGACATCCAAAATTCTCAAAATTTTTGAAAAAAAAGGATTTGAGATTAAGAGGGATATAAGGAGATTAAAATGTGAAAAGTTCAGTGGAAAAGATAAAAAGTTCCATGTAAGAAGATGAAAATCGAATGAAAAAATGTAGGATCTCGGGTAGCACGACCCATCTTGGAGAAAATATTTCTCCTTGCACTCTAAAATGCTCAAAAATTTCGCCTGCGGCGCAGAAATAGGATAAATTGGAGGATTTATAACTTCAAGGCCTTCCAAGATTTAAATATTATCACATACAACGCTTAAAATTTAAAACTAGATGCCCTGGGCTCCAAAAAATCATAAAAATTTTCGATTTTTTGCTTTTTCCTCAAGTACGAGTAAGTACGAGGTACGAGTACGAGGTACGAGGCCAAAAATAGGGGTGGTACGAGGTACGAGTACGAGTACGAGGCCAAAAAAAG
The DNA here is from genome assembly GCA_963681835.1 of Meloidogyne enterolobii. Taxonomy (NCBI): domain Eukaryota; kingdom Metazoa; phylum Nematoda; class Chromadorea; order Rhabditida; family Meloidogynidae; genus Meloidogyne; species Meloidogyne enterolobii. The sequence continues at coordinate 3,328,784 of CAVMJV010000006.1, forward strand.
AGGTGGTACGAAGTACGAGTACGAGCAAATTTGAAATTTCGAAGCACTGGTTAAGACATATTTTGTAAATTATTACTTTCACAAACTTCAATTAAAATTTTTAATTATAAAAAATTCATAACTTGTATAAATATAAACTTTAATTTCCTTTTGTTTCAACTGGAATTTTATGAAACTCAATATTTTAGAAATGTTAAATATAAATTTTTTTATTTTTCTTGTCCTCATATACATTAGAAATTTAAAAGAGTTTAGAAAACTTACAGTTGCCTTCAGTTGTATTTTTGTAAGTCTATCAATGCATAGACTAATATTAAGTTTTAGCTTACGGTTTATTTATCTGAAGAATTTAGACCTCTTTGTTGAATTTAGAATTTAGACCTCTTTGTTGAATTTAGACCTCTTGTCAAGAACTCAAAGCCCATTCCTAACGGCCCATTACTAGCGGCCCATTCCACCGGGCAGGAATAAGCGAGAGGTAAATGTTTAGCTCAAGACCTCATGGCGGTTAGTGCTACTTCGCCCTCCTAATCACGTACAAGTGCTCTAAAGCTGTGATACGAGGGCGCTTCACAGCAGATATCATAGTAGTATTTTCCGTCTGAGCACTGATCTAATCAAGTTCCAAGGCAAGTTTATAAAATATATAAAATTAATTATTGTGTCAGTATGAGTAGATATTTTGAATTGAATTTGAATGAGCACTATGTCGGGAGCTCAACTCATACGATAAGACCTCAAGGTCTGAAGAGTTTATTGGAAATTTTATAGGACAAAAAAGTAAAAAAAATCAAAATTTAACGCAAGTTTTGCCGTAGCTTTGCTCGGCATCCAAAAAATTATTTTTAAGCACTGTTTGCATAAATTTAAGCACTGTTTGTACTGTTTGACCAATGCATTCAAAAAAATAAAAAAAATTATGACAAAAAACCTTAAGTTAAAAGATTTTTCTATAAATTTATAAATTGTTAAATTAATTAATTCATATTTTAATTTGAAAACACACATGAGACTATCGTTATTCCACACAAATCCAGTACTAGACTCATTTACGTAGGAGAGGACAGTACTGCAACCCTCCCAACCTGTTGAATAATATTAATCACTAGGGCTGGGAAAAATATGCACGCAAAATCGCCAAATATCAACAATCGCCAAAAAATGGCGAAAATTTACATTAAAAATCAAATTTTTATCTAGAAAACACTATTTTGGCCTTTAAAATTTAAATTTAAGATCATTTCTATAAGATTTTATGGACTTTAAATTTTAGCAGAAAAAAATCTTTGAAAAAAATTCTAGAAAAAATTTTTTCAAAAAATTTTTATTAAAATTTTTTTGACGAAAAAGTTCCAAAAAATTTTCAAATTTTGACCAATTTTTATAAAATTTAGCAAAAAATGCCAAAATATGCTCAAATTTTGGTAAAAATATGCAAAATTTCCCAAAATATGCACAGATATGCAAATATGCACGAGAGGGCCGAAATATGCAAAAATATGCATTAAGAACCGGGTTCCAAAGTGCTCGGACCAATGTAAAAATACCATTTTTGAGCTTCTCTCATCAAGGCATATCCGCATACAAAACATGCATTTGCATGTTTTTCCCAGCCCTATTAATCACTCATCGAATTTGGATATTGGGAGTCAAAAAACTAACACCCACGACTTGCTAACGCCACCCGAACAGGTGGCGTTTTTAGTAGCATAAAGTGTTTTAAATCTAGCATTGTTTTAACAATGCTTCCAAAAAATTACATTTATTAGGTGCCCTCATCAACAAATTCGTAATAGTATTTTAAATTTATACTTTGTTAAATTATTAATTTATATTTTTATTTCTTAAAGCACAGAATAACCCCCAGTATATTTTTGTGTACACATTTATTATACGGAAACTCCATTCTACCATATAATTATTTTTTTGTTTGGCGATAGCATGCGAGAAAAAAATCTGTCAGATGGCGACAGAATTGTGGAAAATGGATTTGGAAAGGTTATCAATCGAGATGGATATTTCGAATGGTCACAAGGATGTTTATATTGTTTTGATTTGATTTTAATTCGCATTTTTATTCACTCCGATTTCTACTTTGTTTGCACCAGATTCGGTAATGTATACGGATTTGGATACGGATAATTTCAAAATGCATGTGAATATCCGCCTGTATCTACAGTAAATATGTATCTACCATATACGAATACAAAATCCATTTTTATTACCAATTCTGGTTAGCACTCAACAAAAAGTTACTCTATTCATTAAGTTTTAAATCAACATAGATTTTTTAAAAGTATTGAAAAATTCATACATTTAGAGTTAAGAAAAAATTTAAATAAACCTGCTATGAATCGATCACAGCAGGTCTGTCTCTAATTTTTTGGAAGCCAAGCAATGCTTAGGCTAAATATTATTGTAATTATTTTGTTTGGTAACTCTCCATCTAAATTAGGAAATTAAATTATTTAAGTAAACAACTTCGGATTTTGATACAGGCTCGTAATTTTCATTAATTTTCTAATTTAGATCGAGAGTTGCCAAACAAAATAATTACAATAATATAATATTATTATATCTATCCCTCCTATAGTACCTATCCCACAGTAGACCACAGGGAATATAAACAGTTTCAAGACTTAAATCGCCTAACTTTTTACACTGTGGAGAAGCACTTTAGAAAATTTCATTAAATTTTTTAAATAGTACGGTATTTCTACGCAAACTCCCTACTGAATTTTTGATTGGCATAAATTTAAAAGGTATACAATGAAAAATATATAATATTCTGAACATCTCTTGTTCAATTGATGGATCCCCTGATTTTGAAGCGAGTATTTTTTGGATGGCTAATAGTGCTTAGGCAAAAATCTTCTGATTACCCCTAGTTGTCTTCCCAAACCCAGTGCTATTCTAAGACAAAACACTCAAGTAAACTAAAAAATATTAAAACTTTCTACCTCACAACATCTCATTTTACTGTAGTAGAGACTTTTTTGGATCAAAGTTGAAAAAAAAACTCGGGGGAAATATAACTCGTTGAAAAACACTGCGGCAATAAGGCTAAAACTTTGACAAATAATAGGAGGGTATTATACTGGTGTTTCGCCGGAAGTTCCGGGATTTTTGGTTCCTGTTTACTTGTAAAATTCCAGTTCCGGCCCTTCAGTTAAACCGGAGCTTTTTAACACCCCGAAGGTTTTGAATTTAAGCCAACTAAGCCAATACCCAAACATCCTCCCTTTTATTGCCCATGAAATGGAGACTTAATTTGGATGGTAGTTGGAAAAAATAACTTCGGGGCTTTAACTTAGGAAATTTACTTTATCACTTCACTTTTAAATTACTTTAATATTTCAGAAGTACTAATTAATTGAATTAATAATTTGTATTACACAATTATTGTTTTTAGTCCCTCACTTGCTGCGAACATGACTTTTTATTTTTGGATGCCAAGTCAAAGCTTAGGCAATTTTAAATATCTTTTAATCACGTGACTTTGAAGTTATCTGATCCGAACATTATGTAATAATAATTTCAGCTTAATGACCGATTAAGACAAATAATGAGTGAGTCCTTTAACTCCTGTTAAGAATGAGGTATGAGATTTTCTTCTTAAAAGTCCAGCAGAACGTCCGTTTTTATAAACTTATCTCCATTTGATTAAAATATTCTTCTCCTTTTGGAATCTGTGAGTGACGAAATTACTTAAAAGATATCAATATACCAAATAATTACAGGACTTTAGTCCAACAAATATAACACTTCGTTCGGATCTTGTATGCTTTATTTTTGGATGTCTAACAAAGATTAGACAAAATTCTATTGCTTTGTTTCCGGCTGATTTCCCAAAACTACGCTATTCTTTGACACAAGAAAATCAAATAAGACAAACATATAGTGATTCCGACTGTATTCCGACTACATGGTCAGGGTTCAGACATAATTTACATGTCAAATAAAATGCCATAAAATATAGATATAAAATACCAAATATCATTAAAATCTGCCAACGCAGTAAAAGTTATTGATTTTTCAAATAGAGCTTTTCAGTTTAAATACCCTATAGTCTCTCCTTTAGAATCCATATACCTATCTTAAATCTTTCAGTTGAGGAAATGTGGCTTATATTTTACGATTCTCTCGTAGAGGGGACACGCCCAAGTAGGCGCGCGGCCAAGTAGGCGCAAAGCCATAACTACCTGAAAAATCTATGGACCTTAACAATTTTGGACCATTCTCTTTAGCTCGATGAGAGGAATCGTTTAATACCAAATTTGGTAAGATTCGGAAATTTTGAAGCAGGTTATGACTTTGCGCCTACTTGGTCGTGTGCCTACGTGGGCCGTACCCCTCGTCGAGTATGCTTCTATTAGAAGTATGCTCTTATTAAAACTTTACGTTATTTAACGTATATAATAATTTAAATAATCATTTTCATAAAGAACTTTAGTCCGGTTGATAGTGTGTTCTTCTGACGAATCTTTTTTCTTATTTTTTGAATGCCTAACAAAGCTTAGGCAAACATCTCTCCATATGCCTCGAACTTATGGGACCTTATGCCTTTTGGATTTTACATATAAATCGCTGATATTTTTTTAATCCACGTTCAAGAAAAACAAGGTAGATATTAGTGATGCTCGGGTATCCCGATCCCGACTCCAGACTCGTGAAAATTTCCCGAGTTTTTGGCCTCCCGATCCCGACTCCCGGTGTCAATTCACGACTAAGTCGGGAAATTTTTACACCCCTAAGAATGGCTTTTTCTGGCAAAATTATATTTTTATTTATAAAAAATTAAGAAATCTGGCCTCTTTTGTCTACCAAAATTCTCAAAATTTTCGCCTGCGGCGCTGACAAGTGAAGATTTTTGGCTTAAGGATCTTCCAAAATTCTCAAAATTTTCGCCTGCGGCGCTGAAAATCGAAGAAGCTGTGGAGTTGTAGTATAGAAGATTTCTGTGATTTACTAAGATTATGGTGATGAGGGATTTGCGGTAATAAAGAGAGATATCAACGTGAGATATCAATGGATTTGAGTGATTAATGTTGCATAGGGGGTTTTAATACTATAGAGGGGTTCTCAAAAAAGTTCCAAAGTTCTCAAAATTTTTGCCTGCGGCGCAAAAATGGAGGAAATCCGTCTTCTTGACTTAAAAGTTCTCAAAATTTTCGCCTGCGGCGCTAGTAAGGAAGATGCCTGACTTCTTTGCCAGTGCTTCGAAATTTCAAATTTGCTCGTACTCGTACTTCGTACCACCTCTTTTTTTGGCCTCGTACTCGTACTCGTACCTCGTACCACCTCTATTTTTGGCCTCGTACCTCGTACTCGTACCTCGTACTTACTCGTACTTGAGAAAAAAGCAAAAAAACGAAAAATTTTATGATTTTTTGGAGCCTAGGGCATCTATTTTTAAATTTTAAGCGTTGTATGTGATGATTTTTTATATAATCCATTTTCTGCGCCGCAGGCAAAATTTTTGAGCATTATGGAGTGCAAGGAGAAATATTTCCTCCAAGATGGGTCGTGCTACCCGAAATCCGACATTTTTTCATCAGATTTTCATCTTCTTACATTGAACTTTTATCTTTTCCACCGAACTTTTCAGATTCTAATCTCCTGATATCCTTTTTAATCTCAAATCCCTTTTTTCAAAAATTTTGAGAATTTTGGATGTCCTTAAGACAAATTCTTCTATTTTTGCGCCGCAGGCGAAAATTTTGAAAAATTTTGAAGGCCATGAAGCCAGATTTCTTCCATTTTTCACCACCGGAGGCGAAAATTTTAGAATTTGGAAGCCATTAATCCAACTTTCTTATTTTTTCAGCGCCGCAGGCGAAAATTTTGAAAATTCCTGAAGGCTGAAGGCGAAAAAAACTTACTTTTTAGAGGTACAATGCAAATTTTAAATAATTTTAGAGGGCCAAAAACCTATAATTTTTTCATGTAAAAATAGAATCGTTTGATCACTCGTCCGGTTGATCATCACTCGGTTTTCGATTTCGATATCTCTCAACTTTTCCCGATTTTCACTTTCCAGGTTGATCACTCAACTGATTGATCACTATTGGTTGATCACTCACACGATTGATTACCCACTTCGCTGATCATTCAACGAAATGAAGTTTGTTCCGCCATTGGAACAACCTCCGCATGTTGTATAATAAAATTTAAAAAATTTAGTGTTGATTTCATGAACGAACAATGTGAATAATAAACGAACAATGTGAAGAAAGTGAGAAAAATGTTACTGGGAAAGAAAAAATATATTCTTACTGGGTAACTTGGTAACAATTACAGAATCTTTTTTTAATCACATTATCTTTTTTTAATTACATTTAAATAGTTTTAAAATTTGCTCAATAAACTCAGAAATTTAAAGTTAGAAAATCATTATCATTTAATACTATTTATTCGAGCCTGTATTTAATTTGTTTTCTTCTTAATTCTTTGATGTCTCTTGTGACAAGTGTCGCAATTATATTGTTCGGGTATTGAATGACGGTACCAATGTGATGTTTTTGTTGCTCCGCAAGTAAAACATTTTCGATCTTTTGTGATTCGCTAAAATATTTATAAAAATAGGAGTTGCAACTAGTTCTCAGTTAAAAATTTTTAAAGCAATTTTTCTAATTTTCAAAAAATGATTTTGTGAGTTTTTTAACTATTTTATTATTTTCTGTTTAAATTTCATTCCAACAAGCGGTAAAAGTAATGTTCTTGGAAATATTTAGGAAAATACAGAAATCCATATACATAAATATGATCCCTAATAAGTTCATATAAATATGCTCTAAACATACCAGTGCTTCGAAATTTCAAATTTGCTCGTACTCGTACTCGTACTTCGTACCACCTCTTTTTTTGGCCTCGCACTCGTACCTCGTACCACCCTATTTTTTTGCTCGTACTCGTACTCGTACCTCGTACCACCCTTATTTTTGGCCTCGTACCTCGTACTCGTACCTCGTACTTACTCGTACTTGAGAAAAAAGCAAAAAAACGAAAAATTTTATGATTTTTTGGAGCCTAGGGCATCTATTTTTAAATTTTAAGCGTTGTATGTGATGATTTTTTATATAATCCATTTTCTGCGCCGCAGGCAAAATTTTTGAGCATTATGGAGTGCAAGGAGAAATATTTCCTCCAAGATGGGTCGTGCTACCCGAAATCCGACATTTTTTCATCAGATTTTCATCTTCTTACATTGAACTTTTATCTTTTCCACCGAACTTTTCAGATTCTAATCTCCTGATATCCTTTTTAATCTCAAATCCCTTTTTTCAAAAATTTTGAGAATTTTGGATGTCCTTAAGACAAATTCTTCTATTTTTGCGCCGCAGGCGAAAATTTTGAAAAATTTTGAAGGCCATGAAGCCAGATTTCTTCCATTTTTCACCACCGGAGGCGAAAATTTTAGAATTTGGAAGCCATTAATCCAACTTTCTTATTTTTTCAGCGCCGCAGGCGAAAATTTTGAAAATTCCTGAAGGCTGAAGGCGAAAAAAACTTACTTTTTAGAGGTACAATGCAAATTTTAAATAATTTTAGAGGGCCAAAAACCTATAATTTTTTCATGTAAAAATAGAATAATTTTTAAAATAAAATTAAATTTATAAAATAAGTTATTTATAAAAAGGAAAACATCAAAGTTCATTGTCCAGTGAATAGGAATCGAACCCAATATTAAATCATTAAAGACTTTGGTGCAGCCACGCACCTTTACCACTCGGCCACTCGCTCATGAAAGGGCGAATGAAAGGAATTAAATATATTTCTTTAATTTTCCTATTAATACCAAGTACGAGAAGTACGAGCTCGTACTTGGGCCTCGTACACAAATAAATAAATGTGAAACAATTAAATAAAACTCCTGGATCCACAAGGATCACTTATGGAGAGGTAACATATAAAAAAATCAAATCAAATACAATTATACAGTTAAAAGAAAATTTTAGTTAAAAAAAATTAAATAAATGGACTCCACAGAAACAAAACTAAATGTAAATTAAATAAATAAAAGTGGATATCATAAAAAATATATATGTAATTACGGTAAAAAAATATTTGTATCAAAATTAATTTACTATTTAAAGATAAGTATGTTTAATAAAGAAAGTGAACCTTTAGACAAGGATTTTATTATTTTTTTTTGTTTTTTATTATTACACTCCATTAATTCGTTACTCATAAATTAGGGTCTTCTGTGATTAATATATTGTCTAAAAATTTTTTAAATTGAGGAATGGTATTGATTTTTTCGATTTCATTTTTTGGAAGTTTATTCCACCTATCTATCACTCTATGTGAAAAGAAATGGTTATTCTGAGCTTGTTTCTTAAATATTTGATATCTATGCAAGCGCGGATTATTTCTATTAGGTTTAGAGAACATTTGTTCTGGTTTTATTTTATAGAAACCCTTTATTATTTTGAAGGTTGTCATAAGATCTGTTCTTATACGACGGATATTAGTTGGGGGAAGACTGCATCTTTTTAGTCTATCGGTGTATTCTATTTTTTGGTATTTGAATTTATATCTTAGAACTTTTCTTGTAAAGCTTCTTTGTGGTTTCTCTAATTGTTTGTTGAGATATTCTAGTTTAGGGCTAAAACTTTCAGTGGAATACTCCATAATTGGTCTTACGTATGTTTTGAATGCTTTTACATATGTTTCTATTGGTAATGTTTTGGGTAATATTCTTAGAATATTATTTAGCCTTATAAATGAGGACTTAGTAATTTTTGCTACATGTTGATCAAATTTAAGTTTGTTATCAATATATATACCTAGGTCTCTTATATTATTAACTTCCTCGATTTTTTCACCACTTATGGCATAATTAAACTTAATTTTGTTGTATATTTTTAGAACCTTTACTTTTGTGATAGAGAATTTAAGTTTATTCTTTTCAGCCCATTTACATGCATTGTCTATAGCCTCCTGTAATTGTATACAGTCATTTTCTGTCTTGATTTCTGAGTATAGCTTAAAATCATCTGCATATAGTTTTACTTTTATATTTGTCGGAATCAGGGCTGTGCGTCATGGCGTTTGGCGTTTGGCGTTTTGCGTTTTGGCGTTAATTTTGGCCGATTTTTGGCGTTTTGCGTTTGGCGTGATTTTCCGATTTTGGCGCGCCAAACGCCAAAAATATACACCCCTAATGATGGAATTTTTTTTAAATAAATGGAGAAAGGGATGATCGAAAAAGGAAATTTTTCTGCATACAGTCATCCAAAATTCTCAAAATTTTCGCCTGCGGCGCTTAAAGGAGGAAGCCCTTATCTTAAACTAATAGATGGTAAAAAACTAGTCCCGTCAATCGTTTACTCTCTTCATGACCTCTGTTATACTCATTACTCCCTTTATCCCTTCATATCCACCTTAATCTCAAGGAGTTCTATGAATTTCTTATTTTTTAAAATTTTTTAAAGGATAAATTTCGGCTTTTTTGCCTCCAAAATTCTCAAAAATTTCACTCCGGCGGTAAAAAAGGATGAATTCTGGCTTCTGGGAATCTTGAAAATTGAAAAAATTCGCCTGCGGCGCTAAAATGAGATGAACAGTGATTTTTAAGTCTTTATAGACTCTAAAAATTTTGGCGTTTGGCGTTTGGCGTTTGGCGTTTTGGCGTTGATTTTGGCCGATTTTTGGCGTTTGGCGTTTGGCGTGTTTTTAAAATTTGAAAAATTGGCGTTTGGCGTTTGGCGCGCCACGCGAAAATTTTGGCGCACAGCCCTGGTCGGAATGTTTTTGGGTAGGTCATTTATAAATATTAAGAACAATAATGGTCCCAACACCGTCCCTTGTGGGACACCTGTTTTTGGCAGAAATGGTTCAGAAAAATGTTCACCTATTTTTACAGTATGAGATCGATTTGTGAGAAAATTTGCTATCCATCTAATTGTTAACCTATCTATTTTTATTTCACATAATTTTCTTATAAGTATTTCGTAATCTACACTATCAAAGGCTTTTTCAAAATCAAAATAAATGACGTCTGTGCCTAACTTCCTATCAAGTGAGTTGTACCAATCTTGCATTGATGATAAAAGTTGGAGTGTACAAGAGCTTTTAGGTAAAAACCCAAATTGCTCTTCAGCTATTATTTTATGCTTGTTAAGGTGTTCTAGTGTGTTATTCGCTATCAGACGCTCAAAAATTCTACAGATTGGGGATGTTAATGCGATTGGTCTATAATTTTTAGGATCGTTTAAGGAACCCTTCTTTTTATATATAGGCAGAATGTGTGCTTTTTTCCATAATTCAGGAACAATTCCGGTTTTAAACGTATTGTTATATAAGATTGAGAGTGGGAGAGCCAAGGGGGTAGCACATTTTTTTAGAAAATATTGATTGATATTCTCAGGGCTATGGGATAATTTATTTGGGAGCTTTTTTAATAATTTTTCTATTATATATGGTTCGAAAATATTTTCTCCTTGATATTCATCCCCAGATTTGAGGCTCGCTTGTTTATTGTTTCTATCTCCACTAACTATTTCGTCAAAAATTTCTCTAAATTTATTTGCTTTGTCTGTGTCAGATATTATTGGGTCACTTTCTTCAGATTCCTTAAGTATAGGTATACTAGAGAAGTTAAAACGATTTTTCTTTATTAGTTTATGTATTTCCCTTATATGCCCAGATCCTATCTTCTTAGACAGATAATTGTTTTTATGTTTCTCTATTTGTAATTTACATTTGATTTCAAGGCTTTTATAGGTATCTTTACTAATTGCACCTAATTTCAGCTTTTTCCATGCAACAGCCTTTTGTTGGATGATTTCTCTAATTTCCTTAGGGTATTTCATGGGTATTTTTTCGCTAAATTTTTTAGATGGGATAAATTTTTGGATTGTTTGGGTTATTATGGAATTTAATATGTCAGCTATTTCCGAGGGATTTTTGTTATTGAATATATTGTACCAATCATATTGAGCTAAATACCAATTTATTATTTTATATTTTCCTTTCTTAAATAATAATACTTTTCTTTTCTCTTTAGATTTTACTTTTTCGATCGGAAAATTTACTTCAAATACTATAGGTTTATGGTCACTCACAACTAAGTCATCTATAATTTTATATTTTTCGATTAATTGCCTATTTTGAAGAATTAAGTCTAGAGTATGGGAAGTATTGTACATTGTTGATTCCCTTATAACCTGATTTAAATTTAGTTTATTTATTGTATTATAAAAATATAAGCTCTGTTTATCTTTTGGAAGTGTAAAATCATGCCAATTTATTTTTGGAAGGTTTAAATCCACTAATATAATATTTGAAAGTTCATTTTTGTACTTTTTCTTTATTATTCCCCAAAATTTTTTATCGTCTGTTAATTTTGTATTTGGCGGTCTATATATTAAGTGGAATCTAATCCTTTTAAATTCAGAATATATATCAAGGGTAAGAAGCTCATGACTAAATTCGGAGATTGAAAGAGTTGGAACATATGTAATTTTTAATTCCTTTTTATAAACTACGCCTACGCCGCCTCCTCTTGATTTTGCTCTATCTACTCTTAATAAATTATAATTTTCAGAAATAATGAGGGATTCGGTAGATATTTTATCAGTTAACCATGTTTCAGCTAAAAACGCTACATGAATATCGTTTTTAATTAAATAATTTTCTAGTTCAACTAATTTATATGCGACTTTTTCAGAATTAATGGAGCGTATATTTAAGAGTAAACAATTTAAATTTTTTATTTTTCTGTTATTTTCTTGAGTATTTTTCTGTGAGGTCCCTAAATCCTAGTCCAAGTTCACTTGCTTTTTATAATAAATTTTAAGATTACGGTAACAAGCTGTGCCATTTCCATGTTTTGCATTAATTTCTTTAACCTGTTGTTTGAGGTAATTTTGTAGTTGTAGTTCAGGTGGGGTTAAGTCCCTTCTTGCGAAAGGACTATTCCCACCTAAGGTAGGTTTGTGTATTGTTCTATATTGATTAATAAATGAATGTGCGGCAGCTGGAGTCGAAAATTTAACTTTGATGATTCGATGATAATTGTTTTGCTTCTTGATCCCGTGTCGTTTAACTTCGAAATTTTTTGCTTCCTTAAAGTTTTTGTTGTTTATTACTATTTGAACATTTCTTTCTATGTTCTTTAAGTCTTCTTCCTCATTTTCCAATTCTGGAAATCTTTCAATGACTGCGTAAAAAGTCTTCTTTTTATAAAGTTCTTTCAAATTTTCATCAAATACGGGCTGTTGAAGCTGTTCAATTGTCATTGCAGCTTGTTTAATTTTTGGTGGCATTAAGTTTGGGGGGCAACCCCATCGAGAAGTTGATTGTTGTGTTTGGGAAGGGAGATGGTTGTTGTTGTATTTCTGGTGTAATTGTTCAAATAATGTTTTAATTGTTGTTTCAATAATGGGTGTCAGAAGTTGGACAACATTTTGGGTGATTTGCTCAAGTTGTGTTTGTGTTAAAATAGGTGTTTTATCAACTTCGATATCAGAACTAATCGATTCATCGCGAAGTCTTTTATGATTTCCCATGAGGATTATTTTATTTGAAAATATTTATTGAGGAATGAAATACATTGAAAAAGCGTAAATAACAAAATAAGAATGAAACACGAAGATTATTAATAATTTAGACATTGAGGCTTTGAATTTTAAAATTTCTAAAAATTTTTATTAAATGAAAAAAATTTTAAATTATTTACTTATATATTATGTAAACTGATAACATAAAATCTGCTAACTTAAAGAACTTACCGTATTTTTCCCAATAGAAGCGCACGTCCCATTTGAAGAACACGTTCCATTAGAAGCGCAGTCTACGAGGAGGTTGAAAAATACAAGCGCAGGTCTCATTAGAAGCGCACGTCCTATTAGAAGCTCACCCTATGAAATAGTTATTTGAGCAATTACTCTGTTACATAGTTACTATTTTAAACAAGTATTATTCATTTACGATTAAGAATTTACACTTTTTTATAAAATTGGATTCTTTCCTCCACAACCACTCCCCGTCCCCCCCCCCCCCCCCCCAATATGATTTATAATGATACGACTAAAACCGGACCTTACATATACCCCACCCCATATCCTCTATACTGATCCACCAAAACCGACTTGACTTTGTTTCAACCCCTCTTCTCTACTTCGTTTGATTAAAATAATCAGCTTTAAAGTCCTAATATGTATCTTCTAGCATTTTAGTTATATCTTTCATAGCTTCCAAAAAATATCATTAAGAAAGGGGTAATAATTTTTTTAGTACATCTACTAGGTATCTTTATTTTTAGTTTTTTATTTATTAAGACCAGTGCTTCGAAGCTCGTACCAAAATTCGTACTCGTACTTCGTACCAGGTACGAGTACGAGTACGAGGTACGAGTACGAATTTTGGTACGAGCTTCGAAGCACTGGGTGTTACTCATACATCACACTGGTACCGTTATTCAATACCTGAACAAAGTTTATGTAATAAAATCCCGTGGCAATAAATATCCATGGCAATATACTTAAAGTGCATTTATTAATTTCGAAAGGTCGTCTAAGTAAAAAATAATTAAATAATAAAGCGGTATATTTCAAAATTTCTTTAATGTTTATCAAGTAAAATCGATAAAGTACTTTAACACTTTTGAAAGAATCTGTTTGTTTATTAAATTAAAATGTTAAGAATTTTAAACGAATTTAATAAACATTGTAATTTTTCCTGGAATGTCTAAAGCAAAAATGTACTTTTTACAACAAAAAGGGGGAAAAAGAAGGCCGCTAAACTTTTTGAAAAAGAATAATACCTACTATAATAAGTTTCCAGATGAAATATTACATTAACAAGTTTAATCTAATAGGATTAAAATAAATGAATAATTAAGAATTTTTGTGTTTGAGGAGAGAAAAAACAAAATTTGCCTAACATTGTAGTCTATAAATTTAAACTTTAACGTCTAAATTTTTAACATCAAAACTCAACAAAAATTTCTTCAAAACAGAAAACATCAAATTTAAAAAATTAAAAAAGTAATCATCAAAAAGCATCTTCACAAATTAAGTTTATTGGCGAAGCCAATCAATTTAAATTAAAGAACGTGGTGGAACATCATAAAGTTAAATCAATATCTTCAAAAAATAAGCAATCTACAAACCAAACTAACAACAAAACTTATAAAACGCAAAATCGTCAAATGGAATATCGCTAAAACTTTAAATCGAGTTTTAGCGATATTTTCATCCATTTTTTCATTTCCGCTCAACTGTTTAACCGCAAACCTATAATTTTTTAATGCCTTTTACTTTTCCATTGCCCACATTCCATTCCACGCACATTGATTGTGGCCTATTTATTTAAACCTAATCATTTTCTATCATTTTTATGTTTTGACATACACAGTTCTGACTTACCCACACCTAATCATTCTATATCTTTTCCAATCCCATAACCATTAGTACACATACATAATTGTAAATTTCTTTAAATCAAATAAATATTATTTAAATATTCTTTTGTCTTGTGTTTAATATTCTTTGGGAATATTCGCCTAACTTTCGTCTACGTCTAAACTTGGCCGTCTAAAACCCTTTGCCTCCTCGTTTGGTTTGCCCTGTCTTAATCTTTGGGATTAAGACATTCACCTCATCAACACCCTTAACCCTTATCTTTATTTTAGCGGTTAAGCTTCTTTGATCCCTCGTCAGTGGATTCCCGACCTTAGAAGTTTGCCGTTATGAATAAACATAAAAGCAGCGAGGAGGGAAAATTTTTTGGAGATTTTTAACAGACTGGGAGGGAAGAAATAGACAGGGAGGACAGGGAGGGCTTAATAGACAGGGAGGGAGAGACATTGATTAATTAAAATCTTATGATTTATTTTCACATGATTTAAATTTTTGACATTGAATGATAGGCAAGATGAAAGAAAATAGGAGTAGAAAAGCAAAAAATTTTACTCTGAAAAAGTTGTTTAGGAGATATATACAGTAATTCCAGGTTTGCTCATGAACGCAGTTTTTGCTATACATGTTCGGATTAATGCGTGAGGTCCCCGTGAGTTCCTTCTAACTTTTGAGGCACATCCATCATCCGGTATCCAAGAATAATCCGTTTTTACTCAAAACTTACAACCTGTATAATATTTTTATAATTGTCAATTTCATTTATGTAAATTATAAAAATGTTTGTGATAAATTAAGGTAATGGAAAAATAATTTTAATTACCGGATTTTCTGCTTGTTTAGTTTCGAACTAAAATGTACTGAAATGAGTTAAATAAATAATTTGTTCATGATCAGTTCATTTGTTTTTTAAAAAGTTTTTTTAATATTGTTTTTTCTCTTTAAACTCTTCGCAAAACTCAAAAAATGCAACTAGAGCATTATACCTCAAAGATGAATTTTTTGATTTAACTAAAAATGATCAAAAATTAATTCTCTAGAGACAGAACGCATATGTAAAAAACTATGTTAAGGATAGATAAAACTATTGCTAAGTGTAGTTATTCAAAAATATTAAATCTTCCGATTAGCTGCTATTTTTCACGCACAATCCCTTCAACCTCAATTTTAAACACGGAAAAGTCATCCTAAATAATACTGTTCTGATAAAATTTATTTAAGGAGGATCGTCATTAGTATATTCAAGGAATTAAGCAAACAAACTGATGGGTTGACCTTTCAGAACTTGGACAATATTTATCAAAAATAAAAAGATTGAAGTTTGGAAAATAAAATTTTAAATGATAAGGAATCAAAAAAAACGAAATAATTCATAAAGGAGGGGAATATTTAAAAAAAGCAAAAAAGTCAAGCATTAAAAAATCTAATTGAAATCTGATAACAAGATTATATTATTTTATACTCATTTTTATCCATTCATATGTTGGGTGTAGTCTGACTTCCCCAAATTGTAACCGCTTTCAACTTCGATCTATAATATCAAAGTAAAATAAATTTAAAAGCAAAATTAACCAGCGTCTTTCGTATTTTTAGAAGATTTCTTTATTCTATGCTGTTTATTGTAACAAGCAGCACATAAATAGTGCCCTGGTTTTGAATGATTGTACCATTGTGCTGTATGTGTAACATTGCAAATAGTACAATTCCGATCTTTTGGTATTATCTAAATATTTATAGAAAAAGGTATGGTAACATAAATGTTAAATCTAAAAATTTATATATTACTTTAATTATACAGATTTAAGAAAATATTATTTTTTAAATTCAGATCATACAATGCGTTTCAAAAAGATGGCCCATCATGCTTTTTTGCCATAACTCAACGGAAAAGTGTCCATTTCGTTTAAAATTTTTTTTTGCAATTAGGTTTGACCAAAGTAAACCCAAGGGAAAAACCATTTTTTAAAAATTTTTTATAAAATAATTTTCAATTTCACACTGTTTCAAAAAGATGGCACATCTTAAATTTTTGACATTAGGAGTGGTCTGAAAAATCTACAAAAATTCCTATAAACATATCTATACATGTCAATAGAAAATACAAAAGAAACGAAGTTCTAATATACTTCCATCATCGAGATATGAAAACCCGGAAATCAACGGAAAACAGGGGGTAAACGTCTTTAAAAAATATTTTCGACCCCCTAAGGACTAAATTAAATTTATATTTTATACTTTTCTGAAAGCCCTTTAAATTTGTTATAATACCAGCAATTTTCATTTGAGAGAAAATTTTTTCCATTAAGTTGTACTTCATTAAATTTCTAATGTGCTAAGAAAGGGCATTTCATGTGGTAGATTTAACGTTTTTCATGTCCATTGAATTTAACCCTCAATATCTCCCAAATAAAATTTTTCGATTTATTAACAATAAAGGTTCTTATAGCAAATTTAAAGGACTTTCAGAAAAGTATAAAATAGAAATTTAATTTAGTCTTTAAGGGGTCGAAAATATTTTCTAAAGACGTTTACCCCCTGTTTTCCGTTGATTTCCGGGTTTTCATATCTCGATGATGGAAGTATATTAGAACTTCGTTTCTTTTGTATTTTCTATTGACATCTATAGATATGTTTATAGGAATTTTTGTAGATTTTTCAGACCACTCCTAATGTCAAGAATTTAAGATGTGCCATCTTTTTGAAACAGTGTGAAATTGAAAATTATTTGATAAAAAATTTTTAAAAAATGGTTTTTCCCTTAGGTTTACTTTGGCCAAACCTAATCGCAAAAAAAACATGATGGGCCATCTTTTTGAAACGCAGTGTATGTCGGTTTAATCAAAATGATGTTTATAGTAACGAGCAGTTCAGCACAATTGAGTAAAAGATTCATTTAAAGAGTCCCGATAAGAATTAACCTTTTTAGTTTTAAACCATAATTCTTTTGATCTAAACTTTCCATATCTGCGTTTATATGCAGCACATTGTTCGCACAAGTAATGGTCTTTTAGTATACTATACCATCGTTTTGTTTGCGTAACTCTACAATTGAAACAATTTCGTTTATTTAATTCAATTATTTCACCTATAATTATCATGAAAATTTTCTAGTCAAATAAAAAGATAGACAAAGTCAAAAATATGTTTACTTATTATATTGCCAATGAATTTAATTCCGCTATTTTCTTTAGGATAATCAACTTTTTGTTTATTTAACAATTCAATTTTATGCCCAATTAAATTAATTTCAGTCCAATAACTTGATAAGATTTGAAGCTTAAATTTCGAATAATCAATTATAGTTACCTGTTTTCCCAAGTTTTTCAAAAATTTCTTAACAATTTCATTATTTGCAATTTCAGTCATTATTCTCGTTTTTAATTGAGAGCTAAATTTTGACCCCGAATTAAGTTTGACAACAAAAACTTTTTTAACAGGATCTATTTCAATTTTACAAAACGATTCAGTGTTCTTATAAAGATAATCAACTATTATACTTTTTGCTTTTACATTCATTATCAATACAAAACGTTCCTTTATTCGAATATTTTTTAAATAAATAAATTCTCTTTTTTCTTCCCAATCTTCTTTTATTTTTAATCCAACCTCAACCATTCTACCGTTGATTTGGATATTCAATAGAACAACCAAATATGAGAGAAGAATAATAATAAATTTATTCATCTTTAATTCTAAAATTAAAAATATTTTATAATATACAAATAAAAGCTATTGAAATTATATTTAATGTTTAAACTAAAAATTTATTCAATTTTTAAAATAAAGACATGGGTTCGTTTTGTAATATTCTTACGGGCATGGTAATAGTTAACAGTAAACAGTTAATTAAATTTATTTGTTTTAATTGATATTTAAATTTATCCAATGTTGGTGGATTAACTAAATATTGCTAAAGAAAAATATTTATGAGAATTTATAAATCTGGAATATGAATTTATGCTGAACATTCTATTATATTATAAATAATAAGATAAAAACGCAAACAGAACGTGTAGACTTAAACATAAATATTCCCATTTTTTAAAGTTTAATTAAATTCTAAGTATATGCATACAATAAAAAACAACGAGTACATACAAAATTTACTGATTGACTTTATTAATCGTAGATTTTGTACTTTTATTAAGCGGGAAAATAAATAAAATAGGACAAATTTTGAAATTTTTGTTGACCAAAAAATTATATAAGTACATATGATTAAATTCAAAAGAATCTGATCTTTGAATGTAATTGTACTTTTATATACAATTTTATATACGAATTTATACTCTTGTCACGTGTCAAAGCACTTAAAGTTTGTGTTATTCTAAAAGACTAGCGTAAAGCATATAGCTATTTAATTTATAAATTATTGCAGAAGGCGGTTGATTATGTAACCCATCATTCCGGTGAACATAAGAAAAATTAGCTAAAGGGGAAAAAGTTAGCCAATTTGATCTTACTTATATTTAAAGTAGTTGAACTATTTAAATTTTATTAGCGACTAACATAGTGTATACATATTCTATGGTTCTTTGAATAAAAAATTCTACTTTCATTGTTTTAAATATTCTCATTTCAATTTAAATAGAGGTCGTATAAATATAATGTCGGGATTCCGATCCTCTCAAAGTTAAAGAGCAAAGAGGAATTGCCAAATACTATGCTCTATTTAAAAATGTCAATACGGACGTGTTAAAAGTGCATATGCATCATATGTGAAGCTGATGTTTGTACCTAACATAGGTGAGGAAATGTCGCAGCCAAAAGGGCGGAGATTTTGGTATACTTGTTATTTTTCACTCTCCATTTTACCAAACTCCTCCTTTCAATGCTCCGTTTATAAGTCAGTCTGGACTGCCAATGAATTCATTTACATTTTAAATTTATTACCATTCAAGTCGTTTTTCTAATTGTTTGTCGTTGAGTTTTGCTCAATTAAGGAATGAATAAACATGTTTAAATTAGTCTAAGCGTTCTAATTACTTTACTTGAATCATCCTTACAATAGTTATAATTAATCATTCTTACATTCATTATTCATCATTACGGATGCTAGATGTAATGTTTTGTTAGGACGAGTTGAATATTGCATTCGTTTACATCAATTTTTGGAAGGTAATTGCCCTATAATAATGATATCCCTATAATATCGATATACCAGCTATTGATAATTATAAAAATTTGGGGAAAAAATATGGCCATCCATTATAATGGATGCGCTTATCCCCAAAATTTAAATGTCAAAATTTCAAAATAAAAAAATTTAAGAAAGGTGTCTTCTTATGTAGTTTTCCAAAATTTTGCATACGGCGCTGAAAATCTATGGAATTTAGAGAGATTATGCAGGAATTTAGAGAATTTAGGAATTGCAGGAATTTGGAGAGATTATGAGAAATTAAGATTGGATTTAGTGGTTAACAGAATTATCGAGAGGATTTGGATGATTAAACGATTTGTGTAGAGTGTTTGTTTTTGGTATTAGGTGGATCTGATTAAAGTATAGTTGAATGTCTACGGATTAACCGGTATTTTCCTTTAGTGTTTAAGAGGAATATTGAGGGATTTGAGGGTTTATTGTTGATTGTGAGGGATTTGAGTGCTAATTGTTGATTAAGAGCGATATTGAGAAATTTGACAGTTACCCCTGATATTCCTTTAAATTCCAGTAATCTTTCTAAATTCACCAAAAACCACCTAATAATATCTCCAAATCCTTCTTAATATAACAATTCCACCTCAATTCGCCGATATATTTTCATGCCATAGATGGACCGTAAGTGTCAGTCCTTATGTACGGGTCCGCTAAAGTCGGCTAACCAAAGTTGCTAGTCCTTTTATTTGAAAAGTGATTAAAAATATTAAAATTCTCTTATATTTTTTTAAAGATAAAACAAAAAAAACAGCTTTAACTTTCAAAATTTCAGATGATTAAATTTAATTTTATAATTCTCATATATTTAATTATATTTTTGAAAATTCAATGCTACGGGAAACACATTCTTGTCGATCTGAAAATTAGTGATGATTGGAAAGAAAAAAGAGAATTTATTTATTTAAAGAATGTTGAAATAAAGGATCGTTTTTTGTTGAAAGTAATTCAAAATCAAAATAATCAACACGATAGTTTTAATAAAAATATGGATGGATATTTGCGTTCAATTGACTTAAATCTAAAGAAAAATATGTTTGAAGTTGAGTTAAGTGATACATCAAAATATATTCCATCTGATCAATTAAAAAAGAAAATTTTGATTGAAATTACTAATAACGAAATAATTCAAAATTTTCTGCCTTGGTTTGAAAAAATGGTATAATTTCATTTTTAGAATTCTTATTCCATAAGTTACAACTAGCAGGCAAATTAAACATAACAGCAAGGGAAAGGAAATTGGCCTCTCTATCTACTTTAATTTGTGTTAAATTTAAGGCACTCCGAAATAATCATTTTATTGAAAATAATAATTGTTATGAAACTTCGATATTGTTCAAGAGTGGAAATAATTTCAGCTCGGTTGAAGACAATATAGAAAATTACAAAGACAAAATTTTTTCAAGTTATTGGACGGAAATTAATTTAATTGGATATAAAATTGAATTGCTAGAAAAACAAAAAGTTGAATATCGGAAAGAAGAATTAAAAAATAGAATCATTTACATCGGAAATAAAATAAGTATATAGCTTTTTAAAATTTTTTATTTGTTTAAATAAAAATTTACATATTATTCTTTATTATTATAGGAGAATTAATTGAAGGAAATAAACGAAACTGTTTGAATTGTAGTTTTAAAATTACCATAAATTGGTATAGATACTTAAAAAAACATTATCTGTGCAATACATGTCATTGTTATCAAATTTATAATGGCAAAATGAGACCTGAAGGAAGTTTGTCTCAACTTAAAATGGTTTAAATTTATTTATTATAATTAAAAATGCTTTTATAAATGTGTAGTTTTACATGTTGCAAGCATATTTAGATGACATTATTTGCATCTCATTTATGTATATTAATATTCTTCTAAATATCTAAGAGGCCATTACTTTTGCCACTGTCAGAAATGGAAACAAAGACAAAATGAAACATGTTATTTAGAAGAACTCTAGACAAAAACTGATTAATAAAAATTAGAAAAATAACATAAAATATTTTTTATATGAAAACTAGTTTCAACTCCTATTTTTATAAATATTTTAGCGAATCACTGAAAATCGAAAATGTTTTACTTGCGGAGCAACAAAAACATCACAGTGGTACCGATATTCAAAACCTGAACAACATATATGTCATACATGTTACCAAAAACAACTAAGAATAAAGAAAAAGCAAACAAAAATTAAACATGCTAACAGGAATTGAAAAAATAGTTTTTAAATGAAAATGACTTTTAACTATTTTCTTATTTTACTAAACAAATTTAAAACTATGTAAAATATAATTAATGTAATTTCAATGAAAAATAAAATTCTTTAATTGTTACCAATAGTGTGGGACAAAACCGTTTAGCTAAACGGTAAACGGTATACGGTAAACGGGTTTTTGGCAAAATTAATCAGGACGGTATACGGGTCTCAGATAAAAGGCATAACGGTATACGGTTCTTTTAAAAGCCGTTTAATTAGTTGCATTTTTTCTTAGAATTAGTGGCTTAAAACGTGAATTTTTGCCTTCTGACACACTAAAATCAAAAAATTTTCGCCTGCGGCGCTTATAATAATAAAAATCTGACTTCTGGCTTTCGCAAATTTTCAAAATTTTTGCCTGCGTCGCTGGAAAAGAATAATTCTGGCTTCATGGTTTTCCAAATTTCTTAAAATTTTCGCCTGCGGCGCTTATAATGGTAAAAATTAGAGTTCGAACTTTTAAAAATGCTGGGCCCGGAACCCGGATTTTTTTTCAAAATCGCACCCGGACCGGTTTTTCCGGATAAAACTGGAAAAACCGGTTACCCGGAAAAACCGGATTTTTCCAGACCCGGGCCCGGACACCCGGATTTTTCTAAATTTATTAAAAACATAAAAAAATTATCACACATACAAAGGATCGGAAAACATACAAAAGATCGATTAAAGGATAGATGAATCAAAGGATAGATGCGCTAAAGGATAGATAGCAGTGGTGTCCACAAGTGAAAAAATTTTCCGCAGCCGCAATCCGCAGTCCGCAAGTCAAAAAACACGCAATTTTACGCAATCCGCAGACCGCAATTTTTGAAATAATAGGTAGTCTGGGAAAAAAAGGGGATTTGAAGTATTTGGGAAGCTTTCATGTATATTAGTGGGTACTTTTCGGTTATGAATTTACACATTTACGAATTTTAAAAAGTTCTCAAAATGGTCAATATATCATATATAGGGTAGAAAAAGGTGCAGAGTCGAACGGTACCAATCTTTTTTCACAGAGATTCTTGAACCCTGCGACCTTTGACTCCCCGCGAGGCGTTTTGCACAAGCGCCTCGTCACGCTACATATTTACGTTGACAATTTTGAGCTTGTTCATCTGCTCTCAGAATCAAGATTTCGAGTTGATTTTAGTGTCATTCGACTCAGCTCTAGGAGTTCTTTCGAATGAGCTATCATTCAAAAAATGGAATTTTTCGCCCCAAAAATGAGCTTACTACTCCCTATGGTTTTTGACCATTTCGAGCCCTATATCTCTGTCATCAAGAATCTCTTGTGAAAAAAGATTGGTGCCGTTCGATCAGCACCTTTTCCTACCTATAAATGATATATGACCATTTTGAGAACTTTTTAAAATTTGTTAATGTGTAACGTCATAACCGAAAAGTACCTATTAGTGATTTGGAGTGATATAGAAGATTATGAATTTGAAGGGATTCATAGAGAACTCATGAGATTTGTAAGGATATTAAGGGACATCAGAGGATTTGGCACTATCTATCCATCAATTTCTGACACTATCTATTATCTTTCAATTTCTGAAGTTTGTTTTGTTATTAATATTTTGGAATTATGAAATGAAATAAGGATGAATTTTTAAATGGCTGACCTAGTATGTAAAAATCTAAGGCTATTTATTAGTTTTATAAATGTCAAGGTGATTATTTAAGACAAATAACAAAAATTAGCTCCAATGCCATTTTTGGCCCAATTGATATATAAAGGCCATAAAAATAATACTGCCTATGATTTTTTTAATTTGAGGGACCTTTATTTAAAAGCATTTCGTATATTAGGAAGTGATACCGTTCTATTATGACATATGTCACTCCTTAGCTATAATCAACGGTAAAATACAATTTGCCGTAATTTGTTATCTATCATTTTTAGCTTTCTCATTATTCCTTTAAAATTACTTCTCTTACAATTGAATATTATTTATTTTTCTCGAATAAAACTTATAAATAATTAATTATATTTGGTTATCTTATGATTTAATCCATATAATTTAGTACCAGTGCTGGGTATTTGTCATCTGTTGGCTCCGGCTCCGGGGTATTCAAAATCTTAGCTCCAGCTCCGCCGGAGCCGGCTCCGGAGCTGACTCACGGAGCCATACCCAGCACTGTTTAGTACTAATCTTAGCAATAAATGATATTTTATTTAAGGTTTCAAAATTCGTTAATATCGGTCATTCTGTGTCAATAAATGGTATCCTTTATAAAATGAATAAACTAATAAAAATGAATCTATGAATCTAATATTTATTTGCTTACAATTAAGGAATTTTGTTTTCATTTAAATTACATAGATTTTATCTTACATTATTTTACATTTGTCAATGAACTCAGAAAATTAATGCTAGATTATCATAAACATTTGAATACTATTTATTCGATTCCTGTTCTGTTTGATTTTTATTTGTCTTCTTATTTATTCTTTGTTGCCTTTTGTAACATGTACCACAAATATGGCTTTCAAATTCTGAATGACGGTACCAATTTGACGTTTTTGTTGCTCCGCATGTAAAACATTTACGATCATTTGTGATTCGCTAAAATATTTATAAAGATAGGAGTTGAAATTAGTTTTCAAATAAATTTTTTAAAGATATTTTTCTAATTTTCGACGAACAGACTTTGACCAGGGTTGATTCTAGTTAACTTGTTTCATTTTGTCCAAGTTCCGGTTCCCACATGTCGTCAAAGTAATGTTCTTATAGATATTTAGGAAAATATTGGAATCCATATACATAAATAAGATCTATAATAAGATCTCTAATTAAATAAGATTTTTAATTTAGATATGCTCGAAACATTTAAAACTACTCATATACTTTTAAAGAGTAATGTTAATCATAAAATGAATAAATTTAAACCATTTTAGTATGACTTCCTTCTGGTCTCGTTTTGCCATTATATATTTTGTAATCGTGACATGGTTTGCACAAATACTGCTCTTTTAGATATCTATACCATTTTCTGGTAATTGTAATTTTACAATTGAAACATTTTCGTTTTATTTTTTGTATTATTTCTCCTATAATAATAAAAAATAATGTACATATATTTTTAAGCATATAAACATATAAAAAATTCAAAAACCATTTACTTATTTCAGTGCCGATGTAAATAATTCTACTTTTTAATTTTTCCTTCGGATATTCAACATTTTGTTTTTCAAACAATACAATTTTATATCCAATTATATTAATTTCCGTCCAATAACTTGACAAAAGTTTATCTTTGTAATTTTCCATATTTTCTTGAGCTGAGCTGAAATTATTTCCACTCTTGAACAATATTGAAGTTTCATAACCAGTAATGGTTTAAATTTACTTCAAACACATTTTTATCTAAATTTAAGTCAATCGAACGTAAATATCCTTCTATATTTTTATTAAAGCCATCATGTTTATTATTAGTCTTTTCAATCACTTTCATCACAAAACGATCCTTTATTTCAACATTTTTTAAATAAATAAATTCTCTTTTTTCTTTCCAATCATCACTAATTTTCACTTCCACACTAATAATTCTCCCTGAACACCGAATTTTCAAAAGAATAAATAAATATATGAAAATTATATAATTAAATTTAATCATCTGAAATTTGAAAATTAAAGCTGCTTTTTTGTTGCGGACCTATAAATGAGGACCGAACTAACGGTCCGTCAGTTAGGGACCCGAATGAATTTTAAAAAAATTATGTAAAAGGCCTTTTTATTTAAAAGACCAACTCCTACAAATTTTTTACAAGGTCGGGAGATCAAGATCAGGAAGACTCATAGGGCGGTAATTTCAGGATTTTCTCTTGAAGGAAATTTAAAATAGAAGTGTTATCCAACGTTATAAGTATTATATGAGACTTAAACATAAATATTTCTTATTTTTTAAAGTTTAATTAAATGCTAAGTTTATACAATAAAAAATACGAGCAAGTACAAATTTTACTTATTGACATTATTAATCGTAGGTTTTGTAATTTTATTAAGCGGGAAAATAAATATAATAAAATAGGGCAAATGTTGAAATTTTTGTTGACCAAAAAATTACAAAGTACATATGATTAAATTCAAAAGAATCTGATCTTTGAATGTAATTGTACTTTTATGTACAATTTTATGCACGAATTTTTGCTCTTGTTACGTGTCAAATTTACTTAATGTTTGTGTTATTCTAAAAATTTTAAAGCATATAGCTATTTAATTTATAAATTATTTCAGTAGGATGTTGATTAAGTAACCCATCATTCCGGTGAACATAAGAAAGATTAGCTAAAGTGGAAACAATTAGCCCATTTATCCTAATTATATTTAAGTAATTGAACTATATAAAAATTATTTTTATTTTGTATTAAATGTTTTTATATATCGGAATTCTATATCGGAATTATATCGGAATTCCGATCATCTCAAGGTTAAAGAACATAGAGGAATTGCCAAATACTCACATTCTCTCCCTATTCTAAAAATGTCAATACGTATGTGTTAAAAGTGCATATGCATCATATGTGAAGCTGATATTTGGTCACTAACATAGGTAGAGGAAAGGGCGGAGATTTAAGTATACTCGTAATTTTTCACTCTCTATTTCTAAACTCCTCCTCTTACAAAGCTCCATTTAAAAGTCAGTCAGGACTGCCAATTAATTCATATACATCTTAAATTTATTACCATTTCAAGTCGTTTTTCTAATTGTTTGCCGTTGAGTTTTGCTGAATTAAGGATTTTGGATAAAATTTGTATTTTAAATTTTTTTCAAGAGTATATACTGAAATGACCAGCCCTATATGTTATCCTAATCATGTTCTCCCGACTCCCGGCCTTTTCGTTGGGTCCTGATTTTTTCATAACCAGATCAGATGCAAATCATATTTAAATAATTTGTAGAGATGGTCTTTTAACTAAAGATGCCTTTTTCATAATATTTTTGAAATTCATTTCGGGTCCCCAACTGACGGAACGTAAGTGTCGGTTTTCATATACGGGTCCGCAACAAAAAAGCAGCTTTAATTTTCAAATTTCAGATGATTAAATTTGATTATATAATTTTCATATATTTATTTATTCTTTTGAAAATTCGGTGTTCAGGGAGAATTATTAGTGTGGAAGTGAAAATTAGTGATGATTGGAAAGAAAAAATAGAATTTATCTATTTAAAAAATTTTGAAATAAAGGATCGCTTTGTGTTGAAAGTAATTGAAAAGACTAATAATAAACATGATGGCTTTAATAAAAATATAGAAGGATATTTACGTTCGATTGACTTAAATTTAGATAAAAATGTGTTTGAAGTTAAAATAAGTGAGAAATCAAAATATATTCCTTCTGATCAATTAAAAAAGAAAATTTTGATTGAAATTACTAATAATGAAATAATTCAAAATTTTATGCCTGGGCTTGAAAAAATGGTATATTTTTATTAATTGAATTTTCATTTCACATAAAAAGTAAAAACAAGGAAATGGAATTCGGCCTCTATAACTACTCTAATTTGTTATAAATTTAAGGTGCTCCGAAATAATAATTTTATTGAAAATTATAATTGTTATAAAACTTCAATATTGTACAAATGTGGAGACAATAATAATTTTAGCTTAATTGAAGAAAGAATAGAATCATATAAAAACAAACTTTTGTCAAGTTATTGGACGGAAATTAATTTAATTGGATATAAAATTGAATTGTTGGAAAAACAAAAAGTTGAATATCCGAATGAATTAGAAAGTAAAATTATTAAAATTGGAAATAAAATAAGTAAAAAAATTTTATTTTAATAGTAAAGATAAGCCCGTTGCAATATATAGCAAAAATATCTCTAGTAAATAACGTTTTATGATAAATTTATAGGAGTAACTCTTGAAAAGAAGAAGCGAGATTGTTTCAATTGTGGTGTAAAACAAATTATAACTCATTGGCATAAATATCTCAAAAATTACTATTTGTGTCATACTTGCGGTGATTATATTCAAAAATGTGGAAAACATAGACATAAAATATTGTTTATTAAAACTAAAAAGGTTTGCTATTGTTAGATATCGGTGTAGATCGGTTTCCCTATATTTCATAACGAATAAATGTTATAATCACATTTATAATTTCAAACTATCTGGTCGAAATACTTGCTTTTTTGTGATAGATATCAGAGATATCAGGGATTTGGAGATATGAGAAAATAGTAAGGTACGTTTATACACCTGCATTTTTCTTTATTCTCATTGTTTCTCCTTTTTTAAAATTATTAAAAATGGCTAGGATAAATTACCGTACAATCTCTGATAGATTGGCCGGCCATTCTATTCTCAATAATAATCCAAAAACATATTCTATTGGAAGGGACATAATATTAAATTATTACAATAATTTCATTATAGCAATATTTGCAATTGAAATTTTTAATATTCTTAAAAAAGGTGAAACAAAGAAAAGAAATTTGTAGGCGTTTAGACAAATAGTACCCAGGAATTGTATTTTTATTAGATTAACCAATAAAATTAGCATTGATTGGAACAAAACATATAAACAAACTTCTCATTGAGTAATTTAAGGGCGATCGTAAATGTTTTGTTTGCGGTGTCACACATACGTCACACTGGTACCGTTATTCAATACCTGGACATAGTCAATGTGCTGCTTGTTACAATAAACAGCAAAGAATAACTAAATCAAATAAAAACAAAAAAGTTTGTGTTGATTTTTCTATAAAATTTTATGTAATTTTTAATTTAGATCGCGTAGGTAAGCGACTACTATCTGAAGACTTATGATTAAAAAAACACGCCCAACGGATGAAAAAAACACGCCCAACGGATGAATTCATAATTATTATTCAGAATATATAAAAAATGAATTTAATTTTATTTATATTTCTTATATATTGCTCTCTTTTTTTGCTTCTTTATCAATATTTTAACATAAACAGACTTTATGTAATTCTTTTCTTTTTGTCATAACTTTCTTCAAAATTAATAAAAATGGATAATTCTTTTTTTCCCCAACACATTAGCATATTGCTGATACCCAAAATTGCTTTTAAATTTTAAGATTAAGTTTTGAATAAATAAAAAATATTAAGTTTGACATTATCCATTCTACCCTCCATACAGGCATACAAAAATCGACACGGCATTGAAAATCAATACTCGAAAAATTTTTCACTGTAAAAATTTTATTGAAAAATTGTATTGGACAAATTGCCAATGAAAACTCATTCGGTTCTAATTTGGCTAGCAACTTTCCATATAGCTCGCGAGTTCTTTCATAAATAAGATATTTAATGTTGTAGTCCATATTTGAAAAAATCATTTCAAACTTGTTAGAAGAATTTCTGACTGAATCAGGACTGTTTGGACTGAGTGAATAACCGAGAAAGCATGACATTCGCATCAAAACGGAAACCAAACATAAATTTAT
This sequence comes from Meloidogyne enterolobii, assembly GCA_963681835.1. Lineage (NCBI taxonomy): Eukaryota > Metazoa > Nematoda > Chromadorea > Rhabditida > Meloidogynidae > Meloidogyne > Meloidogyne enterolobii. Next base: position 3,357,967 of record CAVMJV010000006.1, read on the forward strand.
AGGATTCACTATGATATTTAGGACCATCAAAAATATGAAAGAACATTGAATATTTTAAGTGAAATTTCCTATTTTTCTAATTTCTTCTGTCAAATAAAAAAGTTGCTTAAATTAGTTTTGCTCTAGTTTACCATTATTTATTCCATTCAAACTTATTTTTAGTAAGTAAAATAGTAGGTTATTATCAAAGGTAGATTATTATCAAAAATTTAAGTGATTATCAAAAATTTTATTATCAAAGGTGAATTTAGATTATTAGCATAAATTTTATAATCAAAGGTGGAAGACTAAGACAAGACAGAATTATCATTAAAAAATCTGTATGATTATTTACAATCTTAATTTTTGTTTATATTAACAAAAGGTCGTATAATTGCATTAATAATTAAATATGGCTACAAATATGCTTTTATAATAAATCAGACTTTTCATTAATTTTTTATTCATTTAAACATTTTCTATTAAATTTTTGGTTTTCTCTTCTTTATACTTTCTTTTCTTTGTTTACAGCCACAAGCATTACATAAATAGTTCCCTGTTTCTGAATGACGACGCCAACATTTTGTTTGTGTAACACCGCAAATAAAACATTTACGATCGTCCTTAAATTACTAATGACAAGTTATATAACGGTGGTAAATAAAGCATATTAAGTTTAATTACATATAGAACATTTCGCTTATAACACTATAGGTCCTCAACATTTGGTCAAAACAACTTTCAGTAAGTATAGAATCGATTAAAAATTCATTTAAAAAGTTTCAGAATAAGATATTTAATACTAAATTTTGATAACGATAACCTTTGCAGTCCTAAACCATAATTTTTTTGATCTAAAGTTTCCATATTTGCGTTTATATGCGGCACATTGTTCGCACAAGTAATGTTCTTTTAGTAAACTACGCCACTTTATTGTTTGTGTAACTATACAATTGAAACACTTTCGTTGATTTACTTCAATTATTCCACCTATATTTATCAATGTAAAATTTTTTAGTCAAATGAAATGATAGACAGCTATAAATTTATTTACTTATTTTAATGCCAATGTCAATAATTCTGTTTTCTAATTCAATCGTATATTCAACTTTTTGTTTTTTTAACAATTCAATTTTATATCCAATTAAATTAATTTCCGTCCAATGACTTGATAAAAGTTTTTCTTGATAATTTTCTATACTTTCTTTTAATAATTCTTTTTTATTTATTTTTAGATTTTCTAAACTCTCATATAATATAGTAGTTTCATAGACATTATCCACCTCATTAAATTTATTATATATTAGTGCCTAAAATTAAAAGATAAATTATTTTAAGTTTATTCATTTAACTTTATAATGTTTCGATTTTATTTTCTTGATTTCGATTAATGATTGTTTTATCCCAATTTTCGATTTCAAATTTTTGGCGATTTTATCAACTTAGAAAATTATTCAAAAATTTCAATGTTTGTCCCAAAACTTCTATTCTCACATAATGGAATACATTCTATCCGGTTTTTTTTTCTATTTCTTTGAATTTAGTAAAAACCGAACTAATAAAAATGAGTCAAATCATTAATCGAGAAATTTATGATTTGTTTACAACTTTAATTATGAGATACCTTATCCCCTGATATCTACCCGAAACCCCTATTATTCCTATTAGATTATCTAGTCACTTTTTGAAATAGAATAAGCATATCTTAACATCATTTGTTTCTTTTAATATTTTATTCATTACTAGTGAAATTTTATTAATAAATATAAAATACCCGTTTTTCAAATTCAGGCAAAATTTTTTGAATAATTTCATTATTGGCAATTTCAATTAAAACTTTTTTTCCTAATTGAACGGCTGGTATATATGTCCTGTCATATATATCAACATTAAAAATATTTTTTCAGGATTTAATTCAACTGGATGCAAAAATCCTTCCAACTTATAATTAGGACTACAATATCTGAAATTGTTTTTCTTTTCAATTACTTTCAACATAAAACGCTCTTTTAGTTCAACATTTTTCAAATAAATAAATTGTCTTTTTTCTTCCCAATCATCTTTAATTTTTACCCCAATACGTATTGTCTTTCCATCGCAATGAATATTTAATAAAATAATTAAATATAAGAGAATGATTAAATTTAATTGAATCATCTGAAATTTATTGTAATAAAGCCAGTTAAAATTTCATTTGATATTTTTTTAAAAAGAAGGAGATTTTGAAGACCACTGGGAGACTCAAATATCGGGCAGAGAGGTGCACCATGACATTCTGGCGTTCTGACGATAAGCTTTATTTATATGTTTTGGCGTGCCAAAACGCCATAATTTTACACGCATAATTTTGAAATTTTTTTATTACACGGTGGAAGGCTGTTAATTAAAGCAGATTTCTGATTCCAAAATTCAAAAAGATTGCTGGGCGCAAATAAAAAAAGAGGTACTTCCTGGACTTCCTAACTTCATAAAATTTTTACATAAGGCTCTGAAAGGGTGCCGTGTGATTTGGGGGAGATATCAAAGAATTTTTAACAAATTAAAATTATTTTTAATTTTTTAGTTTCTACAGAAAATGAATAATGTAGTGTTTTTAACTATTAGGAAATGCTAAATAAATAGTATAGAGGCGCAAATCAATCAAAACATCACTAGACATCGACTAATAAAATCCCGTGGTAATTAATCAAAGGGCAAATATTAATTTTGAAATGTCGCTTTATTATGTAAAAGCGGGAAATTTCGAAATTTCTTTAAAATTAAGAGCATTTAAAGTACTTTTAAAACAACTTCAAAGAAAATTTTGAAATAAACTTTTACTGAATTGAAGATTTTAATTGAGAACGTGAGAATATGGCACTGTAGATTTGAGAAAACGGTGAAAAGTCAAGACGGATTTTAGTCTGGTATTTTTTCCCAAATTTTTACTTGTTAAAGTAATATTCCATCTGACAACTTATTGTAGTAGGTATTATTCTTCTTAAAAAAGTTTAGCGGTCTTCTGCTTTCCTTTTTTATTGTAAAAAGTACATTTTTCTTTAGACATATGCAGGAAATAATTACAATATTTTATTAAAATATGCTTAAAACCTCAACATTTTAATTCAGTAAACAAACAGATTCTTTCAAAATTGTTAAATTACTTTAACATTTTTACTTGATAAACATTAAAGAAATTTTAAAATATACCGCTTTATTATTTATTTTTTAATTAGTCGACCTTTCGAAATTAATAATTGTCCTTTATGTATATTGCATGGGTATTTATTATTCGATAATTTGTGCTTTGATTGATGTGCGCATCTATTGTATTTCTTTAATACCTAAAATGTTACCTTATTTATTTTTAAATTCATATAAAATTCAAAAAAATTATTTTTGTTATTTATTAAAATTAATTAACAGCGCGATTTTATAAAAGAAACGGTATATATAATATTAAGTATGTATTAATCAAGATAGTTTAATGCTTCTGTAATATATTTGTTGTATTCTGTTCTATTGTATAGCTATTAATAGCTGGGGAAAATTATTAGCAAATATACGAATAAAAGCCTGACATTATCTGTGCTTATTTGAAAGCTAGTTCTTAGTGTTACGATACCACTTACGTAGACGAAGATAATAGAAAGTTTATCTCACGAAAAATAAACAATGAAGGCGAAGGGAATGGGACAGACGAAGGTTTCAGTCACTAGCCCCGCTATTATGATCCAACTAGACTGTCGCTTAAGCTCGATGTGTTATTTTGGGGGTTTTGTCCAGTTGGACGTTTAAAGTTGGAACAATGTAGTGAATTAAAAAACTGAAAATTTTCCTTTTTCAGCGACGCAGGCACAAATTTCGTGAATTTTGGTTGTAAAGCGGCCATTTTCTTCACTTTTTTCTTGAAATTCATAAAAAATCGCGAAATTTTGGTAAAGATATGGAGAAATATTGAAATAATTTGAAAAAAGTGACAAATATTGAAATAACTGGAAAATTGGCAAAATATTGAAATACAGGGTGTTTCACCAGAAAAGCTTTTGAAAAATCAATAACTTTTTACTAAATTGACAAAGTTTTACGATATTTGGTATTTTATAATAAATATATAATTCATAAGGTTTTTGATGTAAAAATTATGTCTAAATTCGAACCCTAACCCGAGATAATTCCGTACTCTACCGCTCACTTTTCCTTTTTTCATTGTATGCTCACAACATGCATTCTTACTTTATTTTATTTGCTGCGAGTGGCGATAGAAACTAGAGTAGACAATTTTAATATTAAAATTTAAGATGAATAACTTTATCATTACTCTTCACTCATATTTGTTTGTTCTGTTGAATATCCAAATCAAAGGTAGAATGGTTGAGATTGGATTAAAAATAAAAAATGATTGGGAAGAAAAAAGAGAATTTATTTATTTGAAAAATATTCAAATAAAGGAACGTTTTGTATTGATAATGAATGTAAGACCAAATAATAGAATAGTTGATTATCTTTATAAAAATACTGGATCGTTTTGTAAGCTCGAAGTAGATCCTATTGAAAAAATCTTTATTGTCAAACTAAATGATTGTTCGAAATATAGTTTTCAGCTAAAAATGAAAATTTTGATTGAAATTGCCAATAATGGAATTGTTACGAAATTTTTGAAAAATTTGGGAAAACAGGTGTTTTATATTTGATCACTCTAAATTTAAGCCTTCAAAAATACACAAATTTAATATATTTAAGATTCGTCTAAATAATAATTTTATCACAAATAATAATTATTATGAAACTTCTATATTAGAAGAAACTTTAGAAAATATAAATAAAAAAGAATTGCTAAAAGAAAATCTAGAAAATTACAAAGCCAAACTTTTATCAAGTTATTGGGCGGAAACTAATTTAATTGGATATAAAATTGAATTGTTAGAAAAACAAAAAGTTGAATATACGAAAGAATTACAAGGAAGAATCATTTATATTGGCAATAAAATAAGTAAATCTTTATTTTCATTCATTTTATAATAACATAGATATTTTGATTATTATAGGTGAAAATATTGAAAGAAATAAACGATATTGTTTCAACTGTGATGTTACACGAACCAAAAAATGGTTTAGTTACCTAAAAACGTATTATCTGTGTAAAACATGTAGAGAATATAAACAAATATATGGAAAGCTTAGAGCAAAAAATTGTGGTTTAAAACTAAAAAGGTTATTTTTAAAAATATATGTGACGATATTTAAATTCATATTGGAAGATAGTTTTAGAATATCTTACTTAATTACGAAAAGTACTTATAAAGTGACATTGTTTTGTCTAGACATTCTTACGGCCCGAGACATTTGCTAACGGTGTTTGTCTTGACTACGGTCTAGCAATCATCACATAATAAAAAGAATGGGAATGGAATTCTCACCCTATCTTGAAACAAGTTCCCTTCGTTTTTTTCGTGATTTTTGCCGTAGTATTTTTTCATATTCGTTGATATTGGTCATTCATTTTTTCTTGACGAATTCCACTAAATTTTCCTGCGGCATAGTCAAATGAGAGATGATAAATAAAAAGTTAAAAATCAAAAATTGCATTTATGCACCGCAACAATTGTGGAATTACACTCTGTTCCAAAAGATATGCCCATCTATATTTTTAGCTTTATCCGTGTGATATCGCTATAGATTTTTTTTTAAATTTTCTATGATTAAATACCATGGCATTTAGAAATAGCATACAAAAAAGAATTCAAAAATATATGTTTTTCTTTATTGTAAAAAGATCAAAATCTAAATTTGAGTGTTCCAAAAGTATATGCCCACCTTTGTTTTATAGGTTTTTAATAGTGGGAAAAATCCACAAAAAATTTTTTTTAATATATCTATCAATATAGATAATAAATACAAAAGAAATGAAGTTCTTATGTACTCCCATCACCGAGATCCAGAAACCCGAAAATCAACGGAAAACCGGGGGTAGACGTCTATAAAAAACATTTTCGACCCCTTATAGGTGCCCCTTATCCGCAAGTAAAACTATAGCGATATCACATGGATAAAGCTAAAAGTATAGGTAGCCATATACTTCTGGAACAGAGTGTACATATTAGCAATGAATAAGAGTCCCCAGTGTAAACATGAACTAAGCTAGGTATATCATCTAATATAGCAATGGCATTCGACAAATTTAAGGCCTATATATTTACAAGAACATTACTTTTACCACTTGTGGGAAATGGAAACATAGAAAAAACCAGCTACTTAGTAGCATCAATGGACAAAATCATTTCGTCGAAAATTATAAAAATATCTTTAAAATATTTTTATCTGGTATCGATTTTCATCTCCTATTTTATATATATTTTAGCGAATCACGAAATATCGCAAATGTTTTACTTGCGGAGCAACAAAAACATAACATTGGTACCGTCATTCTAACCCTGAACAATATATATGTCGTGCTTGTTACCAAAAACAACTAAGAATAAAGAAGAAAACAAATAAAAACCAAACAGAACAGAAATGGAATAAATAGTATTTAAATGATTATGATTTTCTAACTTTTATTTCTGAGTTTTTTGAATAATTATAAAACTATGTAATATATAACCTATATAATTTTACAGAAAAAGAAATTTCTTTAAATTTACAAAGATAAATATTAAATAATTAGATTTATTTGCATAATTTTATTTATTTTATGAAGGTCTTACAAAATTCTCAAAAATTTCGCCTGCTTACAAATGTTGGCAGTTAACACAATGCGACAAAAGACTTATGCACTGTCAGATTTCTCTCTAGAATTAACTTTAAAATCGTGCTAATGATTAAACATATTAATTAACATAACTTAATCGAATTTCAATTTTATCTAAATAAATTTCGAAAATTTTGTTTGGTTGTAATCCTTGCAGGAATTTAATTTTTGGAAGCTTGGACAATGTTCATAGCTATTTTATAGGTCACAAATTTGAGACGAAATACATATCCTCCAGAAAAAGTCAAAAAAATAACCGCAATACCAATAAGTTAAAATGTCGGCAAAATGAAAGGATTTTTGTTTTATTTCCTGTCACGCCAATTGTGTCAGTCTTGTGTGATATCCGCATATTTTAAGTCGATTCTATAAAACTTGTTTTAGTGTACGGGGCTTGTAATATATGTACGTACTTGTAATATATGTACGTACGGTTGCTTGTTAAAATCTTAGCTTTAAATGTGGCTACGTTGCGGAATAAAAGAAACGAGGCTTGTAAAGTTGGTCTAGGACAAAACTTATAAACTCTCTTAGCAATTTATATAGCATACTCAGACACTTAATATTAAATAACTGAATTTTAAATTTTATTATAAATTCTGCAATATTTTGCGTTTTGTCGATCAAGCGTTCCTGGTCGAAGCACTGTTATTTTTTGGAAGCCTGAACATTATTCACGGCTATTAATTAATTTGAAAATGGCGAAAATCTTAAAATGTGGCCCAGCCCCGTAAATAGCAACAAAACAGTCATTGGTCCAGATACTCGGCCGGAGTTACATTGCCGGGGGATTTTGGATTGGTTATTTGCATAATTTTATTTATTTTATGAAGGTCTTACAAAATTCTCAAAAATTTCGCCTGCGGCGCTAAAAATGAAGAAATCTGTCCTCTGATCTTACAAAATTCTCAAAATTTTCGTCTGCGGCGAAGTATGTTGTTATCTGAGCATTGCATAGATTAAGGTGGACTTTGAGAAAATAGGTAGGAAATAAAGGAGGTAGGAAATAAAATAGGTAGGAAATAGAGGAGTTTTTCAATCACCTTATATAGGGGCATTCTATTTGAGGGGGCATTCTAGTGAAGGGGGCATTGTATTATTCAATCATCCTACATGGTGGCATTCTATTAGAGGAGTGTATTCTAATGGAGGGGGCATTGTATTTTTCAATCATCCTCCAGGGGGGCATTGTGCTTTCGACGGATCAAACGGTTGTCTCGTCTGATAACACTTTAATCCCCCTTGATCAATTCAGAACCCTTTTTATCAACCGATATCAAACCATTATATCCAACAAATTTCTTATACCCACCAATAATACTTAATAACACCTTAACCTCGAAAAAATTATCGGTTCGGTCCCGGATATCGGTCCCGGATATCCCAACTGATAACCTTGAGTTGTGGGTTAGTTACTAGGGGTAAAATTTGAACAAAAATCCGATGAGGGATAAAATTTTAGCCGCAGCTATTTAAAATTATTTAAACAATCCACGTTCAATCTAAATTAATTAATAGCTATACAATAGAACAAAAATATAACAAATTTATTACTGGAACACTAAACTATCTTGATTAATACATATATATTTGAATATATACTAATGCTTTTACAAATATCGCGCTATTATTTAATTTTAATAAATAACAAAAATAAATTTTTTAATTTTTCAATGAATTTAAAATAAATAAGGTCAAATTTTAGGTATTGAAAAAATACACATCGATGCGCACATCAATCAAAGCACAAATTATCGAATAATTAAAACCCATGGCAATATACTTAAAGTGCAATTATTAATTTCTAAAGGTCGTCTAATTAAAAAATAAATAAATAATAAAGCGGTATATTTTAAAATTTCTTTAATGTTTATCAAGTAAAAATGATAATGTACTTTAACAATTTTGAAAGAATATGTTTGTTTACCGAATTAAAATGTTGAGGATTTTAAACATATTTTAATAAAATATTGTAATTATTTCCCGAATATGTCTAAAGGAAAAATGTACTTTTTACAACAAAAAAAGAATAATAGAAGAAATATCAACTTTTTCAAGAAGAATAATACGTACTATAATATGTTTCCAGATGAAATATTACTTTAACAAGTCAATAATTAGGGGGAAAAATAGCTGAATAAAATCATAAATGCTATTTAATTTATAAAACAAACAAATTTAAAAATAATTCCCTTAGTTTCTGTGTTTAAATATTCTGTTTTAATTATTTTTTGGTACCAAGATCAACTTATTGCTTTTTTTGCAAAAAAAGCGTCTTCAGTCTAAGTTATTTAAAAATTTTCATTGAAGTTGTTTATAAGTACTTTAATTACTCTTGATTAACATTAAAGAAATTTCAAAATTTCCCGCTTAATATTTTATATTTTTTATAAAGAAGCGACATTTTAAAATTAATATTTGCTCTTTGATTTATTCCCACGGGATTTTATTAGTCGATGTCTAGTGATGCTTTGATCGCTTTACCCTCTATACAATTTATTTATCATTTCACAATAGTTAAAAACACTACGTTAATCATTTTCAGTACAATAAAAAATTTAAAATAATTTTAATTTGTTAAAAATTTGACATTACACGGCAGTATTTCCAAATAACATAGGCGTGGTTTATGACCAAAATGAAAAAAATCCGATTAGAACACATTTATAATTTTTAAAATTTTTGCCTGAGGCGCTGAAAGAAGATGAAAATAATAATCTTTTACATGACTTTTGAGAAACTTGGACCTGAAAAGTATTTTAATGTACACACTTCCCCCAAAACACCCTTCCAACACCCTTCCTCAAACTTCCCAAAATCACGATATTGGTTTAACCGTAGTACACTAAAGCTCCTGCGATTTTTTGATTCAAATTGTGTGTGGCCTTATTGAACAAAATTTCAGATGATTAAATTTAATTTCATAATTCTCTTATATTCAATTATTTTATTGAATATTCAATGCGTAGTAAAACCAATTCGTGTTTCGTTAAAAATCAAGTGTGACTGGGAAGAAAAAAGAGTCAAAAAGTTTAATAATGGATATTGCGGCTCCAATTACAATACGGAGGGATTTACACGTTTGGTTTACATAGATCTCGATACAAATATTTATAAAAATATTGAATTAAATGTTAGACAAAAAACTGATCCTAAATTTTTATTAAAGATGAAAATCGTGATTGAAATTGACAACAATAAATTTATTAGAAATTTTCCTGGATTTGAAAAACGGGTATTTTATATTTAATTTTTTATTAATAGATGTTTTTTTTATTAATGTTTTTTTATTAATTTTTTATGTTTTATTAATAGAATCTCACTAGTAATGAAAAAATATTTGAAGCACCGCATGCTGTTATTTCATACTTTTTATTTTAAATCAAAAATTTATTTTTTGGTAGCCTGCATTTATTACCGTAAAAATTACAATAAAGCGGGATATATTGGACGCTATTATCTCTACGCTTAGACACAAACCGATCTTTTAGTTTTACGATAAGATTGAGATTTTTGATTGATAAAAAGAACCCTAATGATTGATAAAAAGAACCCTAATCCTACCAGTAACAGAAGAATGAATACGCATCGGTTCTTTCTTGTTGAGCCACAAAATTTCCACCGGAGCACAAAATTCCGAAGCGTTGAAGCGAAATTTTCAAAAAATCTTTGAGCCAAACTTTTAATAGCCCAAATTCCAGACACCATAAATGCCGGAAGAGGAAAGATTTTATTCTCGAAATCTTTGTGATCCTATTACAATAGAATATCATATAAATGTTTTTTAGCAAAATATACAAGAACCAAATTGTTTTATTTGCCGAGTTACTAAAGCAGTTAAATGGTACCGTCATTCAGAGCCGCAACAATTTATATGTAATAACTGTTACAGAAAACAACTAAAAATAAACAAGAAAATAAATTAGAATATAAAATAAAAATTGGTTGGCTCTTTTCAATTTAGTTCTGCGAAATATAATTGTTATATTCTCTTAAATTGCAGAAATTTCTTAAATTGCAGAAATTCTCTTAAATTGCAGAAATTGTTAAATTCTCTTAAATTGCACAACGGCTACAGTTTAACTTGTATTTGAATAAATAACCATTTTTAACGATATAATAATAAAAAATAGGGTTATATACACATATTTGACATTATTCATTTGGTTTTTACTTAACATTCCATGCTTTATCATCCAAGTGGTATTCTTCAATAAGTTATGTACATAGTTATAGAGGAATATTTATTATCGACCCTTTTGTGTTATTATAAATTTTATCCTCATAAAATAAATAAAATAATGAAAATAAATAAATGTATTTAATATTTATTCTTTAACAATTAAAACATTCTGTTTTCACTGAAATTAAATAGATTATATTTTACATAGTTAGTTTAATAATTTTCTCAATAAACTCAAAAAATTAAAGTTAGAAAAACATGTTTATTTAAATATAATTTATTCGTTTCCTGTTCGGTCTGTTTTTTATTTATTTTCTTTATTCTTAGTTGTTTATTGTAGCATGCATGACATATATGTTGTTTAGGTTTTGAATGACGGTACCACTGTGATGTTTTTGTTACTCCGCAAGTAAAACATTTTCGATCTTCAGTGATTCGCTAAAATTTTTATAAAAATAGGAGTTGGAACTAGTCTTCATATAAAAAATATTTTAAGCTATTTTTCTCATTTTTATTAATCAGTTTTAATCTAGTGTTGCTTCTAATTTTCATGTTTCATTCTGTCTGTGTTTCCATTTCCGACAAGTGGCAAAAGTAATGGCCTCTTAGATATTTAGAAGAATATTAAAGTTTATATACATAAATAAGATGAAATAATGTCATTTGTGTATGCTCGCAACATGTAAAACTACTCATATATACATTTATAAAAGCATTTTTAATTATAATAAATAAATTTAAACCATTTTAAGTTGACCTTCAGGTCTCATTTTGCCATTATGAGTTTGATACCAATGACATGTATTGCTCAGATAATGTTTTTTTAAGTATCTATGCCATTTTATGGTAATTTTAAAACTACAATTGAAACAGTTTCGTTTATTTCCTTCAATTCTTTTTCCTATTATAATAAAGAATAATATGTATATTTTTAGGTATTTAACAAATAAAAAATTTTAAAAAGCTATATACTTATTTTATTTCCGATGTAAATGATTGATTTTTTAATTCTTCTTTCCGATATTCAACTTTTTGTTTTTCTAGCAATTCAATTTTATATACGATTAAATTAATTTCCGTCCAATAGCTTGATAAAAGTTTGTCCTTGTAATTTTCTATACCTTCTTCAACCAAGTTAAAATTGTTTTCAGTATTATACAATATTGAAGTTTCATAGCATTTATTATTTTCAATAAAATAATTATTTCGGAGTACCTTAAATTTAACACAAATTAAAGTAGATAGAGAGGCCAATTTCTATTTCTTTGCTGTTATGTTTAATTTGCCTGCTAGTTGTAACTTATGGAATAAGAATTCTAAAAATGAAATTATACCATTTTTTCAAACCAAGGCAGAAAATTTTGAATTATTTCATTATTACTAATTTCAATCAAAATTTTCTTTTTTAATTGATAAGATAGAATATATTTTGATCGATCACTTATTTCAACTTCAAACATATTTTTATCTAGATTTAAGTCAATCGAACGTAAATATCCTTCTATATTTTTATTAAAGCCATCATGTTTATTATTAGTCTTTTCAATTACTTTCAACACAAAACGATCCTTTATTTCAACATTCTTTAAATAAATAAATTCTCTTTTTTCTTTCCAATCATCACTAATTTTCACTTCCACACTAATAATTCTCCCTGAACACCGAATTTTCAAAAATATAATTAAATATATTAGAATTATAAAATTAAATTTAATCATCTGAAATTTTGAAAGTTAAAGCTGTTTTTTTGTTTTATCTTTTAAAAAATTTAAGAGAATTTTAATATTTTTAATCACTTTTCAAATAAAAGGACTAGCAACTTTGGTTAGCCGACTTTAGCGGACCCGTACATGAGGACTGACACTTACGGTCCATCTATGGCATGAAAATATATCGGCGAATTGAGCTAGATTTGTTATATTAAGAAGGATTTGGAGATATTATTATGGTGGTTATTGGTGAATTTAGAAAGATTAATGGAATTTAAAGGGATATAAAGGGGGTAACTGTCAAATTTCTTAATATCCCTCTTAATCAACAATTAGCACTTAAATCCTTCACAATCAACAATAAACCCTCAAATCCCTCAATATTCCTCTTAAACACCAAAGGAAAATACCTGTTAATCCGTAGACATCTAGCATCCGTAATGATAAACAATTGTAAGAATGATTAATTATAACTATTGTAAGGATGATTCACGTAAAGTATTTAGAACGCTTAGACGCGGGTCAAGCGATCTTAAAGAATAACGATGCTTCAGTCGCTCAGTGGTATAGAGCCCCTAGAAGAGGTGAGCGTAAACGCCTAGTAATAATTAGACGAGGAGACGCAAGTTCAAACTCTTAACCAGTGACTAAACTTTTGCTAAACTTCTCTTTCTTGTAAGCTGAATAATATTAACAATAATTTAAAATGGTCAGAATACATATATTAATTAAAATATATTATATTATTTTCTAAATAACATTAATTACAATTTAAACATGTTTATTCATTCCTTAATTGAGCAAAACTCAACGACAAACAATTAGAAAAACGACTTGAAATGGTAATAAATTTAAAATGATAATGGATTCATTGGCAGTCCTGACTGACTTATAAACGGAGCATTGAAGGGAGGAGTTTGGTAAAATGGAGAGTGAAAGGTTACGAGTATACCAAAATCTCCGCCCATATGACTGTGACATTTCCTCTACCTATTTTAGGTACAAACATCAGCTTCACATATGATGCATATGCACTTTTAACACGTCCGTATTGACATTTTAAAATAGAGCATAGTATTTGTCAATTCCTCTTTGCTCTTTAACCTTGAGAGGATCGGAATCCCGACATTATATTTATACGACCTCTATTTAAATTGTAATAAATAATTAAGAGAATATTCAAAACAATGAAAAGAGAATTGTCTATTTAAGAAACTTAGAATATGTATACCCTATATTAGACATTTAATAAAAGAATAAAAATAATTTTTAAATAGTTCAATTACTTTAAATATAATTAAGATGAAATGGGCTAATTGTTTCCCCTTTAGCTAATTTTTTTAATGATCTCCGGAATGATTTGTTACATAATCAACCGCCTCCTAATAATTTATGAATTGAATAGCTATATGCTTAACAATAATTTTTTAGAATATCACAAACATTTTATGATTTTGACACGTGACAAGGATAAAAATTCGTACATAAAATTGTTCATAAAAGTACAATTACATTCAAAGATCAGATTCTTTTGATTTAATCATATGTACTTTAAAATTTTTTGGTCAACAAAAATTTCAAAAGTTGTCCTATTTTATTTATTTTCCCGCTTAATAAAAGTACAAAATCTACGATTAATAAAGTCAATCAGTAAAATTTGTATGTACTCGTTTTTCTATTGTATACACTTAGCATTTAATTAAACTTTAAAAAATAAGAAATATTTATGTTTAAGTGTAATTGTTCTGTTTGGTTTTTTCTTGTACATATTATTTCTAATATAATAGAATATTCAGCATAAATTCATATTCCAAATTTATAAATTCTCATAAATATTTTTCTTTAGCAACACTTATTTAATCCACAGATTTAAATATCATTTGAAACAAATAAATCTATTTTTCTGTTAAATAACTGTTTTATATGAATTTTAAAAATCACATTTCTATACAAATACAGATAGAATATTTGAAACAGAAAATTATAAATTTATTTATAAAAATCACTTTATTAGTTTTCCTTTTCCCATGCTCCCCCTATTTTAAATGCTATAATCTTTTGTACAGTCTTTGTGATTATACAAGTGTTAAATGAATTTCGAGTCATCCCATAAGAATAACAAATATTAGGCGGATTTAAATTTATTTACATCACAGTTCATTATATATTAAATTTGTTTCCGTTGATAGTGTGTCAAAACAAAATCAAAAATTTTAAAATATCTAAATTTAGATGATTAACTTTATCATTTACCTTTTAAATTTAATTATTTTATTGAATGTACAAAGTGAAGGGAAATTAATTAAGGTTGAATTGAAAATCAAAGATGATTGGGAAGAAAAAAGAGAATTTATCTATTTGAAGAAGGTTGAAATTAAGGAACGTTTTGTGGCGAAAGTAATTGATAAGACAAATAATAAATATGATGGCTTTAATAAAAATATAGAAGGATATTTGCGTCCAATTTACCTAAATCTTGATAAAAATACATTTGTAGTTAAAATAAGTGATAGATCAAAATATATTCCTTCTGATCAATTAAAAAAGAAAAATTTGATTGAAATTACTAATAATGAGATAATTCAAAATTGTCTGCCTGGGCTTGGAAAAATGGTATATTTTTATTACTAGAATTTCCATTGCTTATGTCAAACTATCTAGCAAACAAAAAATTGATAATCCAATAAATGGAAAGCTTCTCTAATTTGTGTTAAATTTAAGGTACTTCGTAATAATAATTTTATTGGAAATATTAATTGTTATGAAACTTCAATATTGTACAACTGTGAAAATAATTTTAACCTAATTGGCGAAAATATAGAAAATTACAAAAACAAACTTTTATCAAGTTATTGGACGGAAATTAATTTAATTGTATATAAAATTGAATTGTTAATAAAACAAAAAGTTGAATATCCTAAGGAATTAGAAAGAAAAATTATTGACATTGGAAATACTATAAGTAAATCTATTTTAACTCTGTCTACCTTTCCATTTCATAAGTTTTTTTATAATAGGTGAAATAATTGAAGTAAATAAACGAAATTGTTTCAATTGTAGAAATACACAAACAAAGGTGTGGCATAGTGTACTAAAAGAACATTACTTGTGTAAAAAATGTGGCGAATATAAACACATATATGGAAAGTTTAGATCAAAGAAATTATGGTTTAAGACAAAAAAGGTTGCCTTTATCAATATTTGGGACGATTTTTAAAAATTCTTATCGGAATTCTTTAAATTAATCGATTACACAATTCTGAACTTACAGAAAGTTGTTTTTTCGAATGTCAAGGACTGATGGATATTTAAGCAAAATGCTTTTTATTTAACATAACTTACCATGCTTTATTTACCAACGTTAAATAACTTACCATTAATTAATTTAAAACCGTTCGTAAATGGTTTACTTTCCTATAAAACACGGTTTTGCCTAATTGTCATCTGATCTCACTTATAAAAATTTTATTTTCGTAAATCTATATGATTAAATAATAGAGAAAATTTATAAGGTTTAATGCCTTTTCTATAAATATTTAGATAACTCGAAATTGTTCTATTTGCGATGTTGATCATACATCACAATGGTACCGTTATTCAAAACCTGGACAGTATATATGTAAAGCTTGTTACCATAAACAGCATAGAATAAATAAATCAACTAGAAATACGAAAGCAGATGGTTTTTTTATTTAAAATTTAGTTTACTTTGATATTATAGATCGAAGTTAAAAGCGGCTGCAATTCGAGAAATTCGGAATTCACCCAACGATGAATGGATAAAAATGAGTATTGAATAATATAATCTTGTTATCCGATTTCAATTATATTATTTAATTTCCAACTTTGGCATTCTTTAAAACAATTCCCCTCTCCTTTATTAATAATTTCATTTATTCGATGCCTTTTCATTTATAATTATATTTTCCATCTTTCCATCCTTTTATTTTTGATAAATATGTATTGCCCAGGTTTTGAAAGGTCAACTCATCATTTCGTTTGCTTATTTCCATAAATATAATAATGACGATCAGCTTTAAATAAATTTTATTACAAGGGTATTATTTAGGATGCTTTCCGTATTGAAATTCGAGGTTGAATGGAGTTAATATTGACAAAACACTTGCTAAGAACAACTTGGTTATATTCTTTTCCATTTCCAATTTTCTCAGCTAAAGCTTCTCCAGAAACATATAAATCACCCCTATGGCCCTTTAAATCGCCAACGATGGCACAAACTTTAGTCTTGTCGTAAGGCATAAAAACAGTAGTTAAAACGCATTTGACTTCTAAAACGCATTTAATATTAATAAATAAAAATTATTAACTAACTATAGGGTGCCTCAAAAGTCTTTGCCCGCACATTTTTTAGCATAACTTTATTAAAACTTAATCAAATAATATAAAAATACAATCAAATAATAGAGAATTAAATGTAGAACAAAATAAATCAGATTTTTCGAAATACCTCCCTTTGGCTTTAAGATAGAGCCGCAAACGCAAACAAAAATTTTTGCAAAATTGCCGCACCTCCTTGGTTCCTCTTTTCAGATGCCAAAATTTTTATGAAAGAGACATGTGCGAATCGCAAAAATAACTGATGCTGGGCCTCAAAATCTCCTCTTTCTTATCCAGTTGTTAAGGATTTCCAATACCCATCCCTCGAAATGATATGGACTGTTATTTGCAAAACGATAAAAATTCCTTGATTTTTATGAATCCTTGGGTCAAAATAAATAAATACTTTGATCTACTCGAAATCCTTCAGTGTGTTTTAGAGCACTTCCTATACTTTTGGTATAGGAACTGGATCTATAAGTAGAATTCATCACCTGATAATAAGGCTAAAGTGATGCAAGGTTGTCTTGTTGCCAATTTTCTCGGTTTTAGTGTGCCTCTAAAATGGCTACCGTAAACACCGGGTTTGAAACCTTGGATTAATCTTTTTGATCAATTTTGGAGGCAACGTTCTTTGCTTAATAACCCCAAAGTTTGGAGTCACTCCGACAATCACTCGTTCAGAAATGGGAAAAAATTACACCATAATAGGTGCGGCAATTTTGCAAAAATTTTTGCTAACGTCTGCGCCTCTATCTTAAAGCCAAAGGGAGGTATTTCGAAAAATCCTGATATATTTTGTTCTCCATTTAATTCTCTATAATTTGATTGTATTTTTATATTATTTGATTAAGTTTTAATAAAGTTATGCTAAAAAATGTGCGGGCAAAGACTTTGAGGCACCCTGTATAAAATTCCCCTATCTTCATTTCAGTAAAACTGTCGACGCTTTTTACAAGCCAATAGTTTGACAAGATAAAAGCCTAGCATGAACTGAATATAGATAGAAGTAACATTCGTCTCAAATATTTCTAGATTATCATTAATTCAACGAAAAGTAATTAACGGGAATTGAAATCTACTGGAAATCAATGTGAAAATGGGATAATAGCCTGATGAATTTTCGGGCTTACAAAAATAAACAATCATCATCTATTTATGAATTAGTCTACACTTTATAGCCAATATTAAATATTATTTATTTTATTTAATTAATACCTTTCAAATTTAAATACAGTTGGATTCGAACCCAATTCTCTGCCAAAAAATATCCAGCAAGTCAATCAACTTAATCATTTAACCTCACACTTCTTTTAGAATAACAGAAAAATTCTATTTATTAAGAAAAAATTGAAAACTATATTTTGCCGAAAGTATTTTGTAATCCAAATGGCCGAAAAATCCCAAAAAATTCCATCATTAGGAGTGCAGATTTAGTGTTATAGTCGATTTTTGAAAGCCGTTAACTCATCAAAAACACCTTTATCGGTTTCAGTTTGGTAAACCAACCGCCAACAATCCTATTTCATTATTAACATTGAAAGTTATCAATTAATTCAAATAACAGTAATAAACAGGACTTGTTAACTATAGTTGACAGTTGTTGATGACATTGATAATTTTTTGGAAGCCGAGAATTTCTCAGGCTATATTTTCGTTTGTTCCCCCAATTTTTTAATCCTTTATTTTTAATAAATTTCTCAGGTATATTATAGTTAGAATTTTCTTGTGTGTTTATTTGCAGGAAATAAGCAGAGGTCCGAAATAAGCAGAGGTCCCGATTTTAACATCAACATCGGGAACGTTTGGGAACAGACCGGGAAATGTGAAAATGACTTGATAAAGGCAGGCCTTGGGTCTTGCAGTCTGCGGAAATTCTATTACTTTGTGGACAGTCCTAGTTCCGATCACTTTCTGAGCACTAACCGATGTCTGAGGGAAAAATAATTAAGAAAATCATCTTTTTCGATAACTAAAAAATGCGGCATAATATTTTATTTTGCAAAATTTTAAAGAAAATAATGATAAAAATGAATAAAAAATAAAATTTTAATTTTTTGTAGCACTCTGTTGTTGTTGTGAATTGGCCGTATTTGTAATTAATCTTGCAGTCAGGTCTTTCTGAAAAATAAATTTTATATCAAACAAAAGTCAGTCCTCACTAATAGATTCTTCCCTTGGACTGTACTGCTTTACAATGAGGGGCTTCGTATAATCAGGTGAAGTATTCTCTAAATATCCCGCTCAATCCTCCAAACAACCTGATATCCTTAATAATCCTAAACCATGATATAATGGGAATTGGAAGGATTAGGGAGGATATAAGTAGATGTGTCCTATAGCAAGAAATTTGACAGAATTCCAGATATTTGAAACGATTATAAGTGGAATTGAGGAGATATCAAAGGATTTGGAAGGAAAATTTTCGAATTTGATCAAATATTTGATAGATTTTGATTAAATTATTTGAACTAAGTTGCTCCGTTTATGAGGGAGCGTTTATAAGGGAGCCTTACTTACGAAACTGCCCTCTGACAAAAACGTTATCTGACGAAAAGTATCTCTGTAGATAATCTTGTACATGGAGGAATCTAAGAGTCATGTTCTCGAGAATAATTAGCCAAATTTAGAATTGACTCCCAAAAAATTATCTGCCAAACGCGGCGGAACAACTTATGATATGCAGATAATCCATTTCAGTATTAATTTTTTACAAAAATGCTCTTTAAAAAATATAATATTGTACAAATTAGAGTTGGGCTTATTATTCAATCCATTAACCAAATTTTAAAAATTGAGGTTGGGATTATCACTAATTAATCTAGTATGAGTGTATCTTATAGGTGAGGATTAGAGATCGGACATAAAAATCGTTTGGGGAGAGATCTCGGAGGGTCCCTGGGATGAGGACTATAAGATGTCATTGGAGAGGATACTGGGAAAGATGTTGGGTAGAGATTAGAACGGTGTTGGTGACGGGACTGTGAGGATCAAAAAAGATACTTATCTTCAAAAACCGAATTTTGAATAACAAAGATATCAGTTCGAAGGTCTCGTCTCAGTCCGTTCCCTATTGAGGACTGCCAATGATAAAAAAATATCAAAAAAGATATTTTATAAAAGAATTTAGGGAAAAAATTTTTTCGCGCGGTTTAGCTTATCTGTATTTTATACAAGAAAACTATCTACAAAAAAATTTTCAACCGAAATGGACCCTTTTCCATTGAGTTATATCGAAAAACCATGATGCCATCTTTTTGTTACGCAGTGTATCTACTGAAGGTCTGACACGAAGAAGCTGAAGGGACTTGTTTAATATTAAATTTGGTGAAGTAAATTTAATTTAACTTGCCTATTTTCCATTTGGATGTTCATTTTCTTTTTGAGTAGCATCTGTTTTATTTTTGGAAGTCAAAATAGTTTTTGACTAGATTTCATCCTAAAAAAGGCCCTACTAATATACTATGACCCAAATGTAATATAAATCGGGTCGGCACGATCCCTATGTAATTTGATATTAGCCATGTAAATCTCATGGCTCCCAAAAAATTATCCAACAATTCTTATCGTTGTTTTCCAATTTTTCCTAACACCTAATTATTAAACAAAAACGGCCATCAGTATGTCAAATGCATAATTCACTTAATATTCAATTTGGTAGGAAAAATTCAATATAGATTGATTAAATCTAACAAGAATATGCAAATCTGATTTGATGGGAATAAATTTTTTGGAAGTCAAAGGAATTTTGACTAAAATATTAAGAAAGAGTTTACATATAGTTTATCGTATTATATCTTATGGTATATTAATAGGGTACAATTAGTCTTGGTAATTTTAATATAGGTAAGTATGCCGCCATCAGTATACCGCTTACAATATTCACTTAATATTTAATTTAGTAAGAAAAATTCTGTTTAAATAGCTTAGATCTATCATCTCATACATAAATCATTCAAAAGCTATTACAAGTTTAAAAGCTAATTTTATCGTTGCTTGCTGAAAAACGTTCAGCATCCAAAAATATTATCAAAATATAACACTATTTATTATAGTGTTACATGTTTTTTACTAGAGCAACAATTTGTAACGGGAAAGTTCCAAACATTCTCTGGGACCGGTTCCAGTTCTGGAACTGCTTCTTGAATTTAATCGGTTCCAGTTCCGGTCCTATAATCTCTTTTTTAGCCAGTTCCAGACCTAACCGGTTCCACTGTTCCAGTTCCCACGGTTTCAGTTGCGGAACTGGAACTTTCCCATGACTAGTAACGATAAGTCATATTTAGCCTAAGCATAATAGGCTTCCAAAAAATGATAAATTCGCCTAGCGGAACCCCCCTCATAATTTATAAATCGACACATCTATAATTTGTGAATTAATAATTAATTTCATAACTTTCAAAAATAGATAAAAATGGTTGTCTGGTTTTGGATAATACATTATCCGTTAAAAAAATAAATTAGCCTATTTAAAAAGGCTTCCAAAAATAAGATCAAATCTTTCGGGAGATCATCATTATTTGGACAATAATAACCCTTACTATTTAACAGACTAAATTAAATTAAAATATATTTTGTATTCAACTTTTAGGCCTGTTTGAGTAAGCCATTATGAATTTATCCCTAATCACCAACAACATTTATGAACTCGACTTTCTCATCACCTTTATTTTCGTGAGAGCCAACCTACGATTAAAGCAGGGCTCGGATCGACAAAATGCTAATCAAAAGTACAAAAATCATGATTCCAAAGTACATAGGGACAAAATTTCCAAAATTAAAGTACAACCCCAATTAAATTAGAAAATATTTAATCGTGCTCAAATCTTTTATATTTCTTACCTAAATGAATCTTTTCTAATAATTTCTCGTTTCCACTGAGCATTTTGTGCATTTCAGTGCATGACATGTCAAAATTCGCTTACAGACGAAATAAAGCCCTGACAGTCTTAACCTCAAGCAAGTTACTTTCTTTCGACTATTTTCAGCGCCGCAGGCGAAAATTTGGAAAATTTCGGGGTTCTTAAGACAGATTTCTCCCTTTTTTAGCGCCGCAGGCGAAAATTTCTAGAATTTTGGAAGGCCGTAGATAAAAAAATTCACTTTTTCAGCGCCGCAGGTGAAAATTTTTTGAAATTTGGAGCCCAAGAAGCCAGATTTCTTCCTTTTTCAGCGCCGCAAGCGAAAAAGGTAGGCTTTCAAAAAATGATACATTCGCTGTGCAGACGCCGCCACCTCATCATTTAACAAATAGACACACCTATAATTCTTGAATTAATAATTAATTAATAATTAACATACCTTTCAAAAATAGATAAAAATGGTTGCCTGGTTTTGGTTAATTCGTTATCCTATTTAAAAAATATTGTATACGATATTCTCATGCTGTGGAAAAATTGTTTGGATGGGAGATGGAATTGAACCATCATGGAATGAGCCCAGACCGAAGCACAACCGACTGTGCCACCATCCAATCCAATGCTGGGTTATTTATTTTCATTATGTTCTTTCTGCAAGTGCGGACACAACAAAAAATAAATTAGCCTTTTTAAAAGAGGCTTCCAAAAATAACATAAGTTCCGTCAAATTCACTTCACTATCTGGGGCATAATACCCTTACTATTTACTAGCCTAAATTAAATTAAAGTATATCTTTTATTTTACATTTCAGTTATGTTAGAGTAAGCCATTATTAATTTATCCATTATCACCAACAACATATTCGGAGTTAAGTTTTTAATAAATTGGCTAAGAACATGGTAGTAGCTCCCAAAGATGCCAGTAAAGTTATCGAAAACTAGATTACAATTCTATTTTTAAACAGATAATAATCCTACAATCGTAGGTTGGCCCTTGCGCAAATAAAGGTTTCTCGAGGAAATGAGAATTTCATTAAATTAAACAATCTCCTGGCTCCCGAATATGTTTATGTACATACACAAAATTGAACACATCTTGCGATAAACTAGCATTAGACGTTATAGTTATATATTTTTAGTTGAAATGCCCAACTTCCAAAAAATTATCCAAAACAACTGCTCAACAAACGCTTAGATTACAATCAAGTTTTTAAACATTTAACTAAGTTAATTAAAATATATCTATTTTATAAATTCTGAGGTATCTGAAATACTCTGGGAGAATCTCCCTACAAGTTCTCAAATGTGTCCGCAACTTTTTTCGCACTTCCCTCTTTTACTCATAAAGATTAAAAATGTTAAATGATTGATAAATGTAAAAGATTAATTTAGATAAAGCAGTTAGTATCAGAAATTAGTTATTTTTATGTTGTTTTGAAATTTGATTTTTAATTTTTGTATGAAAACTGAAGAAGAAACTGACTTCCACAAACTTAAGAAGATGCAATTCAATTTCTACAGTCAAAAAATATTAGTTACCCATATTAGTTGGAGAACCCAACTTACAAAAAATAAACTTATTCTGTAGGAATTAAAAATAAGGTACTATTCGACTTTGATAATTTCCCCAATTTAAATTAAAAATTCTATCATTTTGTAAATTCGAATCTGCTTCGTAATAAGTAAAGCTAAGATAGTCGTGACCGGACAATCCGTCAGCGGACAATCCGGCAGTGGAAAATCCGTCAGTGGACAATCCGTCATTGGACGGACAATCCGTCAGTGGACTATCCGTCAGTAAACAAATTTGTAATTCCTACCCATACCTAAAATATTACGGCAAAATTTTTCATTTTATCGTGTAGGGGATTTCAAGGGATATCGAAAATTCAAAGATTAATAAGGAAATCGGCAGATTTGCTGGATTAAAAGGATATCAGTGGATTTGAAAGATATTATGCAATTTGGTTCAATTAAGCGAATGTCGATGGATTTAGAAAGATATAGAGGATTTGGATGGAGAAGGATATAGGGGATTTGGATTAACGTATGGGATTATATTGGATTTGGATGAATATCGTAGGATTGTGGGAAATAATGAATAAGAGAGGTTGTTTATAGATCGATATCATGGAACAAACTCCAAATCTTCTTAATCCGCCTATATCCCTTGATATCCCACTTAATTTCCAAAATCCATTTAATCTCTCAAATTTCTCATAACCACCATAATACAGCAAAACTTTTATATTCCTCTTAATCCCACACTGGCTTATAAAATTAAGATAAATGTAGGATAGCAACCCGACTCTTCGGGGGCGAGTGTGTCGGGGAGCCAGCCCAAGGAGCCAGCTTTCCTATTAATTTGATAGTGGTACATAGTAGAGATCGGAATTTTGTACCGTGCCGTATTTTGTGCCAAATTCTTTTCCGTATTCCGTACCGTATTTCAAAATTTTACCATTCCATAAAACGGTAAGGAATACCGAAAAATACCGATAAAAATTTATCAATATTCCGTATTACACATTGTACATTTCTAAGTATGTATTAATTGAAATTTAGCTTTTTTAATTGAAATTTAATTTTGAAATTTAGCTTAAAAATAAATAATAAATAAATATATATTTCTAAAAAATATTTCAAAATATTTAAAACTAATATTATTAAACGAGTCATTTTAAAAAAAAGTACAACTGCTTTTTTTCATACCGCCGACTGGCAAAATAAATAAAAAATAAAGTACAATTTCAAAATATTTAATGGCATGCGGACTAATCATATGAATTTTCCATTAAATATAAAGTGCAAATATTTATTTTTAATGTCTTATATACATATTTCAAAATAAATAAAGGCAGTCGTTAAATAAAGCTATTTAATTTAAATAAAGCTATTTAATTTATATTAAAAATATAGACAAAACCCCATGTAAAATAATTTTTTGAAGCTTTTAATTAAGACTATTTAAAAATATGATACTATATGAATAACAAAATTCGGCATTTGGGTTGAATTAGAAGCAACTTGAAGTGTGTGCTCCCATATTTATTATATAATATTAAGAAAAAAGTAACCACGTTCTCAAGTTATCGGCCATGTTGTAAATAAATTTTTTAAATTTCAGATGATAAAATTAAATTTTATAATTCTCATTTATTTAATTATATTATTGAAAATTCAATGCCTCGGGAGACATATTATGTAGAAGTGAAAATTATAGATGATTGGAAAGAAAAAAGAGAATTTATCTATTTAAAATATGTTGAAATAAAGGATCGTTTTGTAATGAAAACTATTGGTAAACAAAATAATCAACACGATAGTTTAAATAAAAATATAGAAGAATATTTGCGTCCAATTGACTTAAATCTAGATAAAAATATGTTTGAAGTTGAAATAAGTGATAGATCAGATTATATTCCATCTGATCAATTAAAAAAGAAAATTTTGATTGAAATTACTAATAATGAAATAATTCAAAACTTTATGCCTGGGTTTGAAAAAATGGTATATTTTTTAATAGAATTTGCATTCCAAAGTGTCACAACAAGCTAGGAAAGAAAAAGTAACAGCAATTAAACTACTACTAGTCTGCTATAACTACTCTAATTTTTAATAAATTTAAGGTACTCCGAAATAATAAATTTATTGAAAATAATAAATATTATGAAACTTCGATATTGTACAAGAGTGAAAAGAATAATAATTTTGACTTAATTGAAGAAAATATAAAAGATTACAAAAACAAAATTTTATCAAGTTATTGGTCGGAAATTAATTTAATTATATAAAATTGAATTGTTACAAAAACAAAATGTTGAAAATACGAAAGAATTAGAAAGCAGGATTATTTATGTTGCCAATAAAATAAGTAAATAGTGTTTTAATTTTTAATTAACTATGTCTAAAAATAGAAATATCACTCTTTATTATTATAGGAGAAATAATTGAAGGAAATAAACTAAACTGTTTCAATTGTAAAGTCACACAAACAAAACATTGGTATAGATTCCTAAAAGAACCTTATTTGTGTCAGTCATGTCACGAGTATAAAATATATAATGGCAAAATGAGACCAGAAGGAAGTATTTATCAAAATAAAATGGTTTAATTTATTAAATTATAATTAACAATGCTTTTAAAATGTATATGAGAGGTTTTATATTTCTAGCATATTTTAAGAAATTATTAGGGATCTGCTTATGTATATGGATTTTAATATTTTACTATTACAAGAACATTACTTTTGGCATTTGTAGGAAATGTAAACTTAGACCAAAAAAAGAATTATTTAGAAGCTACCCTTGGCAAAACCAGTTAGTAGAAAATTAAAAAATAGCTTAAAAATTTAATCTGATGTGTGAACTATTATCTACTCCTTTATTATAAATATTTTAGCGGGTCAAAGATCGAAAATGTTTCACTTGCGGAGCAACAAAAACATCACAATGGTACCGTCATTCAGAACCTGAACACCATATTTGTGGTACATGTTACAAAAGACAACAAAGAATAAATAAAAAGACAAATAAAAATCAAACATAACAGGAATCGAATAAATAGTATTTAAATGATTATGATTTTATAGCTTTAATTTTCTGAGTTCATTGAACAAATGATAAAACAATGTAAGATATGATCTATGTAATTTCAATCAAAAACAAACATCTTTAATTGTCAACAAAATAAATATTAAATTCATATGTTCACTTTTATTATTTTATTTATTTTATGAATTTATTATTTTATTTATTTTATGAATAAAATTTATAAATATAATTTATAAATATAATTTTTTAATATAAAGACATAGACGGTAAATGAATACTTTTCTTTTGGTCATGTAGTATGGTTGTCATTTTTTAAATCTCGATAGAATTCAAATAGAGGATAACATAGGATATCTTTGTGGGGATTGAGAAGGATTTAGGAGATCTCACTATCTAACTCCTCTTAGTTAACTAAACTTTTCATTGACTTATTAGTAGAGCTGTGATTTTTATGCAAATGCATATTTTTTTTGCAAACTTGGCATGATGTATAATGCACAAAAAACACTGTTTCCGCATGTTTTGCAAACTCTAGAGGGGGTTTCTATTTGCATATAATGCATATTTTTGCATATTTCAGACTTTGGTGCATAATGCATATTTTACTGCATATTTTGAGGGTTTTTGGGAAAATATCGCGAAAATTGGAAAATTTTGGAAAAAATTTATAAAAATTAAGAATTTTGTAAAAAAAATTTTTTTTGTTTTTTGGACGCGATCCAAAAATGTCCCACCCCAAAATGTCACATCGCCAAAAGCTTCATATCAAAATGTCCAATAGTGTAAAAATATTCAATTTGCTGAATAATACATATAAATTGGGAGTAATATTAGTAAAAATAGGTGTTTGAATGTTTTTGACTAAAAAAATGTAAAATTTCTAGGTATAAATTGTATTTTTCATGCATATTTTCGTAAATATTTTGGGTTTCTTGCATATTTTTGTGCATATTTCGGCAATTTTTTATGCATATTATAGTGCATATTTTGCATTTTTAATGCATAAAATTCACAGCTCTACTTATTATAATCAGTCTAAGCGTTGCTTGACTTCCAAAAATATTAACACACTCGCTAGAGTAATGCAACTACAAATATTCTTTAAATTATTAATGCTTTTATATCAATTAAAAATAAAAAAATATATATTTTTGAATTATTCTGAAATTAATGGGCATATATTTAATTAAAAGTATACTGTAGTTGTTAATGTTCTCGGAAACTGTTATGTATCATCTTGCGGTTGTCCGATACTAACAGAAAGACTAACTAACAAGGTTTATCACAAAGCAACAATACAATATAATAAGCGAGACTATGCGCTGGAGTAGAATACTAGCTTTGACTACAGACTAGGACTGACTAACTGGCGACTCCCAGACTACATTTTATACTAAGCGCGCCACCCTAATAGAAACTAGGTATAATTATTTTTGTAAATTAGAAAATCTGTTCTTCGCCAATAAAACATTTATTAGTTGGTTTTACCAACTTCCAAAAAATTTCAGATTACAAATGGCTCCGTGGTTGGGTTAAGTCTATATTTATCCCTCCATTATTTGATTTAACTTAAAATATTATATATTATTCTGTTTTTATCTCACTGTTAGTAAAAACGAATGGGCATAGCTGGAAAATGTCCAAGCATTGCTTGACTTGAAAAAATATAACATGCTTAGAGATGGGGATCGCTGGAAAATGTCGGTAAAGCGACATCACTGGTCGGTTACCTCAACAGTAATTAAGACAAAAAAATGTGATGTTTTCTTGGTTTTGAGACAGTTTTTGAGACTTTATGTGATTGCATCTTAGCTTTGAGCGGGGTTAACTAAATAGTTATGTGTCAATCTTTTCTGTTTGGAATTTAAAACTCCGGCCGGACGTACGTTTTACCTCACGCTCGGGAATGAAAATGTATCTAAAATCGGAGTACTGTCAGGCTTATGAGCATATAAAAGCCAAAACGAGCGCCAATCTACCCAAAAATATAAATTTTTTATTTTTGATGGTCATTTAAGCATTGTTAATTCGAAAGAAACTTGCGTTTCTCCTGCCACATGTTCGTATTTTTGTAAGTCAAGCAATGCTTAGACTAATTATAATGTTGCTAAGCAAAGGTAAAGCTAAATATGATAGGAATTGAACCGAAAACTGTAGCTGTAGCCTATACGCAACAGACTATCTATATCTGCTAGTTACACTGCCAACATTGTAACCTTCTAAACCAGCCAAATGATATATCGTTCAAAAGCCCTTATAAAACTGAGTCTAAAAATATTTTTTTCAAAATTTCTTGGCTAATATCGACCAAGTTATCAGGTCTTGAAAAGTAAGTTGGAGCAGCACCGGACAGGCAATTAAGGGTTGTTGTTAAGACAAAACTTCACATTTTTAGATATCTCGGCATCGGGAAGAATCTCAACAAAAATTAATTGACTGCTAATATGCAGTCATCCAAAAAATATTATTGCAAATCAATTGGAATGACAAATCAAGGATTTTGATACTCCTTTTTAAGAAACTTTTAAATAAATAATTTAATATTAAACACATTTTTAAATTTATTTTTTGACCCGTGGATTATTTTGCGGTTTCGTTTAAAGTTATTAATTTATTTATTAATTTTGAGATAAGAGATGATTTAAATTCAAAAGAAATTGTACCTTAACTTGAAAATTTCTATTTTTTGGAAGCCAAGCAACGCTTAGGCTACATTTGACGATATATTCGGGTCTGTAATTTAAATCACTTTATGCGTTACATATTTTGATTCCAACTCAAGAAAAATTTGTACAAGTGTTGTGTATGGGCGTCAGCCTTAAAGTGTTTACTATAAAGCCAGTCGATAGTTAATTCGCGGTCTCAGTTTTAGTATTCTTCCTACCACAACCTTCATCTTCATTGTATTTTCGTGTGCGATAAACTTCTGTTATTTTCCTCTACGTAAGCGGGGTCGTAACGACAAAAAGTAGATTTAAAGCAAAGATTAAAAATATTAATGTTAGGAGACTCAGAAATATTCCTGAAATAAAATTATATATTCATAAGTTATTTAGCTATAAACATTGTTCAAGCTCCCAAAAAATTAATAACGGTGGCAGAAGACACTATTCTTCCGAACATCTACAAGATTATCTTTCCAGATTTTATAAAAATAGAAATCAAATAAATTACATTAAATTAGACCCATGGCGGTAACGTACTACCGACGGTATTTATCGGTATTTTTAGGTATTCATTACCGTTTTACCTGGCCTCGTTGGGAATTGTAAAGCTAATGCTCTTGTAATTCGTGTAAAGCACATAGCTATTTAATTCCTAAGGCTCTGCAGTAGGCGTCGTGTAATGGCTAACACATCAGTCCGGTCTACTGAAGATGCTGGTTCCCTCCAGCCGCTGATTAACCTATTACGCTAGCTATTGTTTAATATATAATAATAAATTATTTGGATTTTAAAATTAGATTTTAATAAATTTAGTCAACATAATCAGTTTGAGGCTCTTAATTTTTTGGATGCTGGAAATTTCTCTTTTTTAGCAAATTTGTGTTTTTGCCTTCTTTTTCTATCAAATAAGAAAATTAATTTTCTTAAGCATTTGTAAAAAATTTTTGAACAGTATGTAATTTTTAATATTTTGTTTTCATAAATTACATCGCTATTTTGTTTTTGCCGAATTCGTTCGTTCGTCATGCTCTAATTTTTTGGAAGATGAAGGTTATTCAGCTTGGGTACTTGTGCCGAAAGCTTTTTTCGGTACCAACTACAGGCAAGTACCAAAAATCCTAACAAATATCAAAGTATATTTATTCAATTCGTATCAGTAATGGTCATACTGTAGAGGCGTCCAAGACTCTTAGACTTGACTTCTTGTTTTTTTTCGGTCTTGGGCTTGGAAAATTTTCGTTCTCGGACCTCTCTAGTATACTGACTGCGCAAAGGCGTGTTAGATTCTTTTGACATTCCTTTTTTGCCTATAAGGAATTAAGTGTTAGAGACATACTTTCACTTCACTGTGCAAACAAAGATATTAGCAAAAATTCAAATTTATTGTTTCGAGTTTGGAAAAAATTATTTTAATTTTCAAAAAAGAAAATTTTAGCATTTTATCATATCATTCCGTTAAAAATTAAATTTAATTTTCTTCCATCAAAATAAATTACATTGAATATTTCTGCGTCCATTCACGAACCTTAACATTGTAAGCAGTATGGTCTCTTACGTATAAATCGGCAGCTTCCCGATTCATCGGACTTCTTGGGTTTGGATCGTCGAATAGAGAGCAGATTGAAAGCAAAACTGAAAATTGAAATAATAGATACTTTGTAAAAAAATTGTGATTTGACTGTAGGTTAATCACATGGCTTCGATATGTGCGGATATTTCATGTTTTTTGGGGTGGAATTGAGACAAAATAGGTGTGGAATTTCTTGACAGGTCGATGAAGATTATTTTTAAAATCCTTTTTTGCGGATTTTTTAACAAGAAAGATTTTTAAAATTTGAGCTTGAAACACTGATTACCCAGTTATATCAACCCTGTTACCAATTTTTAAAAAAGTCGCTTTACGAAACGACTTCGACTATCATCTTGTAAATAATAGTGAGAATTAATTCAGGCATAATTGCACAATATTAATTTATTTAAATAAAGTTTGATTTATGCATTAATTAAACATAAAACGTTATTTAGCAGCCTGTTCAAGTGCTTCATTTTTTGCCAGCCAAGCAATGCTTAGGCCTATATTTGCTATAAACCCCACTAAAATTCCTTGTTAAAAAGTTGCCAATCATCACCCGTACTTACATATGATTAAAAAACACCATTAAGTTTTTCACAAAAAAGGTCGATTTATGTCAATATTATTGGGGCCATTAAACTTATGTAAGTACAATACCCAGTTTCAGTACCCCTCCCAGAGGGACGTTTTTTAGTCCTGACACGGATTCCCTTGTTCCCAAAATTACCTTTAGAAATAGTCAAAGCCGGCGTCCATTTATGTTGAAGAATGTCCAAACAAATGCATCCCTCATTGTCAATATTTGGATGGTAAATCTGTGTTTTGAAGCTAATCTGTGGCGGTTTAAACGGGTAATCTTGCGGAAAGTTAATGTTTAAGTAAAACACTCCTCCTTGATAAGGCGAATTTGTAGAGATGTGCGAGACTCTTGGTCTTGGTCTTGGAACCAAGACTTTTCTTGGTTTTTTTTCGGTCTTGGTCTTGGTCTTGGGGTGTTTGTCTTGGTCTTGTCTTGGTTTTATTTTTTGGTCTTGATTTTTTGGCCTCTTTGGATCTACTGATTGGCCTTCCAAAATCCTCAAAATTTTCGCCTGCGGCGCTGAAAAAGTGAATTTTTTTGGCCTACCGCCTTCTAAAATTCATAAAATTTTCGCCTGCGGCGCAGGAAAAGGAAGATTTTTGGCTTCTTGGCCTTAATAATTCCCAAAATTTTCGCCTGCGGCGCTAGAAAAGGAAGAATTCTGGCTTCTTAGCCTTCCAACATTTTCGAAATTTTCGCCTGCTAATATCCCCCTTAACTAAATAATCCACCCAAATCCTCTTAAATAATATATCTCATTGATTTTCCACCCGGATAAATTCACCAAAATTCTTTGAATTTCGGATAAATTCTTTGAATTTCGCATAGATTTTTCGAAATTATAGGTGATTGTGCTGAAGTTGACTGTGATCGTGTCAAAATAACAAAAAATAAACCAAAAATTTGACCTATGGCACCTAAAAATTGTCTCGAGTTTTGTATAATTTTTGGTCTTGAGTCTTGGAGTTTTGGTCTTGGTCTTGAGTCTTGATCTTGGAAAAATTTTTGTCTTGGGTCTTGAGTCTTGAGTCTTGGAAAAATTTCGGTCTCGCACATCTCTACGAATTTGGATGCCCAGTAATGGTTGCTTGCCAATTCCAGAGGTCCTCCCCGATTGGGCCTGCATTACACAAAGTTGGAGGTTCTTTTCCAAAGTCGACAAGCTCCTGAAAGAAAAAAAATTTTTCTGTAACATCCAGGGTGGCCCCTTCCTAAACACTAAAATAGGGCGCAGCCACTCAAAAATAGGGCAAATATAGGGCATAGCTTTAAAAGCTTAAACATAATTAAAATTTAAAATAAAGCGAAAATTTTGGAAGGCCAAGAAGCCACATTTCACCCATCTTTAGCGCTGCAGGCAAAAATTTTGAGGATTTTGGGAGGCTAGAAGCCAAATTTCTTTCATTTTTGCGCCGCGGGCAAAAATTTTGAAGATTTTGGAAGGCCAGGAAGTTAGAAATCCTTCATTTTTACCACTTTTTAAACAAAATCCGAAGAATTTTTTAAATTTTACAAGATTGTAAAAATAGGGCAAAAATATGGCAAATGAGAAAATAGGGAGAAAATAGGGCGAAAAGGTTAAAAATAGGGAAAATCCTCTAGAAATAGGGTAAAAGGGCCACCCTGGTAACATCAATACACCTTAAGACAAAGACTTGACCCCAAGACTCAAGACAATTTTTTGGTGCTTTAGAGTAAATGCTTGTTTGGTTTTTTTGTCATTATGCACGAGCACCTATAATTTTAAATAATCTATAGAACATACATAAATAAAAACTAGAAGAAAAAATACTGAGATTTGGCGCCGCAGGCGAAAATTTTTAGAATTTTGTAGGGTCAACAAATAGTGTTGTCGGTCCTTGGAAATTCTTCGGCCAGACCAAGACCCAACCTGAAATAACCCAAGAAAAGTCTTGAGTCAAAACTCTAGACCAAGAGTCTTGGAAGTATCTAATCATAGAAGAAAAATACTTAAAAACCAACCTTATGAATTCGCTTCAATGCCATTTGATAAAAATTTAACTTTAGATAGGTAAAAAAATATTTTAAAATCTAAAATTAATTTAAAATTAAAATTTAATTGAAAATAAAAAAATTTTAATCGAGGAACAAGATATACGCCAATATTTTCTCCTGGTCTCCAAACGCCAATTTTTCAAATTTTAAAAATTAAAATTTTTCAGTATGCTTAATATCAAATAAAAAATTTGATAAAATGTTAAATTTTGATGCAGGGAATTAGTACTTAATACTATTTGGGAAATTAATGGCAATCCTGTATTATTTTTGGAGTCTTAGTTGCTACTAAGATTCTAATTCTAATTGAAATCATAATTTGAAACTGATAAAAATTAGGGCTCTACTCCAGTTTATGCGTCCAATCGACTTTTATGCGTCCAATGAAAGTTTATGCGTCCAATAAAAAGAAATTTGGATTTTTCTTGGTATTGCAAAGTTGGGGTATGGTTCCACAACATTTCTTCATGTTCAGGACCTACGCCCACTGGGTCTGGGACCGTTCCTTACCCTATCGCTCGAAATTTCGGAAAGTTATAGCCAATTTTTTAATATTTCAGAAAAACGATTTTAACTTTCAGAAATTTCGAGCGATAGGGTAAGTAACGGTCCCAGACCCAGTAGGCGTAAGTCCCGAACATGAAGAAATGTTGTGGAACCATACCCCAACTTTGCAATACCAAGAAAAATCCAAATTTCTTTTTATTGGACGCATAAACTTTCATTGGACGCATAAAAGTCGATTGGACGCATAAACTGGAGTAGAGCCAAAATTAGCTAAGTTTCTTATGGGTAATTTTTCAATTTTTTAACATCACATTATGACAACAAAAGCTCGGTTCATTGGCTGGAGCCTTGTCCTTTGTTTCTCCTTCTCTTTCTTCTTCTCCTTTTTCTAATTCAATTGTTCTAATCTTACCAACGCTTACTAACACATTAATCTTACAAACAATAGTATTGACTATTATTTGCAAAACGATAAAAACCCGTAGATTTTCGTGATCCTAGGGGCAAAATAAATATGCCAATATGGGAAATCCTAGCGATGTTAAAAAAGTGATTTGCGATATTTGACCGTTTTAGTTTATTGAAGATTTATTACAGAGAGAAATACAAAAGAAGCGAATGTTGAATGCTTTGAATAACACTGATACACAGACTGTCACTTGATTAAAGCTTTTATGTTTAACCATTAAACGGATATAAAACAAATCTCCATTACAAAGCAACAAAATGTTACAGAATATTTAATTTTTTTAATAATGTTTCTATAATTTATTATGTATTCAAGCAGCGAGTACTAGTTTTGTAGTCGCATTGCAATTTTATTTTTTGGAAGCTGAACTGTATTCAGCTATTAATTCTATAGAAAATCTCAAGGTTTAGTTGCTTGATCGGTCTTAAAAATATTAATTTTCTTATTATCTCGTCTATATTAATTTTCAATTTGTTTAATTAAAGTGTTGATTTGGAAATTAGCTTCTAATTTTTGGAATGCCAGAATGTATTCAGCTAATTAAATAAAGTATTTTTCGAATAAAAATCTACTTAATATATATTGTGAGATAACTCAACTTTAATAACGAATGTCAGGAAGAATATATTTGACATTTATGAAGCAGTTATTTTTATATTTTTGTAAGTCAAAATTTTAATTTGACTAATCTAACTCAAACACAATCATCAGCTGGCCTTATTGAATGGCCTTATGAATGGCCTAACCTAAATATTTGGCTACTAAATCTCCTCTTCGAATTCAATTGTAGTAATCTTACCAAACTTTTCACCCGCTATATTCTTCGCTGTCATTTGCAAAACGGTAAAAATTCGTTGATTTCGTGAATCCATGGGTCAAAATAAATATTGACTTTTATATACGGGAAATCCTAGCCACGTTAAAAATTATTTATGATGATATTTGTCCGTTTTAGTTTATTAATGATTTATCCACAGAGAAATACAAGAACACTAATATATAGACTAGCAGGATATACAAAAGATCTCCATTACAAAGCAATAAAATGTTACAAAATATTTATTTTTTAAAATAATGTTTCTATAATTCATTGTGTATTCAAGCAGCGAGTACTTTGCTCGTGTCGCAATGCGCATTAATTTTTTGGAAGCTGAACTGATTTCTTAGATTCAGCTAATAAAATGAAGTTAATTGTTAAGACAATAAATCGTCGATATCTTTTTTCGATAACAACGTTACTGCCGAAAAGAAACTAACGAATAACGAAATTTATCTATTCGTTACGGTAGAGGCTCATTGCTCGCATTCTTTCCTATTTGACTACAGTGAAGATTTAACCAGTCTTTTGGTGAAGCTGTCCTACTCTAATTTGCTCATAATTGTATTAGTTAGAAGCCATGTCTAGACTCAAGCAGAATCCGAAGCCGAAATGAATGGGCCTAGATGAAACGAATGGCGCAAGAGAAACGACTCCCGCGTATGTTGGAAGCCAGCTCGTACCAAAATTCGAGTGATAGCAAAATTAAAATTTATGAGCACTGGTTAGAACCAACTCTATTTGCACAATATTGTATTAATTAAAAACCATGCCTAAATAAACTGCAGAATATGGACCTAAGATTATGGAGAGTTTTCCGGGAGCTTTATTTTTTGGGAGCTAGTTTTACATTTAGCTAATTTATGCGATATATTTAAGCTTGAATATTTTAGATAAATCTCATTATTAGATACATTTTCTCCCGGCTAATTATTAGCTTAATTTATCCTAATATTGTTAGAAATAGTTGGCTAATAGTGTCTAACATAAAGGTTTATTCAACGGCTAAGAAAATATTTCCGTTAGATTCGTTGAGATATTAAAGTCTTTTTCGCTTTAGAAACCTCAAATTTAGTTTTGGTCTTTAAATAAAAATTAAAAGACAATTTTATTTAGTTATTGTAATAGTATTATCATTGCGCAACAACAAAATTGCCTGATCCAGATTTATAAATATGGTATTGAATTACCGTATTTTTTGTATTAGAGCCCCATGGGGCTCTATTTTTCAACTATCCTCCAAAGTGGGGCTATATTACAGCGTGGGGCTCTAATAGAGCGTGGGGCTCTATTTTTCAACCTATTCTTGAAAATAAGTAATAGGATTTTCAATTATACGGTTAACTATATTTATCCAATCAATTAAAGTTTAATCACAAAAGCAAATTTCAACATTGAGATATTTCCAAATATGATAGTCACGCGTGTACACTAAGGCGCGGTTAAGTGCATCTGAGTTAGATTTAAGGCCGAATTGGAATTTTAATTTGTGGAAGGTTCGAATCCTATCGAGCCTTTGAAGGTTCGATTCTATTTTTCTTCAGTCCGTACGTTTCAATCTCTCGTGAATATATTCCGGTTCAGTCCCATGAAAGGATATAGATGTGATTAAGAAGGTATTTCCATGTTGACTCCGGGCTCCGGGTGGAAAATCAATGGATAATATTATTTCGTTGATTCGTGCAGATTAAAGGGATATCGAGTGATAAGAGGAGTGAGAAGGATATCAAGGTATTAAGCGGGATTTGGGCAGATTATAGTTTTTTGGGCAGATAGAGTAACTCGAAAATGCTCAAACTCGACTTACTCTACTTTATTTCACAGACGAGTCAATTTATAAAATCGGGATTTGCATCTGGATCTGATGCACATAACAATCCCGATCTCGGCCTCGGGATTGGCCGTGATCGGGATCAGGATTTGAAAAACCCGGCTTACTCCCGCCCGATCCCGACCAAGATCCCGATCCCGCTGAACTCTAATCAATCTATGCCTCCAGTGACAGAACCTAACTGGAATGAACTGCTTTGATTTGACTGGAAATGATAGAAAAGGCTGTACAGTATTAAAAATAAATTTATTAACTTAGGTATGTGAAAATTTCATAAAGTGGGGCTTTATTACAGCGTGGGGCTCTAATACAGCGTGGGGCTCTATTTTTCAACTATCCTCCAAAGTGGGGCTTTATTACAGCGTGGGGCTCTAATACAGCGTGGGGCTCTAATACAAAAAATACGGTATCTGGGAGATTCAACTATTTTTGATCATTATTTTAAAAATATATATTAATTTATTAATTTGGAGTTATAAGTAAATTTGACCAAAGGGTAAAATATTTTTGCCGATAATAAAAATTTATTTTTGCAGGCCAAGCAGTGCTTAGGCTATTCTTGCAGGATGATTAAGCTTGTATCTTAACTCAGTATTAGGTTAACTCTCCTTCTACACACCTAAATTATGAAGAAGATATATGTATGCATTTTAAGTCAAAATTTTGCTGTTGAGGGTGGTTATGTTTTCACATCCACAATCTTAAGTTTATTAAGGATCTTATTGAGGCCATTTGGAGCAGGATAAGTCGTCTATTATAGTGAAGGAAACTCATGAATTATTTAATAAATTAGGAGCTCCCATTTTATAAATATTATAGAGATAATGATATATATAATTTTATTAATATTACTATAAAATAAATGTGATAGTACGATGTGATATTGTCGGAAGCTGTTGTCGAACTTGATGTATTTTTGGAAGATCTCAAAATCATGAGAACTAATAATTTTATTTTTTCTAGGGTTAGGATTTATATGGACTAACAATCGAAAAATATGGAAAATCGAATATTTATTGAAATTTGAAAATAATGACGAATTGATAGATATTTCATAACATACTTAAACTTAGGTAGATTCTCTTCAAGATTTGTCAGTATTGACAATACAAGAGAAAGTGTGAAAAGTGGCCGTGTGAAACTGTTATAAATATAGTAATCTTATCTTCTAGATTCAACTTTTCAACAACAATTTAAAAGATATTTTTTAATTTATAAATTTCATCATATAAGCAGTTTTAATTATGAGAGATAATGCTCGACTTAATTCCACATCTTATTATTTTTGTAAGTCAGGCAATACTTGGCTATTCTTGCGATATCTAGAATTGAGTTTGGGTGAATTGAGTAATTTTCGGTTCTGCTACACCACTCCCATATTTCCCAAATTATACATATTTCATATTTTTCCTTCATATGTACAGAATGGTCAGACTTTCTCCTTTCTAGGTAATTGAAAGGAAAACTGAGTAAAAATAATTTTTTTATCAATGTCTCTTAAGTGAATTAATAAAAGAGAAATTTACATATGAAGATAAAATATAACCTGCTAATATATATGAAGGATATGCAACCGTAAAGTACTACGAATTACTTCACGGAAACACTAATACGTATTCAGCATGAGTTAACTATTTGTTTGGTGCCTAGAGCTGCATATTAGTTGAATTTATTCATTCAACATCCAAAAAATTAAAGACAGGAATTAGAGATTAAATTGTTTATTTTTACACTGTTGGACATTTAGAACTGGGACGATATGGTTTTGTGACGTTTTGGGGTGCGGCGTTTTGTGTGTTGGACGAGATTTCCATTTTGTCAATTATCGACATTTTAAAAAGATTTACTCCATTTTTTTCAAAAAATGGTTAAAATGTCGAATAAATGGCAAAAAGAGTTGAATATATAGTTTATAATACAAAAATTGATAAGTAAATAGGTATTTTCTTGCTTTTACTTAATTTTATAGTCCTGATAACCTTTTTTACTTGACTTTTTTTGTGCCTTTTTTGGCTTTTTCGTGCCCATTTTAGGCGCCTATTTTACTTGCCTAACTATCACAGCTTTATTAATAAATTAATAGTTATATATAAGTAATAAACAAAAATATAACTAATTTATTACTGAAACACTAAACTATCTTGATTAATACATTTATAAAATTGAATATCACTGTTGCTTTTACTAAAATCGTTCTGTTATTTAATTTTAATAAATTATAACCAGAAATTTTTTTAATTTTCATTAATTTAAAAATAAATAAGGTAACATTTTATGTATTAAAAAAATACACATAGATGCGCGCATCAGGGATGTGCGCCAAAATTTTCGCGTGGCGCGCCAAACACCAAACGCCAATTTTTTCAATTTTCAAATCACGCCAAACGCCAGAACGCCAAAATCGGCCAAAAACGACGCCAAAACGCTCAAACGCCAAACGTCAAAACGCCAAAAAATTTATTCTACTAGGGCCCGAAAAATCCCTGTTTATCTCTTTTTAGCGCCGCAGGCGAAAATTTTTGAATTTTCACGACTTCCTGAAGCCAAAATTCATCCTTTTTTTAGCGCCTACACCCAAAATTATGGAAATTTGTTAAGAACAAGAGCAGAAATCCTACTTTTTGTAAAAAATTGCTAGAAAAATGGAAAAATCACAGCCCAAAATTGTAGGACATCGAAGGTTTAGACGTCCAGATATCCTCTTTGACCTCCCGAGTAAGGGAGTTAGAAAGGAGGAGGACATTAGTGGACTTTGGTAGATTAATAGGTAGATTTTTTTAAATCTATCGGAGAGAACAGGGACTTTCTTGGTTCCAGATACGTATTCGAAGCACTATAATGGTATTTAGATCAGAGCTTCCTTCTATTAGTGCTACATGCGAAAATTTCGTGATTTTTGGAAAGATAATAAGTAATTTCTTTCTTTTTTGTGCGCCGCAGGCGAAAATTTTAAAATTTTGAAGGCTGCAAGCAAAAAAATTTCATTTTTTTGAAAACACTTCCCCCATTTATTTGAAAAATTCCCATCATTAGGAGGTGTATAATTTTGGCGTTTTGGCGCGCCAAAAGATGAAAATCACGCCAAACGCCAGGACGCCAAAATCGGCCAAAAATCACGCCAAAACGCCACGCCAAAACGCCATGGCGCACATCCCTGGCGCGCATCAATCAAAGCACAAATTATTGAATAATTAAAACCCATGCAATATACTTAAAGTGCAATTATTAATTTCGAAAGGTCGTCTAAGTAAAAAATAAATAAATAATAAAGCGTATATTTTAAAATTTTTTTAATGTTTATCAAGTAAAAATGATAAAGTACTTTAACAATTTTGAAAGAATTGAAATTATTGAAGTATGTATTTCATCTGGAAACGTATTGTAGTACGTATTATTCTTCTTGAAAAAGTTTATCGGTTTTCTATTTTACTTTTTTTGTTGTAAAAAGTACAGCGCTTTTCACCAGAAAAGCCTTTTTTGCAAAATCTTTAGTAGACTACTTATGTTTTGAAATTTTTTCCTCATATAATTCCAAAATAAAATTTTTGACTTACACTTGACATTCACTCATTCAGAGCCTTGTTCATATCAACTTCATTTATGTTGGATATAACGAACTTCCAAAAAAATAGAAAAACACATGGAAAAACTTGGGAGTAAGTGAAGCTAATATTCTAAATTTAATAAAAATAATAAATTCAAATAATACATACTTTGCCCCAGACAGGAAATGTTGCCAAAATGGACTGTCTCAGACCGATATTCAGCCAAAATAAAGGCTCGTAAGGCCGACTATATAAAAATGGGACCAGAAATAACTGAGACAAAAATTGAAAGATAGAAGGGCTTTTATACTAAAAGAAAATAATCAATAAATTTAATATTAAACCCCTCCCCAGAATTTTTGACA
Organism: Meloidogyne enterolobii; assembly: GCA_963681835.1. Taxonomy (NCBI): domain Eukaryota; kingdom Metazoa; phylum Nematoda; class Chromadorea; order Rhabditida; family Meloidogynidae; genus Meloidogyne; species Meloidogyne enterolobii. The sequence continues at coordinate 3,398,687 of CAVMJV010000006.1, forward strand.
TGTTAAAGAAATATTCATCTTGAAACTTATTTTTGAGGTATTATTCTTCTTGAAAAAGTTTAGCAGTCTTCTACTTTGCATATTTTTCCTTTAGGAATATTCGAGAAAAAAATTACAATATTTCATTAAAATATGTTTAAAATCCTCAACATTTTAATTCAGTAAACAAACAAATTCTTTCAAAATTGTTAAAGTACTTTATCATTTTTACTTGATAAACATTAAAAAATTTTAAAATATACCGCTTTATTATTTATTTATTTTTTACTTAGGGGACCTTTCGAAATTAATAATTGCACTTTAAGTATATTGCCATTGGTATTTATTATTCGATAATTTGTGCTTTGATTGATGTGCGCATCTATGTGTATTTCTTTAATACCTAAAATTTTACCTTATTTATTTTTAAATTCATTGAGAAATTGAAAAAATTTATTTTTGTTATTTATTAAAATTCAATAACAGCGCGATTTTAGTAAAATCAACAGTGATATTCAATTTTAGGTTTATATTATTCAAGAAGTTTAAATAGCAGAGGGTAAGATTTTAACCCTCATCGGATGTTTGTTAAAATTGTACACGGATTTGTGGTTTCTATTGCCCGAGTAACTAACCCACATCTCAAGGTTACCCTTGGGTGGCGGAATTTTCATCTCTGAACTACCACCCACGTTCTAATATTACCGTCCATGTTGTAAATATTATATGGGGGTTCCTCATCGGATGAGGGTTCAAATTTTACACTCAGCTGCGGGTTCTAGTACCCGAGTAACTAACACACAACTCAAGGTTACGCTTGGGTGGCGTAGTTTTCGTCTCGGAACTACCATCCACGTTTTAATATTACCGACCAGTTTGTAAATACATTTTTTAAATTTCAGATGATTAAATTTAATTTTATCATTCTCATATATTTAATCATATTGTTGAAAATTCAATGCACCGGGAAACACATTCACGTTGAAGTGAAAATTAGAGATGATTGGGAAGAAAAACGAGAATTTATTTATTTAAAAAATATTGAAATTAGGGATCGTTTTGTAGTTAAAGTAATTGAAAAAAATAATAATCAACGTGATAGTTTTAATAAAAATATAGATGGATATTTGCGTTCAATTGACTTAAATCTAGACAAAAATATGTTCGAAGTTGAACTAAGTGATAAATCAAAATATATTCCTTCTGATAATTTAAAAAAGAAAATTTTGATTGAAATTACTAATAATGATATAATTCAAAATTTTATGCCTGGGTTTGAAAAAATGGTATATTTTTATTAATAGAATTTGCATTCCAAAGTGACAATACTAGCTAGCAAACGAAAAAATAACATCAAGAAAATGGAAATCTGGGCTATAACTATTGTAATTAATATAAATTTAAGGTACTTCGAAATAATAATTTTATTGAAAATAATAACTGTTATGATACTTCTATATTGAACAATAATGAAATGAATAATAATTTTAACTTAATTGAAAAAAATATAGAAAATTACAAAAACAAACTTTTATCAAGTTATTGGTCGGAAATTAATTTAATTGGAAATAAAGTTGAATTGCTAAAAAAACAAAGAGTAGAATATTCTAAAGAATTAGAAAGTAGAATTATTTACATCGGCACTGAAATAAGTAAATGGTTTTGAATATTTTATATGCTTATATGCCTAAAAATATATGTACATTATTTTTTATTATTATAGGAGAACTAATAAAAAGAAATAAACGAAAATGTTTCAATTGTAGAATTACAATTACCAGAAAATGCTATAGATATTTAAAAGGGCAGTATTTATGCAAATCATGTCACGATTATAAATTATATAATAGCAAAATGAGACCAGAAGGAAGTCATACTAAAATGGTTTAAATTTATTCATATTAAAAATAAAATGCTTTTAAAACATTATGAGTAGTTTAAATATTCCAGCACATCCTAAGAAATTATTACGGATCTCACTTATGCATATGGATTTTAATATTTTCTTAAGTATCTACTAGAACATTACATCTTACACTTGTAGGAAATGTAAACTTTAACAAAATGAAACAAGTTTGATAGATTATTTCGTTGAAAATTATAAAAATAGCTTTAAAAATTTTATCTGAGAAATAGTTTCAACACCTATTTTTGTAATTATTTTAGCGAATCACGAAAGATAGAAAATGTTTAACTTGCGGAGCAACAAAGACATCACATTGGTACCGTCATTCAATACCTAAAGAATATATATGCAAAAGTTGTTACAATAAACAAAAATTATAAACAAGAAAACAAATAAAAATAAAACAGACCAATAATCGAATAAATATTATTAAATTATTATGATTTTTTAACTTTATTTTTTGAATTATTGAACAAATTATAAACAATGTAAAATAGAACCTATCTAATATAGATTTTACATACTAGGTCAGACAAGCACCATCAAACGTCACAAACATTATTTTTTCATTCCCCACAAAGTATCAGCCAAAGCGAATTAATAATGGAATGATTAATTATCCTAATTATCGTGATTAATTACCCTTAAACACTTCCGAAAGAAAGGTGTTTGTGGCAAATATTAAAAAATACCACCTATAGGCTTAGATTTCATTGATGAGGGAGTTAGCGATTTTGATGTGTGAGCGATTAACTACTTGTTTTTTTGGATCCAATTTTTCAAAAACTTGCTACTAATTTCCAATGTTCAAATTTCCTGATACCGAAAAATGAACCAAATTAATTCGCCCGTGCAGGATCCCGTAACGGGATTTTTTCAAAAGATGGGGGGCCTCATTTTTATAGGGCCGGCCAGAGATTTCTTCCATTTTCAGCACCGCAGGCAAAATTAATGAGAATTTTGAAAGTCCAAACAGTAAATTTCATCCTTTTTTGCGCCGCATTCGAAAATTTTGGAAAATATGGAAGGCCAAGTCACCAGATTTCTCCCATTTTTTGGTAAAAATATTATCGAGTTTTTCTTTTCAGGCCTCATTTTTTCGGGCCGGCCCGACCGAGTCTTTTTCGGGCCAAAATTCAAGGCTCGACTCGATATTTCGGACCGGACCGAGCCGGCAACCCTATCTGCGATCAATAGAATACCTATATATCCAATGTAGCAATGTAGATCCTTCAATCTCAATTAATGTAAAAAATAATTTGTAACGATCGAATTCTAAGGAATTCAAACTTATTCACTTTCCCTGCAAGTATGCTAAATATTCTGTTAAATTAAAATATAATTAATACAAACAATTTTTAAAAGCTTTTACTGGATAAATTTTGTGATAATTAAATCTTCTCTTCTTTAATTTATTAAATTTCAAGCTCTTATTTGATTAAGTAAAGCGGTTGGTCCCGTTACCCAGTGCTTTTTTGTTTAGTTGATGTTATTCGCAGAGTCGCGCATGTAGCAATCATGTGTAAACTCCGCAGAGTATAGAAATAAGTTAATCGCACGCAGTGGGGGAATATAGGGAGAGCGCTCTTCCCTACAAGGATGAATTGGCTGGCCGGCAACTGTTTACAAAACAATTATTTCACCAAACACTCCAAATAGATAATTCTCATTAAATTAATTTTTTACATATACATATTTTTCTTTTTTACATATATTTGTCCTTTTTACATATATTTGTCTTTTGACTTTCACCACTATTAGTGTATTTTTTTACCGTGTGGTTGCACATAAATAAATTAATTAATTGAAATTTTTAATGCTTTTTAAAGAATAAAATATTAAAAAAATAAAATTAAATATTAAAATGAAAATCAAATCTTTAATAACATTTATTTTTGAAAATGAAAATTTATTTGCCTCATCATATCCAGCCCTAAACTAAAACCCACCCCTATGAAAATGCCGAGCCAGTCGCTAGCCCAACCAGATCAACATAACGAAGAATGGAAGCAATTATAAATATTTCTTTTTCTTTTCCTTTTTTCTTTTTCTTTAAATTTTTAAATTTATTTAAAAAATCGGGTAAGGCTAAGTTTACGGGTATAAATTTCGGGTTTTAACCAATTACGTGTTGTAAAAAATATCGGATACTGGTTTCGGGTTGGAAAATTTTCTTTTCGGGTATCGGGTAAAAAAACCGGTTCCGGGTTTCGGAAGCCAACACTGGTACTGAACCCGATAAATTTTTATCGGTATTTATCGGTATATGATTTTCGGTATTCCGTGCCGTTATACGGAGGGTAAAATTTTAAATTTAATCGGTATTATATGGTATTACGGTGCAGAATACGGTAATAAACAAAATTCCGGTCTTTATTAAGGACATACCGGATTATCTCTAATAGAAGCCCATCTCCAATAGAAGCCCATGCCCCAATAGAAGCCCACCCAGTGAGGGGTATTGAAAAATAAAAGCCCATGCCCTAATAGAAGCCCATCTGTTTTTTGAATGCCTATTTTTATATTACCCTTATTATAGTCGCCTAAAAGTATTGTAACGAAATTTCAATGACTTTAAATAGATAAAGAGGGATAGAATAGAAGCCCACTCAATGAGGGGTATTGAAAAATAGAAGCCCAGGGCTTGTATTAGAGACAATCCGACAATATATTAAAAAATGGATATCAGATAACGGAAACATTTTTCCTTAAGTCGCATTTTATTTATAAAACGTTTGGTGAAATAGAACGAAAGTTTTTGCAACAAAATATAGAACAAACAATTATTTCACCAAACACTCCAAGTACAAATTTTCATTAAATTTCACCACTATGCGTGTATTTTTTTATACCGTGTATTTGCTCATAAATAAAAAAATAAATAATATAATTGCAATTATATAATTTTTACAATTTAACTTTTATGAATTATAAATCAGAATTTTCATTATATTTTTATTTATTTAAACCTTTTCTTTTACATTTTTTGGGTTTTCCTTCTTTGTAGCTTTTTTTCTTTGTTTACTGCCACAGGCATTACATAAATAGTTTACTGTTTCTGTATGACGGCGCCAATATATTGTTTGTGTAACACCGCAGTTAAAACATTTTCGATCATCCTTAAATTACTAATGAGAATTTAGTTTTTATGTGATTTCAATTCAATGATAATTTTATTGGTTGACTTACTAAAAATTAGATTCCTCGGTACTATTCGTTTATATGCCTACACATTTAATTCTTCTTATTATTTTTCCTTTTTCAAGAATATTAAAAATGGTCAAAGGCAAATAATGCTAGGATTAAATTACCGTATTATCTTACTACGATGGCCCATCCAATAGAATGGCTCTTTGGAGTATGAATAAATAAATAAGCCGCCAATCCAACAGAGATTATCGGTAATTTAATCCTAGCCATTTATAATATTTTAGAAAAATGTGAAGAAAGTAAAATTAAGGTGTATAAATGCATAATACCATTTCCTACCATTTCCTTCAATACCTTTTCCTGCTATCTCTTCAAATCCCTGATATCTCCAATATCTATCACAAAAAAATCAAGGAATTCGGCTCGTTTAGGTTTAAATTATGAATGTGATTATGACATTTATTCGTTATGAAATCAAGGGAATTAGATCTTACCGATATCTAATAAAAAATTAACCTCTTTAATTTTAATAAATAAGCTTTTAGTTCTATGCTTCCCAAATTTTTTATTATAAGCACCACAAGTATGACATAAATAGTGTTCTTTGAGATACTTATCCCACCAAGTTTAATTTTTTATCACCACAATTGAAACAATCTCGCTCCTTCTTTTCAATATTTACTCCTATAAAAGTAAAATAAATTGTTATTTATTGGAGATTTTATTAGCTGTATAAGGAAATATGGATATCCTTACTATGTCAAATAACATAAAATTTTTATTTACTTATTTTATTTCCAATATCAATAATTCTGTTTTTTAATTCCTTTGGATATTCAACTTTTTGTTTTTCTAACAATTCAATTTTATATCCAATTAAATTAACTTCCGTCCAATAGCTTGATAAAAGTTTGTTTTTAAAGGATTCAATATTTTCTTTTAATAATTCTTTTTTATTTATTTTTGATTTTTCTAAACTCTCATCTAATATAGAAGTTTCATAATATCTATTCTTCTTATTAATAAATTCAGTAAATCTGAGCACCTTGTATAAATAAATTAATATCAAGGTTAGATGCTTAATTATTGAACACTTCCTTGATATACCCCCTTAATTTAGTCTCAGTTATTCCTTGATTTTTTATTTCTAAATTATCTGGTCAAGCATTATTTTCTACCTATTTTCATGGGAAAAATTAATAATTGACACAGAGAAAGCAAGAACAACTTAGCATCAAAGAGTGCTGACCAAATTTGGAAACAAGTAAAATAATTTCTTATTATTATGATTTTTAGACTTGTTATTCAAGTAACCTGTTTTTCAGATTCAGGATTAATATTTTGAAGTATTTTATTTTTCGCAATATTAATTAAAATTTTTCTTTTTAATTGTTCAGAGTATTCTGATCTATGATCTATTTCAACATTAAATTCATTTTCTTCACGGTTTAAGTCAATTTGACGCAAAAATCCCTCAATATTATAATTATAGCTAGCGACATAATGATTAATATGTTTTTCAATTTTTTCCAATGCAAAACGCTCTTCTAATTCAACATTTTTTAAATAAATAAATTCTCTTTTTTCTTTCCAATCGTCTTTGATTTTTACTTGAATATTCACTTTCCTTCCATCACATTTAATATTCAATAGGGAAAGTAAATATAAACAAGAAGCAATAATCAATTTAATCATCTAAATTTTAATATTAAAAATATGGTTATTGTTATTCAAAGTCCTTATTTTAATAAAAACGCGAGAATAATTATTGAAATAAAAGTTTCAACGTCTTTTGAGATATAGTTTGATGATATTTATTAAAAATAAGTAAAGCAGCTAAGTCAGAAATATAGAAATATAAATAACTTTTCAATAGATTTCGACTCATAATTTCATAAACGATGAATATTGGAATAATTAGAATAACCATTGTTTAAAATCCAGGGTTAATGAGAGACCCTATAATAAATAGTGTATTATTTTGGCATTTTAATCGAATTCTAAAGGCAAAGGAGCTGTTTCGAAATTTCGATTTTCTATAGTTAATCAACGATTTTAAACAACCACAAGGCATTAAAAGATACAAAAGTAAATAAACTACAATAATTTAATTGACGAATATTATTAAAAGTGCAATTGGCAAAAAGTGCAATTTTAAAGTCAATTCAGTGAAAAACAAATAAATAAAAATAAACATAAAAACTTAAAATAAATTTAGAGAATGCTAAATTCCCGACTATTTATTATATTGTATGTCCCGGACTCGTTATTTTATTTTACTAAGTCTCGACCCGGAATTATTTCACATTATTATTTCTATTCATTACGCCTATTCTTTCCCAGTAACTACCTTCCTCTCTATCTTGACATTATACATTTATAATTATTTCCTTTTTGTCTGTAATTCATTTCAGTTACCATTACTTTTCCTTCCCGAATACACAAACCCAGTAAAGATAATTCAATTAACATTTCCCTCCCTTCATTATCCAAATTATCACTCCTCAACTTTCTCAGAATTTTTATTTTAACAATATTTCACAATATTTAACAAATGGTTAAACATAAATAATTAAATTGAGATGTTCTCTTCCTATTTATATCCGAATTCCCTAATTATTATCTATGTAATTTACGATTTTTACTCTCTATTATCATTGTTGTGACCGACCCCGGTAAACTTGTTTATAATTTATTTAAAATATAAAATAGCCTTTTAAAATAGGCTATTTTATTTAGGATTTTTTACCTTACTTTTCCTTTATTTTTTGCTTTTATTTAATAAAGACCAACCCGAACCTTACTTCAGCCATATTTTTGGTTTTTACCAATATTCCGAATCACCCAAATATTTCCATGCAGTGAAAGTCTTATGGTTGGTAAAAATATAAACAAATTAAAAAACAAACAAAAGTGCAAATTTTAAAAATGCCCTAAATGGCTAAATAAATTAATATAAAAATAAGGCGGTAAATTGAGAAATATATTTATGTTATTTTATATTTATTTTCTCACCGATTTGTTTAAAAATTTGCACTTTGGTTAAAATAATTAGTAAGTAACATTTTGTAGTTTGGTTAGATTTGTACCCCCTTTTATCTCTAAGACTTGTTTCGAAATACTTGGGTCGAAATCTTGATTGCCAATGTCAAATATCGAAATTTCGAACAGCTCTTATTAACTTAGCATATGATGAAATGTCAAAATGAGACTATTTATTTATAGTGTCGCAACAAAATTAAATTATTATAATATTTTCATAGATTTTAAACAAGTTTTTTCAAATTATTCGAATATTCACTAGTTTTTGACATTTTTATTAGAATTATATTTCAAAATTGTTTAATTTGGATTCTCGTCAAATGACGCCTTCTCTTCTGAATAAGAATCTGATATGCTATGCGTATCTCCGAATACTTCGATTACTCCACCAAATTTGAATAGTTATCCAAATAATGCTCTATTTTAATAAATCCATTAAATTCTTACAAATCATCAGATAAAATATAAGACTTTCAACATTGATTACACATAAATTTCTGATAATTTTAAATTCCCTCGCAAACTCTGTTAATCCACAATTCGTTCATATATTAATCCCGAAATATCCTTCCATGGGACTCAACTTTGGGACTCAAACTTTGAAAAAAAATTTTTGGATTCGGATCCGGATATCATAAATTTTCGGTTCGGATACTGGATACGGATATCGGAAAATTTCCAACTATCCGCAACCTTACACTTTTTATTTTATATAATATTTTTAATATTAAAATTTAAGATATATAAATTTATTATTATTCTTTTCTTCTATTTGGTATTTCTGATGAAGATCCAAATTAAAGGTAGAATGGTTAAGTTTGGATTAAAGATAAACGAAGATTGGAAAGAAAAAAGAGAATTTATTTATTTAAAAAATGTTGAAATAAAGGAACGTTTTATATTGATAATGAATGTAAAACAGAAAAGTAGAATAGTTGATTATATTTATAAGAATAATGGATCGTTTCGTAAACTTGTAGTAAATCCTGTTAATAAAGTTTTTCTTGTTAAACTAAATCATGGGCCTAAATTTAGTTCTCAATTAAAAGTGAGAATTTTGATTGAAATTGCCAACAATGAAATTGTTGAGGAATTTCTGAAAAATTTTGGAAAACAGGTATTTATATTTGATTATTTGATAATATACAGACTTATATTTCTAAGATTCGCTTTAATAATAATTTTATCATGGATAATTATTATTATGAAACTTCGATATTAGAAGAAAGTTTATTGGAATTAAAAATGAATAAAAAAGAATTATTGAAAGAAAACATAGGTTCTTATAAAAACAAACTGTCAACAAGTTATTGGACAGAAATTAATTTAATTGGATATAAAATTGAATTGTTAGAAAAACAAAAATTTGAATATCCCAAAAAAGAACTAAAATGCAAAATTATTTATATTGGCAATAAAATAAGTAAATAAATTTTTATAAAACGTTTATTATTCTAACTAAAATATTATTTTTATGATTATATAGGTGATACTATTCAAGATAATAAACGAAATTGTTTCAATTGTGGTGTAAGACAAACATATCAATGGGGAAACTATTTAAAAGCCCATTATTTGTGCCACTTGTGCCGCAATTATAAACGCATATATGGAAAATTTAGATCAGAGGTAATAAACACAAGGTTTTTTATTTTGAGAATTTAGGGAAAAAATTACAATTGTTTAATAAACGGGTTTAGTATAGATGGAAAAAATAAGTCGATTTTATATAATTTTTTCACCTCATATATCCTTATAAAAGATTATTTTCGAAATCTTTATGGCTCTATGATAAATAACTGATCAGGAATATATAAATATATAAATAGAATATAGTAAAATCTCTAATAATATCCAGGCATACAACTGGTTGAGTATTCTATAAAATATTTTACGCTATATCTATAAATATTTTAGCGCATAACACAAGGAAATTGTTGTATTTGCGGGGAAACAAAAACATCAAATTGGTACCGCCATACAAAACCTGAACACTATATATGTGATACGTGTTACAAAAGACAGCAAAGAATAAAGAAAACAAATTAGAATTCAAAAAAATTCTATTTGGTTCTGGCAACATAAAGCATCAAAAAATAAAGTACCTATATTAAATTAAATTCATTCTTTCCCTAAATAATCTTTTATTTCCTCTCCAACTCAGCGATATGTATTTGTTATCTTTTGAAGTTTACAATTCTATGATTTACTATTATTTTCACATTAATTTTTCACAATCCTTTAGATTGTTATATTTTTTCATATATTTTTTTGTTTCTATAAATTGATTTCAAATTAAATTCTTATCGAACTTAGGATCTAGAAATTAAGTTTTATAATAATTATTACGTTCTAAAATGAAATTTTATAACGGAGTACCTTAAATTATAATAAAGTTATTGTAATGGCTTGATTAATAGGGTTTAGTTCAGTCAAAAATTTTTAGTTTAATTAAAATTTTGTAAATCGAATATATCATATAAATTGTTAGGGTTTAGAGGGCTCCCGGAGATTTGGAGAGTGGACACTTGGGGAGTGGACATTAGGGGAGTAGATAAATGGGGAGTGAGCGGACAATCGGGGAGTGGACATTTGGGGAGTAGCATAACGATAATAATACAATAGAATATTAAATAGTTTTTCTTGCTTTTGTATTTAAAAAAATGTTTATGTATAAGTTCACAGGAGATAAAAGTTTGAGACGTGGAATATGTCATTCGATTCGTCTCGGCAAGCTGAGTCGAACTCCAATTTTCGAAAAAAAATTCAATCTCCAATTTCAGAAAAAATCAAACTCCCTATTTCAGTAAATGATTCTGAACCGAGTTATAGGTTGAAAAATTGAAAAACCATAAGAGGGAGGAGGTAAGCTCGATTTTGTGGTAAAAAATTCGAATATGCAAGTAATAGCTCATTCGAAAGAGCTTTCGATCTGAGTCGAATGACACTAAAATTAGCTTGATTAAACAAGTTTGAGTCAAGATATATGACTCGAAATGGTCAAATACCAATGGTGGGATTTTAGAGTCAAAATTTCGAAAAAACATATAATAGCCATTCGAAAGATTTCGAATTTATTTTTTTAAATACAAAAGCAAGAAAAACTATTTAATATTCTATTGTATTTTTATCGTTAGGCTACTCCCCAAATGTCCACTCCCCAATTGTCCGCTCATTCCCCATTTATCCACTCCCCAAATGTCCAATCCCCAAGTGTCCACTCCCCAAATTTCCGGACACGGTTTAGAGTAGGGTTGTCGGTTCTGGAACGAACCGAACCGTCTGAAGATCCGATGATTTTTCGGTTCGGATATCGGTTCGAAATCCGGATATCCGAAATTTTCCGGTTGAAAAAGTAAGAAATCTGTCTTCTGGTCTTCCAAAATTCTCAAAATTTTCGCCTGCGGCGAAGTATGTTGTATATCTGAATTTTGCATAGATTAAGGTGGACTTTGAGAAAATAGGGAGGAATTAAAGTAGAGATTATCAGAGGGGTTAAAGGGAATATTGAGGGATATGAGTGTGATATCGATGGATAGAGGTTTAAGTGGGATATCGTATTTCCTTTAATAGAATCGCCGGGCATTCTTTTTTTCAATCAGCTTATATAGTGGCATTCTATTAGAGGGGGGGACATTCTAGTGAAGGGGGCATTGTATTTTTCAATCATCCTCCAGAAGGCATTGTGCTATCGACGGATCAAAGGGTTGTCTCGTTCGATATCACTTTAATCCTCCTTGATCAATTCAGAACCCATTTTATCACCCGATATCAAACCTCTTATATCCAACAAATTCTCTTATACCCATCACTAATCCTTAATAAAAAATCTGTCCTTTGGACAGATTTTTTTAAATTTTTTTTAAAAAAATACAAAAAATATATTTTTTATGTAAAATATTTATAATTCAAAACAATTAACGTAAATGTCAAAAATAGTTGGTGAGATTCGCTTAATGTGGGTGCCGGAATTTTCGTCTCTGGAAATTTCGTCTCCAAGACTTTTCGGAACTTTCGTCTCCAACATTTTCGGAATTTTGTCTCCTGCGGAATATTCGTCACCAAGGAAATAATCGGAATTTTCGTCTCCGCAATTTTCGCCTCCACTAGGAATTTTCGTCTCCAGAGAAAAACTTACCAGATGATGGAACAAATTCCGTTGTCAGGACAACTTCCCCCGTTGACGGAACACTATACCCCGTGTCGGAACAATTTCCCCCGTTGACGGGGAAGTTGTCCTGACAACGGGCGAAGTTGTTCCATCAACGGGGGAAGTTGTTCCGACACGGGGGATAGTGTTCAGTCAACGGGGGAAGTTGTCCTGACAACGGGGGAAGTTGTTCCGACACGGGGGATAGTGTTCCGTCAACGGGGGAAGTTGTCCTGACAACGGGGGAAGTTGTCCTGACAACGGAAGTTGTTCCATCATCTGGTAAGTCTCCTTTGTCCAACAGTTCCACAACTGTCTTTTCTTCAACAACCATTTCTTCTCTTCAAACAACAATGCACTTCCAATTGCCCTGTTGTTCAAAAAGAAAACCAACAAAGAAATATAATTTGAAATGCTCTTTGTGAAATTCAAATATTTGAAATGTTCCCCTTCATTTTATTGTCCCATTATCCCTCATTTCAAATTTACCTTTACTTTTACGCCCAATTCTATCCATATACATATATACCCTTTCTAGAATTCAAATTTTTCAATGCATGTTTGTTCTAGAATTCACCCCTATCATTACTTCATACGGCTCCCGGACAATCCGTCAGTGGACAATCCGGCAGTGGAAAATCCGTCAGTGGACAATGCGTCAGTGGTCGGACAATCCGTCAGTGGACAATCCGTCAGTGAATAAATTCGTAATTTCTGGCCATACCCAAACTACCGCAGCCAATTATTTTTCATTCTTTCGTGTGGAAGATCATAAGAGATATCGAAAATTTGGAAAAATAAGAAAATCGGCAGATTTAGCTGGATTAAAAGGATATCAGTGGATTTAAAAAATATCGGGGATTTCAAAGATATTGTGGGATTACGGGGAATAAAAGAAATTTGTAGTATTATGGTGGCTTTCGAGGAATTTGAGAGATTAAAATGGATTTCGGGGATTAAGTGGGATATCAAGGGATATAGCCGGATTAAGAGGATTTGTAGGTGGTTCCACGATACACATCTGAAAACAATCTCTCTTATTCATAGATTTTCCAAAGTCCCTCCCACGATATTCATCCAAATCCAATATACTCCCATATGTTAATCATGTAAATCTAATCCATCCAAATCCACTATACCCTTCTATATCCATCGACATTCGCTTATTGAACCTAATTGCCCAATATCTTTCAAATCCGCTGATATCCTTTTAATCCATCTAAATCTGCCGATTTCCTTATTTTCCCAAATTTTCGATATCTCTTATAATCCTTCACACGAAAAAATGAAAATTTTTGGCCGCGGTAGTTTTGGTATGGGTAGAAATTACGAATTTTTTCACTGACGGATTGTCCACTGACGGATTGTCCGACCACTGACGGATTGTCCACTGACGGATTTTCCACTGCCGGATTGTCCACTGACGGATTGTCCGGTCACGCTTCATACCAATACTTTTGACCATTATTTATTACCTTTACCAATCAATTCAAACAAATAAAACACAATCACCAATTATTAAATAAAATTTATCTTAAATAAATATTTATACAAAAAATTGTTCATTTTTTAAGAGTTGGAAAAACCACTCTTCATTATCTAACCAGATCGAACCACAGTTCGATCGACCTTTTCACATTTTTATACAAACAACTAAATAGTTGTTTGTCAGCCGTTTCTGAAAATATACCATAAACGTGTTCGTTGGGTTCCGGCTTATCCAAAGCTAGCCAACGTCCACAACAAGGATTAAGAGTCTGATGCTGTTATCAACCAAGTTTCTTATAAAGAAAAAAACGTGTTCGTTGAGTTCCGGCTTCATCCTAGCTACCCAACGTCCACAACAGGGATTAAGAGTCTGGTGCTCTACCAATTGAGCTCAAGCGGACATTTAATCACAAATTAGACTCATCCTGTCTAAAAAATCTTGCCGTATGTCGCAAGTAATCCGATCCTCGCTTGGACCAATTTTAGCCCGTCTTAAAGGCTATACCGACCAAGGAACAACAACTCTTGGTCAACCTGCTAACGGTTAATCAGCCACCGCTCTAGCAGTATTAGTTTACATAATATAAATAATTTAAAAATTTTCTCCATTTAATAAAAATTTGTTAGAAATTTTCAATTCAAAACTTCTATGGCTAAATTATTAATCTTCTTCGTGTTTCTTTTTATTTTGTTATTTATGCTTTCTCAATCTATAAACCCGAGGATAATGCCTCAAATGGAGTTGAATTAGTTCGCACCTGAAATAGGAATGAAATTGAAGTATTCACTCCAAGTAACAACGAGTACCCAAATCAACATGACGACATGGAAGAAGAAAAATATTCTAAAAGCTATTGGAAGGATCTTTAGGAACAAATACAAACTCATAATGAAAATAAAGAAAATATCGGAGAGAACTTGCCTGAAATTATTGTCGAAGAGGATGAATGTGATTGGTGTTGCATAATTATGTAAAGTAGAATTAAATAGAAATGTACATATATTAATTAAGAAAAACATTTTTTAATATTAGTTGATTAGATTTGAAAAAAGTTTTTGGTTGAAATTATATTATTTCTCTTCTTATTCAAAGAGAAGATAAAAACTTTATTTATCATCCTATTATAACAATTAAAACAATACTTGAATTGATTTATAATTTCTTTGAAATAATGATAAAAAACTGACTGGGGGCAGAAGTAAATAAGTACCGTAAACAACTTTCTATTTGATGCCACAAAAATTAGTTAAGAACGATACTTCTGTATCATTATAAATTTTATTATTCATAAAATAAAATAATGAAAATAAATAAATGTATTTTATATTTATCTTGGTAACAATTAAAGAATTTTGTTTTTAACTGAAATTATATAGGTTTATTTGAAATATGTAGTTTTTATTTGAAATATGTAGTTTATAATTTGTTCAAAAAACTCAGAAAATTAAAGCTAGAAAATCGTAATTTTTTAAATACTATTCATTCAATTCCTGTTCTGGTTGATTTTTATTTGTTTTCTTATTTATTCTTTTTTGCTTCATGTAACAAGCAATACATATATATTTTTCAGGATTTGAATGACGGTACCATTGTGATGTTTTTGTTGCTCCGCAAATAAAACATTCTCGATCTTGTATGATTCGCTAAAATAATAATTATAAAAATAGGCATAACTCTACATACTAAGCAAGATACCATTAATGTCATATAAATATACTCGAAACAGTTAAAACTACTCATTTACTTTTATAAAAGTATTGATAATTATAATATGAATAAATTAAAACCATTTTATTTTGATAACAATTTCTTTCAGGTCTCATTTTGCCATTATATATTTTATATTTTTGACATGGATCACACAAATGATGTTCATTTAGGTATCTATTCCAATTTTTGTTAACTGTAAATTTACAATTAAAACAGTTGCGCTTATTTTCTTCAATTATTCCTCCTAAAATAATAAAGAATATAATTTATATTGTATAGGTATATAAACTAATGAAAAATTAAATAAACTATTTACTTATTTTATTGCCAATTTCATTTATTTTGCTTTCTAATTCTTTCGGATATTCAACTTTTTGTTTTTCTAACAATTCAATTTTATATCCATTTAAATTAATTTCCGTCCAATAACTTGATAAAAGTTTGTTTTTGTAATTTTCTATATTTTTTCCAATTAAGCTAAAATTATTTTCACACTCGTCTAATATTGAAGTTTCATAACAATTAATATCTCCATTAAAATTTTTATTTCGGAGTACCTTAAATTTAACACAGATTAGAGTAGTTTTAGCGGCGGATTTCGATTTCCATGCTGATATGTTTAATTTGCAAGATAGTTGTAACACTATGGAATGTGAATTCTAGCAGTAAAAATTACCATTTTTTCAAACCAAGGCAGAAAATTTTGAATTATTTCATTATTACTAATTTCAATCAAAATTTTCTTTTTTAATTGATCAGATGGAATATATTTTGATCCATCATTTATTTCAACTTCAAACATATTTTTATCTAAATTTATATCAATCGAACGTAAATATCCTTTTATATTTTTATTAAAGCCATCATGTCGATTATTTGTCTTTTGAATTACTTTCAACGCAAAACGATCCTTTATTTCAACATTTTTTAAATAAATAAATTCTCTTTTATCTCTCCAATCATCTCTAATTTTCACTTCCACACTAATAATTCTCCCTGAACACTGAATTTTCAAATAAATAAATAAATATATGAAAATTATATAATCAAATTTAATCATCTGAAATTTGAAAATTAAAGCTGCTTTTTTGTTGCGGACCCATAAATGAGGACAGAACTAACGGTCCGTCAGTTGGGGACCCGAAATGAATTTTAAAAAAATATGTAAAAGACCTCTTTATTTTAAAAACCATCTCCTACAAATTTTTTACATCTAATTTGGCATCTGATCTGGTTATGAAAAAATCAGGACATAAAGAAAAGGCCGGGAGTCACAAAGTTCGGGAGATCAAGATAAGGATAGACTTAAAGGGCGGTCATTTTAGGATATGCTCTTGAAGAAAATTTAAAATAGAAGTTTTATCCAACGTTATATGTATTATATGAGACTTAAACATAAATATTTCTTATTTTTTAAAGTTTGATTAAATGCTAACAAAGGAGAGCCTTTTGGGTGTCCGTGGGACTTCGGGATGAAATTTGGTAGACAAGTAGATCATACCCTTTCTATTGTAAATCTCGAAACCGTTTCCGCTACGGGGGACCAGGGACCGAGTTATAAGCCCCCAAAGTTTTAGGATCCCCTCAGTTTTCTTTTCTACATATAAACAATTTTTTATTATTAACAAATGTGTTCTTCGGTGGTGCACTGGTAGCGTTCCTGAATTTACTTTTTTCCCAAAAGTTCGAATCCTGATTGGGTAAATTAATTTATTTTAACAAAATTTTCACTTTTGTTTCTGGAAATTTTGTTTTTAACATTTTTTAAAAATGTTCTAATTTTTTTTTGAAAATTTTTAAAAATCTTTTAAAAAAACTTATAAAGGAAGGAATAATCACAAGGCTTTTTCTGGAACACCCTATTAATGAATAAAGGGAAAAAGTAAATATTTAAAAATATCACAAAAGTTTTTAAACAATTTTTTTTGACAAAAAACATTGGATAAAAATCAAAAATTAATTAAAATAAATTAACTTCCCAAATAAGGACTCGAACCTTGCGGGAAAAAACGATATGCGAGAACGCTACCACTGCACCACCGCAGAGCACATTTGTGACTAAATAGAAATTGTTTATATGTGATTGACCCTAAAACTTTGGGGGCTTATAACTCGGTCCCTGGTACCCCGTAGCGAAAATGGTTCAAGATTTACTATAGAAAGGGTATGATCTACCTGTCTACCAAATTTCATCCCGAAGTCCCACGGACACCCAAAAGGCTCTCCTTTGTAAGTGTATACAATAAAAAAACAACGAGTACATACAAATTTTACTGATTGACAGTATTAATCGTAGATTTTGTAATTTTATTAAGCGGGAAAATAAATAAAATAGGACAAATTTTGAAATTTTTGTTGTCAAAAAATTTTAAAGTACATATGATCAAATTCAAAAGAATCTGATCTTTGAATGTAATTGTACTATTATGTGCAATTTTATGTACAAATTTTTACCCTTGTCACGTGTCAAATTCACTTAATGTTTGTGTCATTCTAAAAGAATATTGTAAAGCATAGGCGGTTGATTATGTAACAAATCATTCCTGGGAACATTAAAAAAATTAGCTAAAGTGTAAACAATTAGCCCATTTCGTCTTAATTATATTTAAAGTAATTTAACTATTTAAAAATCATTTTTATTATTTTATTAAATGTTCAAAATAGGGTATACATATTCTAAGGTTCTTAATATAGACTCATTGTTTTCAATATTCGTTTTATTATTTATTACAATTTAAATCGAGGTTTTATAAATATTATGTCGGAATTCCGATCCTTTCAAGGCTAAAGAACATAGAGGAATTGCCAAATACATAATTTCTCTACTCTATTCTAAAACGGAAGGTTAAAATGCATATGCATCACATGTGAAGCTGATGTTTGTACCTAACATAGGTGAGGAAATGTCGCAGCCAAAAGGGCGGAGATTTTGGTATACTCGTAACATTTCACTCTCCATTTTACCAAACTCGTCCCTTCAATGCTCCGTTTATAAGTCAGTCTGGACTGCCAATGAATTCATTTACATTTTAAATTTATTACCATTTAAGTCGTTTTTCTAATTGTTTGTCGTTGAGTTTTGCTCAATTAAGGAATGAATAAACATGTTTAAATTATAATTAATGTTATTTAGAAAATTATGTATTCTGAACATTTTAAATTATAGTTAATATTATTCAGCTTACATGAAAGAGAAGAGTTTAGCAAAAGTTTAGTCACTGGTTAAGAGTTTGAACTTGCGTCTCCTCGTCTAATTATTACTAGGCGTTTACGCTCACCTCTTCTAGGGGCTCTATACCACTGAGCGACTGAAGCATCGTTATTCTTTAAGATCGCTTGACCCGCGTCTAAGCGTTCTAAATACTTTACGTGAATCATCCTTACAATAGTTATAATTAATCATTCTTACAATTATTCATTATTACGGATGCTAGATGTAATGTCCTTTTCGGACGAGTTGAATATTGCATTCGTTTACATCAATTTTTGGAAGGTAATTGCCCTATAATATCGATATCCCTATAATGTCGGTATACTAGCTATTGATAATTTTAAAAATTTGGGGAAAAAATATGGCCATCCATTATAATGGATGCCCTTATCCCCAAAATTTAAATGTCAAAATTTCAAAATAAAAAAATTTAAGAAAGGTGTCATTCGTTTCTTATGTAGTTTTCCAAAATTTTCCAAAATTTTGCATACGGCGCTGAAAATCTATGGAATTTAGAGAGATTATGCAGGAATTTAGATAATTTATGAATTGCAGGAATTAAGAGAGATTATGAGAAATTAAGATTGGATTTAGTGGTTAACAGAATTATCGAGAGGATTTGGATGATTAAACGATTTGTGTAGAGTGTTTGTTTTTGGTATTAGGTGAATTTGATTAGAGTATATTTTAATGTCTACGGATTAACGGTATTTTCCTTTTGGTGTTTAAGAGGAATATTGAGGGATTTGAGGGTTTATTGTTGATTGTGAGGTATTTGAGTGCTGATTGTTGATTAAGAGGGATATTGAGAAATTTGACAGTTACCCCTGATATCCCTTTAAATTCCATTAATCTTTCTAAATTCACCAATAACCACCATAATAATATTTCCGAATTCTTCTTAATATTACAAATCCACCTCAATTCGCCGATATATTTTCATGCCATAGATGGACCGTAAGTGTCAGTCCTTATGTACGGGTCCGCTAAAGTCGGCTAACCAAAGTTGCTAGTCCTTTTATTTGAAAAGTGATTAAAAATATTAAAATTCTCTTATATTTTTTTAAAGATAAAACAAAAAAAACAGCTTTAACTTTCAAAATTTCAGATGATTAAATTTAATTTTATAATTCTCATATATTTAATTATATTTTTGAAAATTCAATGCTACGGGAAACACATTCTTGTCGATCTGAAAATTAGTGATGATTGGAAAGAAAAAAGAGAATTTATTTATTTAAAGAATGTTGAAATAAAGGATCGTTTTTTGTTGAAAGTAATTCAAAAACAAAATAATCAACACGATAGTTTTAATAAAAATATGGATGGATATTTGCGTTCAATTGACTTAAATCTAAAGAAAAATATGTTTGAAGTTGAGTTAAGTGATACATCAAAATATATTCCATCTGATCAATTAAAAAAGAAAATTTTGATTGAAATTACTAATAACGAAATAATTCAAAATTTTCTGCCTTGGTTTGAAAAAATGGTATAATTTCATTTTTAGAATTCTTATTCCATAAGTTACAACTAGCAGGCAAATTAAACATAACAGCAAGGGAAAGGAAATTGGCCTCTCTATCTACTTTAATTTGTGTTAAATTTAAGGCACTCCGAAATAATCATTTTATTGAAAATAATAATTGTTATGAAACTTCGATATTGTTCAAGAGTGGAAATAATTTCAGCTCGGTTGAAGACAATATAGAAAATTACAAAGACAAAATTTTTTCAAGTTATTGGACGGAAATTAATTTAATTGGATATAAAATTGAATTGCTAGAAAAACAAAAAGTTGAATATCGGAAAGAAGAATTAAAAAATAGAATCATTTACATCGGAAATAAAATAAGTATATAGCTTTTTAAAATTTTTTATTTGTTTAAATAAAAATTTACATATTATTCTTTATTATTATAGGAGAATTAATTGAAGGAAATAAACGAAACTGTTTGAATTGTAGTTTTAAAATTACCATAAATTGGTATAGATACTTAAAAAAACATTATCTGTGCAATACATGTCATTGTTATCAAATTTATAATGGCAAAATGAGACCTGAAGGAAGTTTGTCTCAACTTAAAATGGTTTAAATTTATTTATTATAATTAAAAATGCTTTTATAAATGTATAAATGTGTAGTTTTACATGTTGCAAGCATATTTAGATGACATTATTTGCATCTCATTTATGTATATTAATATTCTTCTAAATATCTAAGAGGCCATTACTTTTGCCACTGTCAGAAATGGAAACAAAGACAAAATGAAACATGTTATTTAGAAGAACTCTAGACAAAAACTGATTAATAAAAATTAGAAAAATAACATAAAATATTTTTTATATGAAAACTAGTTTCAACTCCTATTTTTATAAATATTTTAGCGAATCACTGAAAATCGAAAATGTTTTACTTGCGGAGCAACAAAAACATCACAGTGGTACCGATATTCAAAACCTGAACAACATATATGTCATACATGTTACCAAAAACAACTAAGAATAAAGAAAAAGCAAACAAAAATTAAACATGCTAACAGGAATTGAAAAAATAGTTTTTAAATGAAAATGACTTTTAACTATTTTCTTATTTTACTAAACAAATTTAAAACTATGTAAAATATAATTAATGTAATTTCAATGAAAAATAAAATTCTTTAATTGTTACCAATAGTGTGGGACAAAACCGTTTAGCTAAACGGTAAACGGTATACGGTAAACGGGTTTTTGGCAAAATTAATCAGGACGGTATACGGGTCTCAGATAAAAGGCATAACGGTATACGGTTCTTTTTATTTAAAGAGTAGATGTGAAAATAATTATATTATTGTTTTTGTGGCCTCCGCAGAGGTTATATTTTTGTGATATAGTTGGCTAGATGAGCAGATTAAGCAGTATTTATGGTTAAGTTATGTGAAAAATGAGTGATAATATTATTATGGTTGAATCAATTATCATATTTGATCTAAAATGGATACTTTCCTTATTAAAAATACCATCTAACATTCCCAGATTTAAAACTAAGGAAAGAAACAAAAGCTAACCTGGAGATAAGTTGAAAAAAAAATTCCGAAGGTTGGAAATTAGAATAAATCCCTTTAAATTATGTATAATATAAGAAAAAATTGAAATCAAAGCGCTTAACACCGCATATAAATGAATTGAGGAAAAAAACTTTAATTGGACATTTCTTCTTTTTTTGGGAGATTACTGTGTTTTAACATACCAGATTTTTTTGTTTCACTAATAATTTTGGAACCATATTTTTAAAATCAATTTCAGAACCAAAAAAATTCTTAATGTACCCCGCAGAGAAAAGATTACAGAGCTAAAAATAATCTATGTTAATATCTCTCTGCAATATAACTCTCATGCGTAAGAAAATTAAACTATTTAAAAGAATGAAATGTCTAATCAGGTCTGTCTGGAAAAATTTAAATTCTTCCAATAAAGAAAACTCACTAATTATGTAATATTTTTGTATCCCGCGGGTTAAATTGAAAATTAATAGAGAATATAAACATTAAAATAGATAATCCAAAATAAGTAATTGGAATTTTTCAAGATAATGATGTGCAATTACTCATAAAAAGAAAAATATATTTTTTAACTGTGATGGGGAATAATTAGTAATGAGAAAGGAACAAAAGTCAAAAATTTTCCTGAATGTTGTGTTTAATTTTGTGAACATTGTTTTTTAGCTACAATTTTTTACTGTGAAGAAAAAAGAAAATATAATATAAAAGATGAATGTGTTTAAGCATTAATAAAAAAAATTAAGCTTAATTTCCTTATGACGTTTTCATTGTTGGCCTCCTCAGAGGTTATGGACAAATTTATTAGCCTTAAAATAATTATTTTTCATAATTGCACCCCTCAGGGTCTTAATGAATAAAGAAATATATATTATGTTTATTAATGAAGTAAAAAATCGATTTCTAAGTGTAAAGGAATTTTAAAAATCTTTAAAAACTAAATTTTGACCAGGAGTGTCCGCAACTAAAAAAATTATGCAGCCGCAGTCCGCAAGTCAAAAAAAAACACATAATTTACGCAATCCCCCTAATGTAGAACAACATAATTATTTTAATATTTTAGATTTTCATGGAAAAGAAAAATTTTCTTTATTTGGAATATTAATTTTTTACTTGTTTTTTCGAATGATTGAAAATTTACTCGTTATCAAACTTATTCAGTGAATTTTAACCAAATATTCAGAAATTAAGCTGTTATTTTTTTAAATTCTTCACCGAAATTTCTTCTAAAAACCCTTTATGACTTTTCAAATAACAGAATGTTGTAATAAATTAGGGGATTAATGTGAGTCAAAAATTTAATTTAATAATTTTTTATCATAATTGAACCCCTCAGGGTTTTGTGATATCTAAACTGAAGATTTATCTATTTTTTAAAATGAGTCTTTTAATAAAAAGATTAATAAATAAGTAAATGAGAAGAATTGAAATAATGGAATGATGTAAAAATAGATGTGTTTTAAATTTTTTACAAAAATAGATTTTTTCTAAGAAAGAGTATCTATTTAATAGTATTTTTCACTAAAAATCTTCTCTTAAATTCGAAATGTCTAATGAAGGTAAAATTCAATTCAATTTTTAACATCTAAAATTTTTCTTACATTTGGTTGAATCCTTGATGAGTAGAATAATATGATGCTCATTTGTTGTAAATAGTAGTAAGTTTAGAAAATCCCGCGGGATACTGAGCAAAAGTTTATTTGTTGTGATTTGCTTTGAGCCTGTTTGTTGTCATTTGCTTGTTTGTCGTTATTTGATCAATATGCATAAAAGTCAGATAGAAATTAAACATAAAAAAGGATCGCGAACGCCGCAGCGTTTATATTAAACCCAGAGTTCTTATAATTTTTTTTAATTTTATGAAATTTATTATCTAATTTCTTATTTTCTAAAATTATTTATTTGAATGGCCTCCTCAGAGGTTAGATCACATAAATTACCCCACTTTTAGTTTCTAATACTCTTCATTCAAAAATCAATTTATAAAAATGGGGGCTACTGAAGAAAAAATTTTCATTATTATAATTCTCTTATTTTTTTTGGTTTTCTTTTTACAAATAAATATACATAATTGGCCTCCGCAGAGGATAGATCACTTATAAAATTAACCCCCTTATATTTTCTATAATCTTCATTCAAAATTTTATTTATTATCAAAATGGGGGACCTAGGATTTTGAGCGCAAAAATAAAATTTATTCATTCACAAATTAATTTCATAATAAAATAGAACCGCGGATTTTGAGGCCAAATAATAAATTTAACTTTCCATCTTTAAAAATTCCCCGACCTATTTCAGACTCAAATTTTCGGCAAAGGTGAGGAACCATCCGGTGCTACCAGTAAAGCGGTTGGTCCCGTTCCCCAGTGCCTCGTTGTTAAATAGATTTTATAAGCAGAGACGCGCATGTTGCAATCATGTGTGAACTCCGCAGAGTATAGAAATAAGTTAATCGCTCGCAGTGGGGGAATATAGGAAGGGCCCTTCTCTATAAGACTCGATGGATTGGCCGGCCGGCAACTCTGTTGAATGAATGAAGAAGTGATCCACCTTTGCCTATTCCTTTAGGGCTTATATGCACCAGCCTACTTCCTTATTGCTTTCCCAAGGATAAGTTAGTGGCGATGCTAAGCTTAGATAATGGGCGGCTAATAACTCTCTGGGAATGGCCGTTTGTAATATTCTTTGCACCTTCCTGCAAACTTCCGTTAACTAGAGCGACATTGCTCTTCACGTGTTTTTAGGATGATATCCGCCTTACATTAGCTAAGAACGTGGTTCTAGCTTCCAAAAATTTAATAAACAAAATTGGTATCAATGTACAGGAGCTTTATTTTCAGAATTTATTAATAAAATGGTAATAATTTTGGCTCTACTCCAGTTTATGCGTCCAATCGACTTTTATGCGTCCAATGAAAGTTTATGCGTCCAATAAAAAGAAAATTGGATTTTTCTTGGTATTGCAAAGTTGGGGTATGGTTCCACAACATTTCTTCATGTTCGGGACTTACGCCCACTGGGTCTGGGACCGTTCCTTACCCTATCGCTCGAAATTTCGGAAAGTTATAGCCAATTTTTTAATATTTCAGAAAAACGATTTTAACTTTCAGAAATTTCGAGCGATAGGGTAAGTAACGGTCCCAGACCCAGTAGGTCCCAGACCCAGTCTTCTCTTCTTTAATTTATTAAATTTCAAGCTCTTATTTGATTAAGTAAAGCGGTTGGTCCCGTTCCCCAGTGCCTCGTTGTTAAATAGATTTTATAAGCAGAGACGCGCATGTTGCAATCATGTGTGAACTCCGCAGAGTATAGAAATAAGTTAATCGCTCGCAGTGGGGGAATATAGGAAGGGCCTTTCTCTATAAGACTCGATGGATTGGCCGGCCGGCAACTCTGTTGAATGAATGAAGAAGTGATCCACCTTTGCCTATTCCTTTAGGGCTTATATGCACCAGCCTACTTCCTTATTGCTTTCCCAAGGATAAGTTAGTGGCGATGCTAAGCTTAGATAATGGGCGGCTAATAACTCTCTGGGAATGGCCGTTTGTAATATTCTTTGCACCTTCCTGCAAACTTCCGTTAACTAGAGCGACATTGCTCTTCACGTGTTTTTAGGATGATATCCGCCTTACATTAGCTAAGAACGTGGTTCTAGCTTCCAAAAATTTAATAAACAAAATTGGTATCAATGTACAGGAGCTTTATTTTCAGAATTTATTAATAAAATGGTAATAATTTTGGCTCTACTCCAGTTTATGCGTCCAATCGACTTTTATGCGTCCAATGAAAGTTTATGCGTCCAATAAAAAGAAAATTGGATTTTTCTTGGTATTGCAAAGTTGGGGTATGGCTCCAAACCATTTCTTCATGTTCGGGACCTACGCCCACTCGGTCTGGGACCGTTCCTTACCCTATACCTAGAAATTTTTTAAAGTTACAGCCAATTTTTTAAAATTTCAGAAAAACGATTATAACTTTCAGAAATTTCTAGGTATAGGGTAAGGAACGGTCCCAGACCCAGTGGGCGAAGGTCCCGAACATGAAGAAATGGTTTGGAGCCATACCCCAACTTTGCAATACCAAGAAAAACTGGAGTAGAGCCATAATTTTATCAATATTTAGCAGTTGGTCGATGAAAAATAACGTTTAAAAATTTATAGTAGTTATAAGGATGGTAGATGCTTGGAAATCTTCCGCTACCCTACCTGAAAATTTTAGGATATCCAATCTTTTTTCCTCTCTGGATATCTGGATCCGGCAACCTTACATAGTTTCTGTCTTATCTCGTTTCTTCTTTTGTTAGTATATCAGATAAAACTTGATGGACTGCAAAAGTTTCGTGAGTTTTGCGAACCTCCAACAAAGCTCGAAACAAAAAAATATGAAAACCAACTCCAGAAATTCATTCTAAATTCTATAGTCTTTAACTTATCCCTAAGATAACATACTTGTTAAACTTTAATTCTTTTAATTTGGCTTCCTAATCAAATGTTTAGTTATAATGGAACCCTCTTTAGTTGATTATACAACTTCCAAAAAATTACAAGCCAAAACGACGACGAGCTTCCAAGAGAAAAATTTCTGAACATTTTACATAATTAAGTTTGAATAAAATATATTTTGTAAATTTAGTGATATTGTAAATGTAAACTAGGGTTTCTCATTAAAAAATTCAGTTTTGTCTCAGCTACTTCAGGTATTTTGATCGAGTCGGCCCTACGAGTTTTTATTTTGGCCAAATATCGGTCCGAGTCGTTCCATTTTGGCAACCCTAACTCAAATGTCTGATTCAAAGTATTCATTATTTGAATTAGTTATTTTTATTAAATTGGCAATATTAGCTTGAATTGCTCGGGTGTTTTTGCCCTTCTTTTATTTTTTGGAAGCTTGGTATATCCAACTATAAAAATGTTATATGTTTAAGGCTCTGAATGAGAAAATGTCATTATTATGTACAAAATAGTCAAACTTCTTCCTTGCTCAAACTAATTTTTCTTTATTATCTTTTGAAAATTTGGAGCCTGCATCAACACGTTCGGTGCTAAGATTTAATAAATTAGCTATGAACGTAGTTTTAGCTTCCAAAAAATTAAGAGATTGGCCAAAAAACGAAGATCACAGCAGGATTCTTATTTTCATAATTTATGAGCAAAATGTTAATAAATTCATTAATATTAAGCTGTTGATTAAAAATAAAGTTTAACAATTTAAAACACAAAGCTACTGTCTTATCTCATTTATTCTTTTGTTAGTACACGACATTGGAGAAACATCCATTCGAGTTAGAGTTCGGCTGGCCCTTGGCTGTGGAATTGGAGCCGCTCCATGTTGGTTACAAGTTCCTAATGGAAAATTAATGGGATAATATTATTTCGAGGCTTTTGGGTAGATTAAAGGGGATATCGAGTGAAATAAGGAGTCCAATATTTGTGTGAATTAAGAGAGATATTTGAGAATTTCAGTGATTTAGGTGAAGTGAATATCTGCAAGTTACCCTTTTGTGTGGATATTTTAGCTGAAGATATTTCAGTTTTAAGTTAAATCAAATAATATTGGAGGGATAAATACTATAAACTTAACCCAACTTTGGAGGGTGTACGGAATTTTCGTCTCTGGAAATTTCGTCTCCAAGACTTTTCGGAACTTTCGTCTCCAACATTTTCGGAATTTTCGTCTCTAGCGGAATATTCGTCACCAAGGAAATAATCGGAATTTTCGTCTCCGCAATTTTCGTCTCCGCTAGGAATTTTCGTCTCCAGAGAAAAACTTACCAGTTGACGGAGCAACTTCCCCGTTGACGGACAACTTCACCCGTTGACAGGACAACTTCCCCCGTTGTCGGACAACTTCCCCCGTTGACTGAACACTATCCCCCGTGCCGGAAAAACTTCCCCCGTTGACGGACAACTTCCCCTGTTGATGGAACAACTTCCCCCGTTGTCAGGACAACTTCCCCGTCAACGGGGGAAGTTGTTCCGTCAACGGGGGAAGTTGTCCCGACAACGGGGGAAGTTGTTCCGTCAACTGGTAAGTTTTTCTCTGGAGACGAAAATTCCTAGCGGAGACGAAAATTGCGGAGACGAAAATTCCGTTTATTTCCTTGGTGACGAATATTCCGCTGGAGACGAAAATTCCGAAAATGTTGGAGACGAAAGTTCCGAAAAGTCTTGGAGACAAAATTTCCAGAGACGAAAATTCCGGCACCCCTTTGGAGTCCTACTTTGCCTCTGAAATTTTTTGGAAGTGGTAACACCATCTAATAAATGTCTTAATGGCGCAGAAAATGAAATAGAATTTTGCTTGTTCTTTTGTTCCTCAATTTTTATTTCTTGCGGCGTCACTTTAAAAATATAAATTAATTTATTTATCTCAAAATAATAGTTAATTGAAATTTAAACGTAAATACTGATGGTAAACGTTATTATCGGTGTGAATTTTAATTTTTTGTAAGTCAAGCAACGCTTAGACTGATTATATTAGGAGTTAAGCAAAAGTTCAGCTTAAAGATAGCAATCGACCACAAGACTGTAGATTGGAACAACTTAGCCAGTCCATATCTAATTCCTCTATCTTTCTCGATTTGCCCTGCCTATATATTGTTACTTTGTAAAAGCCTAATAATATATCATTCGAGAGCCCTTATCAAGCCAAGTCTAAAAATATTTTTTTCAAAATTTCTGGGTCAATATTGGGGGGCTGTATCTGATATTCGGGGGCTGTATCTGAAATAGCGAAGAATCACACGGAGTTTAATTGACTGTTGATGTGCAGACATCCGAAAAATTACAATAGAAAGTGCACTAGATAAATCAAATCCTTCGATACATACTCAGTTTTAATAAAATTTAAATGAACAATTTAATATTAAGCATTTTGTGAAGTTATTCATGATAGTCATATAAAAAGATTATCCCAGCTTTTGACAATAGGTCCATTACTAAAAATGTCATAAACTCAAAAATTAGTTAGATATAGCGCCACCATTTATCGGCTTAAGAAGGGAAGTATCCCTAGCTCGATGAGAGGAATCGTTTGATACTAAATTTGTAAGATTTGGGGGCTGTATCCTAATAAAGTAATTTCCTATCTACACCGAAGAAGAAGAAAAATTGAGATTGGACTGAGGTGACTCTTGGTTGCAGGTCAAGATGCTGTGTACACAAAGCCAAAAATCTTCCTTTTTTTGTGCACTAGGTAAAATTTTGAAAATTTTGGAAGGCCGAGTCAGGGTTGTCGTTTTACCCTATTTATAGGGGATTTTCCCTATTTTTGGCCTTTTCGCCCTATTTTTTCCCTATTTTATATAGTTGCCATATTTTGCCCTATTTTTAACATTTTGTAATATTTGTCAAATTTTCTGCCATTTTGTAAATAAAATACGAAAAAAACAAAGAAATTTAACTCTTGGACATAAAAATTCCCAAAATTTTCGCCTGCGGCGCTGAAAAAAGTCTCCTATTGGTCTTCTTAATTTCTCAAAATTTTCGCGGCGCTAAAAAAGGAAAAAATCTGGCTTTAGAACTTTTCTAAATTCTCAAAATTTTTCTAAAAATAAAAGAAATCGAAATCTATCGGTTCCAAAGATCTTGAAGAAAAACTTGATTATTCAGATCGAGATTTTTCGGGCCATCTCGTACGATTGTCGTACGATAAAAATTTCAGTTTTTCGAGATTCGAGATATCTCGTACGATTTCGTACAACATTCCCAATCCTGTCTCTAATCTGAACTTTTGTTTTTTAGAAATTTAGTTAAAACTAGTGGAGAACATGCGGAATAAGGCTTTTTATTTAAAATTTTAATTATTTTTATGTTTTTTAAAATAATTCCCTATTTTTTGCCATATTTTTGACCAATTTCGCCCTATTTTTTCCCTATATTTGAATGGCTGCGCCCCATTTTAGTGGTTTAGAAACGACAACCCTGGGCCGAGTAGCCAAATTTCTATCGTTCTCCATCTGTGCATTAGTGATGAGTGATTGCAGTTTGATATCACTTTTTGAAAAATATTAATTTTCTTATTATTACATTTTTATTAAATTTCAAAATTTGGTGAATTTTGACGGCATGGCCCGCTTCATGGTAGCTCATTATTTTTGTAAGCTGAAGTTTATTCAGCTAATAACTCAATATACTAGAATTTGATTTAAATTCATGAAATATGCACAGAAAAGCTTTGCAAAAATTTTACGTTTCGTGTTTCGTAAATTTTCGTTAATTTTTTGACGAATTTCGTTTCGTTTCGTGTTTCGTTTAAAAATAATTTTTTTCGTTTCGTTTTTGTTTCTTTGAGAGCAAAATTTTATTTCTGTCCAGCTCTGTTGCCAGATTTCTGCTATTCTCCATCCGCGCATTAGTGATAAGTGATTGCTGTTTGATATGACTTTTGAAACGTAGAACGTTTATTTTTTGGAAGCTGAAATTTATTCAGCTATTAACTCAATCGACTAGAATTTGATTTAAATTAATGAAATATGCACAGAAAAGCTTGGGGAAAATTTTTCGTTTCGTGTTTCGTAGACTATTCCGGACAACAACTGAGGACGATTTTTTAAAAAATTTAAGATTTTTTAGTTTTCGGTGTTTCATTGTCTAGAAATGACTCGAGAGGCGTCAAATGTAGGAAACTTACAGCTGTGACTAAAAGTCTGGATGACTAATGTTCTCATGTTTGATTACTGCGCGGTGCTGAACTTTTGCCAAACTCTAATTTTACATATTTGCTGAATAATTTCAGCATCCAAAAAATAAATCGATCATATTTATATAAGTGTCTGTTTGACTGTTAAAATTAAGAATTAATAAAACCGAATTAATAGATTTAAATATTGTGTAAAAAAGTGTAAAAGAAGTTTGGATTACAGAAAGCTGGAGGTTCACGCCCAAAGTCGAGAAGCGCCTGAAAAATGATAGGATGATTTTTTGATTAATTAGCCATGAACATTGTTCAGGTTTCCAAAAAATTACAAAGATGCTGTTAACGAAAAGATCAAACATAAAAAATATTTCAGTATTTATCAAAACAAAAATTTAATTAATTAATATTTATGCCAGTTCACATAAATTCGCTCTTCCAAAAGAAGGATAACAAGAAAAGAGGAAATTTTGTCTCTCCTTCTTTTCAATGTTATTTTCTGTAGAAATGAATGAGTCACCCAAATATACCGCACAGCTGTAAGTTCGCTCAAAATTGTCGAATCCGGGGTGCCCTGATATTGTTTGATTCAGCTCGTGGAGCCGCATCGAACTAGAGTTGTTCGAGGTCGAGGTTTTTTATTGCCTAAGCTCTGTTAGGCATCCAACAAATTAAACCAAATATACAATGTTAGCGAAACTCGTTCTCAGATTGAACTTAGGTTCTTTATACAAATAATTATTTCAATTGATGTATACTTTTAAAATATCACGTCAATTTTTTCTAGGAGTAGAATCCTTAGATCTACTAATTAGTCATGCAAATTTGACCAAATTTTAAATGTTTCGAGCACGCTATACTTAATGATACATGTATGTAATTAAAAAGCTTTTTTTGTTTGAAAATCAGGCATAAATGAAAAAGTTTGCAATTTTACTCACTGTAAATATTAGTCTCATAAATTTAGATTTAATTCTATTCGATTGAGCCATTTGCATAATAAAATTCAGCATCCAAAAATAATGCACACCACGTATCATGCAACGTTTTCAAACTTCAACAAATTTTGAGATATAATAAAAATGAAATAATAAGAAAATTAATATTTTTAAAAAGTCATATCAAACAACAATCACTCGTCACTAAGGCACGGATTTATAGACAAAAGCCTTTCTGCCAGCTTTGCATAATTTAAAACGTTAAAAAATCTTTTTAGCATAGCACTACATTAATTAGTCTAAGCATTGCTTGACTTCCAAAAAATATTGTCATCCGAACGTTTAACGCAACCTTGTAAATTAACAAGCTTATAAATTAACAAAGCTTTTATGAATTTTAAAAATAAAAACTTTTATATTTTTGGTTAGATTGTCACACGTATTGGCTTTTATATGCTTATAAGCCGGACAATACTACGATTTTAGATACATTATTCGTCCCCGAGTGTTGAGATGAAATGTATGTCCGGCCGGTGTCCGAAAGCTCTTATCAAGCCAAGTCTTTAAATGTTTTTTTTCCAAAATTTTTGGGTCAATATTGACCATATTAAATGGAAGTGAAAGTTTAATGTACAGAGAGGCCACACGCGATGGACTACCAAGGGGTGTTAACTCAAATATGTTATTGTAATCTTGAAGAGTATCTTTTGATTTGTTCAAAGGCCTTAGAAAATTTCTGGCATACATTGCAAATCTCGAAATAGCGAAGCATCACATGAAGTTTAATTGACTGCTGATATGCAGTCATCCAAAAAATTACAAGCGTACCTGGGAAAATCGCATTTTGAAAGCCTCGATATTCAGTTTTAATAAAATTTAAATAAACAATTTAATATTAAGCATTTTATAAAGTTAATCATGATAGTTATATAAACAGACTCCCAGATTTTGACAATAATTTTGGAAAAAAAACATTTAAAGACTTGGCTTGATAAGAGCTTTCGGACACCGGCCGGACATACATTTCATCTCAACACTCGGGGACGAATAATGTATCTAAAATCGTAGTATTGTCCGGCTTATAAGCATATAAAAGCCAATACGTGTGACAATCTAACCAAAAATATAAAAGTTTTTATTTTTAAAATACATAAAAGCTTTGTTAATTTATAAGCTTGTTAATTTACAAGGTTGCGTTAAACGTTCGGATGACAATATTTTTTGGAAGTCAAGCAATGCTTAGACTAATTAATGTAGTGCTATGCTAAAAAGATTTTTTAACGTTTTAAATTATGCAAAGCTGGCAGAAAGGCTTTTGTCTATAAATCCGTGCCTTAGTGACGAGTGATTGTTGTTTGATATGACTTTTTAAAAATATTAATTTTCTTATTATTTCATTTTTATTATATCTCAAAATTTGTTGAAGTTTGAAAACGTTGCATGATACGTGGTGTGCATTATTTTTGGATGCTGAATTTTATTATGCAAATGGCTCAATCGAATAGAATTAAATCTAAATGTATGAGACTAATATTTACAGTGAGTTACTATACCCAGCTATACTCTCATGAAGAGTGACCAAGTCACTTCCCTTCTTACGTCGATAAAAGGTGGTGCTATATCTAATATTTTTGAGTTTATGACATTTTTAGTAATGGGCCTATTGCCAAAATCTGGGGTAATCTGATTATATAACTTTTATGAATAACTTTTTAAAATGTTTAATATTAAATTGTTTATTAAAATTTTTTTAAAACTGAGTATCGAGAGAGATGATTTGTGGCAAAGGAGAGATGATTTGTGGCAATACAATTTTTTGGATGATTGCATATCAGCAGTCAAAAAAACTTCTTGTGATTTTTCAATGTTTCGAGATATGCAGAGTATCTCAGAGATTTTCTAAGGTCTATAAGCAAATCAAAGGATACTACTCTTCATGATTGAAATAAAATATTTGAGTCGTTATATTATAGCTTATCCCAACAATATCACAATAAAGCAGGGTTTCGATATCTGAGGATTTTTCCTCATTTTGTGGTTTTTTGATAGGGCGATGAGGATTATTTTTTAAAATGCGGATTTGCGGATTTTTGTGGTCTTTTGTAAATTATGATGATTTTTTATATTTTCTTGTGGTTTTTAGCATAAAATGCATTATTTTTCTGCTAAGACCTTCCAAAATTAAAAAAATTTTCGCCTGCGGCGCTAAAAATGGAAGAAATAAAAATTTACGACATTTTCCGCGACAAAAATACAAGTGTAATTTTTCAGATAATTGTCGGATTTTTATAAGATGATCATTAGTAATATAAAATTGCTTAATTCAATTGTAGAAGACGAAAAATCTAATGCATAAAGTGATTTTAATTCGATTTTTGTGTTTGATAATTTTTTGCGGATTTTTGATATAAAATGTGGATTTTTTCGATCAAAATTGCGGATTTTTAAAAATTCGAGATCGAAACCCTGCAATAAAGCAATGTAATGTTTCAAATAAGGTTGGCGGATAGTTGGAAATCTTCGGATATCCGGATCCGGATCCGGTATCCGATCCGAAAATTTCGGATATCCGGATCCGGATCCGGTATCCGAACCGAAAATTTCGGATATCCGGATCCGGAACCGATATCCGAACCGAAATTTTCGGATATCCGGATCCGGAACCGAAATTTTTATTTTAAAAATTTTCGCCTGCAGCGCTGAAAAGTTGAGTCTTATGGAAAATTTAAAGGGATTAGGAGCAATTATGATTGGATTTGGGGATTAACAGTGTTATCGAAGGAATTTATGCTTAACAGTGTTATCTAGGTGTAATCAATGTGTGGAAAATTTTGTAGTTTATCTGATGATTTGTTAGAATTTAGTGGATTTGGGGGAAGTAGATACTTCGGCTATTTCCATATTTTTGAATTTGGTAAATTGATATTTGGGATCGTGGGATTAAGAGAATACTGAGAGATTTAGAGGTAAATCCTCCGTTATCATACAAACCCCTTTTCTTCCTTTTTAAGCGCCGCAGGCGAAAATTTTGAAACTTGGAGGTCCTTAAGTCAGATTTCTTCCACTGACAGCGCCGCAGGCGAAAATTTTGTAAATTTTGAAAGCCTGGGCTACCAGTTTGTTCATTTTTCAGCGCCGCAGGCGAAAATTTTGAGAAATTTGGAAGGCCATTGGGCAAGATTACTTCCTTTTTCCCTAATTCTAGGATCCGATCCGAAAATTTCGGATATCCGGATCCGATATCCGATCCGAAAATTTCGGATATCCGGATCCGGATCCGGTATCCGAACCGAAAATTTCCGGATATCCGGCCTTTTTTCGGATCCGGATATCCGGATCCGCCAACCTTAGTTTCAAAGGTATCTAATAATTAAAATTATAATTTATAAGAAATTTTGCGATTATTGGCCTCTCTCGAAGACTGGCCACGTCGCTTCCCTTATTACGTTGATAAAAGGAGTCAATATATCTATCTAATTTTTGAGTTTAGATATTTTTAGTAATCTAGCTATTGTCAGAATCTGGGATAGTCTGTTTATAAAATTATCATTAATAACTTTACAAAATGTTTAATATTAAATTTTTTATTTAAATTATATTAAAACTGAGTATGTATCGAGAGAAATGATTTGTGGATGCGGACCTCATATGTAATTTTTTGGATGACTTCAAATCAGCAGTCAATTAAACTTTTTGTGATTTTTCCTTATTTCTAGATTTGCAAAATATGCCACAGATTTTTTAAGGCCTGTGAGCAAATCAAAGGATACTCTTCAAGATTACAATAAAATACTTTGAGTGAAAATCATTTGGTAACTCAACAGATGTGACTTCTCTGTACATTAGTGATGCTCGGGAGAAGAAAAAACCCGGGAAACGGGAGTCGGGTAGGGAAATGACCTCGGGAGTCGGGATCGGGAGTCGGGAATTAGCAATAAAAAAATTTTCCAAAAATTTCAAAAATTTTTGGCGCCTTAGGCGCCAAAAATTCCGATTTTTTACACCATAGGCAAAAATATTGAAAATTTTGGAAGGTAAAGATGCCTTAATTGCGCCGCAGCCAAAAATTTTGACTCTCATTGGAGTGAAATAGAAAGGGGTCTTGAACGATCTTTAAGGGTAACTTAAGAGTTTATTTCCCCGATTATTTGGAAAAATAAACCAACAGCCTGTCCAAAAAACCTTGTAACCGCAGAGATAATCAGTGTTGGGTATTGCTGGGGGCTTTTTCTTTGAGCCAGAGCCCAGCTTTGATTTATAGTTGTTGTCATTGACCTTAAGTCCTTAGAATCTCTCCATTGGGGTGAAATAGAGGAAAAGTGAAACAGAGAAAAATATTTTTACGTTCAATTTTGGTGGAATTTTGGTGAACTAGCCACATATCTCTTTATATCCCCTCAATAGTATTAACACCCCCTATGCAAAATTAATCATCCATATATATCTCTCTTTATTACTGCAAATCCCTCGTTATCTCTTTAAATTCACCATAATCCTAGTAAATCACCGAAATCTTCTATACTAAAACTCCACAGATTCTTCAATTTTCAGCGCCGCAGGCAAAAATTTTGAGGATTTTGGAAGATCCTTAAGACAAAAATCTTCGTTTTCAGCGCCGCAGGCGAAAATTTTGGGAATTTTAGAAGATCAAGAGGCCAGATTTCTTCATTTTTTCTAAATGAAAATATAATTTTGTCAGAAAAATCCATTCTTAGGGGTGTAAAAATTTCCCGACTTAGTCGGGAATTGACACCGGGAGTCGGGATCGGGAGGCCAAAAACTCGGGAAATTTTCCCGAGTCGGGAGTCGGATACCCGAGCATCACTAATCTACATACGCCCTTTTAATAAAAATCCAAACCGTTCTTGTATCCTCAAACAGCACTTGATCATATTCACTTAATGCAACTACGAAAATTATAGCATGAACGTCCTAAATAATTTTAAAGATTTGGAGACATTAATCCCAATTTTACATCAAAACAATGAATCCATTTTTTCCTTTCACTTCTTTGCCCATCAACATCAAAAACACGAAAATTGACATTTTTGATTTCGAATTTTACCTAAAAATTGAAAAAATATTAATTTTGATCATTTATTAAAATTGCAAACTTTTTCATTTATGCCTGATTTTCAAACAAAAAAAACTTTTTAATTACATACATGTATCATTAAGTATAGCGTGCTCGAAACATTTAAAATTTGGTCAAATTTGAATGACTAATTAGTAGATCTAAGGATTCTACTCCTAGAAAAAATTGACGTGATATTTTAAAAGTATACATCAATTGAAATAATTATTTGTATAAAGAACCTAAGTTCAATCTGAGAACGAGTTTCGCTAACATTGTATATTTGGTTTAATTTGTTGGATGCCTAACAGAGCTTAGGCAATAAAAAACCTCGACCTCGAACAACTCTAGTTCGATGCGGCTCCACGAGCTGAATCAAACAATATCAGGGCACCCCGGATTCGACAATTTTGAGCGAACTTACAGCTGTGCGGTATATTTGGGTGACTCATTCATTTCTACAGAAAATAACATTGAAAAGAAGGAGAGACAAAATTTCCTCTTTTCTTGTTATCCTTCTTTTGGAAGAGCGAATTTATGTGAACTGGCATAAATATTAATTAATTAAATTTTTGTTTTGATAAATACTGAAATATTTTTTATGTTTGATCTTTTCGTTAACAGCATCTTTGTAATTTTTTGGAAACCTGAACAATGTTCATGGCTAATTAATCAAAAAATCATCCTATCATTTTTCAGGCGCTTCTCGACTTTGGGCGTGAACCTCCAGCTTTCTGTAATCCAAACTTCTTTTACACTTTTTTACACAATATTTAAATCTATTAATTCGGTTTTATTAATTCTTAATTTTAACAGTCAAACAGACACTTATATAAATATGATCGATTTATTTTTTGGATGCTGAAATTATTCAGCAAATATGTAGAGCTAGAGTTAGGCCGAAGTTCAGCTCCGTGCAGTAATCAAACATGAGAACATTAGTCATCCAGACTTTTAGTCCCGGCTGTCAGTTTCCGACATTTGACGCCTCTCGAATCATTTCTAGACTGATGCAAAACCGAAAATTAAAGAATCTTAAATTTTCTAAAAATTCGTCCTCAGTTATTGTCCGGAATAGTCTACGAAACACGAAACGAAAAATTTTCTCCAAGCTTTTCTGTGCATATTTCATGAATTTAGCTCAAATTCTAGTGGATTGAGTTATTAGCTGAATAAAGTTCAGCTTTCAATAAATAAATCATGAAGCTGCACACACAGTCAAAATTCGACAAATTTCGAAATTTAATAAAAATGAAATAATAAAAAAATTAATATTTTTAAAAAGTCATATTAAACAGCAATCACTCATCACTGAGGCACGGATAGAGAATGGGAGAAATGTAGCTACTCGGCCTTCCAAGGTTCTCGAAATTTTACCTGCCGCACAAGATGAGGAAGATTTTTGGCTTCGTGTGCACAGCAACTTACTTGCAACCAAGAGTCATTTCAGTGTAATCTCAACTTTTTTCTTCTTCGGTGAAGATAGAAAGTTACTTTATTATTACTCGATATCTCTAGAAGAGTGACCAAGTCACTTCCCTTCTTACGTCGATAAAAAGGCGGCGCTATATCATACCAATTTTTGTGTTTATGATAATTTTAGTAATGGACCTATTATCAAAATCTGGGATAATCTGCCAATATCACAATCATGGATAACATGATAAATGTTTGGCAGAAATCTAGCTACTCTATTACTCTATTTGTCGCAAAAACAAATAAAATTAAAATTAAATGCAATTTAAATGTTTTTGCTGGACAATGTTAAAAATAAATAAATTTCCCTAGTTTCTTTAAATTTATTTATTTAAGTTTTCTTTTGTTTATTCCAATGAATAAACACTATTTTCTATTTTTATTCTTTTTACTCTTTTCTATTCAAATCAAAATCAATTTCTTTAAAATCAATTTTATTTCAACAATTAAAATATTACAATATTTTAAAAGAATCAGGAAGTTAAAACTTAACTTAACTCCTATTTAAAAAGCTTCACAAATAATTGCTTTATTTAAATCTCTTTATACAATCTAAACTTTATAAACTAAATTCTAGAAATCTCTAGAAAACTCAAATTTAATTCAAATTGAAATACAAAGAATTCTTAGTCAAATAACTCTAAACTTAGAAAACTCAAATCAAACACTTTAAGCTCTAAGTTCAGTTCTTTATTTTAAACAAATCAAAAAACTAAAAGTTACACAACTTTTATTCAAACAAAATCTAATACAATTAGAAAAGCTCGAGAGAATCTTTACACAAAGATAACTCTTAATCTGAGAGAATCTAGAAAAACTCTTATCTGAGAATTTACAAATTAAACTCTGAATATACCCTAAAATCCTAACGTTTAAATAGAGGAAAAAGTGGGAGGGTTAAACATAAAAATAGCAAAAAAATATACAAAGTGCAATGAATAATGGGAAGAATTTGAAAGATGTAGGCGTATTCGATTACGCATGATTAAAAATAGAATTTTAAAAATAAAAAAATATTTGTAACAAAAAGGACAGGGGACAAAAGGGTACAATTTTAAATAAACAAGTCGCATTTCGCGACACTCGGGAGCGCGAGAAAAACAAAACAAAATAGATGAAAGGATTAAAATTATTTTCTTTGAAACATCCTCTTCATCATTTTAAGTCCCTTCTTCCTGTTCTTTCAAATTCACCACTGGACATCTTTGAGTCGAAGCATCCATTTTGTACAGTCTCTTTGTAGCATAAGTAGCATCCTTCTTTTTGTTTCTCTTTATTCTTTAAGGATATCCTCTTTATCCATTTTTTAAACAATTTAACGCTTTGTTTTAATTTTTTATCTTGTATATCCTTTTCAAATTTTAAATAATCCAACTTTTTAAATTCATCTCTATATTTTACTAAATAATTAAAGGTTTCTCTGAAATATTTCCAATTTAATTTATTTTGCCTATTTACTTTGCAATATAGAATCATTAAAACTCTATTATTTTCAGATTCATGAGTTTGAGAAACTAAATTTTCTTTTAATTATCATTATTTTACAAAAAACAACTAATATTGAAACTATATTAAAAAAATACTTTATCAAATCTTTATTTATTTCTTTACATTTATTAAATCCTTGCGATTTCCTTTGTAATATATTTTTACTCTTTACTTTAGCACAATGCTTCTTTTTTGAAATAATTTCTTTTTTACAAACTAGAAATTCTTCATAATTTCTAGTACGTTGTTTTACTAACGGAATTAGTAATTTCTTAACGGTTTTATCCTTTTCTTCTATGTTTACATTTTGAAAATCTCGGCATAATTTAACATCAGATTTATTTGATATCTCTTCAAAAGTGTGAACAGCTAGATGAGTTTGGACTAGCTTTGACTTTTTCAATTTTCTGTGATTTTCACCACAAAGTACATTTCCAATAGTGGTCTTTATTAAATAACATCCTTTTAAAACCTCTTTTTTCCATTAAAAAATCTCCAAAAGTCTTTTATTCCTATCAACAAGTCTGGTTTTACAAAATTATTAGTTAAATTATGCTTTATCTCATTAATCTTTACATTAGATTTATTCCCATTTATACTAACAGATTGTAATTCATTGGAAATTCTATTAATACTCAATGTCTCAATAATTTCTTGTTTTCCATCTATTCTTTCAATTCCAATTGAATATTTTCCAGTACGTTGTTTCTTTGACTTATTTCCTTGGAACGTAGATATTTCAAGAACACCTTCACCTTGTTTTGTTAAATTTAATTTCTTAGCTAATTCATCAGTAATATAATTAACTTCACTACCAGTATCCAGGAATACAGAAACTTTAATTTTATTGTTTTCATTCTTTGGCGAAAAAACTTTAGTTTTCAAAATCATTAAATTCGGTGACGAATTGTTTAACAACGAAGTACATGTATTTACTGACAAATTCTGCGTTTCCATAACTTCATTTTCAATATTTGGTTCCTCAATTTTTTTACCGACAAATTTACAATCTGAGCCTTTCTTTTTCCAACTTTGGTATTTTCGGTTTTTATAATTTATTTTAAATTTTTGAGGTCCACATGTTAAAAAACACTTTGTCCTTTTATGACATATTGCAGTATTATGAGGTCCTTTACAGTAGAAACAATATTTTTTACTAAAACATTTTCTCGATATATGACCTCTTGCACAACAACTAAAACATCTTCGCTGTTCAAATAAACGCTTCTTGCGTTCCTCCAAACCTGCAACATTTTTACAAGTATTGGACCAATGATTTCCATTACAAAAATAACAAATAATATTTCTCGCGTGTGTAATAACTGGAAAAGTTCTAGCTTGATTCACTTTATCAAATCTTTTAAAATTTTCATTATTTCGAAATTTTTGAATTATTTCATTATGATTGTTCGGATGTGAAAACTGGAAATGTTTTGATGATTGAAAAACTGATTCTCTAATATTAACCATTCCAATTAAAGCTTTTCTTAATTCATTAGTGTCCCATTTTCTGCCAGAAGTCTTTTCTTTTTTAGCAATTTCCATTAAAATATTTCTATTAAGCTTTGACCTTATTAGTGAAGTCATAATCGAATTATTTGTATTTTCTCCAATACTTTCTAATTGTCTAAATATTTTTTCAATTTTATCAACTGAATTTTTCAAAGAAATTGATTTTTCTGTACAAGTAGGTAAGTGAAATAATTCAGATTCTAAAGCTTCTATCAATATATTTTTATCACCAAATCTTTCTTTCAATGTATTTACTGCAATTTGGTAATTTTCATTAGACAACATCAAATCTGATACGACATTTTTTGCTTCTCCTTTTAAACAATTAAGCAAAAATTTCATTTTATCAATTTGACTAAATTTTTGTTTATCAATTGAGCTTTCAAAACTTTGCCAAAAAGAAATCAAAGATGTGGATCTCCATTGAACTCTGGCAACTGAAGTCTAGGTAATTGAACAGTTAATTCCCTTGTTTCAGAATGATTTATCTGTGTTACTATAGAATTATTTTCAGAATCATCAGATTTTCTTTGATAAACAAGTTCTTCAATAGAATCTGCGGTTTCTCTACCTTTTTCTATCCATTCATAAAAATGTTTATTATCTACAATATAATTATCATAAGCTAATGTCTCAGTTTCTCTATCATTTATATCTAAATTGTTTATAAAATCTAGCCAAAGTTTATTCTTTTCTTCAAGCGTATTTAAAATTTTTATAATACTTTTTCCATCACTTGTAATTAATTCTTTTTCTTCATCATCTATTACTTTTTTCTTCATAATTCGTTCTGCATTTTCAATTCGATTTATCAAGCGCCTTAAAACTGTACCAATCATTCTTTTATAAGGTCCTGACATTTTGATCAAATGTTTAACTTTGACTTAAATAGAACAATCAAACAGTTTATCAGAAGGTTTTACAAATGGTTGAACAATTTTTCCTTTCAAATGAGAAACAATTTAGAATTCAATACTTTTTGACGGGGCTCCACTTTGTCGCAAAACAGTTTAAATTTTAATATTTTAATTTTATTTTAATTTTGTTTTGCTGGACAATTTTAAGTTCTATTTTATTCAAGTCCTTTCCTTTTTTATCTTCAATTTAGTCCAGTTTAAAATCAATTTTAAGTTCAAAAGATTTATTCAAAAAAAAGGAATGTTTTGAAATAGAAATATTAAAAGATTGAAAAAGTGAATGTTAAGCCTATGAAATTCACTGATTATAAAGCAAAATTTAGGGCGGGAATTTAAAAAAGATGCGACAAAAAATAGGTGTGGTTTGATTTGATAACAAAAATTCAAAAAATATAGGCGGGATTTGAATTTAAGGGCAAAAAAACCAAAAATATTGGGATGATTCATTTTTAACAAAAAATAAAAAAAAAATAAATTTTAAAGAATTTAAAGAAATTATAAAAAAGTTTTTTAAAGAATAAATTTAAAAGTCGCTTTTAGCGACACTATTAGCCTACTATGATTAGTCTAAGCGTTACTTGACTTACAAAAAATTAATCAAGACAGCAGGTCGTCTACTGTCTGTACTCGCGATGAATTCAATTAACTATTATTTTTTAATAAATGAATTAATCTATATTTTTAAAATAAACCCAAAAGTAGGAAGCGGAGAACAAAAGATGTTTTATTTACCGTT
The DNA here is from genome assembly GCA_963681835.1 of Meloidogyne enterolobii. NCBI lineage: Eukaryota > Metazoa > Nematoda > Chromadorea > Rhabditida > Meloidogynidae > Meloidogyne > Meloidogyne enterolobii. Next base: position 3,441,137 of record CAVMJV010000006.1, read on the forward strand.
GATTACAGTTTACAGTTTGATTTACAGGTGGAAGAAACAGTAACCTAAAACAAAGATAAAGCTTTAGCTCAACGTTGGGAAGAATCTCACAAAAAATTAATTGACTACTAATATGCAGTCATCCAAAAATAGTAAAAGTGCCGACATTTTGAATGACAAATCAAATATTTTGATACTCCTTTTTAATAAACTTTTAAATAAATAATTTAATATTAAACATTTTTTAAATTTATTTATTGACCCGCGGATTAGTTGGCGGTTCATTTTAAAACTATTAATTAATTTATTAATTTCGAGATAAAGTTGATTTAAATTCAAAGGAAATAAATTCAAAAAAACACAAAAATTTTTTATTTTTTGGAAGCCAAGCAACGCTTAGGCTATTTTGACGATATTTATGGGTCTGTTGGTGAGTTTAGAAATTATATGAAGACATATTTTTCTTATTTCTTTGAGTTCCTGAAGGTTTATTTAATTGTAATTTTTATAATAGTCACCGCTTGGCCATTTTTTGAAAAGTGGTCCCCGCCAGAGTAATATTGTAGATCGAGATTACTATGGTCGATCGGGATCGGGCCGGATTATCCCATTTCAGCCAATCCTGATCCCGTGCCGTTATCGGGACCGGGATTTGCATTAGATCTCAAAAATAAAAACAAAAATAAAAAAAATGTTAGGCTGCTTTTGACGATATATGCGGGTCTGTAATTAAAAGCATTTTAAGCGTTATATTTTTTGATTCCAACTATTGAAAAATTTGTGCAAGAAGTAGATTTAAAGCAAAGATTAAAAAGATTAATTTTAGGAGACTCAGAAATATTCCGGAAATAAAATTATAGATTCATAAGATATTTAGCTTTGAACATTGTTCAAGCTTCCAAAAAATTTTAATGGCTAGTGAAGAGAAGAAAATATTCAAAACGGCTATAAGATTATCTTTCCAGATTTTATAAAAATAGAAATAAAATAAATAATATTAATCAAAGCCCGGACGGCAATCTACTACTGACGGTAATTATCGGTATTTTTCGATATTCCGCCGCGTAATACGGTACGGAAGGACTAAAATACCGATGATAACCGATGATAATTTTTAAAATTTTTTCTATTTTAAGCGAAAAAATTCTTATCCTTGATAATTTTCAAAATTTTTACAATAAAGGGGTATAGATGGATTAGTACAAATTAAGAATAGATTTGGGTGATTAATATGGTTATTTAAGGATTAAGTGGAGTTGAGTGGGGGGTTTACGTTCATGCTTGGGGATTAAGAGATATTTAGAAATGGATAAGAGAATTTCGTGGTTAACCTCTTTTCAAGATGACCTGAAATAATTAGGATTATTAATTTTGATGACTACTTTAAGGCAAGGCTTTAGTCCTACCATAAGTTAGATCTCTTGTTGTTACAACCAACTTCCAAAAAATAAAAGCACATTTAGTGCATATGGTGACTAATTAATTATTTTTGGATATTTTAAATAAATATAAATTAAAAAATATCTATGTTGTAAATAAGAACGATAAAAAAATATTGGCATTTTGGTTGTCGGTCCATTATTTACCGTTTACCATTTTGAATTTTTGGGAAGAAGAAAGAAGTCTATAAGGCATTTGGTTGGGCTTTCAAAAACTTCTTTTCGAGATTATATCGGGCAACTAGTTCTTCCTGTTTATCCCATCTCCTTTCCCCCAAAATTCCCTTTGAATGGATCATGTTTGAGGTTTTTCCATCAAAACATAGTAACCATTCCCATTGAATTCTGTTGGATATTATGTTGTTTATTTAGTTGTTTCAAGTATTCTTCCCATTCTGAGACTAATTGACGATTATTTTCTTGGGCACTAATTGGGTCGAATAAAGATGATAATCCTGAGGTTTACTGACAGAATAACTTAAAAATATTTTTTAGATTATTTGACTAATTTTCAGCCATACAAAAATACTCCTCAATAGTAACTGATCTTTTTATCATTACATTCTTGAGTTTGCTTATCACCTAAAATTAATTATATAATTAATATTAAGCAAATAAGCAAGAAATATTAGCCGATTTAATAAAAATAGAGTTGGCCGGGATCGGGATCCCGGTCGGGATCGGGCGGGATTATCCCGGGTTTTTCAAATCCCGATCCCGATTTTTCTGATCCCGGTCCCGAAATAAATATCCCGATCCCGGCCAATTTCAATCCCGAGCCGGGATCCGGGATCGGGATCGGGATGTGCATCAGATCCCGATGCAAATCCCGACTTTATAAATTGACTAGAAGTCTGTGAATTAAAGCTAACAGAAGGGGGAGGCATGAAATAAAGAAAAATTTTCGCCTGCGGCGCAGAAAATGGAAGAAATTTGGCATATTGACATCCAAAATTCTCAAAATTTTCGCCTGCGGCGCAGAAAAGGAGCAAATTTAAACAAAGCTGTCTTTAAAACTTTGACGAGATATTGCGTGATTTGGTGTGATATCGAGCGATCAAGAGGGGTTGAGGGGAGTGTACCTAGGTGGATTTGGAGCATAGAAGGATATCGGTAGATTTAGTGATTAAGTTAGATTTGAAGAGACCTAATTCCAGACCTAATTCATCAGCTACCGAACCTCTATTGTACTTACTGAACTTCCTTCATTCCTGGATACCATTTTTACCCCAAGGGGTACACTATAGTGAGGCTAAGATAAACTGGTAATGTAAAGAATATTTTATATTATACGTTGAAGAATATGAAATATTTAAGAGAGATATGAGGATATGAAAGGTTCTTGAGAGGTTCTCCATCGATATGAGAGGTTCACCATCGTTCTTGATTATGGACAGCACCATAATTTTTCTACTCTCTTAATACCTCAAAATTAAAAAACTTTAAGCTTGATACAGATGTCATTATAGACGGGTCTTAAATAATTTTTAAGGTCTGCTAATTTCATGTTTGGAACAAGCTTTTGATTTGGGATAATTTCCGAGCATACTATTGTGGATACTATAAAAAAATTAAACAAAAAAAGATTCAGATAATTTTGAAAAAGGGTTGAAATATAGTGCGGCCCCCTAAATTAGTACGGCCCCCTGAAATAGTACGGCCCTTTGGAAGAGGGTTGAAAAATAGTACGGCCGGCCGTACTATTTTAGGAAATACGGTAGGTGGATTTGGAGCATAGAGGGATATCGGTAGATTTAGTGATTAAGTTAGATTTGAAGAGAATCGAGGGTTTACGAGGGACATGAATATATCGCTTAATAAATCAATTTCAGTTCTTAATCGTCCACATTTGAACGTAACGCATTTAATCATATAGACTTGAACGTCTAGACTTAAATGCCCTTGGCCTTCCAAGATTAAAAATTATTGGCTGCGTTTGGTTTCGTCTCACCCTGGGTTCGTCCCCCTTGGTTTCGGCCCACTTGGTTTCGTCCCCCTTAACAAAAACTTTGGGTTCATCCCCCTTGGTTTCGTCCCCTTGGGCAAAAACTTTGGATTCGTCCCACTAAGTTAATAATTGGTAAAATGCTCTAGTAAACTTAGGATTTGACTAGCGGATATTCTTTATCGCTATTGTCTTTTATTTTTTTCCATTTTTAGATTATTTTCTGCATTTAAAATGATTAGACAATTGTGCCTTTGGTTAAAAATTTTACTTTTTTTTTTAAAAATTTACTTTCGATAAAAATTTTACTTTTTACTTTGTGTTTTTGATTCTTCGTAGGATTTTACTAAGGTTTTGATTTTTTAAAAAAGATTGCTCATGTTTTTATTAAGATTCTCCATTTTTAATTTTTAGTTCGACAAATTGAGTATTTTTACTCTGCTGGACATTTTGAGATGGGACGAAACCAAGGGGGACGAACCCAGGGTTTTTGTACAGTGGGACGAAACCAAAGATTTTGTTCAGGGGGACGAACACAAGGTGGGCCGAAACCAAAGCGCGCCGAATTATTGCCTGCCGCGCTTAAAAGGGAAGAAATCTGACACCTTGGCCTTCAAAATTTGGAAGGCCAAGGTGTCAAACCTTTCAAAAGGTGCAAATTTTTTAAAAATCAAAAGCCCAATCCAATTTATCCCCCCACCCCCATTGACTTATCCCCCCTTAATACCTTGAACCGGAAAGTAAATCATGCGTCTATGAGACTTTAACTCATTATTTCAGCACCGCAGTGGAAATTTTAGAATTATATTAAGTCGTTTGTTAAGAAAATAAAAATTTTAAAGTTTTTAAAAATTTTTTTAGTAAATCCCGATCCCGATTTTTCAATCCCGGTCCCGATCCGGGATCGGGACCGGGATCTCCAGTCCAAATCCCGATCCCGATTTCGGCCAATCCCGATCCCGTGTCGGGATCCGGGATCGGGATCGGGATCACCATTCCAAAATCCCGATCCCGGGTTTTTCAATAAATCCCGATACCGGCCAACTATAAATAAAAATGAGCTGACCAGTTAAACATAACTCTTATAAAGAGCAATTGTAAAATAGCTGCTGTTTTTATAGCCGAGTCAGACCCCTATAGTTCTTATATAAGGTTATTGATCGGAACCGAAACGAATCGAATATCTGACGATTTTCCGGTTCGTTCCTCTGGTTCCGGATATACAAAGATTCTCTAAAGACCGATTAGTCTTTAGACCAAATTAAGGTTATTGAGCCTTTGGCGTTATCTTTAAGAAAAATCTTATCGCTGAAGAGACTTTAAGTTATTAGCTGAATAAGTTTCAGCTTCCAAAAAATAAAAACCTTGATTGGATAATTGCTTAAGGAATGGATATTCATCAGAAAATTTAAAGAAAAATTTTTAAATAAATGGTATTATGTAAAAATGATAGGGCGATTAGGTAATTTCAAATCTATTCACCTAACATATTTCTACCTTACTCTAGCAAATAAAGATATTAACAAAAAAATTCAAATTTATTGTTTAGAGTTTGAGAAAAAATTTTAAAAAAATTATCATTTTATCATATAATTCCGTTAAAAAAATAATTTATTTCTCTTCCAACCGAATAAATTACATTGCATATTTCTGCGTCCATTCATGAACCATTGTAAGCAGCACGATCTATTACGTATAAATCGGCAGCTTCGCGATTCATCGGACTTTTTGGATTTGGATCGTCGAAAAGAGAGCAGATTGAAAGCAAAACTGAAAATTGAAATAAGAGATACTTTGTAAAAAATTGTTTTAAAAACGGGGAATACGGGTACAGCCCAAGTAGGCGCGCGGCCAAGTAGGCGCAAAGCCATAACTTGCTTCAAGATTTCCGAATCTTAAAAAGTTTAGTATTAAACGATTCCTCTCAACGAGCTAAAGAGATTGATATCAAAATTGATAAGGATCAGAAATTTTCAAGGTAGTTATGGCTTTGCGCCTACATGGCCGCGCGCCTACTTGGGCGTGTCCCGGGGAATACATGTCAGGATAAAGCACCGTCAGACTAACAGCCGTTTTACGAAACGACATCGATTTCAGATCTCAACGCGAAATGTCAACTACTTACTAGGTGTTGAGAACTTACCCAAATCTAGCAATGTTTAGAAATTTTAGCCTAAGAAATGCTTGGCTTCCAAAAAATTAGCACTCCCAGGCCAACTAAAAGAGATAAATGGGATTGTAATCATCATGTTATTAAGTATTATTTTTCAATTATTTAATATGTTTTACATTTATGTAACTAAAGTAAGGTCCGATTTAAGCATTTCTTAGGCTAAAATTTCTAAACATTGCTAGATTTGGGTAAGTTCTCAACACCTAGTAAGTAGTTGACATTTCGCGTTGAGATCTGAAATCGATGTCGTTTCGTAAAACGGCTGTTAGTCTGACGGTGCTTTATCCTGACATGTATTCCCCGTTTTTAAAACAATTTTTTACAAAGTATCTCTTATTTCAATTTTCAGTTTTGCTTTCAATCTGCTCTCTTTTCGACGATCCAAATCCAAAAAGTCCGATGAATCGCGAAGCTGCCGATTTATACGTAATAGATCGTGCTGCTTACAATGGTTCATGAATGGACGCAGAAATATGCAATGTAATTTATGGGATCGCGCCGACCCGATTCACGATTCCCGAAAATCGTGAATTCACGATTCACGAAAATCGTGAATTCACGATTCACGAAAATCGTGAATTCAAATTTTCGTGAATTCCCGATTCACGAAAATCGTGAATTCGAAATTCTCGTGAATTCACGTTCCCGATTCACGACATTTTTTCTGAAAATCGGGAAAAAATCGGGAATTTTTGTTAATTATGGGAGCTAAAAAAGGAAGAAATCTGGTAACTTGTCTTCAAAAATTCTCAAAATTTTCGCCTGCGGCGCTGAAAAATGAAAAAATCTGAATTATTGACCTTCCTAAATTCTCAAAATTTTTGCCTGCGGCGCAGAAATTTGAGGAAATCTGGCTTATGGTCTTCAAAAATTATTCAATTTTTTCCTACGGCTCTGAAAATGGAAGAAATTTGGCTGCTTGAGCTCCAAATTTTAAAAAATTTTCGCCTGCGGCGCTGAAAATGGAATAATTAAGAAGAGATCGAAAGATTTAGAGAGGAGATTTAGAGAGGAGAATGCAAATCTCTATTAAGACAGAGATGCCTATATGCCTTAATACTCCCTCAGATACTTATCTCATCGATATCATTATTAATCCCCAAATCTATCCTCTATTAGACAACCTATCCACATACCCCTGGGCCACATCCCTCTTGTTCATCCTATATCTCTTTGAATCCTCTGAAATCCATATTTGCGCGTGATATCAAAAGCTCAAGAGTGGAAGTTGTATATTTGGAAAGCTGGAAGATTCAATTTTATCTCTTGATCGTCTCTTACTCTTTTAGATGCCCTAATATCTCTCAATCCATCTTTATTACCTTAAATCCCATAATCCTTGATACGCTTATGTCACTTAAATATCCATTAATCAAATAATAACTTCTAGTACAGCTAACCCTCTGTAATTACTTCTGAACCCCCTAAAAAGCAGAATTCCCGAAATTCCCGAAAATCGTGAATTCCCGACGATTTTTGGCTCGTGAATTCACGATTCACGAAAATCGTGAATTCAAATTTTCGTGAATTCCCGATTCACGAAAATCGTGAATTCGAAATTCTCGTGAATTCCCGATTCACGAAAATCGGGAATTCGAAATTTTCGGGAATTCACGATTCCCGAAAATCGGGAATTTGATTTTCTGTCGGCGCGATCCTTGATATACATAATATTTAAAAATAAAATAAAAAATTATAATTACTTAATTTATTGCCAATGGAAAGAATTCTGTTTGGAAAGAATTTTGGAAAGAATTTTAAGAATTCAATGGAAAGAATTTTATTTTCAATATAAGTATAATATTCATGCTGTTGAAAAATCCATTGGATGGGGGATGGAATAGAAACATCATGGAATGAGCCCAGACTGAAGCCACCATCCAACCCGATGCTGGGTTATTTATTTTCATTTATATTCATTCTGCAAGTGCGGACACAACAATAAGAATTTCAAAAATTAAAATAATCAAAATATAAAATACCCTTTTTTCAAATTCAGGCAAAATTTTTCGAATAATTTCATTATTTGCCATTTCAATAACAACTTTTCTTTTTAATGTTAAATCTCGTCTATATGTACCTTTATTTATTTGAACATTAAAAATATTTTTATCAATATTTATGTCTACTAAGCGCAAACATTTTTCTACATTATAATTTAAACAACTATCAAATCTATTATTTGCCTTTTCAATTGTTTTCAATACAAAACGCTCCTTTAGTTCAACATTTTTTAGATAATTAAATTCTCTTTTTTCTTCCCAATCACCCTTGATTTTTAATTTCACACAAATAGGTTTACCGAAGCATTGAATATTAATTAAAATAATAAAATATAAAAGAGGAATGATTAATTTAATCATTTTAATTTATGGTAGTGGGAATTTGTTTGTATTTATTTAGTTTAATATCTGATAAAGTTTAACAGCTACCCAAAATTTATTTTTTTGACTGGGTAAATTTTTGAGATTTAATAAATATGATTGGGGGCGTGGAAAATGATTAACATATGGTTTATAAACATCAGGTTTAAACATCAGATACAACCAAACTTGAAAAGAGCCCGTTCAATATCGAGGGTATCGAATAGTACCGAGTCAATACTTTTGAGATACTGCTGGAGTATTAAACAGTGCCGAACACTAGTCAGAATGATTTATAAACAGCTTTGTACTCTAATTTTACAAGTGTTTACTTTTGTTGACAAGGAAAAGAAAATCTAATAATTATATTTTAGAAAATGTCATGAAGGGATTTTACAAAAGTACCGTATTTATTTTAATAGAAATTCGTCTCTATTTGAACCACGGTCTCAAATATAAACACACAAAATTGGAGGGTTGAAAAATAGAACCACTGTGGTTCTATTAGAATAAATACGGTATTTATTTATACCGGTGTTTTAAAATATATTTATAAAAATGTTTTGAAACTATGGTATAGGGTACTTAAATTTTTATTATTTGGTATCGTATTATTTGAGTTTATAATTTAGAGTATCAATGTTTTTTAATGTTTTTTATAATTCTTATTGTTAGAGTGTCGGGAATCCAGGAAAGAGGAATTATCAATTTTCATTTGAATAAAAAAAGTTATAGCGAAAACAGAAGCGGCTAGAGTGCATAGGAGTTTGTACTTTCAATCTCCTTTGCGCTCTTTGTTTGCAATCAGGCCACATCCGATGGTTATCTCATGATAATAGGTAAGTGCAGGCATTAAAATTTTAATTAAAAAGCATTTCTTAATCAACCTCTCCTTTTAAACGTGCCGCTCTTGTTTACGTCTCCCTTTTTATATATATACGTGCCACTCTCTTAAAGTTTAATTAACTTCGCCTTTTACTTAAAATACCCTCATAATTAAATTTTCTTAATAAAAAATATTATAAAATTTGATTGTTAATTTCAAAAATAGAAGATTATTTTATATTTAAATTTTATTGTATCTTATAAATTTCCAATAAATTATTAAATTTTTAGAACAATTTACTTGTATTTAATTTTGTTTAAATATTTAAAATGAACAAAATTTTATTTATTTTCTCAATTTTGATGTTAAATTCTGTCGGTTTTGTTTTATCAATGAAGCCAAGAATTATTCATACAATCTATGAAGACTCGGGTGAAATCGATCAAGGAGAATCAGAAAACACTGTTCAATCACAGACCGATCAAATAAGTGAAAACTCTGTTCTATCTGGTCAAGAACATGAATCTGATCGATTTAGTATATCAAGTAAGTTATACATCAAATTTTATTTTAAAAAATCTAAAAATTTCTGAGCCAGCTTTAAAAATTTTTACCTTTACTTCCATAAAATTTACGTAAATTTTCTATTAAGTTTCTTCATTTGAACGCGCAAAAGATTTAGATGAGGTAAAATTAAGTTACTTCAAACCATTTTATTTTAAAGACATATGAACAAATCAACGATTTTTTGAATCATTATGAAACCATTCAAGATGACTTTCCGTTTGATGATCCGCAACCTTCGAGTTATGGAACTACACATCGAAACCCTGTAACTCAAAAAGGACGGCACCATGTAATTGGACGTGCACGCATTCATCAACGTTTTAGTGGTGATCGACAAAGTTTAGAGTCCACTTCTTTTAACAATCAAACTCCTCGTCGTTCTCGTGGTAGTCGCCATCGTCAAGAGTTTCAAGCTGATACTATGACAATTATCAGCATGATCATTCTCAACATGAGAACAATCACCATGGTGAAAGTAAATGTCGCTGTGCTACGATGTAAAGAAATAACAATCATGAGAGATGTGATTTTCTCTAAATTTGTAGAAAGAAGAAGAATATTTTAGCATTCATTTAAAATAAAGTAGTTCGGGAAGAAAATTGCATTTCAAGATATTATTTTCGCTAAAAACGACCATTAGTTAGAATTTATTTTGTTAAGTTATTTTTTTTTCTAAAATTAAATTGCATTTTGTTTTTCTTAATCTAACATTATTTTAACGCGCATCGTTTGTCTAGGATCTTTCATGTTTAAGAAATTTTTTATTTTTTAAACTTGTCTAAATTAGCTATCCTTTTATCTCCCTTAATTAAACAACTCTTCCATTTCTTTATAAGTTATTTTTTGATCTACCATTTTTTCCGCACTTGCATTTGTTTTGTCTTTTCTAAATACCCCACCCATTTTCCTGGCTTATTTGAACACTTTTAATTTCTCTTTCGGGGTTCCTTCTGTTCTCTCGCTGGCTTTTTTGGTTCTTAACTTATTGCTTTATTGGTTTTTATTGGCTTACTATTTGGTTTGCTTATTTATTAATTGTTGGAGTTACATATTTAATTTGGAAAATAAATATTTTTAATTTGGTTCAAAGTTTTTGTTGGAACTAGTTTTTGTCGGAACTTTTGTCGGAACTTATTCTGGATATACTTTAGCCGGTGGCCCACTCAGAAACAGGTCAAATTATATACCATTCGATTCCTCTCGGCGAGCTGAGTCGAATGATACCACTCATTTTTTGCGGAAATTCCTACGAGCCGAGATATAGGTCCTTAAAAACCGAAAAACCATAGGGGGGACCAAGCACTTTTTTGGGGTGAAAAATTCGAATATGCAAATAATAGCTCATTCGAAAGAGCTTGTAGAGCTGAGTCGAATGACACCAAAATCAACGAAATCCGACTTGATTGGACCGAGATATAGGCCCCTGAAAACTGGTTATCCAAAGGGGTGATTTTTGGAATTAAAAATTTTTTAAACATATTATAGTTCATTCGAAAGAGCTTGACGAGCTGAGTCGAATGACACCAAAATCACTGTGATTGAACAAGATTAGACAAAGTTATGACACAAAAAACAAAAAACCTAAACCTATGGAACGTCGGCGAGGCGCTTGTGCAAAACTCCGCGCTTCGCGCGGAGTTTTGCGGCACGCGCCTCGCGGGGAGTCTACGGGCGCTGGGTCTGGGCTCGTAACATAAACCTATTCCTATCTCCCTTGCTCTGGACGTATTTGGGGCCTCCGTAGCAGCAAAAATCTCCACAGATGCCATAGGTAAGGAGCTAAAATAAAAAATCATAACTTTGTCAAATCAAGTCGGATTTCGTTAATTTTGGTGTCATTCGACTCAGCTCGACGAGCTCTTTCGAATGAGATATTATTTGCATATTCGAATTTTTCGCCCCAAAAAAGTGCTTGGTCCCCCCTTTTGTTTTTCGGTTTTTAAGGACCTATATCTCTGCTCGTAGGAATTTCCGCAAAAAAAGAGTGGTACCATTCGACTCAGCTCACCGAGACGAATCGAATGGTATATAATTTGACCCGTTTCTGAGTGGGCCACCGGCTAAAGTACAGCCCTTATTCTTTTCGGTGCTTTGTTCATACGCCCCACCCATTTGTAAGTCGCAGATTAATTTTCCTTTTATAATATTCTGCCTCGGAATGTTCTAATTTCCTACTCTACATATAAACGAATGACTCCACCCCAGAATATCGACACCCAAAATATTAACACCCTAAATATCGAACCCAAAATATCGAATAACCCTAAATATCGCACCCAAAATGACGAATTACCCAAAATATCGAAATTTTTATATTTCATAATTATGTATTCCCGTGATCGAGAATGATGCTTTAACATAGGGGAATTGTTCCAACAATGGAACAAACATCAATTTGATCAATATGTTCAATCAAAGAGAGAGAGTCGATCACCAAGGAGATTCCTGAACGGATGCTAAGGTCAGTTCGATCGAAAAAAACAATTCCTCGATGTTGGAACATCATTCCAGATCACTGGAATACATAATTATGAAATTTAAAAAAATTCGATATTTTGGGTCATTCGTCATTTTGGGTGTCGATATTTAGGGTCATCGATATTTTGGGTGTCGATATTCTGGGGTGATCCCAAACGAATCTTAACTTTTGAGGCAATAACTTTTAATGTTTGAGGCAAATAAATAATTGAAGCAAAAAATAGAAATAAATCTTTGACACAAATAGGGAGGGTGTGGGACGGAGCGTTGAATTTTCTCAGCTGACTTCTTTTTATTAAAATCTTTTACTTTTGATCAAACGCTTACTTTTACGGATGAATTTCAAACGCAGGTCTAAAATAGAATTTATAATTAATTTAAAATTTATACAAATATTTTCTATAGTTTATTTATTACATTAAACATTAATTGGTATTTATATGTATTAATTTTTATCACCAGAAATATATGAAGATATTCTAAAACAATAATAAAGATAAAAGTTAAGATCTCTTTAGCCATATTACTTCCAAATTCAAGACAAATAAACATATCACGCGATAACCTATGCTTTATACTCTAATTAAATTTCTAATATATCACGGCCCAAAAAATCTGTTAAAAAATTTAAATATACCTAGGCATGTTAGTCTCTGAGAAATTAAAAAAATTTAAATACAATGGCTGTAATTTCCGGGGTTATTATATCTTATGTATATTGTTGAATAATATTGTATATTATTAAAATTTAGAAAATGACTAAAATACATTTTTTTATCCGTTTATTTTTATTACTTTATTCTATATTAATAACTAAATGTTCAATTAATGATTCAAAGATTATCTCTCGAAGCAAAGCTTATGAAGTTGATTATAAGAATTATTTAATTAAGAAAATTCCAACAAAAAATGTGACATCCTGCCGAGGGTAATTAATGGAATAACTTTTTGGTCGAAGAATATTTAAATTTTTATTTATTATTTTTTTATTTATTTTATTTAAATTTTTATCTTGATAAATAATAGTAAAATTTGGATATACTTCAGTATATGTATGGAACACAAGACTATTGGAACACTCTTAACTTTTTTATAAATTATCTAGTAATCGAATAATTAAACAATTTTTCCAATTAAAAAAAAGAAATTTAAAAAATTTAAATTTAAAAGATTTATTAAATAATGGATTTAATTTAAAAAATTCTTGCTTTATTTCCTTTCCTATTTTATTAAATTTTAGCATTCTTATCTGCTATCAAAGCCGATTGAGTGTGCACTCAGAAAGCAATTGGAAACCGAATAAACTTTTTGAATTAACAAAAAAAGGAAAAAGTCGATTATGTTTTAAATCACAACAGGAGGGTTCTAATGATCTTAAAAAGATGGAGAGTGTTAATTGGCATGGTTTTGTAATTTTTAAAAATGGAAAAAGGAATTTGGAATTGCAAGCAGATATCTTTCCAGAAGGGTTTGTTAAAATACACGAACATATTATTGTAAGCGGATTTGTGTCAACATCAACAATACACTCGGATCTCATCCGTTTATACCTCCACTCTTATTGCCTTCAATTTTATATATGGGTTTTCAACCTTGACCCGACTGTTATTACTTGGAAATAATTCTGAATTTTATTATCAAGCTAAGAACAAATGAGTATTTGTCTAGCTTTTAGTAAATTTATTATAAATATAGACTGAACATACGTAGAAAACAAAATCAGAGTTTGAAATTTTAAATTATCTCAACTTTGAAAACCTAAATTGTTTTAATAAAAATTAAAATTTCAGAGAGTTTCTGTTGCTATCGAATATAAAACCTTCGGAAATAATAACATTTTTATTTGGCAATGATAATTCAATTAAAGGTTTTGTCTTTTTTAAGTTTATAACATTTACAATATCCTTTAATAATGTTATAATCTTTAAATTTTATTTAAGAAAAAATAATTACTGCTATCAAAGACGATAGTGATTTACTCAATAACAATGTAAACCCCAGACCATTGTTAGATGAGTATGCTGGACTCATTGCCCTAAAATTGGATATGATGATTTTGCACAATAAAGATAAACAAATTAATGATATTTTGTTTTTCTGGAGATTTGTCAGTAAATGTTGGCCAAATAATGTTGGTTTTAATAATTATACAATATTGACTTTCATATTAACGAGTCCACCCTGAATGCATTAATGGACAGGATCGAGAAGAGATCTCGAACAATAACTTGATATGAGATCGAGATATCTCGTCACGTTCGGCTCTATCTGAACCCTTAATCTCTCCAAATCCCTCGACATCCTTTTATATCAAGTCCAAATCCATCTCTTTAATCCCTCAAATCACCCGATCTGTGTTGATCAGGATGATTTAGACATTTAGAGATGCCACACAAATACCTAAAAATATTTTATTCAGAAAACAACTAAAATGTTCGCAACTCAGAGGCCGAAAGTAAGAATATTTCTAAAATTAATTATTAATTTTAAATAACAGTCAACAAGAAAAATAACAAATATGAGGACTTCTAATGACGTATTTATTTTAATTTTTTGAGTATTTCTTTCAAAATATTATATTAGTTTTTAATAAAATATCTTAATTAAGCTTGAAATAGAAACAACGGAAACTATTTCAACAAGCACGAAGAAACGTCGAATAATCACTGCTGGACCTGTAAGACTTCAATCCTTTTCTTACTTAAAAATAATTTTTTTATCACCCAAGGATTTATATTTAAAAAAGTCCAATAAAGAAAATAATAAATTGGAATTAAAAGCTAATATATATGAATTGGGTTGTTTGTCTGGAAATTACAAAAAGTTACATCGAGATAATTTGGATGAAGAATGTAAAATGATTAATGATGATTGTAATAAAGAATGCGAAGAGTTTAATTTTAAAATTTTATTTATTTTTTCCAATCCTTTCAGAGAAAATTGGTCAAACTTAACAATATGTTACAAAGCCAAATTAGATCCTTATTATTTGGATGAACAAATTAATGAAAGAATTAAGGCATGGTTTAGAAAATATTTAAGTCATAATGAAATAGTAAGGAGATGAATATTTAACAACTCCAACCTCAAGGGGGATTCTTTCAGGATTTTAGTTTTTAATAAACATTTCGTTTTCATTAACAAATTCTGTAATAATATTCTTGTATATAATTCCGTAATATATATACAAAAATATTAAAATAATTTGAACTGTAACTTTGTTCAGAATCATAATATTGAAAAACTAATGCATATTTGGGCTTCTCTCAATATAGTGTATTTGCGAAAAAACATTTCATTCCAATAAAATCTGGTCTCTAATTAACATTATTTTATCATTACTACTTTTCAAAAATAATTATTTACTTTTAAGCTCAAAAATATTCAATATTCTGGTCGGAAATGTAATAAACCAGGCCAACACGGGTTAAGGATACGTGTTTGTGCTAGGCGAACTTCTTTTAT
The DNA here is from genome assembly GCA_963681835.1 of Meloidogyne enterolobii. Lineage (NCBI taxonomy): Eukaryota > Metazoa > Nematoda > Chromadorea > Rhabditida > Meloidogynidae > Meloidogyne > Meloidogyne enterolobii. Next base: position 3,456,372 of record CAVMJV010000006.1, read on the forward strand.
TCGTGATGATGTCAATCACAATTATTCAATTAAATATAAAATTCATGCTAAGATTGGTTTTACTTATTCTCACACAAGGCAAAATATTTACTCTAATAAGATATTCTCTTTGGCGGTTCTGGATATTCGTAACTGGGAGTGTCGTACAAGAATCGAGATCTTGAAAAATTCTCTATCTCGATAACTGAAATTTTCGATCGAGATATCGTCTCGGACCCCCAACATTGTTCAGAAGCTGTCCGAATTTAAAAGATTATGATTAAAATTGTTGGTCTGTTAAAAATCTTAAGATATCGGAATCTAACCAAAACTTATTGTTTATGAAGGCAGTAAATTTCATTATTAAATAGAGATTTTCTTAACGTTTTTGTAAACAAAATTTTTTCGATTTGTATATATTCAGCTTCGTTATTGAAAAGAATGAAACGATTTTTGGAAGTATCAACAAAATAAGTAAACTTCTCGAACCTCCTCTCAAAGAAAATGTCACTATTTCGATGTTTACAATTCTGCTTGGCACAGATGATACTTTGTTTGCGAAATTAGTTGATGGAAATGGGAAAGAATTGTTTGATTATACACCAAGTGCAAAGTTTTCGATAAACATGTTATTTAAAAACGAAACTGGAAATGAACAGACAATACAAAGAATTGCTGATGGAGTAATTATTATTATAATTAATACGAGATATAGGACTTGTGGGTCATTAGAGGGTCTGGGCCTTGATAAAATATAAATATTGAGTCCTGAGTCCGGTACTAACATTCTACCATATTTAAATTTATCCTCAACTAGACATAAAATCTTAATTTCTTTAAGCAAAAGTTATAAAGGTAAGTAAAAAAATTATTATAATTTTCCTAAATTTAGAATGAGGCACTTGCACTTCTTGGCGTAGATATGGATAGCTGGAATGAAGGGTCTAATCTTTTAGATGCCATGGAATTCCCAGATAATCCGTGCCATTTAATATTAGAATTCAATGGAAATAAAATTAATTCAACAAATCAATGTGTAAGGATTTCGATTTAATTAACACCCAATGACCAGTTTTATACATGTTTCGATAACCGTTTTTCCTGATCTTTTTAAAAATGAAACCGATCAGCTTCGGAACCGCGAGATCCTTTTCCGAACCCATAGGGAAATTCTTCTCAATGTTCTTCTTCTTCCAAAATTATACCATATTCTGAAAATTTTTATTTCTGTAATTAACTATGAAATCTTTCAAAGGAAATATTTCTGAACAATAATCAATCGAAAATAAATCGGTTCGAGCTCAGAACTAATTTATACGACTTAGCTTGCAATATAAATGAACACACAGAACACAACAGAAAATTTAAAACTCAAAATAATGTCTGCAAATTTAAATCGGTTGATAGAAATTTATTAAGAGAGTAAGAAAATATTCAATTTAAATAACTGAAAGAAATATTATTTTCAGTTGGAATTCTGGTAATCTCACACTTTGCTATGAATCGAAATTGGGAGAACATGTAATACAATTTTTTACCTTTTTATAACTAAATTTTCGCATTCCATATACAACAGACACTAAACAAACGCGCGTTGTTTTGGGCTGTACCCCTAAAACCAATCGCCTAAAAAACATGATAAAGCTGCCAAGCTCACTTGGTTCTAGGATTTTCCTATGAAACGTTGCTAGGCATTTAATCATGCCACCATTTTTTACTTTATTTGCTAGGCTGAGAGGAAGGAAGCCTTGACGGCTTTGAAATCAGTTAAAAAATAGAAAACATTCTTTCAAATCTTCTTAAGACTACAAGTAAAACATTAATCAAAAATAAACTTTGCGAAAATCTCCAGGCTTCATATGTAATGCTTAAATTATTTTTTATTGTTTCAGTTTTTTAATAAAGACTAATAGACTTCCTAAGGTTAAGAACAACCCGAAAAGTGAGTATGCACAAGTTTGTTCAAATAAAGGTGTTGGAGTGCATGGAATTGAATTCAGAGTTTTTGCTACTCGAGTTGGGTTTGAAATATTTGAAAAAGAAGAACGTTACCAAATAACTTTTCGAGTTGATGTGATTATTGGATTTTCTTATTCGGAATTTACGTAATTAATTTTTGATTTACACAAAAATTGTTTTTATTATAAAAAAGGATTAAATTTGGCAAAGAATTTAATGCAAGTGGAAAATATTCAAATGATGGGCATCTGTGGTTAATAAATAGAAATGAAATATTTCCTCTACTTTTGTCTATTTCAATTGGAAATAAAGACAATAAATTCGCAATAATAACAGATGAAATGAATAATATAGTTTATAATTATGGCCGAAATATTCTCGCAAATTTTGAACAAAAAAGTTTGGAAGAAATCGCAAAGGAGGTAACTCCTCGTCTTTTCTTTCTAACAAATTATAGCATCATTTATTGTGACCGTTATATAATTAGTGTATTTGCTAGATCCCACATTAAAGATTACTTAAAGCTGTTTGTGGGAGTAGGTATCGAAGATTAAAAATTTCATAACTGTAACAAAAATTCAGTGATTATTTCTTTGAAATAAAGTTTTTTGTTAAATAATAATTTTAAAGGAAGGAGCGCTTGGTATTGTTGGTCCTGATATGCATCTAAATGGAGATTATATGGATATGAACAATTTTAACATTTTCTTAGTTACGCAAAAAGGTTGTGATTTTGCCCTCAACCTCACTTTAAATAATGAAGAAATGTCAAAACGATATGATTGTGTAAGTTTAATTTTGAAGAAACTTTCTTAATAGAATCGTTTTTTTATACTATTAAGTATAAGCGGCCATGGAATCATTGCGATTTATGGGGTTTGGAGGAATATACTAAAATGAAAAAAGCTTTGGATGAATTAAATGAAATAATGGCCAAATGTCCTTGTGATTATGAGGAACGTCCTCCGTGGATTGTAATATTTAAAAAAATTTAAATTCCAGATTTAAGGATTCTAAAGAGATGATTATTTATGATATTAAAAAGGGATGGAATTAATAACCCTTAAAATTTAGAGCTATATTCTACATATATCACTCTTATTTTGCAATCAGATTGATTCTTGGTTACGTCCAGACCCAGAAAGTAGAAATAAAAGAAGTGTCAAAGATTCTCCAAAACCTGTTAAACGTGATGAAGATGGATATGTTTCTGGATGCGAAAACGCTACAACTCCGATTGCCTATGGGGATGTTTTTGTTACTTTGGAGCAACTTTTGAATGATATTGAATATTACAAAAAATGTAAATGAATTTTAAAATATTAACTAGTTTTGTATATACCTAATATAATAATAATATTAACATACACTTAATAGGTTGCAAAAAACCGTTGAGAAGTAAAAGGCAATTACAAAATGCTCCTTTATCAATTCTTTTATGGGAAATGCCTGTTTATTATGATTTTACAGTGGAAATATTTCGTAGGCTAATAAAATATATAACAAATATAAAGATTACTTATTTTATGTATATGTGGATTTTAAAATTCACATTTACTGAAGTATTAAATCTCGTTGTTTGAGGAAAAAGATAAATACATAGGGCTAATAATTTAGGAGATTAAAGAGGCGGGATGAAATTTTTTGAGTTTATCCACATCTCTCTATCTATAGCAGATCCGTTTTTTGTTTTTAAACCGGTCTGTAGTTATCATTGAATGAATGTCGGATATACTTTTCATATCGCTGTTTCAATGTTTCCTCAAATTACGATTAGCCGTATGTTGTTAGTTTTTTAGTTTTGTTAAAAGCAAGTAACTGGTACCGAACAACTGATCCCTAACATAAAATTTTTTATATTAAATGTAAAAATTGCAGCTGTGTGGATTGATATGATCAAGGAGTCCGGTGTACAGAAAATGCTGGTTCGCTCCCAGCCTCAACCCAAACAGCTTTCCAAAATTTTGCTCCGTTTACAAATCGTTTTAATTCTTCCATGTCAATTTTGCCGTCATTGTTTTCACCCGCTGCCTAAATTTTGTTTTTTATTAGAGAAAATGATTTGTTTTTGCGCACTTATATAACTTCAAAAAATTTTTAACCTCAAAAATGCTTAATATTTTATTATTTATTTATATAAAATTAAATATGCAAGAATATCATTCCATTCTCTTCGAATTTTTTAGTAATTTTATCGTACAAATATTTTTGCAAGTCAATATGAATTGACTAATTTGTCCTCAGTAAGGTCTGCTCAGTTTGAACTAGTGTAGTAAACTTTGCCGTTATTGTTTTCATCCCTAGCCTAAATATATTTTATGACAGAAAAAAGTATTTAATATATTTACTATAATTTATTTATTTATGTATTACTTTTGTATTCAATAATATTACTCTTATTCAGGCAATTTCGGGCAGCTATGTCATAATATTTTTGTAAGTCAATATTCATTGACTAGTTTTTTTCATATGCGTTAGTTAAGCGCGTGAGGTTATACATACAAATACGAATTATAATTCATTTAGGAAAAATATATATTCGAGACAACTTCGTTACCCGTCAATGTTTGTAACTCATCTTTATATTTTTGGCTGTCAATGTGAATTGACAATTTTTCGTACTAATTTACTTTAGAACTAAGAATTATTTTTATTGCTTTTGAGCCAGCTTATACACATAATCACGAATTAATTTATAGTAAAGCTGACTGGGCTAGCTATTTCTCTTACAGTCGAGAACAGCGAAGAGGCTATCAATAAATATCGCTCTTTCTTCACTGAAGGAAAATTGAAAAAACTGGATATTGATGGAAATGGAAAGGTTGACGATGCAGAATTGAGGGGATATTCCTTGCAATATATTAAAGAATGGGTGGGTTGATGATTTGATGAAATTAGGGTTAAAACTGAAGAGGGGATGTGGTACTTTTTTAATACCCCCCCCCTCCACTAAGGTTGTCGGATACCGTATTTACTCTAGTAATCCCCCAGGGGGATTATTGTTTCAACCCATCGCTAGGGTGGGGAATTAATAGAGACTGGGGAATTAATAGAGGCTGGGGGATTATTGTTTCAACCCATCCGTGGGTGGGGAATTGTTTTGAAGATTGAATGTACGCCATTAGAGTTTGGCGTTCGAACGTCTTTCCTTCTAAGGCGTCTTTCCTTCTAAGCGTTTTTGGATCAAAGCGGATGCTTGTTTGGGACACATTTACAAGTCATAAGAGTGAAGCAACAATAAAAGTCCTGAGGGAGTTGAAGTTGGAGCATGCATTTGTGCCTGGCGTTTGTACGAAGCTTGTTTAGGTTTTTAATGTTTGTAGACAATTTTATTTTAATTATTTTTAGGCGCCGGACCTATCGTGGAACAAGCCTTTTAAAGAGAAGGTGCGATATTTCTACGAAATATGGATGGTAAATGGTGATCGGCATGAATTTACTGCATCTGGAAATCCTAGAGCACTTTCATTGGATATCGTTCTTGACTGGGTTTAAGAGCGTGGTCTGAGTTGTCAAAGGATTTGATAGTGCTACATTCGCAAAAGCAAATAAACAAATTAAAAAATATCTTTTTCCCAAAATATAAAAATAAATAAATAAATGATAAACTCTTGACCTTCCAATTTTATAAAAGGTTTACTGAGTTTTCCCGACTTAATGTTTACCCAACAATCCTTATCTTATATTTTGTTTTCCATTTTATTTAATTAATTCTGACCTGTCCATTTACAATAACAATCTATGTTTACTTTAGGATCACTATATATACTCACTCCCCTTCAATTTGTCATTTTTAATTTGTATTGAACTATCGTCTTATATTGAACTTTCCTTTTAACTCTTTAACCCCTTGAATAAATTTATATATTTAAATCCAATTTGACCAAGGCTTAGAACCGAGGGTTTTAGAATGAACTTACAAACAGTTCATTTGGTGCCACTTAATCCGGGTGAAAAGCCTTGAGAGAAAAAGAATTTGTTTGAAGGATATTTTGATCCTGAAGAGAGCTTGTTCTAAAGAGTGTTGAGAGGAATTGTGGGAGGAAAATACCCCACGTAATTAATTAATTTAAAAAAAACGAGGTAGACTGCTTGGTGCTCTATCCTCCTGCTATGTGCAACGGTTAAAGTAGAGGAAATTGCTGGGTGCAATCCTCAGTTAAAAAAAAGAGAGGAACTGGATTTTCCACTCTCAGAAAAGCTCTATAAAGGATTTCCTGCTCCTAAAAACATTTTCTGGAGTATCTTAGAAATGGATAAAAATCAAACACAGACAACAGGATCAGATTTTGCGAATAAATTTTTTACGCTTAAAGAAGGTCGTCATTGGAATAACTTATTATTCCGATTACGCAGCTTTGAGGAGGCTGTATGTAAAAATTTCCGTAAAATCGAGTCGAAAATTACTGAAGGACAAAATTTGCCATCAAATTCGTCCTCATCTGAAATCGGTAAAAATAATGCTTTAATAGATGAAAAATTTGAAAAATTAGAAAATCAATTTAAAAATTTGAAACAAATTGTAAAAGAAGAAATATCAAATTTAGGAGTCGATAATGACTTAAATAAAAATAAAATTCAAGAAATTGTAAATAAAATTGAAGATAAAGAAATAAAAGATGAATTAGTCTTTTTACGCTCTAAAAATATGGAAATAGAAAAAGAACAAATTTCACAAATCCAACGCCTAGACATTCTAGAGGAAGGGATGGAAAAGGTTGGGGATAATTTAACTAAAAGTGAGCAAAAAATAGCAGAAATTATTGCTAAAAATGCGCGTAAATTAATTGATAAAATTGAAAGTCTTGAGGCAAAAGTAGAAGTCTTAGAAAATGGATCGAGAGGATCCGGATTTTCCTGGAATGGTCACGGAAGTAATGAATCGGTTGACCTAAATCTAAAGTCCAAACCGCCAGAAAAGGAGTCAGAAGGTGCTGAGAAACCCATTACTGGAGAAAATGTTGAGATTATGATCGGAGACCCATTCTTAAATGGTCTAATGACCCCTGTCGGAGTCTATTATGGTAACCCGACTAGCTCATTCTCTAAATTTTTCCAGCGATTTTGGTAATGAAAAAAATACAACTGGTCGTATAATTTACGCAATCACTGTATACATAATTTTAAAAGCATTGTTAATTATATTATGAATAAATTTAAACCATATTAGTATGACATCCTTCTGGTCTCATTTTTCCATTATATATTTTATAATCGTAACATAGACTGCACAAATAATGTTCTTTTAGGCATCTATACCACTGTTTCGTTTGTGTGACTCTACAATTGGAACAGTTTCGTTTATTTCCTTGAATTATTCCTTCTAAAATAATTAAAAATAATATTATGTTTTTAGTCATATAAACATATAATGTAAAATATTATTTACTTATCTCATTTCCAATGTAAATAATTCTATTTTTTAATTCTTCCTTTGGATATTCAACTTTTTGTTTTTCTAACAATTCAATTTTATATCCAATTAAATTAATTTCCGTCCAATTACTTGAGAGAAGTGGTCACATAATTTACACACGCACTGTATACTTTTATAAACGAATTGTTAATTATCATATTAATAAAGTTAAACCATTATAGTATGACTTTCCTCAGGTCTCATTTTACCATTATAAATATTATAGTTGTGAAATAGATTGCAGAAATGATGTTCTTTTAGGTATCTATGCTATTTTTGGTAATTGTAAATCTAGAATTGAAACAGTTAAGTTTATTTCCTTCGATAATTCCTCCTATAATAATAATATAAAAATGTATTTTTTAGGAATATAATCAAATAATAAATTTGTAAAGTATTTACGTATTTCACTGCCGATATAAATAATTCTACTTTCTAATTCTTCCTTCGGATATTCAACTTTTTGTTTTTCTAACAATTCAATTTTATATCCAATTAATGGAACGTATATTTAAAAGTAAGCATTTTAAATTTTTATTCGTTTTGTTATTTCCCTGTTTATTTAACTGTGGGTACTATCCAATCCCTGTATATCCCTATTAATCCCTGCAGATCCTTCCAAATCAGAAATATTTCCCTTAATCAGTTAGATTCACATTTCACATCCATAATTGTCCAGGTTCGCCATTAAAATATTATAATAAATACATTTACAAAAAATTTTAAAAAATAAACTAAAGTGGTTAATATTGAGGGGAAATAAGATTACAACAAAGATAAATACTTTATGAAAAAATTTAATATTTACTTTTCTATCAATTAAAAATATTGTTTTTCATTGAAATTTCATATATTATATTTTAAAGAGTTTTATAAAGTGTGGTTATATAAACTCAGAAAATTATAGAAATAATAATCATTTAAATATTATTTATTCGATCCCGTTCTCTTTGATTTTTATTTGTCTTCTTTTTCATTCTTTGTTGCTTCTTGTAACAAGCTTTACATATATATTGTTCGGGTTTTGAATGACGGTACCATTTTCGTGAATTTGTTGCTCCGCAAGTAAAACATTTTCGATCATTTGTGATTCGCTAAAATATTTATAATAATAGGCTTGAAACTAGTTCTCAGTTAAAAATACTCAAAGCTATTTTTCTAATTTTTGACGAACTGATTTTGTCTAGGGTTTATTCCAAAAAACTTTTTTTTTGTTTTTTTTTCAAGTGGCAGAAGTCATGTTCTTGCAGATATTTAGGAAAATATTGAAGTTATATACATAAGTGATAAATTTAAATTTTTTTTTTTTCAGCTCGGTTGAAGACAAAAATTTCAGCTCGGTTGAAGACAAAAAATAAATTTTTTGTCTTCAACCGAGCTGAAATTATACCCACTTTTGAACAATATCGAAGTTTCATAACAATTAATATTTTCAATAAAATTATTATTTCGAAGTACCTTAAATCTAACACAATTTAGAATACATATTAGATAGAATATACATTTTATTGCTGGTACTTTTTTGTTTGCTACCTAGTTTTTGTAACAGTATGTAATGGAATTTATTAATAAAAATATTAGAGCTCGAACTTTTCACTTTGCCGGGCCCGGTATCCGGGTTTTTTTCTTCCAATCAGACCCGGGCCGGGCTTCTGGGCTAAAAACCCCGAAAACCCGCAAACCCCGAAAACCCGGTTTTTTAACACCCGGGCCCGGACCCGGTTTTTAAAAATTTGAAAAATTCTTAAAATTTAGCTGTTTTCTGAAAATTTCCTTATAATTAATTAGAAATTTATCAAAAATTTAAGGTCATGCCTCAATACCTACATCATGAATACAGGAGGATGAGAAACGATATCGGATTATCAAGGGATTTGACGGGATTAAGCGGGATATTGGTGGATTTGGGGAGTTAGATGGATTTAGATAAGTAGGCGTTTGGAGCGATTTATGTATCTTTGAGGGATATTTTTATATACCGTATTTTCACTTAAGTAGCCCCGGGGGTTATTTTTTCGATCGACCTCCAGAGGGGGCATTTCTAGAGAAGGGGGGTTATTTAGGAGGGAGGGGTTAATTAGAAACAATTAATTAGAAAAGTGGACAAAATATCACTTTTAATTAATATCTCTGTTAATTCAAATTCCCTCCTAACACATAATATCTCTCTAAATCCTCAAATCCATATTAATCCACCGCTATCCCTTAATCCATCAGCATCCACTTACATCCTCCAAATCCCCGATATCCCCCATGGTAATTTCTAATCTTATTGAAATAAGGGATTCAAAATGCTTGCCACCTTAATCCATCCAAATCCCTCGATATATTACGTCTTCGTTTTTCAGCGCCGCAGGCGAAAATTTTGTGATTTTAGAATAAAAAGGAGACAGATTTTTTCCGTTTTTTGGCGCCGCAGGCGAAAATTTTTTCTTTTTTGGATGTTTAGGAGTTAGATTTGGCAAAAAGTCCGAATTTTATTTAAAATTTACTCAACTTGGACCAGGGCGGGCCCGGGTTTTTCAGATGCGACCTGGGCCGGGCTTCGGGGCTAAAAACCACGAAAACCCGGAAACCCCGAAAAACCGGATTTTCTCAAAAATACCAGGTTCGGGGCCACCGGGCCCGGAAAAACTCGGTCCGAGCCCGGCCCGGGTTCGAGCTCTAAAAAATATACCATTTTTTCAAACCCAGGCAGAAAATTTTGAATTAATTCATTATTTGTAATTTCAATCAGAATTTTCTTTTTTAATTGATCAGATAGAATATATTTTGATTTCTCACTTAGTTCAACCTCAAACATATTTTTATCTAGATTTAAGTCAATTGAACGCAAATATCCTTCTATATTTTTATTAAAGCCATCATGTTTATTATTTGTCTTTTCAAAAAGGCAATTTCATAAACAATACCGTAGCTTCTTGTGCTTCGAAAACAAGAAGCTATTCAAATAGACGCTAAAATACTGATATGCATTAGACAATGAATGATATTGCCTTACAAAAATAAAAATGAATTTTATATTTTTTATTTCCACCAACTTAACATCTTGACATTATAAAATAATTTTTAAAAAATCCATATTATTCAAATAATAAATTAAGGCGGGCTAAAAAAAAATAAATTAAGGCGGGCTAAAATATTATTTATTCGATTCCTGTTCTGTTTGATTTTTATTTGGTTTCTTATTCATACTTAGTTGTTTTTTGTAACAGGAATTACATAAATATTGTTCAGGTATTGAATGACGGTACCATTGTGAAGTATTTGTCGCTCCGCAAGTTAAACATTTTCTATCGTTCGTGATTCGCTAAAATTTTATAAAAAGGAGATGAAACTACTTACCAACTAACGACCCGGGCCGGGCTTCGGGGCTAAAAACCACGAAAACCCGGAAACCCCGAAAAACCGGATTTTCTCAAAAATACCAGGTTCGGGGCCACCGGCCCGGAAAAACTCGGTCCGAGCCTGGCCCGGGTTCGAGCTCTAAAAAATATACCATTTTTTCAAACCCAGGCAGAAAATTTTGAATTAATTCATTATTTGTAATGCCCATTCTGATTGTAATGCCCATTCTGATTGAATGGGCATTTATCTTCATATTTCACTTAAAAGACAAATAGTGCACTTAATTAATAGTCCAAATTGTCTTAATTTAAATATTGTCTTTAATTATTTTGAAATTAATAAGACATTTAAAAATAAATATTTGCACTTTATATTTAATGGAATATTCATATGATTAGTCGGCATGACATTAAATATTTTGAAATTATACTTATTTTATTTATTTTGTCAATCGGCGCGATAAAAAAAATATTTGCACTTTTTAAATCTGTAATAATAAAAAGTGCAAATATTTATTTTTAAATGCCGGCACTATTACAAAATATAAAGATAAAGAAATATAATAACATAACCATTTAATGGAAAGTTTGATGACTATATAACTTTTAATTATTTCTTATATCCCGTTAATTATTATTAATATTACAATTTAAGATGAATAAATTTATTATTATTCTTCTCTCATATTTGGTTGTTCTGTTGAATAACCAAATTAACGGTAGAATGATTGAAGTTGGATTAAAAATAAAAGATGATTGGGAGGAAAAAAGAGAATTTATTTATTTAAAAAATATTCAAATAAAGGAACGTTTTGTATTGATAATTAATGTAAATCAGGGAAATAAAATTGAAAATTATTTCAATAAAAAAACTGGATCATTTTGCAAGCTTGAATTAAATACTGTTAATAAAGTTTTTATTGTTAAACTAAGTCAAGGGCACAAATTTAGCTCTCAATTAAAAACTAGAATTTTGATTGAAATAGCCAATAATGAAATTGTTAAGAAATTTTTGAAAAACTTGGGAAAACAGGTATTTATATTTGATTATTCGAAATTAAAGCATTCATAATACACAATTTTACTATATTTAAGATTCGGTTAAATAATAATTTTATCGTGAATAATATTTATTATGAAACATCGATATTAGAAGAAAGTTTAGAGGGTATAAAAATAAATAAAAAAGAATTATTGAAAGAAAATATAGAAAATTATAAAAACAAACTTTTATCAAGTTATTGGACGGAAATTAATTTAATTGGATATAAAATTGAATTGTTAAAAAAACAAAAAATTAAATATCCGAAGGAATTAGAAAGGAAAATCATTGATATTGGAAATAAAATAAGTATATAGGAATTTTGTTATTTAATAGTATAAGTAGATAACGTTTTATTTTAATTTCATAGTAGTAATTATTGAAAAGAAGGAGCGTGCTTGTTTCAATTGTGGTGTTAAAAAAATTAAGACTTGGTGGGATAAATATCTGAAAGAACACTATTTGTGTCATACTTGTGGTGATTATAATAAAAAATTTGGAAAGCATAGACATAAAAGCTTGTTTATTAAAATTAAAGAGGTTAATTTTTTATTAGATATCGGTAAGATCTAATTCCCTTGATTTCATAACGAATAAATGTCATAATCACATTCACAATTTAAACCTAAACGAGCCGAATTCCTTGATTTTTTTGTGATAGATATTGGAGATATCAGGGATTTGAAGAGATAGCAGGAAATGGTATTTAAGGAAATGGTAGGAAATGGTATTACGCATTTATACACCTTAATTTTACTTGCTTCTCATTTTTTCGTCTTTTTCAAAAATCCTAGAATTATTTGCCTTTGAACATTTTTAATATTCTCGAAAAAGGAAAAACAATGAGAAGAATTAAATGTTTAGGTATATAAACGAATAGTACCGAGGAAATTAGTTTTTAGTAAGACAACCAATAAAATTATTATTGAATTGAACTTCACATAAAAACAAATTCTCATTAGTGATTTAAGGATGATCGAAAATGTTTTAACTGCGGTGTTACACAAACAATATATTGGCGCCGTCATACAGAAACAGGAAACTATTTATGTAATGCCTGTGGCTGTAAACAAAGAAAAGAAGCTACAAAGAAGTAAAGCCCAAAAATGCAAAAGAAAAGGTTTAAATAAATAGAAATTTAATGAAAATTCTGATTTATAATTCATAAAAGTCAATTGTAAAAATTATATAATTGCAATTATATTATTTATTTTTTTATTTATGAGCAAATACACGGTATAAAAAATACACTAATAGTGGTGAAATTTAATGAAAATTTGTATTTGGAGTGTTTGGTGAAATATTAGTTTGTTCTATATTTTGTTGAAAAAACTTTCGTTCTATTTCACAAAACATTTAATAAATAAATTGCAACTTAAGGAAAAATGTTTCCGTTATCTGATATCCATTTTTTAATATATGTCCTTAATAGAGACCGGAATTTTGTTCCGTACCGTATTCTGTACCGTAATACCGTATAATACCGATTAAATTTAAAATTTTACCCTCCGTAAAACGGCACGGAATACCGAAAAATACAGATAACGATAAATACCGATAAAAATTTATCGGGTTCAGTACCAGGGTTGGCTTCCGAAACCCGAACCCGGCTTTTTTACCCGATACCCGAAAAGAAAATTTTCCAACCCGAAACCAGTATCCGATATTTTTTACAACACGAAATTGGTTAAAACCAGAAATTTCTACCCGTAAACTTAGCCATACCCGATTTTTTAAATAAATTTAAAAATTAAAGAAAAAGAAAAAGAAATATTTATAATTGCTTTCATTTTTCGTTATGTTGATCTGGTTGGGTAAGCGACTGGCTCGGCATTTTCATAGGGGTGGGTTTTAGTCTAGGGCTGGATATGATGAGGCAAATAAATTTTCATTTTCAAAAATAAATGTTTTTAAAGATTTGATTTTCATTTAATATTTAATTTTATTTTTTAATATTTTAATCTTGAAAAAGCATTAAAAATTTCATTAGTTAATTAATTTATTTATGTGCAACCACACGGTAAAAAAATACATATTAGTGGTGAAAGTCAAAAGACAAATATATGTAAAAAGGACAAATATATGTAAAAAAGAAAAATGAAAAATATGTATATGTAAAAAATTAATTTAATGAGAATTATGTATTCGGAGTGAGTAGTAACCCCCCCCTTTTGTTGCACAACGTGCAACAAAAGGGACGGGGTGTTTGACATTTTTACCACCCATTTGTTGCACAACGTGCAACAAATGTGTGATTGGCCAATGGAAACTTAAAGGTTTGGGAGCCAATGGGAAACAACCAATGGCAACAATTTTTTTTAACACACTATTTTTATTTTCTAACCACCCTTTTGTTGCAGGGCAGTAGTTAACCCCCCCCCCCCCCCAAATCGCTCACCCCAAATCGCTCCCACCCCCCAAACCCAAACCTTTTGATAATTTTTTCTTTTGATTATGCCGCCAACCTATACCTTTTGAAGGGGTTCAAGGGAGATTTATAAAAGTGTGAGGGTAATTAATCATATTTAAAATAATTAATTACTTTTTGAAGATAAAGGGTGATGACAGGTGTCAGATAAATAAGTACGTTTAAGAAAAGAGCGATCTGGGTGGAATGGTAAAAATTATAAAATTAAATTTAAAATGTCAAAATTAATTAAATTTAAAAGGGACTTTCTAATTAAAAAATAAATTAAAAAAATAAAATAAAAATAATATTAATTAAATAAAAAAATAAATTTACAAAATTTTGAAAAAAATTAAAATGATTTCAAAAAATGAGCGGAAGTACAAATGTAAGGGGGCGGGGCTAAAATTTCGAAATACCAAATTTCAAAATGTCAACCGACAAAATGGAAAATTTATAAATTGGAGGAAATTCAAAATTTAAAAATTGGCGGGAATTTCGAATTTAAAAATTAAAAAAGATTTTAATTAAAAATTTAAAATTAAAAAATATATATTAATTAATTAATTAAAAAATGGAGATGAAATTTTTTTGCAAAATTTTACAAAAAAAAATTAAAATGATTTCAAAAAAAGAGTGGAAGTACAAATTTAAGGGGATTTCAAAATTTGGGGGGAAGGGGGTGGCATTTAAAAATTTTCAAAAAATTTCTCAGTGGCAGTGATAATAAAAATAAATTATAAAATTTAAAAAATAATTAAATTAAAAAAATGGGAAAAATAAATTGACAAAATTTTAGAAAAAATTTAAAATGATTTTAAAAAATGAACGGAAGTACGAATGTAAGGGGTGTAACTAATTATTTCGAAATACCAACTTTTAAAATGTCATGCGACAAAATGCCACATCGACAAAATGTCAATTGATAAAATGCCAATGTCCAAAAGGTCACCTGATAAAATGGTATATTAAAAATGTCAAGCGACAAAATGCCACAGCGACAAAATGTCAAATGACAAAATGCCAATTTTCAAAATGTCAACTTTAAAATTCAAATAAAACCTATTCTATAATAGAATAGATAATAAATAAAATTCATTCAAATAAATAGAGTAATTTATTTGAATTCAAATTAATAGATAATTTATTTAAATGGCCCCAAAGAACAAATAAAAGTAAAGATAAAAATGAACGAAAGTAACAAATATTTAATATTTTAGTAATAATAAATGGCTTAAAATGTTATGAAAATTTTTAAAATAGACTTTAATTTAAATTTTTCTATTATTCAAACAATTATATCATTTACAAAAAAACTAAAAATAATCTCAAAATTAATGGTTTTATAGGAAGCACAAATTTGTTGTAACATCTCTCCTGTCTCTTTCAAAAAAGTATTTCGTAATTAAGATATACTCCAAAATCGTGAGTATAAAAGGCGAGGATTTTTTCATTCTTTATATCATTTACAAAAAAACTAAAAATAATCTCAAATTAAAACTTAGACAATGTCATTTAATAATGGACAAAATGGTCATTCACCAAATAAACGCCCAAGATTCTTTATAGAGAATCTACTTCCCCACTTATTCAATACCACACAAAGCGGTGCTGGAACAAACCTGAAAAATTATTACCGTCAAATCGATTATGAAACTCAATTTAATAGTAAATTTAAAATGATGGGAACGACAGGAAAGTTTATTATTGAAAAACTACCGGAAAATCCAGAGGAATTATTGAGAAATATAATTCAAGAATGCATGGATAAGACCGTGGAGGCATCAAAGAATCAATCAATTACTCCTGATCGATTAGGAGCATTAATTTCATCACAATTATTGGATAATGATATATGGATACCAATTAGAAAAATAGAAAAAGATACAATAGACAACATATTAACAAGATTTCAACTTGTTTCGCAATCTAAAATAGAGAAGGGTTCACTTCATGGACACCCCTTCGCAATAAAAGTCCAGACACTAGGTATTTCATCACTTTCGACAAATCAATCGATTAGAGGTCGTGCACCAAAAGATAAATCAACAGATGATTTTCAACTTAGAGATGAATTATTTATTAAAATAGTTAATCAGAACAACTTATGCTTATTCTATGCTTTGGAAATTACAAGAAAATATTTTACTAAAGAACTTGGTGCACGTTGGAATTTTACAAGATATATGCAAAATAAAAAAAGGCAAATGGAAGATGTTTTCGATCTCCTAAAAGCTACAAAAATTCCAAATGACCTACCTGAATATGATGCTGTTGAATACGTACCAATTGTTGTAGATTTCTGGAACAAACAATATAAAGAAACAGGATATAAATTTAAAGTATTTGTTTTTGGAAGCATCAATGAGAAGCCTATATTTAAATATGGAAATGATAATTTCAATGTACCAATTTCAATTTTTCACTCAAACAACCATTTTGATGGAATAAGAAATGTTGGAGGAATCTTCGGATTTAAACACAAATATTGCTTTACTTGTGAAAAGAAATTCAGAAAATCAAAAGAACATGACGTGAAATGTAAATCTCTATGCAGATTTTGTGGACGCGTTGGAAGTGAACGACCTTGTATGGCAACAGCAAATTTTTTCAAGAAATGTGATGACTGTGGGAAAAAATATTTGAACGAAGACTGTTTTAACTACCATAAGAAAAGCAGCAATTGTCGGCAAACGAAAATATGTGAAAAGTGTGGTGTAATATGGTCAATGAAAAATTATAAAAGAGAGGAGCAGAAGAAGCACGTATGCGGACAAAAATGGTGTCAAATTTGCCGTCAATATCATAGCATTGAAAGAGGTTGTTACATTCGCCCTTTGGAACATAAAAAATCAATACCGTATCGCTTAGTAACATTCGATTTTGAAGCAACACAAAATGAGAAAATAAATAATGTAAATGAAGAAAGACGGCTTCACAAAGTAAATTTCATTGCAGCCACAGTAACCTGTACAAAATGTATGGAAGATGGAAAAATATGCGTTCACCTCTGAACCAAAATGGAGATAGTTGCTTAATCTGTGGAAACAATCGATCAGTAACATTTTCGCATCAGCCATTCAATCAGACAAAAGTCGATAAACAAACTGTCACACAAAATCCGCTCAAAGACTTTATTCAATGGATTCTATTTGAACTCAACCCTCAATATTCAACAATGGCATTTTCACACAATGGAGGGCGTTATGATATGGTTATGGTATTCAGAGAAATTTATTTGAAAGGGGTTGTGCCATCAATGATTCGTCGTGGTAATAAGCTTTATGAATTAAAAATTCCACGAAACAATAAATGCAATGAGGTTATATTTCGTGACTCGTATAATCTCTGTCCAGTTGCCTTGGGGAAGTTGATTGGAGCATTTGGACTGCAAATAACTGAAAAACAATTTTTTCCTCATCTGGCAAACATCCCCTATAATTATGGGAGAACGCTTCAACAATTACCCTTAAAATCTGATTATTTATATGGAGGAATGCCCCCTCAAAAGCAAAGTGAATTTGATAAATGGTATGAAGAAGAAAAAAATCACCAATTTTGTTTGGACGAAGCATTGGCCGAATATTGCACAAACGATGTACAGATTCTCACAGAAGCACTTATTGCCTTCAGAAAGAAATTTATGGAAATTAGCAAAAAGAAAAATACACAACCTGGAGAATCTCAAGAAGGGATTGATATTTTAAGAGATGCAATGACGATAGCATCAGCTTGTATGAAGCATTTTCGACTTAAACATCTACAACCTCAACACTTGGCAATTGTTCCTGAAAAGGGATATGAAAGCTGTGATAATCAAAGTGAACTTGCACTAAAATATTTACAATGGTACGAAGAGACACGTGGAGTTCAAATCCAAAGCGCTCATTCAGAAGGCGGAGAACATGTGGTAGCTGGAAGATACAAGGTAGATGGATATATAAAGGAAGAAGATAGAGCAATTGAGGTAAATGGATGTGCTTGGCATGCATGTGAAAAATGCTTTGGAAATGATTTGTATAAAATTCTACCAAATGGGAAAACAATGGCTAAGACTAAAGAAGATGATGAAAATCGTTTGGCAATTATACGAAGACATATCAAAAATGTTGATATAATATGGGAATGTGAAATTCGTCAAATGCTACGTCGCAGCAAAAATATGCGAAGATCATTTTCAAATTATCATAACAAAGGACCAATAAATATTAGAGACTGTTATTTCGGTGGAAGGACAGGACCTTTACAAATGTACTTTGACGCTGACTCAGAACAACATAAAATTGCTTATTTAGATTTTAATTCTCTCTACCCTTCAACAATTGCTACAACATCATTTCCTGTTGGGCATCCAAAAATACATGTTGTACCTTTAGCTAAACAAAAAGTTAATTGGAACAGGGGAGACCAAATCCCATTCAAAGGAATTTTGAAAGTATTTTTAATACCGCCATCGCAGTTGAATGTCCCTGTAATTCCAGTCAAGTTTGACGAAAGACTTCTATTCCCACTATGTAGAAAATGCTCACTCACTTACCCAAATGGAGCAAACATCAAAGACTACCGATGTACACACAATGATGATGAAAGAGGCTGGGTTTCAACATGTACATCGATTGAATTGGAAGAGGCTTTAAATGTTGGATATACAGTTACAAGATTTTATAGAGCACTACATTATGAGAAATGGGATGATAATTTATTTAAAAATTATGTGGCCGAATTTATGGCAATGAAAATTCATGCAAGTGGATTTCCTGAAGGAATAGAAGGAAAAGAAAATGAAGATAAGTTCATAAAAGAATGCAAAGAAAAATTTGGAATTGAGCTTGATAGAGAAAAAATGGTACCAGATCAGGCTATGCGCTACATATCAAAGCTAATGCTCAATTCACTATGGGGAAGATTCAGTCTTAGGAATGGTCAATCAAGAAGTGTAGTCATTGATTCACCAGCTGAACTTATCGATTATGACAAGAACAACTCAATTGAAATACAATCTATCGATAATTTAACTGAAGAAACAGTTTTATTAACTTACAAACAGAAAGAAGAATTTATCATTGAACATGATACATCAAATATGGTTATATCATTATGGACAACATCAGCAGCAAGAATAAAACTATTAAAAGCAATGCAAAAGGTAGCTGAATCACCAGGATGCAATATTCTCTATGGAGACACAGACAGTATACTATTTTCTCATCCAAAGAACATGGAATGTCCTCTTCAAACAGGACCTCATCTAGGAGACTTAGCGAGAGAATATGCAGGATCTGAAATAAAAGAATATGTTGGAGGTGCGTGCAAGGCTTACGCACTTAGAATGGAGAGCAAAAAGAATGCCAAAGTTAGTAGTGTTCTGAAAGTACGTGGCATAACATTAACTGCTGATGTTTGCAAAATTCTACATTTTGACAGTTTTAAAGAGAGTGTACTTCATTATGCAAATGGAGGAAACGATAATGAGGATGATGATGACATGGATAGAGGAACAATTATGATTGAAAATCCAAACTTTATACGGCGGAACGTGAAGGATGGTACAGTTTATTCAACTAAGATGAAAAAAATATTTAGACCGATAATACAAAAAGGAATTATATCCAATAACCTCAAAATTGTACATTTTGGACAAAAATGATTTCATATTTTTACTTATTAAATATTCACATTGTATTTATTTTTTAATTTAATATTAAAAATTTGTATATTTTAAGAGAATATCACATATCTTCAGTAAAAATAGGCAAAAAAATAGGGTAAAGTTGTACCACATCTAAAAAATAAAATTCATTCAAATAAAAACCTATTTTAAATAAACACCTATTACTCAGAAGTAAAAAATATCGTTATTTAAAATTTAAAAATAAAATTAAAAACTAAGCATTTGAAAAAATTTTAATACCTTCTTTATTACACCAAATATTTTTAAAATGTTAATGTTTTCAATAATATTAATATCTATTCTGTCCTTAGTGGTCGAGAGTTCGGACGATAAACTCAGGAAGAGCGAATTAGTGACAACATTATTTCGGAGAACACCAATACCAATATGGCGGAGAACACCACCACCAATATTTGCTAACAGAGAAGAAAATAATTTAATGGAAATACCAATATGGCGAAGAACACCACCACCAATATTTGCTAACAGAGAAGAAAATAATTTAATGGAAATACCAATATGGCGAAGAACACCACAACCAATATTTCCTAACAGAGATTTTAATAATTCAGGTGAATTTCGACGAGGCAATAAATTAAACAATAGTTTATTGAATAAAACTGAGGGAAAAGAAAGATTAATTAAGAAATGGTTTGTAAAAGATATCTATCATCTGAAGAAGAGTGATATAGCAAGACAAGTTGAAATAAAAAATATGGGGCGTTGGATTCTACGTTGGGACCTTTGGGACAAAAAGTTCAAATCTGGAAAGCATAATAGAACAGATTACATAATGTATTCAAGATGGCGATTTTTATATGAACCTCCCATTTCAAATATTATAGATTTTTTCAAAAATTTGTAAATCATTTTAAAAATAATTTTTTTTATTTTTGATATTAATAATCATTTCCTATGTAAATTTATAATTTGTTTAATGTTTAAATAAAATCAAATTTTTGTTCAATTAATCAAAATATTGCGTTTTTCCCATTGATTGGGTTTACCTTCTATTTCAATCCACAAAATTCCTGGTCTCGATTTTGCATTAGTCGGTGTTGGTGGTAGGTCTTCTATGGATAATGGAATACTATTAAGACTAGTTGTTGATGTAGACGAAGTTGCTTGTGTTCGCCGTGTTTTAAAAGTGATACCGCTTAATGTTGACGAGGGTGATTGGGGTGATGTCGGAGCAAAACATACAAGCTCAAGCGGGAAGTATCTCTCGCAAATTCCACCCTTTGTACAAGTTCTTACTATAACACATTGATGAAACGGATATTGAAGTTTTATTTTGTGATGCGCAAAGAAATGTGCCGCAACCGATATATTAAATGGATAACTTAAATCGCCGTAGGCCTTGATTAAATGAGCCCCCGATGTTGTAATTCCGTCACATCGAATTGTATAGTTTAATCCATTCCTATCTGAATAAGTTGTCTCTAGCTTTCCATTTTCTTTTAAAAATTTTGAAATCAAATCTGCATTTTCTTGATGCATTAGTCTATATCTCACCAGATAAATTGGGCAGTTCAATTTTTCGAAATATCTTCCAAAATGGAATTCATTTTTATCGATTAATTTAGACTGTTTTCTAAAATGTTCAAATGAATTTTAAAATGATAAAATTAAAGAAAATTTTGCCTTTTTATACTCAAAATTTGCCCTTGAAAATTTGTATCTATTACGAAATATTGTAGTAGGCGGGACTTGTGTGAGTATATAAGGCAATAGATTTTCCAATTTTCATCCATTTCTTCATTCATTCATAAAATAAAATTTGAAAAATAAAAATGAGCGGATTTAAAACTGAAAAAATCCCAAAACTTGAATTAATTAATGAGCCAAAAAATGAGAAGGAAGAAGAGATAATTGAAATAGAGATAGAAAAGGATACGGAAAAGAGCAATAAATCAAAATCTGCTATTTCAAAAATAAACAATGGAAAAATTGAGAAGAAGCATGGAATAAATCCGCGCATCCTTTGGAAAATTATGCGCATGAAAGATACACCAAGGATTGAAATAAGAATTTGCAAAAAATGTGCTAATGCGCTTTATTATGATAAGAATAAATTTACTCAGAAGGAGAATGGAAATATTGGAATTTGTTTTGAAATTTGTGAAGGCTGCGCGAAATTAAATATGCAGCTCAAAGATTTTGTTTCAGAGTGGGACGAGAAGAAGGTACAGAACATGAAAAAGGAATAAAATTTAAAAAAATATTTTTTACGTTAACTTGTTATTTTTAATAATAATTTCGATAATTGTAATAATTTAATTTGAAATAAAAATTTTGGAATTGTCCTTACTTATTATTAGTTAACATAGGAATTTTCAATTCATAAATCAAATTCTCTTTTTTTCGGAAGCCACGCCCATTTTATGTGTATAAATACCGAAACATTTCCCAAGATCAAACTTCCATTCAAAATTTGAATTCATTTATAAAATTATTTAAAAAATGTCAGTAATTGAGAATAACTGTCAACTCTTGGAAAAAGTGCTCCCTGAGGTTTTATTTAGTGTATCTTCGTCTGGTGTGACAATTTCTTCACCACGGCTCATAACAGCACGTTTTGTTGAGTTTGACTTGGCGGGGAAATGTAAAAGTTGCAAGGGAGAAAATGTTGACATTGATTTTATTATTACTCCGAAGGATGTAACCGTATATTGTAATCGACTAAAATCAGAAAAAGTTGTAATGTTTGACCGTATCTATGAAATTCCCCAACAATGCGTCTTTCGAGTTAAATCAAAAGGAAAGAATTTCAATATCATTCACAAGGAGCCAAAGTGGAATGAAAAAGATTTTAATAAAGGAGATGAACAGATGACTATCAAGGAATTTTTGTCAAAGTTTTCACAAAGCCAGGCTCAAGTAGGAATAGAAGAAACAAAAGAAAATATAAAAGAAGACGATAAAGAAAAGAAATTAGAAGAAAAAGATACCCTTCCAAATAATATTAAATCTTATTAATCCTCAAATTAATAATCCTTCAATAAACATTAATCATATTTTATATTTTTAATCTTCGATAAATATTTTAAAATGAATTATCAATTATTTGCTAATAAAGATTTAAAATTAAAACTTCCATTTGGTTGTATTATTAGCGGCCCAAGTTCAACTGGGAAAAGTACGCTTGTCCGAAAATTAATTTTCAATTCTGAACAACTTATTGATCCTATTCCAAAATCTATTCTTTACTGCTATGGCGAATATAATACTCTTGTTCCCGAACTACAGCGCACAGGAGTTTCAGTGTATTCCGGAGTTCCCCCTGAGGATCTCATTAAGAAACAAGAACAACCTGCACTAGTCATTCTTGATGACTGAATGTACTCAATTGACGAAAAGTATTTATCGGAACTTTTCACAAAGAAATCTCATCATCTCAATTTTGGCATAATTTTTATCACTCAAAATCTCTTCGAGAAAAAACTCAAAGTCGCACGTCAAAATTCTATGTATATTGTATTAACTCGCGCACCAAATAGTGCATTGGCCATCCGAAATCTAGGAGTACAATTATTCCCAGGAAGATTAAATTATTTTCTAGACGCATATCGACAAGCTACAAGCAGCAGTAATTATTCTTATCTCTTTATCGATTTACACCCCTCATCAGATCCAACACTTAGACTAAGAACAAATATATTTAAGGACAAAGAATCAGAAGACTCATACAATTCATTACCAATTATATTTTTACCCAAGAATTTCTCTAATTAAAATAATGTCAACGAATATTAGTCAACTTGTCAAGGACAACCTACATTTCCTCAAACAGCTCGCAAAAGCACGCTCACTAACTAAAAGAAGACGCCTTTTAAAAAAAGCTTCAACCGACCAATTACTCTCTCTCACTGAAATTTGTTTCAATATTATACGTAGTCAATTTAAATTAACTAAAAGACAAAAATCTCGTCTTCTACCATTCGCTGATTTTGTTCGTCGCGTGAGTAGATTAAAAACAGAAAGAGGAGCCCGACGTACAGTAATACAAAAAGGAAGCGGTTTACCAATTGGTTTATTTCCTGCCCTTCTAACACCAATCATTATTGAATTAACAAAAACATTAACAAGCAATTAATAAAAATGGCAAATAAATTTATATTAGTTCCTGAAGATATATATCGCGGATTACTTACTAAACCCACACCAGAAACAGGAAATATTAATTTGGATTTTACACGAGAAAATTTGGAAAATATCAAAAGTCAAAATGCCAACAAGGAATTAAAGAATATAAATTATAATCAGGAATTGAGACGTTATCTACACATGTTGAAGGACCAAAATGAGAGACCAATGAATGTTTCAATAAGACAAATGGGAGATCCAGCCCTGGAGCAAATCAAAAAATTACTTCCCCTACTCCAAACAGACTCCAATGAAAGTAAGCAACAACTACTTAAACAAAATAAAGCCACACCAAAATTACCACATCTAGACGATGGTGCCGATTTAAATGAAAATGA
Organism: Meloidogyne enterolobii; assembly: GCA_963681835.1. Lineage (NCBI taxonomy): Eukaryota > Metazoa > Nematoda > Chromadorea > Rhabditida > Meloidogynidae > Meloidogyne > Meloidogyne enterolobii. The sequence continues at coordinate 3,480,677 of CAVMJV010000006.1, forward strand.
GCTTAGTATGCATACGGCCGATGAGGAATCTCCGGATTCCAGAAGGAAAACTGAACCAAAAAAGACAGGAATAAAAGAAAAAACAAAAGAAATATTTGAAAGTATGAAGCAAGAGAATCTTGATAAATATGATGTGAGCACAGATGGAAAGATTTTAAGTAAGAAGGGAGGAAAAGAAATACGGGGAAGCAATGCACAAAAATCCATAGAGTGCATACTCCGAACAGGAATCAGTGGGATATTGAGATGGGGTGAATTGACACCTCCAGGAACATCTGTTTTAGAAAATAAATTAAAAAGCGATCAAATTATTTGGCCATTGATAGAGAAGGCACGAGAAAGCTGTACTCCAAAAAGAACAAATACAAAGCAAAAAAGAAAAATACCTGAATCCAAAGAAATACCTGAATCAAAATGGAAACCTCCAACAGAATGGAAATGATTTTAGATAAACTTTACAATGATCCAGCGAATCCAGCCGGATTTGCTGGTGTAAACCAGCTATGGATAGAGGCTCGAAAAAAAGACTTTTTTTAATAATTAAAAAATTTTGTTTTCAATGAAATTAAATACGTTTTATTTTAAATAGTTTTAAAATTTGTTTAATAAACTTAGAAAATTAAAGTTAGAAAATCATAATCTTTTAAATATTATTTATTCGATTTCTGTTCTGTTTGATTTTTATTTGGTTTCTTATTCATACTTAGTTGTTTTTTGTAACAGGAATTACATAAATATTGTTCAGGTATTGAATGACGGTACCATTGTGAATGACGGTACCATTCTTCTTCCCACTACTCATCTTCAATAATTAGTGATGGTTTACTAAGCAATGGATCATAAATTTTATTCAATTTGGTGTAGTGAATTATTATTTTTAATATTCTATTTCTGTCAACTTTTGCTATTTTCCATCAAATTCCCACACAATTTACAATTTACTACCTTTAATACAAATTCTAATGCCTACTTCTAAGCACCAACGCTACTGCTTGTCAGCATGGAAACGTGAACGTACAAAAATTTGTGTTGGGAATTTTTCAAATATCTTTCTTCGGCCTTCACTCACAGTTCAACAACGACAACTTGAATATGAGCAAAGAGTGGCTAGACGAAAAGCAAGAGAAACAAATAATTTGAATGAACTGGAAGAAATTAATAAACAAATGAGACAGAATGAAAATTTTTAATTGATTCCTGCAGACATAAGACAGGTTTTGATTTTTGTAATTTGTTTTATAAAAATTTATTTAATAGACCCCCTTTTATTGACCCGTATGAGAGTAAACATAAAAATTTGATTTCTGACCCCGGAAAAAAATATTTTAAGAATAAGAATATGAACCTCCATTTATATGAACCTCCCATTTCAAATATTATAGATTTTTTCAAAAATTTGTAAATCATTTTAAAAATAATTTTTTTTATTTTTGATATTAATAATCATTTCCTATGTAAATTTATAATTTGTTTAATGTTTAAATAAAATCAAATTTTTGAATCAATTAATCAAAATATTGCGTTTTTCCCATTGATTGGGTTTACCTTCTATTTCAATCCACAAAATTCCTGGTCTCGATTTTGCATTAGTCGGTGTTGGTGGTAGGTCTTCTATGGATAATGGAATACTATTAAGACTAGTTGTTGATGTAGACGAAGTTGCTTGTGTTCGCCGTGTTTTAAAAGTGATACCGCTTAATGTTGACGAGGGTGATTGGGGTGATGTCGGAGCAAAACATACAAGCTCAAGCGGGAAGTATCTCTCGCAAATTCCACCCTTTGTACAAGTTCTTACTATAACACATTGATGAAACGGATATTGAAGTTTTATTTTGTGATGCGCAAAGAAATGTGCCGCAACCGATATATTAAATGGATAACTTAAATCGCCGTAGGCCTTGATTAAATGAGCCCCCGATGTTGTAATTCCGTCACATCGAATTGTATAGTTTAATCCATTCCTATCTGAATAAGTTGTCTCTAGCTTTCCATTTTCTTTTAAAAATTTTGAAATCAAATCTGCATTTTCTTGATGCATTAGTCTATATCTCACCAGATAAATTGGGCAGTTCAATTTTTTCGAAATATCTTCCAAAATGGAATTCATTTTTATCGATTAATTTAGACTGTTTTCTAAAATGTTCAAATGAATTTTAAAATGATAAAATTAAAGAAAATTTTGCCTTTTTATACTCAAAATTTGCCCTTGAAAATTTGTATCTATTACGAAATATTGTAGTAGGCGGGACTTGTGTGAGTATATAAGGCAATAGATTTTCCAATTTTCATCCATTTCTTCATTCATTCATAAAATAAAATTTGAAAAATAAAAATGAGCGGATTTAAAACTGAAAAAATCCCAAAACTTGAATTAATTAATGAGCCAAAAAATGAGAAGGAAGAAGAGATAATTGAAATAGAGATAGAAAAGGATACGGAAAAGAGCAATAAATCAAAATCTGCTATTTCAAAAATAAACAATGGAAAAATTGAGAAGAAGCATGGAATAAATCCGCGCATCCTTTGGAAAATTATGCGCATGAAAGATACACCAAGGATTGAAATAAGAATTTGCAAAAAATGTGCTAATGCGCTTTATTATGATAAGAATAAATTTACTCAGAAGGAGAATGGAAATATTGGAATTTGTTTTGAAATTTGTGAAGGCTGCGCGAAATTAAATATGCAGCTCAAAGATTTTGTTTCAGAGTGGGACGAGAAGAAGGTACAGAACATGAAAAAGGAATAAAATTTAAAAAAATATTTTTTACGTTAACTTGTTATTTTTAATAATAATTTCGATAATTGTAATAATTTAATTTGAAATAAAAATTTTGGAATTGTCCTTACTTATTATTAGTTAACATAGGAATTTTCAATTCATAAATCAAATTCTCTTTTTTCGGAAGCCACGCCCATTTTATGTGTATAAATACCGAAACATTTCCCAAGATCAAACTTCCATTCAAAATTTGAATTCATTTATAAAATTATTTAAAAAATGTCAGTAATTGAGAATAACTGTCAACTCTTGGAAAAAGTGCTCCCTGAGGTTTTATTTAGTGTATCTTCGTCTGGTGTGACAATTTCTTCACCACGGCTCATAACAGCACGTTTTGTTGAGTTTGACTTGGCGGGGAAATGTAAAAGTTGCAAGGGAGAAAATGTTGACATTGATTTTATTATTACTCCGAAGGATGTAACCGTATATTGTAATCGACTAAAATCAGAAAAAGTTGTAATGTTTGACCGTATCTATGAAATTCCCCAACAATGCGTCTTTCGAGTTAAATCAAAAGGAAAGAATTTCAATATCATTCACAAGGAGCCAAAGTGGAATGAAAAAGATTTTAATAAAGGAGATGAACAGATGACTATCAAGGAATTTTTGTCAAAGTTTTCACAAAGCCAGGCTCAAGTAGGAATAGAAGAAACAAAAGAAAATATAAAAGAAGACGATAAAGAAAAGAAATTAGAAGAAAAAGATACCCTTCCAAATAATATTAAATCTTATTAATCCTCAAATTAATAATCCTTCAATAAACATTAATCATATTTTATATTTTTAATCTTCGATAAATATTTTAAAATGAATTATCAATTATTTGCTAATAAAGATTTAAAATTAAAACTTCCATTTGGTTGTATTATTAGCGGCCCAAGTTCAACTGGGAAAAGTACGCTTGTCCGAAAATTAATTTTCAATTCTGAACAACTTATTGATCCTATTCCAAAATCTATTCTTTACTGCTATGGCGAATATAATACTCTTGTTCCCGAACTACAGCGCACAGGAGTTTCAGTGTATTCCGGAGTTCCCCCTGAGGATCTCATTAAGAAACAAGAACAACCTGCACTAGTCATTCTTGATGACTGAATGTACTCAATTGACGAAAAGTATTTATCGGAACTTTTCACAAAGAAATCTCATCATCTCAATTTTGGCATAATTTTTATCACTCAAAATCTCTTCGAGAAAAAACTCAAAGTCGCACGTCAAAATTCTATGTATATTGTATTAACTCGCGCACCAAATAGTGCATTGGCCATCCGAAATCTAGGAGTACAATTATTCCCAGGAAGATTAAATTATTTTCTAGACGCATATCGACAAGCTACAAGCAGCAGTAATTATTCTTATCTCTTTATCGATTTACACCCCTCATCAGATCCAACACTTAGACTAAGAACAAATATATTTAAGGACAAAGAATCAGAAGACTCATACAATTCATTACCAATTATATTTTTACCCAAGAATTTCTCTAATTAAAATAATGTCAACGAATATTAGTCAACTTGTCAAGGACAACCTACATTTCCTCAAACAGCTCGCAAAAGCACGCTCACTAACTAAAAGAAGACGCCTTTTAAAAAAAGCTTCAACCGACCAATTACTCTCTCTCACTGAAATTTGTTTCAATATTATACGTAGTCAATTTAAATTAACTAAAAGACAAAAATCTCGTCTTCTACCATTCGCTGATTTTGTTCGTCGCGTGAGTAGATTAAAAACAGAAAGAGGAGCCCGACGTACAGTAATACAAAAAGGAAGCGGTTTACCAATTGGTTTATTTCCTGCCCTTCTAACACCAATCATTATTGAATTAACAAAAACATTAACAAGCAATTAATAAAAATGGCAAATAAATTTATATTAGTTCCTGAAGATATATATCGCGGATTACTTACTAAACCCACACCAGAAACAGGAAATATTAATTTGGATTTTACACGAGAAAATTTGGAAAATATCAAAAGTCAAAATGCCAACAAGGAATTAAAGAATATAAATTATAATCAGGAATTGAGACGTTATCTACACATGTTGAAGGACCAAAATGAGAGACCAATGAATGTTTCAATAAGACAAATGGGAGATCCAGCCCTGGAGCAAATCAAAAAATTACTTCCCCTACTCCAAACAGACTCCAATGAAAGTAAGCAACAACTACTTAAACAAAATAAAGCCACACCAAAATTACCACATCTAGACGATGGTGCCGATTTAAATGAAAATGAGCTTAGTATGCATACGGCCGATGAGGAATCTCCGGATTCCAGAAGGAAAACTGAACCAAAAAAGACAGGAATAAAAGAAAAAACAAAAGAAATATTTGAAAGTATGAAGCAAGAGAATCTTGATAAATATGATGTGAGCACAGATGGAAAGATTTTAAGTAAGAAGGGAGGAAAAGAAATACGGGGAAGCAATGCACAAAAATCCATAGAGTGCATACTCCGAACAGGAATCAGTGGGATATTGAGATGGGGTGAATTGACACCTCCAGGAACATCTGTTTTAGAAAATAAATTAAAAAGCGATCAAATTATTTGGCCATTGATAGAGAAGGCACGAGAAAGCTGTACTCCAAAAAGAACAAATACAAAGCAAAAAAGAAAAATACCTGAATCCAAAGAAATACCTGAATCAAAATGGAAACCTCCAACAGAATGGAAATGATTTTAGATAAACTTTACAATGATCCAGCGAATCCAGCCGGATTTGCTGGTGTAAACCAGCTATGGATAGAGGCTCGAAAAAAAGACTTTTTTTAATAATTAAAAAATTTTGTTTTCAATGAAATTAAATACGTTTTATTTTAAATAGTTTTAAAATTTGTTTAATAAACTTAGAAAATTAAAGTTAGAAAATCATAATCTTTTAAATATTATTTATTCGATTTCTGTTCTGTTTGATTTTTATTTGGTTTCTTATTCATACTTAGTTGTTTTTTGTAACAGGAATTACATAAATATTGTTCAGGTATTGAATGACGGTACCATTGTGATGTATTTGTCGCTCCGCAAGTTAAACATTTTCTATCGTTCGTGATTCGCTAAAATTTTATAAAAAGGAGATGAAACTACTTACCAACTAATAAAAATCAATAAAATTTTTTAATGCTGTTTTCTATTTTCCAAACCTAAATTGGATAAAGTCAAACCTTTTTAATTTTATTCCACAATTCTTTTTGTCTATGCTTCCCAAACTTTCGATTATAATCTCCACATTTGTGGCACAAATAATTTTCTTTTATATATATATACCATTTTATAGATTCTACAGCTCCACAATTTAAACATAGTCGCTTAGTTTCATCAATAAGTGCATCTATAATTTTAAAATTAATTCTTTTAATAAATGAGCGGATAAACAAAAAAATATAATTACTTATTTTATTGCCAATATAAATTATTCTGTTTTCTAATTCTTCCGGATATTTAAATTTTTGTTTATCTTCATACTTAGTTGTTTTTTGTAACAGGAATTACATAAATATTGTTCAGGTATTGAATGACGGTACCATTGTGATGTATTTGTCGCTCCGCAAGTTAAACATTTTCTATCGTTCGTGATTCGCTAAAATTTTATAAAAAGGAGATGAAACTACTTACCAACTAACGACCCGGGCCGGGCTTCGGGGCTAAAAACCACGAAAACCCGGAAACCCGAATAAATTAAGGCGGGCTAAAATATTATTTATTCGATTCCTGTTCTGTTTGATTTTTATTTGGTTTCTTATTCATACTTAGTTGTTTTTTGTAACAGGAATTACATAAATATTGTTCAGGTATTGAATGACGGTACCATTGTGAAGTATTTGTCGCTCCGCAAGTTAAACATTTTCTATCGTTCGTGATTCGCTAAAATTTTATAAAAAGGAGATGAAACTACTTACCAACTAACGACCCGGGCCGGGCTTCGGGGCTAAAAACCACGAAAACCCGGAAACCCCGAAAAACCGGATTTTCTCAAAAATACCAGGTTCGGGGCCACCGGCCCGGAAAAACTCGGTCCGAGCCCGGCCCGGGTTCGAGCTCTAAAAAATATACCATTTTTTCAAACCCAGGCAGAAAATTTTGAATTAATTCATTATTTGTAATTTCAATCAGAATTTTCTTTTTTAATTGATCAGATAGAATATATTTTGATTTCTCACTTAGTTCAACCTCAAACATATTTTTATCTAGATTTAAGTCAATTGAACGCAAATATCCTTCTATATTTTTATTAAAGCCATCATGTTTATTATTTGTCTTTTCAAAAAGGCAATTTCATAAACAATACCGTAGCTTCTTGTGCTTCGAAAACAAGAAGCTATTCAAATAGACGCTAAAATACTGATATGCATTAGACAATGAATGATATTGCCTTACAAAAATAAAAATGAATTTTATATTTTTTATTTCCACCAACTTAACATCTTGACATTATAAAATAATTTTTAAAAAATCCATATTATTCAAATTATAAATTAAGGCGGGCTAAAAAAAATAAATTAAGGCGGGCTAAAATATTATTTATTCGATTCCTGTTCTGTTTGATTTTTATTTGGTTTCTTATTCATACTTAGTTGTTTTTTGTAACAGGAATTACATAAATATTGTTCAGGTATATTGTTCAGGTTTTCAGGTATATTGTTCAGGTTGTTCAGGTATATTGTTCAGGTTGTTCAGGTATATTGTTCAATATTGTTCAGGTATATTGTTCAGGTATTTTTTTGGTTGGAAAATTTTCTTTTCGGGTATCGGGTAAAAAAGCCGGGTTCGGGTTTCGGAAGCCAACCCTGGTACTGAACCCGATAAATTTTTATCGGTATTTATCGTTATCTGTATTTTTCGGTATTCCGTGCCGTTTTACGGAGGGTAAAATTTTAAATTTAATCGGTATTATACGGTATTACGGTACAGAATACGGTACGGAACAAAATTCCGGTCTCTATTAAGGACATATATTAAAAAATGGATATCAGATAACGGAAACATTTTTCCTTAAGTTGCAATTTATTTATTAAATGTTTTGTGAAATAGAACGAAAGTTTTTTCAACAAAATATAGAACAAACTAATATTTCACCAAACACTCCAAATACAAATTTTCATTAAATTTCACCACTATTAGTGTATTTTTTATACCGTGTATTTGCTCATAAATAAAAAAATAAATAATATAATTGCAATTATATAATTTTTACAATTGACTTTTATGAATTATAAATCAGAATTTTCATTAAATTTCTATTTATTTAAACCTTTTCTTTTGCATTTTTGGGCTTTACTTCTTTGTAGCTTCTTTTCTTTGTTTACAGCCACAGGCATTACATAAATAGTTTCCTGTTTCTGTATGACGGCGCCAATATATTGTTTGTGTAACACCGCAGTTAAAACATTTTCGATCATCCTTAAATTACTAATGAGAATCCGGCTTTTTTACCCGATACCCGAAAGAAAATGTTCCAACCAAAAAAATACCTGAACAATATACCTGAACAATATTGAACAATATACCTGAACAACCTGAACAATATACCTGAACAACCTGAACAATATACCTGAAAACCTGAACAATATACCTGAACAATATTTATGTAATTCCTGTTACAAAAAACAACTAAGTATGAATAAGAAACCAAATAAAAATCAAACAGAACAGGAATCGAATAAATAATATTTTAGCCCGCCTTAATTTATTTTTTTTAGCCCGCCTTAATTTATAATTTGAATAATATGGATTTTTTAAAAATTATTTTATAATGTCAAGATGTTAAGTTGGTGGAAATAAAAAATATAAAATTCATTTTTATTTTTGTAAGGCAATATCATTCATTGTCTAATGCATATCAGTATTTTAGCGTCTATTTGAATAGCTTCTTGTTTTCGAAGCACAAGAAGCTACGGTATTGTTTATGAAATTGCCTTTTTGAAAAGACAAATAATAAACATGATGGCTTTAATAAAAATATAGAAGGATATTTGCGTTCAATTGACTTAAATCTAGATAAAAATATGTTTGAGGTTGAACTAAGTGAGAAATCAAAATATATTCTATCTGATCAATTAAAAAAGAAAATTCTGATTGAAATTACAAATAATGAATTAATTCAAAATTTTCTGCCTGGGTTTGAAAAAATGGTATATTTTTTAGAGCTCGAACCCGGGCCGGGCTCGGACCGAGTTTTTCCGGGCCGGTGGCCCCGAACCTGGTATTTTTGAGAAAATCCGGTTTTTCGGGGTTTCCGGGTTTTCGTGGTTTTTAGCCCCGAAGCCCGGCCCGGGTCGTTAGTTGGTAAGTAGTTTCATCTCCTTTTTATAAAATTTTAGCGAATCACGAACGATAGAAAATGTTTAACTTGCGGAGCGACAAATACTTCACAATGGTACCGTCATTCAATACCTGAACAATATTTATGTAATTCCTGTTACAAAAAACAACTAAGTATGAATAAGAAACCAAATAAAAATCAAACAGAACAGGAATCGAATAAATAATATTTTAGCCCGCCTTAATTTATTTTTTTTTAGCCCGCCTTAATTTATTATTTGAATAATATGGATTTTTTAAAAATTATTTTATAATGTCAAGATGTTAAGTTGGTGGAAATAAAAAATATAAAATTCATTTTTATTTTTGTAAGGCAATATCATTCATTGTCTAATGCATATCAGTATTTTAGCGTCTATTTGAATAGCTTCTTGTTTTCGAAGCACAAGAAGCTACGGTATTGTTTATGAAATTGCCTTTTTGAAAAGACAAATAATAAACATGATGGCTTTAATAAAAATATAGAAGGATATTTGCGTTCAATTGACTTAAATCTAGATAAAAATATGTTTGAGGTTGAACTAAGTGAGAAATCAAAATATATTCTATCTGATCAATTAAAAAAGAAAATTCTGATTGAAATTACAAATAATGAATTAATTCAAAATTTTCTGCCTGGGTTTGAAAAAATGGTATATTTTTTAGAGCTCGAACCCGGGCCGGGCTCGGACCGAGTTTTTCCGGGCCGGTGGCCCCGAACCTAGTATTTTTGAGAAAATCCGGTTTTTCGGGGTTTCCGGGTTTTCGTGGTTTTTAGCCCCGAAGCCCGGCCCGGGTCGTTAGTTGGTAAGTAGTTTCATCTCCTTTTTATAAAATTTTAGCGAATCACGAACGATAGAAAATGTTTAACTTGCGGAGCGACAAATACTTCACAATGGTACCGTCATTCAATACCTGAACAATATTTATGTAATTCCTGTTACAAAAAACAACTAAGTATGAATAAGAAACCAAATAAAAATCAAACAGAACAGGAATCGAATAAATAATATTTTAGCCCGCCTTAATTTATTTTTTTTTAGCCCGCCTTAATTTATTATTTGAATAATATGGATTTTTTAAAAATTATTTTATAATGTCAAGATGTTAAGTTGGTGGAAATAAAAAATATAAAATTCATTTTTATTTTTGTAAGGCAATATCATTCATTGTCTAATGCATATCAGTATTTTAGCGTCTATTTGAATAGCTTCTTGTTTTCGAAGCACAAGAAGCTACGGTATTGTTTATGAAATTGCCTTTTTGAAAAGACAAATAATAAACATGATGGCTTTAATAAAAATATAGAAGGATATTTGCGTTCAATTGACTTAAATCTAGATAAAAATATGTTTGAGGTTGAACTAAGTGAGAAATCAAAATATATTCTATCTGATCAATTAAAAAAGAAAATTCTGATTGAAATTACAAATAATGAATTAATTCAAAATTTTCTGCCTGGGTTTGAAAAAATGGTATATTTTTTAGAGCTCGAACCCGGGCCGGGCTCGGACCGAGTTTTTCCGGGCCGGTGGCCCCGAACCTAGTATTTTTGAGAAAATCCGGTTTTTCGGGGTTTCCGGGTTTTCGTGGTTTTTAGCCCCGAAGCCCGGCCCGGGTCGTTAGTTGGTAAGTAGTTTCATCTCCTTTTTATAAAATTTTAGCGAATCACGAACGATAGAAAATGTTTAACTTGCGTAGCGACAAATACTTCACAATGGTACCGTCATTCAATACCTGAACAATATTTATGTAATTCCTGTTACAAAAAACAACTAAGTATGAATAAGAAACCAAATAAAAATCAAACAGAACAGGAATCGAATAAATAATATTTTAGCCCGCCTTAATTTATTTTTTTTTAGCCCGCCTTAATTTATAATTTGAATAATATGGATTTTTTAAAAATTATTTTATAATGTCAAGATGTTAAGTTGGTGGAAATAAAAAATATAAAATTCATTTTTATTTCTGTAAGGCAATATCATACATTGTCAAATGCATATCAGTATTTTAGCGTCTATTTGAATAGCTTCTTGTTTTCGAAGCACAAGAAGCTACGGTATTGTTTATGAAATTGCCTTTAGTTTTTTTAAATACACATCTTTAAAGCTTCTAAAAATTACTTTGAATGGGCATTTATCGTCATATTTCACTTAAAAGACAAATAGTGCACTTAATTAATAGTCCAAATAGTTTTAATTTAAATATTGTCTTTAATTATTTTGAAATTAATAAGACATTTAAAATAAATATTTGCACTTTATATTTAATGGAATATTCATATGATTAGTCGGCATGACATTAAATATTTTGAAATTGTACTTTATTTTATTTATTTTGTCAAGCGGCGCGATAAAAAAAATTATTTGCACTTTTTAAATCTGTAATAATAAAAAGTGCAAATATTTATTTTAAATGCCGGCACTATTACAAAATATAAAGATAAAGAAATATAATAACATAACCATTTAATGGAAAAAAGTTTGATGACTTTATAACTTTTAATTATTTCTTATAATTTAAGAATAATAATAAATTTATTCATCTTAAATTTTAATATTAATAATAATTAAAGACAAATAGTGTACTTACTTAGTACTTAATTAATTAAGTGCACTTTTAATTATTTCTTATTATTATTAATATTAAAATTTAAGATGAATAAATTTATTATTATTCTTCTCTCATATTTGGTTGTTCTGTTGAATAACCAAATTAACGCTAGAATGATTGAAGTTGGATTAAAAATAAAAAATGATTGGGAAGAAAAAAGAGAATTTATTTATTTAAAAAATATTCAAATAAAGGAACGTTTTGTATTGATAATTAATGTAAATCAGGGAAATAAAATTGAAAATTATTTCAATAAAAAAACTGGATCATTTTGCAAGCTTGAATTAAATACTGTTAATAAGGTTTTTATTGTTAAACTAAGTCAAGGGCACAAATTTAGCTCTCAATTAAAAACTAGAATTTTGATTGAAATAGCCAATAATGAAATTGTTAGGAAATTTTTGAAAAACTTGGGAAAACAGGTATTTATATTTGATTATTCGAAATTAAAGCATTCATAATACATAATTTTACTATATTTAAGATTCGGTTAAATAATAATTTTATCGTGAATAATATTTATTATGAAACCTCGATATTAGAAGAAAGTTTAGATGGTATAAAAATAAATAAAAAAGAATTATTGAAAGAAAATATAGAAAATTACAACGACAAATATTTATCAAGTTATTGGACGGAAATTAATTTAATTGGATATAAAATTGAACTGCTAGATAAACAAAAATTTAAATATCCGGAAGAATTAGAAAACAGAATAATTTATATTGGCAATAAAATAAGTAATTATATTTTTTTGTTTATCCGCTCATTTATTAAAAGAATTAATTTTAAAATTATAGATGCACTTATTGATGAAACTAAGCGACTATGTTTAAATTGTGGAGCTGTAGAATCTATAAAATGGTATATATATAAAAGAAAATTATTTGTGCCACAAATGTGGAGATTATAATCGAAAGTTTGGGAAGCATAGACAAAAAGAATTGTGGAATAAAATTAAAAAGGTTTGTCTTTATCCATATTAGTTTTGAGAATTAGAAAACAGCATTAAAATAATTTTTTTGATTTTTATTAGTTGGTAAGTAGTTTCATCTCCTTTTTATAAAATTTTAGCGAATCACGAACGATAGAAAATGTTTACCTTGCGGAGCAACAAAAACATCACAATGGTACCGTCATTCAATACCTGAACAATATTTATGTAATTCCTTTTACAAAAAACAACTAAGTATGAATAAGAAAACTAATAAAAATCAGAACAGAGATCGAATAATTAGTATTTAAAGGATTATCATTTATAAGCTTAAATAAATAAATAATAAAGCGGTATATTTTTAAATTTCTTTAATGTTTATCAAATAAAAATGTTAAAGTAGTTTTAACAATTTTGAAAGAATCTGATTTGTTTACTGAATTAAAATGTTGAGGATTTTAAACATATTTTTATAAAATAATGTAATTTTTTTCCTGAATATATCCAAAGAAAAATGTACAATTTTATGCAATTTTTGTTTTATCTCTCTTCAAACATTAAAAACTCTTGATATTCATTTATTTTAATCCTATTATATTGAGAAAATTTTTATCCAACTTTTTTTAATTTTGGAGATGTATTTTTGGGAGTTGTAGAAAATATTAATTTTAAATGCTAACTTAGATAAGTTAAGTTGATATTGTTTCCATAAATAATTAAAACAGAATAATTTGTTTTTATTTAGGCATATTCAAGAAAAAAATTACAATATTTTATTAAAATATGTTTAAAATTTTCAACATTTTAATTCAGTAAACAAACAGATTCTTTCAAAATTGTTAAAGTACTTTATCATTTTTACTTGAAAACATTAAAGAAATTTTAAGATATACCGCTTTATTATTTATTTATTTTTTATTTAGACGACCTTTCGAAATTAATAATTGCACTTTAAGTATATAGCCATGGGTTTTAATTATTCGATAATTTGTGCTTTGATTGATGTGCGCATCTATGTGTATTTCTTTAATACCTAAAATTTTACAATATTTATTTTTAAATTCATTGAATAATTAAAAAAAATATTTTTGTTATTTATTCAAATTCAATAACAGTGCGATTTTTGAAAAGATATTTTATTATATTCTCTTTTATTTATATTCTATTTTACCTCTAGATCTCAATTTATTTTGCTTTTATTTAACAGAGCCCGGACCTTATAGTCCTTACCGTCCATGCTGTAAACAAATTTTCTAAATTTCAGATGATTAAATATAATTTTACCATTCTCATATATTTAATCATATTGTTGAAAATTCAATGCGCCGGGAAACTCATTCAAAAATCAAAGATGATTGGAAAGAAAAAAGAGAATTTATTTATTTAAAAAATATTGAAATTAAGGATCGTTTTGTGTTGAAAGTAATTGAAAAGCAAATTAATCAACATGATAGTCATTTGTCTCTTGAAACTTAAAATCCCTTAATTATTCTTTCATTCTATCACATTCTGAACATTTTTACCCAACTTTTTTAAATTTTGGAGATGTATATTGGTAGATGTAGAAAATATTAATTTTGAATGCTAACTTAGATAAGTTAAGTTGATTTTGTTTCCATAGAATAATTAAAACAAAATATATAAACACATAAAGGGAATTATTTATAAATTTGTTTGTTTTATAAATTAAATAGCATTTACGATTTTAGTCAGCTATTTCCCTCCGAATTTTTTATTTGTTAAAGTAATATTTCATCTGGAAAATTATTGTAGTAGGTATTATTTTTCTTTAAAAAGTTTAGCGGTCATCTACTTTTCTTTTTTTGTTGTAAAAAGTAGATTTTTCCTTTAGACATATCCGGGAAAAATTACAATATTTTATTAAAATATGTTTGAAATCCTCTACATTTTAATTCAGTAAACAAACAGATTCTTTCAAAATTGTTAAAGCACTTTATCATTTTTACTTGATAAACATGAAAAAAATTTTAAAATATACCGCTTTATTATTTATTTATTTTTTACTTAGGCGACCTTTCGAAATTAATAATTGCACTTTAATTATATAGCCATGGGTTTTGATCATTCGATTTGTGCTTTGAGTAATGTGCGCATCTATGTGTATTTCTTTATACCTAATGTTACTTTATTTATTTTTAATTTCATTGAAAAATTAAAAATTTATTTTTGTTATTTATTAAAATTAAATAACAGCGCGATTTTTGTATAAGCATCAGGATATATTCAATTTTATACATGTATTAATCAAGATAGTTTAGTGTTTCAGAAATAAATTTGTTATATTTCTGTTCTATTGTATAGCTATTAATTAATTTAGATTGAACGTGGATTGTTTAAATAATTTTAAATAGCTGCGGCTAAGATTTTAACCCTCTCGGATGAGGTATCAAATTTTACAGCAGCTGCGAGTTTTATCACCCGAGTAACTAACCATCAACTCAAGTTTACCGTTGTGCGGCGGAATTTTCGTCTCGGAACGACCAACCACGTTCTGATATTACCGTTCATGTTGTAAATAAAATTTCTTTATTTCAGATGATTAAATTTAATTTTATCATACTTTTATATTTAATTATATTCTTGAAAATTCAATGCGCCGGGAAACTAATATACGTTGAAGTGAAAATCAATGACGATTGGGAAGAAAAAAGAGAATTTATCTATTTAAAAAATGTTGAAATAAAGGATCGTTTTGTGATCAAAGTAATTCAAAAACAAAATAATCAATATGATGGCTTTAACAAAAATATAGATGGATATTTGCGGTCGATTGAAATAAATCTAGAAAAAAGATCTTTGAAGTTACAATAGTGATAATCCAAAATATATTCCATCTGATCAATTAAAAAAGAAAAACTTGATTGAACTTACTAATAATAAAATAATTAAAAATTTTCTACCTGGGCTTGAAAAAATGTTATGTATATTTTGAATAATAGAATTTAGTTCCATAGTGTCAAAAGAAATCGGCCGCTATGTATAACTATTCATATGTGTTATAAATTTAAGGTGCTCCAAAAATAATAATTTTATTGTAAATATTAATTGTTATGAAACTTCAATATTGTGCATATTTTGATTGTTCGAATATAAACACACTAATTAATGGATTTTTACTCCATGAATTCATTGATAAATTTAAATATAACCTACAAATAAACGATTTGTATATTAATTTTTAATTTAGATGTTCCGATATAATAATTTTATTATGACGAATAATAATCACTATGAAACTTCTATATTAGACGAGAGATTACTAGAATTAGAAATAAATAAAAGAGAATTATTCAAAGAAAATATAGAGTCCAATAAAAACAAACTTTTATCAAGTTATTGGACGGAAATTAGTTTAATTGGATATAAAATTGAATTGTTAGAAAAACAAAAAGTTGATTATCCAAAGGAAGAATTAAAAAGTAAAATTATTTACATTGGAAGTGAGATAAGCAGTTTTTTAAAATTTTCTTTTTGCTTATATGCCTAAAAATATACATATTATCCTTTATTATTATAGGAGTAATAATTGAAGGAAATAAACGAAAGTGTTTCAATTGTAGAGTTACACAAACAAAACATTGGTATAGATACCTACAAAAACATTATTTGTGCAAACGATGTCACGATTATAAGATATATAATGACAAATTGAGACCTGAAGGCAGTTTTTATCAAGCTAACATGGTTTAACTTTATTCATATTATAATTAACAATGATTTTATAAAAGTATATGTATATTTTAAATGAGTTGTGGATATTTCTTGACATTATTATGGAACTTATTTCTGTGCATATATGCATTTCAATATTTTCCTAAATATCTACTTGAACATTACCTGTATCAATTGGGTGAACCGGAAACTTAGACAAAAAGAATCATTATAGTTATGAGCAAGCCTGGACAAAATGAGTTCGGCAAAATCAGAAAAATAGCTTTAAAATATTTTTTAAGTCAGAACTATTAGAACTCTTATTATTATAAATATTTTAGAGAATCACAAAAGATCGGAAATGTTTTACTTGCGGAGCAACAAAAACATCAAATTGGTACCGTCATTCAAATCCTAAACAATATGTATGTAATGCCTGTTACATAAAACAACTAAGAATTAAGAAGAAAACAGATAAAAATCAAACAGAAAAGGAAACGAATAAATAGTATATAAATGATTATGATCTTCTAACTATAATTTTCTGAGTTTATTGAACAAATTCTAAAACTTTAAAATCTTTAATTGTTACCAAGATAAATATTAAATTCATAGATTTATTTTTATTATTTTATTTATTTTATGAATGATAACATTGATAAAGACACAGAATTGTCGTTCTTAACTAATTTTCGTAACCTCACATAAAATGTCGATTATTGCTCTTTTTACTAGTAAATCGTATGGATTATATCTATTATGGTAACCATCTATAATCAATTATGAGTTATGATGCCAAATTTAAGTATTGTCTTATGGGTAAATAAAATAATATTCAATAATAAGAAAAGGCACTTTGTCCAATCTTATTTAATGAAGATGATTTCAATCGTCTCAGCTCGCTGAGCTGAGACGATATTGGAGCAATAAATGTAATGATAAACTACCTATTTTATTTTGTTAAGCACATAATTCTGGTTCAATTGAGTTTAAATAAGTGCTGTTCAAAAGTCTAAGAGCAGTCGAAAGAATTGTAAAGTAAGATTGAGTTATCCAAATATTACCAAATTCAAACCCCCTAGATTTTTGATCATTTCAAGCGCTATATCTATTTTGGCTCTTTTGAATGAGCTTTTTACGATGAATTAATCTTCAATGTAAAAATTGAAAAAAATAGACGATACTCAGTTGGTAAATTTGGAAAAGCAATAAATGTATTGAGAAACTATATTTTGTTAAACATATAATTCTGGGTTATTACTAAGTATTAAATACAGTGCTATTCAAAAGTCTAAGATCATTCGAAAATAAGATTGAGTTATCCAAATATTACTTAAGTTTGCATTAAAATTACAAAACCAATTATTCAAATGAGATCAGAAAAATTCTCTAAATTTTCAAAAATTTCTATAGCTTTACTGATAAAAAGTAAAAGATCACTTTCGATTTTAGTTTTTATAATAGTAAAATGAAAAACTTGCAAAATTTTGAGTAAACATATTTATCGAGAAAATGAGAAAATAAAAAGAAAAGGCCTCGAACTAGCCTCGAACTCAACACTTTATCTTTGTATTTTTATTTATGAATATTTTGCTTTTTCAAATAAATCTGATTTTCTTCTAGTTGTTTGAATAATATGCTTTTAGATTTCTATTTGCTCTCTTCTTTATTCTATATTGTCTTATATAACAAGTATGACATAAATAGTTTCCATATTCTTTTTGTCTATACCAATTTTTTGATTGTATTGCACAACATGTATTGCAATGACGATCATTCTCAAATTAAATATAAAATTATTTTATTTATGGTAAATCCTCAAAATTTTATCTAATTCGCATATTTTTAGCTATTTTAAAAGAAAGTATTTATCAGAGGTATGAAATCAAGGTTATGAAAATATCAGAGATTATGAAATCATCCATTATGAAATCAAGGGAATCCGATTTTAGCGATATCTAATAATAGCAAACCTTTTTAGTCTTAATAAACAAGCTTTCATGTCTGTGTTTCCCATAATTTTGAATATAAACAAAACAAGTAGGACACAAATAGTGTTCTTTGAGATATTTATACCACCAAGTTTTAATTTGTTTAAACCCACAATTGAAGCAATCTCGTTTTTTCATTAAATTAATTACACCTATAAAATTTTAATAAATTGTTATTTACTAGAGACTTTTTAACTAATAAAACGTTAAAAATATTCTCTTATTTTATCTCCAATGTCAATAGTTCTACTTTTTAATTCTTCCTTCGGATATACAACTTTTTGTTTTTCTAACAATTCAATTTTACATCCAATTAAATTAATTTCTGACCAATAACTTGATAAAAGTTTGTTTTTGTTATTTTCTATATTTTCTTTTAATAATTCTTTTTTATTTATTTTTATATTTTCTAAACTTTCCTCTAATATAGAAGTTTCATAATGATTATTATTCGTCATAATAAAATTTTTATATCGGAGCATCTTAATAAAAATTCTTATACAAATGGTTTATTTGTATGTTCAATTTAAATTAATCTATGAATTCATGGAATAAAAATCCATTAATTAGTGGGTTTTAATATTCGGACATTAAAAATATGTAAAGTACCCGCTTTTCAAATCCAGGCAATAAATTTTGAATGATTTCATTATTGGCTATTTCAATCAAAACTTTTCTTTTTAATTGGATAAATGGAATATATGTTCTTTTATCCAAATACAAAATAAAAATATTTCTATTCAAGTTAAATTCAACCAAAAGCAAAAATTCTTCTATATTACAATTGTAGCTACTATCACATCTATTATTTTGTGTTTCAATTTTTTTTCAATACAAAACGCTCCATTAATTCAACATTTTTTAAATAAATAAATTCTCTTTTTTCTTCCCAATCATCTTTGATCTTCAGTTGAGCCTCAATTAATTTTCCTTCGCTTTGTACATTCAATTGAATAATTAAATTTAAAAGGAAAATAATAAAGGATTTAGTCATCTAAATTTAAATATTTTGAAAATTTTTAATTTTGTTTTGACACCTAATCAACGGAAACAAATTTAATATATAATGAACTGTGTGTAAATAAATTTAAATCCGCCTAATATTTTGATATTTTTAAGACATGACTCGACATTATTTTAACACTTATATAAACACAAAAACTTTTTTAAAGATTAAAGCATTTAAAATAAGGTAGCATGGGAAAAGGAAAAAGTGATAAAGTGTTTTTAAAAAAGTGGTTTTTATAAATGAAGTTATAATTTTTTCTGTTTCAAATATTCTATCTGTATTAGTTTAGTAATGGGATTTTTAAAATTAATGTAAAACAATTAATTAACAGATAAATAGATCTATTTGTTTTAATTGATATTTAAATTTATTTAATGTTGGTGGATTAAATAAATGTTGCTAAAGAAAAATATTTATGAAAATTTATAAATATGAATGAATTTATTCTTACTATTCTATTTTATTAGAAATAATATATGTACACGAAAACCCCAGACAGAACTTTTAGAACGTTACACGTATTATAAGAGACTTGAACTTAAATATTTTCTGTTTTTCAAAGTTTAATAATATGCTAAGTGTATACATTAAATAAACGAGTACATAAAATTTTACTGATTGACTTTATTAATCGTAGATTTTGTACTTTTATTATGCGGGAAAAAAATAAAATAGGGCAAATTTTGAAATTTTTGTTGACCAAAAAATTACAAAGTACATATGATTAAATTCAAAAGAATCTGATCTTTGAATGTAATTGTACTTTTATGTACAATTTTATGTACGAATTTTTGCTCTTGTTACGTGTCAAATTCACTTAATGTTCGTGTTATTCTAAAAATTTTAAAGCATATAGCTATTTAATTTATAAATTATTGCAGGAGGCGGTTTATTATGTAACACATCATTCCGGTGACGATAAAAAAGGTTAGCTAAAGGAGAAACAATTAGCCCATTTCATCTTAATTATATTTAAAGTAATTTAACTATTTAAAAATCATTTTTATTCCTTTATTAAATGTCTAATATAGGGTATACATATTCTAAGGTTCTTAATATAGACTCATTGTTTTCAATATTCTCTTTATTATTTATTACAATTTAAATCGAGGTTTTATAAATATTATATCGGAATTCCGATAATCTCAAGGTTAAAGAACATAGAGGAATTGCCAAATACATATTTTTTCTACTCTATTCTAAAACGGAAGTTTAAAAATGCATATGCATCACATGTGAAGCTGATGTTTGTACCTAAAATAGGTGGAGGAAATGTCGCAATCATAAGGGCGGAGATTTAGGTATACTCGTAATTTTCATTCTCGATTTTACCAAACTCCTCCCTTCAATGCTCCGTTTATAAGTCAGTCAGGACTGCCTATGAATTCATTTACATTTTAAATTTATTACCATTTCAAGTCGTTTTTCTAATTGTTTGTCGTTGAGTTTTGGTCAATTAAGGAATGAATAAACATGTTTAAATTATAATTAATTTTATTTAGAAAATAATATAATATATTTTAATTAATACACTGCGACGCAAAATTATACGTCCACCCCATTTTTTCAAAATTTTTCCATTTGTATTGATCAGAATTTTCTGAAAATTTAAATACACATCATTTATTGAATAACTAACAAGATGTCTAAGGATTTTTGGCAAAATTTTTATTTTAAAAATTTTTAAACCAAAATTTGTGTTTTCGGCCTACGCAAAATTATACGTCCACTTTCAAAAAAAGTTATTTCCAACAATGGGAAAAATCTACAAAAATTACAGTAAACTTATATATTGATATTATAAAAAATAAAAAAGAAACTAGGCCAATATCTTTATCCTAAGACGAGATTCTGATACCTCGAAAATCAACGTAAAACAGGGGTTTTCAAATTAAAAAAATATTTTCGCCCCCTTATGAATTATTACAAATTTTGATTTTGGACTTATTCGAAAGCCCTTGAAATTTGCTACAAGATAGCATTAATCTTATTCTCCAGAAAAAATTTCTTTTAGTGGAACACGAATTTAAACTTTTGATACAGGAAAAACTCCTAAATGACCCATAAAATTCCCCTTAAGGTTGCTTCCAAAGATTAACGGTCTACATCTCACTATAAAATTTTTTCTGGAGAATAAGATTAATGCTATCTTGTAGCAAATTTCAAGGGCTTTCGAATAAGTCCAAAATCAAAATTTGTAATAATTCATAAGGGGGCGAAAATATTTTTTTAATTTGAAAACCCCTGTTTTACGTTGATTTTCGAGGTATCAGAATCTCGTCTTAGGATAAAGATATTGGCCTAGTTTCTTTTTTATTTTTTATAATATCAATATATAAGTTTACTGTAATTTTTGTAGATTTTTCCCATTGTTGGAAATAACTTTTTTTGAAAGTGGACTTATAATTTTGCGTAGGCCGAAAACACAAATTTTGGTTTAAAAATTTTTAAAATAAAAATTTTGCCAAAAATCCTTAGACATCTTGTTAGTTATTCAGTAAATGATGTGTATTTAAATTTTCAGAAAATTCTGATCAATACAAATGGAAAAATTCCGAAAAAATGGGGTGGACGTATAATTTTGCGTCGCAGTGTATATGTATTTTGAACATTTTAAATTATAGTTAATATTATTCATCTTACATGAAAGAGAAGTTTAGCAAAAGTTTAGCCACTGGTTAAGATTTGAACTTGCGTCTCCTCTTCTAATTATTACTAGGCGTTTACGCTCACCTCTTCTAGGGGCTCTCCACTGAGCGATTGAAGCATTGTTATTCTTTAAGATCGCTTGACCCGCGTCTAAGCATTCTAAATACTTTACGTGAATCATCCTTACAATAGTTATAATTAATCATTTTTACAATTATTCATCATTACGGATGCTAGATATAATGTCCTGTACGGACGAGTTGGATATTGCATTTGTTTACATCAATTTTTGAAGGTAATTGCACTATAATATCGATATCCCTATAATGTCGGTATACCAGCTATTGATATTTTAAAAATTTGGGGAAAAAATATGGCCATCCATTATTTTGGATGCCCTATCCCCAAAATTTAAATGTCAAAATTGCAAAATAAAAAAATTTAAGAAAGGTGTCTTCTTAGTTTTCCAAAATTTCCCAAAATTTTGCATACGGCGCTGAAAATCTAAAGGCGTATGCAGGAATTTAGAGAGATTTTGAGAAATTAAGATTGGATTTAGTGGTTAACAGAATTATCGAGAGGATTTGGATGATTAAACGATTTGTGTAGAGTGTTTGTATTTTGGTATTAGGTGGATTTGATTAAAGTTTAGTTTAATGTCTACGGATTAACCGGTATTTTCCTTTTGGTGTTTAAGAGGAATATTGAGGGATTTGAGGGTTTATTGTTGATTGTGAGGTATTTGAGTGCTGATTGTTGATTAAGAGGGATATTGAGAAATTTGACAGTTACCCCTGATATACCTTTAAATTCCATTAATCTTTCTAAATTCACCAATAACCACCATAATAATATCTCCAAATCCTTCTTAATATTACAAATCCACCTCAATTCGCCGATATATTTTCATGCCATAGATGGACCGTATGTGTCAGTCCTAATGTACGGGTCCGCTAAAGTCGGCTAACCAAAGTTGCTAGTCCTTTTATTTGAAAAGTGATTAAAAATATTGAAATTCTCTTAAATTTTTTTAAAGATAAAACAAAAAAACAGCTTTAACTTTCAAAATTTCAGATGATTAAATTTAATTTTATAATTCTCATATATTTAATTATATTTTTGAAAATTCAATGCTACGGGAAACTCATTCATGTTGAAGTGAAAATTAGAGATGATTGGAAAGAAAAAAGAGAATTTATTTATTTAAAAAATGTTGAATTAGAAGAGCGATTTGTATTGAAAAAAAAATTCAAAAGAGCAATAATCATTATGATACTAGCTTTAATTATAATATTGAAGGATATTTGCGAACAATTGAATTAAATCTAGATGAAAATATGTTGAACTTGAAATAAAAGGTAGATCAAAATATATTCCATCTGATCAATTAAAAAAGAAAATTTTGATTGAAATTACTAATAATGAAATAATTCAAAATTTTCTGCCTGGGCTTGAAAAAATGGTATATTTTTATTAATAGAATTTTAGTTCCATAGTGTCAGAATTGCTAACGAAACAAGTAAAAGCAAAGAAATAAAAATTGGCCTCTCTATCTACTTTAATTTATGCTAAATTTAAGGTACTCCGAAATAATCATTTTATTGAAAATAATAAATGCTATGAAACTTCAATATTGTATAATACTGAAAACAATTTTAACTTAGTTGAAGAAGCTATAGAAAATTACAAAGACAAACTTTTATAAATTATTGGACGGAAATTAATTTAATCGGATATAAAATTGAATTGCTAGAAAAACAAAAAGTTGAATATCGGAAAGAAGAATTAAAAAATAGAATCATTTACATCGGAAATAAAATAAGTATATAGCTTTTTAAAATTTTTTTGTTTAAATACCTAAAAATATACATATTATTCTTTATTATAATAGGAAAAAGAATTGAAGGAAATAAACGAAACTGTTTCAATTGTAGTTTTAAAATTACCATAAAATGGCATAGATACTTAAAAAAACATTATCTGTGCAATACATGTCATTGGTATCAAACTCATCATGGCAAAATGAGACCTAAAGGAACATTGTCTCAACTTAAAATGGTTTAAATTTATTTATTATAATTAAAAATGCTTTTATAAATGTATATATGAGTAGTTTTACATGTTGCTTTTTGAGCGCATATTCCTAATCAGCATATTTTTTAATACGGGAGTCTTTTTTCTTATTTTTAAAATTTTTTTCGAAGAAACCCTATTCTCCGTGATTGCCCGATTTTTTGTCTAGAGACGAAAATTCCTAGCGGAGACGAAAATTCCGAAAATGTTGGAGACGAAAGTTCCGAAAAGTCTTGAAGACGAATGTTCCAGAGACGAAAATTCCGGCACCTGAAGGAAAAGGAGTCAAACATAAATGTATGTATAAAAAATGTTAAACTACAGAACCGAAATAAAACAGAAATGAAATTACGATAATTACCGTCCATAGTACGGTACAGTCAAGGTTCTATTAAATATAAGCGAAAAATATAGAGAGAACAAACATTTTTAGTTTTATTACAATTCCTTTGGTCTGCGCTTACCAAGTTTTAACTTATAATCTCCACATTTTTTGCACAAATAATTTTCTATTATGTATATATACCATTGTTTAGTTTGTATAGCGTCACAATTTAAACAATGTCGCAGTGTCTCTTCAATAATTCCACATTTAATATTTAAAATTAAATTTTTAATAAATGAGGGTTAAACAAAATAAAGATTTATTTACTAATTTTATTTCCAATGTCAATAATTTTGCTTTCTAATATTCAAATTTTTGTTTTCCTAACAATTCAATTTTATATCCAATTAAATTAATTTCCGTCCAATAACTTGATAAAAGTTTGTTTTTGTAATTTTCTATATTTTCTTTTAATAATTCTTTATTTATTTTTATATAGTCTGAACTCTCATATAATATAGAAGTCTTCGTTTTATAATATAGAAGTCATCGTTTTATTAATTGATTAGGCCTGAGCAACTTAAATTTATTATAATATAATATAATAAACCCCGACACCTCCCTCTTTTTGTGGGAGGGATTTCGCTGCCAAAAAGTCCTGCGCCCCAGCCGTTGCCAGGGGATTTTTTTGAGTTGTACATTAGTCCTACAACTTTTTACGGTCTATTCAGGAAAATTATGACCTCGGCGCTGAAACGTTATCACATTATATATTAAACTTAATTGCTAATAATTAATTTCTCTTTTGTTTTTTGAATTTATTATTCAAATAATAAAATTGAAAACCTGTTTTCTAAATCCGATAAGTATATGTTGCAAAATTTTATTATTGGTAATATTAATCAAGAGTCTCGTTTTTAATTCTTCAGCATCTCTGATCTATGGTCCATCTCAATTTTATAATTATTTTTTCACGGTTTACATTAATTTGATGCAAAAATCGCTCTGTATTATGATCATGGCTAGCATCAAATTGATTATTACCCTTTTCAATTTTTTTCAATACAAAACGCTTTTCTAATATAACATTTTTTAAATAATTAGATTCTCTTTTTTCTTTCCAATCTTCTTTGATTTTTACTACAATACTAACTTTTCCAGTACATTTAATATTCAATAAGGAAAATAAATATAAGTGAGAAACAATAATAAATTGCATCATCTAAATTTTTATATTGAATTCTTAATCTCTTGTAAAGCTTCAGAAATTATTTTGAATGGACATTTGTCTTCATTTTTAACTTAAAAGATGCACTTAATTAATAGTGCACTTAATTAATAATAAAATAATTTATAATAAAATTAATAATAAAATAATAGTCACTTAATTATAATTAAAGTGCACTTAATTAATATTTTTAATTTACACTTAATTAATAGTCCAAATAGTCTTAATTTAAATAATGTCTTTATTTATTTTGAAATTTTTAAGACATTTAAAATAAATATTTGCACTTTATATTTAATGGAAAATTCATATGATTAGTCCACATCTATTAAATATTTTGAACTTGTACTTTATATTTATTTATTTTGTCCACCGGCGGAATAAAAAAAGTTCTTGTACTTTTAGCTAATTGATCGTTTAATATGATTAGCTTTAAATATTTTTAAATGTTTTATTGACTTATAATTTGAATTAGCTATTAATAAAAAGTGCAAATATTCTTTTAACTGCCGGCTTATTTCAAAATAAATAGGTAAAGAAGTCGTATAGAAAGCTATTTAATGGGAAAAAATTTTGATTAGTTAACATTAACTTTTATTTTTATTATTTATATCCCGTTATTTTTAATTAAGGGATTGTCTTCTATATTATTTTCTAATAAAATTCTAGAAAACATTGGAACTTTTACCTCAATAATTAATAATTTTTCATTGCTTAAGAACATTGTCTAATACGTATTGAACTATTATATTTTTATCGATAAAATTAAGATGATTAAATTTATTATTGTTTCTCACCTTGTTTATTTATTTTCCTTATTGAATATTAAATGTGATGGGGAAAAAGTTAGTATTGTAGTAAAAATCGAAGACGATTGGAAAGAAAAAAGAGAATTTATTTATTTAAAAAATGTTGAATTAGAAGAGCGTTTTGTATTGGAAAAAATTGAAAAGAGCAATAATCGATATGATACTAGCTATAATTATAATATTGAGGGATTTTTGCGTCGAATTGATGTAAACCATGAAAAAAATATTTTTGACGTTGAAATGAATTATGGTTCAGAATATGCTAAAGAATTAAAAACGAAAGTTTTGATTAATATTGCCAAAAATAAAATTCTTCAAGTTATTCAAACTGGATTAGAGAAACAGGTATTTTTTGATAACTTCAATAAAACTTTAAAAATGAAATGAATAATAAATTATGTTACTTTTTCCTAATTTAACTGAGACTCAAATTAGAGATTGTATATCCAAGAAGTATATCCATTAGAGATATTAGATTGTATATCCATTAGATTGTATATCCATTAGAGATTGTATATCCATTTTCTATATATATCAATTATT
Source organism: Meloidogyne enterolobii (assembly GCA_963681835.1). Lineage (NCBI taxonomy): Eukaryota > Metazoa > Nematoda > Chromadorea > Rhabditida > Meloidogynidae > Meloidogyne > Meloidogyne enterolobii. The sequence continues at coordinate 3,507,610 of CAVMJV010000006.1, forward strand.
AAGCAACTAACCTTAATATTAATTTATTTATAAAAGGTGGTGAGATTTACTGAATTTATCAAGAAGAAGAATAAATATTATGAAACTTCTATATTCGATGAGAGTTTAGAAAATATAAAAATGAATAAAAAAGAATTATTAAAAGAAAATATGGAAAATTACAAAAACAAACTTTTATCAAGTTATTGGACGGAAATTAATTTAATTGGATATAAAATTGAATTGTTAGAAAAACAAAAAGCTGAATATCCGAAGGAATTAAAATACAAAATTATTGACATTGGAAATAAAATAAGTAAATTAGTTTTTTATTTTTGTTTATTCGCTCATTTACTAAAAAATTTAATTTCAAATATTAAAGGTGGAATGATTGAAGAAACAAAGAGAATATGTTTAAATTGTCGAGCTAAAAAATCTATGAAATGGTATACATACATAAAAGAAAATTATTTGTGCAACAATTGTGGAGATTATAATCGGAAACTTGGGAAGCATAGACCTACAGAATTGTGGTATAAAATTAATAAGGTTTGTCTTTATCCAAATTAGGTAGATAATTAAAAAATAATTAAGGCAGATTTTCTATATCATAGTTATTTTCTATATCACCGCAAGATTTTTCTATTTATTTCTTTAAATTAATATTCTATGAAAGAAATGAAAACAAATTAATTTTTAATAAATTAACGAATAAAATTGCAGTGATGGAAATTCACATAGAAAAAAACTTTTCATTAAGTAATTTAAGGACGATCGCAAATGTTTTATTTGCGGTATTAAACAAACAATACAATGGCGCCGTCACTCAGAACCTGGAAAATATTTATGTAATGCATGTGGCTGTAAACAAAAAAGAGAAGTTACAAAAAAGAGAAAACCAAAAATTTAATAGAAAATGTTTAAATAAATAGAGATTTAATGAAAAGTCTGATTTATTATTCATAAAATTTTAATTCTAAATATTATATAATTATTTAAACACAATTATACGAACTTTTGTTAATTTAAACAAAAAAATAGTATTAACTTAAAGCTAACTTTCTGATAATTCTTCTTGTCTTAGTCTACCACTTTTAATAAGAAATTTTGTTGCTTTTCTACATTACCTACATTCCTTACTATATTTGAATGCAATAAATAATGGCTTTTAATTTCTATAATGTATTTTCTCAACATACCTTTCTAGGTACCATTTAATATTTTGCTTTTTAATGTATTCACTAAAATAAATTTAGTCTCCGACTTCTAATTTCTTTTATTTCGTTCCAAGTGTTTATCAATCAAGGTTTTCTTTTTATTTCGAATATTTTCATGGTGAATAGTTGATGATATAATTAAATTCCAGTTTTACGCTTTTAAAATAATTTGAAACTTAATAAGAATGGTCATGCCGATTCTTTCAAGTTTTTTAATTACTTAAATATTTCTATTTAAAGATATTTCAAGATCGCTGGATTCATTTTTATATTAGCACCTTTGTTTATTGTGTGTATTACATTTACTCTCATGGGACTCATATAATAATTTTGTGACGCTTAAAAGCTAATGGGACGTATGTCCTAAACTAGAGTTAAATTAATTTAAGCAACTTTCTTATTTGACAGAAATATGTAAGTTAAACTATAGGAAATGCACTTACATATCTCAATGTTCACCCATAATTTGAGGGTTCTAAATATCATGTGGGACAAAGAATATTTTGTGACGCTATTATGTTTGGTTTCTATTATGTTTGGTTTATGTTAAGTTTTATAATTTATATTTTATATTATATTTTTATATTTATTTTTATATTTTTATTTGGTTTTATATTTAATTTTATATTTTAACTATTATGTTTGGTTTCCGTTTTGATGTAAATGGTAGGCTTTCTAGGTTATTCACTCAGTCCACACAGTCCTGATTCCGTTTGAAATTTTTCTAACAAGTTTGAAAGGATTTTCCAAAAGATGGACTATAGCATTATATATCTTATGTGTTAAAGAGCTCGGCGAGATTAAAGGAAATTCTTCTAGCCAAATGTGAACCGAATGTTTTTTCATTGGCAATTTGTCCAATACTTTTTTTCATAATATTTTACAGTGAAAAAATTTTTCAAGAGTCGATTTTAAATGACGTGTCTATTTTTATATGGCTATATGGAGAGTAGAAACGATAATGACAAGCTTAACGATAATGTCAAACTTAATCTTTTTATTTATTCAAAACTTAATCTTAAAATTTAAAAGCAATTTTGGTATCAGCAATGTGGTACAGTGTTGGGAATAAAACAGAAAATAATTATCAGTTTTTATTAATTTTGAAGAAAGTTATAACAAGAAGAAAAGACTTACATAAAGCCTGTTTTTGTTAAAAAATTGTTAAAGTTAAAAAAGTGAAAACAAAATTATCAAAAAGTGAGTAAAAAAGTTCATTTTTTATACATTCTAAATAATATTCTACTTATGAATTCAGCCGTTGGACGTTATATGACGTCTCCAAATAGCATTTTCTTACCTACGCGATCTAAATTGAAAATTACATAAAATTTTGAAAAAAATCAAACCGACTTTTTTATTTTTATTCGATTTATATATTCTTTGCTGTTTTTTGTAACAAGCAGTACATAAACTTTGTTCAGGTATTGAATAACGGTACCAGTGTGATGTATGAGTAAACCCGCAAATAAAACATTTACGATCGTCCTTAAATTACTTAATGAAGAGTTTGTTTATATCTTCAATGAGAAGTTTAATTTTAGTCCAGCTATCTTCTCATTGTTTTTCCTTTTTCAAAAACATTATGAATGTTAATTGCAAATATTGCTAGGATTATATCATCGGCTTATCTTAATAGAATGGGCCCTTCCAATAGAATGGCTTTTCGGAGTATGATTGAAAATAAAATGGCCGGCCAATCTATCAACGATTATGCGTTAATTTATCCTAGCTATTTTTATTAATTTTGAAAAAGGTTACTTATTTTATTTCCAATGTCAATAATTTTGTATTTTAATTCCTTCGGATATTCAGCTTTTTGTTTTTCTAACAATTCAATTTTATATCCAATTAAATTAATTCCCGTCCAATAACTTCTTAAAAGTTTGCCTTTGTAACTTTCTATATTTTCTTTCAATAATTCTTTTTTATTTATATTTTCTAAACTTACTTCTAATATCGAAGTTTCATAATAATTATTATTTTTGATAAAATTATTATTTAGGCGAATCTTAAATACATAAATTTGTGTAAATTGAAGGCTTAAATTTCAAATACCGTATATCCTTTAATAACTACCTGGGTAATTATTGTTTCGACATTCCGCTGGAGGGGGTAAATAATAGAGGTGGGATAATTATTTGAGGGAGGGTAATTATTATTTCGACCTCTACATATTTTATCCTATCATAGACAGAAACTGGGATATACGTTATGATACCGAATGCGGAGGTAAATTTAAAAGTTTTTTACAACTGATTTTATATTACTTTAATATATTCATTATAATGTACCCCAAAATGGTAGCATACACCAATGCTTCTGACTTAGGATATATAAAGACACTGTATCTTACATAAAGACACTGATATCTTACATAAATGTATATAATATACCCTAAAGTGTTAGCACAACAACGATACTTCCGGCTCGGGATAAAATAAAGACACATAGTCTATTAGAAACTATTTCTCGGGATGTAAGAAATATATAAAAATATATATCAGAGGCTTTGTAGATAAAAAAGGATTAATGTTTATATCTTTTGACCGTTTTTTAATCTGTTTGGAGGGAGAAAATAAAAGGGAGGAGAAGGTAAGGCATCCATTGTGGAAAAATTTCTGCCAAACATGCACGGGCATGGTAAGAGATAAAGTGATAGTACCTTTTTTAATAAATATTTTTAAATCAGTGAGGAAAAATTGGGGGTAATTATTTGAGGCAGTGTAATTATTGTTTCAAACTCTCGCTAGAGGGAGTAACTAATAGAGGTGGGGTAATTATTGTTTCAACCACTCGCTAGAGTCAGTAACTAATAGAGGAAGGGTAATTATTGTTTCAACCTCTCGATAGAGGGAGTAACTAATAGAGGTGTGGTAATTATTGTTTCAACCACTCGCTAGAGTCAGTAACTAATAGAGGAAGGGTAATTATTGTTTCAACCTCTCGATAGAGGGAGTAACTAATAGAGGTGGGGTAATTATTCGAGGGAGGTCAATTAATACAGGCTATACGGTAATCAAATATAAAATACCTGTTTGCCCAAGTTTTTCAAAAATTTCTTTACAATTTCATTATTGGCAATTTCAATCAAAATTCTCATTTTTAGCTGAGAGCTATATTTTGAACAATGATTTAATTTAACAACAAAAACTTTTTCAACAGAATCTATTTCAATTTTACAAAACGATTCAGTTTTTTTATTGAAATAATTTTCAATTTTATTTCCTTGTTTTACATTCATTATCAATACAAAACGTTCCTTTATTTGAATATTTTTTAAATAAATAAATTCTCTTTTTTCTTCCCAGTCATCCTTTATTTTTAATCCAACCTCAACCATTCTACCGTTGATTTGGATATTCAACAGAACAACCAAATATGAAAGAACAATTATAATAAATTTATTCATTTTAAATTTTAATATTTAAAATATTTTTAAAATACAGATAAAAGTTTAAAATATTTAAAATAACTAATAATAAATGGATTTTATAACTAGAGTACGTTCGATAAACTTAAATAATGTTAAAATTAAAATTCTATCGGTCGTTACTACAGATACGGAATATGATCTTAGGTCTATTAAATAAAGCAAAAAATAACGAGGGATCTAGTATATGGCTGTCGAATATTTGGAAATCTTCGGATATCCGTATCCGGTATCCCATTGAAGGAGATTAACGGATTAATATATGAATGAATTGGGGATTAACAGAGTTTTCGAGGGAATTTAGAATTAACAGAAAACTTTGTTTATCAATGTGTGGAAGTTTCATTTTTTCCAAATAAAACAATAGTTTAAATATAATTCTAATAAAATGTCAAAAGCTAGTAAATATTCTAATAATTTAAATAACCTTGTTTAAAATCTATCAAAATATTATAATAATTTAATTTTGTTGAGACACTTTATTTATTAAAAAAGGTACTATCACTTTATCTCTTACCATGCCCGTGCATGTTTGGCAGAAATTTTTCCACAATGGATGCCTTACCTTCTCCTCCCTTTTATTTTCTCCCTCCAAACAGATTAAAACGGTCAAAAGATATAAACATTAATCCTTTTTTATCTCCAAAGCCTCTGATATATATTTTTATATATTACTTACATCCCGAGAAATAGTTTCTAATAGACTATGTGTCTTTATTATCGTTGTTGTGCTAACACTTTAGGGTATATTATATACATTTATTTAAGATATCAGTGTCTTTATGTAAGATACAGTGTCTTTATATATCCTAAGTCAGAAGCATTGGTGTATGCTACCATTTTGGGGTACATTATAATGAATATATTAAAGTAATATAAAATCAGATGTAAAAAACTTTTAAATTTACCTCCGCATTCGGTATCATAACGTATATCCCAGTTTCTGTCTATGATAGGATAAAATATGTAGAGGTCGAAATAATAATTACCCTCCCTCAAATAATTATCCCACCTCTATTATTTACCCCCTCCAGCGGAATGTCGAAACAATAATTACCCAGGTAGTTATTAAAGGATATACGGTATTTGAAATTTAAGCCTTCAATTTACACAAATTTATGTATTTAAGATTCGCCTAAATAATAATTTTATCAAAAATAATAATTATTATGAAACTTCGATATTAGAAGTAAGTTTAGAAAATATAAATAAAAAAGAATTATTGAAAGAAAATATAGAAAGTTACAAAGGCAAACTTTTAAGAAGTTATTGGACGGGAATTAATTTAATTGGATATAAAATTGAATTGTTAGAAAAACAAAAAGTTGAATATCCTAAAGAATTAAAAAACAAAATTATTTATATTGCCAATAATATATGTAAATATATTCAGATTTTTGGATTTATTTAGCGTAATTTTAAATATTCATTGTTAAAATTTATAGATGTCATTAATAAAATATACAGACGACAACGTTTCAATTGTGAAACTACACTAACTAAGAACTGGTATGCATACCTGGAAAAGGAGCATTATTTGTGCCAATCATGCTACATATATAATCAAAGGAATAATGGAAAGCATAGACCAAAAGAATTGTGGAATAAAATTAAAAAGGTTTTTCTTTAACAAGAACTACATATTATGATAATTCTAAAATATTTACTATTCAATCAAATACATATGTAACGTAGTTCGGACTCATTTACTCATTTTGACTAGACCGATATTTGCTCTCTCCTTAAAACTAATATTTTCGTAAATTTGTATAGTTTAATAAATAATTTTTTTGGTGTAAAAGAACTTTTATAAATTTGCATACTTTTTCTATAATTATATAGATAACTCCACAAGATCGATATTGTTCAATTTGCAATATTACTCATACATCACGTTGGTACGGTTATTCAATAACTGGACACAGTTTATGTGCTGCTTGTACATATATTAAAATTACAAAGTACATATATTAAATTCAAAAGAATTTGATCTTTGAATGTAATTGTACTTTTATGTACAATTTTATGTACGAATTTTTACCCTTGTCACGTGTCAAATTCAATTAATGTTTGTGTTTTTATAAAAAATTAATGTAAAGCACATAGCTATTTGATTCATAAATTAATGCATGAGGTGGTTGATCATGTAAAAAATCATTCCGGTGAACATAAGAAAGATTCGCTAAAGGGGAACCAATTAGCTCATTTATCCTAATTATATTTAAAGTAATTGTTTTGAATAATTTTCATTGTTTTGAATATTCTCTTAATTATTTATTATAATTTAAATAGAGGTCGTATAAATATAATGTCGGGATTCCGATCCTCTCAAGATTAAAGAGCAAAGAGGAATTGCCAAATACTATGCTCTATTTTAAAAATGTCAAAACGGACGTGTTAAAAGTGCATATGCATCATATGTGAAGCTGATGTTTGTACCTAAAATAGGTAGAGGAAATGTCACAGTCATATGGGCGGAGATTTAGCTATACTCGTAATTTTCACTCTCCATTTTACTAACTCCTCTCCTCCAATGCTTTGTTTATAAGTTAGTCAGGACAGCCAATAAATTCATTTACATCTTAAATTTATTACATTTATTTTAACTCTTATCAAGTATTTGGACAGAAATTAATTTAATTGGATATAAAATGGAATTGTTAGAAAAACAAAAAGTTGAATGTCCGAAGGAATTAAAAAGCAGAATCATTTATATTGTCAATGAAATAAGTAAATAAATTTTTGACTTAGTCTATTTTTTCATTTGTCTAAAAATTCCCTTTAAAATTATAGGTAAAATAATTGAAGTAAATAAACGAAAGTGTTTCAATTGTAGAGTTACACAAACAAAACACTGGTTTAATTTACTAAAAGGACATTACTTGTGCAAAAAATGTGGAGAATATAGAAACGTATATGGAAAGTTTAGATCAAAAGAATTATGGTTTAAACCTAAAAAGGTTATCTTTATCAATCTTTGGAACGATTTTTAATGATCTTATCGGAATTTTTAAATGAATTCTTTACTCAATTCTGAATATACTGAAAGTTGTTTTGTCCAAACGTCGAGGACTGATAGATATTTAATCGCAATTCTTTTTATTTAACATAACTTACTATGCTTTATTTACCAACGTTAAATAACTTACCATTAAGTAATTTAGAACCGATCTTAAATGTTTTACGTTTCTAGAAAACAACGTTTTGCCTAAACGACTTTTGATATCACTTTTAAAAATTTTATTTTTGTAAATCTTTATGATTAAATAATAAATAAATCTCCTTATGTAAGCAAACATTTATATGTAGGTTTCCTTAGCTTTTTTTATAAATATTTAGATAAAAACACAAGATCGAAATTGTTCTATTTGCCATGTTACTCATACATCACATTGGTACAGTTATTCAAAACCAGGACAATATTTATGTGCTGCTTGTTACAATAAACAGAAAAGAATAAAGAAATCAACTAAAAATACGAAAGCAGATGGTTGATTTTGCTTTAAAATTTAGTTTACTTTGTTATTATAGATCGAAGTTGAAGGCGCTACAAATTGGGAATGTCAGCTACACATAACGATGAATGGTTAGAAATGAGTATAAAATAATATAAACATTGTAATCAATTTCAATTATATTTTTTTAATGCTCAACTTTTAATCTTTCTTTAACAAAATTCACTTCTCCTTTCTGAATTATTTCATTTATTCGATTCCTTATCATTTAAAATTATATTTTTCATCATCCACATCTCCGCAAAGACATTTCTGCTAGAATCATTTTTCGCTGCATTTTACTCTTGCCTTTCTTTCCTTTGGCTATGATGATTTTGAACAAAATTATAACTAATTAAATTTTCGTTGGAAAAACTGTGTTGCTACGGGGGTATCGAATAAGCGACAAGAGATGAATGTGACAGATTTTCAGTCAGATTTTACCACCCAACTAAAGCGGTAAAAAGTCAGATTTTACCCCCCAACTAAAGTGGTAAAATCTGACTAATTTCGTAACCTCAATCTCGTCTGACTCATCTTGTATAATCCAACCACTAATTAGAAATTTCGAATTCTACCAATTTTTTTGAGTTTTTGAAGGCCAATAAAACGGATTCTTCTCTTTTTCATGCCGCATGCGGATTTTCTAATCAAAGTACAATTTAATCAATGGACATTCATTTAACATCAAAAATCAATTATATAAATTAACCTTAAATATTAAAAACTTTAGACTTTCAATCGTTGAACCGGCATTTTCTACTCATAATCTTGCTAATAATTTCATTATCAATTGTTTTTTAGTAGGGATTGACATTTCTTTATTAAAGAAAAAGTCTACTAATACTATGCGAGTTCTTGGTTAACGCATAAAAACAAATAAGAATTAATCCTGAAATAACTTGAATAATAAAAATATAATTAAAAAACACTTGCATGTGCTCAAGCATGTGAGCCATGGAATAAAATCACTCATATCTACAATGATTACAGAGTTCGTTTTTTAATTTTAATTAATGGATCTTTTGCTTATTAAGTTTCTATCAAAAATGTACTGAAATGAGTTTAATATATAATTCATACTTGATCAGTTCAATTGTGTTATTAAAAAGTTTTTTTAATATAACTCTTTCTTTCCAAACGACCCGCAAAACGAAAAAATGCAACCAACGTGTTATGATTCAAAGACGAAATTTTAGATTCAACTAAGAATGATCAACAATTAATTATCAAGAGATAGAACTTGTATCTAAAAAACCAGGGCTCTTTTACATATAATAAGGGTAGTTATTCAAAAATATTAAATCTACCGATTAGCTGCTATTTTTCCCTCACAACTCCCTTCAACCTCAATTTTGAACACGGAAGAGTCATCCTGAATAATACTGTTCTAATAAAATTTATTTAAGGAGTATCGTCATTGTTATAATTGCGAAATTGAGCAAACAAAAAATGGTTGCATCATTCAGAACCTGGAAAATATTTATTCCAATCATGCTCGATGGGGATCGTAATAGAAAGATGAAAAATAAAATTTTAAATGAAAAGGAATCGAATGAATGAAATAATTCAAAAACGAGAATGGAATTTTGTTAGAGAAAGCAAAAAAGTTGAACATAAAAAATATAATTGAAATTTGATAACATTGTTTATATTATTTTGTACACATTTTTATCCATTCATCGACTGGGTGTATTCTCAAACTGTAGCCGGTTTCAACTTCGATCTATAATTTCAAAGTTAACCAAATTTTAAAGGAAAATCAACCATCTGTTTTCGTATTTTCTATTGATTTCTTTATTTTTTGCTGTTTTTGGTAACAAGCAGCTCATAAATAGTGTCCTGGTTTTGAATAACGGTACCAATTTGATGTATGAGTAACATCGCAAATAGAACATTTACGATCTTGTGAAGTTATCTAAATATTTATAGAAAAGTATTGTATTATTTAATCATATTATTTAATCATATAGATTTACGAAAATAAAATTTTTAAAAGTGAGATCAGATGACAATTAGGCAAAACCATGTTTTATAGGAACGTAAACCATTTACGAACGGTTTTAAATTAATCACTGGTAAGTTATTTAACGTTGTTAAATAAGCATAGTAAGTTATGTCAAATGAAATGCACTTCGCTTAAGTATTTATCAGTCCTCGACGTTTCGACAAAACAACTTTCTTTAAGTTCAGAATTGAATAAAAGATTTATTTGAAGAATTCCGATAAGAATTATTAAAAATCTTTCCAAATATTGATAAAGATAACCTTTGAAGTCTTTAACCATAATTTTTTTGATCTAAACTTTCCATATTTGCGTTTAACGTCGCCACATTTTTGGCACAAGTAATTTTCTTTTAGTAAATTATAACCTCGTTTAGTTTTTGTAACTTTACAATTGAAACACTTTCGTTTATTTACTTCAATTAATCCACCTATAATTATCAAAGAACTTTTTTAATTAAATAAAAATATAGAAAAAGTTAAAAATTTATTTACTTATTTTATTGCCAATTTCAATAATTTTGCTGTTCAAATCCTTCGGATATTCAACTTTTTGTTTTTCTATCATTTCAATTTTATATCCAATTAAATTAATTTCCATCCAATAACTTGATAAAAGTTTGTTTTTATAAGATTCTATACTTTCTTTTATTGAGTACAAATCATTTTTTAAACTTTCCATTAATATAGAAGTTTCATAATAATTATTATTCTTGATAAAGTCATTATTTAGTCGAATCTTTGATATATTAAATTTGTTTATTATTGTAGGCCTAAATTTCGTAAAATAAATATAATATACCTGCTTTTCCAAGTTTTCCAAAAATTTCTTGACAACTTCATTATTTGCAATTTCAATCAACATTCTCATTCTTAATTGAGAGCTAAGTTCAGACCACTGACTTAGTTTTACGATAAAAACTTTATCAACAGGATTTACTTGAATCCTACAAAACGATCCAGTATTCTTATAAATATAATCAACTATTCTACTTTTTGGTTTTACATTCATTATCAATACAAAACGTTCCTTTATTTGTATATTTTTTAAATAATTAAATTCTCTTTTTTCTTTCCAATCTTCTTTTATCTTTAATTTAAGCTCAACCATTCTACCTTTGATTTGGATATGCAACAAAAGAACCAAATATGAAAAAGAATAATAAAAAATTTTTTCATCTTAAATTTTAATTATAAAAATATTTTGTTTATATAGACTTGACTTTATTAGTCAAATCAACCGTTATGAGACCAATCAAAAAATAATTAGATTTTTCTTGGAAGTAATGGTATGGTTTCAAAACATTTATGCACGTTCGGGACATATGTCTGTGGATCTGGGACCGTTCTTACCCTGCTGAAATTTTTAAAGATAATCTTTAACTTTCAGAAAAAATTCAACTTAAGAAACATTCCAGATAATAAATGTCATGTTATAACTAAAGTAAGTCCGATAAACTTAAATAGAAGCAACCGATAAAATTTAAAATTTTATCGGTTGTTTCAATTTAATCATCTATTAAATAGAGGCAAAAAATAGATGGAAAACTGGAGGTAAAAATTTTAAATAAATTAGACTCTTAAAATAGCGGCCAAAAAATTGAATATACATATTTTATTTATATGTCTACCCTGTAAATAAATAAGGATGCATTTTAAAAAATTTAATTAAATGCTAAAGTCATAAAAGCTTTTTCAAAATTTCGATTTGGATAAACCTGGATTTCGAACCAAATATTTCAACACAGCTATTAAATCAGTGCCGAAGTCCAAATTTAAACAAATAAAAAATCTTATAAAATATTATACTAACCGCATATAAAAAACCGCATATTATACTAACCGCATATAAAATATTATACTAATTGTACTTTTATGTACAATTTTATGTACGAATTTTTACCCTTGTCACGTGTCAAATTCAATTAATGTTTGTGTTTTTATAAAAAATTAATGTAAAGCACATAGCTATTTGATTCATAAATTAATGCATGAGGTGGTTGATCATGTAAAAAATCATTCCGGTGAACATAAGAAAGATTCGCTAAAGGGGAACCAATTAGCTCATTTATCCTAATTATATTTAAAGTAATTGTTTTGAATAATTTTCATTGTTTTGAATATTCTCTTAATTATTTATTATAATTTAAATAGAGGTCGTATAAATATAATGTCGGGATTCCGATCCTCTCAAGATTAAAGAGCAAAGAGGAATTGCCAAATACTATGCTCTATTTTAAAAATGTCAAAACGGACGTGTTAAAAGTGCATATGCATCATATGTGAAGCTGATGTTTGTACCTAAAATAGGTAGAGGAAATGTCACAGTCATATGGGCGGAGATTTAGCTATACTCGTAATTTTCACTCTCCATTTTACTAACTCCTCTCCTCCAATGCTTTGTTTATAAGTTAGTCAGGACAGCCAATAAATTCATTTACATCTTAAATTTATTACATTTATTTTAACTCTTATCAAGTATTTGGACAGAAATTAATTTAATTGGATATAAAATGGAATTGTTAGAAAAACAAAAAGTTGAATGTCCGAAGGAATTAAAAAGCAGAATCATTTATATTGTCAATGAAATAAGTAAATAAATTTTTGACTTAGTCTATTTTTTCATTTGTCTAAAAATTCCCTTTAAAATTATAGGTAAAATAATTGAAGTAAATAAACGAAAGTGTTTCAATTGTAGAGTTACACAAACAAAACACTGGTTTAATTTACTAAAAGGACATTACTTGTGCAAAAAATGTGGAGAATATAGAAACGTATATGGAAAGTTTAGATCAAAAGAATTATGGTTTAAACCTAAAAAGGTTATCTTTATCAATCTTTGGAACGATTTTTAATGATCTTATCGGAATTTTTAAATGAATTCTTTACTCAATTCTGAATATACTGAAAGTTGTTTTGTCCAAACGTCGAGGACTGATAGATATTTAATCGCAATTCTTTTTATTTAACATAACTTACTATGCTTTATTTACCAACGTTAAATAACTTACCATTAAGTAATTTAGAACCGATCTTAAATGTTTTACGTTTCTAGAAAACAACGTTTTGCCTAAACGACTTTTGATATCACTTTTAAAAATTTTATTTTTGTAAATCTTTATGATTAAATAATAAATAAATCTCCTTATGTAAGCAAACATTTATATGTAGGTTTCCTTAGCTTTTTTTATAAATATTTAGATAAAAACACAAGATCGAAATTGTTCTATTTGCCATGTTACTCATACATCACATTGGTACAGTTATTCAAAACCAGGACAATATTTATGTGCTGCTTGTTACAATAAACAGAAAAGAATAAAGAAATCAACTAAAAATACGAAAGCAGATGGTTGATTTTGCTTTAAAATTTAGTTTACTTTGTTATTATAGATCGAAGTTGAAGGCGCTACAAATTGGGAATGTCAGCTACACATAACGATGAATGGTTAGAAATGAGTATAAAATAATATAAACATTGTAATCAATTTCAATTATATTTTTTTAATGCTCAACTTTTAATCTTTCTTTAACAAAATTCACTTCTCCTTTCTGAATTATTTCATTTATTCGATTCCTTATCATTTAAAATTATATTTTTCATCATCCACATCTCCGCAAAGACATTTCTGCTAGAATCATTTTTCGCTGCATTTTACTCTTGCCTTTCTTTCCTTTGGCTATGATGATTTTGAACAAAATTATAACTAATTAAATTTTCGTTGGAAAAACTGTGTTGCTACGGGGGTATCGAATAAGCGACAAGAGATGAATGTGACAGATTTTCAGTCAGATTTTACCACCCAACTAAAGCGGTAAAAAGTCAGATTTTACCCCCCAACTAAAGTGGTAAAATCTGACTAATTTCGTAACCTCAATCTCGTCTGACTCATCTTGTATAATCCAACCACTAATTAGAAATTTCGAATTCTACCAATTTTTTTGAGTTTTTGAAGGCCAATAAAACGGATTCTTCTCTTTTTCATGCCGCATGCGGATTTTCTAATCAAAGTACAATTTAATCAATGGACATTCATTTAACATCAAAAATCAATTATATAAATTAACCTTAAATATTAAAAACTTTAGACTTTCAATCGTTGAACCGGCATTTTCTACTCATAATCTTGCTAATAATTTCATTATCAATTGTTTTTTAGTAGGGATTGACATTTCTTTATTAAAGAAAAAGTCTACTAATACTATGCGAGTTCTTGGTTAACGCATAAAAACAAATAAGAATTAATCCTGAAATAACTTGAATAATAAAAATATAATTAAAAAACACTTGCATGTGCTCAAGCATGTGAGCCATGGAATAAAATCACTCATATCTACAATGATTACAGAGTTCGTTTTTTAATTTTAATTAATGGATCTTTTGCTTATTAAGTTTCTATCAAAAATGTACTGAAATGAGTTTAATATATAATTCATACTTGATCAGTTCAATTGTGTTATTAAAAAGTTTTTTTAATATAACTCTTTCTTTCCAAACGACCCGCAAAACGAAAAAATGCAACCAACGTGTTATGATTCAAAGACGAAATTTTAGATTCAACTAAGAATGATCAACAATTAATTATCAAGAGATAGAACTTGTATCTAAAAAACCAGGGCTCTTTTACATATAATAAGGGTAGTTATTCAAAAATATTAAATCTACCGATTAGCTGCTATTTTTCCCTCACAACTCCCTTCAACCTCAATTTTGAACACGGAAGAGTCATCCTGAATAATACTGTTCTAATAAAATTTATTTAAGGAGTATCGTCATTGTTATAATTGCGAAATTGAGCAAACAAAAAATGGTTGCATCATTCAGAACCTGGAAAATATTTATTCCAATCATGCTCGATGGGGATCGTAATAGAAAGATGAAAAATAAAATTTTAAATGAAAAGGAATCGAATGAATGAAATAATTCAAAAACGAGAATGGAATTTTGTTAGAGAAAGCAAAAAAGTTGAACATAAAAAATATAATTGAAATTTGATAACATTGTTTATATTATTTTGTACACATTTTTATCCATTCATCAACTGGGTGTATTCTCAAACTGTAGCCGGTTTCAACTTCGATCTATAATTTCAAAGTTAACCAAATTTTAAAGGAAAATCAACCATCTGTTTTCGTATTTTCTATTGATTTCTTTATTTTTTGCTGTTTTTGGTAACAAGCAGCTCATAAATAGTGTCCTGGTTTTGAATAACGGTACCAATTTGATGTATGAGTAACATCGCAAATAGAACATTTACGATCTTGTGAAGTTATCTAAATATTTATAGAAAAGTATTGTATTATTTAATCATATTATTTAATCATATAGATTTACGAAAATAAAATTTTTAAAAGTGAGATCAGATGACAATTAGGCAAAACCATGTTTTATAGGAACGTAAACCATTTACGAACGGTTTTAAATTAATCACTGGTAAGTTATTTAACGTTGTTAAATAAGCATAGTAAGTTATGTCAAATGAAATGCACTTCGCTTAAGTATTTATCAGTCCTCGACGTTTCGACAAAACAACTTTCTTTAAGTTCAGAATTGAATAAAAGATTTATTTGAAGAATTCCGATAAGAATTATTAAAAATCTTTCCAAATATTGATAAAGATAACCTTTGAAGTCTTTAACCATAATTTTTTTGATCTAAACTTTCCATATTTGCGTTTAACGTCGCCACATTTTTGGCACAAGTAATTTTCTTTTAGTAAATTATAACCTCGTTTAGTTTTTGTAACTTTACAATTGAAACACTTTCGTTTATTTACTTCAATTAATCCACCTATAATTATCAAAGAACTTTTTTAATTAAATAAAAATATAGAAAAAGTTAAAAATTTATTTACTTATTTTATTGCCAATTTCAATAATTTTGCTGTTCAAATCCTTCGGATATTCAACTTTTTGTTTTTCTATCATTTCAATTTTATATCCAATTAAATTAATTTCCATCCAATAACTTGATAAAAGTTTGTTTTTATAAGATTCTATACTTTCTTTTATTGAGTACAAATCATTTTTTAAACTTTCCATTAATATAGAAGTTTCATAATAATTATTATTCTTGATAAAGTCATTATTTAGTCGAATCTTTGATATATTAAATTTGTTTATTATTGTAGGCCTAAATTTCGTAAAATAAATATAATATACCTGCTTTTCCAAGTTTTCCAAAAATTTCTTGACAACTTCATTATTTGCAATTTCAATCAACATTCTCATTCTTAATTGAGAGCTAAGTTCAGACCACTGACTTAGTTTTACGATAAAAACTTTATCAACAGGATTTACTTGAATCCTACAAAACGATCCAGTATTCTTATAAATATAATCAACTATTCTACTTTTTGGTTTTACATTCATTATCAATACAAAACGTTCCTTTATTTGTATATTTTTTAAATAATTAAATTCTCTTTTTTCTTTCCAATCTTCTTTTATCTTTAATTTAAGCTCAACCATTCTACCTTTGATTTGGATATGCAACAAAAGAACCAAATATGAAAAAGAATAATAAAAAATTTTTTCATCTTAAATTTTAATTATAAAAATATTTTGTTTATATAGACTTGACTTTATTAGTCAAATCAACCGTTATGAGACCAATCAAAAAATAATTAGATTTTTCTTGGAAGTAATGGTATGGTTTCAAAACATTTATGCACGTTCGGGACATATGTCTGTGGATCTGGGACCGTTCTTACCCTGCTGAAATTTTTAAAGATAATCTTTAACTTTCAGAAAAAATTCAACTTAAGAAACATTCCAGATAATAAATGTCATGTTATAACTAAAGTAAGTCCGATAAACTTAAATAGAAGCAACCGATAAAATTTAAAATTTTATCGGTTGTTTCAATTTAATCATCTATTAAATAGAGGCAAAAAATAGATGGAAAACTGGAGGTAAAAATTTTAAATAAATTAGACTCTTAAAATAGCGGCCAAAAAATTGAATATACATATTTTATTTATATGTCTACCCTGTAAATAAATAAGGATGCATTTTAAAAAATTTAATTAAATGCTAAAGTCATAAAAGCTTTTTCAAAATTTCGAAATTTCGATTTGGATAAACCTGGATTTCGAACCAAATATTTCAACACAGCTATTAAATCAGTGCCGAAGTCCAAATTTAAACAAATAAAAAATTTTATAAAATATTATACTAACCGCGGTATTTGACAAAAATTGGAAATTTCAAACACGTAAATTCATAATAAAAATCAAAAATCCAAATAATTTTTAGATAGAATTCAACTCAAAATTTCATAAACCAATGAATATTGGAATAATCAGAATAACACGTGTTTAAAATCCGGGGAATTGTTAAAAATAATTCACTTAATTAGAAACCTTTTAATAAATAGCATCCGGGAAAAAGTGAATTTTAAAGTCTTTAAAGTTTATATTCATTTTTTATATTTATTTATTTGTTGCCTACATAGAAAACTTATTAAAAATTGCACTTTTGAAAAAATGCACTTTATCAGTTGTATGTCATTCATAGTGTTTCAAAATTATAGGTTCGAAATCTTGGCTGACCCAATGTAGAAAATCGAAATTTTGAAACCGCCCTAATGCCTTTAGCATACAATTAAATATTTCAAAATACATTTCTTTTTATTTACAGGGTAAACAAATAATAAAAATATGTATGAAATTTTTTGGCTTCTATTTTAAGAGTCTATTTTATTTTGGAATTTTTACCCCAAATTTTCCATCTATTTTTTTTTCTATTTAATAAAGCCTGTACAGTACCGTACTATGGCCATAATTTACGGTGTCTATCATTATTCCTTATTGGTAGTACAAAATGTAAGACTGATCGGGAAAGTTTTTAAGTTTTTTGGTATTTATCGGAAGCAAAATTTTTCGGTATTATATTACTTTTGTATCTTTCTTTAATTATTAATTTTTTAATTCTTAACCATTTTATTTATTTAATTACGATAAAAAAATTGAATACCGATTATACCGACGACAAAACTTTTTAAACAGAGATTCGAGAGGATTTCGATTTTCTATAAGAGTCAGCTAGGATTTCGAACCTATAATTTCGAAATCTATGAAAGACTCACAACCGACAAAGTGCATCTTTTTAAAAAGTCCTCTAGGTAACAAATAAATAAATATAAAAAATGAAGATAGAGTTTAAAGACTTTAAAATTGCTCTTTTTGCCAATTTACTTTTAATAAAATTCGTAAATTAATTTTTGAAGTTTGTTTACATCTATTTTTACATTTATGTCTTGTGTATTTCAAAATTGTTGATTAAAAATAGAAAATCAAAATTTTGAAACAGCTCCTTTGCTCTTAGAATTTATTAAAATGCCAAAATGATATACATACTATTTATTATAGGGTCTCATCATTAATTAAATTATTCTAATAAATACCCCGGATTTTAAACACGGGTTATTCTAATATTCCAATATTCATTTGTTTATCAAATTATTTGTTGACTAATAAAGTCAAGTAGAAGACTAAAGACTAAATACTACAAGACTAATTACAATAGTAACGAACAATAGGAATATGGCCGACGCCGAATATGTGGAGCACTAGAATAAGACTAAGAATAACACTAACAGTCACTAACCCCTGAATGGCTAAAGCCGCAGCCTTTTATACTAAGCGGATACCCAATAAGTAGTTCTAAAATTTCGTGTATAAAAAATTATTAGGGATCTGATGTTTATGGATATCAATATTTTCATAAATATCTACAAGAACATTACTTCTGCCGATTGCGGGAAATCAAATCTTAGAAACAAAGAAACATGTTAGATAGAAGCAACCTTGGACAAAATCAGCCCATGAAAATTAGAAAAATAGCTTTAGTAAATTTATCAGAGAACTAGTATGAACTCCTATTTTTATAAATATTTTAGCGAATCACAAAAGATCGAAAATGTTTTGCGTGCGAGGAAACAAACACATCAAATTGGTACCGTCATTCAAAGCCTGAACAATATTTATGTATTGCCTGTTATAAAAAACAAAAAAGAATAAATAAGAAAACAAATAAAAATCATCCAGAACAGGAATCGAATAAATAGAGTTTGAATGATAAATATTTCAACTTTAATTCTCTGATATATTGAACAAAATTTAAAACTATGTAAAATATAACATATGTAATTTTAGTCAAAAACAAAATTCTTTAATTGTTAACAAGATAAATTTTAAATTGTTTATTTTATGAAGGATAACATTTATAAAGACAAAGAAATGTCAATAGAAACTAATTTATCAGAACTTAAATAAAAAGTCGATTATTGCTAACTTTAGTGCTAAATCATATGGATTAAATCATAAGATAACCATATATAATTAATTATAGATAAAGAAAGTTTCATTCCAGCATTTGTACAGATTTACTGTTAGAATGTTTTGTATGAGTCCATCCGTCTCAATGGACGAATATTACCCTTTTTGTCAAATAAGAAATTTGATTAAATTATTTTGGCTCAAGTTTAAGACAAGCGTCCAATTTAAGACACGCTGTTAAGCTTTCCAAAATTATTATACATATAAGTCCCAAAAGAGTACATGCATTACATAAAATAAACAAAGGTGCTAATATAAAAATGAATCAGGGGATCTTGAAGGTTCTTTGAAATAAAAATATTAAAGTAATTAAAAATTTGAAAGAAACTGCATGGCTGATGCTTGTTAAGTTTCCATGTTATTTTAAAAGCGTAAGACGGAAATTTAATTATTTCATTTAATATTCACCAAGAAAATATAAAACACACCAAAAAGAAAGGATGTTTTGATAAAAACTTTGAACCAAATTAAAGAAATTAGAAGTTGGAGATAGAGAATATTTTAGTAAATACTTTAAGAATTAAAATATTAAATGGTTGCCTAGATAGGTAAGTTTTGTGAAAGAACATTAGATAGATAAAAAGCCTTTATTTATGTTGTCAAGCAACAAAATTTCTTAATTAAAGTGGTAGACTTAGAAAAGGCAAAATTAAAAGAGTGCTTTTTAACAATCATAATTTTTGTTTAGTTTAACAAAAGTTCGTATAATTCTCTTTGAATTAAATAATTGTTACAATTAAACTCTTACAAATAAATAATACATTAGACATTTCATTAAATTTCTATCTACAGGGTGACCCAAAAGTAATTGGACACTTTATTTTTGCCATAACTTTAATCAAATTGAAGATAATGAGATCAAATAAAGATGAATTTATAGAGAACTAAATGGAGAATAAAATATAAAAATCTTTTAGAATTTTCCCTATTCTACTTTAAGATAAGGCTAAAGGAAAGTGAGAAAAATTATTGCTCCAGGTCGCACCTTTTTTTGAGAAATTTTGCCTATAACATTAGAACAGATTGCAGGAATTACACAAAATTTTGTATTTAAACCTTTTTTGTATTTAAATTTTGTATTTAAACCACCCTGTATTTAAACCTTTTCTATTAAATTTTTGAGTTTCTCTTCTTTGTTATTTCTTTTCTTTGTTTACAGCCACATGCATTACATAGTAGTTAAGACTCTACGACAAAAACCAAAAGCGAGTTTAGCTGTGAGTTTTTTATAAAGAAATAAATCACGAGAATGTTTATGAGAGAAAGCCTTGTTTGAAAACACTTGGAGCGAAATAAAATAAATTAGAAGTCGGAGATTAAGATTATTTCAGTAAATATATTATGATGTAAAATATTAAATGGTTATCTAGATAGAATGTTTGTGAAAATACATTATAGAAATTAAAGGCTATTATTTATTGAACCCAAACTTTGTAATGAATATAGGTAATATGTTGAAAAGCAACAAAATTTTTCATCTAAAGTGGTAGAATAAGACAAGACAGAATTAAAAGGTTTAATTTTTGGGGTTTAAATTTTTTCTATTAAATTTTTGGGGTTTTCTTCTTTGTAACTTCTTTTCTTTGTTTACAGCCACATGCATTACATAAATAGTTTCCTGTTTCTGAATGACGGCGCCAACATATTGTTTGTGTAACACCGCAAATAAAACATATACGATCGACCTTAAATTACTTAATGAGAAGTTATTCAACGGGGGTAAAATAGCTTAGTAAGTTTAATTACATAAACAACATTTCGCTTATATCTCTATCGATCATCAACGTTTGGACAAAATAACTTTTAATAAACTCAGAATTGAGTTAAAAATTCATTTAAAGAATTACGATAAGAATTATAAAAAAAATCGTTCAAATGTTGATAAAGATAACCTTTTTAGTCTTAAACCATAATTCTTTTGATCTAAACTTTCCATATTTGCGTTTATATACGCCACATTTAAAGCACAAGTAATGTATTTTTAATACAATATACCACCGTTTTGTTTGTGTGACTCTGCAGTTGAAACACTTTCGTTTATTTACTTCAATTATTTCACCTATAATTATTAAGAAAAATTTTTTAGCAAATTAAAAGAAAGACAAGGATAAAAATTTAATTACTTATTTTATTGCCAACATAAGTAATTCTATTCTTTAATTCTTTCGGATATTCAACTATTTGTTTTTCTAACAACGCAATTTTATATCCAATTAAATTAATTTCTGTCCAATAACTTGATAAAAGTTTGTCTTTATAATTTTCTATATTTTCTTCAATTGAGCTCATATTTTTTACAATCATGTTCAATATTGAAGTTTCATACTAATTATTATTTTTAGTAAATTTACTATTCCGTAGAACCTTAAATTTATCAAAAATTAGAGTAGTTATATCGGCAGATATCCATTTTCTTGCTGTTATATTTTAGTTGCTAGCTAGTTATGACACTTTGGAATAGAAATTCTATTAATAAAAATATACCATATTTTCAAACCCAGGCAAAAAATTTTGAATTATTTCATTATTAGTAATTTCAATCAGAATTTTCTTTTTTAATTGAACAGATGGAATATATTTTGATTAATCACTTATTTCAACTTCAAACATATTTCTATCTAGATTTAAGCCGATTGAACGCAAATATCCTTCTATATTTTTATTAAAACTATCATTTTGGTTATTAGTCTTTTCAATTACTTTCAAAACAAAACGATCCTTTATTTCAACATTTTTTAAATAAATAAATTCTCTTTTTCCTTTCCAATCATCACTAATTTTCACTTCAGCATGAATGACTTTCCCGGCGCATTGAATTTTCAAAAATATAATCAGATATATGAGAATGATAAAATTAAATTTAATCATCTGAAATTTAGAAAATTTATTAACAACATGTCGATAACATAGATTCAAAAATCGTCATGGAACGGTTTCATCGCAAGTGGAAATGGTCTTTTTACAATTCTATTCAATATACTATTCTAACACGACAAGACTCTATTACAAATTAATACTAGCAAATTACCCTTATTTAGATATTTTAATAATCATTTAGAATTAGGTTATTTCCTGGTATTCAGACACACCATAAGCAGTATACAAATTTAATAAACTGATTATAAAATACCAGGCAAAAACTTAGATTAATTGAATTATTAATAAACCCTATAAATAAATTGTGTCTTACTTTTAAAATTTAATTAAATGCTAAGGGCATTAGAGCTCTTTCGAAATTTCGATTTTAAAATTGGCTAAACCAAGATTTCGAACCAAAGATTTCGAAACTCTATGAAATAAACAAAATTGACAAAAGTACATTTTCTTAATTAGAATATAAATACTTATAAAAATAAAAAGGTAAATTACGAAATTTATTTAAGGTTAATTTTATACATATTTTTTGTTGTCTCACTTTGTTAGGCAAGTTTCTATTTACACTTTCTTCAAATCCAAAAATTAATAATACTCGTTTATTAAATTTTTCGTTTGTATTACCTTCTCAAGCTTTTATGAGTGCTTCCATATTTTTGGGTTGAATATTTTGAATAAACGAATATTATTAATAGTGGGATGTGAAGAAAGTGCAACTTTAAAATTCCCTAACATTGTGAGACAATAAATTTATATGTATAAAAATTATCTTAAATAAAATTCATAATTTACCGTTTTAATTTTATATTTATTCATTTTATCACATAAGGGACTATAAAAATGCTCTTGTCAATTGCCGTGTTAATATAATTAGGCATTAAAATTTTTTACTTGCTTACTTGTGTCTTTCATAGAGTTTCGAATTCATATGTTCGAAATCTTGGCTGAGCCAAAGTAGAAAATCGAAATTTTGAAAAGCTTTAATGCCCTTAGCATTTAATTAAAATCTAAAAGAAAGAGACTAATCATTTACCTATATGGTCTAGCAAAAAATAAAGTAATCTAAATTTTCCCCTGGATTTTAAAAAGGGAATATTCTGTTTATTAAAAATTTAACTCGGATGCATATACCAATGTTACTTATAAATTCTAAATTTGTGTATTGACTTGTGAGGTTTTTGAATATGAAAAAACACAATCTAATTCTAAACTTGTAATTTATCTAACATCTGGTAATTTTCTAGTAGTAGGTTTGCCAGCCTTATGTTTATTAAATTTAAGTAATGGGATCTCTCACTAATTAAATAACAAATAAAAGCAGTCTGCGTGTAAATCACCTTATTCAGTTTTTATATTTATTATTTTACCACTTCATGGACTTTATAAATTTTCACATTCTTTAAAATTTGATTATATAATTCTCTATTTGTTTTAACATTTTGTAACAACTATGTCATTAACATTTAAATAATATCTGAAAATCATCTCGATTTATTTATATGTAAAGTTTTAAAAGGCACTAAAATATTTACAATAAGTCGTTTAAATTTTTTAGACAAATTTTTACGTCAATTTAATTAAACAAACAATATAATGTCTCAGTTTTTGTAGAAAGGAAACGACAAATCAACGACGACAAGTCAAGGAAAAGCAAGCAATGAACGATCATCTCAAGGAACAACCAACTCATGGGATATTTTAAAATCGGGATTTTTTTAAAACTCTGAATAATTTTAAATATGAGAATTAAAAAATTAGAATACTTAAAAAACCAATTCAAAATAAAATTCATCCGATTTTTAAAATATTCCACGTGTTGAATTGTTCTTTGAATTGTCTTTTCCTCAGCCTGTCCGTTCCTTGAGTTGATATGGTCCTTGAGTTAGTCGTTACTTGCTTGTCTTTTCCTTGACTTGTCGTTTACACGATTATAGAATTTTGTTTTTTACTGAAATTACAGTTTTATAATTTGTTCAATATACTCAGAAAACTAAAATTATGAAATGATAATCATTTCAATATTATTTATTCGTTTCCTGTTCTGTGTAATTTTTATTTGTTTACTTATTTATTCTTTGTTGTCTTTTATAACACGTGTCACAAATATAGTGTTCATGTTTTGAATAACGGTACCACTTTGATGTCTTTGTTGCACCGCAAATATAACAATTTCTATCAGATGTTATTCTCTAAAATATTATTTAATATTTCTAAAATATTTCAGATAAAAAATTTTTTAAAGCTATTTATCTAATTTTCTACGAATTGATTTTGTCCAGGGTTTTTTTTAGCTAACATGTTCCTTTGTGTCTAAGTTTCCATTTCCCACAAGTGGCAAAAGTAATGTCTTATAGCTATTAGTAAAATATTAAAATCCATATAGATACACAAATAAGATTCCTAATCATGTATTTTAAATAAGCTCGAAACATTTAATACTACTCATATACTTATATAAAAGGATTGTTAATTATAATATGAATAAATTTAAACCATTTTTGTATGACTTCCTTCAGGTCTCATTTTGCCATTATATATTTTATATTTGAGACATGGATTGCACAAATAATGTTCTTTTAGGTATCTATGCCACTGTATAGTAATTGTAATCCTACAATTGAAACAGTTACGTTTATTTCCTTCAATTATATTTCCTATAATAAAGAATAATATGTATAATTTTAGGCATATGTATAAACAAAGAAAAAATTAAAAACTATTAACTTATATCACTGCCAATGTCAGAAACTTTGCTTTTTAATTCCTTTGGATATTCAGCTTTTTGTTTTTCTAACAATTCAATTTTATATCCAATTAAATTAATTTCTGTCCAATAACTTGATAAAAGTTTGTTTTTGTAATTTTCTATATTTTCTTCAATTAAGCTCAAATTATTTTCACTCTTGTACAATATTGAAGTTTCATAACAATTATTATTTTTAGTAAATTTACTATTACGGAGAACCTTAAATTTATCAAAAATAAGAGTAGTTATATCCATTTTTTCTTATCTATTTTTACTTTGGAATGGAAATTCTATTAATAAAAATTTACCATTTTTTCAAACCCAGGCAGAAAATTTTGAATTATTTCATTATTAGTAATTTCTATCAAAATTTTCTTTTTGAATTTTTCAGGTGAAATATATTTTGATCTATTACTTAGTTCAACTTCAAACATATTTTTATCTAGATTCAAGTGAACTGGACGTAAATACCCTTCTATATCTTTATTAAAGCCATCATGTTGATTATCTTGTTTTTCAATTACTTTCAACACAAAACGATTCTTTATTTCAACATTTTTTAAATAAATAAATTCTCTTTTTTCTTCCCAATCATCTTTGATTTTCACATCAACATGAATAAGCTTCCCGGCACATTGACTTTTCAAGAATATAATTAAATGTATGAGAAAGATAAAATTAAATTTAATCATCTGAAATTTAGATGATTTAATAAATGTGGGAGCACACACTTTCAGTTGCTTCTAATGCAGCCCAAATGCAAAATTTTGTTATTCATATAGTCTTGATTTTACTACTATATTTGTTATTTTATAATATATAATACATTTAAAAATAAATATTTGCACTTTATATTTAATGGAAAATTCATATGATTAGTCGGCATGCCATTAAATATTTTGAAATTGTACTTTATTTATATTTGTCAATCGGCGTGATAAAAAATTTATTTGCACTTTTTATTAATTGACTCGTTTAATATGATTAGTTTTAAATCTTTAGAAATATTTTATTGACTAATAATGTTAATTGCTATTAATATAAAAAGTGCAAATATGTGTTTATTTTAAATGCCGGCTATATTTCAAAATAGATAAAGAGTAATTTTATCAAGGCTATATAATGGAAGAAAAGTTTCTTGACTGTTGTGTATGGGCGTTAGCCCTTAAAGTGTTTAGTATAAAGCCAGTGAAAGCGTCAGTTTATTGGGATCATACTAGCGGGGCTAGTCACTGATCTCCTTCGTCTGTCCCATTCCCTTCGCCTACTTTGTTCATTTCCACATCGGATAAAGTGTTATTATTGTGCTCGTTGACATTAGTGAAATCCCGGACACGTCGGGTCGTAACAATGGCGCAGTCGACAAAAGTGAAGTGAGGCGAAGTGTAGTGAATTGCTTTGAGCAATTAGTGAAAGTGATTGTTTGAAATGAGTGGACAGACGTCGTAGTTAGTGATCGGCATGAGTCGAAAGTGAATTTAGTGTATTGTTAATGCGCAATGGACCTGTTAGTGAGTAGTGACCTGAAAAATGACTCAGTGCGAGTGCCAGTGGTCTATGTTTAAGGCCGATGCCTAGTTTAAGGCTGAAATGCCTAATGGTCCTGAAAGTGCGCAGATTTTGCCGATCAGGTTTTGAAGTGTTGAAAAGTTGAGAAGATTTAAAAAGTGGCTAAAATATATAAAATTAATATATCTTTAATAAAAAATTTATTTACATAATTATTTTCATTTCTAATTCTTTCGGAAATTCAACTTTTTGTTTTTCTAACAATTCAATTTTATATCCAATTAAATTAATTTCCGTCCAATAACTTGACAAAAGTTTGTTTTTGTAATTTTCTATATTTTCTTTTAATAATTCTTTTTTATTTATTTTTGCATTTTCTAAACTCTCATCTAATATTGAAGTTTCATAATAATTGTTTGCTTCATAAAATTATTATAACGGAGTACCTTAAATTTGTAACGAATTTAATGTTATTTAGATTAATATCTTATGTGTATTTAGTAATATATAAAGTAAGATAAGTTATCAGCTTATTTGGCTTTAATCAAAAAGTACCCGTTTTTAAAATAAAGGCAAAAAGTTTTGAATTATTTTATTGATAGCAATCTCAATCATAACTTTTATTTTTAACTGCTCAGATGGAATATATTCCGATCTATCAATTATTTCAACATTAAAAATATTTCTCTTAACATCAATTTTAGCGAAATTTATAAATCCATCAATGTCATAATTATATTTACAATTTCTGAAATTATTTTTCTTAATAGTTTTCAATACAAATCGTTCCTTCAGTTCAACATCTTTTAAATAAATAAATTCTCTTTTTTCTTCCCAATCATCTATTATTTTTACTTCAACTTTAATTAATTTTCCGTCACATTGTATATTCAAAAGGATAATCAAAAATAAGATAATAATGCTCAAAAATTTAATCATCTAAAATTTTAGTATTGAAAATATAATTAAATATTGTTTAGACGTTATTCGTCATTATGATAAAAGCTAAACAGACATTTAAATATTCATACATATGCCGCTGTAACTGATAAAATCTTCTAGATTTAACTACATATAACTTATTTATTTTTCAGGGTCTTGGGCTTTTCAGTAAATTGGTTGATTTTTCGTTAAACATTCTTGATTAATTCATTAATATTAGAAAAATGAGCTTAAAAATTTTAAATATCAGCAATGACAAGATAGAGTAGTTGCGGTATTTTTAAAGTAGATGCTTTTATTTTCTTAAGTTGGCGTAGCTAGAAGTACAAAAAATATTTCTCAAAGTCTTGTGTTTTGATTCTCAACTTAAAAGAATAATAGGGCACTTACTATTAGTCTTTTACTTACTAATTTTACTTAATAATAGTCTTTCACTTACTAATAGGGCACTTACTTTGTTTATTAGATAGTATTTAGAAATTTATTAACATTAAAAATAAACATTTGCACTTTATATTTAATGGGAAATTCATATGATAAGTCGGATGCCATTAGATATATTGAAATTGCACTTTAATTTTATTTATCTTGCCAATCGGCGGGATAAAAAAATTTATGTGCACTTTTTATTATTAATATGATTAGTTTTAATTATTTAGAATATTTTTTTGACTAATCATGTGAATTAGCGATTAATATAAAGTGCAAATATTTATTTTTAAATTCCGGCTATATTTCAAACTTAATAGTTAAAGAAGTAATTATATCAAGGCTATATAATGGAAGAAAAGTTGGTAATAGTTCAGTTCGTACCCCCTCCTTTTTCCTTACTAAAAGTATTAAAAAATGGTCAGTCATTTTTAGGTTATGAATTCGTCGAGCTGATTCGAATGACATAAAAATGAACATAATTAAACAAGATTTGACAAAGTTATGACATACATAAATAAAGTAATCCTATCATAGTCGTGAGACGCTTTTGCAAAACATGCTTTGCGCAGGTTTTTTGTCTGTATCTCGGCCCAAAGTTAGGACCAGGGGTTGACTTTTGGTGTCATTCGACACAGCTCGACGAGTTCTATAACCTAATACTGACTGGCCTTTTTTCATACTTTTAGTAAGGAAAAAGGAGGGGGGTACGAACCGACTATTACAGAAAAGTTTAATCTCAATATCTCGTTTTCATTTAATTAGGGCTTTGTTCAAGAAACATTAAGTTATATTTTTAATAATAAAATTCAGATGATTAAATTAATTATCGTTTTTCACTTATATTTATTTTCCCTATTTAATGTAAAATGTGATGGGAGAAAAGTTAATGTTCTAGTAAAAATCAAAGATGATTGGGAAGAAAAAAGAGAATTTATTTATTTAAAAAATGTTGACATAAAGGAGTGTTTTGTATTGAAGAAAATTGTAAAAATGAATAATCAGTATGACACTAGCTATAATTATAATATTGAGGGATATTTACGTCAAATTGACTTAAACCTAGAACAAAATATTTTTAATGTTGAAATAGATGATAGATCAGAATATGCTGAGGAATTAAAAAGGAAAGTCTTGATTAATGTTGCCAAAAATAAAATTTTTCAGGATATTCATTCTGGATTTGAAAAACAGGTATTTTTCTTGAATAATTTAATATAATGTATGGTACTTTTTACTAATTTGAGTTGTTCTTTTTGAGGATAAGTTTTTGTGTCAATCATTCATTTTTCCCAAGAATGTAAGTAGAAAATAAATGTTGATTTATAACCACCTGCGCAAAACCTTAGTGTGACTTTATTGATCAGATGTCTTGTGCTCCTACCCAGACCATGGAGCGCACTTGCCGATCGGCAAAGGCTCGCAACAAAACACAACATGGGACTTTTATCTGTGCGAGTTTATTTGGTATGAGGAATGCAAAAATAGACAACTGGACACATTCGATACTATTTTAGAGCA
This sequence comes from Meloidogyne enterolobii, assembly GCA_963681835.1. Lineage (NCBI taxonomy): Eukaryota > Metazoa > Nematoda > Chromadorea > Rhabditida > Meloidogynidae > Meloidogyne > Meloidogyne enterolobii. The sequence continues at coordinate 3,537,099 of CAVMJV010000006.1, forward strand.
AATAATCACGTTTTTGCCACCTTGTTAATTGTATTTTACATTTTTAACACTTTTAAAATATTTTAAATTTACGTCATAACGGAAATTCCTAAATGTTATTACTTGACCAAATATATCCAAAAATGAAGAACAAAAGAATAACTGAGACTTAAATAGGAGGGCGGTATTTCCAATAGGTAGTCAATTATTAAGAAACTAATTTGAATATTATTTTATTCATAGAAGGTGCTCAGATTTACTGAATTTATTAAAAAGAGAAGAAATATTATGAAACTTCTATATTAGATGAAAGTTTAGAAAAAGTAAAAATAAATAAAAAAGAATTATTGAATGAAAATATAGAAAATTACAAAAACAAACTTTTATCAAGTTATTGGACGGAAATTAATTTAATTGGATATAAAATTGAATTGTTAGAAAAACAAAAAGTTGAATTTCCGAAGGAATTTAAAACCAAAATTATTGAAATTGGAAATAAAATAGGTAAATAAAAATTTATGATATTTGACAGGATAAGAATATCCCCACTGCACATCAAGCTAAAAACATCTCAGTAAATAACAATTTATTTTAATTTTATAGAAGTAACTATTGAAAAGAAGAGGCGAGGTTGTTTCAATTGTGGTGTTAAACAAATTAAAACTTTTTGGCAGAAATATCTCAAAGAATACTATTTGTGCCATACATGTGGTGATTATAATCAAAAATTTGGAAAGCATAGACATAAAAGCTTGTTTATTAAGACTAAAAAGGTTTTCTATTATTAGATATGTAAGATCGCTTTCCCTTGATTTCATAACGAATAAATTTCATAATCACATCGACATAAAGTAGCTATCTCTAATAATAAATCTATCTCTAATAGATAGATCGGCAATCTATTTTCAATCATATTCAAGGAACCATTCTATTTGAAGGGCAAGTATGTTAAGATAATACAGTAGTTTGATACTAGCTTTATTTTCTTTTGAAAATTTCTAATATTTTTGAAAAGGGAGAAACATGAAGAAGAAAAATAAATAAAAACATAGTACCCAAAATTAATTTTTATTAAAATAACTAATAAAATTAGCATTGAATGGAACATAACATAAAATCAAATTTCTCATTAAGTAATTTAAGGACGATCGTAGATGTTTTATTTGCGATGTTACTGATACATCACAATGGTACCGTTATTCAATACCTGGACACAGTCTATGTGCTGCGTGTTACAATAAACAGCAAAGAATAAATAAATTAAATAAAAATACAAAAGTCCGTGTTGATTTTTCTTCCAAATTTAATGTAATTTGTTAATTTAGATTAGTTAAGTAAACGACTACGATCTGAAGACTTTTGATTAAAAAACATCCAACGGATGAATTGATAAATATTAGTTTGGAAAAATATAAAAGTTGAATTTAATTTTATTTATATTTATTATCTAATGCTCACTTTTTTGCTCCCTTGACAATGTTTAACAAATATAGATATTTATTACGCATTTTAAAAATTGAATAATGTAACATTTTTAGATTTATATGACAAAATATGTATTTATTTTTTCTATGTCTAAATATCACTTTTATTTTAAATTGTTTCTTTCATTCTATTCCATTTCATTTAAATTTTTTGTTATAAGCTTTATATATCATTGCCGTCTTAACATTTTTGACATAAATATTATTTCCGCAACTATAACAATGGCGATTGAACTTAATTAAGTTTTGTTAGACCAGCAGTATTATGTATTTTGAATAATTCAATTCTCCATATTGTCAGGAGGCCAAAAACAGAACGAGGACTATTTTTCAGTTATTCGATTTAATCAAACTCCCGGACATAGATAAATCTAGAAAGGTTAAAATTAATTTTTTAAGAATTAAAACATTCTGATTAGCACGTTCTGAAGTAACCTTCATAAAAGTTGTTCTAAAAGCAGAAGGGCAATATCAGTTCAATGATCTGACTGCCTTTAAAAAGCTTGAACTGGAAAAAATTATGATAGAGAGGAAAGGAGTACATAGAATGCAGCCTAATGTTAACCGATGATAACTGTTTACTTAATAACTTTATATTAATATTAAAATCAATTTAATTTATTATTAAGAAATAATTAAATTATTTTAACAATTTTGAAAAGTTATCCCAGTAAAAAAAGTAAATTTTGATGATAAATCAAAAATTCTAATTGTCTCTTTAAATTTTTAATTTAAACCAAGTTTAATTTTAGTTTATATATGTCTAAGTAAATTAATGATTAAAATTTAACAAAATTTAATATATGTATAGCTTTCAATTGTAAAAATCAAGCCTTAGCCGTAGAATACTAGAATTGAAATTGTTTAAAGAGCCACCTCGATGGGATATTTATTAGTCTAAAATAACCAAATGAAATAGAGTTCTGTGAAATTCAGAATAAATTTTATTTAGGCTAATAAAAATAAACAAAAATAAAGAAGAAAAGGATAGCAAAAAAATGAAAAATTACTTATACAAAAAAAGTAAATTCTGTTAATATTGAACTTTTTAGGATGAGGGCATTATAAGATTATTTTGGACAAAATTTTTGTGTTTATTTAATATTTAAAACTCTTTAATAATTTTTAGCATGTTTAATTATTTGGTTATAATTTCTTTTATTTCTCATTTTTTATTATCAGAGAGTGTGAAAAATTAAATAAAAAAATAATGCACCATAGTTTATTTGAAAACTTTAAAAGTAATCAATATATTGTTGTGCTGAAGAAACAATTAAAAAATTATTTAGAATGCAGAAAGTGTTTAATTTAATACTGTTTTTTGTATTTATATGTATTATATACATATATATATATATACGTAAATATAATTTCCATAATTTTTCATCGATTTTATGTGCTAAAATCAAATAGAGTTTTGTTGAATTTTAATTTGTTTTCCTCATTTTTTGATGTCTTCTATAACAAGTATCACAAATATAGTGTTCAGGTTTTGAATGACGGTGCCATTTTGATGTCTTTGTTGCACCGCAAATATAACAATTTCGATCAGTTGTTATTCTCTAAAATATTTATTAAATAGTATTTATTAAAGTATCTTAGACATTATAAAAGTTTTCTTTCTTTTAGAATGTTTATTTAAAAATCTGGCTGTAGTATTGTATACAGGTGGAAAGATTTCGATATAAGACCCATACCATTCTATTCGTCTCGGCGGTCTGTCGTATATTCTCTGAATTGACCGACCAATCAGAGAATATACGTTAATTTAATCCTATACTTAGGTAAATGTCCAGTTGACTCCCAACATGTCCGCAAAGAAAATGCACACTTTTCTTCCCTTTCTTTGCATTATTGCGTTAGGAAAATTGCCCGCTTAAATGAAAAATTTTCGCTCATTTTTCTCGCCGCTTTGACTTAAGAAAAAAGGGGAGTAATAATAAAATTAATTAAACTACTGTAAATAGCGATGAATGGCACCAAGGATGTCTTGTCAGGTTTCGGATCGGGGTTCTGTTCGAAAAAAGCCCTGGTATCGGTTCGGGTCAGTTACAAAATTTAATACAGTGGGCGAAAATTTTACTTTATTTTTCCATTATTTAGCGCCGCACATAGTTAACTTAATCATCTGCTTCAAGAAAAATTCATCCTTTAGTCTTGATCAATTAGGTTATGCTGTTATAACCCGATTAAAGCTGTTATCCCACTGATCCTTTGAAATATATTTGAGAATGTTATCCCAAATTTATGTTGTTTGATCATTTATAAAAAAACATTTGTTTTCACTTTGTTATTACAATTTCTTTTCACTGCCTTTCTTAGAAAAGCAAAAATAAACGGGCATTTTTCCTAAAGCCAAAAATGCGAAGGAAGGGAAGAGAAGTGTGATTCTCTTTGCGGACATGTAGGGAGTCAACTGGACATTTATCCTATACTTATTTTCCTTGTAAATTTTTAATATTTTTGAAAAAGGAGAAACGATAAGCAAAAAAAGTAGCTGTACAAACGCATAGTTTCTAATATCCAAATCCTTGATATCTCCGATATATATTTCAAAAAATCAAGGAATTTGGCTGGTTCAGGTTGAAATATAGAATGTGATTAAGAATTTATTCGTCATGTAATCAAAGGAATTCGATCTTAAATATCAAATAATAGAAAACCTTTTTAGTCTTATTAAACAAGCTTTTATGTCTAAGCTTTGCAAATTTTCTATTATAATCACCACAGGTTTGACACAAATATTGTTCTTTGATATATTTATGCCACCGATATTTAGTTTGTTTAACACCACAATTGAAACAATCTCGTTTCTTTTTTTCAGTAGTTACACCTATAAAATTAAAATAATTGTTATTTACTAGAAACGTTTTCAGCTTGATATGACAGCGGGGATATAATTATCCTGTCGAATAACATAAAATTTGTATTTACTTATTTTATTTTCATTGTCAATAATTTTGCTTTTTAATTCCTTCGGATATTCAACTTTTTGTTTTTCTAATAATTCAATTTTATATCCAATTAAATTAATTTCCGTCCAATAACTTGACAAAAGTTTGTTTTTGTAATTTTCTAGATTTTCTTTTAATAATTCTTTTTTATTTATTTTTGTATTATTTTCTAAACTCTTATCTAATATAGAAGTTTCATAATATTTATTCTTCTTCTTAATAAATTCAGTAAATCTGATCATCTTTTATGAATAAATTAATATTAAGATTAGTTACTAAATAATGAATACTTCTTGGATATTTTGTCATCACTCCTAATTTAAGTCTCAGTTATTCATTGCTTTTTAATTTTCCTTCTCAACTTACATTCTTGTTAAAATTGAATGATTGACGCATAGAAAGAAAGAACAACCTAGCCTAAATAAGGGCGTGTCGGGCTAACTCAAGAAACGAACAAGACAAGGAACGACAAGTCACCGAATTACTAAATCAAGGAACGACTAACTCACGAAATAACCAAAACACAAAATATATAAAACATCGGAATCTTTTTGAAAAATATGAATATTTTTAAAAAATGGCGTAGTGGCAGAAGACCCACAGAAAGAAGACCCAAAGAGAGAGGACCGACAGACCAAAGACAGAAGACCCACAAGGAAAAAATTTTACTAAAAGCTTAACAGAACTAGACCGGACAATGTCTTCTGCCTGTGGAGAAGACCCATAGACAGATGATCGTTTTATACAAATATTCAGTCCCAAATTTGCCGTACCCTGTATATCCTTTTCTTGATTTGGCTTTTCCTTGACTTGTCAGTTTTGTGATTTGGTATTCCATGATTTGCTCCTCATCCAAATAACGGGAGACTAAATTAGGAAACAGAGAGACTACATTAGTAACATAGTTTATTATTCTTATAATTTTCAGAATTTATACTCAAGTAATCAAGCAAAAATACCTGTTTCTCAAATCCAGGATGAATATCGTAAAAAATTTTATTATTGACAATCTTAATCAAGATTCTTCTTTTTAATTCTTCAGCATATTCTGATCTATGATTTATCTCAACAATAAAAATATTTCCTTGATGGTTTACATCAAATCGGCGCAAAAACCCCTCAATATTATAAATATAGCTAGTGTCATACTGATTAATATGTTTTTTAATTTTTTCCAATACAAAACGCTCTTCTAATTTAACATTTTTTAAATAAATAAATTCTCTTTTTTCTTTCCAATCGTCTTTGATTTTTAATGAAATACTAACTTTCCTCCCATCACATTTAATATTCAATAGAATAATTAAATACAAGGAAAAAGCAATAATCAATTTAATCATCTGAAATTTAATTTTGAAAATATATTTATTGATTATTCAATCCACTTTTGTAGATTTAAATGTACGCCTGAAGCTGTTTTAAAACCTCTATTCAAAGCTGAAAAAATGATAGAACTTCCTCATCAATTTATGGTGATTCGGAAGAACTTTCAAGGCTTCCAATCACGGGTAAGCCCATTGCGTTTTGCGTTATTTGCGTTAAATTTTGGCCTTGCGTTGCGTTTTACGTTTTTTCGACGAAATTAATGCAAAAAAATGCAAAAAATATACCAAATCTGTGGACAAAATTGGAGAAATTTAGCTTCTTATTTTTCCAAAATATTTAAAATTTTCGCCTGTGGCGCTAAAAATGTTGGACTAGGAGTGGTTATCAGTTGACCTGGAGGAGTAGAAGAATATCGGTCATCTACTTTATTAATGCGAGTTAAAAAGATATTGGGGATTTTGTAGGATATATGGAAATCAATCAATCTCAATAACATATTAATAGATTGTGAGCATTAAGTAGGATATCGAGAGACTACGAGGATATGATGAAGATACTTAGATTTAAAAGTTAAGTATTTAATTACCAAGTTTCTATCATGGAAAGGCCTCAAAAAATTACCTATCCAACTTACATGTATCACAAAATCGAGTAGAACTCGCTCACTTATAGTATTACTTTAATTTTTAACTAAAAAATGATTAATACTCTATTAAAAAATTTTCACTTAGTGTTGCGCTCTTGCTTTTTGCGTTATTTGCGTTAAATTTTGACCTTGCGTTGCGTTTTGCGTTTTTTGAGATTGTTATTCTGTTTCGATAAGTGACTGTTTATAGATTTTTAGGCCATATTGTATTTAAAGTTCAGAGTGAGCCCGAACAAGAAAGGAAAAATTAAAGTAAAAAATTGAAGTATTAAAGTCTTTTATAAGTACAATTATTTGATATAGCGATTGTTAGTGAAATGCATTAGAATAGAGGGTAATAGTTTGGAATTCGCCCCCCTTTTTTCCTTTCTATTTTTTCTTGGTTTTTTCTCGTTTTATGGCAATATATATATCATTCGAAAGAGCTCTCGAGCTGAGTCGAATGACATTAAAATTAACGAAAAATGACTTAAGTGAACAAAGTTATGACCGCTTATTTTATCCCCTTGGATTATCACATAAAGTCTTTCCAATAGGGATTTGGCTTCATAATTTTGTTAAGAATTATCAGATCTGGCCAATCATCGAATGATAATCTTTCGAATGATATATGATAAATTAAGTATAATACAAAAAAAGCTCAAAATGTTCAGGGAAACGATGAAAAAAGAGGGGCAAATTCCAAACTATTACCGAATAGAGTACCATTAGGCAATTTGCTTAAAAAGAAGTGAGATGGGATTAATTAAATGGCACAATTTAAATAAGGCTGGAACTATTTTGTTATTCCACTAACATCTACTTTAGATGATTTTTGCGTGTTTGTGCTGCTACGTAGTGGAATGAATTTTCCAATTACAGCAAGCTATTACGACTCAGAAGCGGCCTAATGGATAGTGTGTACGCCTAGACGCTGAAGGATGGTGGTTCGACTACTTTGGTGGAAAATTAATTTTTAATAATTTAATAAGTTTTGGATTCTCTCCCCCTGGTAGTAATAATGCTAAGGATTAATAATAAGCAAGGTCAATCAAAAACACAAAAAACTAATAAGGTTTTTCGTTACTGTAGGCTCAAGTCGTTTAATACTAAGGATTAACATTCAAGGAAGCAAAGACAATGTCAAGCTTTTTAATCATAAATTTGCTATTAATTTTCCCCACCTAATTAATTAATAGCTATACAATAGAACAAAAATATAACAAATTTAATACTGAAATATTGAACTATTTTGATTAATACACACCTGAAATTGAATATATGTTGCTTTTAATAAATAACAAAAATATTTATTAAAAAATTTTATAAATATCAAAAACAAATTTTTTAAATTTTTAAATGAATTTAAAAATAAATAAAGTAACATTTTAGGTATTAAATAACTACACATAATGCGCACATCAATTAAAGCACAAATTATCGAATAATCAAAACACATGGTAATATATTTAAAGTGCATTAATTTCGAAAGGTCGTTTAAGTAAAAAATTAAAACAATAATAAAGCGGTATATTTCAAAATTTTTTAATGTTTATCAAGTAAAAATGATAAAGTCTTTAACAATTTTGAAAGAAGCTGTTTGTTTACTGAATAAAAATATTGAGGATTTTAAACATATTTTAATAAAATTTCTCGAATATGTCTAAAGAAAAAATGTACTTTTTACAACAAAAAAGAAAAGTAGAAGACCGATAAAATTTTTTAAGAAGAATAATACCTACTACAATAAATTGCCAGATGAAATATAACTTTAAAAAGTCAAAAATTCGGGTGAAAATAGATAACTAAAATCGTAAATGCTATTTAATTTATAAAACAAACAAATTTACAAATAAATCTCTTACTTGCTGTGTTCAGATATTCTGTTTTAATTATATTCGATAAAAATAATTACAATATTTTATTAAAATATGTTTAAAATCCTCAATATTTTAATTCAGTAAACAAACAGCTTCTTTCAAAATTGTTAAAGTAATTTAACATTTTTACTTGATAAACATTAAAGAAATTTTAAAATATACCGCTTTATTATTTATTTATTTTTTAGTTAGGCGACCTTTCGAAATTAAAAATTGCACTTTAAGTATATTGTCATGGGTTTTAATTATTCGATAATTTGTGCTTTGATTGATGTGCGCATCTATGTGTATTTATTTAATACCTAAAATGTTACCTTATTTATTTTTAAATTCATTAAAAATTTAAAAAAAATTATTTTTGTTATTTATTAAAATTAAATTTTAGTAAAAGCAACTGTATATATTCAATTTTATATATGTATTAATAAAGATAGTTTAGTGTTTCAGTAACAAGTTTGTTATATTTCCGTTCAATTGTATAGCTATTAATTAATTTAGATTGAACGTGGATTGTTTAAATAATTTTAAATAGCTGCGGCTAAGATTTAACCATAACGGATGAGTGTTTAAATTTTACCCGCAGTTCTAATACCTGAGTAACTAACCCACAACTCAAGGTTACCCTTGTAAGGAGGAATTTTTTCTCGCTACTACCACACACGTTCTAATATTACTTTCATGTTATAAATACATTTTTCAAATTTTAGATGATTAAATTTAATTTTATAATTTTCATATATTTAATCATATTTCTGAAAATTCAATGCACCGGGAAACTAATTCACGTTGAAGTGAAAATCAAAGATGATTGGGAAGAAAAAAGAGAATTTAACTATTTAAAAAATGTTGAAATAAAGGATCGTTTTGTGTTCAAAGTAATTGAAAAGAATAATAATCAGCATGATAGCTTTAATAAAAATATAGAAGGATATTTGCGTTCAATTGACTTAAATCTAGATAAACATATGTTTGAAGTTGAAATAAGTGACAGATCAGAATATATTCCATCTGTTCAATTAAAAAAGAAAATTTTGATTGAAATTACTAATAATGAAATAATTCAAAATTTTCTGCCTGGGTTTGAAAAAATGGTATATTTTTATTAATAAAATTCCTATTCAATAGTGATACATCTAGCTATTAAAGAAAAAATAATACCAAAAAAATTGGAAGCGGCCGAGCTAAATTACTCTAATTTGTTCAAATTTAAGGTAATCCAAAATAGTAAATTTATTAAAAATGATAATTGTTACGAAACTTCAATATTTAACATGAGTGAAAATAATTTTAACTCGATTGAAGAGAATGTCAAAAATTACAAGGACAAACTTTTATCAAGTTATTGGTCGGAAAATAATTTAATTGGATATAAAATTGAATTGTTAGCAAAACAAAAAGTTGAATATCCGAAAGAATTCGAAAGCAGAATTATTGAAATCGGAAATAAAATAAGTAAATAGTTTTTTTTAATTTTTTATTAGTTTATATGCCTATACAATATAAATTTTATTCTTTATTATCATAGGTGGAATATTTGAAGAAAATAAACGAAACTGTTTCAATTGTAGATTTACAATTTCCAAAAATTGGTATAGATATTTAGAAGAACATTATTTATGCAAACTATGTCACATGTATAAAATATATGATGACAAAATGAGACCAGAAGTAAGTTTTTATCAAACTAATATGGTTTACATTATTCATATTAAAACTAACAATGATTTTATAAAAGTATATGAGTAGTTTTAAATGTTTATATGAGATTATTAGTGATCTTATTTAAGTATGTATGCGAATTTAAATATTTTCCTTTCCTACGTATCAACAAGAACATTTCTTTTTCCACTTGTGGGAAAGAAATATTGGTTAGTTTTAATGTAGAAAAATAAAAAATTGAATTGTGTGTGATACTTGTTACTGTGATACTTGTCTGTGTGATACTTGTTACTAACCAATATATGTAACATTAAAACTAACCTAGGCAAAATAAAACAAATTAGTTGAAAGTAACCCTGGACAATATCAGATCGCCGAAAATTAGAAAAATAGCTTTAAAAATTTTTATCTGAGAACTAGTTTCAACTCTTATTTATTAAATATATTAGCGAATCACGAAAGATCGAAAATGTCTAAACTGCGGAGCAACAAAAACATCACAATGGCACCGTAATTCAAAACCTGAACACTATATTTGTGATACTTGTTACAGAAGACAACAAAGAATAAATAAGAAAATTAATAAAACTTAAAAAGAACAGGAATCGAATAAATAATATTTAAATGGAATTGATTTTCTAATTTTAATTTTCTGAGTTTTTTGAACAAATTCTGAAACTATGTAAAATATAGCCTATATAATTTCAGTCAAAACTAAATTCTTTAATTGTTACCAAGATAAATATTAAATAAATAGATTTATTTTCATTATTTTCCTATTTTATGAAGAATAACATTTATGAAGATACAAAATCAGAAATTGATATAAAATTTATAAAAAAGTTGAATATAAAACGTACAACCATATTCTATATTATTTCGCGTCGATAAAATTTGTGTAAAAATTTGCGCTTAAGATTGTAAGCAAACATGGCAGTCAGCGTCGTCTACAGTTTCAGCCAGTCTACGTTAAGTGCAAAATGTACGCAAAAGTGAAAAATGACTGAAAATTGTTGAAAGATCAGATGAGCATTTAGAGAATATGCTTTATAGTCTCCAATGATTTAATATCCTCTTAATCCTAAATCACTATATCTACTCCTTTAACCACTAAATGCCTATTAATCACTACATATTCTTCATAATAGACTTCAATTCAAACTTCCATCATATCATTTAATATTTTTCTTAATCTCTAGATATTAAACTTGGTTCTGAACCGAAATATATTCAAGGTATGAAATGATGCTGAAAAAAGAGTTATAACAATAGAAATGTAATCTGAGAAATTATGTTTACATCATGATTCTAACGTTGTGAAATATCAATACTTGAATTCTTGTTTTGATATGCAGACGGGTAAAGTCTTTCGTCTCCCGATCCATAAAGCAGCTTTCACTGATAAATAAAAATTAGTTTTAGTTTTAAAGTTTTAGCTTTGATTTAAAACTGAAAATATAAACCACAATTCTTCTGGTTATATTTCTATATTTTCTTTTAATAATTCTTTTTTATATATTTTCGTATTTTCTAAACTCTCGTATAATATAGAAGTTTCATAATATAGAAGTTTAGTTTCAGCCAGTCTACGTTAAGTGCAAAATGTACGCAAAAGTGAAAAATGACTGAAAATTGTTGAAAGATCAGATGAGCATTTAGAGAATATGCTTAATAGTCTCCAATTTTTTAATTTCCTCTTATTCCTAAATCACTATATATACTTCTTTAACCACTAAATGCCTAATAATCACTACATATTCTGCATAATAGACTTCAATTCAAAATTCCATCATATCATTTAATATTTTTCTTAATCTCTAGATATTAAACTTGGTTCTGAACCGAGATATATTCAAGGTATGAAATGATGCTGAAAAAAGAGTTATAACAATAGAAATGTAATCTGAGAAATTATGTTTACATCATGATTCTAACGTTGTGAAATATCAATACTTGAATTCTTGTTTTGATATGCAGACGGGTAAAGTCTTTCGTCTCCCGATCCATAAAGCAGCTTTCACTGATAAATAAAAATTAGTTTTAGTTTTAAAGTTTTAGCTTTGATTTAAAACTGAAACTATAAACCACAATTCTTCTGGTTATATCTTTGCCGATCGTAACATTTCTGATTAATCACAATTCATTATTCATAATATAAGCGACACATAAATCAGTTAAACAGTTAATAACCTGAGAAAAATTATGATAGAGAGGAAAGGAGTAGAATGCAGCATAAATATTAAACGATGTTAACTATTTACCTAACTCTATAATAATTTTAAAATCAATTTAATTTATTATTGAGAAATAATTAAAGTATTTTAACTATATTGAAAAGTTATCCAAGTAAAATAGGTAAATTTTGATGATAAATCAAAAAGTCTAGGTGTCTCTTGATATTTTTAACTTTAACTGAGTTTAATTTTAATTTTATTTATTTCTGAGTAAATTAAATATTTAGACAAAATTTAATATATTTATAACTTTCAATTTGCAAAAAACAAGTCTAAGCAATAGAATACTAAAGAAAGAGAAGATTGATATAGAGTCAACTTGAGGGGATTTTTATTAGATTAAGGAACCAAATCAAATTGAGTTCTGTGAAATTCAGGATGAATTTTATTGATACAAATAAAAATAAAACAAAAAAAGAAAAGGATAACAAACAAAAAGAACATAAAAAATTACTTATACAAAAAAGAGTTAAATTTTGTTAATGTTGAACTTTTTAGGATGAAGGTAATAAAAGAGTATTTTGACAAAATTTTTTAATTTATTTAACATTTAAAATTCATAAATAATTATAGCATTTTTAATCATTTATTTATTTCTTTAAATCTCATCATTTTGATTATCCACTATTTTTAAAAATTAAGGAAAAATAATAAAGCACTATAGTTTATGTTAAAACATTAAAAGTAACCAATATATCGCTTTGCAGGAGAACCAATGGAAAAATTATTTAGGATGCAGAATTTGTTTATCGTAATGCTCTAATTGAACCACATGTACCTCTGTTTTTCGATCCCTCGTATTGTGTGCTTATATTAGGTAGTTGCCGCAAATAGGGAGTCTGGTTCAATTAGAGCATTTACGGTAATTTACATAGTCTTTAATTTATTTTATATTTATATTACACATAAATATTAGGGTTTCATCGGAAGTTTCGGTTCCGATTCCGGTTTACAAATTGGTTCCAGTCAAACCGGAACTTTTTTACACCCCTAAGGATTAGTTTTTTTATGAAAATATGGGTTGTCCTTGCAATATTCTCTACGGGTGTCCTTGCAAAATTCTCCTCGGTTGTCCTTGTAATATTCTCGCCGATTGTCATTGCAATGTTCTCAAAATTTTCGCCTGCGGTGCTGAGTGATGAAACAATATATCACATGGTTCATCTAAATGTACAAAATTTTCGCTTACGACTCACTAATCCATATATAGCACTTAACCGAAGAATTTGGCTAAACCGACAACCCTACTTAAAATGCAATTTTTCAAAATTTGCTAGAAATTTTTTTAAAGTTCCGGTTCCGGGAACCGGAACTCAAATTGGATCAGGTTCCGGTTCGCGTTAAAATTTCAGTTCCGTGAAACACTAATAAATATGATATGCATATTTTTACATCAATCTTATGTTGCCAGGCTCAGATAGAGTTTCGTTGAATTCTAATTTGCTTTCTTTATTTTTTGTTGTCGACAGTAACAAGTATGACATATATATTTTTCAGGTTTTGAATGACGGTACCACCCTGATATTTTTGTTGCACCGCAAATAAAACAATTTCGATCAGGTGTGATTCGCTAAAATATTTATTAAATTGTACTTATGTATGTTAAGTAGATTTGAATTTAGAAATGTTCTCTTTCATTAAGAATGTTTAGTTAAAAATTTAATTAGATTTTCATAAAAATTTAAAGCCGGAATGTGATTTTGGTAAGAATGATTGGGTAAGAATGTTTGTAAGAATAAATTTATGTAAGAATGAGTTTAGGTTTTGTAATTAAATTTTTTGAAGAGAAGATGAATGAATCTTTAAAAAATAATGAAACGAAATTGCTCGCAAATGCTATAAAGATTTTTGCTAGCAATATAATCTCATTGCCAAAGAAAGTTTCATTTCATCTTTTGTACAATGACGTTAGAAATTTTTCAATAAATATCTATTTCGGGCTTGTCATGTGTCATTTTATTATTATTAATTCCATCATACAAAAAATAATCTCTTCTTTATTATGTTTCTCATAAGAATTGCTAAAGGAAAATAGAGGGAAATTGAGACAGGAATGAAGTGATGTGGGTGACTTAAATGTTACCGGACACTTTACATTTTATCATAACTTTTTTTCTTATTTATATTTTTTAAATTTTTTATACTCATTTTGTAGCTAATTTAATTCTATTTTATGGACTATATGCCAAATTTTATTATTGAACCCTTTTCTAAACGTTTCAGCGTTCGAAAAATATCAACTCATCCCGATTCAAAAGCGCTGTCAAAAGAATTAACGAGATCCGTTATGAAATTTTTTGGTAAAATTTTTCTGTAACTTGACTAGAGAAGTAGGCATGATAGTTGGCTTTAAAATAAGTGGAGGAACTCGATCAGTAAACACACCCAAGAACGTGAACATGGTTAAATTGTGAGTATGCCCAATCCACGGGTTTAGATGGGGTAAAAGGAAATTGTTTTGACCAGATAACCGATTCTTGTAATGGCTTAAAATGAAATAGAACTCGTGTCCTATAATTACGGAAAAATTTAACTTTTTACCATATAAATGAAAAAACTAGGGCCCTCAGATAAAAATAGTGCGGCCGTACAAACATAAAGTAGCAAAGGTTTATTTAATTTATTTTCGAGAATTTATTTTTAAAATTTTGCCAAATATTGATAAAGATAACCTTTGTAGTCTTAAACCATAATTCTTTTGATCTAAACTTTCCATATTTGCGTTTATAAGCGCCACATTGTTCGCACAAGAAAAGTTCTTTTAGTAAATTAGACCACTGTTTTGCTTTTGTAACTCTACAATTGAAACACTTTCGTTTATTTAATTCAATTATTTCTCCTATATTTTCAATGAAAATTTATTAGTTAAATAAAAAGATAGGCAAAGATAAAAATTTATTTACTTATTTTATAGCCAATATAAATAATTCTGTTTTCTAATTCCTTTGGATATTCAACTTTTTGTTTTTCTAACAATTCAATTTTATATCCAATTAAATTAATTTCCATCCAATAACTTGATAAAAGTTTGTTTTTGTAATTTTCTATATTTTCTTTTAATAATTCTTTTTTATATATTTTTGTATTTTCTAAACTCTCGTATAATATAGAAGTTTGATGGAAATTTTCCCCTCCAGTAAAATTATTATATAGTAGTGTCTAAAATTAAAGGATAAATTATTCTAATATTATCCTTCCAACTGTATATTTTTTTTAATTTTCTTGTTTCGATATTGATTATCGATGTTATTTTTCAATTTTAAATCTCGAATTATTGGTGAAAGCTATACGATGAGATAAAAGCATGCAATATGTCTTTTTCATATTGCTTTGAAGTTAGTAAATACCGAGCTAACACAAATGTGATAGCAAATCATTAATCGTGATATTTAGGATATGTTGAAAAATCTAAATTTGAAATGGCTACTCCCCTGATATCAACCCGAATACCTTGATATTCCTATTACATTAGCAATATGACATTTTAATTGATAGAATGATGTGTATCATAACAGCATTATGTGCTTCTAATATTTTATTGCTTACAGTATATTCGGTTAATAAACTATAAAATACCCGTTTTTCACATTCAGGCAAAATTCTTTGAATAATTTCATTATTGGCAATTTCAATTAAAACTTTTTTTCTTAATTGAAGAGCTGGGTTGTATGTCCGATCATATATATCAACAATAAAAATATTTTTTTAAGATTTAATTCAACTGGATGCAAAAATCCTTCTATATTATAATCTGGACTACAATATCTGAAATTGTTTTTCTTTTCAATTATTTTCAACATAAAACGCTCTTTCAGTTCGACATTTTTCAAATAAATAAATTCTCTTTTTTCTTCCCAATCATCTTTGATTTTCACTTCCACACTAATAAGTCTCCCGGAACACTGAATTTTCAAAAGAATAATTAAATATATGAGAATTATAAAATTAAATTTAATCATTTGAAATTTAAAAAATTAAATGCTGCATTTTTTGATGTTTTTTCTTTGAAAAAAAATTTATGACAATTATTAATAATGGCTTACATTTTTAGTCATTTTTCTAAATAAATATGACATAAATATCGTGTATTTAGATCTGGGCCCTCCAAGTAAGTTTAACAATTATTGTTTTAAAAATATAATTGAATTAAAAGACGAAAACTGGGAGTCTCAAATAGCGTGAGGGTTGGCAGTCTAGTTGAATTTGTTACAGGGAAATAAGTTAGATTTGAATCAGGTTTTTCGATTTTTGAGACCTATACTCGGTTCACAGGCATCTCCGCAAAAAAAAAGATTGGTACCGTCGACTCGAATCTAATGGTATCAGTTTTGTATTGAAACCATTCCATCGGTATACCATTTCATTTTATAGTTTGTTAAAAAGATGGAGATTTTGGAGAGCATGGAGACTCAAATAGAGTGAGAGTTGTCAGCCTCATTGAATTTGTTACAGGGAAGTATGTAAGTTAAATTGGACTCAGGGTTGGGATGACTCACAAGTACCGTTAAAAGCTTTTAAAATTGGGCACCCCGACACTTAAAATAAAGGCCAAAAAATTGAATAATATTTTAATTATTTGTTTACCCTCTAAATAAATAGGGATGCTTTTTGAAATATTTAATTAAATGATAAGAGCATTAGAGCTTTTTCGAAATTTCGATTTGGATAAAGCAAGATTTCGAACCCAATATTTCAAAACACATATTAAAAGCAGAGCCGAATTACAAATTTAAATAAATAAAAAATTTTATTATCTAATTATATTAACCGCGGTATTTGACATAAAGTGCTAATTTTAAAACACTAAAATTCACGAACAAAAGTTATTTAAAAGAATCTATTTAAAAGAATTCTTTTCAAAATCTGTAGTACGAAGGAATACCGGCCGATAAAATTTTTTAAAGTTTTATTAAATTTTAAGGAAATATGGCTTCTTGGCCATTGATGATTTTCAATCCCATTATGTGGGTATATGGGACGCCTATATCCTCAAAATTTTATTTCAAGATTTCAAAATTAGAAAAATTAAGAAATATATTATCTTATTTTTCCCAAATTTTTCAAGATTTTCGCCTACGACGCTGAAAATTTTGAGGTCCGATGTAATTATGAGTAATTAAGGCGGATTTAGGTGAGTAACGGAGATTCGAGAGATATCATTTTTTACTCAAGGAGACAATGATAGAGACTTATGTGAGGAAGGATGTTTAAGGAATGAGAAAGTATATCGTCTTAGAAACGAAAAATTTAATTAACGAAATTATTAATAGTGGGAGTTTAATAAAAGTGAAAACTTTAAAAATTCCCAAACAAAGTGGCAAAAGAAATAAATATGTAAAAAATAACTTTAAATAAATTTCATAATTTACCGTCTTATTTTTTTATTTATTTATTTTGTCAATTAGAGGACTTTTTAAAAAATGCACTTTTGTCATTTGCCGTTTTAATATGGTTAGTCAATAAAATTTATTACTTCTTGTGTCTTAGATAGAGTTTCGAAATCATTGGTTCGAAATCTTGGTTAATCAAATGTAGAAAATCGAAATTTCGAAAAAGCTCTAATGACCTTATCATTTATTTAAAATTTAAAAGAAAGACACTATTTATTTATAGGATCTAGGAATTATATATAACTGGAATTATACCTGAAAAATTTCATGTTTAATATATAGAATGTACCCGTACTTAGAGTAGTTTTAATAAATATCTTTCAATTAAATCTCTAAAGTTTTTGTAACTTTTATTTTTGTAATCTTTCTCTTGTTTTCATTAAATTAAAGATTTTGATTGAAGAATAACTATAATTTTACTATTAAAATTCTGATGACTTTTTGTAAATACCGCGGCTAAAATTATTAGTCAATATAATTTTTTATTTATTTAAATTTGCACTTCGGCTCTTCCTTTAATAGCTGTTTTGAAATATAGGTCTAGTCGAAAATCGTAATTTCGAAAAAGCTCTGTCTTTATCATTTAATTAAATATTTAAAATGCATCCCTATTTATTTACAGGGTAAGCAAATAATTAAAATATGTATTCAATTTTTTGGCCTCTAGTACAAGAGAATATTTTATTTAGGAGTTTTACCTGTAATAAAAGGGGATTTTGGATTCTTGTTCGAAGTTATGTTAGTAAATTTCTATTCGAATTATAGTCATATTTATGCATATTGTTGAAAATTAAACGGGATGTAAAGGTAAATGTTTACAAGTGATTACAAGCCGCTACAGTGGGTTTAACTACTGAATTACCACTTTTATATGCGTTTAACGGTACTTGTGAGTTATCCCAAACCGTAGTCCAATTTAACTTATTTCCCTCTAGCAAATTCAATGCGACACTCACATTATTTGAGTCTCCCTTTGTTCTCGAATTGCTTTTAGTTTTTACCAATTATAACTCAAAATTTATTGGCTTTATTATACAAAATTTCAGATGATTAAATTTAATTTCATAATTCTCTTATATTCAATTATTTTATTGAATATTCAATGCGTAGTAAAACGAATACGTGTTTCGTTAAAAATCAATTGTGACTGGGAAGAAAAAAGCGAATTTATTTATTTAAAAACTGTTGAAATAAAAGAGCGTTTTGTTGTGAAAATAATCGAAAAGCATATCAATAAATATTTTGGATCTAATTACAATATGGAGGGATTTACTCGTTTGGTTGACAAGGATATTGATGAAAATATTTTTAAAAATATTGAATTAAATGTTGGACGAACAAATGATTCAAATTATTTATTAAAGATGAAAATCGTGATTGAAATCGACAACAATAAAATTATTAAAGAAATTCTACAAGGATTTGAAAAACGGGTATTTTTTGCTTTATTAATCAAACTTCAATTGATATGAATATTGAAGTTCTATTAATCTTGCTGTTATGATTTTATTCTTTAATAATTGAAATAGAGAATAGAAATTGAAAACCTAATAAGTTACATGAATATTATTAGATAATTTATCCTTTAATTTTAGTCAATAAGATATAATAATTTTACTGAGAAGGATAATTTCTATGAAACTTCTATATTAATTGAGAGTTTAAAAAATAAAAAAATATATAAAAAAGAATTATTAAAAGAAACAATAGAAAATTACAAGGACAAACTTTTATCAAGTTATTGGACGGAAATTAATTTAAATGCATCTAAAATTGAATTGTTAAAAAAACAAAAAGTTGAATATCTGAACGAATTAAAAAGCAAAATTTTTGACATTGGAAATAAAATATGTAAATAAATTGTTTATTAAAAACGTATTAATTTTAGATAATTTAGCTGAAATTATTAAAAGAATAAACGAAAGTATTTCAATTGTGGTGTTACACAAGCAAAACAGTGGTATAATTTACTAAAAGAACATTACTTGTGCAAAGAATGTGGCATATATAAACACAAATTTGGGAAGTTTAGATCAAATAAATTATGGCTTAGAGCTACAAAGGTATCTTTATCAATATTTGGTTAATTTTTGTAAGTCCGGGCTGTTTTTATACTGAAGAATTTACATATAGAGAAGTAGAAAGAAAAGTATACCTAGAGATCTTTGAAGTGTTATTATTAGAGACCGGATTTTTAGTTTGTAAAAACTTTAAAATAGTTACCTAAATAGGTTGTAAAAAATGCTAAAATAGGTGACAAGAATTCCAAATAGGTGACAAAAATGAAAAATAGGTTGCAAAAAAAATTTCTATTTTCCGTTTATAAATTTTATAGTATAATAAAATTGTAAAAAATTCCCGGTTTTTAAAATTTTCATTTGAAAATATTAATTAAGAGAAATTTTTTTGAATTTTGAAAAAATATTTTTTTCAAAAATTGGAAAAAATTTTCGGACGATTAGAAAAATTGACAAAATTTTTAAAAAATTGAAAATTTTTTCGAAAAATTTTGAAAATTTGTGTTAAAAAATTAAATTTTTACGAAAAACACAAAATAGGTGACAAAAAACAAAAAAACTTCAAAATAGGTTACAACCTATTTTAGGTTTCAAAACCCCAAATAGGTTTTAATAGGTCCGCGTAAACGTAAGATATTCAAAAAAGAACAACGGATTTGAGCTCAATTCATCATTACTATTTCTCAGAAAAAATAGGTTATAACCTAAAAATCCGGTCCCTAGTTATTATCGATAATTATAATTTAAATAATTATGTTCCATTCCTATTCATATAAATATTTTAGCGATATACACAATATCGAAGTTGCAGTAATTGCGGTATAACCCAAACGTCACATTGGTACCGTGATTCAATGTCTGAAAACGATTTGTGTAATACATGTTACCATAAACAATATAGGACAAAGACAACTAAAAATTTAAAGGATAATTAATCGAATAAATATATTTATAATGACTAGAGAGACTAATGTAAAACAAGGGATATAAAAAATTAAAGCTCATGCCGTATAAAAGATATTGGTTAAAAAAGTGTAATTTTCTTAAAAAAATTTTCAACACGTTTGTAATATTTAATTTTATTTAATATTGTGTCGTTGTAACAACTTTAAATTTTATTTAAAATGTAAATGATAATCTTAGATCTAATTGTAAAAACATTTTAATTCCATGATATTTATATTTTTTCTTTATTATCTCCTACCTGCTGACAGGTTTATTCATTTAAGTTTATTTTTATCATAATTTACTATTTTAGATTTTTTTTTAAAAAAAACGAGTACAGACAAATTTTACTGATTGACTTTATTAATCGTAGATTTTGTAATTTTATTAAGCGGGAAAATAAATAAAATAGGACAAATTTTGAAATTTTTGTTGACCAAAATATTACAAAGTACATATGCCTAAATTCAAAAGAATCTGATCTTTGAATGTAATTGTACTTTTATGTACAATTTTATGTACGAATTTTTACTATTTAAAAATTATTTTTATTCTTTTATTAAATGTCCAAAAATAGGGTATACATATTCTAAGTTTCCTAGAATAGGCAATTCTCTTTCATTGTTTTAAATATTCTCATTTTAATATTAATCGAGGTCTTATAAAAATTATGTCGGAATTCCGATCCTCTCAAGGTTAAAGAACATAGAGGAATTGCCAAATACTTACTTTCTCTATTCTAAAAATGTCAAAACGGACGTGTTAAAAGTGCATATGCATCATATGTGAAGCTGATGTTTGTACCTAAAATAGGTAGAGGAAATGCACAGTCATAAGGGCGGAGATTTAGGTATACTCGTAATTTTCACTCTCCATTTACCAAACTCCTCCCTTCAATGCTCCGTTTATAAGCAAGTCAGGCGAATCCAAAAATCTCTAATAGAATATCCAGGCATACAACTGGTTGAGTATTCTATAAAATATTTTACGCTATATCTATAAATATTTTAGCGCATAACACAAGATCGAAATTGTTGTATTTGCGGGGAAACAAAAACATCAAATTGGTACCGCCATACAAAACTTGAACACTATATATGTGATAGTGTTACAAAAGACAGCAAAGAATAAAGAAAACAAATTAGAAATCAAAAAAATTCTGTTGGAGTCTGGCAATATAAACCAACAATAAAGTAAAGTGTATTAAATTAAATTCATTCTGTTTCCTAAATAATCTTTTATTTCTTCTCCAACATAGCGATATGTATTTGTTATCTTTTGAACTTTACACATTTATGATTTACTATTATTTTAACTTCATTTTTCTCAATCTTCTAAATTGTTATTCTTTTAACTTTATTTTTGGTTTTATTTTCAGGTGTTTAAATTATAAATCTATTTCACCTGTTTTCTGAAACTTATAAAAATCCCCTTGAATTGACACTACAAACAATCTTTCTACAATTCAACTTTATACCCAATTAATTAATTTCAGCCCAATAACATGATAAATGTTTGGATTTGTAATTTTTTATTTTTCTATCAATTGATTTCAAATTAAATTTTTATCGAAATTCGCATCTAGGAATTAAGTTTTATAATAATTATTATATTCTACAATAAAATTTTATAAGGGAGTACCTGAAATTATAATTAAGTTATTGTAATGGCTTGACTCATAGAGTATAGTTCTGTCAAAAAAATTTTAGTTTAATTAAAATTTTGTAAATCGAATATATTCATATAAATTGTTATGGCTTAGAGGCTGCAATAATATTGAATTTAGCAGAAAAACATTCAGACTAAATCTTCATTATATGGTATCAACAATTTTCCTACAGTGTCGGGAATCTAAAAAAATATTCGTTTTCATTAAAATGAAGAAAGTTATATCTAAAAGAAAAGCGGCCGCTGATTACCCGTATCTTGTGAAAAAATCGCACAGTGAGGCGAACAGAGTGATCCGTGCTCATTTCAATGTAGAAAGAACATTTACCACTCGACACTGCGACTGTAAGTGTTGAGTGTCGAGCGTTACATGCTCTTTCTACATTGAAATAAAATAGGCACGGACCAAATCACTTGACACTCAACACTTGACATGGATCAATTATGGGAGTAGTGTAAGTGAAGAATATTTAATACCTTATTTAATGTGTGTTTCTACATTCATACAAAATAAAACATTAAATAACATAATTTTCAACTAAATTCAAGATAAATTTTATCTAAATTTAAATAAAAAATACTTTTAAATAACATAAAAAATTATGTCAAGCTCGTATAAATAAAAATTTCATTTACCGTTTATGCTCTAAGAATTATACAGGGCAGTTATTGTTTCAATCTCACGATGAGAATGATAATTAAAAGAGAAGGGGTATTTATTTTTGCATAAACGGTAAATATCATTAAATATGTAAAATCTCACTATAAGATATAAATATTTTGTTTTTTGGGGGGATATCTAAGATTAACTCTATTATAAAGTGCTTATTTTTATAAGATACGATTCATAAGTTCAAGATCATATCTTATAGAGAGATTTAACGACCAAATATTGTCCAAAATATCGCAAAAAGCAGCCCAACATTTATCAGAGTGATGTCCATATAATAGATTAAAGATACTTCAGTTCATATTTTGAGGAATATGTTGGAATGTATGTAAAAGAAATAAATAATAAATTGCAAAAATTTAAATCGTTAAAATTAGTGTTGAACAAAACCGTTTAGCTAAACGGTAAACAGGTTTATTGTTAAACTTAAACGCTTGGTATGCGGGTCTCAGATAAACGGTATACGGTCCTTATAAACGGCGTTTAACCAATCTCAAAATTTTCTACTGCGACGCTGAAAATGGAAGAAATCTGGCTACTAGTCTTCCAAAATTTTCACAAATTTTGCCTGTGGTGCTATAAATCAGGCTCAATTAAGGAAACCTTAGAAAAACCTTTAACGCATCATAAAATAGTTCAATTTAAAATGACAGATCGTTTAATTCTTAACTAATTTCCAATAATCGTTACAAGATTTTCTATGCCGCCAATATAAATTTTATTGATTAAATGAAGGATCAGCGGTTGATTCAATAAATCAGCAGGTTCGTCTTTGACATAAATCTAAAATTTGTACAACTTTATTATTATACCATAAAGCACAAAACATATCTTAATGCAAATAATTTCTAAAAACTTGCAGAAGTCGGTGTGGTGTAATGAATTGATAAAGGTGATTATTTACGCCTTTGCGTAACCTTATCAACGTGCGATTGTGACGGATTATGGATATAGTTTAATTGTTATTAAAGACAAGTACAGAAGCTTATGTAATTAGCCAATGATTTTACGTTTGCGTGATAATCAAAAAAAACTACCTCAATATAGTTTGTTGAGCCTAATATTATTTCTTTTAGCGTAACTTGACATTTAGCTATGGTTTCTTTTAGTGAAGGTACATCTTCATATACTTGCTCAAAATTATATTGCCTATTTAACTTCGAAATGCCGGTATAATTTCCATCCAAATGAATTTCAACATCTTTTGTTTTTAAAAGATTTTGAGGGCTTCTTTTGTCTTTTTCCATTATAATTTTATTCCCATTGATTGTTATATAATTTTTAATAGTGCCTTCAATATGTAATTCTCTGGTGAACAAGGTTTGGCGATCCATGTGAACAACAATTTTGTCATTGAAAACAACAATTTTAAAGTCAAAACTTTCTGAAATGTATTGTATTTCGTAGTGGTACCACTCCTTTTGAGTTACCCACCCCTTTTGTTTAAAGGACTGCTCAGTACTTAGATGTTTATAATAATTGTTTTTAAATATTATAATTTGAATTTAATTTTGATTTACGTCAGGGTGGCCCTTTTACCCTATTTCTAGAGGATTTTCCCTATTTTTGACATTTTCGCCCTATTTTTTCCATATTTTCTCATTTGCCATATTTTTGCCCTATTTTTACAATCTTGTAAAATTTAAAAAATTCTTCGGATTTTGTTTAAAAAATGGTAAAAATGAAGGATTTCTAACTTCCTGGCCTTCCAAAATCTTCAAAATTTTTGCCCGCGGCGCAAAAATGGAAGAAATTTGGCTTCTAGCCTCCCAAAATCCTCAAAATTTTTGCCTGCGTCGCTAAAGATGGGTGAAATGTGACTTCTTGGCCTTCCAAAATTTTCGCTTTATTTTAAATTTTAATTATTTTTAAGCTTTTAAAGCTATGCCCTAATTTTTGCCCTATTTTTGGCCGATTTCGCCCTATATTTGCCCTATTTTTGAGTGGCTGCGCCCTATTTTAGTGTTTTGGAAGGGGCCACCCTGATTTACGTGTATCTCCATTGGTTATATGTATAAAGGGAAACAAATCAAGCAATACTTAAAAATATTAATATACCAAATTCTGGAATTCCTTGTTCACTGGCTTGTTTTTTAGACGTTTCCGCACCATTTCCTTCTTTTCTTTTAAATCTCAAATTTTGGAGATTTAGTTGTTTATCATACTTAGCCCTTTCTTCTTCGTTTAGAAGAATATCTTTAGCATTATTTAAATCTTTTGAAAGTTCATCGTCTGTGCTATTAAAATTTTTGTCAGGGTGATGCTTCCTAATAAATTTTCTGTAAGCTTCTTTAATTACATCATTTGAAGCATCTCTTTCGACCTTTAAAATTTCATAATAATTCTTGACGCATTTAATATGCGAATTTAATCCAAGTAAAATGAATAAATGGAGTAAATATGTTGAAATATTCATCTGAATATTGAATATTTTTTAAAGTAATGATTTACTCTGGACGGGATCCTCGAGGAACGGAATTTTGTCAAACAGGAATATCGGTCTTAGTTTTGCGCGATTAGTTAATTGGATTTGCTCCATTCGCCTTTTGAGTACCTTCTAAGGCAATCTTGCTACATTATGACATGAATATTTAAGGCAATTTTGGCATTAGAACTGATCCAGTTTCTTGGCTTACACAATTCAAACAACACGCTTACAGTACAGAAAATGAACATAAATTAACTTGGTCTTTCCTTATTTTTTTAACTTAGAAAATAAATTTTATAAATAAAATACGGGAGGGGGGTGAAATGGTTGTGTAAGCTATTCGAGGGAGACGTTAAAGGGAGACGCTTCACTAAAAGAAGCGCTTCTCTCTAAAAATTTCCTCCATCCCTCGCAAAAAATTAACCTCTCGTTTATAATGCTCCCTCGTAATTTTAAAATCAAAGCGAGGACGCATTACATGCTACAATGTCCTTTGCCAATTTAGTAATTAGACATTCATATGATAGTCAAAAATTGAAAAGTGCATTTATGAAATTCCTTATAAAATTCTCTATAAATAAAATCACTCTTAGCGGCGTTTTTGAAATTATGAACTTTAGGTTGAATTTACAGACTACAATTTATAAAAATAAAAAACAATGATGTAATAATTAAAATAAACATATTAATATAGCAAAATTAAAAAAAAATTTTTTAGATGACTGTAACCAGCAAATAAATGAAATTATTTACTTTAACTACACAGCCCAAAATTATATTTGCATTTGGAAAATTTATAAGTCAATCGAAAGAATTCGTCGAGTTGCGTCGAATAACGCAAAAATCAGACTTGTTTCGATGATTCTGAAGAAAATTACGTAACATTAATTTTAACATAAAAATTATTTTGCGCTGCTACGAAGGAATAGGTCTGCATTTCAAGACAAATAAAAAATATTTGTTAGAACCAAGCGACCGTCATACATTTAATATGCGAATTTAACACAATGAAAATGAATAAATGAAGTAAATACATAGTTGAAGATATTCTTCTAAAATTATGAATAAAATTTTTTCATTGAAGGATATAAAATGAGTGCGCACAGAACGGGATCTTGTAAAGAATTTTACAGAATTACATCTTTAATTAAAGGGTTTAAGCGAGAAGAGCAGATTTATGGGATATCTGGTTTTTGTTTGCCATTTTGAGCTGCTCAATCGCTTTAAGGATCCTTGGAATATATTTTACAATTTAAGCTATCTTTAGTATTAGAAATTATCTAAACATTTTTGGCCTATGAATTCCAAAAACATCAACTGCGGCAGTGAAAAATGACAAAAATTAACTTGGTCCTCCATTAGTTTTTTTAATTTTTAGGAGTTAAAGAATTTAAAAAATAAGACGGGTAAAGTGAATGTCAATAGCAACTCGGAGAAGACGGCTATGGAAGGCGTCTATGAAGAAATTCTCTCTAAAAATTTCTCTCTCCACCTCTTATAAATTAACCTCTCATTTATAATATTCTCTCGCCATTTTAAAATCAAAGCAAGGACGCATTGTAGATAGTGAATGCCCTTTTCAATTTCAAAAGGTATTCTCATGATAGCCAAAAATTGACAAATACTTGTAATGCATGCATGCCCTTTTAATCCCCTTTAAATAATAACGCTTAGGCGTCGTTTCAGTAAGTTGTATCAAAGGGAAATGCCGCCAACCTATTAAAGGGTCTGGTTCGGCGAGAGGTTTGGTGGGCGATGTGAGAGGGGGTACGGGAAAACTGAGTCCATATGTTGTGGTTTGAATTAATTTGGGGGATAGAGCAAAAATATCTGCAGTAAAATGTCCGCAAAAACTGGTTTGGGATAACTCACAAGTACCATTTATTTATTCATTTAAAATTATCTTCCAACAAAAGGAGAATAGGTATTCTTACATGTTGGTATCAAAAAGCAAAAAGCATATAAAATGTCAAAAAATTATATTTTGAATAACAATTAAATTTGTTTTTAAATTTTATATGAATGTTTTGAATTGTAATAAATACATATAATTTAAAAGTTTTAAAAACTTGTAGGGGTAGCTTGTTATTGTAATATTCATGAAGACAAGGTAGAATAAAAGATATTAATAAAAGAGAGAGACTGAATGAGGCAAGGACTAAATGATTAATTGCTGGTATACTAAAAGAAAAGAAATACCCATTAGAAAAATAGGTTATAACGTAAAAATCCGATCCCTAGTTTAAATAACAATTTCAGCTTAATTTTATTTAAACTTTTAAATTAAATTGAATGTTTGTTCATATTTCCCTTCTCAGATTCAATGATGTGCTTTCCACCACTTCAAAATTAAAACCACAATTGTCGCAATTATGCCAAGCGTAATTATAATCCAGGCTATTAAACAATTATATTTTCCTTGGCAAAATCCATCTCCACTATTTTCATTCCCAAAGCAACCCGAGCTTCCATCATCAGCGCGCTTACGACGAGTCAAAAATTGTTTAATATTTATTTGCTTATGGTCTAAACGGAAAAAATTAATTAGTTTGAGTGGCTAACTTAATAATATTTACACTTATTTTCGGAAAAAATTAGATAACCCAAACTAGGTAACCCATGCATGATAGCCTAATTTGGAATTTTTGATTCTTTGCTCGATAAATAATATAGATAAAATCCCGCACGTCTTGTAAATGATTTTTTCTAATCCAATCCATGTTATAATCGATTCTCTGCGTTTCGTTATTGCTTGAATTAATTAAAATTACTTACTATATTTTTTGACTTGTTTCTTCTCGCAAAAGCGTCCAAACTTTGCTGGGATTTTAAACTTTTAAAGCAATTGATTTCCAAATTGAAATGGCCTCATCAAATATATTTTCCTCAAATTCGTGTTTTTCTGCAAAATGTACCCACAACTCATTAAAAACTCCAGTCAAATAGTTTATGTCATATAATTTTTTGTCCTCCATGAGTTTTGCATTTTGTAATTTTTCTTGAATTTTGCCATATTTTTTATCATTGAAATTGTTGAAAAGGGTTAGTGAAGTTACTTTGACACTTTGAATGTTATCAAATGCTTCTTGTAAGTTCGAAGCCTTGGCAATGTCAAACAAATTGTTGAGGTCCTAAAAGTTGCAATTTGAGGATTTTAATTTAATAAAGTTGGAAGTTATAACTATTAATAAGAGTGCTCTCATATCCTTAATGGGCTAAAAGCGAGGAATGATATTATTCGACGAATGCTATTACAGATTGGTGCTGCATTTTGTAACAACATTCGCTCACAATCAACTCCATATCCCTTTACTTGTCTTTAGATTATTAGCCATCGTTTATATTTTATCATTTCGTTTTCCAGAAATTACATTTAAAATTTAATACGAACTTAATTTAATTTAATTTTCTTAATTTAATTTTCTTTTAATTTATTTTAATTTTCTTAATACGAACTTAACTTAATTTAATTTTCTTTTTTAATTGAACAGATGGAATATATTCAGATCTATCATTTATTTTAACTTCAAACATATTTTTATCTAGATTTAAGTTAATAGAACGCAAATATCCTTCTATATTTTTATTAAAACTATCACGTTGATTGTTTTTCTTTTCAATCACATTCAACACAAAACGATCATTTATTTCAAAATTTTTTAAATAAATAAATTCTCTTTTTTCCTCCCAATCATCTCTAATTTTCACTTCAACATGAATGAGTTTCCCGTCGCATTGAATATTCAAAAATATAATTAAAAATATGAAAACGATAAAATTCAATTTAATCATCTAAAATTTAATATTAAAAATATAATTATTCGTTATTCATATTCCTTAATTTAATCAAAACGAGCGAATAATTACAGAAATAAAAGTTCCGACGTTAAGGATTTAATTGTAAGATTGCCTTATAGAATAGAGGCAAAAGAATTGAATACATATTTTTATTTTTTGTTTACCCTGTAAATAAATAGTATCGTGTTTCTTAAATAATATTGTGTTTCGTAGACTGAGTTTTTAATTATTGCTAAAGGCATTAGAGCTGTTTGGAATTTCGATTTTAAATTTTGATATACCAATAGTTCGAACCAAATATTTTAAAACAGCTAAAAACAAATAAAAATAGTATTGACTAACTATTTTTGACAAAAAGAACAAATTTTATAAATGCCCTAAATGGCGAATAAAATTAAGTTGCGCCATGGACAATTAAGATTTCACGCCAAATATTTCCAAGCATCGTGAAAGAAATTTGGGAGTCAAAAATATAAACATATAAAAAATTGTATTGACTAATTATATTAACCGCGGTAATTGTCAAAAAGTGCAAATTTAAAATTGCCCTTAATGGCTAAATAAATTAATAAAAAATTAGACGTTAAATTATGAAATGTATTTATGTTATTTTATATTTATTTTCTCACCGACTGATTTTAAATTTGCACTTTAGTTAAAATAATTAGTAAATAAAATTTTGTAGTTTGGTTAGATTTGTACCCCCTTTTGTCTCTAAGACTTGTTTCGAAATACTCGGGTCGAAATCTTGATTGCCAATGTCAAAAATCGAAATTTCGAACAGCTCTTATTAACTTAGCATATGATGAAAATGTCAAAATGAGACTATTTATTTATAGTGTCTCAACAAAATTAAATTCATGTATATTCAAAGAAAGTTATTCAAATTATTCGAATATTTACTAACTTTTGACATTTTTATTTTAATTCCATTTAAAAATAGTTTTATTTGATTTCTCGTCTTTAAAATTTAGTGTTATTGTTCAGTGTTACTTTAAACAGACACAAATGGTCTCAAGATTTAATTTATGTTTAGATTTTGTTTTATTTGAGCGATATCCTGTTTAAATTATATAAATTATATAATATTATTACACTAAATTTTAATAAAGAGAATCAATTTCACAACGCCTAAATGGCTTGGTGCACCTACATACAAATTCTTCCACTATTACAGTGGTTTCGTAAACCAGTGGTTTCCAAATACTTCTCATTTTAACCGACCATAAAATGAAATAGTAATTTCAGATGAATAAATTTAATTTGATCATTCTCTTATATTTAATTTATTTATTGAATATTCAATGCGTCGGAAAACCAATTCGTGTTTCATTAAAAATTAAAGATAACTGGGAAGAAAAAAGAGAATTTATTTATTTAAAAAATGTTGAACCGAAGGATCGTTTTGTTGTGAAAACAATCGAAAAGGAAAACAATAAATATTTTGGCTCTAATTACAATATTAAAGGATTTACACGTTTGGTTGACATGGATCTTGACACAAATATTTTCAATAATGTTGAATTAAATGTTGCAAAACATGATCCAAATCATTTATTGAAAATGAAAATCATGATTGAAATTGCCAATAATAAAATTATAAGAAATTTTTTACCTGGATTTGAAAACTGGATATTTTATGATTTATTAATATAATTCACTTGTAAAGAATAAAATATTAAAAGATCCTCATGCTGTTATGCTATACTTATTATTCTAATCTAGACAATTTAATAGGAATATCAACTGATTCGTGGTGATATCAGTAGATTATCAGTGATTATACCTAATCAGGGGATTACCATAAATATCTTTATTAAAATTTGGAATCGCATGTGTAGTACTTGTAATTAAAAGTACAAAAATCTCGATTTAAAAGTACATAGGGACTAAATTTCCAAATAAAAAGTAGACTCCAAATTAAAGCGTAGGGAAAATTTTCGGATTTTAGATGATCCAAGAAGCCATACTTCTTCCTTTTCTCGCACCGAAGGCTAAGATTTTGAGAATATTGCTCTGCCTCATTTCAACTTTCATTATCATTCAACTTTCAAAATTATCACCCTCAATTGTTGAAGGACAGTTAAACAGTGTTTTGACTGTTCAACAATGCCTCGTACCTCGTACATGCGTAATCTTTTCTCATACTATAATTTTTCCTTTTTTCACCGACGGAGGCGAAAATTTTGAGAATTTTGTAGGCCTTATGAGAAAAAATTCATTTGTCAGAGCCGCCGACGCAAATTTTTTTAAAGTTTAGATGGTCATGAAGCCAGAACTTAAAAGTTTCTGCGGCAACCGTAAAATTACTGAAAAATTACCCAA
Organism: Meloidogyne enterolobii; assembly: GCA_963681835.1. NCBI lineage: Eukaryota > Metazoa > Nematoda > Chromadorea > Rhabditida > Meloidogynidae > Meloidogyne > Meloidogyne enterolobii. The sequence continues at coordinate 3,568,482 of CAVMJV010000006.1, forward strand.
AAATTCCCACAATATTTTAAATAAAAGCTCATTCTCCCACACACTTTAAAATTTATTTAAAAATATTTATTATTATCGGACTAATTATATTAACATTGTACACTTTTTTGCCCCAACTATGAGACATTAAATTGTTATTTTTTACATTAGTCTGAGCGTTTCTGCCAAATTCTTCTGTTAATCGAACGAAAAAAAATCCAAGTTTTGGAAGACCGAATCCCCAGCTATTCAATCACAGATATCTAACTTGCACAGCACATTCCCTGGACATCACACCCAAATACCTTTATATTACCTATAACCTCTTGAACTCACATAATGTAACTCAAAATCCACCTTCATCCATCCAAATCCTTCGATTTACCATACAACTTCCCTTCATAGCGCCGCAGGCGAAAATTTTGGGATTTTAGGTGAACCAAAGATACAAATTTCTTTCTTTTTAAGCGCCGCAGGCGAAAATTTTGAGAATTTTGGAAGGCCAATCGGGGAAAGCCAATCCATATTTCTTAAAAAAACTAATCCTTAGGGGTGTAAAAAAGTTCCGGTTTGACCGGAACCGATTTGTAAACCGGAGCCGGGACCGGAACCAATTTGAGTTCCGGTTCCCGGAACCGGATCCAAAAAAACACCGGAACTTTCCGGAACCGGAACCGGAACTTCCGGTGAAACTCTAATAACTAGCTTCATTTCTTGGCCTTCCAAAATTCCCAAAATTTTGCCTGAAAAATTTTCTGATTCCTGACATACCCGACTGCGAAGGTTCGGGTTGCTATCCTAATTAATACCCTATTTTTCCCTATTTTTAAATCTCATACACTCTGTAACAAAATGATAGCGCCACATATTTTTTATCGATATCCTAGCAAATATTAAATGGATCTGTTTCAAATTTTGGTAGAATATAGATAAGGATATTATGCATCAATAATGGAAAGAAAAAGTTTAATGCAGATTTAAAAAAAAAATTTATAATAATAAATTTGATTTTAGAGTGTAACAAAAAGATAGCGCCACTTGTATTTTTGACCTTAGGGGTTGTCCGAAAAATCTAAAAAAATTCCAGTAAACATATCTATTAATATCTATACTAAACACAAAAGAAACTAAGTTCCTATATAATTCCTTCATTGATATCTTGAAACCCGAAAATCAACGGAAAACTGGGGTAGGCGTCTTTAAAAAATATTTTCGACCCCTTACACGTGAAATAAAAATTTTATTTTCGGCTCATTTGAAAGCCCTTGAAATTTGCTACAAGATAGCATCAACTTTATTTTCCGAAAAAAATTCACCTTTAAGACATAATGTGATAAACTTTCAGGTCATAAAAATCACACAAATGCCCCCCAAAAAGTGATGAAAACGTAACTTATAAACTAAACTCATTATTTCTCAAAGATAAATTTTTTCTGGATTATAAGATGAAAACTTTCTTGTAGCAAATTTCAAGGGCTTTCAAATGAGCCGAAAATAAAATTTTTATTTCACGTGTAAGGGGTCGAAAATATTTTTTAAAGACGCCTACCCCGGTTTTCCGTTTATTTTCGGGATTTCAGATCTCAATGAAGGAATTATATAGGAACTTCATTTCTCTGTATTTTCTATACATATCAATGGATATGTTTACAGGGATTTTTGCAGATTTTTCGGATCACCCCTAAGGTCGAAAATATAAGTGGCGCTATCTTTTTGTTACACTCTAAAATCAAATTTATTGTTATAAAATTTTTCAAAAAATTGCAACAAACTTTTTCTTTACAATATTGATACATAATATCCTTACCTATATTCAGCCAAAATTTGAAACATATCCGTTTCATATTTGGTGAGATATTGATAAAAAACTAGGTGGCGCTATCATTTTGTTACAGAGTGTATGCTCTTCTTTTTTAGTGTATTTTTTTAATTCAATAGCATTTTCAAAAAATTTTGAATAATGGAATATATTTTGTGGAATCGAAAAGAATTTGATATAGTCTATAATTGTACAGGAATTAATGTAGATGATGTTCCTATTGAAAAAAGAAGATATCCAATAGCTGCAATTACTTGTATAATACTTGGATTTATATATTATGTAGATTTTTTGAATGAAAATTTTTTTTTGAAATTTAAATTTAAGCCTTTATATTTCCCTTGTCTCTACTCTTTTTGGAAGAATAGAAACAAAAATCCTTGCTATTTACTCCTAATTTATCTCTCTATTTTGGATATTTTTATACTATGGATACCAACTTTTGCATTCGGAATTTTTAGTTTAAACGGCTTTGTCTATTGTTATTCACCAATATTCTCCTACTTTGTTGGTTGTGTTAGCATATGTAAGTGTTTCAATCAGGGTAGCCCTTCAAAACACAAAATAGGGCGGCTAAAAATTGGGCGGCTAAAAATTGGCAGAAACGGCTAAAAATTGGGCAAAAAATAGTGCATAGCTTTAAAAGCTTAAACAGAATTAAAATTTCAAATGAGGCAGAAATTTGAGAATTTTGGAAGGCCAGGAAGTCAGAAATCCTTCATTTTTACCATTTTTAAAAAAATCCAAAGAATTTTTAAAATTTTAAAAAGAAGTAAAAATAGGGCAAAAATATGGCAAATGAGAAAACAGGGAAAAAATAAGGCAAAAAGGTCAAAAATAGGGAAAATCCTCTATAAATAGTGTAAAAGGATCACCCTGGTTGCAATCGGTGATGGGAAAATTCCAAAATTTCTCTGGAACCGGTTCCAGTTCTGGCAAAGCTTTTTTAATTTCGTCGATTCCAGTTCCGGTTCTGGAACCGATTCCAAACCGGTTCCAGTTCCAAAATTTTTTAGCTATTTTAGTGAAAATATTTATCTTTTTTTTCATAAATAAGGTGCAAACAATGAATTAATAATGTAATCAACTGTTAAGATGTATCAATAATAGGGTTTGTCGGGTTCACCAAATTCTTCGCTTAAACGAAAGCGAAACGACAAACCGAACTGAAGTTTTTGTTTAATCAAAACCTAACCAAGAAACCGAACCAAAGCAGTATCATAAGGAGGGATAAAGAGATTAGTGAGGATAAAGTAGGGATTATGAAAGTCTAGTTGCAGAGCCGGAGCCGAACTTTCCCAATTGGCGCCGCAGGCGAAAATTTTAAAAATTTTGGATATTGTACAAGAATTCTGGTCTTGATATGTATGTAATTAATTAATAATATTTAGATATACATACCGCTGAATGTTTTGCTGATTTGGTCTCATAAATACATAAATTAAAAATTGCTAAATTTAATATTTTTCTAGATTTTGGGAATAAATCGTTGTATCGAAATGGCATTTCCAAAAATTTCCAAAAAACTTTTTCACAATAATCGTGTCTATATTTGGATTATTTTTAATAATATATATGGACTTTATTGGCTTTTATTTCGACATCCTGCTATTTTTAACGGAATAAATTTTGGATTTTCCTTTGAACCATTAACTGGATATAGAGATTTTAGAATGGAATTAGTACTCTAAAATGAGTTGATTTTAATTTAAAAATATATATTTTTAGTTCAAAGAAGAATTAAGAGAAGTAACTATACAAAATACAATATTGGCTGTTAATTCTCCTATAATTTATTTGATTTTTTCACTTTGTGTTTTCTTCAAATCCCGTGAATTAATTGATAGTGTTTCGAAGGAAGAGAAAATGGTTAAAATTTTATCTTTTAGATAATAGGAATGTTGTAAACATCATCCAGTGGATGTTAAGTTTAAAAAAATACCGTATATTTTCAAATAATTACACTGGGTAATGATTATTTCAACTAGAGTTGGACAAGACGAGACCGATACCGAGATTCTCGGCTTTTTTTCCAATATCGGTCTCGGTTTTTTCATTCTCGGTCTCGAACCCGATACTGAAATTCTCGGTCCATTTCTCGGCGAGAATCGATACTGACTCAAAGAAACAAAATCCTCAATATAGCCCAAAGTAATTTGGTTAAGTGTTGTAAATTTTAAATTTAAGATCTATTTATGTATTTTGATTAGAGATCGGCACAGGACAGGACTCTGCACAGGATTTTTCAGGATCCTGTCCGAAATGCTGAAAAACGCAGAAATCTGGCTTATTGTCTCCCAATATTCTAAAAATTTTCGCCTGCGGCGCTGAAAAGTGAAGAAATATGTTATATAGGAGGAGAAGAGATATCAAAAGTTATGCTCACATCCTTTGAATCACCTCCAATCCTTTAGCGCTAGATGTTTCTGTTGTTCCACCGGTAGCCTTCTTTGCCCTCTAGATCTTGTTAATCCCCAGAATATATTTTAATTAATTCTAATCGCTCTAACTTGATTGACATTACTTGTCGGGTTGATACCTCCTCAAAAAATTAGATATATATTGCTAGAGGGTGTAAGCGAGTGCTAGAGGAGGTAATCGAGGGTGTGGGTATAATTCGATAGGCACGTTAGATTGGCTACCCGACACTTGAGGATATGACTTTTGAGGACCCGACACTTGAGGACCGACTTTTGAGGACGCGACCTTTGAGGATGCGACTTTTGAGGATGCGACTCTTGAGGACGCGACCTTTGAGGATGCGACCTTTGGGGATGCGACTTTTGAGGATCAGACATTTGAGGATACTCTAATGTCAAAAAAATTAAAAAATATAAAATGTTAATTTTATTTTAAGAAATTTAAATTTTATAATTTTATGGCTTGCTCAAGGCCTAACGAGCAAATAATGATCATTATTAATAATAATCATTTCAGTTTTCGAAGTAGTCCGTGTCCATCCGTATTTTGTCTTTTTGGACCTTGAGTGATATCGGGAAATTTCAAGGTGTCAAATTGAATATAAAGGGATTGATTTAGGCCTGATATCGTGGTATTAAGTAGAGTTGCACGAGGTCGAGGCCTCGCCAAGGCCAAGATCCTCGCCAATTTTGCAATCTCGGTCTCGGATTGATCGACCTCGGGCCTCTTTGCAGACAGGTAGGACACCAACCGGACATTTACCTCTTAATCCTGTATCCATCCAGACATCGAGGTATTCTTCCGATATCCATTCGAATCCGATATCCTTATTTGGGTGTGATATCGAAAGATCAATAGGGTTCCTCCTTTGATAACACGTAAATCCCCTTTGATCAATTCAGACCCCTTTTATCACCCGATATCAAACCTTTTATACCCAACAAATTCACTTATACACCACTCTAGTCGTTAATAACTCCTTAACCCTCGGAAACTTTTCGGTTCGGTCCCGGATATCCAAAAATTTTTGGTTCGGTTTAGGGTATCCAAAGAATTTCTAGGAACCAACAAGCCTATTCGATTAATCAATATTTTCAACATTAAATTTTTTAATTCATCAAAATTTTAAACTAATATTCAAAATTTCAACTACTTAGAAAACTGAAATGATTATTATTAATAATGATCATTTTTTGCTCGTTAGGCCTTGAGCAAGCCATAAAATTATAAAATTTAAATTTCTTAAACATAAAATTAACATTTTTTATTTTTTAATTTTTTTTGACATTAGAGTATCCTCAAATGTCTGATCCTCAAAAGTCGCATCCCCAAAGGTCGCATCCTCAAAGGTCGCGTCCTCAAGAGTCGCATCCTCAAAAGTCGCATCCTCAAGTGTCGGGTCCTCAAAAGTCATATCCTCATGTGTCGCGCCACGCGTTAGATTAGATAGAAGAGTTTTTATCTAAGTTTCGGGTTTAGTAATATATTAGATTTGTAATATTTTAAGGTCTTTATTCAAGTATTTATCATTTCAATGTTAAATACATTAAATGGTATTACTTATACTTACAATATTAATAATCCCGATAATGGAATTTTGCCGTTAATGATTGCACATTTTTCTTGGTAAATTCTAATTAACATTTAATTTTATATAATTAATTTTTATTTAATTTTTAAGGTTACATATTCATGGTATGTTAATCAAAAATAAATTTAGTTATTAATAACAGAGTGACCCTTTTACCTCATCTGCGGGGTTCACTCCTGTATGACACTTCATGCCCCCATTTCCTCCCCCTTTTCTTTGTGACAGGTCACTTATCCTGATTAAAAAACAAATTTAAACATTTTTAAAAATTTTTTAAAGGATTCCCACCAGTAATTTACTTAACATTAAACAAAACTGTTCGGACTGACACAAAAATTTTACTTGGAAAATTTCTTAGTTTATTAAAGAAAAATCAAGTTTCAAATATTGTTGGGCCTGCCCAAAATGGATGAAGTAAATATGTTGTTTATCAGGGGTCTGAAAAAGCAAAACACGAAAGGCGAAAGAGAAACATCAAGAAGGCGAAGATATGGCGAAAGGCGAAACTGCACACCAGGGAAGTGGCGGGTTACCAGGGTAAATGTCCAGTTCGCTCTATCCACCTGTCCGCAAAGGGAATGTGCACTTTTCCTTCCCTTTTTGTACTTATTTGTTAGGTTAAACATAAATAAATAGTCCCTCTTGAGTTAAAATTATTAAACAATTATAAAATTTTCTTTATGATACTACGAGAGTTGCCTGTTTTCTGGCAAAATTCATAATCAAAAAAGAGTTAGAGGTCGTCAAGAGTTACGGGTAGAATACAAAAATTTGTATTCTCAACCCGTCCCATCTCTGCTGCACACTTTGTTGTGTATTTTGTTGTTGAAAAGTAAAAATAAAATATACCGATATCTAACTAATTTTTAATTATGATTAATAAAATATTTTATTCATTTTGTAAATTATTTACTAATTTTTCTACGATTTTCTGTGGTTTACTTGATAAAAATCTGTCTATTTTTAAATATCACTAAGTGCCTTGGTCTTGGTCCGGGATATAACACTAATTTTAATAATCTTAATGGAAAAAAGTTTTGAAGTAAATTTAATTTTTTTAGTTTTTTGATAAAAAATAAGCGAAAAATAGAAGAGGTATTAAAATTTTTAATTTTAAATTAACTTTCAAACTAATATCATATAATTTAATTTCACATTTAATCATTATGCCTAGGAGACGAAGAAAGACTGCGACTTATCTGCTAGAAAAATCTTTAGCTGTGAAGCTAAATTACTGGGAACGCAGTAAAATTCGACTCGCTCTAAATTTAATAAATTGATAAAAATAAATAAATAATGAATATATTTTTAATGATTTCTTGAGATAGCTTAAGTTTAAAAAGTAATAATATATTATCCTAATATCATGGATCCAACAGTCCCTTAAATCATTTCTTCCAAGATTCAATTTTTCTAACCTTTTTAATTCCGATCAATTAAACTAACTTTTTCCTTTCAATTTGAGGCAGGAGGGCACTAATAAAAACAAAAATTGATATCCCAAAAATGAATTAAAATGCAAAATTATTTGTATTGGCAATAAAATATGTAAATAAATAAATTTTTGTCATAGTTTATTCAAATGTTATCCTTCATAAAATAAATAAAATAAATAAAATGATTCATAAAATAAATAAAATGATGAAAATAAATCTATCTATTTAATATTCATCTTGTTAACAATTAAATAATTTTGTTTTTCATTAAATTACACATGAATATTTTACAGTTTTAAAATTTTTCAAAACAAAACTAAGAAAATTAAATTTAGAAAATCATGTCGATTTAATTACTATTTTTTCGTTTCCTGTTCTGATTGATTATTATTTGTTTTTTATTCATTCTTTTTTGTCTTCTGTAACAAGTATCACAAATAAATTTTTCAGGTATTGAATGACGGTACCACATTGAAGTTTTTGTTGCTTCGCATGTAAAACATTTTCGATCTTTCTTGATTCCCTAAAATTTTTATTAAAATAGGAGTTGAAACTAGTTCTCAGTAAAAATTTTTGAGCTTTCTTTATAATTTTTGACGAACTGATTTTGTTTAGAATGTTCCTAATTAACTTGATTCTTTTTTCAAGTTTCCATTTCCCACAAGTGGCAAAAGAATTGTTCTTGTAGCTATTCAGAAAAATATTGAAATCTATATACATAAAATCTATATACATAATATACATAAGTATGTCATCTATGTATGATCGGAACATTTAAAACTGCTTATATACTTTAATAAAAGCATTGTTCTTCAATATTTTCCTAGATATCTACATGAACATCACTTTTGCCACTTGTGGGAAATGGAAACATAGACAAAATGACATGTTTGTCCTTTGTCTAAGTTTCCATGTTAGTTCAAACAAGCTAGTTTGAAACAAACTTACTTGAGGTCTCATTTTGCCATGATATATTTTATACTTGAAACATGGTTCGCACAAATAATGTTCTTTTATATATCCATCAACATTTTGGTTATTGTAAATCTACAATTGAAACAGTTTCGTTTATTTTCTTCAATTATTTCTCCTATAAAAATAAAGAATAATATGCATATTTTTTGGCATATAAAAAATTAAAATATTATTTACTTATTTTATTTCCAATGTCAATAATTTTGTTTTTTAATTCTTTCGGATATTCAACTTTTTGTTTTTCTAACAATTCAATTTTATATCCAATTAAATTAATTTCCGTCCAATAACCTGATAAAAGTTTGCTTTTGTTATTTTCTATATTTTCTTTCAATAATCCATTTTTATTTATTTTTAATTCCACTAAACTCTCGTCTAAAATAGAGGTTTCATAATGAATGTGTTTATTTTCTTCAATATAATTATAACTATTATAACGGAATACCTTAAATTTATGAACAAATCAATTAAGTAATATTGATGTTCTTATAATAAAATAATAATATTGTTGGAACACAATTTTTATAGGTAATACCTTTATTTATGCTTAACTTACGTCAAACTAAAACATGAATTAGAATGGAAATCGTGATAATAAAGGACTTTTAAACTTTAATCATTTTTGGGTAATACAATGGGAGTATTCATCTAATGCTTTCTTGGTATGTGCAAAAAATTAACATACCGTAAATCCTCTAAAATAGGCCCCCCTCCAAAATAAGACCCGTCTAAAATAAGCCTTCTCTAGAGGTCGATCAAAAAAATATAATAATAACCCCATTTCTAAAATAAGCCCCCTCTAGAGGTCGATCGAAAAAAATAAGCCCCGGGGTTTATTTTAGAGGATTTACGGTATTAAATACCCGTTTCTCTAATCCAGGCAAAATATTTTGAATAATTTGATAATTGGCAAGTTCAATAACAACTTTCCTCTTTAATTGAACAGAAGGAATAAATACTGATTTATCTATTATTTCAACATTAAAAGTATTTTTTTCATGATTTATTTCAACTAAACGGAGATATCCTTCTATATTATTTTTTAGACTGTCAAGTTGGTTATTTTGTTTTTCAACTGTTTTTAATACAAAACGCAACTTTATTCCAACATTTTGTAAATAAATAAATTCTCTTTTTCTTTTCCAATCATTTTCGATCTTCACTTCAACACTAACTTTTTTTCCCTCACTTTGTATATTCAATAGAATAATTAAATTTAAAAGGTAAACAATAAATAATTTAATCATCTAAATTTTGATATCTTGAAAAATTTTTAATTTTATCATGACACCATATAAACGGAAACAAATTTAATATGTATATTATGTAAAGTATATAAATTGCACATTCTGTTTCAAATATTCTAGTTGTATTGGTTTAAGTTGAAAAAAGATGTTTTAAAAATAATTATTTAAAATTTTTGTAAATAAGTAATAATAGAAGAATTTAAATTTTTGTTCTAATTGATTTTTATGTGGGAATCCGCATTTTAAAAAATAATCCTCATCACCCTATCAAAAAACGACAAATTGAGGAAAAAACCGCAGAAATCGAAGGACTGGCGGTATTTGACAAAAAGGCTAATTTTGAAACACAAAAATTCATAAACAAAATTCAAAAATCTAAACAATTTTTAAATAGAATTCGACTCAAAATTTGATAAACCAATGAATATTGGAATAATTAGAATAACCCGTGTTTAAAATCCGGGGTATTTATTAGAATAATTTAATTAATGATGAGACCCTATAATTTTATTATTTGGCATTTTAATTAAATTCTAAGGGCATTAGAGCTGTTTCGAAATTTCGATTTTCTATATTTAATCAACAATTTTAAGACACTCACAAGGCATTAGAAGATACAAAAGTAAACAAACTACAAGAATTTAATTGACTAATTTTATAAAAGCGGCAATAGGCAAAAAGTGCAATTTAAAGTCAAATTAGTGAAAATTAAATAAATAAAAATAAACATAAAAAACTTTAAATAAATTTCAAAAATTAACGTCTAGGTAAAAATATAACAAATAAAAATTGTATTGACGAATTATATTAACCGCGGCAATTGGCAAAAAGTGCAAATTTTAAAAATGCTTTAAAGTGCTAAATTAATTTATAAAAAATAAGACGGTAAATTATGAAATGTATTTATGTTATTTTATATTTATTTTCTCAATGAGTTTTTTTATAAATTTGCACTTTGGTTAAAATAATTAGTAAATAAAATTTTGTAGTTTGGTTAGATTTGTACCCCCTTTTATCTCTAAGACTTGCTTCGAAATACTCGGGTCGAAATCTTGATTGCCAATGTCAAAAATCGAAATTTCGAACAGCCTTATTAACTTAGCATATGATGAAAATGTCAAAATGAGACTATAATTATTATAATATTTTCATAGATTTTAAACATGTTTATTTAAATTATTCGAATATTTATTTGCTTTTGCTATTTTATTATTTGTTATTTTATCTTCGAATAATTCGAATACTCCCCCAAATCTGAATAATTATCAGAATAATGTCCGAAATGTAAATAGGTTCTAATGCCTTTAGCATTTAAATATTTAAAAATGCATCCCTATTTATTTACATCGTAAACAAATAATTAAAATTTGTATTAAATTTTTGACCTTTATTTTAAGTAAAAAATTTTTTGGCCTGTATTTTTTTTATTTGGCCTCTATTATTCTATTTTTTTACTTATTTTTCTCTATTTATATCCTCTAATTTTCTTGGTTTTCCCTCTATTTTTGCCTTCTATTTAACAGAACCCGGACCGTACCTTTATTATATAAAATATTTTTACTATTAAAATTTAAGATGAATAAATTTATTATTATTCTTTTCTTCTATTTGGTTGTTCTGATGAAGATACAAATTATAGGTAGAATGGTTGAGTTTGGATTAAAGATAAACGAAGATTGGGAAGAAAAAAGAGAATTTATTTATTTAAAAAATGTTGAAATAAAGGAACGTTTTGTATTGATAATGAATGTAAAACAAAAAAGTAGAATAGTTGATTATCTTTATAAGAATAATGGATCGTTTTGTAAACTTGAAGTAAATCCTGTTAATAAAGTTTTTCTTGTTAAACTATATCAGGGGCCTAAATTTAGCTCTCAATTAAAAACGAGAATTTTGATTGAAATTGTCAATAATGAAATTGTTAAGAAATTTTTGAAGGACTTGGGAAAACAGTTATTTTTTATTTGATTATTCGAAATTTAAGCCTTCATATAAACAAATTTAATATGTATATCTAAGATTCGACTAAATAATGATTTTATTATGAATACTAATTATTATGAAGTTTCAATATTAGCTGAAAGTTTAGAGAATTTAAAAACAAATAAAAAAGAATTATTGATAGAAAATATAGAAAATCATAGAAACAAACTTTTATCAAGTTATTGGACGCAAATTAATTTAATCGGATATAAAATTGAATTGTTAGAGAAACAAAAAGTTGAATATCCGAAAGAATTAAAAAGCAGAATTATTCAAATTGGCAATAAAATGAGTAAATAAATTTTTGACTTAGTCTAATATTTCATTTGTCTAAAAATTCCCCACAATAATTATAGGTGGAATAATTGAAATAAATAGACGAAAGTGTTTCAATTGTAAAATTACACAAAAAAAACCATGGTATAATCTAATAAAAGAACATTACTTGTGCAATGAATGTGGCAAATATAAACACAAATATGAAAAGTTTAGATCAAATAAATTATGGTTTAAGACTAAAAAGGTTATCTTTATCAATATTTGGAACTATTTTTAATAACTCTTATCGGAATTCTTTAAATAAATTTTTCACTCAATTCTGAACTTATTAAAAGTTGTTTGTCCAAACGTAATTTTTTACCCCAGTTAAATAACTTCTCATTAAGTAATTTAAGGTCGATCGTAAATGTTTTATTTGCGGAGATACACAAACAATACAATGGCGCCGACATTCAGAAACAGGAAAATATTTATGTAATGCATGTGGGTGTAAACAAAGAAAAGAAATTACAACAAAGAGAAAACCAAAATTTTAATAGAAAAGGATAAATAAATAAAAAATTAATGAAAAGTCTGATTTATTATAAAAGTATATTTGTAACAATATTTAATTATTTAATGACAATTATACGAACTTTTGTTAATTTAAACAAAAATTAAGATTGTTAATAATCTTTCAATAACTTTCAGATAATTTTGTCCTGTCTTAGTCTACCACTTTTGATAAGAAATTTTGTTGCTTTTCAACATTACCTACATTCCTTACTATATTTGAATGCAATAAATAATGGCTTTTAATTTCTCTTATGTATTTTCACAAAACTTACCTTTCATGGTAACCATTTAATATCTTACTTCTTAATGTATTTACTTAAATAAACCTAAATTTAAACATATAATTTCTTTTATTCGTTCCAAGTGTTTATCAAACCATCTTTTCTTTTTCGAATATTTTCTGTTGAATATTAGATGAAATAATTAAATTTGCGTTTTACGCTTTTAAAATAACATGGAAACTTAACAAGCATCTGTCATGCAGTTTTTTCAGATATTCAATTACTTAAATATTTTTATTTCAATGAAATTTCAAGATGGCCGGGTTCATTTTTATATTAGCACCTTTGTTCATTGTATGTACTACATGTACTCTCATGGGCTTTATATACTAATTTTGGGACGATTAAGGGACGCATGTCCTAAACTAGAGCCAAATTAATTTAAACAACTTTCTTATGTGACAGAAAAAAGTGTTGAACTATAGGAAATTTCACTTACATATGTATATTCACTTACATATGTATAGTTCATCCATATTTTTGAGGGTCCCAGATATCATAGAGAATCCTAAAAATCTTATGTTTGGTTTCATTTTTGATGTAACTGTCAGAATTTCTTGGTTATTCACTAGTCACAGAGTCCTGATTCAGTCTGAAATTTTTCTATTAGGTTTGAAAGGATTTTCCAAAAGATGGACTAACACCATTAAATATTGGACTAACACCATTAATGCATGAAAGACTCGGCGAACTCAATGAAAAGTCCTATGAACGAATGAGAACAAATGAGTTTTATTGGCTATTTGTCCAATACCATTTTCCAATAATTTTTTAAGTGAAAAATTTTTCAAGTATCGCCTCTAAATGCCGTATCTATTTTTATCTGGATATATGGAGTTACAAAGGATAATTCAAACATAATCATTCCATTTATTTAAAATTTAATCTTTATTTATTAATAAAATTTTATCTTAAAATTTAAAAAGAATTTTGGTATCAACAATGTGCCAAAGTGTTGGGAATAAAACAAAAAAGAATTACCAATTTTTCTTAATTTTGAAGAAACTTATGACAAAAAGAAAAGAATGACATAAAGCAAATTTTTGTTAAAATATTTAAAAAGAAAGCAAATAATGTGAGCTTATATAATAAATATAAATTAAATTAAATTCATTTTTTAACTATTTAAATAATAATATTGAATTCATCCGTTGGGCGTATAAGACGTCTCCAAATAAAATTCTCTTAACTACGCGATCTCAATTAAAAATTCATTAAATTTGAAGAAAAATCAACACTGACTTTTGTATTTTTATTCGATTTCTTTATTCGTTGCTGTTTCAAGTAACAAGCAGCACATAAATTGTGTCCAGGTATTGAATAACGGTGCCATTGTGAAGTATGAGTAACATCGCAAATAAAACATTTACGATCTTCCTTAAATTACTAATGAAAAGTCTGTTTTATGTGGAGTTCCATTTAATGCTAATTTTATTGGTTAAATTAATAAGACTGTGTTTATACGCCAACATTTTCTTTTCTTATTGTTTCTCTATTTTAAAAATAGTAAAAATGGTCAAAAGCAAATAAACTAGAAAAAAACTATCGAATTATGTTAATATAATGCCCTCTTCCAATAGAATGAGCTTTAGATATGAGCTTAGATAAGCAATAAAATGAGCTTTATTCTACCGATCAATAGAATGACCGAAAATAGAACGACTTTTGAAAATAGAATGACCGATCAATCTATCAGAGATAATACGTTAAATTTATTCTAGCTTATTTGCCTCTGCCATTGTTATTTTTTTAAAAGGAGAAACTGTGAAGAAAAGCATAATTTTTTATGCTTATTATATCAAAATTCTCAACTATCAAAAATCAAAATTCCTCAACTATCCGATATCAATCACAAAAAGACATGGAATTCAACTGGTTCAGTTGAAAATAAAGCGACACTTATCCTTTATGAAATCAAGCGAATCCGATTTTAACGATATCTAATTATAGCAAACCTTTTTAGTCTTAATAAACAAGCTTTTATTTCTATGCTTTCCACATGTTTTAATGTAATTACCACAAGTAAGACACAAATAGTGTTCTTTGAGATATTTATCCCACCAAGTTTTAATTTGTTTAACACCACAATTGAAACAATCTCGTTTCTTCTTTTCAATAGTTACTTCTATGAAATTAAAATAAAACGTTATCTACTTATACTATTAAATAACAAAATCCTTATATACTTATTTTATTTCCAATATCAATGATTTTCCTTTCTAATTCCTTCGGATTTTCAACTTTTTGTTTTTTTAACAATTCAATTTTATATCCAATTAAATTAATTTCCGTCCAATAATTCGATAAAAGTGTGTTTTTATAATCTTCTATACTCTCTTCAATTAAGCTAAAATTATTTTCACTCTTGTACAATATCGAAGTTTCATACCAATTAATTTTTTCAACGAACTTATTATTTCGGCGTACCTTAAATTTAACACAAATTATAGTTGTTATTGCGGCCGATTTCCATTTTATTGGTATCAATCTTTTGTTTGCCAGATAGTTGTGTCACTTTAGAATGGAAATTTTACTAATAAAAATATACCATTTTTTCAAACCAAGGCAGAAAATTTTGAATTATTTCATTATTAGTAATTTCAATCAGAATTTTCTTTTTTAATTGATCAGATGAAATATATTTTGATTTATCATTTATTTCAACTTCAAACATATTTTTATCTAGATTTAAGTCAATTGAACGCAAATATCCTTCTATATTTTTATTAAAGCCGTCATGTTTATTATTTGTCTTTTCAATCACTTTCATCACAAAACGATCCTTTATTTCAACATTTTTTAAATAAATAAATTCTCTTTTTTCTTTCCAATCATCTTTGATTTTGACTTCAACGTGAATGAGTTTCCCGGCGCATTGAATTTTTAAAAATACAATTAAATATATTAGTATTATATTAAATTTAATCATCTAAAATTTGGAAAATTTAAGTTAAAAAAATTAGAAGAGCTTCAGTTTTGAAACCTTTTTTTATTCCCTAAAAAATTATATTCTAAAGATAATTCCGTCATATACCCCGGAAATCAATTTGGATAAACAATGTCATTCGAAAGAGCTTGGCGAGATGAGTTGAACGACATTAATTTAAGCTGCGGTTTCAATTGTAAGCCGAGTTATAGTCTCATAATTGTTAACGAATGTAAAGCTCTTACGAAAGAGCTTTTACCCCAAAATAAGCTTGGTCCTCCCTATGGTTTTTTGATTTTCAGAGGCTTGTATCTTGGCCCATTGTTGAGACAGTAACTTAATTTTGATGTCCTTCGACTAAGCTCACCGATCTTTGTCGAATGACATATTGTTTGTCCGAATCGGTTTCCGGAGTATATACGGAATTTTACCATCTTGTATTTTATAAAACTAGAAAACTACCGTTTGATAAATCATCGAATTACTATAAAATAAGCTCGAGATCTAGATTCTGACAATGAGACAGATATACCAGTTCAAAATGGTCATCTTAAACCTATGGGGCACAGGCGAATGTGCAAAACCCCGAGCCTCGCACAATTATCATGGCACGCGCTTCGCGGAGTGTCATCGGTCGCTGGGTTCTGGTTTCGTAGCATAGCCACATGGCCTATCCTTTAAAAACATTACGGATCCTTTAGGCAGGATGCCATATGTAAGGAGTTAAGAGAGTATATACATTAAGAACCGGGTCCAAAAAATTTTTTTATGAAAATTTTTATAAAAAATTGAAAAAATCCTTAACTCCAAAAATTATTTTTACCGAATTAAAAAGACCGAATTTATTTGCAAAATCCGGCCGGATCATGTCCGGCATGAGTGTGAAATCCAAAAAATGCCTAAAAACAAACAAAGAAATTGCATTGATAAATCAATTAAAATGTCAATCGACAAAAAAAGAAAATATTTATTTATTAATGCCGCAAAAAATTGAAATATTGTTTACAAATTCGAATATCCGAAGACTATTGTTATTATTTAATAGAAATTTTAAAGATTTTATTTTTATTACTATTTCTATGATTAAAAACATAATCATGAATTGAGGCTCATTTATGTTAATGACTTTTTATTGGCCCGACATTAAATAAGGTACAAAATGTTATATAATAGCATAACTTTTCAAATATTTAAGAAATTTGCACTTTTTCCAGCTGACATGGCTGATATAATTGTTAAACAAAATTAATTTTTGAGCAATTTTGTTAATATTTCTACTAGCTTTATGCCCTTATATTTCATTAGAAATTAAAAATGAGACGCTTATTCATAGAGTCTCAATATGTTGAATTATTTTAAAATTTATTATATTTAAACTAATAAATATGCCATTATTTCTGAACACTAAACGTTTATTATTTTTAGCTAAGTTGAATAATGATAAGGGTCTTATATATAAGGGTGCTTGAATAATGATAAGGGTCACGAATGACAACTCTTCTAAATCATTAAAAATTTAAATTTCATGGGAAAATTACAAATTATTTAAAAACCTTAACAGCGTCCCAATTATTTTTTGGAAAAAATTAAATTTATAAGCAATTTTAAGAATAATTGGCAGAATGTTTGACTAATTAAATATAAAATTCCCAATTTCAAATTTCATCATAAAATTATAAATAATTTCCAAATTATTGAGACTCTATGAATAAATGTTTCATTTTTAAATTCTACAAAATGTTATAGAGTAATCATAATCTTTGGCAAATAATTTAGAAATTTGCACTTTTCCCAATTTACACGGCTTTTCCAATTTACACAAAATTCCCAATTTCAAAGTTCATAATAAAATTATAAATAATTTCTAAATTATTGAGACTCGATGAATAAATGTCTCATTTTTAATTTCTAATGAAATATAAGGGCATAAAGCTGGTAGAAATATTAACAAACTTGCTCAAAAATTAATTTTGTTTACTAATTAAATTAGCCGTGTAAATTGGGAAAAGTGCAAATTTCTAAATTATTTGCCAAAGATTATGATTACTCTATAACATTTTGTACCTAATGTCGCGTCAAACAATGTCATAAACATAAATGAGGCTCAATTCAAATTCATTTATTTTAATCATAAAAAACGTAATAAAAATAAAATCTTTAAAATTTCTATTAATTAAAAACAATAGTCTTTGGATATCCGAATTATTAAACTTTATATATTAATTTCTTGCTGCATTATAAATACATATTTCCATATTTCTATTTTGTTTGTTATTAGGCCTTTCAATTAAAATCTGAAAAAGAGACATAAACTAGTGCCTGGCAAAATCATTTTTCCGGGTCCTGGAAATGGATAATGGATATGACATGATCCGTCTAGACTTTCCGTATAAGTCCACTTTTTTAATTCGGTAAAAATAATTTATTTAGTCCTTCTGAATTTATGCCGATACGCGACCATGTTTGGTATTTTTTCAATTGAAAAAATCACCATTAATTATTATCTCCAGTAATTATCTCAACTAATTATAATCTCCATTAATTATTTAATGACATAATAGGATTGGCCGTCCCTGGAAGCTTTAGAGATGTTATCTTACTAGGAGTATCTTTAATAAATTTATTCAAACTAAACCCTTAATGACGTTGGAACTTTTATTTTTGTAATTATTCTTTCATTTTAATTAAATTAAGGACTTTGAATAACGAATTACTATATTTTTAAATGAAAATTCAAATGATCAAATTGATTATTGTTCCTTGCTTTCATTTATTTACCCTATTGAATATTAAATGTGATGGAAAAAAAGTTAGTATTGAAGTAAAAATTAAGGACGATTGGGAAGTAAAACGAGAATTTATTTATTTGAAAAATGTTGAATTAAAAAAGCGTTTTGTATTGGAAAATATTGAAAAGTGCAATAATAGATTTGGTAATAGCTATAATTATAATATTGAGGTATTTCTGCGCCAAATTGACGTAATCCATGAGAGAAATTTTTTTATTATTGAGATAGATCATAGATCTGAATATGCCGACGAATTAAAAAGGAAAATCTTGATTAATATTTCCAATAATAAAATTCTTCAAAATATTCATCCTGGAATTGGAAAACAGGTAGTTATATTTTATTATATGAATAATAAAATCAAAATACAAAATAGTAATTACATATTAGCAATTAGGTTTAATAATTAATTTGTTCATAAATTTAAGGTGTTCAAGAATAATCAATTTAATAAAACGATGAATAATTATTATGAAACTTCTATATTAGACGAAGATTTAGAAAATACAAAAATAAATAAAAAAGAATTATTAAAAGAAAATATAGACTCCTATAAAAACAAACTTTTATCAAGTTATTGGATGGAAATTAATTTAATTGGATATAAAATTGAATTGTTAGAAAAACAAAAAGTTGAATATCCGAAAGAATTAAAATACAAAATTATTGAAATTGGATTGTAGAAATACACAATGTAAATTCTGGCGTAAGTACATAAAAGAACATTATTTTTGCAATGTTTGTTATTCATATAAACGATATAATTATGGAAAATTTAGACCAAAAGAAATGTGTCTTAATAGTACTAACCAGGTTCATCTGATCTTTTAAATTAAAATACTACAAAAGTGTTTCAATAACTAAAATATAGTAAAGTAATAAGAATTTCTGTATCATGTTCAGTTTTTTAATTGTTTTTAAGTTAAGATTATTTTGCAAATTACTGATTATTAAATGTAATAATTATTAAATTATACCAACCAAAATACTAATAATTTATCTATTTGTGGCAATTCTAAAAAATTAGCATTTTATAGAATAAAATAAATAGTTTAGTTATTCTAATGTATAATTATTCCTATGTTAATCTAGAATTAATCGATTTCTCAGATTTAAAAATAATATTTTAGAAATTTATATGACTAAAGTAATCTTCTTGATGATAGAGAACATTTCTAATTTTCCATAATTTCCATGAATATTAAGATAATCACACAAGATCGAAATTGTTCTATTTGTCATGTTACTAATACATCACAATGGTACCGTTATTCAATACATGGACAATATATATGTGCTGCTTGTTACAATAAACAGAAAAGAATAAAGAAATCAAATAAAAATGCAAAAGAAGACGGTTGATATTTCTTTAAAATTTAGTTTAATTTGATTTTATAGATTAAAGTTGAAGGCACTACAATTTGAAGAAGTCAGACTACACTCGATGATGATTGGTTAAAAATGTTTAAAATAATATAAACATTAATATTAATTTCAATTATATTTTATAAATGCTTGGCTTTTTTGCTTTCTTTAACTAAATTCCCTTCTCGTTTACGAATTATTTCATTTATTCGATTTTTTTCATTTAAAAGTTTATTTTCCTCTTTCTATTTCTTTCCCGATCGTAGCATGATTGGCATAAATATTTTCCTGGTTCTGAGTGATGCACCCATTTTTTCGCTTGCACAATTCCACAATTATAACAATGACGATCCTTCTTTAATAAATTTTGTTAGCAATGAATGTTAAGAAAGTCCTTCAAATTTTATATTGCGGGATATATTATATATTGCAGCGTGTCGATATTGCGGAATATCTATTAGCATATATTACATAATTCTTTATTTTCGTCCTTTTTTGCAAAATGCATATTTTAACTCGTATTTTCGTTTGTGGAAGAAATAACACAAAATTGTCAGAAATCTCACCAAAATCGTTAAATTTTGGAAAATATTAATAAGTGAAAAAAGGGAAATAGGAATATATCATTAACTGAATATTATTGTTCGCGCCACTATAACGGCTCACAAAGAAAATGATTCAGTTAACGTAAACTGCAAAACGACTGATCTAAATTATCCCAACTTCAAAGGTCCTATCTCAAAATATCAAAAGATTAAAAATACAAATCATACATCTATAAATTAAAATAAGGAACTATCTTAATAGAAATGGAAGTTTTCATCGTTATTAAAAAATAATTATGAAATTTCTAGCTATAAATTGTATTTTCATTCATATTTTCTTGTATATTTTGGCATTTTTCATACATAATGTTAATCCTTTGTATTATACAATGTTCGAAAATTATAACGCCACCTTAATTTTTCCGCCTAATATAATACACCCCAAGAATGTTGGAACCTAGCAAAAAACTGGAACTTAAAAAGCAAGAAAAAATTAAGCGTCGTTATAATTTCTCAACACACTGTATTTAAATGGTTTGCCATTTAGAAAAAAAATAAACCTTTTTAGAACTAAGCCAAAATTTCATCGGTCTATGCTTTCCATCATTGCGTCGCTTATATCGGTAACAATCGTAACACAGATAGTTTTCTTTTAGGTATTTGCCCCATTTTATTGTTTGTGTATCTCTACAAGTGAAGCAATGTCGTTTATTTGCTTCAACGATACCACCTAGGTAGATTAGTTTTAAAAAATTTTGGTGTAATTTCAATTAAAGTAATAATGTAAAAATAATGATTTATTTACTTATTTTATTGCCAATATAAATAATTCTGCTTTTTAATTCTTTCGGATATTCAAATTTTTGTTTTCCTAACAATTCAATTTTATATCCAATTAAATTAAATTCCGTCCAATAACTTGATAAAAGTTTGTCCTTGTAATTTTTGTGATTCTCTTCAATCGAGTTAAAATTATTTTCACTCATGTTAAATATTGAAGTTTCGTAACAATTATCATTTTTAATAAATTTACTATTTTGGATTACCTTAAATTTGAACAAATTAGACTAATTTAGCTCGGCCGCTTCCCATTTTTTGTTATTACTTTTTCCTTTAATAGCTAGATGCATCACTATTAATAGAAATTTTATTAATAAAAATATACCATTTTTTCAAACCCAGGCAGAAAATTTAGAATTATTTCATTATTTGTAATTTCAATTAAAATTTTCTTTTTTAATTGATCAGATGGAATATATTCTGATCTATCACTTATTTCAACTTCAAACATATTTTTATCTAGATTTAACTCAATTGAACGCAAATATCCTTCTATATTTTTATTAAAGCCATCGTGTTGATTATTTTTCTTTTCAATTACTTTCAACAAAAAACGATCAATTAATTCAACATTTTTTAAATAAATAAATTCTCTTTTTTCTTCCCAATCATCTTTGATTTTTAGTTCAACGTGAATGAGTTTCCCGGCGCATTGAATTTTCAAAAATATAATTAAATATATGAAAATGATAAAATTAAATTTATTCATCTGAAATTTGAAAATTATTTATAACATGACTGTAATATTAGAACGTGTGTGGTAGTTCAGAGAACAAAATTCCGCCCCCAAATGTAAACTTGAGTTGTGGGTAAATTACCCATAGTAATCGAACCCGCTGCTGAAGGTAAATTTGAACCCTCATTCGATGAGGGTTCAAATCTTAGCCGCAGCTATTTAAAATTATTTAAACAATCCACGTTCAATCTAAATAAATTAATAGCTATACAATAGAACAAAAATATAACAAATTTATTACTGAAACACTAAACTATCCTGATTAATACAAACTTAAAATTAAATATATACTGTTGCTTTTACTAAAATCGCGCTGTTATTTAATTTTAATAAATAACAAAAATAATTTTTTTAATTTTTCAATGAATTTAAAAATAAGTAAGGTAACATTTAAGGTATTAAAGAAATACACATAGATGCGCACATCAATAAAAGCACAAATTATTGAATAATAAATACCCATGGCAATATACTTAAAGTGCAATTATTAATTTCGAAAGGTCGACTAAGTAAAAAATAAATAATTAATAAAGCGGTATATTTTTAAATTTCTTTAATGTTTATCAAATAAAAATGATATAGTACTTTAACAATTTTAAAAGAATCTGTTTGTTTACTGAATTAAAATGTTGAGGATTTTAAACATATTTTAATAAAATATTGTAATTATTTCCCGAATATGTTTAAAGTAAAAATGTAATTTTTACAACAAAAAAACAAAGTAGATTACCGCTAAACTTTTGAAGAAGAATAATACCTACTTCAATAAGTTGCCAGATGAAATATTACAATAACAAGCAAAAAATCGGAGGGAAAAATACCAGCCTAAAATCATAAATGCTATTTAATTTATAAAACAAACAAATTTAAAAATAATTCCCTTAATTTCTGTGTTTAGATATACTGTTTTAATTATTTTTGGTACCAAGAACAACTTAATGATGTTCTTACAAAAAAGGCGTCTTCAATATAAGTTATTTCAAATTTTTTTTGAAGTTGTTTTAAAAGTACATTATTGCACTTAATTAGCATAAAAGAAATTTCAAAATTTTCCGCATAATATTTATGTATTTTTCACATAATAAAGCGGCATTTCAAAATTAATATTTGCACTTTGATTAATTACCACGGGATTTTTTAGTCGATTTCTTGTGATGATTTGATTGCTTTACCCTCTATACTATTTATTTAGCATTTTCCAATAGTTAAAAACACTACATTATTCATTTTCGGTAAAATAATAAAAAATTAAAAATAATTTTAATTTTTTACAAATTTGTCATTACACGAAATTATTTACAAACAACATAGTCGTTGTTTTGTGACAAAAATGAAAAGAAAACTGATGAGAATACATCCATAATTTTCAAAATTTGTACTTGAGGCTCTGAAAGAGAATGAAAATAATAATCTTTTTCATGACTTTTGAAATTTTGATCTGAAAAAGTGGTTTAATGAACACCGCAAAACTCTTAATACAAAATTTTAAATCTTCAAAATTAGGCATATATCTGCCAACCGTCACGATATTTGAGTCTACCAGTGGTCCACTAAATCACCTGCCTTTTTTGATTTAAATTGTGTGACTTTATTACACAAAATTTCAGATGATTAAATTTAATTTTATCATACTCTTATATTTAATTATTTTATTGAATATTCGATGCAAAGGAAAACCAATTCGTGTTTCGTTAAAAATCAATGATGACTGGGAAGAAAAAAGAGAATTTATTTATTTAAAAAAAGTTGAACCGAAGAAGCGTTTTGTTGTGAAAACAATCGAAAAGCGAAACAATAAATATTTCGGCTCTAATTACAATACGGAGGAATTTACTCGTTTGGTTGACTTGGATCTCGCTACAAATATTTTTAAAAATATTAAATTAAATGTTGGAAGAACAAATGATTCAAATTATTTATTAAAGATGAAAATTGTGATTGAAATTCAAAATAAACAAAATATTAAACAAATTTTACAAGGATTTTATAAGAGGGTAATTTTTTTCGTAATAAAACGTCCAGAATTTAGTTAGGCGAGAATAAAATTTGGTTCTTAACCAAAAAAGAATTAATGAATTTAAAAAAAAATTAATTTAAGGCAATTCGATATACACATTTTACTGAAAAGGGTAATTATTATGAAACTTCTATATTAGAAGAAAATTTAGAAAATAATAATAAATTGAATTCAATTAAGAAAAATTCATTAAAAGAAAATATAGAATCATACAAAAACAAACTTTTATCAAGTTATTGGACAGAAATTAATTTAATTGGATATAAAATTGAATTGTTACATAAACATAAAGATGAATATCCGAAAGAACTAGAAAACAGAATTCTTCATATTGGCAATAAAATAAGTAAATAAATTTTTATCTTCGTCTATCTTACATTTGACTAAAAATTTTCCTTGATAATTATAGTTGAAATAATTGATGTAAATAAACGAAAGTGTTTCAATTGTAGTGTAACAAAAACAGAACGGTGGTATAGTGTACTAAAAGAACATTACTTTTGCAAAAAATGTGGCGAATATAAATTCAAATTTGGAAATTTTAGATCGAAAGAATTATGGTTTCATAACAAAAAGGTTATCTATATCAATATTAGGAATGATTTTTAAATGTCGGAAACTCTTTAAATGAACCCTTTACTAAATTCTGAACTTACTAATAGTTGTTTTGTCCAAAGTTGGAAGACCGACAGTGTTAGAAGCAAAATGTTTTTTATGTAATTAAATATAATATGCTTTATTTACCATCGTTATATAACTTCTCATTACTAGTTTAAGGACGATCGTAAATGTTTTATTTGTGGTGTTACACAAACAAAATGTTGGCGCCGTCATTCAGAAACAGGGAACTATTTATGTAATGCATGTGGCTGTAAACAAAGAAAAGAAGTTACAATGAAGAGAAAACCAAAATTTTAATAGAAAAGGATTAAATAAATAGAAATTTGATGAAAAGTCTGATTTATTATTTATATGTTTAATTGTAACAATTATATAATTATTTAATGACAATTATACGAACTTTTGATAATTCAACCAAAACTAAGATTGTTAATAATCTTAAAGATAACTTTATTTTAATTCTGATTTGTCTTAATCTACTACTTTAGATAAAAAATTTGTTGCTTTTCAACATATTACCTATATTCCTTACAAAGTTTGGATTCAATAAATAATGGCTTTTAATTTCTTCATATAATGTATTTTCTGAAACCTACCTATTTAGGTAACCATTTAATATTTTACTTTTTAATGTATGTATTTACTAAAATTAACTTAATCTCCGACCTCTAATTTCTTTTAATTGTCTCCAAGATTTTATCAAACAAGGCTTTCTCTCATAAACATTCTCGTGATTTATTTCTTTATAAAAAACTCAAAGCTAAACTCCCTTTTGTTTTTTGTCGTAGAGTCTTAACTACTATTGAGTTAGAATATTTGCACAAGTTGCGTAAACAAGCTTATAATGCTACTAAATCTACATTTTAAAAAAACGAAACAAACGTTAAATCACTTTAATAATAATATTATCGTAAATCTTTATGCATAAATTAATAAATAGATCTTTAAAAAATAATAGAACTTTTATAATTTTCCATACTTTTTTCTATAAATATTTATATAATTCCACAAGAGCGAAAATGTTTTATGTGCGATGTTACTCATACTCTACAATGGTACCGTCATTCAAAACCAGGACACTATTTTTGTGCTGCTTGTTACCAAAAACAGCAAAGAATAAATAAATAAAATAAAAATACAAAAGACAATGTAGATTTTTCTCAAAATTTAATGTAATTTCTAATTCAGATCGCGTAGTTAAGCGAATACATTTTGAGACGCTTAACAATACCCAACTGATTAATTGGTAAATATTATTTGGAAAAATATAAAAGTTGAATTTAATTTTAGTATTATTTATTCTCTATTGCTCACTTTTTTGCTTCCCTTGACAATATTTAACAAATATAGATATTTTTTAATTTTACGCATTTAAAAATTGAATAATGTAACCTTTTTAGATTTATATGACAAAATGTGTATTTATTTATTTTAAATTACAAATTCTATCTTATTTTAAATTTTTTCTTTTATTCTATTGCATTTCATTTAAATTTTTATTTATCAGCTTTATATATCTTCGCCGTCTTAACATTTTTTACATAAATATTATTTCCGTAACTATAACAACGGCGATCGACCTTAATTAAATTTTGTTAGACCAACAGTATTATTTTGAATAATTCTATATTGTCAGGAGGGCCAAAAACAGAACGAGGACTATTTTTCAGTTATTCGATTTAATCAAACTCCCGGACATAGATAAATCTAGAAAGGTTAAAATTAATTTTTTAAGAATTAAAACATTCTGATTAGCACGTTCTGAAGTAACCTTCATAAAAGTTGTTCTAAAAGCAGAAGGGCAATATCAGTTCAATGATCTGACTGCCTTTAAAAAGCTTGAACTGGAAAAAATTATGATAGAGAGGAAAGGAGTACATAGAATGCAGCCTAATGTTAACCGATGATAACTGTTTACTTAATAACTTTATATTAATATTAAAATCAATTTAATTTATTATTAAGAAATAATTAAATTATTTTAACAATTTTGAAAAGTTATCCCAGTAAAAAAAGTAAATTTTGATGATAAATCAAAAATTCTAATTGTCTCTTTAAATTTTTAATTTAAACCAAGTTTAATTTTAGTTTATATATGTCTAAGTAAATTAATGATTAAAATTTAACAAAATTTAATATATGTATAGCTTTCAATTGTAAAAATCAAGCCTTAGCCGTAGAATATTAGAATTGAAATTGTTTAAAGAGCCACCTCGATGGGATATTTATTAGTCTAAAATAACCAAATGAAATAGAGTTCTGTGAAATTCAGAATAAATTTTATTTAGACTAATAAAAATAAACAAAAATAAAGAAAAGGATAACAAAAAATGAAAAATTACTTATACAAAAAAAGTAAATTCTTTTAATATTGAACTTTTTAGGATGAGGGCATTAAAAGATTATTTTGGACAAAATTTTTGTGTTTATTTAAT
This sequence comes from Meloidogyne enterolobii, assembly GCA_963681835.1. NCBI lineage: Eukaryota > Metazoa > Nematoda > Chromadorea > Rhabditida > Meloidogynidae > Meloidogyne > Meloidogyne enterolobii. Next base: position 3,595,322 of record CAVMJV010000006.1, read on the forward strand.
ATTTAAAACTGTTTAATAATTTTTAGCATGTTTAATTATTTGGTTATAATTTCTTTTATTTCTCATTTTTTATTATCAGAGAGTGTGAAAAATTAAAGAAAAATAATAATGCACCATAGTTTATTTGAAAACTTTAAAAGTAACCAATATATTGTTTTGCTGAAGAAAAAATAAAAAATTATTTAGAATGCAAAAAGTGTTTAATTTAATACAGTTTTTTGTATTTTTATATGTATTATATACATATTACGTAAATATAATTTTTCATCGATTTTATGTTGCTCAACTCAAATAGAGTTTTGTTGAATTCTAATTTGTTTTCTTTATTTTTTGTCTTCTATAACAAGTATCACAAATATAGTGTTCAGGTTTTGAATGACGGTACCACTTTGATGTCTTTGTTGCACCGCAAATATAACAATTTCGATCAGTTGTTATTCTCTAAAATATTTATTAAATAGTATTTATTAAAGTATCTTAGACATTATAAAAGTTTTCTTTCTTTTAGAATGTTTATTTAAAAATCTGGCTGTAGTATTGTATACAGGTCTGGCTGTAGTATACAGGTCTGGCTGTAGTATTGTATACAAATCTGGCTGTAGTATTGTATACAGGCTAAAAATGTTGGACTAGGAGTGGTTATCAGTTGACCTGGAGGAGTAGAAGAATATCGGTCATCTACTTTATTAATGCGGAGTTAAAAAGATATTGGGGATTTTGTAGGATATATGGGAATCAATCAATCTCAATAACATATTAATAGATTGTGAGCATTAAGTAGGATATCGAGAGACTACGAGGATATGATGAAGATACTTAGATTTAAAAGTTAAGTATTTAATTACCAAGTTTCTATCATGGAAAGGCCTCAAAAAAATTACCTATCCAACTTACATGTATCACAAAATCGAGTAGAACTCGCTCACTTATAGTATTACTTTAATTTTTAACTAAAAAATGATTAATACTCTATTAAAAAATTTTCACTTAGTGTTGCGCTCTTGCTTTTTGCGTTATTTGCGTTAAATTTTGACCTTGCGTTGCGTTTTGCGTTTTTTGAGATTGTTATTCTGTTTCGATAAGTGGCTGTTTATAGATTTTTAGGCCATATTGTATTTAAAGTTCAGAGTGAGCCCGAACAAGAAAGGAAAAATTAAAGCAAAAAATTGAAGAATTAAAGTCTTTTATAAGTACAATTATTTGATATAGCGATTGTTAGTGAAATGCATTAGAATAGAGGGTAATAGTTTGGAATTCGCCACCCTTTTTTCCTTTCTATTTTTTCCTGGTTTTTTCTCGTTTTATGGCAATATATATATCATTCGAAAGAGCTCTCGAGCTGAGTCGAATGACATTAAAATTAACGAAAAATGACTTAAGTTAACAAAGTTATGACCGCTTATTTTATCCCCTTGGATTATCACATAAAGTCTTTCCAATAGGGATTTGGCTTCATAATTTTGTTAAGAATTATCAGATCTGGCCAATCATCGAATGATAATCTTTCGAATGATATATGATAAATTAAGTATAATACAAAAAAAGCTCAAAATGTTCAGGGAAACGATGAAAAAAGAGGGGCGAATTCCAAACTATTACCGAATAGAGTACCATTAGGCAATTTGCTTAAAAAGAAGTGAGATGGGATTAATTAAATGGCACAATTTAAATAAGGCTGGAACTATCTTGTTATTCCACTAACATCTACTTTAGATGATTTTTGCGTGTTTGTGCTGCTACGTAGTGGAATGAATTTTCCAATTACAGCAAGCTATTACGACTCAGAAGCGGCCTAATGGATAGTGTGTACGCCTAGACGCTGAAGGATGGTGGTTCGACTACTTTGGTGGAAAATTAATTTTTAATAATTTAATAAGTTTTGGATTCTCTCCCCCTGGTAGTAATAATGCTAAGGATTAATAATAAGCAAGGTCAATCAAAAACACAAAAAACTAATAAGGTTTTTCGTTACTGTAGGCTCAAGTCGTTTAATACTAAGGATTAACATTCAAGGAAGCAAAGACAATGTCAAGCTTTTTAATCATAAATTTGCTATTAATTTTCCCCACCTAATTAATTAATAGCTATACAATAGAACAAAAATATAACAAATTTAATACTGAAATATTGAACTATTTTGATTAATACACACCTGAAATTGAATATATGTTGCTTTTAATAAATAACAAAAATATTTATTAAAAAATTTTATAAATATCAAAAACAAATTTTTTAAATTTTTAAATGAATTTAAAAATAAATAAAGTAACATTTTAGGTATTAAATAACTACACATAATGCGCACATCAATCAAAGCACAAATTATCGAATAATCAAAACACATGGTAATATATTTAAAGTGCATTAATTTCGAAAGGTCGTTTAAGTAAAAAATTAAATAAATAATAAAGCGGTATATTTCAAAATTTTTTAATGTTTATCAAGTAAAAATGATAGTCTTTAAAAATTTTGAAAGAAGCTGTTTGTTTACTGAATTAAAATATTGACGATTTTAAACATATTTTAATAAAATATTGTAATTATTTTTATCGAATATAATTAAAACAGAATATCTGAACACAGCAAGTAAGAGATTTATTTGTTAATTTGTTTGTTTTATAAATTAAATAGCATTTACGATTTTAGTTATCTATTTTCCCCGAATTTTTGACATTTTAAAGTTATATTTCATTTGGCAATTTATTGTAGTAGGTATTATTTTTTTTGAAAAATTTAGCGGTCTTCTACTTTGTTTTTTGTTGTAACAAGTACATTTTTTCTTTAGTCTTACATATTCGAGAAATTTTATTAAAATATGTCTAAAATCCTCAACATTTTAATTCAGTAAACAAACTGATTCTTTCAAAATTGTTAAAGTACTATATCATTTTTATTTGATAAACATTAAAGAAATTTAAAAATATACCGCTTTATTAATTATTTATTTTTTACTTAGTCGACCTTTCGAAATTAATAATTGCACTTTAAGTATATTGCCATGGGTATTTATTATTCAATAATTTGTGCTTTTATTGATGTGCGCATCTATGTGTATTTCTTTAATACCTTAAATGTTACCTTACTTATTTTTAAATTCATTGAAAAATTAAAAAAATTATTTTTGTTATTTATTAAAATTAAATAACAGCGCGATTTTAGTAAAAGCAACAGTATATATTCAATTTTATATGTTTAATTAAGATAGTTTAGTGTTTCAGTAATAAATTTGTTATATTTCTGTTTCATTGTATAGCTACTAATTAATTTAAATTGGACGTAGATTGTTTAAATAATTTTAAATAGCAGCGGTCTAGATTTTAACCAACATCGGAGGAGGGTTCAAATTTTATCGGGAGTTGCGGGTTCTATTACCCGAGTAACTAACCCACAACTTAGGGTAGCCCTTGGGTGGCTGAATTTTCGACTCGGTAATAACACCCACGTTCTAATATTAACGTCCATGTTATAAATACATTTTCTAAATTTCAGATGATTAAATTTAATTTTATAATTCTCATATATATAATTATATTTTTGAAATTTCAATGCGCCGGAAAACTCATTAACGTTGAAGTGAAAATTAAAGATGATTGGGAAGAAAAAAGAGAATTTATTTATTTAAAAAATATTGAAATAAAGGATCGTTTTGTGATGAAAATAATTGAAAAGACAAATAATCGACATGATGGCTTTAATAAAAACATAGAAGGATATTTACGTACTATTTACTTAAATCTAAATAAAAATATGTTTGAAGTTGAAATAAGTGATAGATCAGAATATATTCCATCTGTTCAATTAAAAAAGAAAATTTTGATTGAAATTACTAATAATGAAATAATTCAAAATTTACTGCCTGAATTTGTAAAACTGGTATTTTTTTATAATAGAATTTCCATTCCAGTGTTACAAATAGCTAGCAAACAAAAAAGTAACAGCAAGGATAATGGAAATCGGCATCTATAACTACATTAATTTGTGTTAATTTATGTACTCCGAAATTGTCATAAACGTGATAAAAAATTTCCAGACCTTAGTTAAGCAAAAATAAAATTAGCTCCTAACGAAACAAAACCAAATGAGAATATAGATTTCATTTATACGAAACTGAAGAAACGAAAACCACTAAATTTTCACTAAATAAAATAATTAAAATTATAAATTAGAATATTTCCATGAAAAATATTCTTGGGTGTAATTAATCAAAATTTATAAAATATTTCCCTCCAAGTTCTCTGATATCACATTAAATTCAATGATAGAACGGAATGAGCTGAATTCTAAATTTACAAATACTGAATAAAAAAATAATTTAAGGCACTCAGATATAGGAATTTTACTGAAAAGGATAATTATTATGAAACTTCTATATTTGACGAAACTTCAGGAAATATTAATAAGATGAATTCACTTAATGAAAATAAATATTTAATAAAAGATAATATAGAAAATTACAAAGATAAAAAAAAGAAATTAAATTTTTAAAATTTAAAAAATAAAATAATAAATTTTTGAAGAATTAAATTTTTAAAATTGTAAATAAAAATTATTAAAGCAAATATTTTTTAAATAATTAAAATTTTGAAGAATAAATATAAAATTTGTAAAAATTTCTACAAAAAATTAATTAGTTAAAAAATAATAACTTTAAAACTTTTTTCAATAAATGAATAGTTTTTAAAAAAGATAATTTTGAAGGAACAAATGAAAGGAAAAAGTGTAACAAATAAATAAATTTTTAAACAATTTTTAAGTAAATAAATGAAACAAAAAGGAAAAAATAAAAGGGAAAAGACTAATAATTATAAACAAATTTTTTATTTAAAGTTTAAAAGTCACTAAAAAACAAAAATTGTACAATAAATATAAATGATTAGGGTTAAAAAAAAGAAAATTCTGATATTTAATTAGTATTGTTTATTTCTCAATTTTGGCTTTTAGTGACTTTTACACTTTGAATAAAAAATTTGTTTATAATTATCCATCCTTTTCCATTTTATTTATTCCTTTTTGTTTCATTTATTTATTTAAAATATTGTTTAAAAATTTATTTATTTGTTACACTTTTTCCGTTATTTTTCCTATAAAAATTGTCTTTTTTAAAAACTATTCATTTATTGAAAAAAGTTTTAAAGTTATTATTTTTTAACTAATTAATTTTTTGTAGAAATTTTTACAAATTTTATATTTATTCTTCAAAATTTTAAGTATTTAAAAAATATTTGCTTTAATAATTTTTATCTACAATCTTAAAAATTTAATTCTTCAAAAATTTATTATTTTATTTTTTAAAATTTAAAAATTTAATTTCTTCAAAAATAAATTATTTTATTTTTTAAAAATTTAATTCTTCAAAAATTTATTTTTTATTTTTTAAAATTTTAAAATTTCAAATTTGCTTTTTTAAAAATATAAAAAATTTAATTTCTTCAAAAACTAATTATTTTATATTTTTAAACTTTAAAAATTTATTATTTTATTTTTAAAAATTTTTAAAAATAATTATTTCTTCAAAATTTAATTATTTATTTAAAAAATTAATTATTTAAAAAGTATTTTTTTATAAAATTACGTAAGTGAAAAATTAGTTTTCAAAAATTAATTACATACTTAAAATTTTATCAATTTATAATTTTATTTTTAATTAATTTTAGAAATTTATTAATTTTTAGAAAAATTTATTTTTAAAATTTTTTATTAATTTAAAAAATTTTTTATTTAATAATTATTTAACTCTTCAAAAATAAACTAAAATTTATTAAATTAAAAAGCAATACTTTTAATTTTTAATAAAGATTTTTACAAAAAGAATAAAAATTTCGTATTAGATAATTTAAATTAAAATATTATTTTTCTAAAAGTCATTTTAATTCGAAAAATTAAAAATTACTATTAGATATAAAATTAATCTTGGATTATTTTATAAAATTGATTTAAAAATTAAGTAGTAAAAATTATATGTTAATTGGAGAACCTACTGAAAGGCCTTCATTTTTGAAAAGCTTCTTTGGACACGGTGGAGGAGACAAAACAAAAGAAAAAGCGCCACTAATTCATGAAAAGAAGGAAAAAGAACCTCACAAAGAAAAGTTAACAATAAGAGTTGTTGATTCGGATCCTAATGTAAAGAAAATGCATTTTGCTAAATATGCCTATCCTCCTGAATATCTAAAAATGCTTCTTAATTTTTCCAATATACAACTAGCCGATCCAAAATATCAATGGGTTTCAGTACACTTTGATAAATTGCATAAGAGGTTCCATGTCTTCTTACAAGGAAACGTACAATATATTCAAATAAGCCGACAATTAGCTTATACTCTTGGTTTTGATTCTGAGAAAGTTCATAGTGGACAAGTGGCAAAATATATGCCGGATATATCTGGAGGTGTGCGACAATTTTTGGTTTATGCACCAAGGCTCGTTGAAAATAGTATAATTGGAAACGTATCCGCTCCACTATTACGGGTTGTGAATGTAACTGGTAAGCCTGGTGATAGTATTTCCGAAGTATATATGACCGAGCATCAACATCGTATATTAGGTAAACGTCATCCAGACATTACTATTGAAATTCGTACCCTAGCAGGAAAACTAGTAAAATTCCATTGGGGAACCTGTATACTAACACTACATTTTCAACGCTCTCTATTTTAAAAATGACACATGTACCGTTAGATCTAGATAAAATAGACTGGGATCCATTTTTATCTGCTCAAGATGGTGGGGCAAATACCGACATAACTGATGAAAGTAGATATTTTCAGGGAACAAGGTATCAACGAGGTTTTGGAGTGTTCGGTACTGTAGGGCGTTTTCTAATGCCAATAGTTAAAAATTTAGCTTCTAGTGCCGGCCAAGAAGCAATCAACGTTGGTAAAAATGTGCTTGAAGATGTTTCTCAAGGTCGATCAGTTAGTGATGCCTTGAAGCAACACGGTAGCGAAGGTCTTCAAAAAGTTGGGAAAAAGCTCCAGCAATGCGGAAAAGGTAAAAGAAAACGCAAACCAAAACTTATTACCGAAAGTTTAGAAAAAAAAGGACGCCGCTATAGGGATCAACTTAGTTTAGAAAATTTCTGAGTATATAAGTATAGCATAATAACTAATTTTTTCTTAGTAAAAAATGACCAATTAAAGAAAATTGATAAAGATAGTTCTGAAGGGGTTGATAATCGTCTGACCTTTTTTTCGATTCCTTCTACTAATGTAGGTATTCAGCGTTCCGCATACAAGGAACTCCTGCCCCTTAATGCACTTAACCAGTCTGCAGGGCCGTTCATTTTTCGTTACTTTGGTGACACGCTCTATCTTGATTTGAGCAAAACTTTTTTAAGCCTGGTTTTATCTATCGAAAGAAAGGATGCAACGAACGGGGAGTGGGTTCCAATCACAGACGGTGAAGCTGCCGATTTCAAAGGAGATAAATATACAGGCGTTGCTCAATATTTAGGTCTTACATGGATTCGTCGTCTCACTCTTTCAATAAATGGTGTTCAATGCTATGACTCGGGTATACACTATGCATATAGATGTATAATTCTTCATGAACTTGGCGCAGATCGAGAGGTAAGTAAAGGTATTTACGAAGCTGCTCTTTATTATAAGGACGCTGTGGATAAAGATGATCATGATGGATCAGGATTTAAATCTCGTGCTTCTCGTTTTGCTAAAGGTAAATTATGTAGAATGTTTTCTCATTTAGATTATGATATGGCGCGTCAAAACCAGCTCTTAATTCCGCATAGTGACGTGATCTGGACAATATACAAAAATTCAGATGAATTTCTAATCCATACTCCAAAATTTCGTAACGCTGCCTCATTAGTAGATAACACACATACTTACAGACTTCGTCTTCATGACATGAGGATTTTTGTTAAACAGGTCGATTTAAGTATGTCTTTGAATAATGCTATCGCTCGACATCTTGAACAGGCACCTGCAAAATATGCTTATAGAAAAATAGATATTCGAAGTGTTTATCTTGGAAAAGGACGTCAGGAACTTACGCATGCAACGTTCACTAGTACGTGTCCGAGGCGTTTAGTAATCTGTTTTGTAAACTCCCCAGCATTTACTGGAAATACTGCATTGTCTCCGTTTACTTTTGAACATGCAAATATACGCTCAATTTCGGCAGAATTTGGAGGATTTCAGTTCCCCGTCGTTTCGTATGATCTTGATTTTGCTGATAACAACTTTGTTCGCGCTTATTCTGATATGTATGTAGGTATGGATCTTGATAATTGGCCAAGCACTGACCAAAGAACTCTAGATATCAGCATGAAGGAATTTTCAAAATCATCCTGTTTCTTTGTTATTCCGATGACTTCAACTCTTGAAGATACGAATGGACTAGAATTAATCAGGCAAGGAACAACGACTGTGCGTTGTATTTTCAATCATCCCGTAAAGGATGATGGATATGAAATGATAATTATGGGAGAGTTCGATGCAATACTGTCCATAAATGCAGATCGTGTTTTAAGTACTGACGGATCAGTTTAAAATGAATTCACTTCAAATTGAAAAAATATTATACCGCTACCCTACACTTAAAAATAAATTTTTAGGTGTTTTCTCTTCGAATAATATACCAAACATTGAAAAGAATAGACCTTTTTGTTTTGTTGCAAACACGATGCGTAAAGGTACGGTTGGAGAGCACTGGATTGCCTGCTATTCAGATACTCCAGATACTTTAGAATATTTTGACTCGTTTAGGAACCAAATTGCGATATGCGTCAATCTATGCTTAATCGGTTTTCTAAGGTAAAGCAGAATAAATTTTCATTACAATCACCTCTTTCAGATACCTGCGGACATTTCTGCATATGTTTCCTTATATTGCGATCAAAACATACTTTTTCGTCGACATTGCAAAAAATACATTCAATACCTTCAGAGGGGCGTGATGCTATTTTACGAAATATTGTTCAGAAACTATCATTAGGAATTAGTATATAAGATAAGAAAATTGAGAGTTTTTCATAGTAAACATGCTGCACTCGTTCTTTTTAATTTTATGCCTTTGTGTGGTTTACGCTTATAAGCAAAACGATAGTAATATTCTTTATCCTCTTCATGGACCAATTCCTCCAGATGTAAATGCCTGCTTTATCGTTGATAGGACTCATGCCCTTTCGATAGGTCCTTCAGAAAATCCTAATAAAGATATGTTTCTATTAATAGCGTATGTGCTCGATTTGGTACTAATTTTTGTTTTGGCCGTAGTGTTTAAAGCACATGTAAATTTAAGAAGAAATGGAAACGGCGAACTCCCCGGAATTAGGTTTGCTAAAGGACCCCTTAGTATATAAGTCATTAATAATAAAAACGGAGGATGAACAACATGCGAACAAGCGACGCCTCGATAGAAAAAAGTGAATCTTCCAAAATATCTCCGCCCTTAAAAACGGGTTCGCTTCTTCAGTTACTTTGTAAATTCAATGGAGGATGTAGACCAGAATCTTTGCACATAGCAATGCGAAAAAAATACAAGGAAAATATTCAATTCCTTCAATCACTTACTAGTATGACAAATGAGGATGTTGCCATCAGTGGAATTGGTCAAAAAACATTCTCAGACAACAATATGAAACCAGGAAAGAAATTTATTATAACAAACCATTTAAGACATATTCAGTTCGAAGTATATCCAAGTAAATTGACTAAGATGGGAGCTGATCGTATTTTTGCATTACGAGGATATTTACGTGTAACAATCAGGCAATATTTCTATGTTCGACATCACATAGACATTGTTTATCCACAACTGCCTCTTGTTTGCGTTGTTGGCGGACGACAGCATCAATATTTTTATCCTCTGGAATGTTTGGATTTTGTTGAAGTTGAAGAACAAAAATGAATAGAAATTTATAAAAACTATAAATGATCATTCACATTTTTTGAATAATATTAAAAATGCGTTTTATATTAATTTTTGTTGCACTAGTAGGGCTTGTTAACTGTGAAGATAAAATAATAAAGAGTGAAGAGAATAAAATGTCTTTATTTCGAAGAACGCTCAAACCAAAGACAATTGCGCATACTTTACGTCCTGACTTAACTTCTCATTCTAATTTTACAAATATAACCTTAAAACCGAGTGGTAATGTTTGGTTTGAGTACGATGAGAACGAAAAGGAGTGGAAACAAGTATACAAACCTACTTTTTCAGTAGTGTATTATAAACTAAATATATTCGATTCCGCATGGTCATTTGTTAAAGAAACATGCTATGATATTGTTGTAGCTACCAAATCGCTTGTAATCGGAGTAACGAAGCTAACATTATACTTAGGACGTAGACTAATACCTTTTCCCTAAGAGCTTGTAAGAATGTTAAAATTTTATACTTTAAAATAACATTTTCAAAGGTTTTGATCTAGTATTTTGCTACATAGTCAGTTAGCACTTTTTTATTATAACGATGTTTAATAATTTATATTAAAATTTTAACACATATGTAACTACGTCTGTACTGCTTTGAAATTGTGCTATACCGTCCGATCTGGCAAGTTAAGCAACGTTGGTTTTAAAAACGTCCTTAACCTTTAGATTTTATTTTGAATATTTTAGTTTTTATATTGGGGGTTTTAAAACGTTTTGAAAAAATGTTTTAAAACTCCTATATATACTACTGATATTCAACTTTTTGTTTGTCTAAAAATTTAATTTTATATCCAATTAAATTAATTTCAGTCCAATAACTTGATAAAAGTTTGTCTTTGTAATTTTCTATATTTTCTTTTAATAATTCTTTCTTATTTATTTTTATATCCTCAAAACTTTCTTCTAATATAGATGTTTCATAATAATTATTATTCATAATAAAATTATTATTTAATCGAATCTTAAATATTTTAAATTTGTATTATTGATGGCTTAAATTTCGAATAATTAAATATAAAATACCTGTATTCCCATGTTTTTCAAAAATTACTTAACAATTTCATTATTAGCAATTTCAATCAAAATTCGCGTTTTTAATTGAGAGTTAAATTTTGAACAATGATTTAGTTTAACAACAAAAACTTCATTAACAGTATTTACTTCAAGCTTACAAAACGATCCAGTATTCTTATAAATATAATCAACTATTTTATTTCCATGATTTACATTCATTATCAATACAAAACGTTCCATTATTTGGATATTTTTTAAATAAATAAATTCTCTTTTTTCTTCCCAATCATCTTTTATTTTTATTCCAACTTCAACCATTCTACCGTTGATTTGGATATTCAACAGAACAACCAAATATGAGAGAAGAATAATAATAAATTTATTCATCTTAAATTCTAAAATAAAAATATTTTATAAATTACAAATAAAAGCTATTGAAATTATATTTAAAGTTTAAACTAAAAATTTTATTCAATTTTTAAAATAAAGACATGGGTTCGTTTTGTAATATTCTTACGGGTCTGGTAACAGTTAACAGTAAACAGTTAATTAAATCTATTTGTTTTAATTGATATTTAAATTTATTAATGTTGGTGGATTAAATAAATATTGCTAAATAAAAATATTTATGAGAATTTATAAATCTGGAATATGAATTTATGCTGAATATTTTATTATATTATAAATAATATATAAGATAAAAACACAAACAGTACGTGTAGGCTTAAACATAAATATTCCCAATTTTTAAAGTTTAATTAAATGCTAAGTTTATACACTAAAAACAACGAGTACATACAAATTTTACTGATTGACTTTACTACTATATTACCATTATTAAAGTATTGATCGATTAGAACAAGAGGGCTCTGAAGAGACCGATTATTTGGTTAGAGAAGTCAGAGAAAAAATTTACTCTCTTCCCATATAACCGGTCTCTTCAGGCTCTCTTGTTCTAATCGATCAATACTTTGTTAACCCACTCCTATAGGAGGTTGTGGGGGTTGAATGGAGTAGTGCGGGGGATAAGTAAGGTGAGGGCGATTCTGAAGCGATTCTGAGGGCGATTCTGAAGCGATTCTGAGGGCGATTCTGAAGCGATTCTGAAGTGATTCTGAAGCGATTCTGAGGGCGATTCTGAAGTGGTTCTGAAGCGATTCTGAGGGCGATTCTGAAGGGAAACTGAAGCGATTCTGAAAGGATTCTGTGGCGATTCTGAAGGCGATTCCGAAGTCGATGCTGGGTGATCAAAAGTATTGCATCAGAATCCAAAAGGTATCAAATGTGGCCTGGGGAAATTCTTGACACGGGGGTGGCTGTAGCCTGAAGCGGGGGCCGTGTCGAGTCGGGCCGGCGGGTAATCAATCGATAATTTATTTTTAAAAACTTTTGGCTCTCAGCCACACTGAAACGGCTACTCTGAAACGGCCGCTCTGAAACGGCTACTCTGAAATGGCCGCCCTGAAACCGCTACACTGAAACGACTACTCTGAAACGACTACTATGAAAGGCTACTTTGAACCGGCTATGCTGAAACAGCTACTCTGAAACGGCACTCTAAAACGTCCACTCTGTAATAATTAAGCTGAAACGTCCCTGACCACTATTTTTAGCCGAGTAGAGATTTTTAGCATTTTTGCTGTGAAAAGATTTTAAGGAAATAGTGTTAGAGGGGGCGCGAACAAATCGATAAAAAAATAAAGAGAAATAAAGCCAAACTTGCTCTAAAAAAATCCAATGTATTTGACGTTAGGTTTTAAAAAAATTAAAAAAATTTTTTTAAGAAAAATTTAAAAAATTTTTTTAAGGTAATGTCAAACCCTCCAACAGATTTATATTGGCGGCATGTTAATTTAGTAATTATTAAATTTTAATTTTATTTTTTTCTTGGAATTTTTAGACACATACCCAACTTACTGGAATTCAAGATGGTTGGGTAGTTGAAATTTTTTATTTTAAAAATTATTTTATAGGTTATGGCCCAGAAAAACAATTTTATTTTTCAAGAGTTAGATTTGCAATTACTCCAATTTTAAAAATACAAATGGCTGGGGATTTTTATGATTTGGATAGAGTTTTTAAAAAACCTAAAACTAGTTATTCTTCAAATAATCACTGCTCTGGATTTATAGTACTTGAAGGAAATAAAGACATGTCAGGGAATTTTATGAATTATCTAGCTAAAATTATTTTTTAATAATTCTAAGTTTAATTGGAATATCAGTAGATAATTTAGTTGTAATTAATCTGATTTTTATTTAAAAACATTTGATTTTCATTGCGATTATATCCCGCTTTCTACAACAACCGGGAACTCTAATCCTATGTGTATTTTTTCTTTTCTTTCGGCCCAGTCACGGATATTCTGAAATACCTATACTATGATCTAAGCTGTGCTATTTAAATTTCAGTTCTGAATTATTTAAATTTACTTCTGTTCTTTCTCATTCTAAATATTATTAAAATATATTTTTAATTTTTGACATACAACTTTAAAATATATTTTAAGACAAATGGCCCATGTAACAATGGCTGGTCTAAATACAATGAACAGAATATTGAAACTTTACAAATTTGCCTATGGTTTAATTTATTTTATTTTTTTAATTAAAATTTTTATTTAATATCCAAATAATGTTCCCGGACATACTCGTGCTTTCTCTGGTTATGCAGCTGCTCTTGCATTACAGGATGATTTTACAATAACTAGTGCTGGATTGGTTCGTTTATATTAAATCATCTGATATAAAATAATATTTAAATTAGCTTTCAATGGAGATAACAATAACTCTCGGAAATGAATCTATTTATTCTAATGTAAAACCAAAAGGTCAACTTCATTGCTGGGTTAGGTCATTTATTGCTGATTTATTGGCAAGTACATCAAAGGATTGGATAACTATTTTTGGATTGTAATTTTTTTTTACTTAAATTTTTGCTTTTTGCTATAAAAATAAATTTTATGCGAATACTTTAATTATTTTAGTCACAATTCTCGAACATACAACAATCAATGGATGGTAAGTTTATTTTTGTAATTTCGTCTTAACTTTAAGTTAACCAATCTCACTTTAAAATACAAATTTTTCTCTAATCTGGTTCAGTCTCCATAATTTAAAATTCAATTATATAAACTCGCTTGATGATAATTTTTTCTTCCTAAGGATGATGAAAATAGAAATCCAAATATATTTTTTAACAAAATTCTATTTTATCATATTTTTAGGCAAGATCTGAACCAATAAAAATTAAATTCAATATGGAAGAATATGATTTTGTTATTCAAGCTGTTTTGCTAATTCTATGCAAAATTACTGGTAAAAAACAATTTATTTAAAAAAATCATTGTACAATAAAAATTTCATTTTAAGATGTAAAGAAGATTGAACATAAACCGAGATTGATGATGCCTTTTGATAGAGGAAAGGTAGAACAATTAAAATTATCAAATTTAATTTTTTGTAAATTTTCTTACAAGTTTTAAAATTTTTTAAACATTCACATCGGCAAAAATTAATTAAAACTTTTTTGCCAAAGTAAAAAAAAAACAGTAAGACTCTTAAGTTAAAAAAATTTTTTTTTAATTAATTTTCTAAATTTTTCTTTTTGTTGAACAATAAAAGATCGTTTATTTGATAACTATAAATAAATTCCTAAAACCGAGCAAAAAATCTTCACTTAGTTAATTTAAATTCCTTTACAGCATTGTTTTCACTACCACTCGTCATTTCATTAAGCATAGGTTAAGCTATACAAAAGATATCAATGTAAGCGATCTTTTGTTCGTATAAAAAAATAGGCGTATTTGCTGCAGTCCCCAACTCATTATTCACTAGTTTCATTTTAAAAATTAATTTAGCTAAAAAATTTAATTAAATAAAACAACTTTTAGTTAAGTTTTATATTAATTTAGTGTTAAATTACCTATATTCAATTTTTAAATTTAGAAAAAAATGTCTTCAAATTCTTCTTCTGCTTCCCGAAAAAGGAAGAAATCACCAATAACTCAAGTCCGTCCAATTACTAATCAGTTGCATCAAAATATTCCGCAGCAACAACAACAACAACAAATACAAAGTCCCAATTTTCGGGGCTATACAATACCAAAAGTAACTAATGCTAATGTTCCTCAACAACAACAACAATTAAGTCCACAAGAAACGGAGGCATTACAAGCAAAACAGGCGTTAGCAGATGAGGTAGATTTTAAAATAAAATTTTATTTAAAAATTAATTTATTAATAAATTAATCAGATAGCCGAAAAACGACGATTGCGTGAAACTACCAGACCAGCAAATCTACATCTATTAACACTAATTGATCCAATTACAAATTTGACGAGTACTGACGTATTAATGCTAGCATGGAAAAAGAATGATATATTTGAGTGAGTTTTTTGGGGGAAGGGGGGGGGGGGTAAATCTTAAAAAAAAAATAAATTTAAGAGAGTTAAAAGGCTTAGTGGTATTTGTGAAGCGTGCGTTAACAACAAAAAATAAATACGACAGGGGAGATCTTGTAGTGGAGGTCGGACAGACTCACGAGAAAGAGCGCATTTCAATTTTCGGCTGGAACGAGCAGGCATCGAAATTGGAGACAGCAAATATTAATGATGTAATTTAATTAATTTTCTTATAAATTTTAAATGTTTGTTAATTATAGATAGTGGTGTTAAAAAACTTGATCGTTGTACCTGAGGACAATGAAAGAGTAAACTGGGCAGGATCGATAGATTTCAAATTAAAATTTTCAAAAAGCTCAACTTTAACAATTGTAGAACAAGGGCAAATTGCGGCGTCTCAGCAGACTACAAATATGATAGGTAGTTAAAAATTTTAATTGTGTTTTTCGAAAAAAAATCTGAGTGAATAAGCGAAAATTTTATTTAAATTTTTATTTTAAAAAATTGTATTTAAATTTTTTTAAAAAAATATTATTTAGAGGAAGGTCCTTCAACATCTGCAGCAAATCAAAATCCTCATGTTGGTAATGTGCAGAACTCTTCTTATGCCAGCAATACAACTGCTGCTATTGACAGAGATGTCGAATATGTGAGTATTTATAAATCCTATGGTTTAACGTTTTACATGTACCGTTTGAATTAGAACTTTATTTAAAAAATACAACATTAAAATTGAATTGTTATTAATTTAAAATTTAATAAAAAAACTTTTATTACAATTTTCAAGGATTTTGAAGATTTATGATTTGCTTATTTACTAAAAAGAAGAAAAGAACAAGTTAAAATTGAATTTATTTAGAAATTAAAATTAAATTGAATGAAACTTATTAAAATTTTTTCATTAATCTTTAACTTTCGATTAATTTGCTTTTATGTTTGCAAAAATAAAAATTGTACGTTTGTCTATTATTTGAACTGAAATAGAAATTTGAAAAAAAATTTTTAAAAATTAAAAAAATTGTTTTGAGAAAATTTTTTTTTGAAATAATTTATTAAGTAATATGAAATACAGATTCGAAAAAAATTTATAAATTGTTTGAAAATTTTTTTTTAATTTTTGTAAAAATTTGATTTTGTTTAGTAATTAAAATGAAATATAGATGTGAAAAAAATCTTTAAAAAATTTGAAACCTGCTTGAAAAAAGTTTTTTGAATTTGCTTATTAACTTAATGAAATAGAGATTTGAAAAAAATTAAATAAATTTTTCAAATGATTTGAAAAAAATTTGTTATACTGAAAAAAATTAAAAAAAATTTTTTAAACTGAAAAAAAATTTTTTTAAAAATTTTTTAAACTGAAAAAAAATTTTTTTTAAAAATTTTTAAACTGAAAAAAAATTTTTTAAATAAAAGTTTTTAAAAATGATTTGAAAAAAATTTGTAACTTGCTTGGAAAAAAATTTGTTTGAATTTGTCTATTAACTAAATGAAATAGAGATTGGAAAAAAAATTTAAAAAATTTTGTTAATCATTTGAAAAAAAATTTTTTAATTGTGAAAAAATTTGAGATTGTTTATTATTTAAAATGAAATTGAAAAAAGGATTTGAAAAAAATCTAAAAAAATGAAACTGTTTATTATTAAAAATGAATCAAAATTTGAAAAAAAAGCTTTAAAATATTTAAAAATTTTTATAGTATTTTGATAAAATAAAACTTGGTTTTGAATTAAATATATCATGATAAAAATATTTATTTTCATTTTTGTCTAAAATAAAAATTTTATATTTTATGAAATGGAATTTGATTATTCTTTTTAGTTTTTTAAAAAATAAAATTTTATTTCTGAATGTGTATTATTTAAAATGAAATAGAAATTTGAAAAAGGAAAAAAATCTAAAAAAATTTTAAACATTGATTAGAAAAATTTTTTAAAAATTTTGAAAAAATAATTTGAAATTGTTATCATTTAAGATGGAATAGAAATTTAAAAAAAAAAGCTTAAAATTTTTTTATAAGTTTTATTGGTATTTAGATAAAATAAAACTGAATTTTGAATTGGCATGAAATTGAATTTAAAAATTGAATTTACATTTATATGAACAAATATTCTAGTATCTTGTTTAAATTTTGTTTTTGTTTAAAATTGAATAAGCTTAATGATAACGAATTATTATAAATACAATGATATTATTGTTTTCACAATAATTTTTTAATGAAATTTTTTCAAATGATATCACTAAATTAGAATAAAAATTCGAATTTAATCAAAAGAAATCAAACGGTACATGATATTCAAAATTTTAGGGGGATTTTAATTAATCATTAGTATTTACTTTTTTAATTATTCTGACAGGGATACGTGAAAAACAAGCGTTAGATAGTCTTACCTACTCTCTAAAATAAATACTCACTAGCTTTTTTTTTTAAAAAAAAAAGCTAGGGGGCCTTTTTTTGTAGGAAGTAGTGTCACCTTCTTCTGAATTGGCACAGGAGTCGCTTCATGCCGAATCAAATCCACAAGTAAATTTTATTCTTTTTTTTTTATTATTTTTTAACAAAAAATATAATAGAGATTATATGGTAATCCTGGACATACTCCCCCAGCTCCAGGAATTGTAAGTTATGTAGTACCACCAGACGATCCTGATGCAATTTATTTTCGCGGAGAACGCAGCATTCATGATATTGATTTACCAAAAAAAGGACTCAATGGTAAAGAGCGAAATATATTATTAGCCTCCCGTGTGCAACTGGCAGCAACATATAAATCTAAAGAAGAGGATCCTCTTTGCGGAGTATGTGTACGTGACTTTATGCCGAAACAAAGCGTAATTTTTTTACCATGTTCCCATAAATTGCACAAAACGTGTTTTTGGGATTTATCCCGTTTTTATAGACATTGTCCTACTTGTAAATACGATATGGGTCGGGGCCTACAAATTCCAGAGTAGGGTAAAACTGATTTTTAGTCAATTAAATTATAAAATGAGAGTAGAACATTAAAAATTAGAAAGTTCTCATTTTGCAATTTAATTGACTAAAAATCTTTTGTGCCCTACTCTGGAATTTGGAGGCTATACACGTCGGATTACTTGTCTAGCACGTGTACAAAAAAAATTTTTTTTTGAAAATTTGATATTTTGGACACGTACTAAGTACACAAGTACCCCGACGTGTAACAGTGTCCCCACACGTCAAAGACGTCAAGTTTTTTTCTGAGTGGGTTCTTTGACGTGCGGGGCAATTTTTTGTATTCTTTATATAATTAATAATAATAACCACACCCCAATTAAAAAATATAATGAGTATTTTTTATATAATTAATAATAATAGCAGCACCACAATTCGTAAAAAATCAATGAGTATTTTTTTGCAAAAAATGACTAAATTTGTAAAACTTTATAAAAATTGAGTTGAATATAATATTAATAAAAAATAGAATTAAGTCATTTTCTAATTTAAAATTTAATTTTTAATTACCACTTAAACTTTGGTATTGATATTATGTGTACATAAATCTAAATACTATCATTCTAATTTTAAAATCTATTTTGTTAAGCAATTTTTTCCCTGCCTTTTTTAAATTATTTTTTAAAATAATCTTTACTAAAATTATTTATTAATGGCAATAAATTTGTTTGACAATGAAATAATTTTGTTTGGCAAGTGCTATATATTTTGAGTCTGGCACTCAGTTTAATTTTTGTTTGTCCTATTGTTTGATTGCTTCTGTTTCTTTATAATTTTCTGAAATATTCTTTATTATTCTGAAGAAATCATAAATTACACTGAGACTCAAAATAAATAGTACTTGAAAAAAAATAATTTCCTTGCCAAACAAATTTATTTTCTTTATTAATTATGCCTTTATTAAACTTATATGCTATTTTGCCTTTTGTAAAATTTTTTTTTTGAGTATATTTAAAACCAACATATCTCTAATTATTTTTTTTAGGTATTTTTTTTAAAATTAGAGATATGTTTTATAATATTTTCAATAATTATATAATTTTCAATTTATTATGAATAAATTTTTTTTTATTATTCCTTTATTAAATTTTTAAGTTGAATTTATTAGGTTTGTAGTTTATTATGTATGGTTGTTGTTCTCGTCTGCATCTTTCAAATTCCAATCTTGTTTTAGTGTTTATATGGTGTAATATCTATACTAATATTATAGAATATCATTGACTGTTTTATAAAGGATATTAATTTTCGGTTCCTACTTAAGATCTCGTTTACTGCTAATAGTTGTAGGCGGCTTACTAAAATTAAATTTGTTAATTATAGTAGACTATATTTATTCATATTTAGATTGAAAACATGAGAAACTACTTTGTTATTGAAAGAATAGAGCCATTTGCATCTCAATCACGAAATACTCGTGGTGAGATCGCCCACATCAGATTTAATAATTTGGCCGATCATCCCCGACCTGACTTGGCTCTAACAACACTTATTGAACAACTTTTGGATCGGGTGCTCACCGGAAGACCAGCGCCTCTCCGCGTTGGTCTTCAGGTGCAGCCACCAAATTTCCACCACCCGTTTACCGTGCCACTCAGACCGGTACAGCAAAATAATGCAGCAGCATTAGCCACAGCGATTGAGAGATTGAACGAAATATCCCAAGCTGGGATAGACCTTCTCTCAGGGACAACAACAACAAAAGTAGTAGCTGTTTGGCCTTTGACTGGCCAACGCACTAATAATCCAGCAGCATATTCGGGTAGGTTCATACTAGTCTTACATTTCTCAAATAAATGTAAGGCAGTCATGTTCCTACAGGTAGTTGCGATCTGGATCAAGATCATGCAGTGTCTTCCCGATGTCGTTCAATTGTGCGCGTTCGCAATCCAAACGACCGCTACTGCCTTGCTCGAGCAGTAGTTATTGGACTCACGAAAATTCGGCTTGTTGATCAAGGCGATGCTAATAATGGATCAGCTCATTTTAGAGCTTTTTGTCAACAACAAGAACAACATTTGCTTTTTGTAAACTATTTAATGAATATAGCCGGACTTCCAAATGGACTACAGGTATTATTTACTTACATTTTTTCAGATTTGCATATTATAGGAATATTCGCTTGAACATGTAGCGATTCTCCAACGATGGTTAAATCAATATTATGGAGAAGGGCACACCCGTATTGTTGTTTTCCAAAAGGAGCAACAGTATCGGATTGTGTTTAAAGGAGAGGGAAGAGCAGCTCGTTACAATTTATGCCTGCTCTTGGAAAATCGTCACTATAACTACATTGGTCGCCCTGAACAACTTTTGGGTGTCAAGCGTTATTGTATTGACTGCGAACGTTCTGTAACGAGATGGTCACATTGGGCCGGTTGTAGTGTTGTGTGCCGGTTTTGTATGCGCACAGGTCCAGACTTTCCATGTCAGGTATAATTTTTTATTTTTTTTACAATTTCTATTCAATATTTGGTAGGAGGAGGAAAGAATTCCATGTCAAAACTGCGGATTCATTTTTCCTCGTCGTGCCTGTTATGACTATCATCTCATCAACACTGCGCCAGATGAAATGGTTCGACGCGATTCGCGCACTTTTGCGTCTATTTGCCAAATGCGCCGCATATGTAATAATTGTCATCATATAATTCAAGCTCAACAAAATCACGAATGCCAACAACAAAGGCAACAACCTCAAATAAATTGTAAAATGTGCAATGGCCCTCACACAGAGGACCAGCCATGTTTTATTCAGCCATTAAAACCTGATGACGTTGAACAAGAAGATAATAATGAAAATAATAATAATGAACAACAACAGCAACAAAGAACAAGAAATCATCGACAACCAATTCGTCTTTGTTTTTTTGATGCTGAAACAAGTCAGGATGAACCTGTACAAATAAGCCAAAATATCAATGGCTACAGGCATGTACCTCTTCTGATTATTGCTGAGGTTAATTTTTTAATTAAATTTAAATATAATTTTTGTTTATAGGTTATTTGTGAAGCCTGTATACGGGCTAATATTCGTATTGAAGATGTTGGTCAACGTGCTCAAGGGTGTTTTTGTGGGACTCCAAGAGGAGCACGATGGCGTAATTGGTGTTCCCCACCCTTCAGAAATGCTCCAGGCGACAACACCGCCTTTCCAGATAACATCACATTCAATCATCGGCGTATGTTTTTCCATTCTTTTGACAACGCTGAAGATAATCCTGTGGACCAATTCTTAGACTACCTACTTAATCACGGTTCACAACATATGCTTACTATCTGCATAGCTCATAATGGAGGAAAATATGATTTTCATCTATTATTAGAAGCTCTACATAGGCGAAGCCACCCGCCAACAAGAATATGCACAACAGGACTCAAAATTTATTCAATGAGTCTTGGAGGGAACAACCAAAGAAAAGTGCTTTTCAAGGACTCGTTAAACTACTTTTTCTGCGAGCTTGATGCACTTACAAAGGTTTTTGCTTTGCCAGAGGATTTGGCTACTGCAAAGCCCTTCTTTCCCTATCTCTTTATTCAACGACAACACCTTCATTATAGGCTAAGAGGGCTCCCTGCAATTCAATATTACCAACCTGAATATAAGAAGGCTGAAAAGAGGGAAAAGCTCATTGAATGGTATACACAACAAACATCCGTCCAAACAACAACAAACTTCCAGCTTCGTGAACAACTAATTATTTATTGTGTAAACGATGTGGCGATTCTGCGTGAGAGCGTGCTCCGATTTAGACAACTTATTGGAGAAAACACAAAGAATCTTGACCCTTTTTTGACGGTATCAACAGCAGCAGGACTCGCGTTAGCAACAATGCGCCGCTGTTTTTTACCTGAAAATTGGATTGTTCACTCGCCTGAAGGAGGTTATTTGCGAGGACGTAGAGCTTCAGCCGAATCACAGCGATACATCCGCTTTTTTGAACTACAACATCCAGAGTCTGCAGGTCATATTCAACATGCCCAATGGGCAATTGGAGAAGCTCATGTTGAAGACTGCGGTTATAGACTTGATGGATTATGGCAAAGATCGCCCCCGCTTCGCCCTTTAGCTATTGAATATATGGGATGTTACTATCACGGTATAGAGTTTTTATAAACTTTTTAATTTCATAAAATTTTAAGGCTGTCCCAAATGCTTCCCAATACGTGACCAACGCTTAGCAGCTGGTCGTACAGCAGAAGAGCTTTTTGAAAGAACTCAACAACGCCTATGGGAATTGGAGCATCAGCATGGATATGAAATTCACGTAGTCTGGGGACATGAAATCAAGGAAAAACTGAGAAACAACACTCAGTTACGAAGAAAATGGTTTGAAATTGATTCTGTACGGCCAATGGATCCCAGAGAAGATTGCCTTAGAGGAGGAAGGACAGAACCCTTCAAACTCCATCATACATGTGCTGAAGATGAGGAGATCCTCTACATCGATATTGTAAACTTATATTTAAATTTAAAGAAATCATAAAAATTTTTTAATTAAGTCTCTACCCTTATGTTATGAAGGCAAAATCTTTTCCTATTGGGCATCCGAATATACTGACTCGTGACACATTGCTTCTTCCACCAAACAACCCTTTGCCTTGGACATCTTCAGAGCATAACATCTATAGGGGTTTACTTCTTGTTCGGGTTCAACCTCCGAACTTTATGAATGGGAACCTTCCACCAGTTCTTCCATACAGAACTCATGATGGTCGCCTCACTTTTCCCCTTTGTGCAAAATGTGCAGATAATAGACAACAACGGCCTTGCACACATGGAGAACGTGAACGTTCCTGGCTAACTGGCTATACTCACGTAGAGCTTAATTATGCCTTGGAACGTGGGTATAAAGTCGTCGACATTTATGAGGTGACAATTTAATAATCATAACTAACTTATTTTAATATTTAGGTTTGGAATTATGAAAAATGGGATCCGAATCTATTTCGATCCTATGTCAACACATTTATTGGATTGAAACAACAGGCTAGTGGTTGGCCAGATGGTTGTGCCTCGGAGATGGACCGAGCTGACTACCTAGCTGAGTTTGAACGAGTTGAAGGAATCTTCCTCGACCCAGAGAAGATTGAAACAAATCCTGGTTTGCGAATGATTGCGGTGAGTTATCTTAGAAAAAAAATATTCAAAATAAATTAAATTTTCAGAAATTATTAGCAAACTCGCTCTGGGGAAAACTGGCGCAACGAGTTTGTGGAACTGAAGTTCGATATGCCAAAACACCGGCAGAGTTTCACCAATTGTTAGAAGACCCAACAATTGATATGCTCGACTTTGATCATGTCAGCGAGCATTTGGACCGTTGTGTTGTGAGGAAGAAGCCGGAATTTGCCAAAGCACCAAATACCAACTGCCTTCCAGTAGCAGCGTACGTCACTTCATATGCTCGACTCCATCTATATGAGTATATTGAACAAGTACATCAAATTGGCGGCGTCCTCTTGTACTGCGATACTGACTCCATCATCTATGTCGGAAAGCGTAATGGCCAGCGTGTATCTGAAGGTGAATATCTTGGTCAGATGAAGCGTGAAGTTCCATCACGCCGAATATTGGAATTTATTGCTGGGGGGCCGAAAAATTATGGCTACCGACACGTCGACGCAAGTACAGGATTAGACGAGAGAGCTGAGCTTAAGATTCGGTCATTCCCGCTCTCTTATGCTACTCATCAGCTCCTTAACTTCAACACTATGAAACAACTTGTGTTGAACCAATTCAATGTTGATGGAGCAGTGTGAGTTTATCAACTAATTTAAAGAAAATACAAAATATATATTCAGTGATGACACGATTGCCGATGAAGTCTTTTCCGTTGGTAATTCAATTGGTGTACAATTCCCTCAAATTGGAAGAACTCGTCGGTCTCAGCTTTACACCCATCTGGCTAGGAAGGAATACAGGCCATGTTATGAAAAGGGTAGAATTATGCCTGGAATGGAAACTCTTCCTTTTGGGCACAGGAGGAATAATATAGTTATTTAAATTTTCTTAGCTTTTTTTAAATAACATATAATTTACAGGCATCAGTAGGACAAAGGCTTCAACAAAAACGACCAAATACAACGACAACACCACCACCACCAAACACAAGATCCCGTTTAGATACAAATGTTTTAAATTTGCAAGATTTGCCTGGGTCGTCCGGATGGACAGAAAATGATTATAGAAATAGATACCATTTTTGATTATATTTTTATTAATATTTATTCTGTATATATTTTGTTAAATAAAAAAATTATGTTCGTGGAAATTTTTTAATTCTAGGTAAAATATAATTGTTAAAAACATGCTTCATTTCATGAATAGATTTTATTCCCGTTAGTATCACACGTCCTGAGATGTAACATAGACATGATACTTCTCCATCTCGTTCTTCCACATTTATTTTGAAACGGAGTGCAGGAAAAATTGTAGGGTCGTAATTGGCTTTAATATTTTGCTGTCGAAGTTGTTTAAATAATTTCTCAATTGCTAATTTTTGTTCATGCCTGTAGGCTCCGACAATATTCGTAACCAAAAGATTATTAATTCCAATTTTCTGGAAATTCCCTGCCGCAGAATTGGAAGCTCTAATACTTTTCACAACTCTCCATGCTGTTTCATTTGCTAATTCGGGAGAAGGCACGCCTGTTAAAACGACTTTTCCCGATTGAAATATTAGTGCTGCCGTTGTTTTATTTCCTTTGTGTCGTAGTCGCATAATTATCGAATGGAATCTTTTAGGATTATATTCAGTATTAATTCCAAATCTTGCAAGCTTTAAATAATTTTCTTGAGAAAATTTAACGTTGTCTTTAAAGAGTTTAAATACAACTGTACAATTATATATTTGCATAATATTTACTTACTAAAAAATAAAGACAATTTAATTGTAGATTACAAAATTAAAAAACAATTTATATGTGGTTTTTAACTTTAAAAATTTTTTTATTTATTTATCTAATAACATCCTCCTTTCATTTTGTTTCGGATTACACAAAGGACTTCAAGAGGGTAAAATGATCGATGATGTCCTCCACCAAACTCAATAATACATGGTAAATATGGATGACAAAGTTTGAAATTATGCTTTACATAATAATATCCGCGGACCTAAAATAAAGAAATGATATTAGTTTTTTTGAATATAAGCTTACAGTTATGCCCAAATAACCACTCATTGCTGGAACAATACTTGCTGATTGCACTGTAAGGTCATGACAATGTACAATAAAGTTGCGACACGTTGGTTTTAGATGAGATGTCCGTAACTGCACATTTTGGCGTAAATGCTCAATAATTTCACGACGAGCATCAATATTATGGAATAGTACATGTAATTCCTTGAACGAACAATTTCGTAGTTGGCAAAGATACTCAATTAAAGGAATAGGTAAATGTGTCTTAGAACGTATTGATATAGATGTTGTTGGAATTTTAGATTTAATATCTTCATTTTGTTTTGCTGTCGGTGTAGGTTCACGAAAAGGATTTTCTGGTTCAACAGTCCAATCCAAAGGCTTGTCGTCCTGAGTAATTCGTAGGATTTTATCGCTCGTATCTATATTAATTTCATCTTCAATTTGTTCCTCATCCATTTTATCTTCTATTATATCATCAATTATTGTAAGAAGCCCAAATGCGGGGGTAATAACATCTACACCTTTCTAAAATTAAAATTTTAAAAATTTAATTATTTAAATTATCTTACCTTTTCCTTCTCTTCAACTTCGTCTCCAGATTCTTCAACCACTATTAATGGTGGCTGGTCCGTCTGAGATTCGTTTGATGTATTCTGTTGCTGTTCTGGTTCAGGGTCGTCTTCGAGAACTCCCCAGACCATAAGAGTGAAAAGAAGTTCCATTACATTCATTTTGTTAATTGCAAAATTCCTAAATCTATATATACTTATTTATAAAAATTAAATAAAATTTTAAAATGTCAGGATTTGAAAAATTTGATTTAATACATTCACGATTCAAGCACCTTTTTACAATGATTGTATCGGGGAGTACAGGATCTGGTAAATCAGAATGGGTTAAAAAATTTCTAGAAAACTTGTCTGAAATGATTCCAGATGACAATGAGGGAAAATATCAAATTGATTTGGTCCTATATTGTTATGGGGAGTTAAATAAAAATATTATACGTATGCAGAGAATAGGGTTTGTTAATAAAGGTAAGACAAGAGTAATAGTTCATAATGGTCTGCCAGTAGGAGGTGAGGAATTTATACGTACAAAGGCCATTCAATCAAATGGAAAAATGTTGCTTGTACTCGATGACTTAATGGTTGGGATGAATCAAAATCTATTAGATACAATATTTACGAAAGGATCTCATAATTGGAAAATGAGTGTTATATTAATAACACAGCATTTGTTTAGCAAAGAATTAAAAATAGCTCGTAATAATTCACACTATTTGTTGTTAATGCGAAATCCTGCTGGAGCCTTGCAGATAAGAACGCTTGCTTCCCATTTGTTTCCCTCACGTTCAAAATATTTCTTAGAGGCGTATTCGGATGCTACTAAAGACAATTTCGGATATCTTTTAGTAGATATACATCCTAGTACACCTGAATTGTTAAGACTTAGAACACATATATATCGTGATGATGAGAGTAAAACAATAGTTTATATTCCAAAATGAGGAAAAAATTTTATACAAGCACTCTAATACAGCGAAATTCAAATTTTTTGCGTTCGATTTTTGATTGTTCGAAGTCGAATAAAGTATTAAAGAATTTACTAGATAAGGCTTCAGATGAACAATTGTTATGTTTTGTGGAAATTTGTTTTAATTTATTAAAAGGACGCTTACCTTTTCATAAAAATAGAATTACAACTTTGCAAAAACATGCAAATTTGTTGCGTAAAATAAGTAGATCCAGAAGTGCCCCATCTACGAGAATTTTATTGCAAAAAGGAAATGGAATCCCTCCGGTTGCTGGGCTTCTTGCTAGCCTTATTATCCCAATAATTACTGATAAAATTTTAAAATAATATAAATAAAAAATTATTGATGAAATAATACAGTTATGAAGAATGCAAATAGAATGTTTCTAATCCCCGAAGACATTTATAAAAATATAATTGGGGGTTTCGATGAAAATCAAGAATTACTTTCAAGCGGAGATGGGACTGCTATAGGTTTGATAAAGGAACGTTTGCAAAATACTAGTGCCAATAAAGAAATATTAGATCCTACAACAAGGGCAATTCGTTATGAACAAGATTTTAAAAGGTATAATAAACTTTTAAAAGAGAAGGAGGAAAAACCTATTGATGTTAAATTGAAAAATTTTGAAGAAATAGCGGATGTGGTTTCAAAAAATGTTGACCACAAACCTCAATTAGCAGCAATTGCTGATCCTATTAAAAAACCACCCCGTAAAGTTATAATAAAAAAGAAACTACATAAAAAATCATTAGGTAAAGTTGGTATAAGGAGACAATATCCTGTTCAAGATATTAAAGTTGAAGCTGATGAAAGTGAGGTAAAAGATAAAAGTGATGAAGAGGAAGATGAATTTTTATCGGCAGATACCGATAATGAGCCTAGTCCAAAAGAACAAGCATTGAAATATATAAGACAACATGCCGGTGAATTAGGTGTTTTGCCAAATGGAAAATTAGCGAGAAAAATAGGCAGCAAAGATTCATTCATTACAAGTAATATAGAAGATCTTATAAATCATATACTTAAAAATAAGAATAAGCGTAAAAGACCAATTCCAACTGGTTACGACGAATTTCTTCGTAGAATAAATAAACATACAGTTTTACAAAATTTGCTTTTTCCGTCGAAAACTACTAATAAACAAGAAGGTGAAGGTGGTTGTTTCAAACAAGTATTTTCTTATAAACCGTCCTTATGGCAGTAGCGTTAACTACTAAAAAGATAAAAATACTTGATAAATTATATAAAAATGTTAATTCCTCAACATGTTTTACCTCTCTTGAACCGCTTTTGCTATCAGCTAGGAAACTTGATAAAAATATTTCACGACAAGATGTCAAGGACTATCTATCAAGTCAAAGTGTCAATACTCTTCATAGAAGAGTTGTTAGAAAATATAAAAGAATGCCAACTTTAGCTCCCGGACTTCATACAGAATGGCAAGCAGATTTGAGTGTTTTTAATCGTATATGTAAACAAAATCAAGGATACAAATATTTATTAGTGTGTATAGATACACTCAGTCGTCAAATATTTGTCGAACCTGTAAAGAGTAAACATAGTGATAATATGATAGATGCATTTAAAAAATTATTTTCTCGTACTAAAGTCATTCCATGGAAATTATTAACTGATCAAGGACTTGAATTTACTGCTAAACAAGTACAAAAATACTTCAAGTCCTTGGATATGGAACATTTCTCTATGCTTACTTCACCTCTGTGGCATGCGGGGATGGCAGAAAGAGCGAACAGGAGCATTAAGGAAAGATTATATAGGTACTTCACAGAAAATAAAACTTTAAAATGGGTGGATGTTATCCAAAAAATTGTTAGCTCAATAAATAACTCATTTAACTCCAGTATAGGTATGCGCCCAACTGATGTCAATTTTAAAAATGCAGAAAAATTAAGGCAATTACTAAAGAATAGAGCAATTGAAACACATGCCCCTTCTCAATGGAAAAGAAAGAAGTTTTCAGTAGGAGATAGAGTACGAATAGAAAAATATAAGCACATATTTCAAAAAGGCTATTTGCCAAATTTCACAAATGAAATTTTTGTTATTGATAAAGTCCGCTTAGTTCCCTATCAGCCTCCTACATACAAAATTAAAGACTCTAATGGAGAACAAATTAAAGGCTGGTTTTATTCCAATGATCTAATTTTAGTAAAAGAGAATTTTAAAAAGGATGAAAATTTATATGACATTAATAAAGTTTTGAAAAAAAGAAAGCGTGATGGGGAAGATTATGTTTTTGTAAGTTGGAAAGGTTATGGTCCGGAACATAACAGTTGGATACCCGCTAATTCTATAACTTGGAGATAATAATTATACATAAATAAGTTTTTTTTTAATTTGTAAAAAATGACTTCATTTTATATTATTATTCCTTCTAACACTAACATCGAAGGAAATAGAACAAATTCCTTTCGAGTTAGATTACCTCATAAGTTGCAATTTAATTCTGAGTGGCATGTCGGCCTAGCCGTTATGGTTTATCCCCACTCCTGGCCGTCGTTAGGTACTAATAGCGAACAAACTGTAACTGTTTATTGGAAAAGTGGAGATGTAGTTCAATTTTCGGTTCCTTCCAATACCTTAACTAATCCCCAACATTTAAAAGATAATTTGGATAGATCCTTAAACAAAGGAAGTGAAGCACTTGTTGAAAAATTTCGTAGCTTTCATATTGAATATACAAACAAATTAAAAGAACTTCGCACCCAGGCTAAAGATAAGTATAAACGATTAAAAGAGCTCTCTCAGAAAAGGACCGAACCAGTATCTAACGTGACTTCAGAAGAACACGTAATTATTAGTGAAGATACTGAAGTTCCTAGTTTAAAAAGTGAAGATGAAATTTTTACTGATTTGGTGAATATCGAAAATTTAAAAATGACTTCTGATTTCAAACAAATTATTTCGGTAACTAACGAAGTTGGATTCGACCCTTGGATAAGAGTATTTCGTAAACCTAGATTAGCATGCAATTTTGAATTCCACAGTTATAAAAATAGATTTTCCTTGCATATCGATAGTGAATATGTAGAAAAAATTGAATTAACTGAGCAGCTTGCATATATCTTAGGGTTTGATCGGCAAATTTTAACTGAAACTTGTATTGCAAATTTTATGCCTGATATGCGAGGAGGTGTGTCCTGCTTCCATGTTTATGCACCTGGATTAATTGAACCAATGGTTATAGGCGATGTGACAGCACCAGTACTTAGAATTGTAACAATTAGAGGTAAACAAGATGAAATAATTGAAGAACAATTTTTATGTGTTCAATACCATAAACTACTTGTAAAAGAAATTTCTGAAATTTTTATTGAAATTAGAAATTCTGGTGGGACATTGATGCCGTTCCAATATGGAACATGTACATTAACTTTACATTTTAAAAAAGCTACATACTTTTAACAATGAATAACCTTCAAATTGATAAAATATTAAAAAGAAATATTGTTACAAAAAGATTTTATGTAGGATGTTTTGCTTCAGACTGTATTCCTTATAGGAGTAACTTTTTTCCGTTCTGTGTCGTAGTTAACACAGATCCTAGCAATTTATCTGGAACCCATTGGATAGCATTATTTTGCAATTCAACTAATAGTATTGAATACTATGACTCGTTAGGTATCTGGCCACCGATAAGTTATCATATTAGAACCTATTTAGATAAGTTTAACAATGTTCAATTTAATTCTGTTATGGTACAACAACCATTTTCTAGTACATGCGGGAATCATGTTATCTTTTTTCTTTATATGCGCTGCTTAGGTTTTTCAATGAATAAAATCATTTCATTACTAAAAGGAATTAATGCTGATAAATTTGTATCTGAGTTTATTACTACTCAGATATTTAATATAAATAGTGGCTTTAATAATATACTTTTAACATAAAAATGCACATTGATTTTGATCCTGCAAATATAAACTGGTCAACATTAACTGAAAACCCCAATCAATGGGGCGGCTATAATGTTTTTCGTGGCGTTCCTTACCAAAGAGGTAATGGATTGGGGTCAGTGTTTAGAAGTTTTCTTCGTTATTTAATCCCGATTGGTAAAGAAATTGGTAGCGCTATTGGAAGACAGGGTCTAGAATCCGGTAATCGAGTTTTAAGCAATGTCTTAGAAGGAAAAAATCTTAAAGAATCTCTTGTAACTGAAGGTAAATCAGGCTTGAAAAAATTACTGCAAAAAGCAGCTGAAAATGTTGATAAACAAAGTGGAAAAGGTTTTGATTTTAAACGATACAAAAATATAGAAAAGTCTCCTGCCATTGGACAAATGAATGACGCAATACCGGATCTTAAACCAAAAACTATAAATAAACATCCATATTCTCGAATCGGTCCTCCAAATTTTATTCCCAATTTCAAAAAAAAATATTCTAAAAAATCTACCAAAAAATCCCGTCCCCAAAAACGATTACGAGTAGATACGTTAGGAACATACTAAAATGAGCTGCCCAAAACAAATTAATGAAAACAGTCCGTTGGCACTGAATAGTGCATTAAGTATTTTTTCTGTACCTCCTACAAACGTTTCTGTTGTCCGGTCCTTTTTTAGAGAAATTCTACCTCTTAGTACAATAACACAAGATTCCCCATATTTGTTTCGATTGTTCAGTGATAATCTTTGGACTGACTTGTCCCGAACATATCTTTACCTCGAGCTATCAATTGAAAAGTTGGGAGCTACTGGTAAATGGGTAGATATTGAAGCAACCGATAATAGCATTGGATCGATTCAAGGTATTGGTCAAACATTTGTTCAACAGTTGAAGGTGACTGTTGGTAATACAGAGGTTTACGATAGTGGTACTCTTTATCCTTACAAAGCATATATTACTAATGAGTTGTCATTTCCCGACAACGTTAAATCGCATTTTCTTGCGTCTATTGGATATTATAGAACCGAAAAACATGATGATCCTACAGATGACGGTTTCAAAAATCGTTGCTCTATTTTTGCAAACGGTAAACGCTCACAATTCCTTTCACGCCTAGATTTTGATTTGGGAAATCAAGAATTATTTCTCCTTAATAATTTAGATATTCACTTTAGCATTTACAAAAGTAAGGATGCGTTTATATTACAAAATATCAAAGAAGGCGATAATAATCAATATAGACTTTATGTTCACGACGTTAAATTATTTTCGAAAATGGTTGAAGTGCAACCATCACTTAATATGAACATTTATAAGACACTTGAATCTAAACCTGCTACTTATGCTGTTCGCCGAACTGAAATGAAATCTACTTATCTTACTTCAGGGCGAACTGAAATTGAGTATAATGCCTTCAGCTCGGCTATACCGCGGCGCATTACAGTCGCCTTAGTTTCAAATAAGGCCTTTAATGGTGATATTGCGCTTTCCCCATTCAATTTCAAACCATTCGATATTAGGGACATCTCTGTTCATACTGGGGGGCATATTTATCCTATGGTCGCTTACAAGCTAAAGTTTGCTCAAGACTTGTTTGTTAGAGCTTTTGTGGACATGTATGAAGCTCTTGGAATGGCTAATTCAGATCGTTCCATTGATATTTCAATGTCCCGATTTAAAGATGGATGGACCTTTTTTGTGATACCTTTGACATCGACACTTGATGACTCTTGTGGTTTTGAGCTTCTCAAAAGTGGAACTACTAGTGTTCGTTTAGAATTTAATACTCCCATTCCTGCTGGAGGTGTTGAAATGATTATTTTAGGAGAATTTGATCAAATGATTATGATTGATTACAATCGGCACATAGTTACGGATTCCAATCTAGGTTGAAATAATTGTATAAATAATGATAATTTAAAATGTATTACTTTTTTGACATGCAAAATATTTCCACTACTACACAGAATATTACATTCGAATTTTTAAAAATTGCTAGCACAACTTTGCAAGATAATGCTTTGGATCCCACTGTAGCTTATGGGATACCATTATTGCTATTGCTACATTCCATTATTCTCCCTATGATTTTAATATGTTGGATCTTACTCCTTCGAGTTCTGCGTAAATTAGGATTCATAACTTCTGCCGAAGAATCCAACATTGCAAAAAATATTAGCGAGATACCATTAGAGAGCTTGTGTCGAACTAAAACACACTTTTCATTACCAATTGAGCGGGTTGCCTAGCGCATTAAACTAGCACTGAATTGGCTCTAGTAAAAGGCTATGAAAATAATTGTTACCAGTTGAGTGCGGGTAGTTCGAGTGCCAAAAGAACTGGACATAAAATTATCGATTGATTGCCCGCCGGCCCGACTCGACACGGCCCCCGCTTCAGGCTACAGCCACCCGCGTGTCAAGAATTTCCTCAGGCCATATTTGATACCTTTTGGATTCTGATGCAATACTTTTGATCACCCAGCATCGACTTCGGAATCGCCTTCAGAATCGCCTCAGAATCCTTTCAGAATCGCTTCAGTTTCCCTTCAGAATCGCTGCAGAATCGCTTCAGAACCACTTCAGAATCGCCCTCAGAATCGCTTCGGCATCGCCCTCAGAATCGCTTCAGAATCGCCCTCAGAATCGCTTCAGAATCGCCCTCAGAATCGCTTCAGAATCGCCCTCACCTTACTTATCCCCCGCACTACTCCATTCAACCCCCACAACCTCCTATAGGAGTGGGTTAACAAAGTATTGATCGATTAGAACAAGAGAGCCTGAAGAGACCGGTTATATGGGAAGAGAGTAAATTTTTTCTCTGACTTCTCTAACCAAATAATCGGTCTCTTCAGAGCCCTCTTGTTCTAATCGATCAATACTTTAATAATGGTAATATAGTAGTGACTTTATTAATCGTAGATTTTGTAATTTTATTAAGCGGGAAAATAAATAAAATAGGACAAATTTTGAAATTTTTGTTGACCAAAATATTACAAAGTACATATGCCTAAATTCAAAAGAATCTGATCTTTGAATGTAATTGTACTTTTATGTACAATTTTATGTACGAATTTTTACCTTGTCACGTGACAAATTCACTTAATGTTTGTGTTATTCTAAAACGACTATTATAAAAGCATATACCTAGCTATTTAATTCATAAATTATTGCAAGAGGCAGTGGATTATGTAACATATCATTCCGGGGAACATTAAAAAAATTAGCTAAAGGGGAAACAATTAGACCATTTCATCTTAATTATATTTAAAGTAATTGAACTATTTAAAAATTATTTTTATTAAATGTCTAACATAGGGTTAAGGTTCTTAGAACAGACAATCCTCCTTCATTATTTTAAATATTTTCATTTTAATTTAAATCGAATGCTTATAAATATGTATTATGTAGGAATTCCGATACTTTCAATGTTAAAGAACATTGAGGAATTGCCAAATACTTTCTCTGCTCTATTAAAAAAATGTCATAACGGACATGTTAAAAGTGCATTGCATCATATGTTAAGTAGCTATTTGGTACCTAACATAGGTAAAGGAAAGGGCGGAGATTTAGTTATACTCGTAATTTTCACTCTCCATTTACCAAACTCCTCCTTTCAATGCTCCGTTTATAAGCAAGTCAGGTCTGCTAATGAATTCATATACATACATACATCTTAAATTTATTACCAC
Organism: Meloidogyne enterolobii; assembly: GCA_963681835.1. Lineage (NCBI taxonomy): Eukaryota > Metazoa > Nematoda > Chromadorea > Rhabditida > Meloidogynidae > Meloidogyne > Meloidogyne enterolobii. The sequence continues at coordinate 3,629,882 of CAVMJV010000006.1, forward strand.
TTCAAGTCGTTTTTCTAATTGTATGCCGTTGAGCAAGTATGTTCTTTTAGTTTCTTAGATTGTTTTGTCTCAATTTAGCTCTTGTCTACAAAATATTAATCACATAAATTATGTTTTGATTTTTGGATAAAACTTCAAGAGTAAATTCTGAAATGACCGCCCTATAAGTCTAGCCTGATCATGATAACCGGATCAAATTTAATAACTAGAACAGATACATATCAAATGTAAAAAATTTTTAGGAGATGGTTTTTTACCTAAAAAGGCCTTTTACATAATTTTTTTAAAATTCATTTCTGGTGTGTGTCGGTTCTCATGTACGGGTCCGCAAAAGTCGGCTGACGAAAGTTGCTACCCTTTTATTTGAAAAATGATTAAAAAATATTAAAAAGTCTCACTAAGATTTTTCTAAAGAAAAAACAACAAAAGAGTATCTTTAATTTTATCAATTTCAGATGGTTAAATTTAATTTTGTCATTTTCATATATTTAATTATATTTTTGAAAATTCAATGCTACGGGAAACTCATTCATGTTGAAGTGAAAATTATAGACGATTGGGAAGATAAAAGAGAATTTATTTATTTAAAAAATGTTGAAATAAAGGATCGTTTTGTGTTGAAAGTAATTGAAAAGAAAAATAACCGGTTTGATGCCTTCAATAAAAATATTGAAGAATATTTGCGTTCAATTGGCCTAAATCTGGATGAAAATATTTTTAAGGTTGAAATAAGTGATGAATCAAAATATATTCCTTCTGATCAATTAAGAAAGAAAATTTTGATTGAAATTACTAATAATGAAATAATTAAAAATTTTTTGCCTGGGTTCGAAAAACTGGTATATTTGATAATTGATTTTCATTCCATAGTGTCATAACTAGCTAACAAAGAAAAAATAAAAGCAAAAATGCAAATCGACCGCTATCACTACCAAATTTTTGTTAAATTTAAGGTACTCCGATATATTAATTTTATTGAAAATAATAATTTTTATGAAACTTCAATATTGTACAAATGTGGAGACAATAATAATTTTAGCTTAATTGAAGAAAGAATAGAATCATATAAAAATAAACTTTTGTCAAGTTATTGGACGGAAATTAATTTAATTGGATATAAAATTGAATTGTTACAAAAACAAAAATTTGAATATCCGAAAAAATTAGAAAACAAAATTATTCATATTGGCACTAAAATAAGTAAATCTTTAACTTTGTCTATGATTTCATAAGACTAAAAAATAATTCCTTGATAATTATAGGTGGAATAATCGAAGTAAACAAACGAATGTGTTTCATTTGTAGAGTTACACACACAAAACAATGGTATAATTTACTAAAAGAACATTACTTGTGCGAACAATGTGCTGCATATAAACGCAGATATGGAAAGTTTAGATCAAAAGAATTATGGTTTATGACTAGAAAGGTCATTTTTAGTAAAATTTGGCTTTAACATAAATTCTTATCAGAACTCTTTAATGAGACTTTTACTCAATTCTGAACTTACTGAATGTTGTTTTGTCCAAACGTAGAGTACCGATGGATTCTTAAGTGAAATGCTTTTTATTTGACATAACTTACTATGCTTAATTTACCAACGATAAATAACTTACCCTTAATTAATTTAAAACCATTCGTAAATGGTTTACGCTCCTATAAAACACATTTTGCCTAATTGACATTTGACGCACTTTTAAAAATTTTATTTGCGTAAATCTATGATTAAATAATACATAAATCTCCTGATGTAAGAAAACATTTATAAGTTTCAATATTTTTCTATAAATATTTAGATAACCCGAAATTGTTCTATTTGCGATGTTACTCATACATCACATTGGTACCGTTATTCAAAACAAGGACACTATGTGCTGCTTGTTACCAGAAACAGCATAAAATAAAGAAATCAATTAAAAATACGAAAACAGATAGTTGATTTTGCTTTAAAATTTAGTTTATTTTGATATTATAGATCGAAGTTGAAGCGGCTCAATTTGGGAAAGTCAGACTACACCCGACAATGAATGGATAAAAATGATTATAAAACAATATAAGCATTGTTATCAAATTTTAATTATATATTTTTTAATTTCGACTTTTTTGCTTTTTTAAAAAATTCCCCTCTTTTTATGAACTTCCGTAAATATAACAATGTCGATCTTCCTTAAATAAATTTTATTAAAACATTATTATTTGGAATGATTTTTCCGTATTCAAAATTGAGGTGTAATGGAAAAATTGGAGCTAATCGGAAGATTTAATATTTTTGAATAACTACCCTTAGCAATAATATTATATGTAAGAGAGCTTTTATTATATATAAAAGAGTTTTTTACTTACGCGTTCTATCTCTAGATAATTAATTTTTCATCATTTTTATATCAAAAATTTCATCTTTGAAATTCATGCTTTAGTTGCATTTTTTGAGTTTTGCGAAGATTTTAAAGAGAAAAAACAATATTAAAAAACTTTTAAAAAAACAAATGAACTGATCATGAACAAATTATTTATTTAACTCATTTCTGTACATTTTAGATCGAAGCTAAACAAGCAGAAAATCCGGTAATTAAAATTATTTTTCCATTGCCTTAATTTTATCACAAACATTTTTTTAATTTTAAATTGACAATTATAAAAATATTATCCAGGTTGGAAGTTTTGAGTAAAAACGGATTATCCGCGGATACCCGATGAGGGATGTGCCTCAAAAGTTAGAAGGACCTCACGTGGACCTCACGGATAAATCCGGACATGTATAGCAAAAACTGTGTTCATGAGCAAACCTGGAATTAATGCATATCTCTCGTAAACAACTTTTTCAAAATAAATTTTTTTGCTTTTCTACTTCTATTTTCTTTCATCTTGCCTATGATTCAATGTCAAAAATTTAAATCATATGAAAATAAATCATAAGATTTTAATTAATCAATGTCTCTCCCTCCTTGTCTATAAGCCCTCCCTGTCCTCCCTGTCTATTCCCTCCCTCCCTGTCTATTAAAAATCTTTAACAAAATTTTCCCTCCTCGCTGCTTGTATATTAATTCGCCTGAAAGCCCTATCCTCTTTTTCACCCTACTCATAGCTATCAGTCTCCATATTCAATAGCCTTTAAATTTTTTTTTCAATTTTTAAAAGAAAAAATGAATAAATATTTTCAATATTGTTGAGGATCCTAAAAAATTTTTATAAATTTTCAGTGTTTTACAAGTTAGGTCATTTCTAAATTGAAAAATAGTATGCAAAACGTATAATCCGCAAAGATTCCAATTGTAGATAGTAGTGATGCTTGGAAGAAGAAAAACCTGGAAAGTCATTTCCGTAAATGACCTCGTGAGTCAGTATCGGGAGTCGGGAATTTTTAATAATTTTATACAACTGTAAAAAAATTTTCTAATCATCAAAAATAAATATTGATTGAAATTTACTGCCCGTTTCTACTAACAAAGTTTTCACAGTAAAAATGTTCTGCTCTTCTACCCTTATCTCTTCAATCTTGTCTGTCATTAGCTGTTAAATTTCATAAGACTAGTTAATCAATGTCAGCTGTAAATTTTTTTACTCGTAACTCTATTTTGTCTGTTATTATCTGTTAAAAATCATAAAACTAGTTAATCAATGTTAGCTGGAATTTTTTTATCTTAACTCTCTCCCCTCTTCATGCCTATTCACTCCCCAAACTTCATTCTCTCTTCGTTTTCTTCCCTCTATCTCTTCTATAGCCCTTCAATAGCTATTATTCACGAATAAATGACATCCTCATGCCTCCTGTATATTAAAAATCTTTAAAAAATTTCCCTCCTTGCTGCCTGTCTATTAATTCCCTTGCTAGCCCTATCCCCTTTATTCAGCCTGAATAGCTATTGCCTTTAAAAATTTTTGGCTTTAAAAAATTTAATTGCCTTTAAACATTTTTTTAATTTTGAAATAAAAAAAAGATCTCCTATTATGGTTAAGATGCTTGGAAATTTTTATAAGTTTTAGGGTTTCTAACGCAGGGACAAGGATTTAATTGTCCAAGACTAGGAGAAGCTTTTCCAACTACTGGGAAACAACACCTTTGATTTGAACAACATTTGGATTGAACAACGACTTAGAACCTGATAGAAAAATTTAGAAAAAATATGAATTTAAGACATTTACCTATATTCTAGGTATATTATTAGTCTTCGATATTTCGTTAAATTGTTGAAAGCACAGCAAGAACATTTAGAGAATATATAGATTTGTCTCCAATCATTTAATATCATATTATTCCTAATTCCTAGATATCCTTCTTAAGCACCTAAATTTCTATTAACATATTCTTCATAATAGACCTCAAATAATAATTATTCCATCATATCCCTTAATATTTCTCTTAGTCACTCGATATTAAATTTGGTTCTTAACGAGATATATTTAAGCTGTACATAATGATGCTGAATGAAATGCCGTATACCCATATAAATGGTGGTGTTACTCAACTGACCCCAATCTCTATTGTCAACATTATTAACACCTAACAAGATTACAAGACTAATTGACGATTTTTATTTGTATTTTTTCTTGCAATTCAATTTTAAATAAAAAACTAAATCTATTTATAAAAATTTAATTTTTCAAGAAAGCTAAAAATCCGAATAAAGATAAAGGTTTTAAATAAAAATATCAATAAATACACCTACGATTCTCACGAGATAAAGCTTAAATTTACGATTGATTAGAAGTGATTAAGAGGCATTTGGCAGATAAGGTCATGGAGAAGCATTCCCTTCTGCTTCTGGATAATCAATTAAAGGATAAATATTAGTATAATTTTAAAGGATATATTCATGATTGTTAGGAATTGAAATGTAATTTTATGTTTATGTTTTTTACTTCTTTAAAATTTTCTGTGTTTATAAATTATTTCTTTTATCAGATTCATTTCCATTTTGATTTATATTTGACTTCTTTTTTACATATCTTTCCCGATCGTAACATGATTTACATATATATTGTCCCGGTTCTGAATGATTCAACCATATTTTTGATTGTTTAATTCCGCAATTATAACAATGACGATCCGCCTTAAATGAATTTTGTTAGCACATCAATATTTAGAATAAAATTTCGATTTATAATTGTGGAAAGGAAAAGCGGATGGGTCAGAAACGGAATTATCAGCACATCAGAAATCATTTGGGATATCGTATCGGAGATTTCCAAGGCCCAGACTTAATTAATCGGCTACCGGAAAATTATTGAACTTCCTGAACTTCCTTCAGATCTTGGGTACCATTTTTAATCCGCATGTGTAATAATTTTAATAATTTCATATAATTAAATATGCTCCAAACTTTTAAAACTACTCATGTACGTTTATAAAATCATTGTTAATTAGAATATTAATAAAGTTAAACCATTTTAGTATGACTTCCCTCAGGTTTCATTTTGCCATTATATATTATATATTTGTGACATTTATTGCACAAATAATGTTCTTTTAGGTATCTATGCCATTTTTTGGTAATTGTAAATCTACAATTGAAACAGTTACGTTTATTTCCTTCAATTATTCCTCCTATAATAATAATATAAAAATGTATTTTATAGAAATATAATCAAATAAAAAATTTAAAAAGTATTTACGTATTTCACTGCCGATATAAATAATTCTACTTTTTAATTCTTCCTTCGGATATTCAACTTTTTGTTTTTCTAACAATTCAATTATATATCCAATTAAATTAATTTCCGTCCAATAACTTGCCAAAAGTTTGTCTTTGTAATTTTCTATATTGTCTTCAACCGAGCTGAAATTATTTCCACTCTTGAACAATAACGAAGTTTCATAACAATTAATAGTTTCAATAAAATTATTATTTCGAAGTACCTTAAATTTAACACAATTTAGAATACATATTAGAATAGAATTTAATTTTTATTGATGGTACTTTTTTGTTTGCTACCTAGTTTTTGTAACACTATGGAATGAAAATCCAATTAATAAAAATATACCATTTTTTCAAACCCAGGCAGAAAATTTTGAATTAATTCATTATTAGTAATTTCAATCAAAATTTTCTTTTTTAATTGATCAGATGGAATATATTTTGATTTATCAATTATTTCAACTTCAAACATATTTTTATCTAGATTTAAGTCAATTGAACGCAAATATCCTTCTATATTTTTATTAAAGCCGTCATGTTTATTATTTGTCTTTTCAATCACTTTCAACACAAAACGATTCTTTATTTCAACATTTTTTAAATAGATAAATTCTCTTTTATCTTTCCAATCATCACTAATTTTCACTTCCACACTAATAATTCTCCCTGAACACCGAATTTTCAAAAGAATAAATAAACATATGAAAATTATATAATTAAATATAATCATCTGAAATTTGAAAATTAAAGCTGCTTTTTTTGTTGCGGACCCATATATGAGGACCGAACTAACGATCCGCCAGTTAAGGACCCGAATGAATATTAAAAAATTATGTAAAAGACCTCTTTATTTAAAAGACCATATCCTACAAATTTTTTACATCTGATTTGGTTATGAAAAAATCAGGACCTAACGAAAAGGCCGGGAGTCACAAAAGTCGGGAGATCAAGATAAGTATAGACTTATAAAGCGGTCATTTCTGGATTTACTCTTGAAGAAAATTTAAAATAGAAGTTTTGTCCAACGTTATACGTATTATATGAGGCTTAAACATAAATATTTCTTATTTTTTAAAGTTTAATTAAATGCTAAGTTTACTTACTGATTGACTTTATTAATCGTAGATTTTGTAATTTTATTAAGCGGGAAAATAAATAAAATAGGACAAATTTTGAAATTTTTGTTGACCAAAAAATTAAAAAGTACATATGATTAAATTCAAAAGAATCTGATCTTTGAATGTAATTGCACATTTATGTCAAATTTATGTACGAATTTTTACCTTGTCACGTGACAAATTCACTTAATGTTTGTGTTATTCTAAAACGACTATTATAAAAGCATATACCTAGCTATTTAATTCATAAATTATTGCAAGAGGCAGTGGATTATGTAACATATCATTCCGGGGAACATTAAAAAAATTAGCTAAAGGGGAAACAATTAGACCATTTCATCTTAATTATATTTAAAGTAATTGAACTATTTAAAAATTATTTTTATTAAATGTCTAACATAGGGTTAAGGTTCTTAGAACAGACAATCCTCCTTCATTATTTTAAATATTTTCATTTTAATTTAAATCGAATGCTTATAAATATGTATTATGTAGGAATTCCGATACTTTCAATGTTAAAGAACATTGAGGAATTGCCAAATACTTTCTCTGCTCTATTAAAAAAATGTCATAACGGACATGTTAAAAGTGCATTGCATCATATGTGAAGTAGCTATTTGGTACCTAACATAGGTAAAGGAAAGGGCGGAGATTTAGGTATACTCGTAATTTTCACTCTCCATTTACCAAACTCCTCCTTTCAATGCTCCGTTTATAAGCAAGTCAGGTCTGCTAATGAATTCATATACATACATACATCTTAAATTTATTACCACTTCAAGTCGTTTTTCTAATTGTATGCCGTTGAGCAAGTATGTTCTTTTAGTTTCTTAGATTGTTTTGTCTCAATTTAGCTCTTGTCTACAAAATATTAATCACATAAATTATGTTTTGATTTTTGGATAAAACTTCAAGAGTAAATTCTGAAATGACCGCCCTATAAGTCTAGCCTGATCATGATAACCGGATCAAATTTAATAACTAGAACAGATACATATCAAATGTAAAAAATTTTTAGGAGATGGTTTTTTACCTAAAATGGCCTTTTACATAATTTTTTTAAAATTCATTTCTGGTGTGTGTCGGTTCTCATGTACGGGTCCGCAAAAGTCGGCTGACGAAAGTTGCTACCCTTTTATTTGAAAAATGATTAAAAAATATTAAAAAGTCTCACTAAGATTTTTCTAAAGAAAAAACAACAAAAGAGTATCTTTAATTTTATCAATTTCAGATGGTTAAATTTAATTTTGTCATTTTCATATATTTAATTATATTTTTGAAAATTCAATGCTACGGGAAACTCATTCATGTTGAAGTGAAAATTATAGACGATTGGGAAGATAAAAGAGAATTTATTTATTTAAAAAATGTTGAAATAAAGGATCGTTTTGTGTTGAAAGTAATTGAAAAGAAAAATAACCGGTTTGATGCCTTCAATAAAAATATTGAAGAATATTTGCGTTCAATTGGCCTAAATCTGGATGAAAATATTTTTAAGGTTGAAATAAGTGATGAATCAAAATATATTCCTTCTGATCAATTAAGAAAGAAAATTTTGATTGAAATTACTAATAATGAAATAATTAAAAATTTTTTGCCTGGGTTCGAAAAACTGGTATATTTGATAATTGATTTTCATTCCATAGTGTCATAACTAGCTAACAAAGAAAAAATAAAAGCAAAAATGCAAATCGACCGCTATCACTACCAAATTTTTGTTAAATTTAAGGTACTCCGATATATTAATTTTATTGAAAATAATAATTTTTATGAAACTTCAATATTGTACAAATGTGGAGACAATAATAATTTTAGCTTAATTGAAGAAAGAATAGAATCATATAAAAATAAACTTTTGTCAAGTTATTGGACGGAAATTAATTTAATTGGATATAAAATTGAATTGTTACAAAAACAAAAATTTGAATATCCGAAAAAATTAGAAAACAAAATTATTCATATTGGCACTAAAATAAGTAAATCTTTAACTTTGTCTATGATTTCATAAGACTAAAAAATAATTCCTTGATAATTATAGGTGGAATAATCGAAGTAAACAAACGAATGTGTTTCATTTGTAGAGTTACACACACAAAACAATGGTATAATTTACTAAAAGAACATTACTTGTGCGAACAATGTGCTGCATATAAACGCAGATATGGAAAGTTTAGATCAAAAGAATTATGGTTTATGACTAGAAAGGTCATTTTTAGTAAAATTTGGCTTTAACATAAATTCTTATCAGAACTCTTTAATGAGACTTTTACTCAATTCTGAACTTACTGAATGTTGTTTTGTCCAAACGTAGAGTACCGATGGATTCTTAAGTGAAATGCTTTTTATTTGACATAACTTACTATGCTTAATTTACCAACGATAAATAACTTACCCTTAATTAATTTAAAACCATTCGTAAATGGTTTACGCTCCTATAAAACACATTTTGCCTAATTGACATTTGACGCACTTTTAAAAATTTTATTTGCGTAAATCTATGATTAAATAATACATAAATCTCCTGATGTAAGAAAACATTTATAAGTTTCAATATTTTTCTATAAATATTTAGATAACCCGAAATTGTTCTATTTGCGATGTTACTCATACATCACATTGGTACCGTTATTCAAAACAAGGACACTATTTATGTGCTGCTTGTTACCAGAAACAGCATAAAATAAAGAAATCAATTAAAAATACGAAAACAGATAGTTGATTTTGCTTTAAAATTTAGTTTATTTTGATATTATAGATCGAAGTTGAAGCGGCTCAATTTGGGAAAGTCAGACTACACCCGACAATGAATGGATAAAAATGATTATAAAACAATATAAGCATTGTTATCAAATTTTAATTATATATTTTTTAATTTCGACTTTTTTGCTTTTTTAAAAAATTCCCCTCTTTTTATGAACTTCCGTAAATATAACAATGTCGATCTTCCTTAAATAAATTTTATTAAAACATTATTATTTGGAATGATTTTTCCGTATTCAAAATTGAGGTGTAATGGAAAAATTGGAGCTAATCGGAAGATTTAATATTTTTGAATAACTACCCTTAGCAATAATATTATATGTAAGAGAGCTTTTATTATATATAAAAGAGTTTTTTACTTACGCGTTCTATCTCTAGATAATTAATTTTTCATCATTTTTATATCAAAAATTTCATCTTTGAAATTCATGCTTTAGTTGCATTTTTTGAGTTTTGCGAAGATTTTAAAGAGAAAAAACAATATTAAAAAACTTTTAAAAAAACAAATGAACTGATCATGAACAAATAATTTATTTAACTCATTTCTGTACATTTTAGATCGAAGCTAAACAAGCAGAAAATCCGGTAATTAAAATTATTTTTCCATTGCCTTAATTTTATCACAAACATTTTTTTAATTTTAAATTGACAATTATAAAAATATTATCCAGGTTGGAAGTTTTGAGTAAAAACGGATTATCCGCGGATACCCGATGAGGGATGTGCCTCAAAAGTTAGAAGGACCTCACGTGGACCTCACGGATAAATCCGGACATGTATAGCAAAAACTGTGTTCATGAGCAAACCTGGAATTAATGCATATCTCTCGTAAACAACTTTTTCAAAATAAATTTTTTTGCTTTTCTACTTCTATTTTCTTTCATCTTGCCTATGATTCAATGTCAAAAATTTAAATCATATGAAAATAAATCATAAGATTTTAATTAATCAATGTCTCTCCCTCCTTGTCTATAAGCCCTCCCTGTCCTCCCTGTCTATTCCCTCCCTCCCTGTCTATTAAAAATCTTTAACAAAATTTTCCCTCCTCGCTGCTTGTATATTAATTCGCCTGAAAGCCCTATCCTCTTTTTCACCCTACTCATAGCTATCAGTCTCCATATTCAATAGCCTTTAAATTTTTTTTTCAATTTTTAAAAGAAAAAATGAATAAATATTTTCAATATTGTTGAGGATCCTAAAAAATTTTTATAAATTTTCAGTGTTTTACAAGTTAGGTCATTTCTAAATTGAAAAATAGTATGCAAAACGTATAATCCGCAAAGATTCCAATTGTAGATAGTAGTGATGCTTGGAAGAAGAAAAACCTGGAAAGTCATTTCCGTAAATGACCTCGTGAGTCAGTATCGGGAGTCGGGAATTTTTAATAATTTTATACAACTGTAAAAAAATTTTCTAATCATCAAAAATAAATATTGATTGAAATTTACTGCCCGTTTCTACTAACAAAGTTTTCACAGTAAAAATGTTCTGCTCTTCTACCCTTATCTCTTCAATCTTGTCTGTCATTAGCTGTTAAATTTCATAAGACTAGTTAATCAATGTCAGCTGTAAATTTTTTTACTCGTAACTCTATTTTGTCTGTTATTATCTGTTAAAAATCATAAAACTAGTTAATCAATGTTAGCTGGAATTTTTTTATCTTAACTCTCTCCCCTCTTCATGCCTATTCACACCCAAACTTCATTCTCTCTTCGTTTTCTTCCCTCTATCTCTTCTATAGCCCTTCAATAGCTATTATTCACGAATAAATGACATCCTCATGCCTCCTGTATATTAAAAATCTTTAAAAAATTTCCCTCCTTGCTGCCTGTCTATTAATTCCCTTGCTAGCCCTATCCCCTTTATTCAGCCTGAATAGCTATTGCCTTTAAAAATTTTTGGCTTTAAAAAATTTAATTGCCTTTAAACATTTTTTTAATTTTGAAATAAAAAAAAGATCTCCTATTATGGTTAAGATGCTTGGAAATTTTTATAAGTTTTAGGGTTTCTAACGCAGGGACAAGGATTTAATTGTCCAAGACTAGGAGAAGCTTTTCCAACTACTGGGAAACAACACCTTTGATTTGAACAACATTTGGATTGAACAACGACTTAGAACCTGATAGAAAAATTTAGAAAAAATATGAATTTAAGACATTTACCTATATTCTAGGTATATTATTAGTCTTCGATATTTCGTTAAATTGTTGAAAGCACAGCAAGAACATTTAGAGAATATATAGATTTGTCTCCAATCATTTAATATCATATTATTCCTAATTCCTAGATATCCTTCTTAAGCACCTAAATTTCTATTAACATATTCTTCATAATAGACCTCAAATAATAATTATTCCATCATATCCCTTAATATTTCTCTTAGTCACTCGATATTAAATTTGGTTCTTAACGAGATATATTTAAGCTGTACATAATGATGCTGAATGAAATGCCGTATACCCATATAAATGGTGGTGTTACTCAACTGACCCCAATCTCTATTGTCAACATTATTAACACCTAACAAGATTACAAGACTAATTGACGATTTTTATTTGTATTTTTTCTTGCAATTCAATTTTAAATAAAAAACTAAATCTATTTATAAAAATTTAATTTTTCAAGAAAGCTAAAAATCCGAATAAAGATAAAGGTTTTAAATAAAAATATCAATAAATACACCTACGATTCTCACGAGATAAAGCTTAAATTTACGATTGATTAGAAGTGATTAAGAGGCATTTGGCAGATAAGGTCATGGAGAAGCATTCCCTTCTGCTTCTGGATAATCAATTAAAGGATAAATATTAGTATAATTTTAAAGGATATATTCATGATTGTTAGGAATTGAAATGTAATTTTATGTTTATGTTTTTTACTTCTTTAAAATTTTCTGTGTTTATAAATTATTTCTTTTATCAGATTCATTTCCATTTTGATTTATATTTGACTTCTTTTTTACATATCTTTCCCGATCGTAACATGATTTACATATATATTGTCCCGGTTCTGAATGATTCAACCATATTTTTGATTGTTTAATTCCGCAATTATAACAATGACGATCCGCCTTAAATGAATTTTGTTAGCACATCAATATTTAGAATAAAATTTCGATTTATAATTGTGGAAAGGAAAAGCGGATGGGTCAGAAACGGAATTATCAGCACATCAGAAATCATTTGGGATATCGTATCGGAGATTTCCAAGGCCCAGACTTAATTAATCGGCTACCGGAAAATTATTGAACTTCCTGAACTTCCTTCAGATCTTGGGTACCATTTTTAATCCGCATGTGTAATAATTTTAATAATTTCATATAATTAAATATGCTCCAAACTTTTAAAACTACTCATGTACGTTTATAAAATCATTGTTAATTAGAATATTAATAAAGTTAAACCATTTTAGTATGACTTCCCTCAGGTTTCATTTTGCCATTATATATTATATATTTGTGACATTTATTGCACAAATAATGTTCTTTTAGGTATCTATGCCATTTTTTGGTAATTGTAAATCTACAATTGAAACAGTTACGTTTATTTCCTTCAATTATTCCTCCTATAATAATAATATAAAAATGTATTTTATAGAAATATAATCAAATAAAAAATTTAAAAAGTATTTACGTATTTCACTGCCGATATAAATAATTCTACTTTTTAATTCTTCCTTCGGATATTCAACTTTTTGTTTTTCTAACAATTCAATTATATATCCAATTAAATTAATTTCCGTCCAATAACTTGCCAAAAGTTTGTCTTTGTAATTTTCTATATTGTCTTCAACCGAGCTGAAATTATTTCCACTCTTGAACAATAACGAAGTTTCATAACAATTAATAGTTTCAATAAAATTATTATTTCGAAGTACCTTAAATTTAACACAATTTAGAATACATATTAGAATAGAATTTAATTTTTATTGATGGTACTTTTTTGTTTGCTACCTAGTTTTTGTAACACTATGGAATGAAAATCCAATTAATAAAAATATACCATTTTTTCAAACCCAGGCAGAAAATTTTGAATTAATTCATTATTAGTAATTTCAATCAAAATTTTCTTTTTTAATTGATCAGATGGAATATATTTTGATTTATCAATTATTTCAACTTCAAACATATTTTTATCTAGATTTAAGTCAATTGAACGCAAATATCCTTCTATATTTTTATTAAAGCCGTCATGTTTATTATTTGTCTTTTCAATCACTTTCAACACAAAACGATTCTTTATTTCAACATTTTTTAAATAGATAAATTCTCTTTTATCTTTCCAATCATCACTAATTTTCACTTCCACACTAATAATTCTCCCTGAACACCGAATTTTCAAAAGAATAAATAAACATATGAAAATTATATAATTAAATATAATCATCTGAAATTTGAAAATTAAAGCTGCTTTTTTTGTTGCGGACCCATATATGAGGACCGAACTAACGATCCGCCAGTTAAGGACCCGAATGAATATTAAAAAATTATGTAAAAGACCTCTTTATTTAAAAGACCATATCCTACAAATTTTTTACATCTGATTTGGTTATGAAAAAATCAGGACCTAACGAAAAGGCCGGGAGTCACAAAAGTCGGGAGATCAAGATAAGTATAGACTTATAAAGCGGTCATTTCTGGATTTACTCTTGAAGAAAATTTAAAATAGAAGTTTTGTCCAACGTTATACGTATTATATGAGGCTTAAACATAAATATTTCTTATTTTTTAAAGTTTAATTAAATGCTAAGTTTACTTACTGATTGACTTTATTAATCGTAGATTTTGTAATTTTATTAAGCGGGAAAATAAATAAAATAGGACAAATTTTGAAATTTTTGTTGACCAAAAAATTACAAAGTACATATGATTAAATTCAAAAGAATCTGATCTTTGAATGTAATTGCACATTTATGTACAAATTTATGTACGAATTTTTACCTTGTCACGTGACAAATTCACTTAATGTTTGTGTTATTCTAAAACGACTATTATAAAAGCATATACCTAGCTATTTAATTCATAAATTATTGCAAGAGGCAGTGGATTATGTAACATATCATTCCGGGGAACATTAAAAAAATTAGCTAAAGGGGAAACAATTAGACCATTTCATCTTAATTATATTTAAAGTAATTGAACTATTTAAAAATTATTTTTATTAAATGTCTAACATAGGGTTAAGGTTCTTAGAACAGACAATCCTCCTTCATTATTTTAAATATTTTCATTTTAATTTAAATCGAATGCTTATAAATATGTATTATGTAGGAATTCCGATACTTTCAATGTTAAAGAACATTGAGGAATTGCCAAATACTTTCTCTGCTCTATTAAAAAAATGTCATAACGGACATGTTAAAAGTGCATTGCATCATATGTGAAGTAGCTATTTGGTACCTAACATAGGTAAAGGAAAGGGCGGAGATTTAGGTATACTCGTAATTTTCACTCTCCATTTACCAAACTCCTCCTTTCAATGCTCCGTTTATAAGCAAGTCAGGTCTGCTAATGAATTCATATACATACATACATCTTAAATTTATTACCACTTCAAGTCGTTTTTCTAATTGTATGCCGTTGAGCAAGTATGTTCTTTTAGTTTCTTAGATTGTTTTGTCTCAATTTAGCTCTTGTCTACAAAATATTAATCACATAAATTATGTTTTGATTTTTGGATAAAACTTCAAGAGTAAATTCTGAAATGACCGCCCTATAAGTCTAGCCTGATCATGATAACCGGATCAAATTTAATAACTAGAACAGATACATATCAAATGTAAAAAATTTTTAGGAGATGGTTTTTTACCTAAAAAGGCCTTTTACATAATTTTTTTAAAATTCATTTCTGGTGTGTGTCGGTTCTCATGTACGGGTCCGCAAAAGTCGGCTGACGAAAGTTGCTACCCTTTTATTTGAAAAATGATTAAAAAATATTAAAAAGTCTCACTAAGATTTTTCTAAAGAAAAAACAACAAAAGAGTATCTTTAATTTTATCAATTTCAGATGGTTAAATTTAATTTTGTCATTTTCATATATTTAATTATATTTTTGAAAATTCAATGCTACGGGAAACTCATTCATGTTGAAGTGAAAATTATAGACGATTGGGAAGATAAAAGAGAATTTATTTATTTAAAAAATGTTGAAATAAAGGATCGTTTTGTGTTGAAAGTAATTGAAAAGAAAAATAACCGGTTTGATGCCTTCAATAAAAATATTGAAGAATATTTGCGAACAACTGAATTAAATCTATATAAAAATATGTTTGAAGTTGAAATAAGTGATGAATCAAAATATATTCCTTCTGATCAATTAAGAAAGAAAATTTTGATTGAAATTACTAATAATGAAATAATTAAAAATTTTTTGCCTGGGTTCGAAAAACTGGTATATTTGATAATTGATTTTCATTCCATAGTGTCATAACTAGCTAACAAAGAAAAAATAAAAGCAAAAATGCAAATCGACCGCTATCACTACCAAATTTTTGTTAAATTTAAGGTACTCCGATATATTAATTTTATTGAAAATAATAATTTTTATGAAACTTCAATATTGTACAAATGTGGAGACAATAATAATTTTAGCTTAATTGAAGAAAGAATAGAATCATATAAAAATAAACTTTTGTCAAGTTATTGGACGGAAATTAATTTAATTGGATATAAAATTGAATTGTTACAAAAACAAAAATTTGAATATCCGAAAAAATTAGAAAACAAAATTATTCATATTGGCACTAAAATAAGTAAATCTTTAACTTTGTCTATGATTTCATAAGACTAAAAAATAATTCCTTGATAATTATAGGTGGAATAATCGAAGTAAACAAACGAATGTGTTTCATTTGTAGAGTTACACACACAAAACAATGGTATAATTTACTAAAAGAACATTACTTGTGCGAACAATGTGCTGCATATAAACGCAGATATGGAAAGTTTAGATCAAAAGAATTATGGTTTATGACTAGAAAGGTCATTTTTAGTAAAATTTGGCTTTAACATAAATTCTTATCAGAACTCTTTAATGAGACTTTTACTCAATTCTGAACTTACTGAATGTTGTTTTGTCCAAACGTAGAGTACCGATGGATTCTTAAGTGAAATGCTTTTTATTTGACATAACTTACTATGCTTAATTTACCAACGATAAATAACTTACCCTTAATTAATTTAAAACCATTCGTAAATGGTTTACGCTCCTATAAAACACATTTTGCCTAATTGACATTTGACGCACTTTTAAAAATTTTATTTGCGTAAATCTATGATTAAATAATACATAAATCTCCTGATGTAAGAAAACATTTATAAGTTTCAATATTTTTCTATAAATATTTAGATAACCCGAAATTGTTCTATTTGCGATGTTACTCATACATCACATTGGTACCGTTATTCAAAACAAGGACACTATTTATGTGCTGCTTGTTACCAGAAACAGCATAAAATAAAGAAATCAATTAAAAATACGAAAACAGATAGTTGATTTTGCTTTAAAATTTAGTTTATTTTGATATTATAGATCGAAGTTGAAGCGGCTCAATTTGGGAAAGTCAGACTACACCCGACAATGAATGGATAAAAATGATTATAAAACAATATAAGCATTGTTATCAAATTTTAATTATATATTTTTTAATTTCGACTTTTTTGCTTTTTTAAAAAATTCCCCTCTTTTTATGAACTTCCGTAAATATAACAATGTCGATCTTCCTTAAATAAATTTTATTAAAACATTATTATTTGGAATGATTTTTCCGTATTCAAAATTGAGGTGTAATGGAAAAATTGGAGCTAATCGGAAGATTTAATATTTTTGAATAACTACCCTTAGCAATAATATTATATGTAAGAGAGCTTTTATTATATATAAAAGAGTTTTTTACTTACGCGTTCTATCTCTAGATAATTAATTTTTCATCATTTTTATATCAAAAATTTCATCTTTGAAATTCATGCTTTAGTTGCATTTTTTGAGTTTTGCGAAGATTTTAAAGAGAAAAAACAATATTAAAAAACTTTTAAAAAAACAAATGAACTGATCATGAACAAATAATTTATTTAACTCATTTCTGTACATTTTAGATCGAAGCTAAACAAGCAGAAAATCCGGTAATTAAAATTATTTTTCCATTGCCTTAATTTTATCACAAACATTTTTTTAATTTTAAATTGACAATTATAAAAATATTATCCAGGTTGGAAGTTTTGAGTAAAAACGGATTATCCGCGGATACCCGATGAGGGATGTGCCTCAAAAGTTAGAAGGACCTCACGTGGACCTCACGGATAAATCCGGACATGTATAGCAAAAACTGTGTTCATGAGCAAACCTGGAATTAATGCATATCTCTCGTAAACAACTTTTTCAAAATAAATTTTTTTGCTTTTCTACTTCTATTTTCTTTCATCTTGCCTATGATTCAATGTCAAAAATTTAAATCATATGAAAATAAATCATAAGATTTTAATTAATCAATGTCTTTCCCTCCTTGTCTATAAGCCCTCCCTGTCCTCCCTGTCTATTCCCTCCCTCCCTGTCTATTAAAAATCTTTAACAAAATTTTCCCTCCTCGCTGCTTGTATATTAATTCGCCTGAAAGCCCTATCCTCTTTTTCACCCTACTCATAGCTATCAGTCTCCATATTCAATAGCCTTTAAATTTTTTTTTCAATTTTTAAAAGAAAAAATGAATAAATATTTTCAATATTGTTGAGGATCCTAAAAAATTTTTATAAATTTTCAGTGTTTTACAAGTTAGGTCATTTCTAAATTGAAAAATAGTATGCAAAACGTATAATCCGCAAAGATTCCAATTGTAGATAGTAGTGATGCTTGGAAGAAGAAAAACCTGGAAAGTCATTTCCGTAAATGACCTCGTGAGTCAGTATCGGGAGTCGGGAATTTTTAATAATTTTATACAACTGTAAAAAAATTTTCTAATCATCAAAAATAAATATTGATTGAAATTTACTGCCCGTTTCTACTAACAAAGTTTTCACAGTAAAAATGTTCTGCTCTTCTACCCTTATCTCTTCAATCTTGTCTGTCATTAGCTGTTAAATTTCATAAGACTAGTTAATCAATGTCAGCTGTAAATTTTTTTACTCGTAACTCTATTTTGTCTGTTATTATCTGTTAAAAATCATAAAACTAGTTAATCAATGTTAGCTGGAATTTTTTTATCTTAACTCTCTCCCCTCTTCATGCCTATTCACTCCCCAAACTTCATTCTCTCTTCGTTTTCTTCCCTCTATCTCTTCTATAGCCCTTCAATAGCTATTATTCACGAATAAATGACATCCTCATGCCTCCTGTATATTAAAAATCTTTAAAAAATTTCCCTCCTTGCTGCCTGTCTATTAATTCCCTTGCTAGCCCTATCCCCTTTATTCAGCCTGAATAGCTATTGCCTTTAAAAATTTTTGGCTTTAAAAAATTTAATTGCCTTTAAACATTTTTTTAATTTTGAAATAAAAAAAAGATCTCCTATTATGGTTAAGATGCTTGGAAATTTTTATAAGTTTTAGGGTTTCTAACGCAGGGACAAGGATTTAATTGTCCAAGACTAGGAGAAGCTTTTCCAACTACTGGGAAACAACACCTTTGATTTGAACAACATTTGGATTGAACAACGACTTAGAACCTGATAGAAAAATTTAGAAAAAATATGAATTTAAGACATTTACCTATATTCTAGGTATATTATTAGTCTTCGATATTTCGTTAAATTGTTGAAAGCACAGCAAGAACATTTAGAGAATATATAGATTTGTCTCCAATCATTTAATATCATATTATTCCTAATTCCTAGATATCCTTCTTAAGCACCTAAATTTCTATTAACATATTCTTCATAATAGACCTCAAATAATAATTATTCCATCATATCCCTTAATATTTCTCTTAGTCACTCGATATTAAATTTGGTTCTTAACGAGATATATTTAAGCTGTACATAATGATGCTGAATGAAATGCCGTATACCCATATAAATGGTGGTGTTACTCAACTGACCCCAATCTCTATTGTCAACATTATTAACACCTAACAAGATTACAAGACTAATTGACGATTTTTATTTGTATTTTTTCTTGCAATTCAATTTTAAATAAAAAACTAAATCTATTTATAAAAATTTAATTTTTCAAGAAAGCTAAAAATCCGAATAAAGATAAAGGTTTTAAATAAAAATATCAATAAATACACCTACGATTCTCACGAGATAAAGCTTAAATTTACGATTGATTAGAAGTGATTAAGAGGCATTTGGCAGATAAGGTCATGGAGAAGCATTCCCTTCTGCTTCTGGATAATCAATTAAAGGATAAATATTAGTATAATTTTAAAGGATATATTCATGATTGTTAGGAATTGAAATGTAATTTTATGTTTATGTTTTTTACTTCTTTAAAATTTTCTGTGTTTATAAATTATTTCTTTTATCAGATTCATTTCCATTTTGATTTATATTTGACTTCTTTTTTACATATCTTTCCCGATCGTAACATGATTTACATATATATTGTCCCGGTTCTGAATGATTCAACCATATTTTTGATTGTTTAATTCCGCAATTATAACAATGACGATCCGCCTTAAATGAATTTTGTTAGCACATCAATATTTAGAATAAAATTTCGATTTATAATTGTGGAAAGGAAAAGCGGATGGGTCAGAAACGGAATTATCAGCACATCAGAAATCATTTGGGATATCGTATCGGAGATTTCCAAGGCCCAGACTTAATTAATCGGCTACCGGAAAATTATTGAACTTCCTGAACTTCCTTCAGATCTTGGGTACCATTTTTAATCCGCATGTGTAATAATTTTAATAATTTCATATAATTAAATATGCTCCAAACTTTTAAAACTACTCATGTACGTTTATAAAATCATTGTTAATTAGAATATTAATAAAGTTAAACCATTTTAGTATGACTTCCCTCAGGTTTCATTTTGCCATTATATATTATATATTTGTGACATTTATTGCACAAATAATGTTCTTTTAGGTATCTATGCCATTTTTTGGTAATTGTAAATCTACAATTGAAACAGTTACGTTTATTTCCTTCAATTATTCCTCCTATAATAATAATATAAAAATGTATTTTATAGAAATATAATCAAATAAAAAATTTAAAAAGTATTTACGTATTTCACTGCCGATATAAATAATTCTACTTTTTAATTCTTCCTTCGGATATTCAACTTTTTGTTTTTCTAACAATTCAATTATATATCCAATTAAATTAATTTCCGTCCAATAACTTGCCAAAAGTTTGTCTTTGTAATTTTCTATATTGTCTTCAACCGAGCTGAAATTATTTCCACTCTTGAACAATAACGAAGTTTCATAACAATTAATAGTTTCAATAAAATTATTATTTCGAAGTACCTTAAATTTAACACAATTTAGAATACATATTAGAATAGAATTTAATTTTTATTGATGGTACTTTTTTGTTTGCTACCTAGTTTTTGTAACACTATGGAATGAAAATCCAATTAATAAAAATATACCATTTTTTCAAACCCAGGCAGAAAATTTTGAATTAATTCATTATTAGTAATTTCAATCAAAATTTTCTTTTTTAATTGATCAGATGGAATATATTTTGATTTATCAATTATTTCAACTTCAAACATATTTTTATCTAGATTTAAGTCAATTGAACGCAAATATCCTTCTATATTTTTATTAAAGCCGTCATGTTTATTATTTGTCTTTTCAATCACTTTCAACACAAAACGATTCTTTATTTCAACATTTTTTAAATAGATAAATTCTCTTTTATCTTTCCAATCATCACTAATTTTCACTTCCACACTAATAATTCTCCCTGAACACCGAATTTTCAAAAGAATAAATAAACATATGAAAATTATATAATTAAATATAATCATCTGAAATTTGAAAATTAAAGCTGCTTTTTTTGTTGCGGACCCATATATGAGGACCGAACTAACGATCCGCCAGTTAAGGACCCGAATGAATATTAAAAAATTATGTAAAAGACCTCTTTATTTAAAAGACCATATCCTACAAATTTTTTACATCTGATTTGGTTATGAAAAAATCAGGACCTAACGAAAAGGCCGGGAGTCACAAAAGTCGGGAGATCAAGATAAGTATAGACTTATAAAGCGGTCATTTCTGGATTTACTCTTGAAGAAAATTTAAAATAGAAGTTTTGTCCAACGTTATACGTATTATATGAGGCTTAAACATAAATATTTCTTATTTTTTAAAGTTTAATTAAATGCTAAGTTTACTTACTGATTGACTTTATTAATCGTAGATTTTGTAATTTTATTAAGCGGGAAAATAAATAAAATAGGACAAATTTTGAAATTTTTGTTGACCAAAAAATTACAAAGTACATATGATTAAATTCAAAAGAATCTGATCTTTGAATGTAATTGCACATTTATGTACAAATTTATGTACGAATTTTTACCTTGTCACGTGACAAATTCACTTAATGTTTGTGTTATTCTAAAACGACTATTATAAAAGCATATACCTAGCTATTTAATTCATAAATTATTGCAAGAGGCAGTGGATTATGTAACATATCATTCCGGGGAACATTAAAAAAATTAGCTAAAGGGGAAACAATTAGACCATTTCATCTTAATTATATTTAAAGTAATTGAACTATTTAAAAATTATTTTTATTAAATGTCTAACATAGGGTTAAGGTTCTTAGAACAGACAATCCTCCTTCATTATTTTAAATATTTTCATTTTAATTTAAATCGAATGCTTATAAATATGTATTATGTAGGAATTCCGATACTTTCAATGTTAAAGAACATTGAGGAATTGCCAAATACTTTCTCTGCTCTATTAAAAAAATGTCATAACGGACATGTTAAAAGTGCATTGCATCATATGTGAAGTAGCTATTTGGTACCTAACATAGGTAAAGGAAAGGGCGGAGATTTAGGTATACTCGTAATTTTCACTCTCCATTTACCAAACTCCTCCTTTCAATGCTCCGTTTATAAGCAAGTCAGGTCTGCTAATGAATTCATATACATACATACATCTTAAATTTATTACCACTTCAAGTCGTTTTTCTAATTGTATGCCGTTGAGCAAGTATGTTCTTTTAGTTTCTTAGATTGTTTTGTCTCAATTTAGCTCTTGTCTACAAAATATTAATCACATAAATTATGTTTTGATTTTTGGATAAAACTTCAAGAGTAAATTCTGAAATGACCGCCCTATAAGTCTAGCCTGATCATGATAACCGGATCAAATTTAATAACTAGAACAGATACATATCAAATGTAAAAAATTTTTAGGAGATGGTTTTTTACCTAAAAAGGCCTTTTACATAATTTTTTTTAAATTCATTTCTGGTGTGTGTCGGTTCTCATGTACGGGTCCGCAAAAGTCGGCTGACGAAAGTTGCTACCCTTTTATTTGAAAAATGATTAAAAAATATTAAAAAGTCTCACTAAGATTTTTCTAAAGAAAAAACAACAAAAGAGTATCTTTAATTTTATCAATTTCAGATGGTTAAATTTAATTTTGTCATTTTCATATATTTAATTATATTTTTGAAAATTCAATGCTACGGGAAACTCATTCATGTTGAAGTGAAAATTATAGACGATTGGGAAGATAAAAGAGAATTTATTTATTTAAAAAATGTTGAAATAAAGGATCGTTTTGTGTTGAAAGTAATTGAAAAGAAAAATAACCGGTTTGATGCCTTCAATAAAAATATTGAAGAATATTTGCGAACAACTGAATTAAATCTATATAAAAATATGTTTGAAGTTGAAATAAGTGATGAATCAAAATATATTCCTTCTGATCAATTAAGAAAGAAAATTTTGATTGAAATTACTAATAATGAAATAATTAAAAATTTTTTGCCTGGGTTCGAAAAACTGGTATATTTGATAATTGATTTTCATTCCATAGTGTCATAACTAGCTAACAAAGAAAAAATAAAAGCAAAAATGCAAATCGACCGCTATCACTACCAAATTTTTGTTAAATTTAAGGTACTCCGATATATTAATTTTATTGAAAATAATAATTTTTATGAAACTTCAATATTGTACAAATGTGGAGACAATAATAATTTTAGCTTAATTGAAGAAAGAATAGAATCATATAAAAATAAACTTTTGTCAAGTTATTGGACGGAAATTAATTTAATTGGATATAAAATTGAATTGTTACAAAAACAAAAATTTGAATATCCGAAAAAATTAGAAAACAAAATTATTCATATTGGCACTAAAATAAGTAAATCTTTAACTTTGTCTATGATTTCATAAGACTAAAAAATAATTCCTTGATAATTATAGGTGGAATAATCGAAGTAAACAAACGAATGTGTTTCATTTGTAGAGTTACACACACAAAACAATGGTATAATTTACTAAAAGAACATTACTTGTGCGAACAATGTGCTGCATATAAACGCAGATATGGAAAGTTTAGATCAAAAGAATTATGGTTTATGACTAGAAAGGTCATTTTTAGTAAAATTTGGCTTTAACATAAATTCTTATCAGAACTCTTTAATGAGACTTTTACTCAATTCTGAACTTACTGAATGTTGTTTTGTCCAAACGTAGAGTACCGATGGATTCTTAAGTGAAATGCTTTTTATTTGACATAACTTACTATGCTTAATTTACCAACGATAAATAACTTACCCTTAATTAATTTAAAACCATTCGTAAATGGTTTACGCTCCTATAAAACACATTTTGCCTAATTGACATTTGACGCACTTTTAAAAATTTTATTTGCGTAAATCTATGATTAAATAATACATAAATCTCCTGATGTAAGAAAACATTTATAAGTTTCAATATTTTTCTATAAATATTTAGATAACCCGAAATTGTTCTATTTGCGATGTTACTCATACATCACATTGGTACCGTTATTCAAAACAAGGACACTATTTATGTGCTGCTTGTTACCAGAAACAGCATAAAATAAAGAAATCAATTAAAAATACGAAAACAGATAGTTGATTTTGCTTTAAAATTTAGTTTATTTTGATATTATAGATCGAAGTTGAAGCGGCTCAATTTGGGAAAGTCAGACTACACCCGACAATGAATGGATAAAAATGATTATAAAACAATATAAGCATTGTTATCAAATTTTAATTATATATTTTTTAATTTCGACTTTTTTGCTTTTTTAAAAAATTCCCCTCTTTTTATGAACTTCCGTAAATATAACAATGTCGATCTTCCTTAAATAAATTTTATTAAAACATTATTATTTGGAATGATTTTTCCGTATTCAAAATTGAGGTGTAATGGAAAAATTGGAGCTAATCGGAAGATTTAATATTTTTGAATAACTACCCTTAGCAATAATATTATATGTAAGAGAGCTTTTATTATATATAAAAGAGTTTTTTACTTACGCGTTCTATCTCTAGATAATTAATTTTTCATCATTTTTATATCAAAAATTTCATCTTTGAAATTCATGCTTTAGTTGCATTTTTTGAGTTTTGCGAAGATTTTAAAGAGAAAAAACAATATTAAAAAACTTTTAAAAAAACAAATGAACTGATCATGAACAAATAATTTATTTAACTCATTTCTGTACATTTTAGATCGAAGCTAAACAAGCAGAAAATCCGGTAATTAAAATTATTTTTCCATTGCCTTAATTTTATCACAAACATTTTTTTAATTTTAAATTGACAATTATAAAAATATTATCCAGGTTGGAAGTTTTGAGTAAAAACGGA
Organism: Meloidogyne enterolobii; assembly: GCA_963681835.1. Taxonomy (NCBI): domain Eukaryota; kingdom Metazoa; phylum Nematoda; class Chromadorea; order Rhabditida; family Meloidogynidae; genus Meloidogyne; species Meloidogyne enterolobii. The sequence goes on from CAVMJV010000006.1 coordinate 3,655,161, forward strand.
TTATCCGCGGATACCCGATGAGGGATGTGCCTCAAAAGTTAGAAGGACCTCACGTGGACCTCACGGATAAATCCGGACATGTATAGCAAAAACTGTGTTCATGAGCAAACCTGGAATTAATGCATATCTCTCGTAAACAACTTTTTCAAAATAAATTTTTTTGCTTTTCTACTTCTATTTTCTTTCATCTTGCCTATGATTCAATGTCAAAAATTTAAATCATATGAAAATAAATCATAAGATTTTAATTAATCAATGTCTCTCCCTCCTTGTCTATAAGCCCTCCCTGTCCTCCCTGTCTATTCCCTCCCTCCCTGTCTATTAAAAATCTTTAACAAAATTTTCCCTCCTCGCTGCTTGTATATTAATTCGCCTGAAAGCCCTATCCTCTTTTTCACCCTACTCATAGCTATCATTCTCCATATTCAATAGCCTTTAAATTTTTTTTTCAATTTTTAAAAGAAAAAATGAATAAATATTTTCAATATTGTTGAGGATCCTAAAAAATTTTTATAAATTTTCAGTGTTTTACAAGTTAGGTCATTTCTAAATTGAAAAATAGTATGCAAAACGTATAATCCGCAAAGATTCCAATTGTAGATAGTAGTGATGCTTGGAAGAAGAAAAACCTGGAAAGTCATTTCCGTAAATGACCTCGTGAGTCAGTATCGGGAGTCGGGAATTTTTAATAATTTTATACAACTGTAAAAAAATTTTCTAATCATCAAAAATAAATATTGATTGAAATTTACTGCCCGTTTCTACTAACAAAGTTTTCACAGTAAAAATGTTCTGCTCTTCTACCCTTATCTCTTCAATCTTGTCTGTCATTAGCTGTTAAATTTCATAAGACTAGTTAATCAATGTCAGCTGTAAATTTTTTTACTCGTAACTCTATTTTGTCTGTTATTATCTGTTAAAAATCATAAAACTAGTTAATCAATGTTAGCTGGAATTTTTTTATCTTAACTCTCTCCCCTCTTCATGCCTATTCACTCCCCAAACTTCATTCTCTCTTCGTTTTCTTCCCTCTATCTCTTCTATAGCCCTTCAATAGCTATTATTCACGAATAAATGACATCCTCATGCCTCCTGTATATTAAAAATCTTTAAAAAATTTCCCTCCTTGCTGCCTGTCTATTAATTCCCTTGCTAGCCCTATCCCCTTTATTCAGCCTGAATAGCTATTGCCTTTAAAAATTTTTGGCTTTAAAAAATTTAATTGCCTTTAAACATTTTTTTAATTTTGAAATAAAAAAAGATCTCCTATTATGGTTAAGATGCTTGGAAATTTTTATAAGTTTTAGGGTTTCTAACGCAGGGACAAGGATTTAATTGTCCAAGACTAGGAGAAGCTTTTCCAACTACTGGGAAACAACACCTTTGGATTGAACAACATTGTTGGAAAAGCCTTCCGAGTTGCCTTAAACAGTATTATCTCTGGTTGCTGTTTTGTCCAAACACGTAACGAAACGAGGAGACAAAAAATGTCATGTAAAAACATAATTTGACAAAAATTCTAAATAGCATTATTCGAGTTAAGTATGATAATGGTTTGAATGAAACGCTCCTTATTTCATGTTTCCTAGACGATTTTGATAAATTTAAATGACTGAATGTAACCAAGCCTGTGTAATAAATTTTTAAAATTTTAGAAAAATATTTAGATTTAAAGACTTGAATTTCGATGAAATTTATTTTTCCTCTCCTGTATTTGATTTACTGTCAAATAGAAAATTCAAGTGAAACAAGTTTTGAAGGGCCAACTTTGAAAGGGTTAACGCCAAAAGGGTCAACCTCAAATATGTCAGCTTCAAATAGGCCTAAATTTTCTTTGAAAAAATTGTTAAATAAAAAAATTGTGAGTTCTGGTAATTCATCTACTGGTAACATTTCTGAAACAAAACATTTGCCCAAGCAAAAACAGTTAACTAAAGAAGACACAAAAAATGTTGGCCGATCATAAATTAAAAATGCAATTAAATGCAAAAGGAGGACAACCACCAACTAATTTAAAAAGGAAAAATTGCGAAACAAATGGTAAGAATTAAATTGCGGACGGGACTAGATCATATTTGTGATTCTACGGGATGTCCGAAACCGAGGATATGTGTATTTGAAACCAGGAAAAACATAGGAATCCATAAATTCGATCCCTACTCATAACTAGAGCCAGGATTTTTAGGCAAATGCCTGTTTTTTTCCTAGAACTGCCTGATGCTGAAACGTTCAAATCCGGTGTTATTTTACTGAAATCTTCTTTCTAACTAATTTTATCATTGCCTAAAATTGCCTATTTTAACTTTTTCTGACAAAATGCCCTATTTTGCCTTTTTTCAGCCTATTTTGCATATTTTTACTAAAATTTGCGGATTTTTAGGCCTTTTTTGAGAAAATTGTCTACTAAAAAAATTTTTTTTGGTAAAATATAAAATTTTTCCAAAAAATTTTTGTCAAAAAATTTTTTTGGGAAAAATTTTCTTTTGAAAAATTTATCAAATTATTTCTGGAAACAAAATAATTAATATAAATTAATTTATATGTAATTCTGATCGTCAAAATTAATTTATTTAACATCTTATTGCTTAGATTTGCCATTTTTGATAAAATTTAGTCAATATAAATCAGAAAATCTCGAAAAAAGCCTGCCTATTTTGCCTTTTTTCGGATTTTAGTGCCTATTTTGGCAGTTTTTGAGTGCCTATATAGGCGCCTATTTTCAACTTTATTGTGCCTAAAAATCCTAACTCTAGTTATATTATTTCAGTCTTATGAAGTCAACGCATGAACGATTGATATTTTTTGGAAGCATTTTTTAAACAATGCTAGATTTAAAAGAAAATCAACCTCTACCTATCACATGACTAGTTTTTACGATACAAGGTCGGTTCGAGAGTTAGAATGGAAGGGCAAAGGCTTAGAAGGAAGGCATAGAAGGAAGAAGGAAGGATGGCTTAGAAGGTCTTTTAGAAGGCTTCCCTTTCGTTTAGATGGACAGTCACTATCTACTATAACATGACAAGTTCTTACGATCCATGGTTTATCGAGATATGCTAAAGTCTACGAGCTAGAAATAACGGTTTATCCAATAGCTTATTTTTTGGTTAATAACGGTTTATCCTTAGCTTATTTTTTGGAATATTTTGGCTATGGACTGAAGGCTCGATTGAATTGGTTTTTTGTTGGGTTTTTTTATTTCGATTGGTTAGGTTGAAAAATTACATTATTAACTCCCAACGCATTTCTGTCTTAAATTGACAGGCTATAGTTTTAAAAATATCAGATTTTACATAAATTAATTTATAAAAGAAACGTATTTTCTTAAGCGAAGCGTATATCCCTATACTTTCGATGATATTTTTGTAAGCCGTGATTTGCACAGGCTAATACACTGTGTTTCAAAAGTATACGCGCACCTAAATTTTTGATTTTTCTGTCATTAATACTTATGTAAATATCTTCTAGATTTTTTATAATATATACAGGAACTAAACAAGAAGATCCATGGACAATTTCCCCAAAAAATTCAATAATTTATTTTTAATTTTAATTTTTTCCCAAAATAGGGTGTTTCGTAAGTATACGCGCACTTATATAACTAAAGATTTTCGACATTAGGGATGGTTCGAAAAATCCACAAAAATTTCTGTAAACATATCAAGTGATATTGAAGCAAAATACAAAAGAAATGAAGTTCGAGTCAATTCCCATCATCGAGATTTAAAAACCGGAAAATCAACGGAAAACCGAGGTAAATGTCTTTAAAAAATATTTTCGACCCCTTATAGGTCAGATTAAAATTTAATTTTGGGCTTATTTGAAAGCCCTTGAAATTTGCTACAAGATAGCATGAATCTTATTTTCCGAAAAAATTCAATTTAAGACATAACATGTGATAAACTTTCAAGTCACCAAAATCACTCAAACGCCCCCCAAAAAGTGATGAAAATGTAACTTATAAACTAAACTCATTATTTCTCAAAGAAAATTTTTTTCTAGAATATGAGATGAAAAATATCCTGTAGCAAATTTCAAGGGCTTTCAAATAAGCCCAAAATTAAATTTTTATCTGACCTATAAGGGGTCGAAAATATTTTTTAAAGACATTTACCTCGGTTTTCCGTTGATTTTCGGGTTTTTAAATCTCGATGATGGGACTTGACTCGAACTTCATTTCTTTTGTATTTTGCTTCAATATCACTTGATATGTTTACAGAAATTTTTGTGGATTTTTCGAACCATCCCTAATGTCGAAAATCTTTAGTTATATAAGTGCGCGTATACTTATGAAACACCCTATTTTGGGAAAAAATTAAAAATAAAAATAAATTGCTGAATTTTTTGGAGAAAATGCCCATGGATCTTCTTGTTTAGTTCCTGTATATATTATAAAAAATCTAGAAGATATTTACATAAGTATTAATGACAGAAAAATCGAAAATTTAAGTGCGCGTATACTTTTGAAACACAGTGTATTTAATGTACAGAAGGGAAGAATCTCCTTAATTCTCATCTCGTATGCATTGCAACATTCTGTTTTGATACACTGCTATATTCTTTCTTGTCGCAATCTCGGAAGTCTCGGAGACTCAAGACAAAATGGTTTAATTAATAATAGATTTATTTACCCAAACTTATTTTTGGAGGACGACTTGCTTAAAATAACCTAAAACCGGATAATCTTAGGTTTTTGAAACAAAACCAATGTTAGACTTGGCTAAGTATAAACTTTGATGTAAATAATAAAAAAATTCCTGATTTTCGGTATTGGACTTACAAGTATTGGGACTTACAACTTGGGGAATCATTTTGATTTCGATACATACTAGTAAAGACCTAGTAACGACGGCAGTTTGCTATTTTTATTATCTTTTTAGGTAGCTAAAGTATTGGCAAGCAATATCCCTATATTAATAACACCAAATGGAATTGTAACACTTTTATCTAATATCCAAGGCATCTTAAGTACGCTAAAGATGTGCGCTAACCATGTTTTTTGGCTTAGTTTGCTTTTTTAACATAAAAATTCGTTTAAATTTACTTATATTAATTACTAGGTATCGGACCTTTAGGTTCTAACCTATTTTTGAGAAATAATCCTGATGAATCCAAACTGGAATTTTTAACATTTTTGCTTTGGCACTGAAATTTATGAAGTAAAATTGAAATTATTCGGCATTTTTGCCTTTCTTGTCTATTATGTCAGGCTTTTTTATAACCTATTTTCCTATTTTTGTCACCTATTTTAGCATTTTATAAACCTATTTTGGTACCTATTTTAAGGTTTTTATGACCTTAAAAATCCGATCCCTAGTAATTACAGTTCAAAATTTTAGTTGGACTATCCAACTTCCAAAAAATAAACGGCAAACTGATGGCAAGCGAAGTCAAATTTTTATTTTATGTTTAGGCACTTTACAAATTTAAATTAAAATAAATTATATTTTTCAAAACCGACCAGTTTTTATAAAACAACCTTTACGCGTAATAGAAATGCTCAACAATTTTTTATGTTGTCCATCTATTTGTGTTAGAAAATATGATGAGGTTGAGGCAGTTTAAACGTATCTCATACGTAGTAGGTACAGTGAAAAATTTTAGTTGGATTAACCAACTTCCAAAAATAGAAAGAAAAGTCACGAAAACAAAAAGATAGACTGTAATTTTATTCTTATACATTTTACAAAATTTAAATGAAATAATATTTATTTTGTAAAATCGAATTTTCTCCTGTCTTTACAACTATAATTTTGAATATTTTTTTCTTCGCCTAAAGGATAAGGTTGGCGGATCCGGATATCCGGACCCGAAAAAAGGCCGGATATCCGAAATTTTTGGTTCGGATACCGGATCCGGAAATCCGAAGATTTCCAACTATCCGCTAACCTTACTAAAGGATAAATTATGATCAAGACAGGTTATAGATGGTTTCCCCATCTTCCAAAAATAAATATTTGTTTACTTGACCATCTGCTCATTATTATTTAATTTTAAAGTTATTGGAGTAGATTTCGTTATGATTCTAACTAATTTTTATAGTATTTTTTCACTACTCTTTCTGGGACAGGATTTTAGGATTTTTTATGTTCAGTTTCAATTCTTATTTAAAAGGTATTAATTATTTTATTAATTTGGATAGAAACGTAGGACTGATTCATAAGAAAATTACTCTTCACTTGGTGTAGCTATAAATTTTTGGAAGCCAAGCCAAAGCTTAGGCTAATATTTATAAGTGATAAATAGGGAAGGGATTTACATGGACTATCAATCGAAAAATATGGACTGAAATGTGGACTAAAATCCAACATATGGATCAAATATGGAGCAAAAACGAAAATTTTTGACGGGAAAATTTTCATTTTAAGCAGAAAATGTTAAATAAGTTGATTTTGATGCACACTATATCCGGCTCTATCTTAGGACATGCGTCCCCTCCAATTGAATGACACTTTTTTGAATGAATTAATAATAGAATGGCCGCCTCCATTTGAATGGCCTCCTCAATTGAATGACCTTATAAGCCTATATCCTTATAAATCCCATCACTAGTAATAAATACCTAAGAATTAGCTAAGAGAGTTGCCTAATTTCAGGCGAAATATTAGAATCTATTAAGAAAGCAACGCGAGGATGACTTGGATTTCTCTTTTAATGGTACCTTTAAAAGGCGTAGAGACTTAGAAGCTGAGACTTTTCCTGGGGGTTTTTTCGGTATTGAATCTTGGGGAATCTTATGTCCTAGATATATTCAACGGGGCTTTTTGGTGATTTAAAATAAATAAATAGCCATGAACATTGGTCAGGCTTCCAAAAATACTCTGCAGCGAACATGAGGCTAGAAATGCGTTAAGAGCTCTAAATTAGCCCCTGAATCCAAAATGAATTCCACTTCGTTTCCGTTCACTAACACTTTTTTTGTTAACCATTTAGGTTTCACACTCATACTCACATGGAGAATATCAACACTGTTCTTTACATTACACTCATGGTTCTCCCACCATGTTTTTACTTTACTAATTAGGGCCATTTTTCTTTATGTAGCTGTTGCCGAACTTTTCTTTTGTAGTTGTTGCCGAACTTTCCTTTATCGAAGTAGACGAAACTGGTTTGCGACCGCGCCAAATCTGTTACGACCCCGGTTACGTAGAGGAAGCTAACAGAAACGTTTATTGCACAAAGAAATACAAAGCAGGCGAAGATTGGGGTAGGAAGAAGAACTAAAACTGAGACGACGAACTAACTATTGGCTGGGCTTTTATACTAACACTTTAAGGGCTGACGCCCATACACAACAGGTTCGGTTCCTAGAACTAGGGAAAAAGGAAGAAATCTTGAAGTCTTTCTAATAGCCATTTCATAGCTGATGGCTCTGTTATGACTGCCATCGATGACACGTCATCATTAACATTTTTCTATGATAGAGCAGAGAAAAAGATTTTTGCCAATTCCTCTATATTCTTTAACATTAAGAATGTCGGGATCCCGATATTTAATTTTGATAAGAATTATTAAAGTGTAACTCCGACCTCGGAGTTTAATTAAATATGATTTCAGACAATTAAAAGTCGCCATTCAACTCAAAGGGCTATATTGTCTCTAATAAGGTCTCTTTATTGTTGTCTTATTATATTTTTTTATTCTTTTTTGTCATATTATCTTTTATTTTCCTAATAAGTTTGAGGTTCCGGGTATCCGGTACCGAAAAACCCTCAGATATTTGGAAATTTTCGGTTCGGTTCCTAGAACTAGGGAAAAAGGAAGAAATCTTGAAGTCTTTCTAATAGCCATTTCATAGCTGATGGCTCTGTTATGACTGCCATCGATGACACGTCATCATTAACATTTTTCTATGATAGAGCAGAGAAAAAGATTTTTGCCAATTCCTCTATATTCTTTAACATTAAGAATGTCGGGATCCCGATATTTAATTTTGATAAGAATTATTAAAGTGTAACTCCGACCTCGGAGTTTAATTAAATATGATTTCAGACAATTAAAAGTCGCCATTCAACTCAAAGGGCTATATTGTCTCTAATAAGGTCTCTTTATTGTTGTCTTATTATATTTTTTTATTCTTTTTTGTCATATTATCTTTTATTTTCCTAATAAGTTTGAGGTTCCGGGTATCCGGTACCGAAAAACCCTCAGATATTTGGAAATTTTCGGTTCGGTTCCTAGAACTAGGGAAAAAGGAAGAAATCTTGAAGTCTTTCTAATAGCCATTTCATAGCTGATGGCTCTGTTATGACTGCCATCGATGACACGTCATCATTAACATTTTTCTATGATAGAGCAGAGAAAAAGATTTTTGCCAATTCCTCTATATTCTTTAACATTAAGAATGTCGGGATCCCGATATTTAATTTTGATAAGAATTATTAAAGTGTAACTCCGACCTCGGAGTTTAATTAAATATGATTTCAGACAATTAAAAGTCGCCATTCAACTCAAAGGGCTATATTGTCTCTAATAAGGTCTCTTTATTGTTGTCTTATTATATTTTTTTATTCTTTTTTGTCATATTATCTTTTATTTTCCTAATAAGTTTGAGGTTCCGGGTATCCGGTACCGAAAAACCCTCAGATATTTGGAAATTTTCGGTTCGGTTCCTAGAACTAGGGAAAAAGGAAGAAATCTTGAAGTCTTTCTAATAGCCATTTCATAGCTGATGGCTCTGTTATGACTGCCATCGATGACACGTCATCATTAACATTTTTCTATGATAGAGCAGAGAAAAAGATTTTTGCCAATTCCTCTATATTCTTTAACATTAAGAATGTCGGGATCCCGATATTTAATTTTGATAAGAATTATTAAAGTGTAACTCCGACCTCGGAGTTTAATTAAATATGATTTCAGACAATTAAAAGTCGCCATTCAACTCAAAGGGCTATATTGTCTCTAATAAGGTCTCTTTATTGTTGTCTTATTATATTTTTTTATTCTTTTTTGTCATATTATCTTTTATTTTCCTAATAAGTTTGAGGTTCCGGGTATCCGGTACCGAAAAACCCTCAGATATTTGGAAATTTTCGGTTCGGTTCCTAGAACTAGGGAAAAAGGAAGAAATCTTGAAGTCTTTCTAATAGCCATTTCATAGCTGATGGCTCTGTTATGACTGCCATCGTTGACACGTCATCATTAACATTTTTCTATGATAGAGCAGAGAAAAAGATTTTTGCCAATTCCTCTATATTCTTTAACATTAAGAATGTCGGGATCCCGATATTTAATTTTGATAAGAATTATTAAAGTGTAACTCCGACCTCGGAGTTTAATTAAATATAATTTCAGACAATTAAAAGTCGCCATTCAACTCAAAGGGCTATATTGTCTCTGAATAAATTCCAGCATTCAAAAAATAATAATTTTCTTAATTATCGTTCATAAACTAAATAAATCTAAATACTTATAATAATAAAATAACTAATTAAAAAACAATTTGAACGCCTACACTCTGTGAGGGTGTACCTGTTTGATTTGGAATGTTTACAATGCAATTATGTAGAGTTTGAAGATACTGAATTCCTACATATCCTAATTAATCACCAGACTTTTCAAATCACTTTCTAATTAAGTGATTCGCACTCATCCATAAAATTTAACGCTGAAAATTCTTTTGATTAACCTTATAATAATTTTTTATATTTTAAAATTTATTAATTTTGTGCCTTGAGAAATTGGAAATCTTTTTCAGAAATTTCAGAAAATTTCTTCTAAAGTTTTAGTTAAAAAATTTTTCTTGTGGGTCTTTTGTCTGTGGGTATTCTGTCCTTGTGGGTCTTCTGTCTGTGGATCTTTTGTCTGTGGTTCTTCTGTCCTTGGGTCTTCTGTCTGTGGGTCTTCTGTGGCTGTACTTTAGTACGTGGGTGCAGGCTTTAAATTACAAATGTTATATCATTTGAAAGAGCTAGTCGAGCTGAGTCGAATGCCACCAAAATTAGCTCTAGGAAAAATTTTTGATCCGAGATACAGGCGATTGAAAATCGAAAAACCATAGGGGGGACCAAGCACTTTTTTGGGGTGAAAAATTCGAAAATGCAAATTATACCTCATTCGAAAGAGCTCGTCGAGCTGAGTCGAATGACACCAAAATCAACGAAATCCGACTTGATTGGACAAAGTTATGATCTTTTATATTAGCTCCTTACCTATGGCATCTGTTGAGATTTTTGCTGCTACGGAGGCCCCAAATATGTCCAGAGCAAGGGATTTAGGAATAGGTTTATGTTACGAGCCCAGACCCAGCGCCCGTAGACTCTCCGCGAGGCGCGTGCCGCAAAACCCCGCGCGAAGCGCGGGGTTTTGCACAAGCGCCTCGCCGATGCTCCATAGGTTTAGGTTTTTTGTTTTTTGTATCATAACTTTGTCTAATCTTGTTCGATCACGGTGATTTTGGTGTCATTTGATTCAGCTCGTCGAGCTCTTTCGAATGAGGTATTATTTGTATAAAAAATATTTTATTCCAAAAATCGCCGTTTTGGATCTTCGATTTTTAGGGGTCTATATCTCGGTCCAATCAAGTCGGATTTCGTTGATTTTGGTGTCATTCGACTCAGCTCGACGAGCTCTTCCGAATGAGGTATAATTTGCATTTTCGAATTTTTCACCCCAAAAAAGTGCTTGGTCCCCCCTATGGTTTTTCGATTTTCAATCGCCTGTATCTCGGATCAAAAATATTTCCTAGAGCTAATTTTGATGGCATTCGACTCAGCCCGACTAGCTCTTTCAAATGATATAACATTTGTAATTTAAAGCCTGCACCCACGTACTAAAGTGACCCCTCTTCTGTCAGTACGCCGATAAAATACTAGGTGGCACTATCATTTTGTTACAGAGTGTAGTAAGGAAATATAGGTAATTTTGAAAAGTAACAAAATTTTTTATCAAAAGTGGTAGAAATTTTAGCTTAATTGAAGAAAGAATAGAATCATATAAAAATAAACTTTTGTCAAGTTATTGGACGGAAATTAATTTAATTGGATATAAAATTGAATTGTTACAAAAACAAAAATTTGAATATCCGAAAAAATTAGAAAACAAAATTATTCATATTGGCACTAAAATAAGTAAATCTTTAACTTTGTCTATGATTTCATAAGACTAAAAAATAATTCCTTGATAATTATAGGTGGAATAATCGAAGTAAACAAACGAATGTGTTTCATTTGTAGAGTTACACACACAAAACAATGGTATAATTTACTAAAAGAACATTACTTGTGCGAACAATGTGCTGCATATAAACGCAGATATGGAAAGTTTAGATCAAAAGAATTATGGTTTATGACTAGAAAGGTCATTTTTAGTAAAATTTGGCTTTAACATAAATTCTTATCAGAACTCTTTAATGAGACTTTTACTCAATTCTGAACTTACTGAATGTTGTTTTGTCCAAACGTAGAGTACCGATGGATTCTTAAGTGAAATGCTTTTTATTTGACATAACTTACTATGCTTAATTTACCAACGATAAATAACTTACCCTTAATTAATTTAAAACCATTCGTAAATGGTTTACGCTCCTATAAAACACATTTTGCCTAATTGACATTTGACGCACTTTTAAAAATTTTATTTGCGTAAATCTATGATTAAATAATACATAAATCTCCTGATGTAAGAAAACATTTATAAGTTTCAATATTTTTCTATAAATATTTAGATAACCCGAAATTGTTCTATTTGCGATGTTACTCATACATCACATTGGTACCGTTATTCAAAACAAGGACACTATTTATGTGCTGCTTGTTACCAGAAACAGCATAAAATAAAGAAATCAATTAAAAATACGAAAACAGATAGTTGATTTTGCTTTAAAATTTAGTTTATTTTGATATTATAGATCGAAGTTGAAGCGGCTCAATTTGGGAAAGTCAGACTACACCCGACAATGAATGGATAAAAATGATTATAAAACAATATAAGCATTGTTATCAAATTTTAATTATATATTTTTTAATTTCGACTTTTTTGCTTTTTTAAAAAATTCCCCTCTTTTTATGAACTTCCGTAAATATAACAATGTCGATCTTCCTTAAATAAATTTTATTAAAACATTATTATTTGGAATGATTTTTCCGTATTCAAAATTGAGGTGTAATGGAAAAATTGGAGCTAATCGGAAGATTTAATATTTTTGAATAACTACCCTTAGCAATAATATTATATGTAAGAGAGCTTTTATTATATATAAAAGAGTTTTTTACTTACGCGTTCTATCTCTAGATAATTAATTTTTCATCATTTTTATATCAAAAATTTCATCTTTGAAATTCATGCTTTAGTTGCATTTTTTGAGTTTTGCGAAGATTTTAAAGAGAAAAAACAATATTAAAAAACTTTTAAAAAAACAAATGAACTGATCATGAACAAATAATTTATTTAACTCATTTCTGTACATTTTAGATCGAAGCTAAACAAGCAGAAAATCCGGTAATTAAAATTATTTTTCCATTGCCTTAATTTTATCACAAACATTTTTTTAATTTTAAATTGACAATTATAAAAATATTATCCAGGTTGGAAGTTTTGAGTAAAAACGGATTATCCGCGGATACCCGATGAGGGATGTGCCTCAAAAGTTAGAAGGACCTCACGTGGACCTCACGGATAAATCCGGACATGTATAGCAAAAACTGTGTTCATGAGCAAACCTGGAATTAATGCATATCTCTCGTAAACAACTTTTTCAAAATAAATTTTTTTGCTTTTCTACTTCTATTTTCTTTCATCTTGCCTATGATTCAATGTCAAAAATTTAAATCATATGAAAATAAATCATAAGATTTTAATTAATCAATGTCTCTCCCTCCTTGTCTATAAGCCCTCCCTGTCCTCCCTGTCTATTCCCTCCCTCCCTGTCTATTAAAAATCTTTAACAAAATTTTCCCTCCTCGCTGCTTGTATATTAATTCGCCTGAAAGCCCTATCCTCTTTTTCACCCTACTCATAGCTATCAGTCTCCATATTCAATAGCCTTTAAATTTTTTTTTCAATTTTTAAAAGAAAAAATGAATAAATATTTTCAATATTGTTGAGGATCCTAAAAAATTTTTATAAATTTTCAGTGTTTTACAAGTTAGGTCATTTCTAAATTGAAAAATAGTATGCAAAACGTATAATCCGCAAAGATTCCAATTGTAGATAGTAGTGATGCTTGGAAGAAGAAAAACCTGGAAAGTCATTTCCGTAAATGACCTCGTGAGTCAGTATCGGGAGTCGGGAATTTTTAATAATTTTATACAACTGTAAAAAAATTTTCTAATCATCAAAAATAAATATTGATTGAAATTTACTGCCCGTTTCTACTAACAAAGTTTTCACAGTAAAAATGTTCTGCTCTTCTACCCTTATCTCTTCAATCTTGTCTGTCATTAGCTGTTAAATTTCATAAGACTAGTTAATCAATGTCAGCTGTAAATTTTTTTACTCGTAACTCTATTTTGTCTGTTATTATCTGTTAAAAATCATAAAACTAGTTAATCAATGTTAGCTGGAATTTTTTTATCTTAACTCTCTCCCCTCTTCATGCCTATTCACTCCCCAAACTTCATTCTCTCTTCGTTTTCTTCCCTCTATCTCTTCTATAGCCCTTCAATAGCTATTATTCACGAATAAATGACATCCTCATGCCTCCTGTATATTAAAAATCTTTAAAAAATTTCCCTCCTTGCTGCCTGTCTATTAATTCCCTTGCTAGCCCTATCCCCTTTATTCAGCCTGAATAGCTATTGCCTTTAAAAATTTTTGGCTTTAAAAAATTTAATTGCCTTTAAACATTTTTTTAATTTTGAAATAAAAAAAGATCTCCTATTATGGTTAAGATGCTTGGAAATTTTTATAAGTTTTAGGGTTTCTAACGCAGGGACAAGGATTTAATTGTCCAAGACTAGGAGAAGCTTTTCCAACTACTGGGAAACAACACCTTTGGATTGAACAACATTGTTGGAAAAGCCTTCCGAGTTGCCTTAAACAGTATTATCTCTGGTTGCTGTTTTGTCCAAACACGTAACGAAACGAGGAGACAAAAAATGTCATGTAAAAACATAATTTGACAAAAATTCTAAATAGCATTATTCGAGTTAAGTATGATAATGGTTTGAATGAAACGCTCCTTATTTCATGTTTCCTAGACGATTTTGATAAATTTAAATGACTGAATGTAACCAAGCCTGTGTAATAAATTTTTAAAATTTTAGAAAAATATTTAGATTTAAAGACTTGAATTTCGATGAAATTTATTTTTCCTCTCCTGTATTTGATTTACTGTCAAATAGAAAATTCAAGTGAAACAAGTTTTGAAGGGCCAACTTTGAAAGGGTTAACGCCAAAAGGGTCAACCTCAAATATGTCAGCTTCAAATAGGCCTAAATTTTCTTTGAAAAAATTGTTAAATAAAAAAATTGTGAGTTCTGGTAATTCATCTACTGGTAACATTTCTGAAACAAAACATTTGCCCAAGCAAAAACAGTTAACTAAAGAAGACACAAAAAATGTTGGCCGATCATAAATTAAAAATGCAATTAAATGCAAAAGGAGGACAACCACCAACTAATTTAAAAAGGAAAAATTGCGAAACAAATGGTAAGAATTAAATTGCGGACGGGACTAGATCATATTTGTGATTCTACGGGATGTCCGAAACCGAGGATATGTGTATTTGAAACCAGGAAAAACATAGGAATCCATAAATTCGATCCCTACTCATAACTAGAGCCAGGATTTTTAGGCAAATGCCTGTTTTTTTCCTAGAACTGCCTGATGCTGAAACGTTCAAATCCGGTGTTATTTTACTGAAATCTTCTTTCTAACTAATTTTATCATTGCCTAAAATTGCCTATTTTAACTTTTTCTGACAAAATGCCCTATTTTGCCTTTTTTCAGCCTATTTTGCATATTTTTACTAAAATTTGCGGATTTTTAGGCCTTTTTTGAGAAAATTGTCTACTAAAAAAATTTTTTTTGGTAAAATATAAAATTTTTCCAAAAAATTTTTGTCAAAAAATTTTTTTGGGAAAAATTTTCTTTTGAAAAATTTATCAAATTATTTCTGGAAACAAAATAATTAATATAAATTAATTTATATGTAATTCTGATCGTCAAAATTAATTTATTTAACATCTTATTGCTTAGATTTGCCATTTTTGATAAAATTTAGTCAATATAAATCAGAAAATCTCGAAAAAAGCCTGCCTATTTTGCCTTTTTTCGGATTTTAGTGCCTATTTTGGCAGTTTTTGAGTGCCTATATAGGCGCCTATTTTCAACTTTATTGTGCCTAAAAATCCTAACTCTAGTTATATTATTTCAGTCTTATGAAGTCAACGCATGAACGATTGATATTTTTTGGAAGCATTTTTTAAACAATGCTAGATTTAAAAGAAAATCAACCTCTACCTATCACATGACTAGTTTTTACGATACAAGGTCGGTTCGAGAGTTAGAATGGAAGGGCAAAGGCTTAGAAGGAAGGCATAGAAGGAAGAAGGAAGGATGGCTTAGAAGGTCTTTTAGAAGGCTTCCCTTTCGTTTAGATGGACAGTCACTATCTACTATAACATGACAAGTTCTTACGATCCATGGTTTATCGAGATATGCTAAAGTCTACGAGCTAGAAATAACGGTTTATCCAATAGCTTATTTTTTGGTTAATAACGGTTTATCCTTAGCTTATTTTTTGGAATATTTTGGCTATGGACTGAAGGCTCGATTGAATTGGTTTTTTGTTGGGTTTTTTTATTTCGATTGGTTAGGTTGAAAAATTACATTATTAACTCCCAACGCATTTCTGTCTTAAATTGACAGGCTATAGTTTTAAAAATATCAGATTTTACATAAATTAATTTATAAAAGAAACGTATTTTCTTAAGCGAAGCGTATATCCCTATACTTTCGATGATATTTTTGTAAGCCGTGATTTGCACAGGCTAATACACTGTGTTTCAAAAGTATACGCGCACCTAAATTTTTGATTTTTCTGTCATTAATACTTATGTAAATATCTTCTAGATTTTTTATAATATATACAGGAACTAAACAAGAAGATCCATGGACAATTTCCCCAAAAAATTCAATAATTTATTTTTAATTTTAATTTTTTCCCAAAATAGGGTGTTTCGTAAGTATACGCGCACTTATATAACTAAAGATTTTCGACATTAGGGATGGTTCGAAAAATCCACAAAAATTTCTGTAAACATATCAAGTGATATTGAAGCAAAATACAAAAGAAATGAAGTTCGAGTCAATTCCCATCATCGAGATTTAAAAACCGGAAAATCAACGGAAAACCGAGGTAAATGTCTTTAAAAAATATTTTCGACCCCTTATAGGTCAGATTAAAATTTAATTTTGGGCTTATTTGAAAGCCCTTGAAATTTGCTACAAGATAGCATGAATCTTATTTTCCGAAAAAATTCAATTTAAGACATAACATGTGATAAACTTTCAAGTCACCAAAATCACTCAAACGCCCCCCAAAAAGTGATGAAAATGTAACTTATAAACTAAACTCATTATTTCTCAAAGAAAATTTTTTTCTAGAATATGAGATGAAAAATATCCTGTAGCAAATTTCAAGGGCTTTCAAATAAGCCCAAAATTAAATTTTTATCTGACCTATAAGGGGTCGAAAATATTTTTTAAAGACATTTACCTCGGTTTTCCGTTGATTTTCGGGTTTTTAAATCTCGATGATGGGACTTGACTCGAACTTCATTTCTTTTGTATTTTGCTTCAATATCACTTGATATGTTTACAGAAATTTTTGTGGATTTTTCGAACCATCCCTAATGTCGAAAATCTTTAGTTATATAAGTGCGCGTATACTTATGAAACACCCTATTTTGGGAAAAAATTAAAAATAAAAATAAATTGCTGAATTTTTTGGAGAAAATGCCCATGGATCTTCTTGTTTAGTTCCTGTATATATTATAAAAAATCTAGAAGATATTTACATAAGTATTAATGACAGAAAAATCGAAAATTTAAGTGCGCGTATACTTTTGAAACACAGTGTATTTAATGTACAGAAGGGAAGAATCTCCTTAATTCTCATCTCGTATGCATTGCAACATTCTGTTTTGATACACTGCTATATTCTTTCTTGTCGCAATCTCGGAAGTCTCGGAGACTCAAGACAAAATGGTTTAATTAATAATAGATTTATTTACCCAAACTTATTTTTGGAGGACGACTTGCTTAAAATAACCTAAAACCGGATAATCTTAGGTTTTTGAAACAAAACCAATGTTAGACTTGGCTAAGTATAAACTTTGATGTAAATAATAAAAAAATTCCTGATTTTCGGTATTGGACTTACAAGTATTGGGACTTACAACTTGGGGAATCATTTTGATTTCGATACATACTAGTAAAGACCTAGTAACGACGGCAGTTTGCTATTTTTATTATCTTTTTAGGTAGCTAAAGTATTGGCAAGCAATATCCCTATATTAATAACACCAAATGGAATTGTAACACTTTTATCTAATATCCAAGGCATCTTAAGTACGCTAAAGATGTGCGCTAACCATGTTTTTTGGCTTAGTTTGCTTTTTTAACATAAAAATTCGTTTAAATTTACTTATATTAATTACTAGGTATCGGACCTTTAGGTTCTAACCTATTTTTGAGAAATAATCCTGATGAATCCAAACTGGAATTTTTAACATTTTTGCTTTGGCACTGAAATTTATGAAGTAAAATTGAAATTATTCGGCATTTTTGCCTTTCTTGTCTATTATGTCAGGCTTTTTTATAACCTATTTTCCTATTTTTGTCACCTATTTTAGCATTTTATAAACCTATTTTGGTACCTATTTTAAGGTTTTTATGACCTTAAAAATCCGATCCCTAGTAATTACAGTTCAAAATTTTAGTTGGACTATCCAACTTCCAAAAAATAAACGGCAAACTGATGGCAAGCGAAGTCAAATTTTTATTTTATGTTTAGGCACTTTACAAATTTAAATTAAAATAAATTATATTTTTCAAAACCGACCAGTTTTTATAAAACAACCTTTACGCGTAATAGAAATGCTCAACAATTTTTTATGTTGTCCATCTATTTGTGTTAGAAAATATGATGAGGTTGAGGCAGTTTAAACGTATCTCATACGTAGTAGGTACAGTGAAAAATTTTAGTTGGATTAACCAACTTCCAAAAATAGAAAGAAAAGTCACGAAAACAAAAAGATAGACTGTAATTTTATTCTTATACATTTTACAAAATTTAAATGAAATAATATTTATTTTGTAAAATCGAATTTTCTCCTGTCTTTACAACTATAATTTTGAATATTTTTTTCTTCGCCTAAAGGATAAGGTTGGCGGATCCGGATATCCGGACCCGAAAAAAGGCCGGATATCCGAAATTTTTGGTTCGGATACCGGATCCGGAAATCCGAAGATTTCCAACTATCCGCTAACCTTACTAAAGGATAAATTATGATCAAGACAGGTTATAGATGGTTTCCCCATCTTCCAAAAATAAATATTTGTTTACTTGACCATCTGCTCATTATTATTTAATTTTAAAGTTATTGGAGTAGATTTCGTTATGATTCTAAGTAATTTTTATAGTATTTTTTCACTACTCTTTCTGGGACAGGATTTTAGGATTTTTTATGTTCAGTTTCAATTCTTATTTAAAAGGTATTAATTATTTTATTAATTTGGATAGAAACGTAGGACTGATTCATAAGAAAATTACTCTTCACTTGGTGTAGCTATAAATTTTTGGAAGCCAAGCCAAAGCTTAGGCTAATATTTATAAGTGATAAATAGGGAAGGGATTTACATGGACTATCAATCGAAAAATATGGACTGAAATGTGGACTAAAATCCAACATATGGATCAAATATGGAGCAAAAACGAAAATTTTTGACGGGAAAATTTTCATTTTAAGCAGAAAATGTTAAATAAGTTGATTTTGATGCACACTATATCCGGCTCTATCTTAGGACATGCGTCCCCTCCAATTGAATGACACTTTTTTGAATGAATTAATAATAGAATGGCCGCCTCCATTTGAATGGCCTCCTCAATTGAATGACCTTATAAGCCTATATCCTTATAAATCCCATCACTAGTAATAAATACCTAAGAATTAGCTAAGAGAGTTGCCTAATTTCAGGCGAAATATTAGAATCTATTAAGAAAGCAACGCGAGGATGACTTGGATTTCTCTTTTAATGGTACCTTTAAAAGGCGTAGAGACTTAGAAGCTGAGACTTTTCCTGGGGGTTTTTTCGGTATTGAATCTTGGGGAATCTTATGTCCTAGATATATTCAACGGGGCTTTTTGGTGATTTAAAATAAATAAATAGCCATGAACATTGGTCAGGCTTCCAAAAATACTCTGCAGCGAACATGAGGCTAGAAATGCGTTAAGAGCTCTAAATTAGCCCCTGAATCCAAAATGAATTCCACTTCGTTTCCGTTCACTAACACTTTTTTTGTTAACCATTTAGGTTTCACACTCATACTCACATGGAGAATATCAACACTGTTCTTTACATTACACTCATGGTTCTCCCACCATGTTTTTACTTTACTAATTAGGGCCATTTTTCTTTATGTAGCTGTTGCCGAACTTTTCTTTTGTAGTTGTTGCCGAACTTTCCTTTATCGAAGTAGACGAAACTGGTTTGCGACCGCGCCAAATCTGTTACGACCCCGGTTACGTAGAGGAAGCTAACAGAAACGTTTATTGCACAAAGAAATACAAAGCAGGCGAAGATTGGGGTAGGAAGAAGAACTAAAACTGAGACGACGAACTAACTATTGGCTGGGCTTTTATACTAACACTTTAAGGGCTGACGCCCATACACAACAGGTTCGGTTCCTAGAACTAGGGAAAAAGGAAGAAATCTTGAAGTCTTTCTAATAGCCATTTCATAGCTGATGGCTCTGTTATGACTGCCATCGATGACACGTCATCATTAACATTTTTCTATGATAGAGCAGAGAAAAAGATTTTTGCCAATTCCTCTATATTCTTTAACATTAAGAATGTCGGGATCCCGATATTTAATTTTGATAAGAATTATTAAAGTGTAACTCCGACCTCGGAGTTTAATTAAATATGATTTCAGACAATTAAAAGTCGCCATTCAACTCAAAGGGCTATATTGTCTCTAATAAGGTCTCTTTATTGTTGTCTTATTATATTTTTTTATTCTTTTTTGTCATATTATCTTTTATTTTCCTAATAAGTTTGAGGTTCCGGGTATCCGGTACCGAAAAACCCTCAGATATTTGGAAATTTTCGGTTCGGTTCCTAGAACTAGGGAAAAAGGAAGAAATCTTGAAGTCTTTCTAATAGCCATTTCATAGCTGATGGCTCTGTTATGACTGCCATCGATGACACGTCATCATTAACATTTTTCTATGATAGAGCAGAGAAAAAGATTTTTGCCAATTCCTCTATATTCTTTAACATTAAGAATGTCGGGATCCCGATATTTAATTTTGATAAGAATTATTAAAGTGTAACTCCGACCTCGGAGTTTAATTAAATATGATTTCAGACAATTAAAAGTCGCCATTCAACTCAAAGGGCTATATTGTCTCTAATAAGGTCTCTTTATTGTTGTCTTATTATATTTTTTTATTCTTTTTTGTCATATTATCTTTTATTTTCCTAATAAGTTTGAGGTTCCGGGTATCCGGTACCGAAAAACCCTCAGATATTTGGAAATTTTCGGTTCGGTTCCTAGAACTAGGGAAAAAGGAAGAAATCTTGAAGTCTTTCTAATAGCCATTTCATAGCTGATGGCTCTGTTATGACTGCCATCGATGACACGTCATCATTAACATTTTTCTATGATAGAGCAGAGAAAAAGATTTTTGCCAATTCCTCTATATTCTTTAACATTAAGAATGTCGGGATCCCGATATTTAATTTTGATAAGAATTATTAAAGTGTAACTCCGACCTCGGAGTTTAATTAAATATGATTTCAGACAATTAAAAGTCGCCATTCAACTCAAAGGGCTATATTGTCTCTAATAAGGTCTCTTTATTGTTGTCTTATTATATTTTTTTATTCTTTTTTGTCATATTATCTTTTATTTTCCTAATAAGTTTGAGGTTCCGGGTATCCGGTACCGAAAAACCCTCAGATATTTGGAAATTTTCGGTTCGGTTCCTAGAACTAGGGAAAAAGGAAGAAATCTTGAAGTCTTTCTAATAGCCATTTCATAGCTGATGGCTCTGTTATGACTGCCATCGATGACACGTCATCATTAACATTTTTCTATGATAGAGCAGAGAAAAAGATTTTTGCCAATTCCTCTATATTCTTTAACATTAAGAATGTCGGGATCCCGATATTTAATTTTGATAAGAATTATTAAAGTGTAACTCCGACCTCGGAGTTTAATTAAATATGATTTCAGACAATTAAAAGTCGCCATTCAACTCAAAGGGCTATATTGTCTCTAATAAGGTCTCTTTATTGTTGTCTTATTATATTTTTTTATTCTTTTTTGTCATATTATCTTTTATTTTCCTAATAAGTTTGAGGTTCCGGGTATCCGGTACCGAAAAACCCTCAGATATTTGGAAATTTTCGGTTCGGTTCCTAGAACTAGGGAAAAAGGAAGAAATCTTGAAGTCTTTCTAATAGCCATTTCATAGCTGATGGCTCTGTTATGACTGCCATCGTTGACACGTCATCATTAACATTTTTCTATGATAGAGCAGAGAAAAAGATTTTTGCCAATTCCTCTATATTCTTTAACATTAAGAATGTCGGGATCCCGATATTTAATTTTGATAAGAATTATTAAAGTGTAACTCCGACCTCGGAGTTTAATTAAATATAATTTCAGACAATTAAAAGTCGCCATTCAACTCAAAGGGCTATATTGTCTCTGAATAAATTCCAGCATTCAAAAAATAATAATTTTCTTAATTATCGTTCATAAACTAAATAAATCTAAATACTTATAATAATAAAATAACTAATTAAAAAACAATTTGAACGCCTACACTCTGTGAGGGTGTACCTGTTTGATTTGGAATGTTTACAATGCAATTATGTAGAGTTTGAAGATACTGAATTCCTACATATCCTAATTAATCACCAGACTTTTCAAATCACTTTCTAATTAAGTGATTCGCACTCATCCATAAAATTTAACGCTGAAAATTCTTTTGATTAACCTTATAATAATTTTTTATATTTTAAAATTTATTAATTTTGTGCCTTGAGAAATTGGAAATCTTTTTCAGAAATTTCAGAAAATTTCTTCTAAAGTTTTAGTTAAAAAATTTTTCTTGTGGGTCTTTTGTCTGTGGGTATTCTGTCCTTGTGGGTCTTCTGTCTGTGGATCTTTTGTCTGTGGTTCTTCTGTCCTTGGGTCTTCTGTCTGTGGGTCTTCTGTGGCTGTACTTTAGTACGTGGGTGCAGGCTTTAAATTACAAATGTTATATCATTTGAAAGAGCTAGTCGAGCTGAGTCGAATGCCACCAAAATTAGCTCTAGGAAAAATTTTTGATCCGAGATACAGGCGATTGAAAATCGAAAAACCATAGGGGGGACCAAGCACTTTTTTGGGGTGAAAAATTCGAAAATGCAAATTATACCTCATTCGAAAGAGCTCGTCGAGCTGAGTCGAATGACACCAAAATCAACGAAATCCGACTTGATTGGACAAAGTTATGATCTTTTATATTAGCTCCTTACCTATGGCATCTGTTGAGATTTTTGCTGCTACGGAGGCCCCAAATACGTCCAGAGCAAGGGATTTAGGAATAGGTTTATGTTACGAGCCCAGACCCAGCGCCCGTAGACTCTCCGCGAGGCGCGTGCCGCAAAACCCCGCGCGAAGCGCGGGGTTTTGCACAAGCGCCTCGCCGATGCTCCATAGGTTTAGGTTTTTTGTTTTTTGTATCATAACTTTGTCTAATCTTGTTCGATCACGGTGATTTTGGTGTCATTTGATTCAGCTCGTCGAGCTCTTTCGAATGAGGTATTATTTGTATAAAAAATATTTTATTCCAAAAATCGCCGTTTTGGATCTTCGATTTTTAGGGGTCTATATCTCGGTCCAATCAAGTCGGATTTCGTTGATTTTGGTGTCATTCGACTCAGCTCGACGAGCTCTTCCGAATGAGGTATAATTTGCATTTTCGAATTTTTCACCCCAAAAAAGTGCTTGGTCCCCCCTATGGTTTTTCGATTTTCAATCGCCTGTATCTCGGATCAAAAATATTTCCTAGAGCTAATTTTGATGGCATTCGACTCAGCCCGACTAGCTCTTTCAAATGATATAACATTTGTAATTTAAAGCCTGCACCCACGTACTAAAGTGACCCCTCTTCTGTCAGTACGCCGATAAAATACTAGGTGGCACTATCATTTTGTTACAGAGTGTAGTAAGGAAATATAGGTAATTTTGAAAAGTAACAAAATTTTTTATCAAAAGTGGTAGACTAAGACAAGACATAATTAAATAAAGTTATCTGTAAGATTATTTACAATCTTCACTTTTGTTTAAATTAACAAAATTTTGTATAATTGTCATTAATAATTAAATATTGTTACAATTAAGTTTATAATAAATCAGACTTTTCATTAAATTTATATCTCTTTAAAACTTTTCTATTAAATTTTCGGCTTTCTCTTCTTTGTTATTTCTTTTCTTTGTTTACAGCCACATGTGTTACATAAATAGTTTCCTGTTTCTGAATGACGGCGCCAATATACTGTTTGTTTAACTCCGCAGATAAAACATTTACGATCGACCTTAAATTACTTAATCAGAAGTTTGTTTTTATCTGAAGGTTTATTCATTGTTAATTCTATTGGTTGAATTAATAAAAATTATTTTCCTGGGTATTATGCGTTTAGGTTTAGACAAAACGGTGATTTATACTAATAAGCCATTGAAGATATTGTTTGCGTGACTCCGAAAATAAAATACCGTAGTATTCTCTCTAAAATAGCCTTCCCCCAATATAATATTTAATTATTTTTTGGCATTGAATATTTTTCAAAGCACAGCACTGTTTAATCCCAGATTTCAATAAGATTCGAAATGATTATGGTGCTATCGTAATTTGGAGGGATATAAGGGGATTCTCATTTATAAAGGTTAGCGGTGCCAGGATAGGCATCTTAATCCAATCCCTTTTAATATTATTAAACTTTAGGGACTTACTATGTATATACGAGTGAATTATGATTAAAATAAATTCTTAATTAGAAAAAAACCGATGGTTTTTTTCCATTTAATGCTAATTTTATTGGTTAATTTTATAAAACTTAATTTCCTATGCATATGCATTTATTCGCTTGAATCTTTCTTTTGTTCACATTGGTCAAAGGAAACCAGATTATTCTATTCAATTACATTTATTATAAACTGATATTCTCCTTTATCAGAAAAATTAAAATAGGTCAAAGGCAAATAAAGCTTGGATCGAATTATCGCTTGATATCTCTCAAATTCCTGATATCTTCGAAATCTATTACAAAAAATCAAGTAATTCGACTGGTTCAGTTAGCAAATAAGAATGTGATAATGGCAATTTTTGGGATTAGACATTGCTATATTTGCAAAATTAAGCAAACAAGATAGGTTGTTCTTTCAGAACCTGGACAATATTTATCCAGTCATGATACGATCGGGGAAAAAATTGAAAGATGGAAAATATAATTTTAAATGAAAAGGAAGCCAAAAAGTGAAATAATACAAAAACTTATTCGGAAACTTCATTTAAAGAGTTTCCGAATAAGAATTATTAATATATAATAGTAATATATTGTTAAAGCTAACCTTTGTAGTCTTAGAACATAATTCATTTGATCTAAACTTTCGATATAAGTGTTTATATGCGTTACATTCATTGCACAAGTAAATTTGTTTTAGTAATTTATACTTCAGTTTTGTTTTTGTAACTTTACAATTGAAACACTTTCGTTTATTTACTTCAATTGTTTCACCTATAATTATTAATGAAAATCTTTTAGTCAAGTGAAAAGATAGTCAAAGATAAAAATTTATTTACTTATTTTATTGCCTATATAAATAATTTTATCTTTTAATTCTTTCGGATATTCAACTTTTTGTTTTTCTAACAATTCAATTTTATATCCAATTAAATTAATTTCCGTCCAATAACTTGATAAAAGTTTATCTTTGTAATTTTGTATATTCTCTTTCAATAATTCTTTTTTATTTATTTTTTCTAAATTCTCTTCTAATATAGAAGTTTCATAGACATTATTCCCCTCAGTAAAATTATTATATCGTAGTGCCTAAAATAAAAGAATAAATTTAACTGTAAACATAGTTTTTCGATTTTCTATTGTCGATGGCTTTTACTTCAATATTCGATTTTGAATTTTTGATGATATTTAAGATTTTCAAAATTTTTAAAAAATTTCAATCATTGTCGTATACGAATACCTTGATATTTCTTATATAGAATAATATGTAAAGCATAACATCATTAGGTGCTTCTAATATTTAATTTGTTACAAGTGAAATTCTATTAATAAAACATAAAATACCCGTTTTTCAAATCCAGGCGAAAAATTACTAATAAATTTATTGTTGGCAATTTCAATCACAATTTTCATTTTTAATAAAAATTTGGGGTCATGTTTTGCAACATTTAATTCAACATTTCTAAAAATATTTGTATCGAGATCCAAGTAAACCAGACGTGTAAATCCCTCCATATTGTAATTAAAGCCAAAATATCTATTATTATGCTTTTCGATTGTTTTTACAACAAAACGCTCCTTCAGTTGAGCCTTTTTTAAAAAAATAAATTCTCTTTTTTCTTCCCAATCATCTTTGATTTTTACAGAAACATTAATTGGTTTTCCGACGCATTGAATATTCAATAAATTAATTAAATATAAGAGAATGATCAAATTAAATTTACTCATCTGAAATTATTATTTCATTTTATAGTCGGTTAAAATGAGAAGTATTTGGAGATCACTGGGAGACTCAAATAGTGGGAGGATTTATATACAGGTGCACCAAGCCATTTAGGCATTGTGATTTGGATTCTCGTTGTTAAAATTTAGTGTATTAATATTATATAATCTATATAATTTAAACAGGATATCGCTCAAATAAAACGAAATCTAAACATAAATTAAATACACAATTGAAACAAAACAATGGCTGTCGAATATTTGGAAATCTTCGGATATCCGGATCCGAAAATTTTATTTCAAATTTTGAGTCAAAAAGTTGAGTCCCATGGAAGAGAGAGTATCCAAATAAAACAATAGTTTAAATATAATTCTAATAAAATGTCATAAACTAGTGAATATTCTAATAATTTAAATAAACTTGTTTAAAATCTATGAAAATATTATAATAATTTAATTTTGTTGAGACAATATAAACAAATAGTTAATAACAAGTATTTCAAAACAAGTCTTAGAGATAAAAGGGGGTACAAATTTAACCAAATTACAAAATACTATTTACTAATTATATTAACCAAAGTGCAAATTTAAAATCAGTTGGTGAGAAAATAGATAAAAAATAACATAAACACCTTTTATAATTTACCGCCTTATTTTATATTAATTTATATTGCCATTTAGGGCATTTTTAAAATTTGCACTTTTTGTCATTTGCCGCGGATAATATAATGAGTCAAATTTTTTATTTGTTTATATTTTTACATATAATATGTCTTTCACGCTGTTAGGAAATATTTGGGTTGAATTCTTTATTGTCCATGCGCAATCTTAATTTAGAAAAAGCTCTGATGCCCTCTGAATGTAATTAAACCTTTAAAATTAACTCCGATTAATTTATATGATCTTATCTAATAATTAAACTATTCTTGCTATTTGTCCTGATTTTAAAAAAAGGTATTCTATATTATGTTATATTCGAAATTTAACACAAAAATTAAGCCAATTTTACTACTATATTTCTAAACTTTGTATAGCCTGCGGCGTATCAAAATAGCATCAGAAAAATCTCTTGACTATCAAGCTTTGCTTGAGTGTTAAGTGTATTGTATTTCGGATCATTCTAAAAAACGTAAGAGAAATCTACGCTTTAGCCAACGGAAGTCTCAAAAATTTGCAAAGAAAACCATAAATGGCTAGATTCTCAAACTATTCTCCCATTCCAGTCAAATTCTAGCCACAATAACGATTACTATATTTTTAAAAATAAATTTCAGATGAATAAATTTAATTTTATCATTTTCATATATTTAATTATATTTTTGAAAATTCAATGCGACGGGAAACTTATTCATGTTGAAGTGAAAATTAGAGATGATTGGGAAGAAAAAAGAGAATTTATTTATATAAAAAATGTTGAAATAAAGGATCGTTTTGTGGTGAATGTAATTGAAAAACAAAATAATCAACCTACAATTCACCTAAATCTAAATAAAAATATGTTTGAAGTTGAACTATTTGATAGTTCAAAATATATTCCATCTGATCAATTAAAAAAGAAAATTCTGATTGAAATTACTAATAATTAATTAAAAATTTTCTGCCTGGGTTTGAAAAAATGGTACATTTTTATTAATAGAATTCCCATTCCATAGTATCAAATCTATCTAGCAAAGAAAAATGTAACAATAGGAAACTGGAAATCGGCAACTAAAACTACTATAATCTGCGTTAAATTTAAGGTACTCCGAAATAATTATTTTAATGGAAATAATAATTGTTATAAAACATCAATATTGGACAAGAGTGAAAAGAATAATGATTTTAACTTAAGTGGAGAAAATATACAAAATTACAAAAACAAACTTTTATCAAGTTATTGGACGGAAATTAATTTAATTGGATATAAAATTGAATTGTTAGAAAAACAAAAAGTTGAATATCCGATTGAATTAGAAAACAGAATTATTTATATTAGCAATAAAATAAGTAAATAAATTTTTAGCTATGTCTATCTTTTCATTTGACGAAAAATTTTACATAGATAATTATAGGTGCAATACTTGAGGAAAACAACAGAAAGTGTTTCAATTGTAGAGTTACACAAACAAAATACTGGTTTAATTTACTAAAAGGACATTACTTGTGCAAAAAATGTTGTGAATATAAACACAAATTTGGACGGTTTAGATCAAATGAATTATTTTTTCTGACTAAAAAGGTTTACCACAGTTAAATAACTTCTGATTAAGTAATTTAAGGACGATCGTAAATGTTTTATTTGCGGTGTTACACAGACAAAATGTTGGCGCCGCCATTCAGAAACAGGAAAATATTTTTGTAATGCATGTGGCTGTAAACGTTATTACAAAGAAAAAAACAATAAGAATTAAATAAAAAGCTATAAATAAATAGAAATTTAATGAAAAGTATGCCACTCTTACTCGTACCTGATAAGAAGTACGAGTACGAGCAAAAAAATGAGGCAGGTACGAAGTACGAGTACGAGGCCAAAAAAAGTGAAAAGTACCAGGTACGAGGCCTGAGTACGAGCTCGTACTTCTTGTACTTGGTGTTAGATTAAATTGAAAGAAATATATTTAATTCCTTTCATTTGCCATTATGTATATGATCAGGTGGCCGTGTGCTGAATTTGCTTGGCTGCAACAAAGTCAGTAATGATTTAATATTTGGTAATGATTTAATATTTCTCAAAATTTTTGCCTGTTGCGCAAAGAGTGGATAGAACGGACGGATTCGTTATTACACCATTCAACGATATACCTAATCCGACGATATCCAAATTAACCCACAGAATAAAATCTAGGAGTCTATGTTTCCTATCGTACCTTTAATGTCATTAAGTTCCTTTAATGCCTTTAATGTCGTTCCTTTAATGTCATCCTTAATTGTCATTTGAAAGGATTTGTAATCCCCTTATAATTATCTTATTTTAGTTAAAATTTTTAATTTTTAGTTTGCATAATAATTATATGTTTAATTATTTTGATACCACACTAATACATATTAAGTTAAAAACATTTAAATGGAAATAATTTATAAATGATTTATAAAGTATGTATAATGATGAATAATTTAATGTGTAAATTAGATATCGATATTTAAAAATTTTTGTCTAAAACTATAAAAAATTAATAGTATAATATATCACTGTCAAAAATCATTTATCATTTAGATAATATAAACTAGAAACTAAACTTCAAAATCTTCTTTAATCTTAGATGTTTTTTGTAACATGCAGTGCATATATATTGTTCAGGCATTGAATGACGGTGCCATTTAGATGTTTTTGTTGCTCCGCAAGTAAAACATTTTCGATTTTGTGTGATTTGCTAAAATATTTATAAAAATAGGATTTGAATTGTTTTAAGATAAAATCTTTTAAAGCTATATTTCTAATTTTCCCAAACTTATTCTGCCAGGAATGATTTTAACTAGCTTGTTTCATTTTTTCAATGTTTCCATTTCCCTCAACTGGAAAAATTAACAGATCGTGTTGAACATCAAAAAATCTCAGCTATTTCTTATAGGATCAACATTAATTCAGGTTTGATACGCTTTTGTAGTTTATCTTTCCCTTTGGTTTTGTTATTCTTGAAAGGGGTTTTGTTGAGTGAGGCATTATGTGGGTCTTGGAGAGATGAGCGGTCCATTAAAGGGTAAAGTTTAACCTTTTTAGTTTTGATCAAGAAGTTATTTCTATGCTTTCCATGTTTTCGTATACAATCACCACAATGCTGGCACAAATAATTTTCTTTTAGATATTTATGCCAATGGCAATTTGTCTCTGTTTGTTTTGTTTGTGTAGCTCCACAATTAAAACATTGATGTTGTTTATTTTCGTTTAGTACACCTTTAACGATTAAGAATTGAATATCATTTATTTGCGACGTTCCCAGATATGATATCACGTTCACGCGATGATGGAATTATCGAGTCATTCAAAAATAGAAATAAACGTACTTATTTCACTGCCGATGTAAATAATTCTACTTTTTAATTCCTTAGGATATTCAAACTTTTGTTTTTTTAACAATTCAATTTTATATCCAATTAAATTAATTTCCGTCCAATAACTTGTTAAAAGTTTGTTTTTGTAATTTTCTATATTTTCTTGATTTGAATTCACCTTGCTATCTAATATAGATGCTTCATAATAATTCGACTTTTTAACAAAGTTATTATTGAGGAATACCTTAAATATATGATTAATTTATTGATGTACTTGTTGATATTTTGCACTATTGTGCTCCTCCATTGTTTAAAAACGGTTATCAACCAATAAAACTCGGGTTCAAGTTATTTTTGGAGTTAAATAATTTAATTAAATACCCGTTTATCCAAGCTAGGCAAAAATTTTTGAATAATTTTATTATTGGCCATTTCAATCAAAATTCTCGTTTTTAGCTGAGAGCTATATTTTGAAACATGATTTAATTTAACAACAAAAACTTTTTCAACAGGATCTACTTCGATTTTGCAAAACGCTTCAGTTTTTCTATTGGAATAATTTTCGATTTTGTTACCCCGATTTACATTCTTTATCAATAGAAAACGTTCCTTCATGTCAACATTTTTTAAATAAATAAATTCTCTTTTTTCTTCCCAATCATTTTTGATTTTTACACCAACATAAACTGCTCGTCCGTTGCAATATGAATATAAATAAATATTCAAAAATAAAATAATATAAATAATTAAAAATTTAATCATTAAAAAGAAAAAATTCATGTTTTAATAATTAAGTTCTAAAGTAAATTATGAAGCAATTATAAGTATAATCGGCCGTATATGAAAATAATGCTGCAATCATATTTTTTCTTTATTCTTAAAAATGGTTAATTTTCTCATATTTTTCTCTCTATTTCTGATTTGTGCCTTAAGACTATAAGCGCAATAGATTATTTTTCTTCAATTTTGTGAGCATTTACTTTTTTTCTGTCCGATGTGTGTGTGCGTGCTTTGTATGTCCGAGTTCGTCCGTTTGTCTGTGTCCGTCCGTGTTTTGCTGTCTGTCCGAGTTCGTCCGTTTGTCTATGTCCGTCCGTGTTTTGCTGTCTGTCCGAGTTCGTCCGTGTTTTGTCTGTCTGTGTCCGTACGTATTTTGTCTGTCTGTGTCCGTCCGAGTTCGTCCGTGTTTTCTGTCCGAGTCCGTCAGTGTTTTGTCTGCCCGTGTTCGTCCGTATGTTCTGTCTTCTTCGTCCGTGTTTTGTCTGTCCATGTTTTACAACACAAAAATGAAATATTTTTTTATTTTTTGCTTTTAATCTTTTCTCTATAATTACATTTGAACATGCCACAGGGAAATTCATTGGAAGTGAACGAGTGAAAAAGTCTGACCTTTCTGTACAAAATAAGGAAAAATATGGAAAGGAAAAAATGAAGGAAAAAATATGATTGCAGCATTATTTTCAGATACGGCCGTATAATCTGTTAAATATAAATGGCTTTTTCTGTAGCAATCAATCTTGCAAAAATCAAATTTTTAATTATTTAAAGGCATAAACTTATCAGTTATTAACAGCTTTACCTGAATAATTTTGTGACGTATTAAATATTATATTATTAAATTTTAAATAAATTAAATATAAATTTTATCTTATTATAAAAATATAAATTCTCAAGCTATATGAATACTTAATGTATACAAGTGCTCTAATTAAATGAGCTAAAATTGAGATATTGAGTAATGCACTATAAATGCAAATATAAAAATTATAAATAAATTTAATAATTTCTCAATGTAATATCAAAGAAAATTAGTAAATGAGCTAAAATAGAATTATTGTGTAATTTTTATCGTGGCAAGAAATTGCCTATTAAGTGCGAATATAAAATTATTTTGAAATTTCTATAGTTTTCTGAAATAAAAATATAAAGAACAAAAAAACAATTTATAAAGAATATGCTTGCTTTGGAACGTGAATCTTATTAATTTCTGATATGTTTTAGTCAAAAAACCAATTTTTAAATAATTGATAATAGTGTGAATTGAAATTCGACTAACTATTCAAAGTACATTCGAACAAAGATATAATGAATGGAAAGATATTATTTATAATTTTCTTATTTATCAATAAATCTATTTAAATATCGGCGCAACATTGTTACTTTTCTCTTGAATTTCAATTCTTCAGATTTTATTCCCTTAATATACACTGCGTTTCAAAAAGATTTATATCATTCATACACTATAAATCTTATATTTTTGAAATATATCGAAATTTTTTATTGGTTGGATAAGGATAAATTACTTTTAAAATTAATAAAATTCACGTGCAAGAAGAAAGAAGATTCTTTCAAAATTGTTTATGTAATTTTATATTTTTCTTTGATAAAACATTAAAGAATTGTAAAATTTACCGACAATTTTTATAATTGCACTTTAATAGTCTAATTCTGGGTCATGAATAGAATTACAAAATAGCTCAATTTTGGCTCATTTAATTAGAGCATTTGTATGAATTAAGCATTCATACACTATAAAAATTCATATTTTTATAATTTTATTAATATATTTTAAACTCTCATTTAATCAACAGAGAAACAAATTAGAAAATTGTTTTTGGTACTTTCCTGTTATCGGCCCTCCATTTTTCTTCCTTTTTTCTCAGCCTAGTTTCGTACAGAATGGTCAGATTTTCTTTCTTTCTCAAATTCACTCCATCTCCCGATGGCATATTCAAATGAGACGTTAATGAAGAAAAGTTGCGGAAAAATCCTAAAGACACGACGAATACACAGAAAATTGAACATTTGTTGGGAACTTTCATTTCGTGTGTGGGAATCTTTTCTTTGTTAATGTTGCCACCGGGAAATGGAGTGAATTTGAGAAAGAAAGAAAATCTGACCATTCTGTACAGAACTAGACTGAGAAAAAAGGAAGAAAAAATGAGGGCCGATGTTTTTAAATTAAAAAAGCTTTTTAGATGATTAAATTTATATTGCATTTTATTTTATTTTTAAATATTTGTTTAAATTTTAATTGCAACGCAAGATTAGTTAACGTTGAAGTAAAAATCAATGATGATTGGGTAGAAAAAAGAGAATTTATTCATTTAAAAAAAGTTGAGTTAAAGGAACGTTTTGTATTGATAATGAATGTAAAGCCAAATAATAGAATAAGTGATTATCCCAATAAAAAAGCTGGATCATTTCGTAAACTTAAAATAAATCCTGGTTATAATGTTTTTAATATTAAAATAAATAATACTACAAAATATACCTATCAATTAAATAGAAAAATTTTGATTGAACTGACCAATAATGAAATTACTGAAAATTTTTTACCAAAAATGGAAAAACAGGTATATGTATATTATTTAAATAGCATCTAGCACAAAACCTTCGTGTTTGGTATAAGAATTTCCACCCTCTTCGGGGTTTGCATGATATTTTCGATGTTGCGAGTTCGTCAAAATCGACCACTAAAACCAATGTGATTTAACTGTTGTTTGTACCTCGAGATGCTCTCTAACAGCTTGCCAAATGGAAATGACAGAAGCTAGGACCGGTAAACGAAGAAAAAGCGATGGAGATGATAAAATATGGCGTTGCCCAGTTCATCATAATAAAATACTGTCAATAAAAAATTGTTTTCATGATGTATGACTTTAGTAATTTGTCCGAGCTCAGATTCGTATCTTTTACCCTAGAAAAATCCTTTAGCTGATTTTTAAATTTTTTTCGAAGAAACCCATATTCTCCGGGATTGCATGAACTGATATATTGTGTGGCGATATATCCAAAAAGTATTCATTTATTAATCTACTAACATCAATATTAATTTATTCATAAAAGTTGATAAGATTTATTGAATTTATTAAAAAAGAAAATAAATATTTTGAAACTACTATATTAAACGAGGGATTACTAGAATTAAAAATAAATCAAAAAGAATTATTAAAAGAAAATATAGAGTCCTATAAAAATAAACTTTTATCAAGTTATTGGACGGAAATTAATTTAAGTGGATATAAAATTGAATTGTTAGAAAAACAAAAAGTTGAATATCCGGAAAAATTAATAAACAGAATTATTCATATTGGCAATAAAATAAGTAAATGATTTTTTAATTTTAGTCATCCTTTCATTAAATGATTTAACTGATTTTATAGGTGATAATAATGAAGGAAATAAACGTAGTTGCTTCAATTGCAAAATCGAACAAACCAGGAAATGGCATAAATATCTATACGAACATAATTTGTGTCACGCATGTTGCCAATATCAACAACTAAACGGGAAGCATAGACCCAACAGCTTTTGGTTTAATGGCAAAAAGGTTTTGTTGTGAAATAATTTAAATAATTCTAAATTGGAAATAGTTATATCCCATGATCTATTAATACACAATTTTACATTATTATTTTGTTAGTTACTAGTTTATATTTCTTTTAAAATTTACTCTAGGAGAGTCTGGTTGATGGCTGGGATATAATAATTATATTGATATGTCAATAACTATATATTTTACTATAAATAATTAGATAACCCCACACGATAGTAATTGTGCTATTTGCGATGTAACTCATACATCACAATGATACCGTTATTCAATGCCTGGGCAAAGTTTATGTGCTGCTTGTTACATGAAACAGCAAGGATTAAAGAAATCAAATAAAAATACAAAAGTCAGTTTTGTTTTTTCTTAAAAATTTTCTGTAATTTATAAATACATACTATTTGAAGATTTCTGAAAACGCCAAAGGGATGAATTGACAATTATTATTTTGGAATATAAAAATTGAATTTAATTTATATTTATTCTCTCCTGCTCACTTTTTGCTTTCCTTAACAATAGCTTGACGAACATAGATTAATTTTAAAATTTTTGCAATTAAAAAATGTATAATTAACATATTTAGATATATTCATACAGTCTTGATGAAATAGGCCTGCATTTCATCAAGACTGCATTTTATCTTTATTACTCCTATATTTCATCAAGACATTTTTGTTTGTATTTTATTTTAAAAAACAGAATGATTTGACTGTAAATAAAATGAATTTTACTCTCGATACTTTAGCAAAAATTATTAATTTGCACTGTGAAAAACGAAATTAATTTAATTTATATTTAAATAAATTTATTTAAGACTTTTAAACTAGTCTTAATTCCATGGTTTTTAATTATTTAATAATTAAAATTCTCAATTATTAATAGAATTGTAATAATTTGAATGAAATTTTTTAAATTTCTCATCAGTTTTATTTTCTCAAATTGTAAAAATTATGACTAAAATACATAATAGTAAATCATAGTTTATGTGTGAACTCCAAAAAATAACAAAGTTGAATAAGCAAATGAAAAATTATTTAAGAACCACAATGAACTTAATTTATTTATTGTTGATTTATGTTGCTGGACTCAAATAGAATCATTTGATTTCTAATTTCTTTTCTTCATTATCTTTCGTTGTTTTTGGTAACACTTATCACATATATATTGTTCAGGTTTTGTATGGCGGTACCATTTTGATGTTTTTGTTTCCCCGCAAATACAACAATTTCGATCAATTGTAATTCGCTAAATTATTTATAAAGATATCGTGAAATCTCTAATCGAATTTTTATCCAGTTGCATGCCCCCCAATAGAATGCACATTTAGAAGGTATTTAAAAATTGCATGCCTGGATATTCTATTAGAGACTTTACTGATTGGCACATGACCGTTGACCCGTATCAGTAATTTTTCAGACTGAAAGGTACATAAAAATGTGATTCAACAGTAACAAATATTTTTGTTAAACAAAATAATGCCTAACTAGGTTTGCTAATTTTCCTTTCTCTAATGTAAAAGTTAGGCGGCCGGAGGGTAACAGCAACTTCAGGACCGATGAGCATGACCGTAGGAATTAAAAGTATACACTTTACAATTCTTTATTTATGGATAAATATTAACCTTGTTCGTTACTATTTTCTGTCTGAATATTCCATTTATTCGTTTATATTGATCACATATCTTGCATAAGTAATAATCTTTAAGGTAGTTGCTCCATTGTCGTGTTTGTTTAATATTGCAATTGAAACAATGTCGTTTTCTATTTTCATTAATTCCTCCTATAATAATAAAAAGGATTATTAATTAAATACTCTGGTGGATAGTTTCGTATATCCTATCATTATTGTAATGTCATAAATTACTAAACGAAAGTCAAGTCAACTTTTTTATAATAGTATTTGGACACACCGATGTCAGATAAATAACAGTTAGGACATGAAATGTTTTTGTTTTGTCAGATGTTATGCTGTGAAAGCAAAGCAAGCTCAACACAAAAGATATGTATACATATGAAAAAGAGTGGTATAACAGGTAAATAAAAAAGCTTTGGCTGGAACATAGCGATAAGAACATTTAAATATGTGAAATTTTGCCAGCGAAAATACGTCTCCAAACCTAGAATATTTAAATTCCATGATTTATTATTTACCACCCCCCCCCTCCCCGTCGCAAATAATAAAATTCAATTTACTTATTTTATCGCCTATAAAAATAATTCTGCTTTCTATTTTTTTCAGATATTCAACTTTTTGTTTTTCTAACAATCCAATTTTATATCCATTTAAATTAATTTCCGTCCAATAACTTGATAAAAGTTTGTTTTTATAAGATTCTATATTTTCATTTAATAATTCTTTCTTATTTATTTTTATATTCTCCAAAGACTCATCTAATATAGAAGTTTCATAATATTCATTCTTCTTCTTAATAAATTCAGTTTTTCTGAGCACCTTTTATAAATAAATTAATATTAAGGTTAGTTGCTGAATAAATGAATACTTCATGGATATACCGCTCCCTCCTTAATTTGATTTTCTGTTATTTTTTGCTTTTTTATTTGCCTTTTTCGGACATCCAATGACGTTTATATTTTACTTACATTCTTGGTCAAAAAAAATGATTAACACAAAGACAAAGAACAAATTAGCCTCAAATATGAGAGACTCAAATCAGGAAAGAATATCATGATTTATTATTCTTTTGATCTTTAGAATCTATATTCAAGTAATCAAGCAAAAATACCTGTTTTTCTAATGAAGGATGAATATCTTGATAAATTTGATTATTTGCAATATTAATCAAGAATCTGGTTTTTAATTCTTCCGCACATTCTGATCTATGATCTAGTTCAACATTATAATTATTTCTTTGATGGTTTACGTCAATTTGACGCAAAAATCCTTCAATATTATAATTATAGCTAGTGTCATACTGATTATTTTGTTTTTCTATTTTCTGCAATACAAAACGCTCTTTTAAGTCAAAATTTTTTAAATAAATAAATTCTCTTTTATCTCCCCAATCGTCTTTGATTTTTACTACAATACAAACTTTCCTCCCATCACATTGAATATTCAATGGAATAATTAAATAAAAGCAACAAGCAATGATCAATTTGATCATCTGAATTTAGATATTAAAAATATAGTTATTCGTTTTTCAATGTTTTTTATTTAAACAAAACAAGAGAATAAAGAAAAAATAATTAAAAATAATTAAGAGAATAATTAAAAATAATTAAAAGTTCCAACGACTTTAGAGATTTAATCCGAAGTTTTGTTTGTTTTTTCATGTGTTGTTAGTTATACTTTCGGAATCGCTCATCGAAACTAGTTGTCTCGAATGCCTTATGTGGGGTTTAAAAAAATAGTCATAAATTTTTACAATCAATTATGATTTCCTTTTAATAACTATATTTTAATATTAAATTATAAAATAATGAAAGGTTAAATTTCTATAATTAAGTATTTGGACAAGTTTTAAAATATTTTTCCCAATTTTTTACCTGTTGTTTAAATGAGGTTTAAACTCTATTAATGAAATAGTAAAATATTTTTTTAAAGTAAATAATTGGGAAATGTACATATAGATGAGCGCAGCGAATGAGCCAATCTGATCTAACAAATAAATCTATCGTCAAAAGCATTTGATTATTAAAGTGCAAATATACAAATGTAATTATGTAATGTTTTATGAAAGAAAAATATAAAAGACATAAACAAATTTGAAAGAATCTGCATGTTTATTGCACGTGAATTAATTTATAATTATATTTAATTTTATAATTACTAAAAAACTGTTTCTATATAATTATGATTCCGTGATATAAAGATATCTTAACTGAACTATTTTATACTCCGAATCGTTCTAAATTTCTTTGGATTATAGCTGTCATTATTATTATCAATAATTTATTATTAATATACCATCACATTTATAATTTCTTCATTATAGAAAAAATATTAAGAATAGATACTTATTATATTGTTGAAACCATCCTTTTTATGGTGTAACCGACTTTAATCTCATAGTCTGCATGATATGAAGCAGATTTTTGTCTTTTTCATTAATGCCTATAAAAATTTTGAAAATTCTGCTGAGAAAAACCTTATTAATTCTTCTATAACTGCTAACATAAAAGAACATTAGACTATGAAATTAATTTTAATATCTATTTTGATTTAATATTTAAAAATTAGGAAAGTGCATCATTCCTTGACGCCTCGGCTTTCTATCATCTTGGCTCACGCATATTCTCGCCTGATTAAGCCGTTGGCTCAACTAATGTCACTTTATCCATTTATTACCTCACTTTTTTATTAATACAATTTCAAAGCAAATCATTAATAGACTATTTGAGTTATTAAATTAAAAAATAAAATTAAAAAAAGCAATTATAAAACTTTCAAATTATTTAAAGATTTTTTTTTGCTAAATTTGTTCTTATTTGGTATTCATTATTAGTAGACTTATTATGGCAAGTAATCCGTTAGTTAGTAAAAAAACCTTAAGCTAAAGCTCTCCTATTAATGTATGAAAAAAATTTTATTGCAACACTGTCAATTGCCCAACTGTTAAAATCATTAGTTAACATATATCAGTTATGTTAAATAGGTTAAACTTTTATTTGTATTTTATAAACCATCTTAAATATTAAAATTTAAGATGAATAAACTTATTATTCTTCTCTCATATTTGGTTATTCTATTGAATATCCAAATCAAAGGTAGAATGGTTGAGGTTCGATTAAAAATAAAAGATGATTGGGAAGAAAAAAGAGAATTTATTTATTTAAAAAATGTTGAAATAAAGGAACGTTTTGTATTGATAATGAATGTAAAACAAAAAAGTAGAGTAGTTGATTATCTTTATAAAAATAATGAATCGTTTTGTAAAATTGAAATAGATCCTGTTGAAAAAGTTTTTATTGTCAATGTAAATCAGTGGTGTAAATTAAGCTCACATTTAAAGACGAGAATTTTGATTGAAATTGCCAATAATGAAATTGTTAGGAAATTTTTGGAAAACTTTGGAAAACAGGTATTTTATATTTGATTATTCGAAAATTAAGCCTAAAATTTAATTTATCTAAGATTCGTCTAAATAATAATTTTATCAAAAATAATAAAAATTATGAAACCGATATTAGAAGAAAGTTTAGAAAATACAAAAATAAATAAAAAAGAATTATTAAAAGACATTATTGAAAATTGCAAAAACAAACTTTTGCCAAGTTATTGGAC
This sequence comes from Meloidogyne enterolobii, assembly GCA_963681835.1. Lineage (NCBI taxonomy): Eukaryota > Metazoa > Nematoda > Chromadorea > Rhabditida > Meloidogynidae > Meloidogyne > Meloidogyne enterolobii. The sequence continues at coordinate 3,694,617 of CAVMJV010000006.1, forward strand.
GGAAATTAATTTAATTGGATATAAAATTGAATTGTTAGAAAAACAAAAAGTTGAATATCCTAAAGAAAATAGCGGAATTAAATTCATTGGCAATAAAATAAGTAAGCAAATTTTTGACTTTGTCTATATTTAATTTGCCTAAAAAATTTTTCTTGAAAATTATAGGTGGAATAATTGAGGTAAATAAACGAAAGTGTTTCAATTGTATAGTTACACAAACAATAAAATGGCGTAGTTTACTAAAAGAACATTACTTGTGCGAACAATGTGCCGCATATAAACGCAAATATGGAAACTTTAGATCAAAAAAATTATGGTTTATGACTGCAAAGGTTATCGTTATCAAAATTTAGTACGATTTTTAAAAATCTTATTGTGAAACTTTTTAAATGAATCTTTTAATCGATTCTGTACTTACTGAAAGTTGTTTTGACCAAATGTTGAGGACCGATAGTGTTATAAGCGAAATGTTCTTTATGTAATTAAACATAATATGCTTTATTTACCACCGTTATATAACTTGTCATTAGTAATTTAAGGACGATCGTAAATGTTTTATTTGCGGTGTTACACAAACAAAATGTTGGCGCCGTCATTCAGAAACAGGGAACTATTTATGTAATGCCTGTGGCTGTAAACAAAGAAAAGAAAGTATAAAGAAGATAAAACCAAAAATTTAATAGAAAATTGTTAAATGAATAAAAAATTAATGAAAAGTGATTTATTATAAAAGCATATTTGTAACAATATTTAATTATTAAACCAATTATACATACGACCTTTTGTTAATTTAAACAAAAATTAAAATTGTAAATAATAATACAGATTTTTTATGATAATTCTGTATTGTCTTAGTCTTCCACCTTTGATTATAAAATTTATGATAATAATCTAAATTCACCTTTGATAATAAAATTTTTGATAATCACCTAAATTTTTGATAATAATCTACCTTTGATAATAACCTACTATTTTACTTACTAACAATAAGTTTGAATGGAATAAATAATGGTTTTTAATTTTTCTCCTGGTTTTTCTCAAAACATACCTTTCTAGGTAACCATTTAATAATTTACATCTTAATGTATTTACTAAAATAATCTTAATCTCCAACTTCTTTTCTTTTATTAGGTTCCAAGTGTTTATCAAACCATCTTTTCTAATTATTTCGAATATTTTCTTGGTGAATATTAGATGAAATAATTAGATTTTTGTCTTACGCTTATAAAATAACATGGAAACTTAACAAGAATCAGTCATGCAGTTTCGTTCAAATTTTTAATTACTTAAATATTTGGCTCTGGTCTAGTTTATGAGTCCAATGACATTTTATGAGTCCAATGAAAGTTTACGAGTCCAATAAATGTTTATGAGTCCAATGAAGTTTTACGAGTCCCATGAAAGTTTATGAGTCCGATCAAAAGTTTATGAGTCCGATGACAGTTTAGGAGTCCGATCAAAAATTTATGAGTCCAATGAAAAATACAAATTTCTTCAATATCTATTTTTATTAGTGTTTCAATGGAACCGAAATTTCGTCGGAAACGGGACCGAGTTGAGATTCGGATCCCGGAATCGGAACTTTTTCTTTCGGTTAACCGAACCGAACTATCCAAATCCGCTGACATCATTTATATGATATCCCATTTTATCACCGAATTTCTTCGGATTAACCTTAATCCCGACAGAGGATTTGTGTGTATTATGAGCAAAATCTGGGAAATTCGCAGGATTAATTAGGACCTTCTATTCCCCTATTTTTTGCGCCCAGACAATCATTTTGAGAATATTGCAAGGCCAACCGGTGGGAATATTGCAAGGCCAACCCATATTAAAAAAACAAATCCTTAGTGGTGTATAAAAGTTCAGGATTGCTCGGAATCGATTCGTGAACCGGAGCCGGATCCAATTTGAATTCCGGTTCAAGAACCAAAAAACGCCGGAACTTTCCGGAACCGGAATTTCCGGTTAAATTCTAATTTTTATATACTTAAGGCATTGACAATGGTTCAGTGATTACTAAATCACATTACGACAAACATTAAATACTAAGGAAAATTGACCATTACGACATGGTCTCAGGAAGTAAGAAAAAATATGATCTGAGGCACTCCTTTCATATAGTCGAAATTTTGATTGGACTCATAAAATTTCATTGGACTCAAACCTTTGATCGGACTCATAAACTGTCATGGGACTCATAAACTTTCATGGGACTCGTAAATCTTCATTGGACTCATAAACTTTCATTGGACTCGTAAACTTTCATTGAACTCATAAAATGTCATTGGACTCATAAACTAGACCAGAGCCAAATATTTTTATTTCAAAGAATTTCAAAATCCCGTGTTCCTTTGTCTATTGTATTTACTACATGTACTCTTATGGGACTCATATACTAATTTTGGGACGAATAAAAGCTAATGGGTTTTTTTGTAACCGTTTTGATGTAACTGTCATGCTTTCTTGGTTTTTCACACATTCTATACTTTCCTGATTCAGTTGAAATTTTTCTAATAGGTTTGAAAGGATTTTCCAAAAGATGGACTTACAGCATTAAATATCTTATGTAAGGAAGAACTCGGCGAGTTGAATGATGTCTTCTAGCCAAATAAGAACCGAGTGAGTTTTCATTGGAAATTTGTCCAATACCATTTTTCCATAAATATTTTACAGTGAAAAAATTTTTTCGAGTATTGCCATGTCGATTTATATATGGCTATATGAGGGGAGAAAGGATAATGTTTGTAGATGATAGACAAAAATTATTTTATACAGTGTATAGAGGGAGGCAGACAAAATTTTATAAAAAAATATAGAAGGAAAGTTAATTTTTTAATTTTTAATTAATTTGAATTAATTAATCGTTTAATTTTTAATTTTATAAAATCTCGGATAGACTTCTTTCAATTTCACTCATTTTTTATTAATAAACATTTAATTAATATATTTATTTAAAAGAAAGATTTTTGTACAGAGCAATGAAAAGTTTTCAATAAATATAAAGTTTTAGGCTTGTCATGGTCCAAAATAACGTATAAATGTAAACCCATATATCGATAAAGATAAACTTATTTGTCTTAAACCATAAATCATTTGATCTAAACTTCCCATATTTGTTTTCATAGTTGCCACATTGTTTGCACGGGTAATGTTCTTTTAATACACTATACCAATCTTTTGTCTGTGATACTCTACAATTGAAACACTTTCGTTTATTTACCTCAATTATTCACCTATAATTATTAAAGGATAATTTTTTAGTCAAATGAAAAGTTAGACAAATTACAAACTTAGACAAATTACAACTAATTACTTATTTTATTGCCAATATAAATAATGCTGTCTTTCAATTCATTCGGATATTCAACTTTTTGTTTATCTAGCAAATCAATTTTATTTCCAATTAAATTTATTTCCGTCCAATAAATTGATAAAAGTTTGTCTTTGTAATTTTGTATATTTTCTTTTAATATATTTATATTATTTGGTTTTATATTATCCAGACTTTCTTCTAATATAGAAGTTTCATAATAATTATTTATGATAAAATTATTATTTAGGCGAAACTTAGATACATTAAATTTTAGGCTTAATTCTCGAATAATTAGAATATAAAATACCTGCTTTCCCAAATTTTTCAAATATTTCTTTACAATTTCATTATTGAAAATTTCAATCAAAAATCTCATTTTTAATTGAGAGCTAAATTTAGACCCCTGATTTAGTTTAACATTAAAAACTTTTTCAACAGGATCTATTTCAATTTTACAAAACGATTCAGTTTTTTTATTTAAATAATTTTCAATTTTATTTCCCTGATTTACATTCATTATCAATACAAAACGTTCCTTTATTTGAATATTTTTTAAATAAATAAATTCTCTTTTTTCTTTCCAATCTTCTTTTATTTTTAATCCAACCTCAACCATTTTACCTTTGATTTGGATATTGAACAGAACAACAAAATATGAAAGAAGAATAATAATAAATTTATTCATCTTAAATTTTAATATTAAAATATTTTATATAATAAACAAATAAAAGTTTAAACTATATAACATAACTGATATAAATATTTTGTTATAACTGGAGTCCGATAAACTTAAATACAGATAAACTTCAAAATTTTGTCGGTCGGTGAAATATTCATAGATATCGTATAATATGGCCGTAGTAGGTACGGTCCCGGACTTGTTAAATATAAACAAAAAAATAGAGGGAAAGACAAGAAAAATAGAGGATATAAATAGAGGAAAATTGAGGTAATAGAGGTTAAGGAATAGATGTATTATAAATAAATATTTTAAATATAAAATTTTCGGCCTAATTAAAATAGAGGCCAAAAATTTAATACATATTTTAATTATTTGTTTACCCAATAAATAAATAGGGATTTATTTTGAAATATTTAAATGCTAAAGGCATTAGACCTATTCATATTTCGGACATTATTCTGATAATTATTCACTTTTGGGGGAGTATTCGAATTATTAGAAGATTACAGGCAAATCAGATTATTTATAGGAGACGGCGTCGGTTGACGATAAATATAATTCCAATAAAATGTCAAAAGCTAGTAAATATTCTAAGAAAATATTATAATAATTTAATTTTGTTGAGACACTATAAATAAATAGTCTGTCTCATTTTGACATTTTCATCATATGCTAAGTTAATAAGAGCTGTTCGAAATTTCGATATTTGACATTGGCAATCAAGATTTCGACCCGAGTATTTCGAAATCAGTCTTAAAGATAAAAGGGGGTACAAATCTAACCAAACTACAAAATATTATTTACTAATTATTTTAACCAAAGTGCAATCACTCGGTGGGAAAATAAATCTAAAATAACATAAATACATTTCATAATTTACCGTCTTATTTTTATTAATTTATTTAGCCATTTAGGCAATTTTAAAACTTGCACTTTTTGAGAATTGCCGCGGTTAATATAATTAGTCAATCTCTCTTGACTAGCAAGCTATGCTTGAGTGTTAAGTGTATTGTATTTCGGGTAACGGAAGTCTCAAAAAGTTGCAAAGAAACCATAAACGGCTAGATTCTCAAACGACCCAGTCTCTAGTCAAATGCTAACCACATTACGATTACTATATTTTTAATATTAAATTTCAGATGAATAAATTTAATTTTATCATACTCATATATTTAATTGTATTTTTGAAAATTCAATGCGCCGGGAAAATAATTTACCTTGAAGTGAAAATCAAAGATGATAGGGAAGAAAAAAGAGAATTCATTTATTTAAAAAATGTTGAAATAAAGGATCGTTTTGTGTTGAAAGTAATTGAAAAACAAAATAATCATAACAATAGTTTTAATAAAAATATAGAAGGATATTTGCGTTCAATTGACTTAAATCTAGATAAAAATACATTTGAAGTTGAAATAAGTGATAAATCAAAATATATTCCATCTGATCAATTAAAAAAGAAAATTTTGATTGAAATTACTAATAATGAAATAATTCAAAATTTTCTGCCTGGGTTTGCAAAAATGGTATATTTTAATTAATAGAATTTCATGTCCATAGTGTCACAACTATCTTGCAAATGAAAAGTAACAGCAATAAAAAGAAAATCACTCACTATATCACTCGGATGTGTTATAAATTTAAGGTACACCGAAACAATAATTTTATTGAAAATAATAATTGTTATGAAACTTCGATATTATGCAAGAATGAAAATAATTTCAGTTTAATTGAAGAAAATATAGAATCTTATAAAAATAAACTTTTATCAAGTTATTGGACGGAAATTAATTTAATTGGAAATAAAATTGAATTGCTGGAAAAATAAAAAATTGGATATATCAAAGAATTAGAAAGCAGAATTATTTATATTGGCAATAAAATAAGTAATAAATTTATTATTTCGGCATTATTTAAAGTTAATTTTTAATTTATTTTAATTATGTAGGCGAACTTAATGAAGGAAATGAACGAAATTGTTTTATTTGCAAAGATATACAAAACAGATACAGGTATAAATACCTACAAAATTATTACTTGTGCTCCCGATGTCACCATTACAATTTAAGAAAGGAAGGAGAGCATAGACCGATAAAATTATGGTATAATACTATAAGTAAACAGGTTTGCTATTATCAATACATATGTTATGCCAATTTTTCTAAAAATCGAATATTGTTTATATTCAGAGGGATCGCCGATGTTATATTTGCAGTTACAAAATCATCAAAATGGTATCGTCATTCAGAACCTGGACAATATTTATGTCGACATTGTTACGATCGTGATAGAAGAAAAGGATAAATAAAATGAAAAAAAATTAAATAAATAAGATAATTTGTATTTATGAAAAAATACGCATCTGTGCTTTATTGATTTAACATGGCATCTGTATAACATTTATTCATTAATTAATCATATATTTTCTAAATTATTATAAAAAATAAATTAGCTTTTAGCTAGATCGCTGCAGTAGAATAAATCGGTAAATGTCCTATTGGTGTCCTACCTGTCCGCAAAGAAACCAGCAAGTTCCACCAGAAAGTTTAGCCTCTCTCAATACTAAACATTCAAACCCATTAATTGGCCAATGTTGACACAAAAAGGGTCAATATAGTTCCAGCTACCATGATATAAATATCCTTATCTATTTATTTTTGACTAGTGCCGTCATTTCAAAATATAATTTGCACTTTTTATTATAATAGATTTTGATAAATAATAAAATATTTCGAAATATTTAAAACAAATCATATTAGGAACTTATATGGTTTAGGTACGCTTTTTTAAGCCACGCCCTTTTTTCTTTTTCCGTCATTATTCTTTTACTTATTTTCCCTCTCAACCAACAATCAATTGAGTTGAGGTCAATTTTTGCTTAAAATGGAGAGAGATAGAGCTGACTCGGATGACATCATCGAGCTGGGCTGAGACGAATGACAAAATCGGTCCGTGAGATCTCTGAGCTGAATTACAGGGTCCAAAAATTTCTAAAAGGGGTAAAAACGGTCAGCATTTTGTAAAAAAATATGATTTCAAACACGCAAAAACTGAAAAACACAATAAAATACCGGACCATTAGTTCCAAAACGTAGATTAGTTCCAAAACGTAGGAAAAAAGGGCGTGACTAAAAAAAGCGTACCTAAACTATATAAGTTCCTCATATTACATATTACAAAAGTGCAAATAACTTTTTCTATTCCGCCGAATAGAAAGTGCTAATAAATATTAGCTTTAAGGCCGATTATTAGACTCAATATAAAGGGCACCACATTGTCTCTCTTATTTTCGGGGTATTTTTTTGCTTAAGACGCGAGACCAATGCCGTGACAATGCCGAATTATTGTTTCAAAAACTTACCTTTTTCTCTTCATTTTTCTTATCCATTTTTCCTTTCCTTACATTTAATGAAAAAAACGATTCCGCCCTTATTTTGGGATAGGGCTATTTTCCTATATATGTAGGGAAAATAAGAAGTTGGCTGTCTGGGCGGAGCCTGAATAATTTTAACGTAAATCTCCAAGAAAAAACAAACCTAGCACAGTTTTAAAGACGCAGGCTTTCAACGCGCGTCCATGGACGCGCCTCTATCATGTAGCCAAATTCTTCCCGCGGCATTTTTAAGCTATAGAACCCATTCAGCTACTCACCCTTCAGCTGGTTTATAATTATAATTAAAATATAAAATTAAAATTGCAAAGGAAGCATTTTATTTACATTTAATTTTAGTTAAAAGTTCAATTTACAAGAATAGGAAAAAATTTAGCTGTGGATGCAATGTATTTTTATATTAGCAAAAACTTGTTCAGGTTCAATACCATTACTCAGTTCAACTTAAAATCTCTTTTAATTACTTTCCTTTTCTTTTTCTTCTCCTTTTTCCAATTCAATTAATTTCTTAACGCCCTCATACATTTGTTTAACAGCCTCAAATTCATTAATTCCTAAACGTTTTTTATTAGAAATATCAAAAACATTGTTTTCTTCTTCGGTTTCTGTATGTTCTCCATTAATTCCTCTAATTTGTAATTTTAATTCTTCACAAATTTTTTTAAAATTTTCTTTCAAACTAATTTGTGGTAATTTAATACAGTGCTCCACATAACTATACTTCCACCCCTATTTTCGTGTTTTTTCCTGTTCGACCCCAAATTTTTTTTAGATTATCGTTTAAATATTGTCCCCAGGTAACTAAAAGACTAATAAAAAATTAATATTTAATTTCGGCTTAAAATTACTAGAGTTCTGAATATTTTGTTGGAAAACACCTCCACATAACTATACTTCCACTTCCCAAAAAATTATTTCCAACGTTAGGAAAAATCTACAAAAATTTCAGCAAACTTATATACTTATCTTATAAAAAATTAAAAAAAACTAGGCAAATATCTTTATCCTAAGACGAGATCCTGATGCCTCGAGAATCAACGTAAAACAGGGGTAGGCCTCTTTAAAAATTATTTTCGACCCCTTATGGATTACTGTAATTTTTGATTTTGGGCTCATTCGAAAGCCCTTGAAATTTGCTATATGATAGCAGAAGATACATGCAGATAGCAGAAGATACATGAAATTTGCTATATGATAGCAGAAGATACATGCCGTTAATATTCCGAAGCAGCGAAAAATGCCTAAATTCCCTTAAAAATTCCCTTTAAAGTCGCTTCCAAAGTTTAAATGCCTGTTTCTTTCCTTAAAATTTTTCTGGAAAATAAACTTGATGCTATCTTATAGCAAATTTCAAGGGCTTTCGAATGAGCCAAAAATCAAAAATTACAGTAATCATAAGGGGTCGAAAATAATTTTTAAAGAGGCCTACCCCTGTTTTACGTTGATTCTCGAGGCATCAGGATCTCGTCTTAGGATAAAGATATTTGCCTAGTTTTTTTTAATTTTTTATAAGATAAGTATATAAGTTTGCTGAAATTTTTGTAGATTTTTCCTAACGTTGGAAATAATTTTTTGGGAAGTGGAAGTATAGTTATGTGGAGGTGTTTTCCAACAAAATATTCAGAACTCTAGTAATTTTAAGCCGAAATTAAATATTAATTTTTTATTAGTCTTTTAGTTAGCTGGGGACAATATTTAAACGATAATCTAAAAAAAATTTGGGGTCGAACAGGAAAAAACACGAAAATAGGGGTGGAAGTATAGTTATGTGGAGCACTGTATGTACAGAAGCACGTATTGTTGTTCCCAAATTGGAAGGGCAAAAGGTTAACCAACCAAGACGTTTATCACGCGAAAAGGTTATCTTTATCATAAGAGAAAAGTTGCAAGAGTATATGTTGAGAGGGGAGGGGGAGAGGAATGGAGTTTGAAATAAGTATAAAATATATAGGTCTTGTCAAGTTTATCCGGCCAAACAGATCTATATACGTCGAATCACGTTTTTATGCGTCCATTCTGTGAAAATAAGAACCATGTTCTACATGTTAGAAAGAAACGTAACGCTTGTGTGTACTATATACAAGATGTTGAGCAGAACTTTCTGTTCAGACAGTTTTAAGTACTAACGTGCACAACCGGGTACTTATCGGCATTGAATAAAGCATGAAATTCAATTTGACGGATCACCTTTTGAATGGACGTGTATAAAGGTGCGATTGTATGTATAAACTGAACAAGAGCCAGATATATACATATTAAGGATCCGCGACTTGATTCCCAAAGAAGTTTATTTTTATGTCGATAAGATTTTTAAAGATATATTAAGGCCTAAATTAAAATTAAGAACGCTTGTTACGTGCCATTTCCGACTTGACCCTTGGCAAAGGGTTTGGCGTCGCTACCCGCTTCTCATTCCCCCTATTTGGGAAAAAATTTATAACTTTTTTTTAAAATGGAGATAAAAATTTTACTTGTTTGCCAAAATATAAATTGGAATGTTGCCTATGGTTTACCAAAAAATAAAAATTTTTGACCGTTTTATTTGAGAGTTATGAATTTTCTAGCAAGGTACTACTTTTCCTTAAAAATGACTAAAAAATGAGGCACTTTTTGCTAAAAATGCCACTTGGGGCAGAAAAATGCTTTTAAATTTATCCTATTTCTCACTTTATTTAACAAATACATACATAGTTGGAACTTGCCCCCCCCCCAAAACCCTCCAAATGTTTGCCTACCTTTTCTTCAATAATTTTAACTCCCAAAATTAATCTTTTAAAAACTTTTCCAACATTTCCACCTTTTTCCATAGAAATTAAGCGTAAATGGTCTTCTTCATTTACCCAAACCAAAAAAGTTTTTTTTAAATTCAAATAAATTCCTCTTCCAACAGGCCAATAATTTGTAGCTTTGGCTTCATTTAAAAATCTGTCCCCTTCTTTAAATAAAAAATGTTTTTTAATTAATTTATTTTTTGTTTTTTTATTTAATTTATTTAGTGAATAATATATTCCTTTTAATTGTCTCATTTTTTTTAATTTTTTAAAAATTTTTTTCATTTTTGTTTCTATTGAAGTATAATCATTTAATGACATTAATGGATTAAATGGATATTCTTCTAATGTTCGAGCACATCTAATTCGAGTAGAAATTACATATTTGCCTTCTGGATCCAAATCTTTGAATTCTAAATTGGTTTATAAATTGGGATTATTTTACAATATTGACAATTAACCGTATAGGCAATTAACCGAACGAACCGAAGGATAATTCACGGAATGGACAACTCACATAATGTACAATTTACTGATTGGCCGAAATATAATTTACCGAATGGACAATTTATTGTATGTTAATTAACCCGAATGGACAATTCACCGATCGGACAATTCACTAAAACTGTCAAATTTCACTTTCACCCACTACTGATATTAGATATTTTTTTTATATTTGGGTGGCTTTTTAATTAGATAGCCACTATGTAATGAAGTTACCTAAATGATATATGTGGTAATTACCTGAAATGTTGTTTTCTCCAAAATCTGTCGGTGGATGTACTGCTTCTGGTCCAAAACCTTCATGATAATCGTCAATAATTGGATTGAACAATTCGGCAAATTTATGATATGATTCTTGATCAGGTGCGTAAACACCAATACCAGAATCTGGATTAGCAACACCTAAATGATAAATAAAACAGTTAAACGAATCTGCTATACGCTTCGATAAATTAGGCAAAATTCAGCCTAGTTTATTTTTTAAAAATTCTGTTAAATATTTTAAACCATACCTAAGGCTAGGATCCTGGAAAATATTTCAGCTTCCGGATCAATATAGGAGCTGAAAATTTATGAATATCCGGTTTTTCGAATCCTCAAATTTAGTGTCAGCCAGGGAGGTAATTCTTGGGTTCGTACCCCCTCCTTTTTCCTTACTCAAAGTATTAAAAAATGGTCAGTTTGTTATCAGATTATAGAACTTGCCGAGCTGTGTCGAATTACACCAAAATCAACTCCCGGTCTTAACCTTGGGCCGAGATCAAACCCCCGAAAATTGAAAAATAAAAGGGGTGATTAATCTCATTTTTTGGGCTAAAAATTCGATTAAACAAATAATAGCTCATTCAAAGTAGCTCATCGAGCTGATTCGAATGACATCGAAATCAACGTAATTGAACAAGATTTGACAAAGTTATTACATAAAATAATCCTTTTACGTTGGCGGACACTTGTGCAAAACCCTTCGTTTTGCGTAGGGTTTTTGTCTGTATCACGGCCCAAGGTTAAGACCGGGGGTTGATTTTGTATCATTCGACACAGCTCGTCGGCTTCTATAATCTGATAACAGACTGACCAGTTTTTAATACTTTGAGTAAGAAAAAAAGGGGGGGTACGAACCCAAGAATTACCGCCAGGGATGTCAACGGTTACCCAAAAACACGATGCCCAAAACCCGGACTTTTTTCGACTCGAAACCCGACCCGAGAAAAATTCTAAAACCCGACCCGACTTTTTTCTCAAACAGGGACATCCGTCGTGTCTACCAGTCAACCAGTTAATTTCTAGAAATATAATGACCAATATCCCTTCCTCCTCCCTCAACCTTTACCAGAACGAATAACATCAAATAAAGTTGCCCCAAGTTTTGTCTTTTTATATTTTAATTTTTCTTTTAAATTTTCAGTAAAATATTTTTTTAAAAGAGAATTAAAATTGTTATTTTCCACAAGTTTTTTATATCCCTCTTCAATTAATTGTACAGTATCCTCGTCTGTCTCAGTTGAAGAAGCCATTTGTTTCTTCAAATTTTTTGGGTAAAATAAATTGTTGAATGTTTCCAAGTTGTGCTTAGTGTCTGGAAAAAAGTTTTTTTACAATCGAATAATATTTCTAAAAAGTCGAAGCTTAATAAAAGATACCCATTTTGGGATCAAACCAGCAGGTCAAGACCCTGGAGATCGAATGACCCAGAACCCATGAAGTCAAATTACCTAAATGATCAAAAGTAGTTTTCCGTTAATCGGCCGCAGACTGAGTATTATCCAATTTAAAAAGCTATAACTTTTTGATGCTTGATCCAATACAGATGAATCTTATATCATTCGAAATCTCTCGATAAGCCTATCTTTTACGCAACGGTATGGATCAGTTCTGTTCACTCATAAAAAAGTTACAAGTCGATAAGCGCAAGAAATTGTTGTTTTTCTCAGTTATCGGAGTATAACTTTTTTATGAGTGGTCAGACCTGACCTATACAGTTTGGTAAATGATAGAGCTTATCGAGAGCTTTCGAATGATATAAAATTCATTTGTACTGGATCAAACATCAAAAATTTATAGCTGTTTAAATTCCTATATGGCAAATTTTTGGTTGATTTTTCTTATAATTTTTCCCCTTATTCCAAGATTTCATCCCAAGCAAAGACCGAAAAAAAGAAAAGTCATGGAATCAACATTCAAGACCAAGAGTTTTGGACGGCTCTATATTATATATTAAAATAATAAAATATGTACAATTTTGAGGAATTCCAACAAAAAAATCATCTTCCCCAGCTAAATTAACAACTTTTATAACATTGAAGAAAATTAAAAAATTAATAATAATTAACATTTCTTAAAAAATAATTTGAAAGATGTGTTGTTCACGACGGTATTTAATTTATTTAAATAATAGAAAATATTTTTTAAAAATTTACATCAGTCTTTGAAAATTTTAATTCGATGAATCTTTAAATTTTTAACTAGCTTATAAAATTTAAATTGTGAAAAAAATTTTTCCCACTCATATTTCAAAATAAAAACCCAATTTAAAAATAAATTAAGTTGGCCAAATTCAATTATGACTGAAATTTTGAATTTGGCAAATAAAAAAGCATTTGAATTTCTATATAAAATTTAAAACCTTTAAAAATTAAGGAGATTGTCAAAATTTGATTGTATCAGTCAAACAGTCATTCCTCTTTACCAAATTAGAAGTTGAATGTTAATCAGGGTGTTATATCAATATTGGAGAATTTTGAATTTTAAAAAGCGGAAAGCGGAAGCCGAAGAGCAATAAAGGCGAATTCTGCGGAAGTCGGGAGCGGATCCAGCCGTATATATTTAATTTAGGAGTTATCGAGCAATCTGTAAATTTTTATTACATCTTATTATTTAATTTATTACATCAGTATGATAGAAATATTTTTTTAAATTTGTACTTAAAATTTCGTAGAAAAATAATTTTTGTTTAGTGCACAGTCCATAAAAATGTGAAATCTATGAGAAAAGATACATATATTATTTCTCTATATTAAAAAAAGTGCAATTGTATTCTTGTACAACAATTACAAAGCAATACAATAGCGTGTTTATCACATAATAGAAATACAATAAAAGTTGATGAAATAGACTAAGGTTGCTGTCAATAAGGTTGGTGCCTGGAGGCAATATAGATCTTGTGCATATCATGAAATTTAGGCGGATTAAGAGGGATTCTTAATTGTTACACAAATTTGTTACACAAAAATTTAATAATATAGAATATGGTTGTAGGTTTTATATTCAGACATTTTTTATAGAATTTCTATCAATTTCTGATTCTGTATATTCATAAATGTTATCCTTCATAAAATAAATAAAATAATGAAAATAAATCAATATATTTAATATTTATCTTGATAACAATTAAAAAATTTATTTTTTACTGTAATTATATAGGCTATATTTTACATAGTTTCAGAATTTGTTCAAAAAACTCAGAAAATTAAAATTTGAAAATCAATTCCATTTAAATATTATTTATTCGATTCCTGTTCTTTTTAATTTTTATTAATTTTCTTATTTATTCTTTGTTGTCTTCTGTAACAAGTATCACAAATATAGTGTTCAGGTTTTGAATGACGGTGCCATTGTGAAGTTTTTGTTGCTCCGCAGTTTAGACATTTTCGATCTTTCGTGATTCGCTAATATATTTAATAAATAAGAGTTGAAACTAGTTCTCAGATAAAAATTTTTAAAGCTATTTTTCTAATTTTCGGCGATCTGATATTGTCCAGGGTTACTTTTATATTTCCTAACCCCTTTTTACAGGAGCTAGTCGGCGTTGGGCCCCAAGAGTGGTAACCCACCCTTGGGGCGCGCCGATCCACCTATTAAAAACGAAGGCCTTCTTTTTAACTTTTTTATTCAACAAATATATTTAATAAAAGGCGAGAGGACAGGCCAACTTTTGATCGGGCCCAAAACTAATTAAGTGAATGAATGAATTAAATTAGCCGATTCTCTCTCGCCTTTTATGAGGCGCTAAAAATGGGCGTTTCAAATCTTAACTATGACAGTTACTTTCAACTAATTTGTTTTATTTTGCCTAGGTTACCGGTTTCCACAAGTGGAAAAAGAAATGTTCTTGTTGATACGTAGGAAAGGAAAATATTTAAATTCGCATACATACTTAAATAAGATCCCTAATAATCTCATATAAAAATTTAAAACTACTCATATACTTTTATAAAATCATTGTTAGTTTTAATATGAATAATGTAAACCTATTAGTTTGATAAAAACTTCCTTCTGGTCTCATTTTGCCATCATATATTTTATACATGTGACATATTTTACATAAATAATGTTCTTTTAAATATCTATACCAATTTTTGGAAATTGTAAATCTACAATTGAAACAGTTTCGTTTATTTTCTTCAATTATTCCACCTATGATAATAAAGAGTAAAATTTATATTGTATAGACATATAAACTAGTAAAAAATCAAAAAACTATTTACTTATTTTATTTCCGATTTCAATAATTCTGCTTTCGAATTCTTTCGGATATTCAACTTTTTGTTTTGATAACAATTCAATTTTATATCCAATAAAATTATTTTCCGACCAATAACTTGATAAAAGTCTGTCCTTATAATTCTCTAAACTTTTTTCAATTAAGCTATAAATATTTTCACACTTGTACAATAACGAAGTTTCGTAACAACTATCATTTTCAATAAATTTGATATTTCGGAGTATCTGAAAATTAACGCAAATTATAGTAGTTATAGCCCCGATTTTCAGTTAATTGCTGTTAGTTTTACTTTCCTAGCTTGTTGTGACACTTTGAAATGGTAATCTATTAATAAAAACATACCATTTTTTCAAACCCAGGCAGAAAATTTTGAATTATTTCATTATAAGTAATTTCAATCAAAATTTTCTTTTTTAATTGATCAGATGGAATATATTTTGATTCATTACTTATTTTCACTACAAACATATTTTTATCTAGATTAAACTCAATTGGACGCAAATATTCTTTTATATTTTTATTAAAACTATCGCGTTGATTATTTGCCTTTTCAATTACTTTCAACACAAAACGATCCTTTATTCCAATAATTTTTAAATAAATAAATTCTCTTTTTTCTTTCCAATCATCAATTATTTTTACATCAACTTTAATTAATTTTCCGTTACATTGAATATTCAAAAAGAAAATAAAAAATAAGATAATAATGCTCGAAAATTTAATCATCTAAAATTTTAATTTTAAAAATTAAATTTAATATTCCTTAGACACCAGGAATATTGATGTAACTACTGCATTATTTATTTTGAAATTTAGCCTCCATTTTTTAATAATAATCAGTCATTAAGCATATAATTATTGCGAAATTTATCACGCCTGATTTTTATTTATTTGTCAATTCGGTGATGTTAAAAAAAGAATATTTGCACTTTTTGTCGATTTACATGTTTAATATGTATGATTTTTAATTAAAATTTTGTGTCTTGTTTGCCGCTAGGTTTTTATATTTATTTAGAATCTAAAAACGAGACCATAAATTTAAAATAATTGCGAGGGTATTAAATATAAAATTACGGTCATATAATTTTTAAATAATTGAATTGCTTAATGGAAATTTGCTTAATAAATAAAATGTTTATTACTTACAAAACTATATAACTAACAATAGTGATGTAGCCTTAACCTCAATCTACATACTCGTTCTAATGAATTGTTGCATTGACAGTAATGTTCCATTACGTTTGAAAGCAATAGTCTCTATTTATGAAAATAATATGAACATTAGATATGAACAATAAAAAATAAAATTTGATTATAGTCGTAACCTGGCTGTGCATTATGTATCTATCTGCATAAAAAATTTCAATTATTCAATTAAATTATTAAAAAATATATGACCTTAATTTTATATTTATTCAGTCTCGCTATTTTTGTTAAAATTTAGGGTCTCGTTTTTAGATTTTAAATAAATAAAAGGGCACAGAGAAGGCCTAACGGCAAACAAGACACAAAAATTTATTTACAAATCATACATATTAAGCAAGTCAATCGACAAAAAGGGCAAATATTTTTTTAATGCCTACAACTTGACAAATAAATAAAAATCAGGCGGGATAAATTTCGCAATATTTATATTCTTATTGAATAATTTTCTTATTGAATAATGAAGACAAATTAATCAGTGAGGTTATTATATCGCTATTCATTAATTTATACGGCATTTGTTTAAACAATATTAAATTATATTTCAATTATTAAAATTTTAGGTGATTAAATTTATGAGCGTTATTATATTAATTTTTATTTCCCTTTTGAATATTCAATTGGAAAGAAAAAATTTTCTTTGACGATTGGAAAGAAAAAAGAGAATTTATTTATTTAAAAAATGTTGAAATACAAGATCGTTTTGTGTTGAAAGTAATTGAAAAGGCAAATAATAAATATGATAGCTATAAGTATAATATAGAAGGATATTTGCGTCCAATTGACTTAAATCTAGATAAAAATATGTTTGAAGTTGAACTATTTGATAACTCAAAATATATTCCATCTGATCAATTAAAAAAGAAAATTATGATCGAAATTACTAATAATGAAATAATTCAAAATTTTATGCCTGGGTTTGCAAAAATGGTATATTTTGATTAATAGAATTTCCATTGCTTATTTGTTAGTGTCACAACTAGATAGCAAACAAAAATTAACAGCAAGGAAATGGAAATCGGTCGTTATAATTTCTCTAATTTGTGTTAAACTTAAGGTACTCCGAAATAGTAAATTTAGTGAAAATGATAATTGTTATGAAACTTCAATATTGTATAAATGTGAAAAGAATAATAATTTTAACTTAATTGGAAATAATATAGAAAATTACAAGGACAAACTTTTATCAAGTTATAGGTCGAAATTAATTTAATTGGATATAAAATTGAATTGTTAGAACAACAAAAAGTTGAATATCCGAAGGAAGAATTAAAAAGTAGAATTATTTACATCGGCACTGAAATAAGTAAATGGTTTTTGAATTTTTTATATGTTTATATCCTAAAAATATATGTACTAGTGATGTTCGGGAGAAGAAAAAACCCGGGAATCGGGAAACGGGAGTCGAGTCGGGAAATGACCTCGGGAATCGGGATCGGGAGTCGGGAATTTACAATAAAAAATTTTTGCCGCCGTCGGCGCCAAAAATTTGAGAATTTTGAAAGGTAAGAAGCCAGACATCTTCCTTACTAGCGCCGCAGGCGAAAATTTTGAGAATTGGAAAGCCAATGAGCTTAATTTGGACGACCAAGAAGTCAAGTTTTTCCTCCCTCGGCGTCGCAAGCGAACTTTAAGTCTGAGGCCAATCCAGATATTCTTCATCTTCTGCGCCGCAGGCGAAAATTTTTGAAAATTCATGACTAAATTAATTTTTCTAGACTTTTTTCACATTTACTGATATTCAATTTTCAATTTATTACGTCATGTTTGACGCGCGATCAAAAAAAATATACAGAATGTGTGGTCAATAATATATAAATTAAGTACAGATGAACTGATATTTATAAATAGTTCAACTATTCTTTAATTAAGTTTTAAGGGAGGTTATGTGTGAAAACAAATCAAAATTATCCAATAGTTTTTTAAAATTTGTGGGAGTATTTTTGCGTATTTCTATCGGTAATGTAGAATAAAGTCTAGCAGTTCTGATAAAAAAAGGAGTTATATCTAATTGTGGTTGCGCAAGCTTGTGTTTTTAATTTATATTCTTCCCCACGGGTTTTAGTGTTGATGAAATAGAAAGATGAACTATGTTCTACTTTTATATTTCCCCAATTAATTTTATGGAAGAGAATTAGATCAATTTTATATCTCCTAATTTCTAAAGTTTCAATTTTAAAAATTTTCAGTAGGTTAGAGTAGTTTGGAATATTAGAGAAATTAAATCCTTTTGACTGCCCATGCTTCCTTGCATAAATAGACCTGAGGAAGTATTTTTGTATTTTTTCTATGTTAATTATATCTTTTTTTAAGTGTGGGTTCCAGATTGGTGAAGCAAATTCTAAACCGGTTCTTATATAGGTATTAAACATGTGTATAAGTATATTGTGATCTTTAGATTTGATAGAGTGAAGTAAATTGTACATGGTCCTTCGTGCTTTAGATGTGATAATTTGAGTGTGCTCCGAAAATTTAAAATCAGATGAAAAATATACTCCTAAGTCTCGAATAATGTTACATGATGAGTCTATGTATTTGTCGCCAATTTTATAGGGGTTTCTTTTGTTGTTTTTCCCAAGATAGAGTGTATGACATTTGTTTATAGATATATTCAAACCATTGATTAAACAATATTCGTGAAACTTATTGATAAAATTTTGTAATTGGTTTTGGTTAGTTTGTTTATATATTTGATACGCTTTTATATCATCTGCATAAAGTTTGCATTTGATATTGTCATTATAGCAGTATTTTGGTAAATCATAAAGATAAATGTTAAATAATATTGGGGCGAGTACAGATCCTTGATATACCCCACTATGTGTTTCGTAAGTTGAAGATAAAGTATCGCCTACTCTAACTTTGAAGTTTCTATTAGTGATTATATTCTTAATTAGTATTAGTAAATTTCCCTTAATTCCAATGATTTCTAATTTTTTAAATAGTCGTGAATGCGGAATGGAATCAAAAGCTTTTGCCAGATCAAAGTATACAATATCAATTAGGCTTTTTTCCTCTAGTGCATGTGATATGTCGTTTGTAATTTCTAGTAGTTGCGTGGTTACAGATTTGTTTTTAACAAAGCCATGCTGTGAAGGCGGTAGGATTTCATTTTTAAGCAGAAATTCGTTTATTTGTTTGGCTATAATTTGTTCGAAAACTTTTAGCAGAGTGCAGGTCAATCCTATTGGCCTATAATCTTGTGCAGATTTTGGTTTTGCGTTTTTGGGTATTGGTTGTATTATTGCGGTTTTCCAAATGTCAGGAATATTTGAGGACATGAGACAATATGAAAAGATATTAAAAATCGGAAGCGCTAGCGTTTGTGCACATTTTTTTAAAAATATATAAGGAATTTGGTCTGGACTGGTATTACTGATATTTTTGGCTTGACAAAGTAAACTAAAGACATCATTTACAGTTATAGGTGTATATTCCAGAGTATTGAGAATTTGTGGGTTATCTTGGCTTAGATCCTCTAAATCTGGAATTTCGTTATTGAAGTATGAACTAAATTCATCGCCTAGTATATTACTTTTAACTTTTTCTGAAAAGACAGGCAATCCATTTTTATTGAAAATAGTCGGAATATTGCTATTTTTAGGCTTCAAAAATTGACTAGTGTATTTGAATCTAAAAAGAGAATTTTTAAGGTGTTTTCTTTCCCTATTTCTGTAAAATTTTTTAAGTTGTTTGTCAATATTTTTGCTAAGTAGTGTTATTTGTTTTGCGGTTTCCTTAGTTGGAATTTTCTTAAAAAGATTTTTTTGGTGGGAGTAAAGCTTACGAATGTGGATAGGAATTGCCTTTGGATCTGTTTTTCCTTGTGTTATAGGTATGTATTTTTCAATTGTATAATGTGTTATATCAAGGAATTGTGAATAGAGTTCATTGAGATTTGACGCTTTTGAAAAACAACTTAACCAGTCTATATTATTTAAGAAATTATTTATGTCCGTGTAGTTTGCTTTGTAAAATCGCTTTTTCGGGGATTTAAGTGCTTTAATCTCACGATAATAATTGATTTCGAAAGATATTGGATTGTGGTCTGAGGTACCAAAAGGTGTGCTTTTTTGCGGATTCTTGACCAAATTTTTTGGACTACTACGAATTAGGTCAAGAATTTTATCCAAACGAGTGTGAAAATTGACGTGCTGTGTTAGTTCAAGCGAGTCTATAAATTCTATGAATTGTGCATTCTTAGAGTTTTTAGAATGTGGAGAGTTAGTTGACCACGATAAATTTGGAAAGTTAAAATCCCCAGTAATTATTAGTGAAGGCGAGTCTAAAGAAAGGTCATGAAGATTTTCAAAAAGCTGATGAAAGGTTTTAGTGTTTTCTTTATTAACGGATCTATATACGTTTAGTATTCTTATATTATTGTTGGGTAAAATAAGGTCTACTCCGCTGATTTCATAACTTAAACCTAAACAGGACTTGATAATAATGAATGGTAAAGTATTTGAGATGATTATACATGATCCTCCACCAACTCCTTTATTTCTGTCCGCCCTAATTATTGAATATTCAAAATTACCTATAACAACTGAGTCTAATATTTTGGTGTCTAACCAAGTTTCGGTAATCAGTAATAGTAAATATATCTTTTGTTCTAATATGAGATGTAGATTTTCTAACTTATTTTTAAGGCTGCGCGCGTTGAAATATAAACAAGTTATACTATTTTGATTTGTTTTCATATTTTTACTAAGAGTTTTAGGAGCAGTATGATTAAAAGAATAGTTTGAACTAGTGTTAGGCACGGTTCGGTACTACCGCGGTACTACCGTCAGTACCGGACCGGTACTTTTCGGTACTACCGGTACCGGTACCGTACCGGTAAGATTTTTGGATTTTCGGTACTGACCGGTACCGGTACTTTTCGGTACTACCGGTACCGGAACCGTACCGGTCAGCTTTCCAGTACCGCGGTACTACCGGTTTTTCGGTACTGGAAAATTCTAAGATATGGAATTAGAATTAAACATATGGACTTAAAGTCCATAAACATATGGACTTCCAAAATTCCTAGAATTTTCACCCGAAGCCTATCAAAAATCGAAAATTTTTGCCTGCGGCGCTATAACAAGAAGAAATCTTGGCTTCTTGGCCTTCCAAAATTTTATTTTTTGGAATTTCAGGGTCCATCTCCTCAAATTCCTGAAAACCCCGATCAAGGTTAAGAATATCATTAAAGTTAAGAATACTTAAGAATACTCACATTCTCTGATATGCCCCATGCATATATCTAAATGAAAAGCACTTAAGAGGATATTTTAGGATTAACAGATATAAATGGATTTGCGGGATTAACAAGGATAAAAGAGGATTTGTGATGTTTAAAAGTAATATAGAGGGATTAGGAGATTTCCAAGGATATTAGATTTGGTATATACCGGTGTATTTTTCAGTATTTATATGTAGGGGGATTAAGAGGGATATCGGGGAATTTTGGAAAGGATATCAGAGGATTTGGAGAGATATCGAAAGAATAAAATAGATATGATGGATTTAGAGTCATGTAATAAAGGCATTACATCTCACAAAGGTATCTTAATCCGATCAAATCCAGCGAAATCCCCCTATATCCCTCTTAATCCCCTAATATCCCTTGATATCCCAACTAACAACGATCATATAGGTATAAACTGTTACACATCAATTAGCACATTTATAAGGCCATATTTGGGATATTATTTCATTTTATTTTCAGTACCGGAGTACCGCGGTAGTACCGGAAATTTTTTTCCGGTACTGACCGGTACCGGTACTTTTCGGTACTACCGATACCGGTACCGTACCGGTCAGATTTTGGGATTTTCGGTACTCGTCCGGTACCGGTACTTTTCGGTACTACCGGTACCGGTACCGGAAAAATCCATTTGCCTAACATTAGTTTGAACCCGGCTTAATACAGAGAGGTTTTATTAAAAATTTTTATTTTGCGTATTAATTACTTCATTTCCATCCATATTTGCTTTTTCACGTTCCTTACGCCTTGCTACCCGTTGTTCATATTCAAATTGTCTTTGTTGTAGTGTCAGAGAGGGCCGAAGAAAAATGTTTGATAATTCTTCTTTGCAAATTTTGATTCTTTCTCTTTTCCAAGCCGACAAACAGTGCCGTTGATGCTTAGAGGATGGCATTAGAATTTTAATGGGACGGGGCTTGTGACCTTTTTCAGCTGGGTTTTTAAAAACACCCATCCTATATATACTACTAGGATAAGACTCCACACCCAGCTGGTGAAGTAAACCTTGAACAGCCTTAGTGTCAGCTACTGCACGTTCGAAAGGTGGTGTCGTTGTTGGTTGTTCAGGTAAATTAATTAACACCAACGACCTCTGTCGCTCTTTTTCTTCAAAAATTTCGGTTGGAGTTTGAGTGTCTTGTAATAAAGAAGTGGCAATTTTTAATAGACTTGTCAGATGGGTAATTAAAGAATAATTTTGCTGAATAATGGTTTTAGCAAAATCCGGAATGCTGTTGTCAAGTTGTGGCAATTCTCCAATCGGAGGAATTGCATTAATAGAGTCAATTAATAATTTCTTTTTCCCTGATGTTTGGTCAGGAGGGGAAAAGTTGGAATATGAATAAGGACGTTTGTTGTTAATATTTTGTGAAGTCATTTATTGATTTTTTAATGATCTTAAACTTGGGTTTTATGCATATTATAGTGCATATTTTGCATTTTTTAATGCATAAAAATCCGGGCTCTACTGATGATGATTGAATAAAATTTTTCTGAAAAAAGACTCGAAAAACTCGACCCGCTCGAAAAAATCTTAGCTCGAAAAGCTCGCTCAAAAAAAACCAAACTCGAAAAACTCGAAAACGAACCAAATCGAAAAAATCCGAACTTAAACAGCACGAAAACGAACCGAATCGAAAAAACCCTAGCTCGAAAAAATGCACCGAACGTCGGCTCGAACCGAAAACGGCAACCCTAATTAAGCAGATAAGCACAGCCAACCTCCAATTAATCTAAATAGCAGAAATACTTTTTTTGGTCCGAAAAAACTGATAATACGTACCTAAATCGTGTTATGACTTCGCTTATGTAAACGAGAACGGACAGAAGCATTATCACTTGTGGAAATATAATAAATACAATTAAGGTTGTGGTAGGAGGAATGAAGAAGCGAAGAGACTGGAAATTAACTAAAGGCTGGCTTTTATACTATTCTACTTAAGGGCTTACGCCCATACACAAAAATAGACTCGAAAAATTATTAAAATAGGCTGAAAAAATTTCAAAAAGTGGCAAAATAGGTACAAATTTAAAAGAAATAGTTTCGAATTTTTTGGGTAGAAATTAAATAATATATACTTATTTAATTAGCGTCCATAGTAAATTTCAATTTTGATTTGCCTAAACATTGGGTTGATGGTCCAGTTCGCTTAATTTTTTGGAAGCTAAACTTTATTTAGTTAACATATTCTAAAACACTTTTGCTTGATCTGCAAGATCGTCAGGTTTTTCATTATTCTTTTCCACATATTCTTAAACAGGGGCAAAAAATTGGCAAAAGAAGAGCATAATTAAGAGTACGTGATAAAACGAGGATTTTTGTTAATTTTTTAAATTGCTGAATACTGTTCAGCATCCAAAAATATAATGATCTACACATCAAAAATTTATAAAAATCAGATGGGTCGAAATTTGTAAAAACAAAAGATAATTTAATAAACAAATATTGAGTAGAAAAGTCGGATGGAAAAGGTCTGATGGAAGAAGTCGTGTTTGGATCGGGCTTTTACAATTATTAACCATCTATGATGGCTTCCAAAAATTACACGCACATCAATGTTACAACACCTTCTGGTTACAACTTAATAAAAACATTTAAACATATTTTAATCTAATAAATTATATGTTGTAGAAAATGACATGTTTTCTGACTCGTTATTCCGTAATTCGATTCGCGCTTCAGCATTCAAGGCATTAAATTCTAGATGAAGGCAGAACAGTTGAAGAAGATTCTCAAGGCTCAGTCGGAGCATATTAGTCAACATTATCAACCATCTTCGGTGGCTTCCATAAATACACCCAAGCGCCGACTCTATTTTTATCGAGACATGTCTTATTTTTAAATTTTCATTCTCTGATTTTTCATATTTAAAGTAATTACCGTAGTTATTAAAATAAAGCACGATAAATTAATTGTTCTTGATTAGGTATTACATAATATTTGTTATATAAATTTACTATCTTTTCAAATTAAACGTAAATCACGGAGGAATAAACAAACTTTTTCTGCGTCCGAGTATTTTTGGGAGTTGGTTATATCCAGCTATAGTAAGGCTTGTGCGGGTTCCGGAAGTGGAACCGTGGAACCGGTAAAAGTCCGGAACCGGTTCCAAAGATACACCCCTAATGATGGGTAAAATCAGAGAAATGAGCAAAAGATGGAAGGTGTGAAAGGAAAAGGAAGAGAAAATTGAGACGAGTAAGAAATATTTTCTTTTCTTCTGAAGAATGTGTGGTTGAACTGGTTAGCGTGTTGGGTTCGTAGATTTGAGGACTTATCTTTGTATTAGGTTCGAATCGTACTTAATGAATGATCTATGTGCTATGACCTCCAAATTTTCAAAATTTTCGCCTGCGGCACTTAAAAAGGGCAGAAATCTCGTGCTTGGCCTTCCAAAATCCTAAAAATTTTTGCCTGCGGCGCAGAAAAGGTAAGAAATCTGGTGACTTGTCCTTTCAAATTTTTCAAAATTTTCGCCTGCGGCGCTTAAACCCCTTTTTCCGTTGAATTGTTGTTGTTCAATTGCGTCCACCCCTGAACTGGATCCGAAATTTTCTATTCACCCCAAAAAATGCTTGGTCCCTTTTTCGATGATCGGGGGCCCATATCTCTGCGGGGGGGCCCATATATCGGGGGCCCATATATCTTTTCGTCTCCGGCAAGAAATTTTTGCATATTCGAACTCAGCTTGGCGAGGCGAATCGAATGATATATACTTCGAGTTTCGATCTCAGTGGACCTATGCTAAAGTATAGCCAAAAATTTTTGTCACAGGAACCGGTTCTAGAACCGGTTCCAGAACCGGAACCGGGCAAAATTAAAAAAGCGGTTCCGGAACCGGAACCGGCGACATTTTGGAATTTCCGCATCACTGCCACTAGGTATTGTTAGTTATAGTGCCTGGAATTTTGTGCTGCACGGTATTCCGTACTAGTGATGTTCGGGTATCCCTATCCCGACTCGGGAAAATTTCACGAGTTTTTGGCCTACCGACCCGTTTCCCGGGTTTTTTCTTCTCCCGAACATCACTATTCCGTAAAGCGATACCGAGAAATACCGATACCGATCGACTTCAAAAGTTATCGGTCGATATTCCTACCGTACTACTGATACTGAATAGATATTTTTTGGAAGCTGTCGTGCTACGGTACAGTCCGGGCTCTGGTTAGATACTTAGCGATATACCTTATTTAGGGTATAACTAATTATTGTGTGAATTGTGTAATGAGGTTAGATCAGGGTTTTGATATCTGCGGACCAAAACGTCCCCGCGCCAAAAGCCTAAGAATTCCGCCTCTAAGAATCAAAAAAGACGAAAATCCAAGGTGCTTTTATACTTTTGAACACAATATTAAATAATTTATAAAGTTAGATATAATAGCCTAAATCTGGCCTAATCTATTTATTTTTGGAAGCCAAGCAGTGCCTTAGGCTAAATCTTCATCACAAATTTTGTTTTTGCGATCTGTTGTATAGTTTTTTGTGTTCTTCGCCACAAAAAGAAGTTTTCTTATTTTTGCAGGATTGAACTCATTTCTTATCTAAAATGTTGATAAAATCTAGCGAATTTCATTTAGCATTTAGTCATTTAACGGGCTATTCAACTATTTAATCCAGGGCTCGGATCGACAAAATGCCAATAAAAAGTACAAAAATCTTGATTTTAAAGTACATAGGGGCAAAATTTCCACATTTAAAGTACACTCAAAATTAAATTAGAGAATACTTATTCGTGCTCAAATCTTTTATATTTCTCTCCTAAATGAATCTTTTCTAATAATTTCTTGTTTCCGCTGAGCATTTTGTGCATTTCAATGCATGACATGTCAAAATTCGCCGACACAAGAAGTAAAGCCCTGACAGTTTAACCTCAAGCGAATTTCTTTCTTTAGTCCATTGAATGCTTGCCATTGAGAAGATGCGTTCTATAAATGCATTTGAAACTGGAATCTTTAAAAAATAAATTTAATAAATGAAATATAATAGGAAATTCGACCGAAATAGCGACACCGATTATCCGGTACAAGTTTTTGTATTTTATTGTAGCTCCAGGAACATCAAAAATCATTTTCCATTTTTGCTCTGTTGTCTTGAGATAAAAACCTTCATTATTAATGCCATTCAGAGTTTTATTTAATTGTGAAATTTCATCAAAAAGTTCATCATTTTCTGAATTTTCCGGGCAAATTTGCTCAGCCAGTTGGACAACTTCCGCATAAATTAATTCTCTTATTGAATATTAGAGAAACAAAGAAATATTCAATATTAGAGAAAAATATTAGAGAAATATTCAATATTAGAGAAACAAAGAAATATTTACACTTTGCCAACATTATTTTTAAATTTTTTATTTAACTTTCATTTTCAATCCAAAATGTTGATTTTAAAGTACATACTTTCAATAAAGTACAAATTCAATTTTGTAAGTACGGAGGTCGATTTTAAAGTACTGTACTTTCAAATAAAGTACGAATCCGAGCCCTGATTTAATCAAAACAGCGCTCGGTCAATTAGGCGCAAAGCCATAGCATGCTTCAAAATTTGCGAATCCTTCAAAATTTAGTATCAAACGATTCCTCTCATCGAGCTAAAGCGATTGGTGGCTAAACTACAGTTTCCGTACCAGGCTCAGAATTGGACGATTTATATGTCATCGAAAGAGCTCGTCGAGCTGAGTCGAATGACACCAAAATCAATGAAATCAGACGTCATTTGACAAAGTTATGACCGTTTGTTTTAGCCCCTTCCACAAGGGTTTCGCGGAAAAAAGTTTTTGCCGCTGCGGAGGAAGCCGGGCATGTCGAGCGGAACGACGGCCGCCGCTTCGCTACGGTCGCCGCGAGCGCAGCGAGCACGACCGCAGCGAAGCACGGCCATCGTGTAGCGAAGACCATGCCCAGCCTACCCTCCGTAGCAGCACAAAAACAGTTTTTCCAGCGAAGATTCTGTTGGTCATAACTTTCTTCAAAATCATCCAATCGAGCTAATTTTGGTGTCATTCAACTCAGCTCGTCGGGCTCTTTCGTTGAGGTATCATTTGTATAATCGAATTTTTGACCCCAAAAATCAGCTTGGTCCCCCCTATGGTATTTCGATTTTCGGGGGCCTGTAACTCGGCTCAGAATTTTTTCCGCTTAAAAATTTTGGTGTCATTCGACTCAGCTCGACGAGCTCTTTTGAATGACATATAAATCGTTCAATTCTGAGCCTGGTACGGAAACTAGTTAGGCCCGATTGGTATCAAAATTGATAAGGGTCGGAAATTTCCCTAGCTTTGCGCCTACTTGGTTGCGCACCTACTTGGCCGTGTCCCCTATATAATCCCTAACAAATAAGTGCTGTGCAGTCTACAATATATTTATTTTTTCATTATTTAAATTTTTAAATAGCAGTAGGTCCTTCAAAAAATTTGTGTTCCACTTTCACTAATTTGCTCTTAATTTTTTGGATGCTGAATATTATTCAGCAAATAATTCAAACAGTATTTGACACCACTGATCTGCTGTATTGGTTAACACAACGACTTGCACTTAACGGAACTAAGGTTCAATGACTGGCGCAGCTGTGGCTGCCTTAGTGTAGTCCATGTTTGGCACTTGAACAGGTGGAACGACATGAGGGAGAGATTTACAAAAATAATTCGCGCTTCACATATATTTTTGTAAATCTCTCACTCGTGTCGGCTCCCGGAGATTTGGGGAGTGGACATTTGGGGAGTGGACAATTGGGGAGTGGAAATTTGGGGAGTGAGCGGACATTTTGGGCGTGGACAATTGGGGAGTAGACATTTGGGGAGTGAGGATTAAAAAATAATTTGAAAATCGATTTTTTGGACAATAAAAATAATTTATACACTACTGAAGGTGATTTTGTCGAGTTATAAAGGGTAAAATTCAATTCCCCTACTTTTTCTTTGCTCAACGTATTAAAAAGTGGTCAGTCAATATTAGGTTATAGAACTCGTCGAGCTTTGTCGAATGTCAAAGCTCCCACTGTATCGTTTTTAGCGCCGCAGGCAAGAATTTTAAGAATATTTGAAGGAAAAGAAGCAAGATTTATTCCTTTTTTATCACCGCAAGCGAAAATTTTGAGAACTTTGGAGGCCAGGAAACCAGATTCTCTTTCTTTTACTGCGCCTCAGGCGAAAATTTTGAGAATTTTGAGAGGTTAGTTAAACGCCGTTTAGAGTGACCGTAACCGTTTATGCCGTTTAGCTAAGACTATACCGTTCCGTTTAATTTTACCAAAATACCATTTACCGTATACCGATTACGTTTAGCTAAACGGTTTTGTGCTACCCTAATTTTTAGTGAAATTCTGACCCCCGACCGAAAAGTCAATCCCGACTCCGAACATCCGACATGCCTTCCCCGGCAAACCCCGATCACCGACACACCAACCCCCGAAGGGAGGTTGCTATCCTACTTTTATGGTTGTACTCAACCGGCTACAGACATCACAATATCTTTAAAATCTTTGAAAGCCCACAAAAACACCTTCACGTGTGTATGTATAAATTATTTTTATTGTCCAGAAAATCGATTTTTAAATTATTTTTTAATCCTCACTCCCCAAATGTCTACTCCCTAATTGTCCACTCCCCAAATGTCCGCTCACTCCCCAAATTTCCACTCCCCAATTGTCCACTCCCCAAATGTCTACTCCCCAAATTTCCGGACATGCTCGTGTCGTTCCACCTGTCTAAGTGACATACATGGACCACCAACTGCCTGCCGCCCGTCATTGAGCCTCAGTTCCCGTTAAGTGCAAGTCGTTAACAGTCTCGATTTATTTTCCTCGAATAATGCTTTTAATTGTTAAGTACAAATTTGTCAGGCGTATCCTGTAATTTATAAAATTTCAAAAATATATAATTTTTAATTTTTGTAAAGCATATAGGTATTACTAATTTGAAGCAATTTTGTGTTAGCTGAAGAAAATCGTCCGTATTTTTGGAAGTCAAGCAATGCTTAGACTAATTCTGTATGCAAAGGGTAAAGGATGGTTTATGGACTTGACTTCTATGTCTACGTACTAACAAAGAATAACATAAGATAAGACAGTAACAATCGGGGATTTGGTTTATCAAGAAGTAAATTGAGTTATAAAAGTGGATTAAAAATTAGACTATTCGAATGAAAAAGAGAATTTTGGGGGATTAATATGTAGGTGATTGATGAAATAGGTGACAAAAGGAAAATAAGAAATAACCTAAAAATTCTATCCATGATTATTAAAAATTATATTTTCACTTCAAGGGTATGTGCTTTAGTGTAGAGTGCTTTAGTGTGTTTAATATGCTTTAGTGTAGAATTATTTCTTTAAAATTCGTTCCTTTAAACAAATTTTCTTCTTTATCTTTGAGCGAACTTTATTTTTGGACTGATTGACACAGTCAAAAATCAAATTTTCCGATATCTAGTTAGGACTGATCTTAACCGTCATTTGGAGTCCTTAACCCGACACGTAAACTGTTCGCTTTAAATATGTTGAATTTAGTTCTTAATATTAATTATTTCAAAAATTTCTAAATAAGAGGATTTATTTCTACAATAAAATACGGGGCTAGAATTTTTAAAAATTTATTTTTTGGAAGCCAAGCAAAGCTCTGGCTAATTTTAAGTGAAAGGTTAATTACAGGGACAATTTTCTGTCCCTTTTGTTTGGCCATATCTCGCTTCAAACTCAACATAAATTGATAATTTTTTTGGGTTATTCACATCTCTATGAGAAAATTTTTAGTAAAAAAATAAGAAATTTGGTTAACAGATGATAAGGATACACCCGTCCGAACATATAAAAACATCGAATAACAAACCTCAACAATTTTATTTTTGAAAATTTACCCAAAAATTTATATTCGTCACTAGGCTCTGCACAAGCTTGCTTAGTTGGATATAACCAACTTCCAAAAATACTCCATCAGAAGAGAAGATGTACTATTACGCAGTGATTTACATTTAATTTAAAAAGAAAGTAAATTTATAAAATAAATATTATGTAATGCCCAATCCTGAAGAATTAATCCATCGTGCTTTATTGGTAACTACGGTAATTAATTTAAATAAAATCAGAGATTGAAAATTTAGAAATTGGGCTTGTCTCGCTAGAAAATAGAGTAGCGCGATGTCGAGTTTTAGAAAAGACTGAGAACGAGGCACACTTGAAACCTAGGCTGCGCGTTTCGAGAACAAGACTGGAAATGGTTGAGGACTTGCATTAAATAAATTTTTGGAGATGAGCAGTCTAACAAGCATATCCAATGATCTTCCTAAATTTCATTGGATGTTTATTTAAATTAGCCACCTAAATGGCTTACAAAAATACATAGAACAATGCGTACGAATTTATGACAAAGAAATAAATTTGATAAATAAATTTAGCCATATTTTAATAAAATTAAAAACATGGAGTAAAAAAACATGGAGCAGGCGTTGCTTTTTGAGCACTGGATGAATTGAAATTTGCGAACGCTGAATATTATGGAAAACGGTTCTATAATGGAATCGGGTATATAAGCCCTGAAAGAATATTGATGTGCTACGAAGTGAGCTTAAAAATATTTAAAAATATAAACTCCTTCAAATCTCCTCCACAAAACCGCTACAAAATCTATTTAAAAAATATTTTCGAACCCTTAAGAGTTGTTTTGAATTTTGATTTTGAGCTCATCATAAAGCCCTTGAAATTTGCTACAAGATGGGAATATTCTTATAGCTCAGAAAAATTCAATAGAAATTGACAAAAAATAGACAGAAAATTCGACATAAACCCAAATTTCTTTCGGGAATCATGAATAGGGTCAGCGCGATCCCTGGAACGTATATTAAATTGAAGTGAAGCTATTATTGGGGGTATTTTATAGCGAGGCCCTACTGTATTTTAAATGTGTTATTTATCAGTGAACATGTCATTACTACAACATATCATTTATTAGATTAAAATAATTTTAAATGCTTTTATTAAGTTGTATCTAGAAGCTCTTATCACGCTATACTTGGTGTATTTTTGGAAGCCATCATAGATGGTTAATAAATGTAAAAGCCCGATCCAAACACGACTTCTTCCATCAGACCTTTTCCATTCGTCTTTTTCTATTCAGGGGTATTCAGGGGTTTATATCAATATTCAGGGGTTTGTATCTATGCGAGTTTTCGCCTCTTATAAAATTAAATTATATGTATATTCGAACGCAACTCGGCAAGAGAAATCGAAAGGTATACTGCCTTTTAAATGCTCTATTGTGTTTTAAATGTTATTTAGGTACTTTTCTGTTTTGTGACCGCACTTTAAAAATGTTTAAAATGGTCATGAATATCGACAAATTGTATGTCATTCGAAAGAGCTCTTCGAGCTGATTCGAATGACACTAAGTTCATGTGGGATTCGAAATGGTACGGGCTCGAAATGGTCAAAAGATACAAGGATAAAAATGGTCAAAATAATGAATATGGCCAAAATATATGTCGTTTGAAAGAGCTCGGCAAGCTGAGTCGAAAGACACCAAAATCACCATGATTTAACAAGATTGGACAATGTTATGATCGTTTGTTTTAGCTTTGCCTATGCCATCCATAGGTTTACGATGACCATTTTGAACCTTTTTATCTTGGCTCATAATCAAGATCTCGAGATGATTTTGGTGTCATTTGACTCAGCTCGACGAGCTGAGTCAAATGACATATAAATTGTCCATATTCATGACCCTTTTTAAACAATTTTATCGTGCGGTCACAAAACAGAAAAGTACCGTTATTTATAAGTAAACATGTCGTTTTACTACAACATATCATTTATTAGATTAATATATGGTTAAATGTTTTATTAAGTTGTATCTTGGGGTTGGTGTGTCATGTAGATTGTGTATTTTTGGAAGCTATCAAGGATAGTTGATAATGTTGACTAATATGCTCCGACTGAGCCTTGAGAATCTTCTCCCACTCTTCTGACTTCATCTATTGCCTTGAATACTGAAGAGGGAATCGAATTACAGAATAACGAGTCAGAAAACATGTCATTTTCTACAACATATGATTTATTAGATTAAAATATTTTTAAATGTTTTTATTAAGTTGCATCAAGAGGGAGTCATCACGATGAAGTTAGTGTATTTTTGGAAGTCATCATTAAGGCTGTGATAGTTAGGCAAGTAAAATAAGTCAAATAGGCGCCTAAAATAGTCACCAAAAAGCCAAAAAAGGCACAAAAATAGGCAGGTAAAAAAGGTTATCAGACCTAAAAATTAAGATAAAAACAAGAAAATAAGCATGTAATCGTGATTTTTAAAATTATAAACTAATTATTAAACCATTTTGCCTTTCATTCGTCAGTTTGAATCGTTTTTTAAATAAAAATGTTGTAAATTTTTTAAAAATGTCGATATTTGACAAAAGGGAAATACCGCCCAACCCACAAAATGCCCCAACCTAAAATGTCCCACCACCAAAACGTCTCAACTCAAAATGTCCAACAGAGTAAAAATACTCAATTTGTCGAACCATACATTAAATTTGGGAGTTGGCAATGATTTTTTTAAAATTTGGGACTGATTTTTTTAGATTTTTCACTGATTTTTAGGCAAAATTTAGGAAAAATTGCTAAAAAGGCAAAAATAGTACCAAAAATTACAAAATAGGCAAAAAGGCTCAAACTGATGACTCATCATAGATGGTGATGAGTCATCAGTTTGATGATGAGTCATCAAGGCTGATGACTCATCATAGATGGTTAATAAATGTAAAAGCCCGATCCAAATTGACTTCTTCCATCAGACCTTTTCCATCGACTTTTTCTACTCAATATTTGTTTATTAAATTATCTTTCATTATTACAAATTTCGGTTGATCTATTTGATATTATAGAATTTTGGAACCTGTGTGGATATTTTTGGATGCTGAACAGTATTCAGCTAATTAAAAATGTAGACTAAAAATTCCTAGTTTTATCACGTACTCCTAATTATAATTACTTTTTTGTGTATCAATTTTAGGTACTTTTACCCTTATCGTACCATCGCCCTTCCTTTTCAATGTCGCGCCCATTTTTCATGCGCCGAAAAGTCATAGAGACTGACTTATATTGCCACAGAAAAGAAGCCGATGTATTTTTAAGTTAATTTTAAAGTTATCTTCCTTCAGTGGCTCGGATGAGAAATATCCGTTCAAACCAATTTAGTTTCGATTGATTAATTAGTTGAAAATTGAGTTCGTTTGACGAGCGAGCAAAACTGACACATTAAAAATTAACAAATTTAAAATTGACAAAGCATCCGGCTCTAGTTAGGATATGCGTCCAATGAGCTTTTATGCATATCATGGGTTTGGAGTCCAAATACAGTAATTCTTACTGGTATGGGGTCAGGTTGCGAGATCGGGACTGAAAAAATCGGTATCGGGATACAAAAAAACCGTGATAATCCCGTTGAATCCGAGAACGAGCCTGGAAATGGACGAGGGCTATACTGTCATTTAAACCTTTGGAGATGAGCAGTCTATCAACCTGGTCTGATGATCTGATGAACTTTTTATACCTTAACAATGGTTGTTTCGTGTCCGGACAAAATATCGAATCGTTAAAATATGGAATAGGCTAAAAAAGGGTTAAAATCTCGAATCGGGTAAAAATGGGTTAAAATCGCGAATAGGCTAAAAAGGGGTTAAAATGTGGAATCGTTAAAATATGGAATGGTAAAAATATCGAATCGGCTAAAAAAGGGTTAAAATATGGAATCGTTAAAATATCGAATTGATAAAATGTCGACACGGCCAAAATAGGTCAAAATGTCGAATTTTTTTAAAGATGCGCCGCCAAAACCTTGAATCCGGGCGTTATAATACCGACGGTATTTTTTGGTATTCCGTGTCGGTTGTCCGGTACGGAATGCCGACCGATAAAATTTAAAAGCTGATCGTTATTTTTCGGTATTCCATACCGTATACGGTAAGGTCAAACTTTAGGTCTTAACTAAAAACTAATGCATACCACTCTAATTTTTCCATATCAGGATCGCGTTATGTTTTCCGGATCCGTACGATCATGCCGGACCGGATCCGGTCGATTATGCTTGATTTATCCGGTCCGGTTTTACTCGGTAAAATACAGTGAACTCAGACAGAAAAGATTACGACGGACTACGACTTACCAAACTTATCAATCAACTTATCATCAATAAACTTATGTTGATAAAATTATCAACAATCAACGTATGGCACAAATCTGACCCTTTTTAAAAGAATTCGACATTTTGACCCATTTTGGCCGTGTCGACATTTTTACCATTCCATATTTTTACGATTCCATATTTTAACCCTTTTTTACCCGATTCGATATTTTAACGATTCCATATTTTAACGATTCGGTATTTTAACCCCTTTTTAGCCTATTCGCGATTTTAACCATTCCATATTTTAACGATTCCATATTTTGTACCGGAGCCGGTTGTTTAGTTAAATTAGCCACCTAAATGGCTTCCAAAGATAGAGAAATTACGTCGACTTTAAATCAGAGAAGGGAATTTGATAAATAAATTTAACCATCTTTTAATAAAATTAACAACATGGAGTAAATGAAAAAATATGGAGCGAACCAAACTTTCAAGTAATTAATCTATCGAAACTGAGTTGGTTTTAACGGATAACTGCCATACACAGGAATATTAAAATTTATAATTACCGTGATAATCCCGGATTACGGCTGCGAAAGTTTTTTTTTAGATTTGCGGACAGCCCTGATCCCGATCCCGCCAAACCATAATTCCAAGTGCAAAATATTGTTATTTGATTTAAGTTTTATAATAAACAGGAAATTTTAATAATGTGTCGTCGATTTGCGTTGAACGGTAACTATTGAACGGTCGCTATCCTCTTGAGTTAAACTAAAGGAAGAGTTAGAGGTTGTTAAGAGTTATAGATAAAATATAAGAATTTGTATTTTGAAAATAGGTAACTTCTAGGTGATTTTTCTTTATTTAACTAATGTGTAAAAATGAAAATTGAAATAGATTCTTATAAGGCAGAATCTAATCTCAGAATAATAATTAGTCTCCCATTTTTCGAGAGCAGATTCTTGATATCGAATCAAAAAATCTTACATTTATTGGTCTTTATATCTACATTATAATCCATTAAAGGTTCTTATCCCCACGATCTTCTAGAAATTTATTTAAAAATGGTGTCAAAAGTTTACTTTATCTGATTATTTTAAAAGAAATGTTTTCAATTTATCATTATTTTTATTTCTCTCCTTTTCCAAATGAAAAAAGGTATACTGTATCAGTAAGTAGGAAAAATGGGCGAGCACGCAAAAAATGCAAAGAGGGAAGGAAAAGTGCGCATTTCCTTCGCGGACAGGCGGATACGAACTGAACATTTACCGCGTTGAACTGCAGCTATATTTTTTGGAAGCCTGAGTGATTTTCATGGCTATTTATGAGTTTCTTAAAATTAAAAAAAGAGCAGACAGCTTAAAAAAATTTATAAAATTGTTGTAATTTAGTTGGAATACTCCAACCTACAAAAAATACTTTTAGAATATTGTACGTCAGTTAACTGAAGCAATTTTCTGATTTGATTGATTGTAGGAAAAATATAGAAGGTGGGATGGAAGAACGGGGACTACAACATATTATTTATTAGATTAAAATATGTTTATATGTTTTTATTAAGTTTTATTTGAAGGAAGTCTTCCCTAGGTATTTGTTGTATTTTTGGAAGCCATCAGAGATGGTTAATGATTTTATAACTGAATGATTCAGAGACAAAGAATGTTAGGGATTGGCTTTCGTAGCCAATCCTTAATCCGGATATGGCTTTCATAATTAAATTTGTTAAATATTAAAATAGTAGGATGATCCGTTGTTACTGGGTTGTCCTCTTTTTTGGAAGTTGGATGGTCCAACTAAAAAATGGCATATGCCCCTTTTATAAGGCACGTTTTGATCAATTATGCTCGCCTTTTGCCACCTTCTTGCCCCTGTTTTAGAACCTAATAAAAGTAATAATTAAAAATCGGTCGGCTGAGTTGTAGACTACTATCTCACAGCTTAGAAAAAATATATAAATTATGCAATTGAAGAACTATTGTCTAAGTACAACATGAGTAGTGTTCAAAGAATACTATCAATTGTTGTGCATACTTTAGTTGGTTACTCCAACTTGCAAAAAATACTGCTACGATATAGTCGACGCTGCTTTGAACCAATTTTCTAGGTACTTATCCCTTATACCACACCCCCTCAAAGTAGTGTCCAAAATGTCATATATGGGGTAATAAAGGGTGCTGATCACGATTATGGTGTTTATTTCTCAATATAAGAACCCCCCCACCCATAAATTGTCATGGTTCATAATGGTCAAACTTCAAGTTTGGACGCATTTGACTACCACAATGGCAGAAACGTTCAGTATGAAGTAAACCGCAATTTTGAAAAAATTTTGCAGCGTTTGATTCATCAGGACATCCCCCCATTAGTGTGTCGTAATTATAGGGCATTTTTTATTTATTTTTATTATTAGGTGTTCAAATGAATGAAATCGTTTATATACTCATTAAACGACCAATAATCACACAGAAAATAAATATTAAATATTAGTGCATTAATATTGCTCATACCTATATATTTATTTAAATAAAAACTTGAAGTTTGACCATTATGAACCATAACAATTTATGGGTGAGGGGGTTCTTATATTTAGAAATAAACACCATAATCGTGATCAGCACCCTTTATTACCCCATATATGACATTTTGGACACTACTTTGAGGGGGTGTTGTATAAGGGATAAGTACCATTTTCTATTTTATTCTTAAATATTTAGCAACTAAAATAAAATATATTATGTAAAATTTTAAAACGGCTCCGGTGCTACACTTACCACACTACCAAGGTTTTATCTGACACGCGATTTTAAGAAAAGTCTTGACAGCCTTTCGAATAAAGCAAAAATGATTTTAGGGATGTGTTAGCTAAATAAAGTTTAGCTTCCAAAAAATAAGCAAATTCGACTCCAACAACGATGTTTGGACAAAATGAAATTGAAATTTAATACTGATGCTAATTAAATAAATATGTATATATTATTCAATTTTTACCCCAAAAATTCAAAAAATTTTTTCAGAAATTCAAATCTATTTTGTTACAAATTCGCACCTATTCTGCCACTTTTTGAAATTTTTTCAGACTATTTGAATCCTTTTTCGAGCCTATTTGTTGTGTATGGGCGACCTTAAGTAGAATAGTATAAAAGCCAGCCATAGTTAATTCCCAATCTCTTCGCTTCTTCATTCCTACTACCACGGTGTACGGAATTTTGGTCACCGGAATTTTGGTCACCAAGCTTTTTCGGAACTTTGGTCACCAAATTTTTTGGAATTTTGGTCACCAGCGGAATTTTGGTCACCAAGTCAAAAAACGGAATATTGGGCGCTGAAATTTTGGTCACCAAGAGGAATTTTGGTCACCAAACGATAATAACTAATCTTGTTTAAAACTGATATCAAAGTGATAAAAAATGATTTTTCAACCCCCAGTTGATCAATTTCAATGTTGATCACTCTCATGGCTGATCACTCCCTCAGTTGATCACTCTCGATCACTCTTCCGGATGATTGATTAACTGGCAGAGTGATTAACATAGAAATTGATCAACTGGAGGTTGAAAAATCATTTTTTATCACTTTGATATCAGTTTTAGATAAGATTATTTTTTTCCATTTGGTGACCAAAATTCCTATTGGTGACCAAAATTTCAGAGCCCAATATTCCGTTTTTTGACTTGGTGACCAAAATTCCGGTGGTGACCAAAATTCCAAAAAAGTTGGTGACCAAAGTTCCGAAAATCCTTGGTGACCAAAATTCCGGTGACCAAAATTCCGTACACCTAATTATTTATATAATTGGAACGCAAGATCTCGCATCTCGCGCGTCCTTGGAAACTTTTCCCTTTTTTTCATCATATCTATAAATATTACAACCGTTTAAAATCTGGTGTCTTAGTCACACGAAAATCCAAAAATTTCTGATTTTTGCGCATTTCTATGTCGAAAGTGTAAGTGCAAAGCAAAAATTGGTGGGATGATAGCGACAAAATCGGAATTTCGAAAAATACTATGCCTAGCTGGAAATTTTTTAAATTTTACTTCGTAGATGAATTTATAAAGTGTTTAATTCAGGGTTCCGATCGACAAAATGCCAACCAAAAGTATAAAAATCTCGATTTAAAAGTATATAGGGAGAAAATTTCCAAATTTAAAGTATAGTCCAAATTAAATTAGAAAATATTTATTCGTGCTCAAATCTTTTATATTTCTCTCCTAAATGAATCTTTTCTAATAATTTCTTGCTTCCACTGAGCATTTTGTGCATTTAACGCATGACATGTAAAAATTCGCTGATACAAGAAATAAAGCCCTGACAGTCTTAACCTCGAGCAAATTACTTTCTTTCGTCCATTTTCAGCGCCGCCGCGATAATTTTGTGAATTTTTTAGCTCTAGAAGCCAGATTTCTCCCATTTTCAGCGCCGCAGGCGAAAATTTTTTGAAATTTGGAGCCCAAGAAGCTAGATTTCTTTCTTTTTCAGCGCCGCAGGCGAAAATTTTGAGAATTTCGAAGGCCCTAGGCTAAAAAAATTCACTTTTTTGCCCAATCCCTTCCCCAATTTCATTTTTAATCAAAAATGCTGATTTCAAAGTATATACTTTCAATAAAGTATAAATTCAATTTCGTAAGTATGGAGGTCGGTTTCAAAGTAGAATACTTTCAATTAAAGCACGAATCGGAACCCTGGTTTAATTACAATAAATATTATAATTTCCAGTTGTGACTACCAAAAGGCTTATAAAAAGGAATTCAGTATAATTAAACAGCTTCTGTTCAAGTGCTTAAATGTAAAGCAACGGGTGCCGGAATTTTGGTCACTGGAATTCTGGTCACCAACTTTTTTGGAATTTTGGTCACCAGCGGAATTCTGGTCACCAAGTCAAAAAACGGAATATTGGACACTGAAATTTTGGTCACCAAGAGGAATTTTGGTCACCAAACGGGAAAAACAAATCTTATCTAAAACTGATATCAAAGTGATAAAAAACTGTTTTCCAACTACCTGATGATTATTTTCAATGTTGATCACTTTCACGGTTAATTAATCTTCCGGGAGAGTGATTGAGAGTGATCAACCGAGAGAGTTATCAGCCGGAAGAGTGATAAACATTGAAACTGATCAACTGGGGGTTGAAAAATCATTTTTTATCACTTTGATATCAGTTTTAAACAAGATTAGTTATTATCGTTTGGTGACCAAAATTCCTCTTGGTGACCAAAATTTCATTGCCCAATATTCCGTTTTTTGACTTGGTGACCAAAATTCCGCTAGTGACCAAAATTCCAAAAAAGTTGGTGACCAAAGTTCCGAAAATCCTTGGTGACCAGAATTCCAGTGACCAAAATTCCGTACACCAAAGCAACAGACAAGTACAATCGTTATTCAACCGCGAATTCAAAATCAGATCGTAAGAGTTGTTAATCCAGCATAATTATGGTAAAAAAATCTCAAATGAGAGGAAACGATATAAAATCTCGAACAAAAATTTCGGTTAGAATGATCGAAATTAAATTCTTGTATGACTTTCCCTCTGTATTTAATCTCAATTATAAACGAACAAATATTTTTGACTTTTTGGTATTGATTCTTTTCACTACTTCCGGTACTGGTAACGAAAAAATACATAATAAATTAGCAACATTGCTAGCTCCAAAATAAGCAGTTGAAAATCTATATTTTTCTCTTTGGATGAAGTTTTATCTTTCAGTTTTACTTTATATAAGCATAGACAGAAAAAACATTGAACAAATCATAAATGATTCAATTTAAAAAGACAAATCGGTTTAACTGTAAACTAATTTCCTACGATCGTTACAAGATTCTCTTTGTCGCCAATATAAATCTTATTGATTAAATGAAGGATAAGCGGTTGATTCAATAAATCAGTAGGTTCGTCTTGGACATAAATCTAAAAT
Source organism: Meloidogyne enterolobii (assembly GCA_963681835.1). Classification (NCBI taxonomy): domain Eukaryota; kingdom Metazoa; phylum Nematoda; class Chromadorea; order Rhabditida; family Meloidogynidae; genus Meloidogyne; species Meloidogyne enterolobii. The sequence continues at coordinate 3,735,249 of CAVMJV010000006.1, forward strand.
TTGCACAAATTTATTATTACCATAACATCACAAAACATCTTTTAAAGTAAATAATTTCTAAAATTTTGCAGAAGCCGGTGTAGTGTAATGGATTGATAAAGGTGCTTATTTTGCATTCGCAAGAACCTGATAAACCTGCGATCGTGACGGATCAAGGACATAGTTAAGTGCTATTAAAGACAACTACAACCGCTTAAGTAATTAGCCGATGATTACCGTATTTATTCTAATTGAATGGCCCCTCCAATTGAATGACACATTTTTGAATGAATGAAAAATAGAATGGCCACCTCCATTTGAATGGACCCCAATTAAATGGCCCTTTTTAACTAAAAACTACCTAACTCATATTTCTTTAATCCCTTTAGTAATTAATTTAATATTCCTTTTCTGTACGGATAATTGTGATATTTTTGAGAAGGTTTAGAGTCAAAAAAGTGATTAAAAGGGATATCCGTGGATTTGGGAGGATTAAGAGAGATATCAATCGATCAAAATGATTTGGAGAAAACATCTGGGATTAAAATAATTAGAGGAGGTATTCACGGATTCGTTGAACAAGAGGGTTTAGTGGGTTTTTGGATTACGGAGTTATATCGAGGATTTGGAGAATTTCGGGGAGTTGAGGAGATAGAGGATAACGTGGATAATAGTTAACTTGAGTCTTATTAGGAAATAATGATCTCCAAATCCCAATAAATTCTCTCTCTTATAATCTCCCTTATATCAATTGAATGCCTTCAAAATCACTCTAAATACTCTTGATCCCTCTATATCTTGTCCACATTACCCAATACCATAAACTATTAGTACAAACTATACAGGAAATTTTTATTTTTTGACTTCGATGTTAATCAAAATTTGACTTATTAGCCAGGCAGGCATAAGACTTATGAGTTTTATAGTGAAACTGAGAGAAAATACACAGACAAATTTAAAATATCGAATTACAACAAAAAAATTCGGTAAAATTTCGGATTCGGAAGATATTAGGTCGAATATTCGTTTCAATTAATCTCTATTTTTAACTTATGAAAAATAGAATGGCCACCTCCATTTGAATGGCCCCTCCAATTGAATGACAATTTTTTGGGTTATCGAAAAATAGATGGCGGCCATTCTATTAGAATAAATAAGGTATATGCTTGCGTAATAATCAAAACTAATTACCTCAATATAGTTCGTTGAGCCTAATATTATTTCATTTAGCGTAACATGACATTTAGCTATGGTTTCTTTTAGTGAAGGTAATTCTTCATATACTTGCTCGAAATTATATTGCCTATTTAACTTCGAAATGCCGGTATAATTTCCATCCAAATGAATTTCAACATCGTTTGTTTTTAAAAGATTTTGAGGGCTTTTCTTGTCTTTTTCCATTATAATTTTATTCCCATTGATTGTTATATAATTTTTAATAGTGCCTTCAATATGTATATAATAATAATTCCTGACGCATTTAATATGCGAATTTAATCCATGAAAAATGAATAAATAGAGTAAATATGTTAAAATATTCATCTAAAATATTGAAAAATTTTTTAAGTAAAAAATATAGGTAAATGAAATCTTGACGGGATCCTTGAAGGTAAGGGATAATGTCAACCGGAATCATCGACCTTAGTTTATAAGACGAGTTATGAGAATCCTGCTCCTTTCGCCTTTTGATCACCCTTTAAATTCAAACTCATACATAATGACATGAATATTTAAGGTATTTTTGGCATAAGAATTGATCCTCTTTTTTGGCATATACAATGGCATACACAACACTTTTGACATATAACATGGCATACAACAACACGCTTACGGTCCAGAAAATGAATTAAAAATTAATATGGTCCTTCTTATGTTTTTAATTTTTAAGAAAAATAAATCTTATTAATAAAATAATGGGGAGGGGGGGGATAAGGGGAGTTAAGGGGAGACGCTTCTCACTAAAAGAATCGCTTCTCTCTAAAAATTTCACTCCATCCCTCGCAAAAAATTAACCTCTTGTTTATAATGCTCCATCGTAATCTTAAAATCAAAACGAGGACGCATTACATGCTACAATGTCCTTTGCCAATATAATTAGACATTCATATGATAGTCAAAAATTGAAAAGTGCATTTATGTATGCTCTTATAAAATTCTCTATTAATAAAATCGCTTTTTGCGGCGTTTTTCAAATTATGCACTTTAAGTTAAATTTACAGACTAGATTTTATAAAAATAAAAAGAAATAATGTACTTTAAAAATAAAAAAAATACAAAAGAATAAATATCACAAAGACCATGTTATGTTGAAATTCTAAAAGTGATTGAAAGAATATATCGATATGCTGGGAAACATTTAAAAATTTATTTGGGATTCAGAAAGAGTTAAATTTAATATAGTTATTTTTTATTTTGGCTAGGGTTTACCTTATCAACACATACGATTCGTCTAGGAGAGCTGAGTCGAATGAGAATGACACCGAAATCAACGAAATCCGACCTGATTTGACAAAGTTATGACCGCTTGTTTTTACCCTTTCCACATAATGTATTTGCTGCTGCGGAGGAAGCCGGACATGCCGGGCGGAACGACGGCCGCCGCTTCGCTACAGTCGCCGCGAGCGAAGCGAGCACGACCGCAGCGAAGCAAGGTCATCGTGTAGCGAAGACCATGCCCGGCCTACCCTCCGCAGCAGCACAAAAACTGTTTTCCAGCGAAGATTCTGTTGGTCAAAACTTTGTTCAGAATCAGTAAATCGAGCTGATTTTGGTGTCATTCGAATAAGCTCGGCGAGCTCTTTCGAATGAGGTATCATTTGTATAATCGAATTTTAGATCCATAAAACAGCTGGTTCCCCCTGTGGTTCTCGGATTTTCAGGGGTCTGAGAATCCGGGAAAAATGCAAAAGTGGACCATTTTGAGTACTTTTCTACTGATCTTTTATCGCCACACATGTTTTTAGACAAGAAAAAAAACAAACAAAAAAACCACACATGTTTTTAGACAAGAAAACACGTGTTTTGATGTGTTGATAAGTAAACCCTTACCTTTATTTTTTACATGTATTATATGCATATCATACATATGCATAAATATGATGTGCATAATTTGTTATAAATTTTATGTTTATATTCAAATAGTTTTTTGAAATCTAATTTGCATTCTTTATTTTTTGTTGTCTTTTGTAACAGGCATTACATATATATTGTTCAGGTTTAGTGTGACGGTACCACCTTGATGTTTTTGTTGTGCCGCAAATAAAACAACTTCGATCAGATGTGATTCGCTAAGATATTAAATAAATAGTACTTATGTAAAGTAGATTTTTTCTTTGAAATGTTCTCTTTCATTTAGAATGTTTAGTTAAAATCTAATAAAAACTTTGTCACAAAATTATGAGTTCACCCCTAAATTATCATAATATGGTTTGCAGATTACAAACTCCAAATATTTTTAATATATGTTTATTTAGCTTATTCTGAAATATATTGAAAGTTCTCAGACAATTTCAAGGTTAAGGCGAAAATTATATCATTACCCAACTTCGAGACCTGACACCTCGAAATCAACGTAAAACAGAAGTAAGGCTGTTTTTTTAATCTTTAGGGGATGATGAAATAAAATTGCTCTCACTAGCTATAAAGGATTTTGCAAAAAATATAATCTTTCGCTAAAGAAATTTTTTATTCCAGTTTTGTACAGAGCTATGACTGTTAGAACGTTTTCAATAAATAAAATGAAATGTTTTCTAGAATGAATTTTTAAAAAATCTTCCCAAATATTGATAAAGGTAACCTTTGTAACCTTAAACCATAATTCTTTTGATCTAAACTTTCCATATTTGTGTTTATATTTGCCACATTGTTGGCATAAGTAATGTTCTTTTATAAAATTATACCACTTTTTTGTTTGTGGAACTCTACAATTGAAACACAATCGCTTATTAACTTCAATTATTCCACCTATAATTATCAAGGTAAATTTTTTAGTCAAATGAAAATATAGAGGCAGAAAATTCCCCCAGGCAGAAAATTTTGAATTATTTCATAATTAGTAATTTCAATCAAAATTTTCTTTTTTAATTGATCAGCTGGAATATATTCTGATTTATCACTTATTTCAACTTCAAACATATTTTTATATAGATTTGCTTCAATCGAACGCAAATATCCCTCTATATTTTTATTAAAACTATCATGTTGATTACTATTCTTTCATTTACTTTCACTACAAAACGATCCTTTATTTCAACATTTTTTAAATAAATAAATTCTCTTTTTTCCTCCCAATCATCTCTAATTTTCACTTCAACATGAATGAGTTTCCCGTCGCATTGAATATTCAAAAATATAATTAAAAATATGAAAACGATAAAATTCAATTTAATCATCTGAAATTTGATATTAAAAATATAATTATTCGTTATTCATATTCATTAATTTAATCAAAACGAGCGAATAATTACAGAAATAAAAGTTCCGACGTTAAGGATTTAATTGTAAGAATGCCTTGTAGAATAGAGGCAAAAGAATTGAATACATATTTTTATTTAGAATATTTATTTAAAATATGTCTATAACATGAGATTCAGAAATCGTCATGGAACAGTTTCATCGCAAGAAAAAACGGTCTTTGTGTAGGACTCTAAGGTCCTTTCCTATGAAATATTGAGCTTGAAGACTTTACCCTAAGGACTTTGTTCAATTATATTTCCGTTCACATTATTTAACAATCCATTAGTCTATTGTCCCTCCCACTTAAATGTTTATTTAAACAATTTACAAACAGTTATACACGGTTCAGTTATATTCAATTTATATTTATTATTATTATGTGCTAGCTAGCGATTATATTATTGTCCACATTTCCTAGTTTGTGAATAAAGATCTTTATCACTTAGGTGTGTTCGGTGTTAGGGAAGAGTCTAAGGGACTTGATCAACCCCGAAGGTCTTCTAGGATTGTCCCGATCACATCCTCTCCCCTTGTATCCTGTAATATCTGGAAAGGGCCCACCGCTTCGGCGCATAGCTATTTAGGAGAAGGGTTCTATTTTACTGGTAGCACCGGATGGTTCAGCGAACGCTGAACGAATGACGATCCATCCCATAGGCCCTGGGTTAGAGAAATGAAATTCCGCCAGAGAAGGCGATGATTTAGTTTGCCCCGCAGGTGAGAGAAAAAGCGGGAAGAGGGCAGATAAGAAGACTAGGGACAGTCTTCCCTGGGGATGGAGGTGTAAAGCATATAGCTATTAATTTCCTAAGGCTGAGCAGTAGGCGGCGTGGTGTAATGGCTAACACATCAGTCCGGTCTACTGAAGATGCTGGTTCGCTCCCAGCCGCCGAATAACCTTTTGCTCTAGCTAAAGGAGAGAAATAGCTATAGCCCAGCTGCTTTACTTTAATTAAACTTTAAAAAATAAGAAATATTTATGTTTAAGTCTCATATTATACGTATAACGTAGGATAAGACTTCAATTTTAATATTCTTCAAGAGTAAATCCTGTAATGACGCGCCTATATGTCTATCCAGATCTTGTTCTCTCAACCTTTGTGACTCCCGGCTTTTCGTTAGATCCTGATTTTTTCATAACCAGATCAGATGCCAAATCAGATGTAAAAAATTTGTAGAGAAGGTCTTTTAACTAAAGATGGCTTTTACATAATTTTTAAAAATTCATTTCGGGTCCCCAACTTCCGGAACGTAAGTGTCGGTTTTCATGTACGCGTCCGCAAAAGTCAGCTAACCAAAGTTGATACTCCTTTATGCGAAAAATGATTAAAAAATATTATTAAAGTTTGCCATTTTCTAATGAAAAAACAAAAAATGCAGCTTTAATTTTCTAAATTTCAGATGATTAAATTTAATTTTATAATTTTAATATATATATTTATTTTATTGAATATCCAATCCGTCGGAAGAAAAATACGTGTTGATTTAAAAATCAAAGATGACTGGGAAGAAAAAAGAGAATTTATTTATCTAAAAAATGTTGAACTGAAAAAGCGTTTCGTTGTGAAAGTAATTGATAAACAAAATAATCAACACGATAGTTTTAATAAAAATATAGAAGGATATTTGCGTTCAATTGAGTTAAATCTAGAAAAAAATATGTTTGAAGTTGAAATAGGTGATGAATCAAAATATATTCCTTCTGATCAATTAAGAAAGAAAATTTTGATTGAAATTACTTATAATGAAATAATTCAAAATTTTATGCCTGGGCTTGAAAAAATGGTATATTTTTATTAATAAAATTTCCGGTAGGGGACACATCAGTTCTGCCGTTTCATACCCGCCAATTTAGTCCGCCCATTTCAGTCACGTGCCAATTCAGTCCCCGCCGCTTAAGTCGCGCTGTTTCAGTCCCGCTTTCTGGTGACATTTCAGTCCCCATGTGAAAAAATTAATAAAACATCCTTAAAAATAAGAAAATGGAATAAAAATAACATTTTATAACGCAAAAATATTAAAAAACTAAAATAAAAAAATATAGTACCTAATTAATAATAAATAACGAAAAAATCAAATTAACATTGGTCCATTTGATAATTGTAAGCAATGTCATGCAAAAAATCAATGTTAAGTTGGAAATGAAATGGCTGATTTTCGTTGAGTTGATAAAATTTCCCTATTTGATTGGAATATAATTTACAACAATGTTTAAGATTCGAGAATCAGCTCTTTTCAACGCATTTTCTTCTTTCCAGCGGATTTTTTGAATTAAAATATCATCATGCCAAAATATTTCATTTTCAGCGCGGCAGGCGAAAATTTTGAGGAATTTAGAAGGACTTAGCAGAAAAATAAGGACATTTTATACTAAAAACTACAAAAAATATAAAAAATACTTATAATCTTGACTCTAATTGGTGTAAAATTTGAGGTACTCCGTAATAGTAATTTTAATGAAAATAATAATTGTTATGAAACTTCAATATTGTACAACTGTGAAAATAATTTTAACCTAATTGGAGAAAATATAGAAAATTACAAAGACAAACTTTTATCAAGTTATTGGATGGAAATAAATTTAATTGGATATAAAATTGAAGTTTTAGAAAAACAAAAAGTTGAATATCCGGAAGAATTAAAAAGTAGAATTATTTTCATTGGTGGTGAAATAAGTAAATTTTTTTAATATTTAATTTGTTTATAAACCTAAAAATAAAGTATATTATTATAGGAAAAATAATTGAAGAAAATAAACGAAAATGTTTCAATTGTCGAATTACAATTTCCAAAAATTGGTATAGATACCTAAAAGAACATTATTTGTGCATCACATGTCGCATGTATAAAATATATGATGGCAAAATGAGACCAGAAGGAAGTTTTTATCAAACTAAAACGGTTTAAATTTATTCATATTATAATGAACAATGATTTTATAAAAAAATATGAGTAGTTGTAATGTTTGAGCATATTTACATGAACTTATTAGGGATCTTATTTATATATAAGGATTTCAGTATTTTCCTAAATATTTCCAGAACATTACTTTTGCCATTTGAGGCAAATGAAACTTTGAAAAAACAAGCTAGTTAGAAGCATCCTTGGATAAAATCAATTCGTCGAATATTTGAAAAATAGTTTTAAAAAATTTTTATCTGAGAACTAGTTTCAACTCCTTTTATATAAATATTTCAGCGAATCACAAATGATCGGAAATGTTTTACTTGCGGAGCAACAAAAACATCTAGATGGTACCGTCATTCTAAACCTGAACAATATATATGTAAAGCTTGTTACATGAAGCATCAAAGAATAAAGAAGAAAAATAAAAATCAAACAGAACAAGAAACAAATAATTAGTATTTAAATGATTATGATTTTCTAACTTTAATTTTTTTAATTAGTGAACAAATTATAAAACAATATAAAATATAACCTATATGTAATATCTTTGAGAAACAAAATTGTTTAATTATTAACAAGATAAATATTAAATAGATAGATTTATTTTCATAATCAATTGTAAGAAAAGTAATTTTAAAGGAATAATGAGAAAGCAAAATTGGAAACGTAGAAAAAGGGTGTGATAGTGTATTATACCTTGATAATATTTCGGGAGTCTTAAAAATTTTTCTCTTTAAAATTTTTTCTGTAAAATAAGATTAATGCTGTCTTGTAGCAAATTTTAAGGGCTTTCGAAAGAGCACAAAATAAAAATTTATACTATCCATAAGGGGTCGAAAATATTTTTTAAAGTTGAAAAACTCCATCTTACATTGATTTTCGAGGTCCCAGGATCTCGGCTTAGGGTAAAGATATTGATCTAGTTTCTTTTTATTTTTTTATGATATCAATATATAACTTATCTTATCAATATATAATCAAATATTTAAATAACTGGAAAATTGGCAAAATATTGAAATATATTGAAATGTAACTCTTTCAAAATCATAATATCGAAAAACTAATGGCACAAATCCGAGCCCTATATATATATAAGTTTCCCGTAATTTATGTAGATTTTTCTTATTATCTGAAATGACTTTTTTGGAAAGTGGATGTATAATTTTGTGTTAACCGAAAAATCAAATTTTGGTTTAAAAGTCTTGGTCGATGTATGACCTAAGTCAAATTTGCTTTCGTCACCTTCGTTATTCTTGTATTTACTATTCGGATAAACGCGTTATTCTATTCTACTGTTATTCTGTTAGTATGATCTCTAAATATGTAGGACAAAACAGTATGGTAAAACTAACGGAATAAAGACAGTAACTAAAACCTGTGTTTTAACACAAAAATTATATGACAAAGTTGACGCAGTGGGAATAAGACTCAGTTTGACAACCATGTTTCACTAATTCAAGTATAATTAAAACGTATTAATTTTTTGAAAGATTTTGAGTTAAGAGTTGGTTAAATTTCTAAAGTGATAGCTTGTTTTCTTTTCAAATAAACTAGCGGAGGGGGTCGCCCTTCGGGCGAGCCCCTTCCGCTAGCCAAATTCTAAACATCACATAAACTTAAATTAAAAACCTAAAACCTCAGTCGTCAACTATTAACTCTAATTCAACTATTAACTAAGACTTTCAACTTCCAACTATTAATATTTATGTCTACTATTAACTATCAATTTGCACTATTAACTATTAACAATGATTCAACTTTTAACTAAGACTTTCAATTTTCAACTATTAATAATAATTCAACTATTAACTAAAGATCAACGTTCACTATTAACTTTCACTATTTCACTAATATCTATTTTTCAACTATTAACTATCAATTTTCAACTATTAACTAAGATTTTCAACTTTCAACCTTTCAACTATTAACTATTAATATCTATTTCATCTATTAACTAAGATTTTCAACTTTCACTATTAACTATTAATATCTATTTTTCAAATATTAACTATCAATTTTCAACTATTAATAATAATTCAACTATTAACTAAGATTTTCAACGTTCACTATTAACTTTCACTATTAATTATTAATATCTATTTTTCAAATATTAACTATCAATTTTCAACTATTAACTAAGATTTTCAACTTTCAACTATTAACTATTAATATTAGAGTTCGAACTTTTCAAAATGCCGGGCCCGGGACCCGGTTTTATTCTCTCAAAATCGCACCCGGACCGGTTTTTCCGGATAAAACCGGAAAAACCGGTTAGCCCGGAAAAACCGGATTTTTTCAGACCCGGGCCCGGACCCGGTTTTTTTCTAAATTTATTAAAAACATAAAAAAATTATCACACATACAAAGGATCGGAAAACATACAAAGGATCGATTAAGGGATAGATGAATCAAAGGATAGATGCGCTAAAGGATAAATAGCACAGGTGTGCTAAATTTTCCGCAGCCGCAATTTTCAATTTAAAATCCGAACCGCAATACGCAGTCCGTAAATCAAAAAAACACGCAATTTTACGCAATCCGCAGTCCGCAATTTTTGAAATAATTGGTAGTCTGGGAAAATAAGGGGATTTGAAGTATTTGGGAGCTTCCATGTGATATCACTGAGTTGGAGGGATATATAAGATTATGAATTTGAAGTGATTCATAGAGAACTCATGAGATTCGTAAGGATATTAAGGGGTATCAGAGGATTAAGTCATCGATATACTTCTTAATCCCATTAATTTTTCTTCCTTTTTTAAAAATTTTGTGAATTTTGGAAGGAAAAGGGCCAATTTTTTGGAAGGAAAAGGAAGGAAAAGGGCCAAATTTCTTCCTTTTTTTACGATGGAGACGAAAATTTCGAGAATTTTAGAACTCCAAGGGGCAAGATTTCTTCCTTTTTTACGCCGGAGGCGAAAATTTTGAGAATTTTGGAAGGCCAAGGGGTCAGATTTCTTCCTTTTTTCACCGCCGGAGGCGAAAATTTTGAAAAATTGGATGGCCAAACAGCAATATTTCTTACATTTTTTGACTTCGTCAAAAAGACTCCGGGCCCGGCAAAAAATTACCGGGCCCGGGACCCGGTTTTTTTACTCAAAATCGCACCCGGGCCGGTTTTTCCGGTTAAAACCGGAAAAACCGGTTAGCCCGGAAAAACCGGATTTTCTCAAAAATACCCGGTTCCGGGCCACCGGGCCCGGAAAAAACCGGTCCGGGCCCGGCCCGGGTTCGAACTCTAATTAATATCTATGTCATCTATTAACTAAGATTTTCAACTTTCACTATTAACTATTAATATCTATTTTTCAGATATTAACTATCAATTTTCAACTATTAATAATAATTCAACTATTAACTAAGATTTTCAACGTTCACTATTAACTTTCACTATTTCACTAAAATCTATTTTTCAACTATTAACTATCAATTTTCAACTATTAACTAAGATTTTCAACGTTCAACCTTTCAACTATTAACTATTAATATCTATGTCATCTATTAACTAAGATTTTCAACTTTCAACCTTTCAACTATTAACTATTAATATCTATGTCATCTATTAACTAAGATTTCCAACTTTCAACCTTTCAACTATTAACTATTAATATCTATGTCATATATTAACTAAAATTTTCAACTATTAACTATTAACAATGTCACTCATCTATCTCAGTCATTACCGTTTTTTCACTCATTATGGGACCTTTTCTCAAGCTTATTGAACACTATATACTTTTTCCTATTGACGGCTCTTTTATCTTGTTTATTGACGAATCCTTTTCTCACGCCATTTGACGGACACTTGTCTCTTGCTTGTTGCTCGAAATCTCTACTTCCCATTATTGTCAGACCCTTTTCACCCGTTTACGGGACCATTTTAGCTTATCATTATTCCAGCCATCGCCAGACACTTTTCATCCATTTATTCACCATTATTCCAACTGTTGCCAGACTTATTTCACACAGTTACGGGACCCTTTTCGCTCACCATTATTCCAACCATTTCCAGACCCTTTTCACCCATTATCGGGACCCTTTTCGCTGACCAATATTCCAACCATTTCCGGACCCTTTTCACCCAGTTACGGAACCATTTGTGCTCACCGTTATTCCAACCATTTCGAGACCCTTTTCACCCATTTTCGGGACCCTTTTCGCTGACCAATATTCCAACCATCGCCATACTCTTTTCACCCATTTACGGAACCCTTTCTTTTCAACATTAATGAAACTCTTCGCTCACTCTTCTATCAGACGAACAACAAAATAAAACTTTAAAAATTTATTAATAGAAAAAGCCCAAAAAACGAAAAAAAAATAAAAATTTCAGCAAAAAAAATAAAACAAATTCTAAAAAATTCACTTTTTTTCTTTACTTCTCTAAATACACACTATTTTCAATTTTGGGATATTTTGTCATTTTTAATTAAAAAATAAACACAACGCCAAACACAGCAAAATTCAAAGCTGCGGACAGACAGACAAACAGACATTAATTCTAAAATTTAATATAGGATTTATATTTTTATAAGTCAATCAATGCACTGCGTCAACTTTGTCACATGATTTTTGTGTTAAAACAAGGTTTTAGTTATTGTCTTTATTACATTAGTTTTACCATACTGTTTTGTCCTACATATGTAGAGATCATACTAACAGAATAACAAAAGAATAGATTAACACGTTTATCCGAATAGTAAATACAAGAATAACGAAGGTGGCGAAAGACAAATTTTACTAAGGTCATACGGCGACCAAGACTGATCTCTAATGACTGTTTTAATAATAGACCCATACATACCAAACAGATCTATTTTCGTTCAGTTTTAGAACGATAACTCCACGATTCCTTCGTTATATGATGGGACTTTGGGATTTATCAAAGATATTATTTTATTAAATTAGCGAAAAACTTATGTAGGTTCCGATCAAAGGAAAATTGTTTGTTTGCCAGCATGTTGCATTATTTTTGTAAGCCAAGAAATGCTTAGTCTAATTTTCAGTATGTATTAGTAGAGACATCCGAGACTCTTGATCATGAGTCTTGATTCCAAGACTTTTCTTGGTTTTTTTCCGGTCTTGGTCTAGACTTTTTTGAGCTTTTCTAAAGTTACACCCCCTAACAATTGAACTATTTTGGATTCCTTATTTTATTTCCAAAATAGAAGAAATCTGGCCTCTTGGCCTTTCAAAATTTTCGCCTGAGGCGCTGAGAAGAGAAGATTTTTAATTTAAACAAATAGAAAAAAATTTATAAATAGTTCCTCAGTTCCTCCTATCTGTCCTGCAATTTTTATGCCGGTTTAAAAAACATCTACATCTAAATTATATATAGGATCATTGTAAGAATCTGGATGTAAAAATATTTTCCTATATTACATTTCTATGGTTATAACTAATTTTTTTCCGTATCATATGTATACCTTTAATATATCTCGTTTCAGAACCGATTTTAATATCAAGAGTTTAAGAGAAATATTGAATGATATGATGGAATTATGATTTGAGGTTATTATGAAGAATATGTAGCGATTAATAGGCATTTAGGGGTTATATCGAGTGATTTAGGATTAAGAGGATATTAATCATTGGAGAGTAATAAGCATATTCTCTAAATCTCCTACTGATCTTTCAAAAATTTTTATTCGGCATCAGTTGGTTACCATAATTAATTTAATCCAACGATTTCGAAGCAGTAAACGACTTTTTAGATGAGGTCGCAAAAATGAATTAATATAGACATTTATGTGTCAATATAAATATTATCCTACATAAAATAAATAAAATAATTTATTCAAATCCATGTTATATTTTACATAATTTTATAATTTGTTCAAAAACAGAAAATAAAGTTAGAAAATCATGTCCATTTAAATTTTATTTATTCGTTTCCTGTTCTGTTTGATTTATATTTGTTTTCTTCTTTATTCTTAGTTGTTTTTGGTAACAGGCATGACATATATATTGTTCGGGTTTTGAATGACGGTACCATTTTGATGTTTTTGTTGCTCCGCAAGTAAAACATTTTCGATCTTTTGTGATTCGCTAAAATATTTATAAAAATAGGAGTTGAAACTAGTTTTCATATAAAAAATATTTTAAGCTGTTTTTCAAATTATCGACGAACTGATATTGACGAGTGTTATTCTAACTAACTTGTTTCATTTTGTCTAAGTTTCCATTTCCCAAAAGTGGCAAAAGTAATGTTCTTGTCGATATTTAGGAAAATAATGAAATTCATATACACAAATAGATCTCTAATAATGTCATATAATTATGCTCGAAACATTTAAAACTACTCATATACTTTTATGAAAGCATTATTAATTATGATAATTCTCAAAATTTTCGCTTGCGGTGCTTTTGGAGGCATTATTCGAGGTAAAGTGGAGTATATATGTATCAGAGGTGGCGTTTGTTTCGTATCTCGTTTCTCATGAAATCTGTTTTTTAGATATCTCGTATTTTGCCACGAGACACGATATATGTATTTTCAATCTATTTTAGAAAAAATAATAAGATTTTGGGACAATTTTATGAAATAAACCGGAGTCTAGAATAGTAAAAGATTTATCTTTATGCCCTGCCATAATTTGTAAAATTTTTGCACACAGCGCAAATAGAAGGCAATCTGAAATAAGGTTGGCGGATCCGGTATCACGAACTTTTTAGTTTCTGATCCTATAATTAGGAATAAGGAAGAAATCTTGCTCGTTGGCCTTTCAAAATTCTCGAAATTTTCGCCTTCGGCGCTAAAAGTTAAGAAATTTGGCTTCATGCCTTCTATAAATTCAAATTTTTGTTTGCGGCGCCTAAAAAGTAAAAAATTTTTTTATCGATATCTGGGGATTTAACTCAAATTTCCTTGATATCCCTATTAATCACCAAATAGCAGTGGATTGAAGGGAAAAGTTTAGAGCATACTCATTCTTTTAGAGCATACTCATCAGAGGTGGCGTTAGTCTCGTATCTCGTGAAATCTAGTATTTTTTGAGAAACTCGTATCTCGTGTCTCGCATTTTTTTGCAATTGCGCCACCCCTGATTTTTCTATTAATTTTGAGAAATTAAAAAATATTGAAAAAATGACCTTTAATGATTTATACCACATTTCTTCTGATCTAAACTTTGCATATCTTCGTTTGTAATTGTAGCATACGTGGCACAAATAATGTTCTTTAAAATATTTATCCCATTGACTTACATTTTTAACGCCACAATTGAAACAATTTAATTTATTTTCTACAATATTTTCACCTATAATAATAAAGAATATACTAGGATGTCTCAGTTGAATAGGTTTTACTTATTTTATTGCCACTATAAATAATTTTATTCTTTAATTCCTTCGGATATTCAACTTTTTGTTTTTCTAACAGCTCAATTTTATACCCAATTAAATTTATTTCCGTCAAATAACTTGATAAAAGTTTGTTTTTGTAATTTTCTATATTTTCTACAATTAAGCTGAAATTATTTTCACTCTTGTACAATATTGAAGTTTCATGACAATTATTATTATCAATAAAATAATTATTTCTGAGTATCTTAAATTTATAACGAATTAGAGTAGTTATAGAGGCCGAGTTCCATTTCCTTGCCTTTACTTTTTGTTTATTAGATAGTTATGTCACTTTGGAATAAAAATTCTATTAATAAAACTAACCAATTTTTGAAACCCTGTCAGAAAATTTTGAATTATTTCATTATTACTAATTACAACAAAATTTTCTTTTTTAATTGATCAGATGGAAAATATTCTGATTTATCAAATATTTCAACTTCAAATGTATTTTTATCTAGATTTAGGTCAATCGAACGCAAATATCCGATTATATTTTTAATAAAACTTTCATGTTGATTATTTTGTTTTTCAATTACTTTCATCACAAAACGATCCTTTATTTCAACATTTTTTAGATAAATAAATTCTCTTTTTTCTTCCCAATCGTCTTTGATTTTCACTTCAACGTGGCTGAATTTCCCGGCGCATTGAATTTTCAAAAATATGATTAAATATATTAGAATAGTAAAATTAAATTTAATCATCTGAAATTTAAAAAAATGTGGAGTTAGTTACAACTCCGAGTAAAATTTAACCCTCATCCGATGAGGGTTAAAATCTTAGCCGCAGCTATTTCAAATTATTTAAACAATCCACGTCCAATCTAAATTAATTAATAGCTATAAAATAGAACAAAAATATAACAAATTTATTACTGAAACACTAAACTATCTTTATTAATAAATATATAAAATTAAATGTTTATTTGGCTTTTCAAAAATCGCACTGTTATTTAATTTTAATAAATACAAAAATAAATTTTTTTAATTTTTCAATGAATTTAAAAATAAATAAGTTAACATTTTTGGTATTAAAGAAATACACATAGATGTGCGCATCAATCAAAGGACAAATTATCGAATACACTGCGTACATTTTGCACTTAACGTAGACTGGCTGAAACTGTAGACGACGCTAACTGCCATGTTTGCTTACAATCTTAAGCGCAAATTTTTACACAAATTTTATCGACGCGAAATAATATAGAATATGGTTGTACGTTTTATATTCAACTTTTTTTTATAAATTTTATATCAGTTTCTGATTCTGTATCTTCATAAATGTTATTCTTCATAAAATAGGAAAATAATGAAAATAAATTTATTTATTTAACATTTATCTTGGTAACAATTAAAGAATTTAGTTTGACACATGAACGTTGACGCCTACCTAGCACTTGACACATGAACGTTGACGTTTAGCACTTGACACATGAACGTTGCCGTCAAGCACTTGACACATGAACTTTGATTATTTTAAAAAGACTTTTATAACAAAAATTATTTAATATCGACCCTTCTGTGTCATTATAAATGTCATCCTTTATAAAATAAATAAAATAATGAAAATAAATTTATTTATTTAACATTTATCTTGGTAACAATTAAAGAATTTAGTTTTGACTGAAATTATATAGGCTATATTTTACATAGTTTCAGAATTTGTTCAAAAAACTCAGAAAATTAAAATTAGAAAATCAATTCCATTTAAATATTTATTCGATTCCTGTTCTTTTTAATTTTTTTAATTTTCTTATTTATTCTTTGTTGTCTTCTGTAACAAGTATCACAAATATAGTGTTCAGGTTTTGAATGGCGGTGCCATTGTGATGTTTTTGTTGCTCCGCAGTTTAGACATTTTCGATCTTTCGTGATTCGCTAATATATTTAATAAATAATAGTTGAAACTAGTTCTCAGATAAAAATTTTTAAAGCTATTTTTCTAATTTTCGGCGATCTGATATTGTCCAGGGTTACTTTCAACTAATTTGTTTTATTTTGCCTAGGTTACCGGTCTCCACAAGTGGAAAAAGAAATGTTCATGTTGATACGTAGAAAAGGAAAATATTTAAATTCGCATACATACTTAAATAAGATCCCTAATAATCTCATATAAACATTTAAAACTACTCATATACTTTTATAAAATCATTGTTAGTTTTAATATGAATAATGTAAACCATATTAGTTTGATAAAAACTTCCTTCTGGTCTCATTTTGCCATCATACATTTTATACATGTGACATAGTTTGCATAAATAATGTTCTTTTAAATATCTATACCAATTTTTGGAAATTGTAAATCTACAATTGAAACAGTTGCGTTTATTTTCTTCAATTATTCCTCCTAAAATAATAAAGAATAAAATTTATATTGTATAGGTATATAAACTAATAAAAGATTTAGAAAATATTTACTTATTTTACTTCCAATTTCAATAATTCTGCTTTCTAATTCTTTCGGATATTCAACTTTTTGTTTTCCTAACAATTCCATTTTATATCCAATTAAATTATTTTCCGACCAATAACTTGATAAAAGTCTTTCTTTGTAAGTCTCTATACTCTCTTCAATTAAGCTAAAGTTATTTTCACTCTTGTACAATAACGAAGTTTCATAACAACTATCATTTTCAATAAATTTGTTATTTCGGAGCACCTTAAAATTAACGCAAATTAGAGTAGTTATAGCCCCGATTTTCAGTTAATTGCTGTTACTTTACTTTACTAGCTTGTTGTGACACTATGGACATGAAATTCTATTAATAAAAATATACCATTTTTGCAAACCCATGCAGAAAATTTTGAATTATTTCATTATTATTAATTTCAATCAAAATTTTCTTTTTTAATTGATCTGATGGAATATATTTTGATTCATTACTTATTTTAACTACAAACATATTTTTATCTAGATTTAAGTCAATTGGACGCAAATATCCATCTATATTTTTATTAATGCTATCATGTTGATTATTTGCCTTTTCATTTACTTTCAACACAAAACGTTCCTTTATTTCAACATTTTTTAAATAAATAAATTCTCTTTTTTCTTTCCAATCATCAATTATTTTTACATCAACTTTAATTAATTTTCCGTTACATTGAATATTCAAAAGGAAAATAAAAAATAAGATAATAATGCTCGAAAATTTAATCATCTAAAATTTTAATTTTAAAAATTTAATTTAATATTACATGAACAAAAGCCGTATAAATAAAATGAATAACGATATAATAACCTCACTGATTAAATTTGTTTTGATGTAACTATTATCTAATTTATTTTAAATTTAGCCTCCATTTTATAATGTTAATCAGTCAAAAATTATTAAAATATTGCGAAATTTATCCCGCCTGATTAATATTTATTTGTTAAGTCGGCGATGTTAAAAAAGAAAATTTGCACTTTTTGTCGATTACATGTTTAATATGTATAATTTGTTAATAAAATTTTGTGTTTTGATTGTCGTAAGATTTTTAAATTTATTTAAAATCTAAAAACGAAACCATAAATTTTAATATAATTGCGAGGCTGATTAAATATAAATTACGGTCATATAATTTTTTGAATTGCCTAATCAGAATTTTTTATGACGGCTAGATACATAAAATGCTTATTACACTGGGGCTTATTTTACTCAGACACTTTTACCAGCAATAGTGAAGTAGCCTTAACGTCAATCTGCATATCGTTTTGATTGATTATTGCATCGCCATCAATTTATCATTACGATTGAAAACACTAGTCTCAATTTATGAAAATAATATAAACATTAGATACGAACAATAAACTATGAAATTTGATTATAGTCCGTAACTTGGCTGAGTATTATTCAATTAAATTATTTAAAAAATATATGACAAAATTTTATATTCATTCATTCTCGTTATTTTTATTAAAATTTAGGGTCTCGTTTTTAGATTTTAAATAAATAAAAGGGCATAGTGAAGGCCTAACGGCAAACAAAACACAATATCTTAATGAAAAATCATAAATATTAAACATTCAATCAACAAAAAGTGCAAATATTCTTTTTTTTTAATACCGACGACTTGATAAATAAATAAAACTCAGGCGGGATAAATTTTGTAATATTTTTATGCTTATTGACTGATTATCATTAAAAATGAAGGCTAAATTTAATAAAATATTTAGATGTATTTTTCGAGTAGCTAAATTTTCAAATTTCTATAATGTTGTATGTAATAATGAAACATATTAAAATAATTAGACAATTTTTAAAAAATCTGTTTGGTTGAACAAGTTATTTGTGTTTTAAAAAAGCACCTGTTTCTACTAATTTTATGCATATTTTTATTATTTTATTGTAAGATATCTTTACCAATTTGAAATTTCATCCAATAATATTAAGTAGGGTAGGACAAACTAGTTTAATTTTGAAAAAACGGTATGCCGTTTATGCCGTTTATCTGAGAACTGGAAAACTGAAAACTTCCTAAGAGTTTAAATACCACTTAATGGATTTTCTTACTTACAAAATTCTTACTATTTTTTTACTTATTAAATCTGCATAAATAAAATTAAACTTGCTCAAACAAACAGATTCTTTAAAAATTGTCTAATTATTTTAATATTTTCATTATTACAACACCACAGAAATTTAAAACGTATTTTTACACATACATGCACTCTTAATCGATGCTTGAACTCTCGCTAATTTGTCAATAAAATCTGTCGACTCTTTTGATATTCGCCTCCTCTATGCCCTTTAAATTTATTTAAAATTTCGAAATTTACATTAATTTCTCAATGTTTTATATAGTTTCCCTTACATATAAAAGAATGTTAACTGTTAATATATAACTAGTTAATTGTTCATTTAGTTATATTTCTAAAACGTTTAAAAAATATATAATTTGTGTCAAATATTTTTCGTTTGTTTGTTTCAGGAGATTTATTATTAAAATTTAAGATGAAAAAAATTATTATTATTATTCTCTTATATTTTGTTATTCTGTTGAAAATCCAGATCAAAGGTAGAATGGTTGAGGTTAAATTAAAAATAAAAGATGATTGGGAAGAAAAAAGAGAATTTATTTATTTAAAAAATTTTCAAATAAAGGAACGGTTTGTACTGATAATGAATGTAAAACCAAAAAGTAAAATAGTTGACTATATTTAGAAGCATACTGGATCGTTTAGTAAAATTGAAGTAAATCCTGATAGTAAAGTTTTTATTGTAAAATTAAATAATCGTTCGAAATATATTACACAATTAAATACGAGAATTTTGATTGAAATTGCCAATAATGAAATTGTTAATAAATTTCTGAAAAATATTGTAAAACAGGTATTTTATATTTGATTATTCGATAATACACAAATTTAATATTTCTAAGATTCGCTTTAATAATAATTTTATCATGAATAATTATTATTATGAAACTTCGATATTACAAGAAAGTTTAGTGAAATTAAAAATAAATAAAAAGGAATTATTGAAAGAAAATATAGAAAAATATAAAAACAAACTTTATCAAGTTATTGGACGAAAATTAATTTAATTGGATATAAAATTGAATTATTAGAAAAACAAAAATTAGAATATCCGAAAGAATTAAAAGGCAGCATTATTTACATTGGAAATAAAATAAGTAAATAAAAATTTTATGTTATTTGACAAAATAGGGATATCCCTTTTGAAATATCAAGCTGAAAACTTTCTTTAAATAAAGTTTTATTCTAATTTTATAGGAGTTACAATTGAAAAGAAGGAGCGAGATTGTTTCAATTGTGATGTTAAACAAACTAAATCTTGGTGGCATAAATATTTGAAAGACCACTATTTGTGTCATACTTGCGGTGATTATAATCAAAAATTTGGAAAGCATAGACATAAAAGCTTGTTTATTAAGACTAAAAAGGTTTGCTATAATTAGATATATTTTTTCTATGCAAGATTCGATTCCCTTGATTTCATAACGAATAAATATTAAAACTCATTCTCAATTTTAAGCTTAACCAGTCGATTTCCTTGATTCTTCGTGATAGACATAGGAGATATCATTTCGCACCACATACCCCGCCCTGAATCCCAATCATATTTGCTCACAAGACGATCCCGACCTTATTTTATCCCAAACATATTTTACTCCTGCCAACACTCAAGTAGCAAAATGGCAGAAGCAATGTTTTGATGCATTTAAATCATGATAAGTTTGCAAAAATTGTATTTGCATAAAAATTTTGTCGATAATAATAAATATTCCGTTAATTCCATTTTTGGCCCATCCGCTTTTCCCTTACGCAATTATAAAACGTAATGTCATTCTTAATATTAATTTGCTAACAAAATTTATTAAGGAGACTGTTCATCATATTCTCTAAATGCTCCTCTGATCGCTCAACAATTTTCAGTCACCTTTCACTTTTACGTACATTTTGCACTAAACGTAGACGGGCTGAAGCTGTTGACGACGCTGAATGCCATGATTGCTTGCAGTATTAAGCGAAGATTTGTTACACAAACTTTATCGATGACTAAATAATATAGAATATGGTTGTATATTTTATATTGATACTTTTTTTATAAATTGCTATCAATTTCTGAAGTCTGTTTGTTATTAATATTTTGGGATTATAGATTCAACTAATTATGAATATGAAATAAGGATGAATTTTTAAAAATCTGAGATAGTATGTAAAAATTTACATGTATTATCTACATAGGTTATATTTTACATTGTTTTATAATTTGTTCAATAAACTCAGAAAATTTATGTTAAAAAATCATAATAATTTAAATATTATTTAATCGATTCCTGTACTGTTTAATTTTTATTTGTTTTCTTGATTATCATTTTTTGTTTATTGTAACAACTTTTGCATATATATTGTTCAGGTTTTGAATGACGGTGCCACTTTGATGTTTTCTTTGCTCCGCAAGTAAAACATTTTCGATCTTTTGTGATTCGCTAAAATATATAAATAGATAGGATTTGAAACTAGTTCTCTGATAAATTTTTAAAGCTATTTTTCTAATATTCGACGAACTGATTTTGTCCAGTGATGCTTCTAACTAGCTTGTTTTTTTCTAAGTTTAAATAACCCTTAAGTGGCAAAAGTAATGTTCGTGTACATATTTAGAAAAATACTGAAATCATTATACATAATCCTTATACTACAACGTGACATGGCTGACAGATCCCTAATAAGTCTACTCAAATTTTTTTATTAAATATTTGTTAATTATAATAATAATAAATCTATACCATTTTAGTTTGATACAAACTTCCTTCAGGTCTCATTTTGCCATTATATATATTATAATCGTGACATGGCTGACAGAAATTATGTTCTTTTAGGTATCTATACCAATGTTTTGTTTGTGTGACTCTACAATTTAAACAGTTTTGTTTACTTCTTTCAATTATTTCTCCTATAATAATAAATAATAATATGTATGTTTTTAGGCAAGTGAACAAATAAAAAATTAAAAAAAACTATTTACTTATTTCTCTGCCGATGTTAATAATTCTGCTTTTTAATTCTTCCTTCGGATATTCAACTTTTTGTTTTCCTAACAATTTAAATTTATATCCAATTAAATTAATTTCCGTCCAATAATTTGATAAAAGTTTATTTTTGTAACTTTCAATATTTTCTTTTAATAATTCTTTGTTATTTATTTTTTCTAAACTTTCTTCTAATATCGAAGCTTCGTAATAATTATTATTCATGATAAAATTATTATTTAAGCGAATCTTAAATATATTAAATTTGTGTAATATTGATGGCTTAAATTTTGAATAGGTAATCAAATATAATACCTGTTTTCCCAAGTCTTTCAAAAATTTCTTAACAATTTCATTATTGGCAATTTCAATCAAAATTCTCATTTTTAATTGAAGACTAAATTTAGACTTCGTATTTAGTTTAGTAATAAAAACTTTATTAATAGGATTTACTTCAAGCTTACAAAACGATCCAGTATTCTTATAAAGATAATCACCTATTCTATTATTTGATTTTACATTCATTATCAATACGAAACGTTCCATTATTTGAATATTTTTTAAATAAATAAATTCTCTTTTTTCTTCCCAATCTTCTTTTATTTTTAATCCAACCTCAAACATTTTAGCGTTGATTTGGATTTTCAACAGAACAAACAAATATGAGAGGAGAATGACAATAAATTTATTCATCTTAAATTTTAATATAAAAAATATTTTCTAAAATACAAATAAAAGTTTAAGCAATCTAAAATAACATATATTAAATATCTTGTTATAACTGGGCTCCGATAAAATTAAATACTGTTCAATAGGGCACGGATTTTTAGGTTGTAAAAACTTTAAAATAGGTACCTAAATAGGTTGTAAAAAATGCCAAAATAGGTGGCTAAAAAGCCAGAATAGGTGACAAAAATGAGAAATAGTTCTTGTTATAACTGGAGTCCGATAAACTTAATTACTGATAAACTTCAAAATTTTATCGGTTGGTGAGTTGATACCGTAAAATTGGCTTAGTTGGTACGGTCCGAGCCCTGTTAAATAGGAGAAAAGAATAGAGGGGAAATAAGAAAAATAGAGGGTATAAATAAAGGTAAAAGAGGTAGAGGAATAATAGAAATATTATAATATAATAATTTTGCCTCCTTATTATAGATGAAAAAAATAAACTAGCGAATATTCTAATAATTTAAATAAACTTGTTTAAAATCTATGAAAATATTATAATAATTTAATTAGGTTGAGACACTATAAATAAATAGTCGCATTTTGACATTTCCATCATATGCTAAGTTAATAAGAGCTGTTCGAAATTTCGATATTTGACATTGGCAATCATGATCTCGACCCAAGTATTTCGAAACAATGTTAGAGATAAAAGGGGAAACAAATTTAACCAAACTACAAAATGTTATTTACTAATTATATTAAACTAAGTGCAAATTTAAAATCAGTCGGTGAGAAAATAAATAAAAATAACATAAATACATTTCATAATTTACCGCTTATTTTTAATTTAATTTACCTAGCCATTTAGGGCATTTTTAAAATTGCACTTTTGTCAATTGCCGCTGTTAACATAATTAGGCAATACAATTTTTTATTTGTTTTATTTTTACCTACCATATGTCTTTCAAGCAGTTTGGAAATATTCGGGTTGAAATCTTAATTGTTCATGAGCAAACATAATTTCTAAAGGCGCTCCGACTCGGGCACAGTGATCCATTTGCACAGTAAGTCAATTGCACAGAGGGCATCTGCACAGTAGACAATTGCACAGTAATTTGTGGTTAAGTGGATTCGTGTTAGATTTTACTTATTGTTATAAGGGAATAAAATGTTATTAATTATTAGAGATTGGACCGAACGATTTTTTTCGATATTTTTGACACCGAAAAAATATTATCGAAAAATATCGACTGAGAAAATTTTGACTTTTTCGATATTTTTCGGTATTCGTTATTTATCGAAAACTATCGACCGACCTCTTCGGCGATCTCTACCCTTTCCAAAAATATGATTTCTGAGAAAAATCTTTAAAATACAAAAAGAATCAAACGAACAAATAATTAACTGAACATAATAATTGCCCCGAGTATTAACAACATTTTTTAAACAGGAAAGATTTTTTTGGATCCTTCTTTTAAAAAATCTGATTTCTGATGCATTCTACTTATTTAATAAAATCTAAAAAATGTGATTGGACTTATGTATAAAATTCCTGTGGACTCATACAAAACGCAGTCTCGCCCTTGGCGTCTTCAGTAAAGTGCCTGTCCCGTAAGAAATTTTTTAAAAATGTGAAAAGGTGTTTATCCGATAGAGCGGACTCAGAACTATAAAGCAATACCTAACCAAAAATTCTCAAATGCGGAGATCCTTTAGAATTTACTCTAACAGATGATTCGCAATAAAAATAAAAAATAATTTCTAAAAACTTAATTTTAAAATCAAAAAAATCCAAATTAAAAAAGCGACACTAATTATGACCCGACCTAATGATAATTAATAACAATTTATTCCCTTATAACAATAAGTAAAATCTAACACGAATCCACTTAACCACAAATTACTGTGCAATTGTCTACTGTGCAGATGCCCTCTGTGCAAAAGTCTTACTGTGCAAATGGATCACTGTGCCCGAGTCGTGTCACCTTTCTAAAAAGCTCTGATGCCCTCCGCATACAATTAAACAAAATTAGAACCCATTAATTTATATGAACTCAACAAATAATTAAAATCCTTAGAGATAAAAGGGGGTACAAATCTTATCAAACTACAAATTTTATTTACTAATTATATTAACCAAAGTGCAAATTTAAAATAACTCGGTGAGAAAATAAATATAAAATAACATAAATACATTTCATAATTTACCGCTTATTTTTACTTAATTTATTCAGCCATTTAGAGCATTTTTAAAATATGCACTTTTTGCCAAATACCGCGGTCAATATAATTATTCAATACAATTTTTTATTTGTTATTTTTACTACCTTATATTTTTCACGCTGTTTGGAAATATTTGAGTTGAACTCTTAATTGTTTATGAGCAAACATAATTTCTATATTTCTAAAGCTGTGTATAGCCATCGGCGTGTCAGAATACCAACGAATCACAAAAACACACAAAACACAAAAAGAAAGAGAGGAAGGTAGTTACTGGGAAAGAATAGGTGTAGTAAATATAAATTATAATGTGAAATAAGTAATGTGTCAAGAATTAGTAAATTAATATAACGAGGCCGGGTCTAAAATATAATCGATAGACTGGAATTTATTAAATTTATTAAGTTTGTTTTTATATGAATTTTTATTTATTTGTCTTTCACTGAGTTGACTTTAAAATTGCACTTTCTGTCAATTGTAGTTTTAATAAAATTCGTTAATTAAATTTTTTAGTTGTTTACATTTATTTTTATTTTTATGACTTGTGAGTCGAAATTTCGAAACAGCTTTGATGCCCTTGGAATTTGATTAAAATGCCAAAATGATAAGCTATTTATTATGAGGTCTCATCATTAATTATTATAATAAATACCACGGATTTTGAACACGGGTTATTCTAATTAATCCAATATTCTTTGGTTTATGAAATTTTGAGTCTAATTCTATGTAAAAATTGTTTAGATTTAAGACTTGTTTATAAATTGTAGTGTTTTAAAATTTGCACTTTTTGTCAAATATCGCGGTTAATATAATTAGTCAATTAAATTTTTTATTTGTTTAAATTTGCACTTTTATCATTTTAATAGCTGTTTTGAAATATTAGGTTCGAAATCTTGGTTTATTAAAGTCCAAAATCGAAATTTTGAAAAAGCTCTGCCTTTAGAATAATTCAAAATTTGCTGCCTGGGTTTAAAAAAATGGTAATTTTTACTGCTAGAATTCACATTCCATAGTGTCACAACTATCTGGCAAATTAAACATACACTGCGTTTCAAAAAGATGGCCCATCATGTTTTTTCTACATAACTCAACGGAAATGTGTCCAATTCGTTTAAATTTTTTTGTAATTAGGTTTGATCAATAGAATACTATTAAAAAGAGCCGAGCGAAAAAACCATTTTTCAAAAATTTTTTATAAAATAATTTTCAATTTTTCACTGTTTCAAAAAGATGGCACACTTTAAATTTTCGACATTAGGAGTGGTCCGAATAATCTACAAAAATTTATATAAACATATTTATTTATGTAGATAGAAAATACAAAAGAAACTAAATTCTAATATATCCTTCATTGAGATCTGAAAACCCGAAAATCAAAAAACCGGGGGTGGACGTCTTTAAAATATATTTTCGACCCCTAACAGGTTAAATAAAAATTTTATTATGGGCTTATTTGAAAGCCCTTGAAATTTGCTACAGGTGGCATTAATTTTATTTTTCGAAAAAAATTCACCTTTAAGACACAATGTGATAAACATTCAGATCATAAAAATCACTCAAACGCCCCCAAAAAATTGATAAAAATGTAATTATAAACTAAGCTCAATATTTCCTAAAGATGAATTTTTTCTGGATTATGAGATGAAAGCTATCTTGTAGCAAATTTGAAGGGCTTTTAAATAAGCCCAAAATGCAATTTTTATTTTACCTGTAAGGGGTCGAAAATATTCTTTAAAGACGTCTACCCCCGGTTTTCCGTTAATTTTCGGGTTTTCAGATCTCGATGAAGGATATATTAGAATTTAGTTTCTTTTGTATTTTCTATCTACATCAATAGATATATTTTTTATATTATTAGTCTATTTTTTATATTATTAGTCATGGACTCGTTACTTTAGTTTAGCAAGTCTTAACCCCGAATTATTTCACAATATTATTTTTATTCATTACACTTATTATTTCCCAGTAACCTTTCTCTTATCTTCACATTGTCCATTTAAAAATTATTTCATAATTGTTTGTAATTCATTTAAGTTACCATCACTTTTCCTTCCCGAATACACTAAATCCAGTAAACATCATTCAAGCAAAATTTCCTCACCATCTATCCAAATTATCACTAGTCAACTTTCAGAATTTTTATTTCAATTAATCCTTTATACTTTTCACAATATTTAACAAATGGTTGAACATAAATAATTTAATTGAGATGTTTTCTTCCGATTTAATCCCAATTCACTAATTATTATATATGTAATTTACCATTTTTACTCACTTATCCTTGTTGTGACCGACTCTGGTAACTTGTTTAAAATTTATTTAAAATACTAAATGAAATAGCCTTTTAAAATAGGTTATTTTATTTAGGATTTATTACGTCAAGTTTTCCCCCTATTTTTTGCTTCTATTTAATAAAGCCCAACCAACCGTACATCGGTTATATTTTACGGTATTTACCAATATTCCGAATCGCCCAAATATTTCCATACAGTGTGAAAGTCATATGGTAGGTAAAAATATAACAAATAAAAAAACAAA
This sequence comes from Meloidogyne enterolobii, assembly GCA_963681835.1. NCBI lineage: Eukaryota > Metazoa > Nematoda > Chromadorea > Rhabditida > Meloidogynidae > Meloidogyne > Meloidogyne enterolobii. The sequence goes on from CAVMJV010000006.1 coordinate 3,762,842, forward strand.
CAAAAGTGCAAATTTTAAAAATGCCCTTCATGGCTAAATAAATTAATATAAAAAATAAGACGGTAAATTATGAAATGTATTTATGTTATTATATATTTATTTTCTCACCGACTGATTTTTAAATTTGCACTTTGGTTAATATAATTAGTAAATAGTATTTTGTAGTTTGGTTAGATTTGTACCCCCTTTTATCACTAAGACTTGTTTCGAAATACTCGGGTCGAACTCATGATTGCCAATGTCAAAAATCGAAATTTCGAAAAGCTCTTATTGACTAGCATATGATGAAAATGTCAGAATGAGACTATTTATTTATAGTGTCTCAACTAAATTAAATTATTATGATATTTTCATAGATTTAAACAAGGTTATTCAAATTATTCGAATATTTACTAGATTTTGACATTTTATTAGAATTTTATTTAAAAAATAAATGTTATAGTTGTTATAGTGTTATAGTCATAGTTATAGTCATAGTTATAGTAAAAATGTTATAGTCATAGTTAATTTAAACAGACACAAATGTTCTCAATATTTTAATTTGTTATATTTTTGTTCTATTGTATAGCTATTAATTAATTTAGATTGAAGGTGGATTGTTTAAATAATTTTAAATAGCTGCGTCTAAGATTTTAACCCTCATCGGATGTGGGTTCAAATTTTATCCGTAGCTACGGGTTCTATTACCCGAGTAACTAACCCGCAACTTAAGGTTACCTTTGTGTGCGGAATTTTCGTTTCGGACTACAATCCGAGTTTTAATATTTCCGTCCATGTTGTAAATACATTTTCAAAATTTCAGATGATTAAATTTGATTTTATTATTCTCGTCTATTTAATTATATTTTTAAAAAACCAATGCGTCGGTAAACTCATTCACGTTGAAGTGAAAATCAAAGACGATTGGGAAGAAAAAAGAGAATTTATTTATTTAAAATATGTTGAGATGAAGGATCGTTTTGCGATGAAAATAATTGAAAAGACAAATAATCAACATGCTGGCTTTAATAAGAACATAGAAGGATATTTGCGTTCGATTGAAATAAATCTAAATAAAAATATGTTTGACGTTAAAATAAGTGATCGATCAAAATATATTCCATCTGATCAATTAAAAAAGAAAATTTTGATTGAAATTATTAATAATGAAATAATTCAAAATTTTCTGCCTGGGTTTGAAAAAATGGTATGTTTTTATTAATAGAATTTCATGTCCATAGTGCAAATAATAATAGTTAACAAAGAAACTTGTAACTACAAGGAAATGTAAATCGTCCTCTATAACTCGTATTATGATTTGCGTTAAATTTAAGGTGCTCCGAAATAATAATTTTATTGAAAATATTAATTGTTATGAAACTTCAATATTGTTCAAAAGTGAAAGTAATTTTAGCTTAATTGAACAAAATATTGAAAATTACAAAGATAAACTTTTATCAAGTTATTGGACGGAAATTAATTTAATCGGATATAAAATTGAATTGTTAGAAAAACAAAAAGTTGAATATCCGAAAGAATTAGGAAGCAGAATTATTTACATCGGCAGTGATATAAGTAGTGTTTTAATTTTTTACTCGTTTATCTGCTAAAAAATATACATACCATTCTGTATACTTATAGAAGGAATAATTGAAGTAAATAAACGGAACTGTTTCAACTGTAGAGTTACACAAACAAAACATTGGAATAGCTACCTAAGAGAACATTATTTGTGCAATCCATGTCACAAATATAAAATATATAGTGGCAAAATGAAACCAGAAAAAAGTTTTTATCAAACTAACATGGTTTAAATTTATTCGAATTATAATTAACATTGCTTTTATAAAAGTATATGAGTATTTTAAATGTTTGAAGCATATTTATATGACATAATTAAGGATTTAGGGATCTTCTTTATTATATAGATTTCAATATTTTCCTAAATAACTAACAAATAAGAGCACATTACTTCTGTCACTTGGGTAAAATAGAAACTTTGACATAAAAAATCAAGCTAGTAAGAAGCGCTCTGGACAGAATTAGTTCTTCGATGATTAGAAAGATAGACTTAAATAATTTTTATCTGAGAACTAGCTTCAACTTTTATTTTTATAAATATTTTAGCGAATCACGAAAGATCGAAAATGTTATACTTGCAGAGCAACAAAAACATCAAATTGGCATCGTCATTCAAAACCTGGACAATATATATGTACTGCATGTTACAATAAACAACAAAGAATAGAGAAGAAAAATAAGAATCAAACATAACGGGAATGAATATATATTTAAATGGACATGATTTTCTAACTTTAATGTTCTTAGTTTTTTGTCCAAAATATAAAACTATTTCAAATAGAATCTATTTAATTTACGTGAAAAACTATATTTTTTAATGTGTAACGGAGCTGGGCTATGCTATTTCTCTCCTTTAGCTATTGCTTATTGTTTTCTCCCACTAATAGGTGAATTAGATTTGACTGCATTTGAAAGATTCCACTCCCCTCACCTCTAAAGAATTTACGCAAGTGTGCGAACCTGTTGACTTATACCTTTAGAGCTTATATGCACCCGCGTGTTAGTTGTCATTTCACAAGAAAAGTTAGTAGCGATATTAAGCTTAAATAATAGGCGGATAATAAACTTGAGAATAACCGTTTAAAGTGTTTTTTGCAACATTAGAGAATAAACTTATTATTTTATTCTTGTTATTCTGTTAGTCACTAGATCAGCCCGTACTTTATTTATAATTTGGACATTATTTTATAATATGCATAAAAAATTGACAAAATATGCACAAAAATATGCAAATAAACCAAAATATCCACGAAATTATGCAGCAAAAATACAATTTTTACCTAGAATTTTTAAATTTTTTCAATCAAAAACATTAAAACACACTTTTTTATTAAGATTACTCTCATTTTAAATGTATAGTCCGACAAATTGAGTATTTTTAATCTATTGGACATTTTGAGATGAGACGTTTTGGTGGTGGGACAATATGGGATGGGACGTTTTGGGCGTGAGACATTATGGGTATGGGACATTTTTGGGTCTAGCCCAAAAACAATAAAAATTTTTTTACAAAATTTGCAATTTTTACAAATTTTTTCCTAAATTTTTACTAAATTTTCAATTTTTGGTAGGATTTTGGGCAATTTTCGAGTTATTTTCCCCAAAAACCCCAAAATATGCAGTAAAATATGCATTATGCAGCAAAGTCCGGAATATGCAAAAATATGCATTATATGCAAATAGAAACCCCCTCTAGAGTTTTCAAAACATGCGGAAACAGTGTTTTTTGTGCATAATACATCATGCCAAGTTTGCAAAAAAATATGCATTTGCATAAAAATCCGGTCTCTAATTATTACTTTAAATTAGAGCCCGGCTCGATACGATATTTTTTCGATATTTTTCGGTATTTTTCGATATATATTTTTCGATATTATCGATTAAAAATATCGACCTAGAAAATTTTGTCTTTTTCGATATTTTTCGATATTCGGTATTTTTCGATATTCATCGAAAAAATATCGACCGAAAAAATTTAAAAATCGAAACAATCGACCGACCAAATTACAAAAAATCGAAAAAAATATCGAACGTCATTTTTGACAAAAATTTGGATTTTTGGCGCAAAAAGGATGCATTTTTGCTTCTTGACCATTGGAAATTTAAAAAATTTTCGCCTTTTGCAACTTGACCTTCTGAGATTCTCATAAGATTGTTAAAATATCCTTTCTTGTCCCATTAATCTATAATATTCCCTCGTTATCTCTACATAACACATGAATTAAAAAGGATTTCGGTATATTCAGAGAGATTTCAGTGGGTTAAGAGTGAATTAAGAGTAATAAGAGTGGGCTAAGGGTAATTTGATGGGATATCCAAAGATTTGGTGGGATATTTGATATATCCCAGGATCATGACGGATATTGTGGATATCCGGGATAATCGATTATTTGTATAACTAATAGAGGATCAATTGGATAAAATGGATCTCAAGGGAGCTTTGGCAGAGATGGACATCATAGCGGATATCAAATGCCTAGATTTTTTATCCTTTGATAACTCTTTATCCCCCTATAACCCTCTTAATCCACAAATTCCTTAAAATTAATATCCCTCCTGATCTCACAAATCCACAATATCACTCTTACCAACACTAAATCTCTCGATACGCCCTCAGTCCTTCAATATCCCCCTTGATTCTTTAAAATCGTTTATTCCTAGTTAAAATCCACTTATATCCCACTTGATCCTTCGATATCAAATAAAATTCCATTGATATTACATTTAATACATCTAAATCCACCTATATCCCATTTATCAATCTTAATCTCATTGAACTATTAGGTCTGTTCTGTTATTCGATGGTTATAGAAAAATTTTTGAAAAATCGAAAAATATCGAGACTTTTTTTTCGATATTTTTCGGTTTCGATATTTTTCGATATTTATCGAAAAAATATCGACCGAGCCCTCCGTCCGGGCTCTACTTTAAATAATTATTAAATATTTAACTATTAAATATTTTTTATTTTTTCCAATAAAACTTATCTATGATTAATTATATATGGTATATATGATTTAATCCATATGATTTAGCACTAAAGTTAGCAATAATCGACTTTTTATTTAGGTCAGAAAAATTAGTTTCTATTGACATTTCTTTGTCTTTATAAAAGTTATCATTCATAAAATAAACAATTTAAAATTTATCTTGGTAAACAATTAAATAATTTTGTTTTTGACTAAAATTACATATCAGGGATCGCGCCGACATGATTCACGATTCACGAAAGTCGTGAATTCAAAATTTTCGTGAATTCCCGATTCACGAAAATCGTGAATTCGAAATTCTCGTGAATTCACGTTCCCGATTCACGACATTTTTTCTGAAAATCGGGAAAAAATCGGGAATTTTTATTAAATATGGGAGCTAAAAAAGGAAGAAATCTGGTGACTTGGTCTTCAAAAATTGCCAAAATTTTCGCCTGCGGCGCTGAAAAAGGAAGAAATTTGGCTTGTTGACCTTCCGAAATTCTCAAAATTTTTGCCTGCGGCGCTGAAAATGGAAGAAATCTGGCTGCTTGGGCTCCAATCTTCAAAAAATTTTCGCCTGCGGCGCAGAAAATGGAATAATTATGAGGAGATCGAAAGATTTAGAGAGATTCCCCTAACTCCCTAAGATCTTTCATCGATTTCATTATTACTCCCCTTATCCATCCTCTATTAGGCTTCAACTGTTCCTCATCCCCCTGGCCAACATCCTCTGGTTCCTCCTATATCTCTTCGAATCCTCTGAATTTCAAGGTCTCAAGAGGTCTAAGTTAGATATCAGTGATTTGGAAGACTGAGAGATTCAATTTATATCTTGATCACTCTTAATTCTTCAAAATGCCCTAAAATCTCTCAATTCATCCTTATTACATTAAATTCCTTTATCCTTGATACACTTATATCGCTTAAATATTCATTAATCAAGAACCTTTAGTACATCTAACCCTAGTAATTAATTCTGATCCCTAAAATAAGGCAAAATTCCCGAATTCCCGAAAATCTTGAATTCCCGACGATTTTTGGCTCGTAATTCCCGATTCCCGAAAATCGGTAATTCGACATTTTCGGAAATTCACGATTCCCGAAATTCGTGAATTTGATTTTCCGTCGGTGCGATCCCTGATAGCAATATATACCTAATATGTAGAGCGCGGAATTTCGTTCCGTACAGTATTCGTACCGTACTACCGATACGGAATACCGATAAATACCGAAAAATACGGCCGTAGTACAATACGGTCCGCGCTCTACTAATATAATAAGTATACAAAAACAATAAAACCTGTTCAGAGTTTGCTATGAACTCATTCCAGGCTTAAAAGATATTTTTATTTTTAATGTAATTCAGTTTTTTTCTAGTTGTTTGTTCATTTGTTTTTGAATTTTTATATGCTTTCGTCTTTATTTTTTATTGTCTTGAATATCAATTATAAAATAAATAGATTCCAGACTAACAAGATTTATTTAAGGAGGATCGTCATTGATGCAATTGGGATTTAGAATATAAATAAAATAATTTAGAAACGAGCAAAGAATTTTTTAAAGAAAGCAAAAAAGTCGAGCAGTATAAAAAATAAACTTTTATCAAGTTATTGAACGGAAATTAATTTAATTGGATATAAAATTAAACTGTTAGGAAAACAGAAAGTTGAATATCAGTAAAAATTAAAAAGTCGAATTATTGAACTTGGAAATAAAATAAAGTTGTCTATCTATTCATTTACTAAAATATATTCATTAATATTTATAGGTGAATAATTGAATTAAATAAACGACATTGTTTCAACTTTAAAGTTACACAAACAAAACGATGGTATATTTCACTAAAAAAACGTTTCAGAAAATCATAATTATTTAAATACTATTTATTCGATTTCTGTTTAGTTTGATTTTTAGCTGTTTTCTTTATTATTTTTAGTTGTTTCTTGTAACAAGAATTACAGATATATTGTTCTTGTATTGAATGACGATACCACATTGATGTTTTTGATTCTCCGCAAGTAAAACATTTTCGATCTTGTGTGATTCGCTATAATATTTATAAAATAGAGATGAAGCTAGCTTTCAGCTAAAAAATTTTCTAATGTATTTTTTAGTTTTCGACAACATAATTTTGCAGAACAGTATAATATCTTGTTTCTTTTTGTCTGAGTATCGATTTACAACAAGAGTCAAAAGTAATATACTTGTAGATATTTAGGATATTATTAAAATACATATACTCAAATGAGATCACTAATAGTTTCTTATAAATATGTTCAAAGCTTTTAAAACTACTAATATACTTTTATAAAATTCTTATAGATTATAATATGAATTAATTTAAACCATGTTAGTTTGATAAAAATATCCATCTGGTCTCATTTTGCCAGAATATATTTTATATTTGTGACATACAATGCAGAAATAATATTCATTTAGGTATCTATACCATTTTTTGGTAATTGTGAATCTACAATTGAAACATTTTCGTTTATTTCCTTTAATTATTCCGCCTATAATAATAAAGAATAATATGTATGTGTATTTTTTGGTCATATAAACAAATAAAAAATTTAAAAAACTATTTACTTATTTCACTGCCGATTTTAATAATTCTAATTTTTAATTCTTCCTTCGGATATTCAACTTTTTGTTTTTCTAGCAATTCAATCTTATATCCAAATAAATTAATTTCCGTCCAATAACTTGATAAAAGTTTGTTTTTGAAAAATTCTATATTTTCTTTTAACAATTCTTTTTTATTTATTTTTGATTTTTCTATTCTCTCATCTAATATAGAAATTTCATAATATTTATTCTTCTCACTAAATTCAGTAAATCTGAGCACCTTTAATGAATAAATTAATATTAAGTTCTTTCTTAATAATTCAATACTTCTTGTTATATATTTTTAAGCATTACTTTTATTTTCTAATCAATTCTAGTTGAAATGAATCATTGACACAAAGACAGAATTTCAACTTAATTTCAAAAAGGTGGTACTAAAATTAAGGAAAAGTACCATAACTTATATTTTTTATGTTTATTTGAATTTAGTTTTAGTAATCAACCGAAAATAATTTTTTCAATTCCAGGGTGAATATTTTGGATAATATTATTCTTGGCAATATTAATCAAAAGTTTCCGTTTTAATTGTTCAGCATATTCTGCTCCATAATCCATTTCAACAACGAACATATTCTTTTCATGGCTTACATAATTCGACGCAAAAATCCCTCAATATTATAATTATAGCTAGTGTCATACTGATTAAAGCGTTTTTCAATTTTTTCATTACAAAACGCTCTTCTAATTCAACATTATTTAAATAAATATATTCTCTTTTTTCTTTCCAATCGTCTTTGATTTTTACTACAATAATAACTTTCCTCCCATCACATTTACTATTCAATAGGGTAAGTAAATACATGGAAAAAGCAATAATCAATTTAATCATTTGAAGTTTAATATTAAAAATATAGTTATTCGTTATTCAAAGTTTTTAATTTAATAAAAATGAGAGAATAATTACTGAAATAAAAGTTTCGAAGTCTTTAAAGGTTTAGTTTGAATATTTATTAAAGAGACTCTTAGTAAGAGAACATCTCCCTCAATCTTCCAGGGACGGCCAACCCTATTGTGTCTATAAATAATTAACTGAGGTATTCTAGTTACTTTTATTACTATTGTAAGGATGATTCATCCAGCAGCATTTAAAACGCTTAGGCAGGGGTTAAACGATCTAAAAAGTAAAAAGAGAAAGCATTAGTCGATGCCCCGGTAGCTCAGAGGTAAAGCTCCTGCATATAGTGAGCGAAAGCGCCTAGCAACAACTAGCAGGTGGTCGCAGGTTCGAATCCCTCCCGGTGGCTAAACTTTTGCAGACTCTTTCTCTACTCTTATGATTAAAAATATAATTATGAATTGTGTCTCATTTATGTTAATGACATTTATTTGACTCGCATTTGAATAATGTTCAAAATTATACGACAAATCATAAGCTTTGACAAATAATTTAGAAATTTGCACTTTTTCCAATGACACGGCTAATATAATGAGTAAACAAAGTTAATTTTTGAGCAATTTTGTAACAATTTCTACCAGCTCTTTGCTCTTATATTTCATTATAATTTAAAAATGAAACTTTTATTCATAGAGTCTCAATCAATTATAAATTATTTTAAATTTTATGATGATTTGAAATTGGGAATTTTATATTTAATAAGGTATTTATTCTGATAGTAAATTATAGTTAAACTAATAAATATGCCATTTATTTCAAAACAAATCGGTAATAGTCGGTTTCGTACCCCGCACTTATTTTTCCTTTCTAAAAATATTAAAAAATGGTCAGTCAGTCTTAGGTTATAGAACTCTTCGAGCTGTGTCGAATGACACCAAAATCAACACCTGGTCTTAACTTTGGGCCGAGATACTGAACCCCTATATTTAAAAATAAAAGGGTGGACCAAGCTCATTTTTTGGACCAAACTCATTTTTAAACAAATTATAGCTCATTCGAAAGAGCTTGACGAGCTGATTCGAATGACATCAAAATCAACATAATTGAACGAGATTTGACAAAGTTATGACATAAAGAAATCGTATTGTAGTCGTGAGACGCTTTTGCATCACCTTACTTTTTCGAAGGGTTTTTGTTTGTATCATGGCCCAAAGTTAAGACCAGGGGTTGATTTTGGTGTCATCGACACAAATCGACGAGTTCTATAACATAAGACTGACTGACCATTTCTAATACTATTAGAAAGGAAAAAAAGTGCGGGGTACGAAACCGACTATTACCGGAAACATGATATGAACAAAGTACCGAAAACATAATTGACACTAAAAGTCAGACTACTTTTAGAACTGATAACTTAGTTCCGATAAAAACTTTCAACCAAATTATAAATATTTATTTTCCAAATTAAATAAATCCAACAATTAATAACCAAGCAGCCAGATAGTAAACCAATAAAAACCAATAGCAATAAGTTAAGAACAGAAAAGCCGCCAAAGAACCAAAGTTACCACAAATGAAAAATTAAAATAGTTCAAATAGGCCAGGAAAATGGGTGGGTATTTAGAAAAGATAAAACAAATGCAGGTGCGGTTAAAATTGTAGATAAAAAATAACTTATAAAGAAAAGAAGAGTTGTTTAATTAAAAAGAAGAAAAAAGGACAGTTAATTTATGTAGATAATTTTAAATTAAGAAAAACAGAATGGAATTTAACTTTAGAAAAAAATAACTTAACAAAATTAATTCTAACTAATGATCGCGTTTAGCGACAATAATATCTTGAAATGCAATTTTCTTCCCGAACTACTTTATTTTAAATAAATGCTAAAATATTCTTCTTTCTACAAATTTAGAGAAAATTATATCTCTCATTATTGTTATTTCTTTTTACATCGTAGTACAGCGACATTTATATTCTCCTCGGTGATTGTTCTCATGTTGAGAATGATCATGCTGATAATCATGACGAGTAGTATCAGCTTGAAACTCTTGACGATTACCACGAGAACGACGAGGAGTTTGACTGTTAAAAGAAGTGGACTCTAAACTTTGTCGATCACCACTAAAACGTTGATGACTGCGTGCACGTCTAATTACATGGTGGCGTCCTTCGATATTTACAGGGTTTTGATGTGTCGTTCCAGAACTCAAAGTTTGCGGATCATCATCCGGAAAAAGTTGCTTTTGAATGGCTTCATAATGATTCAAAAAATCGTTGTGTTGTTCAGATATCTTTAAAATAAAATTGTTTGAAGTAACTTAATTTTACCTCATCTAAATCTTTTGAGCGTTCAAATGAAGAAACTTAATAGAAAATTTATGTAAATTCTATCGATGTAGGTATAAAAATTTTTAGAGCTGGCTCAGAAAATTTTTAAATTTATTAAAATAAAATTTGATGTATAAATTACTTGATATACTAAATCGGTCAGATTCATGTTAGTGACCAGATATAATAGAGTTTTCACTTATTTGATCGGTCTGTGCCTGAACGGTGTTTTCTGATTCTGCTTGATCGATTTCATCCGAGTCTTCATAGATTGTACGAATATTCCTTGGCTTCATTGATAAGACAAAACCGACAGAATTCAACATCAAAATTGAGAAAATAAATAAAAGATTGTACATTTTAAATATTTAAATAGAATTAAATATAGGTAAATTGTTCTAAAATTTTTTATTAATTTATCGGAAATTTATAAGTTATAATAAAATTTAAATATAAAATAATCTTCTATTTTTGAAATTAGAAGATTACCGAGTATTTCGACCCGAGTATTTCGAAACGAGTCTAGAGATAAACAGGGATACAAATCTAACCAAACTACAAAATTTTATTTACTAATTGTATTAACCAAAGTGCAAATTTATAAATAATCGGTGAGAAAATAAATATAAAATAACATAAATACATTTCATAATTTACCGCCTTATTTTTACTTAATTTATTTAGCTATTTAGGGCATTTTTAAAATTTGCACTTTTTGTCAATTGCCGCGGTTAATATAATTAGTCAATTAAATTTTTTATTCGTTTAAATTTGCACTTTGGTTAATATAATTAGTAAATAGTATTTTGTAGTTTGGTTAGATTTGTACCCCCTTTTATCTCTAAGACTTGTTCCGAAATACTCGGGTCGAAATCTTGATTGCAAATGTCAAAAATCGAAATTTCGAACAGCCTTATTAACTTAGCATATGATGAAAATGTCAAAATGAGACTATTTATTTACATTGTTAAATAAATATTACTATTTATATTATTTTATGTATACAAATAAATATTACTATTTATTTACATTACTAAATTAAATTATTATTATATTTTCATAGACTTTAAACAAGGTTATTCAAAGTATTCGAATATTCACTAGCTTTTGACATTTTAATTAGAATTTTATTTAAAAATTGTTTTATTTGGATGATCGTCGTTAAAATTTAGTGTTATTGTTTAGTTAATTTAAACAGACAGAAAAGCTTTATGATTAAATTTATGTGAAATTTTGTTTTCGTTTAGCGATATCCCGATTGAATTATTTAAATTAAGCAAAATATCGTTATGCAAATACCAAATTTAATAAAAGATATCATTTAAAATCCCAAATCTTTAGAACCTTGATCGTGATTAGGAGTATTTTTTTGTCTTCTAGAAAAACGTATTTCGGATCAGGGTCATGGATCCCGCATACTAAAATACAGACAAATACTTAACAATTTTGAAAGAATCGGATTAGTTAGATCCATATGCTATAACAGAATTTCATTGCTAACTCATGCATAGTGGAATGAAGGTAGAAAAAGCTCTCAACTTATTAGTGACTAGGAGTATTTTTTATAAAAATCTTCCAATTATATCCTTATAGTCGTAAGAATTTATTTCTTTAATTATTCTCATGTTTTTATTAAATTAAGGAATTTGAATAATGAATAATATTTTTATATTAAACTTCAGATGATTAAATTGATTATTGCTTCTTATCTATATTTAATTATCCTATTAAATATTACATCTGATGGGAGAAAAGTTGGCATTGTATTAAAAATCGAAGACGATTGGAAAGAAAAAAGAGAATTTATTTATTTAAAAAATGTTGAATTAGAAGAGCGTTTTGTATTGGAAAAGATCGAAAAATGTAATAATAGATTTGGTAATAGCTATAATTATAATATTGATGGTTTTTTGGGTCTAATTGAAATAAACCATGAAGGAAATTATAATGTTGAGGTAGATGATAGATCAGAATATGCTGAAGTATTAAAAAGGAGAATTTTGATTAATATTGCAAAAAATATAATTCTCCAAAATATTCATCATGGATTTGAAAAACAGGATTTTTGACTGACCTTAATAATAAGTATTTATAAAAGGTGCTCAGATTTACGAAATATTAAAAAAGGAATAAATATTATGAAACTTCTATTTTATATAAAACATTAGATGATATAAGAATAAATAAAAAAGAATTATTAAAAGATAATATAGAATCTTATAAAAACAAACTTTTATCAAGTTATTGGACGGAAATTAATTTAATTGGATATAAAATTGAATTGCTAGAAAAACAAAAAGTTGAATATACGAAGGAAGAATTAAAAAGTAGAATTATTTACATCGGCAATCAAATAAGTAAATTGTGTTTTAATTTTTTATTTGTTTATATGCCTAAAAATATACTTAATATTCTTTATTATTATAGCAAGAATTATTGACGTAAATAAAAGAAACTGTTTCAATTGTAGATCTACAATTACCAAAAATTGTTATAAATACCTAAAAAGATTATTTATGCCCAAAATGTAGAGAATATAAAATATATAATGACAAAATGAGACCAGAAGTAAGTTTTTATCAAACTAAAATGGTTAACTTTATTCATATTATAATTAACAATGCTTAAAAAAGTATATGAGTAGTTTTTAATGTTTCGAGCATATTTAAATGACATTATTGCGATCTTATTTATGTTAGTATGAATATAGATTTCAAAATTTTCCTAAATAACTACAAGAACATTACTTTTCCCACTTGTGGGAAATGAAAATTAGACAAAATGAAGGAAGTTAGTTAGAAGCAATTTACGACAAAATCAGTTCGTCGAAAATTAAAAAAATTTTAAAAAACATTTAAAAAATTTTTATGTGAGAACTAACTTCAACTCCTATTTTTATAAATATTTTAACGAATCACAACAGATCGAAAATGTTTTACTTGCGGAGCAACAAAAACGTCAAATTGGTACCGTCATTAAGAATTTGAAAGCCATATTTGTGGACATGTTACAAAAGACAACAAAGAATAAATAAGAAGACAAATAAAAATCAAACAGAACAGGAATCGAATAAATAGTATTCAAATGATTATGATAATCTAGCATTAATTTTCTGAGTTCATTGACAAATGTAAAATAATGTAAGATAAAATCTATTTAATTTAAATGAAAACAAAATTCCTTAATTGTAAGTAAATAAATATTAGCTTACAATAATTACTGCAAAACATAATTGTTAAATTCTCTTAAATTATCACAAATTCAATAGAGTTCTCTAAAATTGAATAACTACATATTATGATAAATTAAATAAAAACATGTGGATGATTTTTATAATAAATCTTAGAATATTAATTTTAAAGCAAAATCAACCATATGCCTTCGTATTTTTAATAGATTTCTTTATTCTCTTATGTTTATTGTAACAAGCAGCACATAAATAGTGTCCTGGTTCTGAATAAAGGTACCAATGTAATGTATGAGCAACATTGCAAATTGAACAATTTCGATCTTGTGGAGTTATCTAAGTAATTATAGAAAAAAGCATGCAACTTTATAAAAGTTCTTTTAAATCAAAAATAATTATTTATTAAACTATACAAATTTACGAAAATATTAGTTTTAAGGAGAGGGTAAATATCGGTTTAGTCAAAAAGAGTAAATTAGTCCGAAATACGTTACATAAGAATTTGATTGAATAGTAAATATTTTAGAATTATCATAATATGTAGTTCTTGTTAAAAAAACCTTTTTAATAATATTCCACTATTCTTTTGGTCTATGCTTTCCATTTTTGCTTTGATTATATATGTAGTATGATTGGCACAAGTAATGCTCCTCTTTGAGGTATTCATACCAGTTCTTAGTTAGTGTAGTTTCACAATTAAAACATTGTCGACTGTATATTTTATTAATGACAACTATAAATTTTAACAATAAATATTTAAAATTACGATAAATAAATCGAAAAATTTAAGTAAATTTACTTATTTTATTGCCTATATAAATAATTTTGCTTTCTAATTCTTTCGGATATTCAACTTTTTGTTTTTCTAACAATTTAATTTTATATCCAATTAAATTAATTTCCGTCCAATAACTTTTTAAAAGTTTGCCTTTGTAACTTTCTATATTTTCTTTTAATAATTCTTTTTTATTTATTTTTTCTAAACTCTCATCTATTATAGAAGTTTCACAATAATTATTATTCATGATAAAATTATTATTTAGGCGACTCTAGAAAGATTAAATTTGAGGCTTATATTTCATATAATCAAATATAAAATACCTGTTTTCCAAAGTTTTTCAAAAATTTCTTGACAATTTCATTATTGGCAATTTCAATCAAAATTCTCATTTTTAATTGAGAGCTATATTTAGATCTCCGACTTAGTTTGACAATAAAAACTTTATTAATAGGATTTACTTCAATTTTACAAAACGATTTAGTATTCTTATAAAGATAATCAACTATTCTATTATTTTGTTTTACATTCATTATCAATACAAAACGTTCCTTAATTTGAATATTTTTTAAATAAATAAATTCTCTTTTTTCTTTCCAATCTTCTTTTATTTTTAACCCAACCTCAACCATTTTACCTTTGATTTGGATATTCAACAGAACAACCAAATAAGAAAGAACAATTATAATAAATTTATTCATCTTAAATTTTAATATTAAAGATATTTTATAAAATACAAATAAAATTTTAAAATATTTAAAATAACTGATAATAAATGTCTTATTATAACTAGCGATCGTCCGATAAAATTAAAATTTTTATCGGTCGTTACTACAGATGAAGGATATATATGTAGTCCGAGGTCTAAAAAAAAGCAAAGAATAAAGAGGGATCTATAGTAAGGCTGTAGGATAGATGGAAATCTTCGGATATTCGAATCCGGTATCCGAACCGAAAATTTATGCTATACGATATACGAAACGAAAATTTTGAATATCAGGATCCGATATACTAAACGAAAATTTCGGATATCCGGATCCGAACCCGAAAATTTTATTTTCAAAGTTTAAGGCCCAAAGTTGAGTCCCATGGAAGGATATTAAGGGATTAATATATGAATGAATTGGGGATTAACAGAGTTTTTGAGGGAATTATAAATTAACAGAAATCTATGTGTAATTACTGAGTGGAAGTTTTATATTTTATCTGATGATTTGTAAGAATTCAGTGGATTTATTAAATTCGAGCATTATTTTGATAATTAACAAATTTGGGGGAGTATTCGAATTATTTGGAGATTCACAGAGCAAATCAGATTTTTATTTAGAGGCAATAGTATCATTTTACGAGAATCCAAATAAAACTAGTTAAATTAATTCTAATAAAATGCCAAAACCTAGTAAATATTCGAATAATTTGAATAACTTTGTTTAAAATCTATTAAATATAATAATAATTTAATTTAGTTGAGACACTATAAATAAATAGTCTCATTTTGACATTTTCATCATATGCTAAGTTAATAAGAGCTGTTCGAAATTTCGAATTTTTGATTTTGGCAATCAAGGTTTCGACCCGAGTATTTCGAAACAAGTCTTAGAGATAAAAGGGGGTACAAATCTAACCAAACTACAAAATATTATTTACTAATTAAATTAACCAAAGTGCAAATTTATAAATTAATCATTGAGAAAATAAATATAAAATAACATAAATACATTTCATAATTTACCGCCTTATTTTTATATAAATTTATTTAGCCATATAGGGCATTTATAAAATTTGCACTTTTTGTTAATTCGCGGTTAATATGCGATGTAGACTGACCTCGGCCTTAAAATTTCCTTAATAATCAAGCATTTTTGCTAGTCAAGAGGTCTTTTCTATTAGTATTCTGACACGCCGCAAGCTAAACACAGATTTAGAAATATAAGTAAAATTGGCATAATTTTTAGGTTAAATTTAGAATAAGCATACATAATATAGAATACTTTTATTAAATCAGGCAATTTATTTAAAATAGTTTAATTATTGGTTGACATATCAATAAGTGGGGTCTAATTTTAAAGGTTTAATTACATTAGGAGTACATCAGAGCTTTTTGAAATTACGATGGACAATTAAGATTTCAACCCAAATATTTCCAAACAGCTTGAAAGTCATATGGTAGATAAAAATTTAAACAAATAAAACATTTAATTGACTAATTATATTAACCGCGGCAATTGACAAAAAGTGCAAATTTTAAAAATGGCCTAAATGGCTAAATAAATTAAGTAAAAATAAGTCGGTAAATTATGAAAGTACTATTTATGTTATTTTTTATTTATTTTCTCACCGACTGATGTTAAATTTGCACTTTAGTTAAAATAATTAGTAAATAAAATTTTGTAGTTTGTTTATATTTGTACCCCCTTTTAACTCTAAGACTTGTTTCGAAATACTCGGTTCGAAATCTTCATTGCCAATGACAAAATCGAAATTTCGAACAGCTCTTATGAAATTAGCATATGTTGAAAATGTCAAAATGAGACTATTTATTTATAGTGTAAGCAAGGTTCTTCCTTTTCCAGCGCCGCAGGCAAAAATTTTGAAAAGTTTGAAAGGCCATTGGGCAAGATTTCTTCCTTTTTCCATAGTTCTAGGAACCGAACCGAAAATTTCCGAATTTCTGAGGGTTTTTCGGTACCGGATAACCGGGACTGCAAACTTATTAGGAAAATAATGGATAATAAGACAAAAAAGAATAAAAAATATAATAAGACAACAATAAAGACAACCTTATTAGAGGCAATATAGCCATTTGAGTTGAATGGCGACTTTTAATTGTCTGAAATAATATTTAATTAAAATCCGAGGTCGGAGTTACACTTTAATAATTCTTATCAAAATTAAATATCGGGATCCCGACATTCTTAATGTTAAAGAATATAGAGGAATTGGCCAAAAATCTTTTTCTCTGCTCTATCATAGAAAAATGTTAATGATGACGTGTCAACGATGGCAGTCATAACAGAGCCATCAGCTATGAAATGGCTATTAGAGGGACTTCACATGAGGAGGATGATTTTACAGGGGAGGAGTTTACCTCGTAATTATATCCACTCCCCTTTTTACAACTCCTCCTATCCAAAGCTTCGTTTAAAAGACGGGAAAACTGCCATTAACTTATATTTATTTTAACTTTCATTTCAAATTTTAGTTATGTTTCTCCATCTTTTAGCATTAAGTTTTGTTGGATTAGGGTCTGAACATGTTTAAATTATTAATATTATTTTGTCTAGTCTTTATAATGCTATGCTTATATAAAAAACGCGCGAGTCTTGCGGCAAAAAGGATAATGGAAAATGAGGAGATAAATGTACACCGGCTTGCTTACATGTCAATCCTCAATCTGTGAATTTCAGTTCGTAAATGTCGGTCACCCTTTGTAGGTCCGCAAAAGATTCTTCCCTCCCTTACGAGAGGTAAGAAATGCCAAATAACTCAAAGAAAACGCCTTTCATTTAATGAATTAATTTTTTAGAGGCATTCAAATCAATTATATAATTATTTACAATTTATTAAGAAACGTTTTTTTTTAATTTCTGTTGACTGAAGAATGAAATTAACAAAGATTTCAACAATTTTGTTTTTAATTGTTCTTTTAATTGTCTTAATTGAGTGTGTAAAAGATGAAGGTAAAAGAGGAACTGGGAGAGGTCACGGAAGAGGTGGTAGAGGATGCGGTCGTGCACATGAAGTCAAACCTATTATTCAAAATTCAAGTTTTGGTACTAATTTACAATTAAAATATTTTAATTTTTACGATAATTAAATATTCTTTATAGTACCGCCATCTCTTTTGGAATCATCCATCATACGAGAAGTAAATGTTCATGGACGGTCAGTGGACGGACCGAATATTTCAGGGGCAACTGCAGAAAGATCGAATGTTGATAGTGGATTGGGAGTTCACGTCGGTGGAGGCCCTTCTGGAAGCGGTTCCCAAGGACAGAACGAAGAGGGAGCTATTGTACAAAGACAAAGTTCGTATTATATTTTATTAAAAACAATGGAGTCAACAATGAAGTCGTTGGAGTCAACTCAATTTGCTGAGTTTGATTTTATAACTTTTATTTCGGGCAATAAAAAATAAACAAAATTAATTAAAAATTTTGTTGGAAATAATCTGTTTCATTTTACTTAGCTATTGTTTACTATCTTACTTATTTTTAAAAACTATTTTCAAACGGTGTAAAAAATATGAAGGATAAAACATTGGTAACTCTTTCGAGCGTCTTGTTTACATTTTTTAAATTTCAATCGCTATATCTATTACTAATTTTTGTTTTTAGTTCGTCGTCGAGTTCCTTCTCCAAATCCTAAAAGTTTTAAGTTTCCGGGGCATCCTCCCGCTTCATATACTTTTAAAAATAGAGATGAGTTTTTGAATTCTACACGACATATGCAGCATTCAGGTATTTAAAATTAATTTAACTATCTAATTTTAGGGTATAATTTCGGAATACTAAACAGAAAACAAATGGGTCAAACTATATGTCATTCGAAAGAGCTCGTCGAGTTGAGTCGAATGGTGAAAAAATTTTCGTGCGGACTCATACAGGGGCTGAGATATAGGCCGCCGAAAAACGAAAAACCATAGGGGTACCAAGCACTTTTTTGGGGTAAAAAATTCGAAAAGGCAAATTATACCTCATTCGAAAGAGCTAGTCGAGCTGAGTCGAATGACACCAAAATCAACGAAATCCGACTTGATTGGACAAAGTTATGATCTTTTATTTTAGCTCCTTACCTATGGCATCTGTGGAGATTTTTGCTGCTACGGAGGCCCCAAATACGTCCAGATCAAGGGAGATGGGAATAGGTTTATGTTACGAGCCCAGACCCAGTGCCCGTAGACTCCCCGCGAGGCGCGTGCCGCAAAACCCCGCGCAAAGCGCGGGGTTTTGCACAAGCGCCTCGCCGATGCTCCATAGGTTTAGGTTTTAGTTTTTCTATCGTAACTTTCTCCAAACTTGTCCAATCACGATGATTTTGGTGTCATTCGACTCAGCTCGAGGAGCTCTTTCGAATGAGTTACTATTTGCTTATTCGAATTTTTTACCCCAAAAAAGTGCTTGGTCCCCCCTATGGTTTTTCGATTTTCGGGGGCCTATATCTCAGCCCGTTTATGAGTCCGCACGAAAATTTTTTCACCATTCGACTCAACTCGACGAGCTCTCTCGAATGACATATAGTTTGACCCATTTGCGTTCTGTTTAGTATTCCGAAATTTTTCCAATTTTAGTTATAATTTATTTATGGACTATTATTTTAAGACAATAGAATATTTTTTATTAATATTTTTTAATTCGGTATTTCTGTCGATTTATACGTAATATTTTTAATGAAATTCTGGACCCTAGCTAGTTTAAAATTAATTTAAAAAACCAGCTTCTGACCCGGAAGACACGTCTGGACATGAACTGGAAATTAATATTAATAAATTAAGCACCAATTATTATTCAAGAATCTGATGGCGAAGAAAGCGAGGATACTGAATTAGAAGGAATATCAGATCCTGAATTGGATGTGTAAACGAACAAAAAGAGTATTTTAAATTTGATGCAAAACAATCATGAGTATTTGTTAGGAATATCAGATAATTTTATTAGTCAACTGATATTCAATTATACAACCAAAAAGTAGCAAATCACAGTTGTAGATAAATAGCACAATTTTAAATTGTTTTCTGTGATTAAATCATTATTTAACGGATAAAATTTTTTATTTTAATGTTGGACTTTATATTTAAAGGACTCGTTTGTCATTACTTTTAAAGAATTGTCATTGCCCTTAATCACTTAGTAAAAAATACCATTGATGATATAAATTTCATAAGATTAGGTGATAGGCCTAAGGCAGAAACTGGTTACCGCCATGGTTTCTCTCTCGTATGATCTATGACCATCAGTGACCCATAAGTTTGCCATTTTTCCTTGTCATTATAAATCAATGTCGTTTGGAGAAATAGGCCCTAGAATGAAACCAGGCACTTTTCATTGCATCATAACTTTTTTCCAATAATCTTTTGAATTTTTCTCTTATTGATCATTTTTCAAAAAAATGCAACTCCTACCAATTTTCAATGAAATGAGGTATACCCATATAAATGTTATCTTAGCGGAGTAAAAAACACCAACATATGTTTTTGAAAATTTCTAAATAAAATAATTTTTTAAATAAATATTTATAAATAAATTTAAAAAATCAATTGACAAGTTGATTGACAATCATGTCCTTTATCACACGCTCATTTTTAAATTTTATTTCAAAATTTAGCCTTGTCAATATATGCCCTTTTTGGTTACATCTACAAAAAAGAATTGTCAGAAGCAATTCATAACATTTTGTCAATAACATAATTGGTCTCTAAGGGAAATTTATTTTTTTTGACGATTATATGTATTTATTTGTTTTAATTTTCCGTGTAAATTTTAATTTTCTTTCTAATAAATGAACTAGTACCGAACCTACTTAAATTACCTAAAAAATGACGAGCGAAATAAACTTATAAGCATTCGTCAGGAACACTTTTAGATTTAGGTAGCTATTTTCTAAAATGGCCCTTCCTAGTGTCACAATAAATTTTTCGATAAAATTTTGATAAAATTCGTTTAACTTTTTTATTTTAGTAATTTTTTTGTCGTATTTATTTGTTAATAAGTTTTGAAGAAGTTAAGATTATAAATATTTTCCTTCATAGAATAAATAAAATAATGAAAAGAAATCTATAAATTAATATTTATATTGGTAACAATTAAAGAATTCTGTTTTTCACTGAAATTATATAGGTATAAATTTTTCGATAAATTTTGATAATTTTTTGCTTTTCATAGTTTTATAATTTGTTCAAGAAACTCAGAAAATTAAAGTTAGAAAATCATTTTCATTTAAATACTATTTATTCGTTTCCTTTTCTGTTTGATATTTATTTGTTTTCTTCTTAACTCTTAGTTGTTTTATGTAACAGGTATGACATATATATTGTTCAGGTTTCGAATGACGGTACCAATTTGATGTTTTTGTTGCTCCGCAAGTAATACATTTCCGATCTTGTGTGATTCGCTAAAATATTCATAAAAATAGGCTTGAAACTAGTCTCAGATAAAAAAATTTTTAAGGCTATTTTTCTAATTTTTGACTAACTGATTATGTCTAGTTTATTCTAACTAACTTGTTTTTTCTGTCTAAATTTACGTTACTTTCAAGTGGCAGAAATAATTTTCTTGTAGATAGTTAGGAAAATATTGAAACCATATACATAAGTAAGATCATAATAATGTCATTTAAATGTGCTCGAAACATTTAAAACTACACATACTTTTATAAAAGCATTGTTAATTCTAATATCAATAAAATTAAACCATGTTAGTTTGATAAGAACTGCCTTCAGGTCTCATTTTGTCATTATATATTTTATAATCGTGACATGCTTTGCACAAATAATGTTTTTGTAGGTATCTATACCAATTTTTGGAAATTGTAATTTTACAATTGAAACAGTTTCGCTTATTTCCTTTAATTATTCCTCCTATAATAATCTCACTTCCAATGTAAATAATTCTACTTTTTACTTCTTCCTTTGGATATTCAAATTTTTGTTTTTCTAACAATTCAATTTTATATCCAATTAAATTAATTTCCGTCCAATTACTTGATAAAAGTTTGTTTTTGTAATTTTCGATATTTTCTTTTAATAATTCTGTTTTATTTATTTCTAAGTCTAGTAATCTCTCGTCTAATATAGAAGTTTCATAATGATTATTATTCGTCATAATAAAATTATTATATCGGAACATCTTAATTAAAAATTAATGACAAATTTTTTATTTGTAAGTTAAATTTAAATCTATCAATGAATTCATGGAGTTAAAATCCATTAAATAGTGGGTTATAATATTCTAAATCAAAATATGCATATATATTATATAGTACATATATTATATATGCTATTATTTAATATATACATACCATTTTTTCAAACAAAGGCAGAAAATTTTGAATTATTTTATTATTAGTAATTTCAATCAAAATTTTCAATTTTAATTCCTCAGATGGAAAATATTTTGGATTATTACTTATTTCAACTTGAAACATATTTTTATTTAGATTTAAGTCAATTGAACGTAAATATCCTTCTATATTTATATTAATACTATCATGTTGATTATTTTGTTTTTCAATTACTTTTAAAACAAAACGATCCTTTATCTCAACATTTTTTAAATAAATAAATTCTCTTTTTTCTTCCCAATCATCTTTAATTTTCACTTCAACGTGAATGAGTTTCCCGGAACATTGAATTTTCAACAATATAATTAAATATATGAAAATTATAAAATTAAATTTAAACATCTAAAATTTGAAAAATGTATTTACAACATGGAGATAATAATAGAACGTGAGAGTTAGTTCAGTGAAGAAAATTCCGCCACCCAAGGGTAAACTTGAGTTGTGAGCTAGTTACTCGGGTATTAGAACAAGTATCTTAGGGTAAAAATATCCTCTCATCCGATGAGTGTTCAAATCTTAGCCGCAATTTTTTACCTGGATTTGAAAAACGGATATTTTATGCTTTATTAATCTAACTTCACTTGATAAGATAGAATACAAGTGAAGTCCTATTAATCATGCTGTTATGATTAACTTTTTCTATTTAGTCGAAATCGAGAATAGAAATCGAAAACCTATAAAGTTACATGAATATTATTAGAATAATTTACTCATAAATTTTAGGAACTAAGATATAACAAATTTACTGAGAAGGATAATTTCTATGAAACTTCTATATTAGTTGAGAGTTTAGAAAATACAAAAATAAATAAAAAAAAATTATGGAAAGAAAATATAAAAATTACAAAAACAAACTTTTATCAAGCTATTGGACGGAAATTAATTTAAATAATTTTCTTATTGTTTTTCTTATGGGTTTTCTTGGTTCTTATGGTTCTTATGGGTTTTCGTTACTGGAGGCTCAAATCGTTTACTCTAAGAGCTAGCTTTAAAGAGGCACAGATAATGTCAAGCATTTTAATTATATATTTGCTAATAATCTTCCCCAGCTATTAATAAATAGCTGAACAAAAGAACAAAAATATAACAAATTTACTACTGAAACACTAAACTATCCTGATTAATACAAACTTAAAATTAAATATATACTGTTGATTTTACTAAAATCGCGCTGTTATATAATTTTAATAAATAACAAAAATAATTTTTTTAATTTTTAAATGAATTAAAAAATAAATAAGGTAACATTTTAGGTATTAAAGAAATATACATCTATGCGCATATCAATCAAAGCACTAATTATCGAATAATAAATACTCATGGCAATATACTTAAAGTGCAATTATTAATTTCGAAAGGTCGCCTAAATAAAAAATAAATAAATAATAAAGCGGTATTTTTTTAAATTTCTTTAATGTTTATCAAGTAAAAATGATAAAGTACTTTAACAATTTTGAAAGAATTTGTTTGTTTACTGAATTAAAATGTTGAGGATTTTAAGCATATTTTAATAAAATATTTTAATTATTTTTTGAATATGTCTAAAGAAAAATGTACTTTTTACAACAAAAAAAGCAAAGTAGAAGACCGATGATCTTTTTCAAGGAGAATAATACCGATTATAATAAGTTGCCAGTTGAAATATAGCTTTAAAATGTCAAAAATTCGTGGGAGGAAAAATAGCTGACTAAAATAGTAAATGCTATTTAATTTATAAAATAAACAAATTTGCAAATATTCCCTTAATTTCTGTGTTTAGATATCCTGTTTTAATTATTTTTGGTACCAAGAACAACTTAATGATGCTTTTACAAAAAAAAGCGTCTTCAGTAGAAGTTATTTCAAAATTTTCTTTGAAGTTGTTTTAAAAGTACATCATTGCACTTAATTAGCATTGAAGAAATTTCAAAATTTTCCGCTTAATATTTATGTATTTTTCACATAATAAAGCGGCATTTCAAAATTAATATTTGCCCTTTGATTAATTGCCACGGGATTTTTTAGTCGATTTCTTGTATTGCTTTGATTGCTTTACCCTCTATATATTTATTTAGCATTTTTTAATAGTTAAAAACACTACGTTATTCATTTTCGGTAAAATAATAAAAAATTAAAAATAATTTTTATTTGTTAAAAATTTGTCATTACACGGAAGTATTTACAAATAACATAGGCGTTGTCTTATGAAAAATGTAAAGAAATCCGATTAGAATACGTCCATCATTTTTAAAATTTTTGCCTGAGTCGCTGAAAGAAGATGAAAATAATTATTTTTATCACATTTGAGAATTTTAGCTGTAAAAGTAGTTTAATGAAAGCCCTTCCCTCAAAACACCCTTTCATCACGCTTCCGCAAAACCCTTCCCACATAAATTTTAAATTTTCAAAATTGGCGCACATCTCTGCCAAACGTCTCGATATTTGGTCTAACAGTGGTCAAATAAAGCTCCTCCTTTTTTAATTCAAATTGTGCTTGGCTTTATTAACTCATAATTTCAGATGACTAAATATAATTTGTGCATAATCTTACATTTAATCATTTTTTGAATATTCAATGCGTCGGAAAACCAATTAATGTTTCTGTAAATATCAAAGATGATTTGGAAGAAAAAAGAGAATTTATTTATTTAAAAAAGGCTCACCCGAAGGAGCGTTTTGTTGTGAAAACAATTGAAAAGCATAATAATAGATATTTCGGTTCCAATTACAATTTGGAGGGATTTACGCGTTTGGTCAACATGGATCTCGATACAAATATTTTTAATAATATTAGATTAAATGTTCGCCGGACAAATCCAAAATTTTTATTAAAAATGAAAATTGTGATTGAAATTGACAACAATAAAATTATTAAAAAAATTTTAAAAGGATTTGAAAAACGGGTACTTTTTTATGTAATAAAACGTCCAGACTTTATCTAGGCAAAAATAGAATTTCGCTCTTAACACAAAGAATACGTGAATTTAAAAATAATTAATTTAAGTCATACTGAAAAGGGTAATAATTATGAAACTTCTATATTAGACGAAAATTTAGAAAATCATAATAAATTGAATTCAATTTTAAAAAATTATTTATTAAAAAAAATATAGAATCATACAAAGAAAAACTTTTATCAAAGAAAAACTTTTATACGTAAATTAATTTAATTGGATATAAAATTGAATTGTTAGAAAAACAAAAAGTTGAATGTCCGAAGGGATTAAAGAATAGAATTATTTAAATTGGCAATAAAATAAGTAATGAAATTTTATCTTTGTCTATCTTTTCATTTGACTAAAACTTTTATTTAATAATTATAGGTGGAAAAATTGATGTAAATAAACGACATTGTTTCAATTGTAATGTTACAAAAACAAAACGGTGGTCTACTTTACTAAAAGAACATTACTTGTGCAAAGTATGTGGCAAATATAAACACAAATCTGAAAAGTTTAGATCAAAAGAATTATGGTTTAAGACTAAAAAGGTTATCATTATCAATGTTTGGGACTATTTTTAATAATTCTTATTGGATCTCTTAAAATGAACTTTTACGGAATTTTTAACGTAATAGATGGTGTTTTGTCCAAACGTTGAGTATTGATAGAGATATAAGACGAAATGTTTTTATGTACATAATTGAACTGACTAGCATTTTTTGCCTTTGACCATTTTTAATTTTTTATAAAAGTAGAAACAACGAGAAAAAAAGAAAGATTTAGGCGTATAAACTCATAGTACACAGGAAATTAATTTTTACTAAATTACCCGTTAAAATTAGCATTGAATTGATCTTCACTTAAAAACAAAGTTCTCATTAAGTATTTTAAGAAAAATCGTAAATGTTTATTTGCGGTGTTACTCAAACAATATGTTGGCGCCGCATTCAGAACCAGGAAACTATTTATGTAATGCATGTGGCTGTAAACTAAGATAAGAAGCTACAAAGAAGACATAGTTTTATAGTTTTATAATTTGTTCAATAAACTCAGAAAATTTAAAAATCATAATCATTGAAACACTATTTATTCGTTTCCTGTTCTGTTTGATTTTTATTTGTTTTCTTATTTATTCTTTGTTGTCTTTTGTAACATGTACCACAAATATGGTGTTCAGTTTCTGAATGACGGTACCATTGTGATGTTTTTGTTGCTCCGCAAGTAAAACATTTTCCATCTTTCGTAATTGGCTGAAATATTTATAAAAATAGGAATTGAACTAGTTCTCAGATAAAATTTTTGAAGCATTTTTCAAATTTTATATGAAATGATTGTCAAGTTTGGTTCTATTAATAACTAACGTGAACATTTTTTATAAGTTTCGGGTTCACACAAACGGTAAAATGAATGTTTTTGTCTATATTAAAAAAACATTGAAATCCATATACATAATTAAGATTCCTAATTTATAAGATCTCATATACTTTTATCTAAACATTCTTAATTATAATACGAATAAAGCTAAACAATTTAGTCTGATAAAAACTTCCTTCAAGTCTCATTTTGCTATTATATATTTTATAATTGTGTCATATAGCATCATTTATCAACCAATATCCCGCATTACTCCGATATCAATCACAAAAAATCATGGAATTCAACTGGTTCAGTTTAAAATAAGAATGTGATTACGACACTTATCCTTTATAAAATCAAGGGAATCCGATCTTAACGATGTCTAATACTAACAAACCTTTTCTGTCTTAATAAACAAGCTTTTATTTCTAAGCTTTCCAAATTTTTTAATATAATCACCACAATTATTACACAAATAGTGTTCTTTGAGATATTTATGCCACTTATTTTTAACTTGTTTAACACCACAATTTAAGCAATCTCGTTCCTTCTTTACAATAGTTATTCCTATAAAATTAAAATTAAGAGTTATTTACTATAGATGTTTTAGCTTGATATGATTATCGGGAATATTCTAGCCTGTCAAATAAGATAAAATTTTCATTTACTTATTTTATTTCCGATTTCAATAATTTTGCTGTTCAAATCCTTCGGATATGTAACTTTTTGTTTTTCTAACAATTCAATTTTATATCCAATTAAATTAATTTCAGTCCAATAACTTGACAAAAGTTTGTTTTTATAGGATTCTATATTTTCTTCAATTAGTTTAAATTTCTTTTCGCTCTTGTACAATATCGAAGTTTCATAACGATTATTATTTTCAATAAAATTATTATTTCGGAGTACCTTAAATTTAACACAAATTAGAGTATATTAGAGCGGCCGCTCTTCATTTTATTGGTATTACTTTTTTTGCAAGCTATTGTGACATAATTGGAATGGAAATTCTATTAATAAATATATACCATTTTTTCAAACCCAGGCAGAAAATTTTGAATAATTTCATTATTAGTAATTTCAAGCAAAATTTTCTTTTTTAATTGATCAGATGGAATATATCTTGACTCATCACCTATTTCAACTTCAAACATATTTTTATTAAGATTTAAGTCAATTGAACGTAAATATCCTACTATATTATTTTTATAGCTATCATATTTATTATTATTCTTTTCAATTACTTTCAACACAAAACGATCCTTTATTTCAATATTTTTTAAATAAATAAATTCTCTTTTTTCTTTCCAAGCATCAATTATTTTTACATCAACTTTAATTAATTTTCCGTTACATTGAATATTCGAAAGGAAAATAAAAATTAATATAATAATACTCAAAAATTTAATCATCTAAAATTTTAATTTTAAAAATTGAATATAAATTGCTTAGACAAGATGCGAATATAAAAATGAATAAAGAAATAATAACCTCGATTAAATTGTCTTGATGTAACCACTACCTATTTATTTTTAAATTTAGCCTCCATTTTATAATGATAATTATTCAATAAGAATATAAATATTGCGAAATTAATCCCGCCTGATTTTTATTTATTTCTCAAGTCATCGGTATAAAAAAGAATATATGCACTTTTTGTCGATTGACATGCTTAATATGTATGATTTGTTAAAAAGATTTTGTGTCTTGTTCATCGTCAAATTTTTATATTTATTTAAAATCTAAAAACGAGACCATAAATTTAAATTAATTGCGAGACTGATTAAATATAAAATTGAGGTGATATAATTTTTAAATAATTGAATTGCTTAATGAAAATTTGCTTAATAAATAAAATGTTTATTACTTAAAAAACTATATAACTAATAATAGTGATGTAGCCTTAACCTCAATCTACATACTCGTTCTAATGAATTGTTGCTTTGACAGTAATGTATCATTACGTTTGAAAACAATAGTCTTTATTTATGAAAATAATATGAACATTAAATATGAACAATAAACTATAAAATTTGATTATAGTCCGTAACTTGGATGTGTATTATGTATCTATCTGCATAAAAAATTTCAATTATTCAATTAATTTATTAAACAATATATGACCTTAATTTTATATTTATTCAGTCTCGATATTTTTGTTAAAATTTAGGGTCTCGTTTTTAGATTTTAAATAAATAAAAGGTCATAGAGAAGGCCTAACGGCAAACAAGACACAAAAATTTATTTACAAATCATACATATTAAGCAATTCAATCGACAAAAAGGGCAAATATTTTTTTAATGCCGACAGCTTGACAAATAAATAAAAATCAGGCGGGATAAATTTCGCATTCTTATTGAATAATTATCATTATAAAATGGAGGCTAAATTTAAAAATAAATAGGGCATTAATTACATCAAGACAAATTAATCAGTGCGGTTATTATATCGTTATTCATTAATTTATACGGCTTTTGTTTGAACAATATTAAATTATATTTTAATTATAAAAATTTAGGTTATTAAATTTATGAGCGTTATTATAATAATTTTCATTTTCCTTTTGAATATTCTTTGTAACGGAAAATTAATTAAAGTTGATGTAAAAATAATTGTCGATTGGAAAGAAAAAAGAGAATTTATTTATTTAAAAAATGTCGAAATAAAAAATCGTTTTTTGGTGAAGGTTTATATTTAATCAGTCTCGCAATTATTTTAAATTTATGCTCTCGTTTTTAGATTTTAAAATATTATAAAAACCTAACGACGAACAAGACACAGAATCTTTTTAACAAATCATACATATTAAGCATGTCAATCGACAAAAAGTGCATATATTCTTTTTTTGATACCGACGACTTGAGAAATAAATAGATAAAAAGCAGGCGGGATTAATTTCGCAATATTCTAATGTTTATTGACTTTATATGCTTATAAATTGAAGGCTAAATTTAAAAATAAATAAGTTGTGTTACATCAAGACAATTTAATCAGTTATTTTATTATTTTTTTATTCATTTTATTATTCGCCTGGTGTCTAATCAATATTAAATTTAATTTTTAAAATTAAAATTTTAGATGATTAAATTTTTGAGCGTTATTATCTTATTTTTTATTTTTCTTTTGAATATTCAATGTAACGGAAAATTAATTAAAGTTGATGTAAAAATAATTGTCGATTGGAAAGAAAAAAGAGAATTTATTTATTTAAAAAATGTTGAAATAAAAAATCGTTTTTTGGTGAAGGTAATTGAAAAGGCAAATAATAAATATGATAGCTATAAGTATAATATAGAAGGATATCTGCGTTCAATTGACTTAAATCTAGATAAAAATATGTTTGTAGTCAAAATAAGTGCTGAATCAAATTATATTCCATCAGATCAATTAAAAAAGAAAATTTTGATTGAAATTACTAATAATGAAATAATTCAAAATTTTATGCCTGGGTTTGAAAAATTGGTATGTTTTTATTAATAGATTACCATTTCAAAGTGTCACAGAAGCTTCCAAATAAAAAATAATACCAATAAAATGAAAAGCGGCCGCTCTAAACTACTCAAATTATGTTTTGAATTTAAGGTACTCCGGAATAATAATTTTATTGAAAATGATAGTTGTTATGAAACTTCAATATTGTACAAAATTGAAAATAATAATAATTTTAGCTTAATTGATTGAAGTATTGAAAATTACAACGACAAACTTTTATCAAGTTATTGGACGGAAATTAATTTAATTGGATATAAAATTGAATTGTTAGAAAAACAAAAAGTTGACTATCCGAAGGAACAATTTAAAAGTAGAATTATTTACATCGGCAGTGAAATAGGTAGTGGTTTGATTTTTATTTTTTATATGCCTAAAAATATCATATTACTTTTTTATTATTTTAGAAGGAAAAATTCAACGAAATAAACGAAACTGTTTCAATTGCAGAATTACATTTTCCAAAAAATGGTATAGATACCTAAAAGGACATTATTTGTGCACTCCTTGTTACAAATATAAAATATATAATGGCAAAATAAGAACTGAAGTAAGTTTTTATCAAAATAAATTGTTTTAGATTTATTCATATCAATGCTTTTATAAAAGTAATAATTAGTTTTAGTTCGTCGAAAATTTGAAAAATAATTTAAAAAATTTATTTGAAAACTAGTTTCAACTCCTATTTTTATAAATATTTTAGCGAATCACACAAGATCGAAAATGTTTTATATGCGGTGTAACTAAAACATCAAATTGGCACCGTCATTCAAAACCTGAACAATATATATGTAATGCCTGTTACCAAAAACAACTAAGAATAAAAAAGAAAACATAACAATCAAACAGAACATAATCGAATAAATAGTATTCAAAGGATTATGATTTTTTAGCTTTAATTTCTGAGTTTATTGAACATCACTAAAATATTTTATGGAAAGGATTGAAACATATAATTTAAATTATAATTATAAATACAGATTTAGAAAATAAATCTTCGAATATCTTTACTACTAGTTCATTCCCTCATGATACTATATATTAGAGACCGGACCGATACAATATATCGATAAAAAAATATCAATATATCGATGTCTACTATAAAGTATTTGCATTAGGTTAATGCATTCAACTAGCTAAATTATTTCTGTGGTAAAGGATAAATACTTTTTTTTTCACTTTTCTATAAGTAAATTTATATCTCAGAATTTACAAAATAATCTTAACTAAATAACAATCTTTATGACAATTATTGATCCCCTTACTGAAAATAATTCAGAAATTTTTATACTATTTCTTTTATACTATTACTTTATTCTATTTCTTTTTGTAAAGTTCTTATTAAGTTTTTTTATTTAAAAATCTAATGAACCTGGTTAGCTCTAAACCACTTTTCTTTTGGTCTAAATTTTCCATTATTATATTGTTTATAGTAATCACATGCATGACATAAATAATAATCTTTAATGTAATTATACCAGTTTTATATTGTGTATTTCTACAATTGAAACAATATCTTTTATTTTGTTTGTTATTTTCACCTATATTATTTAATAATGAGTCTTTTTTAATTTATAAACAATTAATTAATGACTGAATAAACTTTAAAAAATTATAATTACTTATTTCACTGCGCTGTAAATAATTCTACTTTTTAATTGTTTCAAAGATTCAACTTTTTGCTTTACTAACAATTCGATCTTATACCCAATTAAATTAATTTCAGTCCAATAACTTGACAAAAGTTTATCAAAAATTTCTTAACAATTTCATTATTGGCAATTTCAATCAAAATTCTCATTTTTAATCGAGAGCTAAATTTAGACCCGTCATTTAGTTTGACAATAAAAAGATTTTCAACTGGATTCATTTCTATTTTATTCTTGTAAACATAATCAACTATTTTATTTCCTTGTTTTACATTCATTATCAATACAAAACGTTCCTTTATTTGAATATTTTTTAAAAATAAATTCTCTTTTTTCTTCCCAATCATTTTTGATTTTTAATCCAACTTCAACCATTCTACCTTTGATTTGGATATTCAATAGAATAACCAAATATGAGAGAAGAATAATAATAAGTCTTTTTACTAACTAACGGATTATTGCAATAATAAGTCTAATAATAATGAATACCAAATAAGTCTACTAATAATGAATACCAAATAAGTCTACTAATAATGAATACCAAATAAAAACAAATTTAGCAAAAAAATCGTTAAAAAAGTAGAAAGTTTTATAATTGCTTTTTTAAATTTTATTTTTAAATTTAATATCTCAAAAAGACTATTAATGATTTGCTTTGAAATGGTAATAATAAAAAAGTGAGGTATTAAATTGGATAAAGTGAATTAGTTGAGCTAACGGCTTAATTAGACGAGAATATGCGTGAACCAAAATGAGAGAAAGCCGAGGCGTCAAGGAATATTGCACTTTCCTAATTTTTAAATATTAAATCAAAATAGATTTTAAAATTAATTCCATAGTCAAAAGTTTTTATGTTAGCAGTTGAAGAAGGATTAATATAGGTCTTTCCCTCTAGAAATTTCAAAATTTTATAGGTTGAACCATACAAATCGGATGGTTTGTATTGTGCAGATTTTAATTATTTTTCAAAATGAATAAATTATTAATATGATGGTATAATGATAGTAATGATAGTAATGGTATAATGATAAATGATAGAAAAAAACTTTGTGCTAAGTAACGGAATTTCCCAGAAAGAAGGCAAAGAACGCCACAAACGGCCATTCCCAGAGAGTTATTAGCCGTCCTTTATCTAAGCTAAATATCGCCACTAACTTATCCTTGGGAAAGCAATAGGGAAGTAAGCTAGTGCTTATAAGCTTCAATGGTATAGGCAAAGGCAGATCACTTCTTGATTCATTCAACAGAGTTGCCGGCCGGCCAATCCATCCTTGTAGGGAAGAGCGCTCTCCCTATATTTCTCCACTGCGTGCGATTCACCTATTTCTATACTCTGCGGAGTTCACACATGATTGCAACATGCTCGTCTCTGCTATAACAACACTAAACAACGAGGCACTGGGAAATGAGACCAACCGCTTTACTTAAGTTTATTCTAAATTTAAGTCACAGATTTAATCTATCTAAGATTCGTTTGAATAATAATTTTATCAAAAATAATAATTATTATGAAACTTCTTTATTAGATGAAAATTAAGAAAATATAAAGATAAAAAAAGAATTATCAAAAGAAAATATTGAAAATTACAAAAACAAACTTTTATCAAGTTATTGGATGGAAATTAATTTAATTGGATATAAAATTGAATTGTTAGAAAAAAAAACTTGAATAAACGAAAGAATAAAAAAACATATCTCATTATTTCTTGAAGAATGAAAAAGCCTATATCGCGTTTTTAGTTTCTTAACTACTGTTTTGGAATACTTATTATGAATTGAGGTTCAAACCTTTTTTGTCGTCATGCAACCTAAAATTTTTCAATGAAATTACTATATAGGTTATCTTTTACATAGTTTTAGAATTTGTTCAAAAAACTCAGAAAATTAAAGTTAAAAAATAATAATCTTTTAAATACTATTTATTCGATTCCTGTTCTGTTATATTTTTATTAGTTTTCTTATTCATACTTAGTTGTTTTTTTAACAGGAATTACATAAATATTGTTCACTACTTTTCATATAAAAATTTTTTAATGCTGTTTTCTATTTTTAAAACAATTTGGATAAAGACAAACCTTTATTATTTTATTCCACAATTCTTTTTGTCTATGCTTCCCAAGTTTTCGATTATAATCTCCACATTTGTGGCACAAATAATTTTCTTTTATGTATATATACCAATTTATAGTTTTTATAGCTCCACAATTTAAACATAGTCGCTTAGTTTCATCAATAAGTGCATCTATAATTTTAAAATTAATTCTTTTAGTAAATGAGCGGATAAACAAAAAATATAATTACTTATTTTATTGCCAATATAAATTATTCTGTTTTCTAATTCTTTCGTATATTCAACTTTTTGTTGTTCTATCAATTCAATTTTATATCCAATTAAATTAATTTCCGTCCAATAACTTTATAAAAGTTTGGTGTTGTAATTTTCTATATTTTCTTTCAATAATTCTTTTTTATTTATTTTTATATCCTCTAAACTTTCATCCAATATCGAGGTTTCATAATAAATATTATTCATGACAAAATTATTATTTAGACGAATCTTAAATATATTAAATTTGTGTATTATTGAAGGCTTAAATTTCGATCAATCAAATATACTAAAATAACTGTTTTCCCAAATTTTTCAACATTTTCCTAACAATTTCATTATTGGCAATTTCAATCAAAATTCTAGTTTTTAATTGAGAGCTATATTTGTGCCCTTGACTTAGTTTGACAATAAAAACTTTATTAACAGGATCTATTTCAATTTTACTAAACGATCCAGTATTATTGTAAAGATAATCAACATTCTACTTCCTTGTTTTACATTCATTATCAATACACAACGTTCCTTTATTTGAATATTTTTTAAATAAATAAATTCTCTTTTTTCTTCCCAATCATCTTTTATTTTTAATCCAACTTCAATCAATTTACCGTTGATTTGGATACTCAACAAAGCAACAGAATATGGGAAAAGAATAATAATAAATTTATTCATCTTAAATTTTAGATATCAATAATAATTAACGGGATTTCAGAAATAAATAAATTTAATATATCATCAAACTTTTTTCCATTAAATGGCCATATATAATTATTTCCTTATCTATTTATTTTGTAATACTGCCGGCAACTAAAATAAATAATTGCACTTTTTATTATTACAGATTTTGGTAAATAATTAAATATTTCAAAATATTTAAAACTATTAACTTAAACGAGTCAGTTTAACAAAAAGTGCAAATAACTTTTTTTATCTCACCGATTGACAAAATAAATAAAGTTAAAGTACAATTTCAAAATATTAAATGGCATGCGCACTAATCATATGAATTTTCCATTAAATAAAAAGTGTATATATTTATTTTTAAATGTCTTATCTTTTGACATTCCTATTATTGCTTGGATTATTATTACTATTGGACTATTGCCTGCCCCTTTACAATTTTTTGACAATTTGGAAAAAAGTCCATTTCCGGTCGACCTCTGCTTCATTAGAATGCTGATTGGAATATGATTGCGCAACTATTTTCTTTAATCTTCTTTGATTTTTATTGCAATATTAAATAGACTATAGACGTGATTTAACGACTGTCTTTATTTATTTTGAAATTAATAAGACATTTAAAAATAAATATTTGCACTTTATATTTAATGGAAAATTCATATGATTAGTCCGCATGACATTAAATATTATGAAATTGTACTTTATTTTATTTATTTTAACAGTAAATTCATATTTCAGAATTATAAATTCTCTTAAATTTTTTTCTTCAGCAACATTTATTAAATCACCAACATTAAATAAATTTTAATATCAATTAGAACAAATAGATCTATTTTTCTGTAAATTAACTGTTTTACATGAATTTTAAAAATCCCATTACTACACTGATAATGATAGAATATTTGAAACAGAAAAAATTATAACTTCTTTTATAAAAACCACTTTATTTAAAAAACACTTTATCACTTTTTCCTTTTCCTGTGCTCCCCCTATTTTATATGTATAATCTTTAAAAAAGTTTTGTGTTTATATAAGTGTTAAATTAATGTCGAGTCTTGTCTTAAAAATATCAAAATATTAGGCGGATTTAAATTTATTTACATCACAGTTCATTATATAGTAAATTTGTTTCCGTTGATTAGGTGTCAAAACAAAATTAAAAATTTTCAAATATCTAAATTTAGATGATTAACTTCTATGTTATTTTCCTATTAAATTTAATTATTCTATTGAATGTACAAAGTGAAGGAAAATTAATTAAGTTTGAAGTGAAAGTCAAAGATGATTGGGAAGAAAAAAGAGAATTTATCTATTTGAAGAAGGTTGAAATAATAGATCGTTTAGTGTTGAAAGTAATTGAAAAGACAAATAATAAACATGATGGTTTTAATAAAAATACAGAAGGATATTTGCGTCCAATTGACTTAAATCTAGATAAAAATACATTTGAAGTTGAAATAAATGATAGATCAAAATATATTCCATCTGATCAATTAAAAAAGAAGACTTTGATTGAAATTACTAATAATGAAATAATTCAAAATTTTCTTCCTGCGTTTGAAAAAATGGTATATTTATATTAATAAAATTTCATGTCTATAGTGTCACAACAAGTTCGGAAAGTAAAAGTAACAGCAATTAAATGAAAATCTGGGCTATAACTCTCTAATTTGTGTTAAATTTAAGGTACTCCGAGATAATAATTTTATTCAAAATAATAATTGTTATGAAACTTCAATATTGGACAAGAATGATAAAAATAATGATTTTAGCTTAATTGGAAAAAATATGGAAAATTATAAGAACAAAGTTTTATCAAGTTATTGGACGGAAATAAATTTAATAGGATATAAAATTGAATTGTTACAAAAACAAAATGTTGAAAATACGAAAGAATTAAAAAGCAGAATAATCTACCTTGGAAATAAAATAAGTAAATAAAAATTTTATATACCTCTGTTTTGGTGAGAATATTTACGATGTCATATCATCAAAAATCATCTCTAGAAAATAACATTTTATTTTAATTTTATAGGTGTAATTAATGAAAAGAAGAAGCGAGATTGTTTCAATTGTGGTGTTAGACAAATTAAAACTTTTTGGCAAAAATATCTGAAAGAACACTATTTGTGTCATACTTGTGGTGATTATAATCAAAAATTAGGAAAGCATAGACATAAAAGCTTGTTTATTAAGAATAAAAAGGTTTGCTATTATTTGATATTAGTAAGATCGCATACCCTGATTTCATAAGCAAAAAATGTCAAAACTCATTCTTTGTTCACATGAACATCAGAATTCCTTGATTTTTTAGATATAGGAGATATCACTTTTTATCCCTTACCCCGAGTTGAATCCCAACAATATTTTGCTCCCAAGACGACACTTAAAAACCCCGTACTCCCGTCCACTCTCAAGGTTTTCAAAATGTCGGAAAAAATGTTTTGGTGCATTTTAAATCATAAAAAGTTTGAAAAATTGCATTCACATAAAACTTTGTCGATAATAATAAATCTTCCGTTATTTGCATTTTTGACACATCCACTTTTCCCTTCCGCAATTATAAGACGGGAAGTTGTTCTTAATATTAATTTTCTAACAAAATTAATTTAAGGAGGATCGTCATTGTTATAAATGCGGAATTATGCAAGCAATAAAATGGGTGCGTCATTCAGAACTTGGCCAATATTTATGCAAATCATGTTACGATCGGGAAAGATATATAAAGAAAAAGTCAAATACAAATTAAAATGGAAACTAAGCAGATAAAAAAAGAATTTATAAGCATATGAAAATTTTAATGAAAAAAAATTATCGATATTGAAAAATATAGGTATATAGAATACATTAGAATTTCTGACAATTATCAATATATGCTTTAAATTAATACAAATATTTATCCTTTGAATATCCAAAAGCAGAGGGAAATGATTTCGATAAATTATGTCCGACAAATGCCTCTTAATCACCTCTAATGCTTCGTACATTTACGATTTAACTCGGCATTATTGTGCGTGTATTTATTCTTATATTTTTCGAAAACCTTTTTTTATTCTGATGTTTAGCTTACCAAAAATTAAATCTTTATAAATATGTAAGTAGTATTTTATCAACTCATTTTTTACTTTTATTATTGTTTTTCCGGAAATTTTGAAGTTCGTACCCCCACCCTCTCTTTTTTTAAGGTATTAAAAATGGTCAGTCTTTAAATCCAAAATTTTTATCTAGCATTTTTAGCTTTTCTCATTATTCCTTTAAAATTACTTTTCGTACCATTGAATATTATTTAATTTTAATTTTAGGTTAAATTAAATATTTTAATTTAATCCATATTTTAGCACTAAATTTAGCAATAATCGGCTTTTTATTTGAGGTCACAAAAATTAGTTAATATCGGCCATTCTTTGTCATTATAAATGATATTTTTCATAAAATAAATAAATTAATAAAAATAATTCTATTTATTGAATATTATTTGTTAACAATTAAAGAATTTTGTTTTTCACTGAAATTACATAGGTTATATTTTACATAGTTTTAGAATTTGTTCAATAAATTCAGAAAATTAAATTTAGAAAATCATGCTCATTTAAATACTACTTGTTCGGTTCCTGTTCTGTTTGATTTTTATTGGCTTTCATATTTATCCTTTGCTGCTTCATGTAACAAGCCTTCATATATATTGTCCAGGTGTTGAATGACGGCACCAAATCGATGTCTTTGTTGATCCGCATGTAAAACATTTTCGATCTTTTGTGATTCGCTAAAATATTTATAAAAATAAAAGTTGTAATAGTTTTCAGATAAATTTTTTTAGCTATTTTTCTGATTTACGACGAATGGTATAATTTCCTCAATGGTATAATTGACATGCTCAATATTAACATGCTCAATAAGAGACATTAACAACTAACAATTCAATTTTATATCCAATTAAATTAATTTCAGTCCAAAACTTGATAAAAGTTTGTTTTTATAGGATTCTATATTTTCTTTTAATAATTCTTTCTTATTTATTTTTAAGATTTGCAAATTGACTTTTAATATTGATGTTTCATAATAATTCTTTTTTTGAATAAAATTATTATTTATGTGTACCTTAAATTTATGAGTAAACTTTTGTTTTACTGGTCCCTAGATAATTTAACATGTGCTCCTTACATATTAATTAGCTTTACTGCTAGGTAATCGATTGTGCCGAAATCGAATCTGAGCTCAAAATGTGTTTATTCCGGTCACTAGAGCCTATTTCGATTTGTTCAAATTTTGGTATAAATTAAACTACCTGTTTATCCAAATTAGGTATTAGATGTTGAATAAATGGATGATTTATTATTTGCATGACAATTTGGAATATATTGGAATATATGAAGATTTGGAATATATGTGATATTCAAGGATTTGGACTGTTATTGGGAATACCCGTGGTATTCGTCTATTTGTAGGTATATAGGAATTTGTAGGACTCCCCAGATATCCCCTTACTCCGCCGATATCCTCTTAATCCACCAAATGCCTATCCCACAATAGATATATTCTCTTTTTCCTTCCCAATCGTCTTTGATTCGTACTACAATACTAACTTTTTTCCCAGCACATTTAATATTCAATAGGGAAAGTAAATATAAGAAAGAAGCAATTGGCAATTTAATCCTCTGAATTTTAATATTAAAAATATAGTTACTCGTTAATCAATGTTCATAATTTAATGAAAACGTGAGAATATTTGGTACTTTGTTCATATCCCGCCCCCCACCCCTATTTGAGTCTCAGATTAATTTTTCTTCTTTGCTGTCAATCATTTATTTTCTCTTTTTTAATGCCCATCATTTTCTTCCCTCAAATATAGGACACCCAAAATGGCGCGCGGCCATAATGGCGCAAACCCATAACTTGCTGGAATAATTTTGACTCTTGTCATTTTTTTATCAATCTCTTTAGCTCGATGAGAGGAATCGTTTCATATTAATTTTGTTAAGGTTAGAAAATCTTGAAGCAAGTTATGGCTTTGCGCCGTTATGGCCGTGCGCCCTTTTGGGTTTTGAGGGAAGAAAATGATGAGCATTAAAAAAGAAAGAAAATAAATGATTGATAGCAAAGAAGGAAAATTAATCTGAGACTCAAATAGGGGTGGGGGGCGGGATATGAACAAAGTACCGAATATTTATTTAAATAAACGTTCCAAGAGAGCTTAGTGGTATAGTAGATTTTTAGGAAATGAAAATTTGAATATATAAATAGGTGGATATTTTAAATCCTCTGGACCGAATTTTGGTCGTTCGGTTATTTGCCTGTTCCGTTTTTTGACATTCCTTGTTTTGACCTCACCCAGCCAAAATGCTGGCCAAGGAAAAAAGAGATTCCAGCAATCGGATATTCTTTTCAACATCGTAGAACGTTTTTACAAAGACAAAAAATTTTTTTGGTTTAACGGTATTTTTTCCCGGCGCTATACTAAAAAAACGAAAGAGCTCGTCTAGCTGAGTCGAACTACACCAAAAATATAACGTGGACTAAAAATTGACCCGAGATACAGCACCCTAAATTCAAATAAAATCAAATAAAATTTCATAAATTGATTGATGTTCCTACGTCAAATATTTGTTTTGTCCAATCTCTAACTATGTAATTATAAATTACATTTTTGTACTTTCACTTAACAATTTGACGATCGCAGTCTCTTTAAGATAATTTAACTTCAAGTGTCGTGTTTACATTTTTATTTAAAATACAAAACAACTTTTATTTAAAAACTTTTATTATTTAATTGTTTCCAAATTTTCCCACATTTTTTACTAAATAGTTTTGGTTCATTAAGAGTATAAAATGGTTGATTACTATAGAAACTGTTCAAAATTTTAACATTTATTTACACTTTATTTAAATTATGTGTAAAGATCACACGGCACTATAATTTTTGTTCGTTACACTTATAAAAAATTGCTTGAATAATTTTAAAAATGCTTATAATTTAGAGTTAATATGTTTAAATTTGTAGTTTATTAAGCTTTATGTTGCCCCACTTCCCTTTCTTCTCCTTTCTCCCTTTTGTTTTATAATTTCGTAAATTCTCTAAAACTTTCTCTAAAACATTATCTCTCTACAGAAATTTTCTTAGGAAGTCACCGGATATCCAGAACTTGAAGATATCCATCGTCTAATTTAAAAGATTTAGAGCTTTTTTAATGTATAAATATGCATAGAAATTAAGAAAATAAAAAATATCAGCAAAAAAACAAAAATTGAAGTAAATCAATTATAATTTCTTCTAAGAGAAATGTCCAGACCTTCAACAGATGTATTAATTTAATTAAAAATTAAACAAAATTTCAATTCAGGCGGATTACTTGGCTAATAAGAATGCCGGAATAAAATTGGAATTTTTTGGTCAGGCACTGCCTTTATCATTAGTGGGATTTGTTGGAATTATTTGCAATTTTAGTTTAATTTATATCACTATCAAATATAGGTAAATTTAAAAATAAACATTAGGGTAATCTAAAGAATATATGATTCGGCACAGAGAATTTGGAAATTGTTATTGTTGCTGAACTGTTAAAGTAGCGAAAAAAATCACGGATTTTTTCCAGGGTTGCGAGTTTTTTAATACCCAATTTCGAGTTTTCCAACATATAAGTTTTCTTATGTCGGAGGTATTCCAATGTCACCATTTGCTAGAATTCTAATTTTGGAAATTATATTTTTGGATAAAAAGAATATGATATCAATCTCTCGTATCAAGATATTCAAGATATTATAAATATCATGATATCAATATATTCTCTGGTAAACCCGAAGAATTAGCGTTGACGGTTTCACTAAATTCTTTGATTAACCGAAACGTAAACTATAAACCGAGCGAAAATCTTTGGTTATTGAATCGGCTCAGTTCAAGACTTTTTTAAACCTACTCGGAAAAATAAAGTGAGGTTTGCCATCACCAGAAATTCTGTTTTAATAAACAAAGTCTGTTTCTGAAAATATTTGGTGAAAACTTATGACGGCGTTTTGGCAATTTGAGTTTGCTTGAAACATGTTTTATCGTTTTTAAACTTGTTTTTGTTTCAAGTATTTTTAGATCTTAGAAATTATTTTTAATGTAAGAATAGTAATGAATATTGGCCATTTAGTGGCTCAGTGGTTCAAACCATGGCCCTAGAAAAGCCGAAGCTAGTCTTGGAGACATATATAGCAAGTGTAATGATGACTCATTGATGTATATTGACATATAAAAATTTTGGGATTAATTTTGGGACCTTATTAAAACAAAATTAATTTTCAGAAATAAATATGCTGCTCTTGGAAGCAAAACATCAATTTTGATAATAATAAACTCAGTTCTCGAAATTTTACATGAATCTTCGCATTTTCTTTTTCTGGTTGTTTCTGGAAGTGGAATAAATTTTATTCCATTCA
This sequence comes from Meloidogyne enterolobii, assembly GCA_963681835.1. Lineage (NCBI taxonomy): Eukaryota > Metazoa > Nematoda > Chromadorea > Rhabditida > Meloidogynidae > Meloidogyne > Meloidogyne enterolobii. The sequence continues at coordinate 3,805,030 of CAVMJV010000006.1, forward strand.
AAATAGCTGTAATATTCCAAACACATTCTATGATGGGTTTTTTCTCGAATCTATTTATGTTCAGTTCTCTGAGTGTAGACAGATTAATGGCAGCTGCTTTTCCTATATTGTAAGCTTTTTTAAATATTTTTGGCTGACAAATTCAGATCAGGGCTGCACACAAATCCGGAACTCGCAATCCGGAACTCGCAATACGAAAACGTGCAGCTCTGATTCCGATAGAATAAAATTGAGCTCTGCCAACTACTTCAATATTTTAAATATTTCTGATCCTTTCAGCTACAAGAATCTAAACAAGAAACGCTATATTTGTTGCCATGTATCAGTACTAATCATTGTTAGCTGTTACATACTCTATAGACTGATATATGTTTGCATTCAATATCCTGACTGGCCAGTAACTGGAAACATAGCTGATACTTTGGGAATGATAGCTTATGATAGCACGATAATGAATTATTTAGAGAGCCTGTACATTTACATGCCACCGCTGTTTTGTTACTTATTGCTTGGATTAATACTAATATGTAGAAAAGGTTTTAATATACTTATAGTTTTCTTTATCTTCAACCCTGAGATATTAATCTCAATTTAGCTAGGTCCGTGTAGAAATTTTTTATATCTGGTCAGAATATATCTAGTCGGACGTGGCTTGTAAGCTGTAGTATTTTGTCTGGGGTCTGTGTAAGTAATTATGTATATTTTCATTTAGACACCTCCGAACAACATATGAAGAAAATTTATAGATCAATTCTTATTATAATTTCTATAAACATCGGTTTTTATTTACTTGGCTGGATGATTGGTGTATTTATTTATGATCCACTAGCAGCCAGCTCCACCAACACAACAAATTTATTTTTGCTTCTAGTATTTAGTATGATAATTGTGAATATTGGTGGTGCAACTAATGCCCTTATTCTATTCTTAAATAGGTAAATTATTTTAGAAATAAGACTCAAAGACCACGAAGGGACATTTCCATATTTTTAACTGATGCGTCAGCAAAATTATCTATAAGACCTGCAGCTTATAGAGCGTCCCAGTAACCATGACTTAATTTTACTTAGTTTATTGGCATAATTATTTATATACTTGGAACGCAAGATCACGCATCTCACGCGTCCTTGGAAACTTTTCCCTTTTTGTTCATCATATCTATACATATTATAACCGTTTAACATCTAGTGTCTTAGGCCCACAAAAATCTAAAAAAAATTTTCGAATAATACGATTCGAAAAATACGATTCGAGGTGGAAATTTTTTAAATTTTACTCCGTAGATAAATACAAAGTTTGATTACAATAAAGATTATAATTTTAAGTTGTGACTACCAAAAGGCTTATAAGAAGGAGTTTAATATAATTAAACATCTTCTGTTCAAGTACTTAAATATAAAGCAACAGACAAGTACAATCCATATCCAACCACGAATTCAAAATCAGATCGTAAGAGTTGTTAAGGCATCATAATTATGGCAAACAAATCTCAAATGAGAGGAAACGATATGAAATCTCGAACAAAAATCTCGGTTAGAGTGATCGAAATTAAATTCTTGTATGACTTTCCCTTTGTATTTAATCTCAATTATAAACGAACAAATATTTTTGTACTTTTGGTTTTGATTCTTTTCGCTACTTTCGGTACCTGTAACGAAAAATCCAAATGCGGATTTAATAAATTAGCAACATTGCTAGCGCCAAAATAACCCTAAGCTATTAAAAATCTATATTTTTTTGGACGAAGTTTTATCTTACAGTTTTACTTTATATAAGCAGAGACAGAAAACCCCTTAAAAAATCAGAAAAATGGTTCAATTTTAAAAAGAAAAATCGGTTTAATTCGAAATTAATTTCCAATAATCGTTACAAGATTTTCTTTGCCGCCAATATAAATTTTATTGATCAAATGAAGAATCAACGGTTGATTCAATAAATTAGTAGGTTCGTCTTTGACATAAATCTGAAATTTGTACAAATTTATTATTATACCATAAAACATCACAAAACATAATTTAAAGTAAATAATTTCTAAAGACGAGTGAAAGGTTGTATGGTGTAATGAATTGATAAAGGTGATTATTTACGCATTTGAGAGAACCTGATCAACGTGCGATTGTGACGGATCATGGATATAGGTTAAGAGCTATTAAAGACAACTAAACCGCTTAAGTAATTAGCCTAATTAGCCTATAATTATACGCCTGCGTGATAATCTCTAACTATTTACCTCAATATAGTTTGTTGAGCCTAATATTATTTCTTTTAGCGTAACTTGACATTTAGCTATGGTTTCTTTTAGTGAAGGTATTTCTTCATATACTTGCTCGAAAGTATATTGCCTATTTAACTTCGAAATGCCGGTATAATTTCCATCCAAATGAATTTCAACATCGTTTGTTTTTAAAAGATTTTGAGGGCTTTTCTTGTCTTTTTCCTTTATAATTTTATTCCCATTGATTGTTATATAATTTTTGATAGTGCCTTCAATATGTAATTCTCTGGTGCACAAAATTTGGTGATCCATGTGAACAACAATTTTGTCATTAAAAACAGCAATTTTAAAGTCAAAACTTTCTGAAATGAATTGTATCTTGTAGTGGTATTTGCTATATAAGCAGACGGCTTATAATAGTAGCCTTTAGTAATGAATCCCATTTGTCTACAATTTTATCTTTGTCTCTTGGTCACGAGCTAATTTAGGTAAATTGGCAAACTCTCGGACAAACCTAGGACATAACTGATTGGTCACTGTTATAATTATGAAACACCTTTCTCATTTACAAGTCTTAGATTGCTATTAATTATGCTGAAATGATAACTCAATCTAAAGATAATTTATAATCTCAGCTAAATTAAACCCATTATCCACCCTTTAACTACCTATTAAGGAGTGTAAAATTTTTTATGTTACTATTTGAGAGAGCATTAAAAACTATGAGATGCCTTGATAATGATAATTCTCAAGCGTCTGTCAATCATAGACAAAGTTTCGAAATCTTAAAGTACTTAGGCCGGTGGTACCAATATAATTTACTTTCTATTGAGTTAATGGGCCGCGACACTGTCAGACTGATCAGCTCATAAATGCTTATGATAAATGTTTTTTAAATGTTTTAATTAAACTTTGCTTTTGGTTTACTTGTAATTTCATTGGTTATCGAGACAATACTTAAAAATATTAATATACCAAATTCTGGAATTCTTTGTTTACTGGCATGATTTTTAGACGTTTCCGCACCATTTCCTCTTTTTCTTTTAAGTCTCAAATTTTGGAGATTTAGTTGTTTATCATACTTAGCCCTTTCTTCTTCGTTTAGAAGAATATCTTTAGCATTATTTAAATCTTTTGAAAGTTCATCGTCTGTGCTATTTAAATTTTTGTCCGGGTGATGCTTCCTAATAAATTTTCTGTAAGCTTCTTTAATTACTTCATTTGAAGCATCCTGTTTGACATTTAAAATTTCATAATAATTCTTGACGCATTTAATATGCGAATTTACTCCAAGGAAGATGAATAAATAGAGTAAATATGTTAAAGTATTCATCTAAAAAATTTTTTAAAGTAAAGAATTAAAATGTTACTCTGGACGGGATGCTTCAAGGGACAGGATCGTGTCAAACAGAATTATCGGCCTTAATTTTACCAGATTAGTTATAAGTATACGGCTTCTTTCACCTTTTGAACACCTTATAAATTCAAACTCGCTACATTATGACATGAATATTTAAGGCAATTTTGGTAATAGATCGGGTTTCTTGGCTAATGCAATTCAAACAACACGCTTACGGTACAGAAAATCAACAAAAATTAACTTATCCTTCTTATGTTTTTAATTTTTAAGAAAAATAAATCTTATAAATAAAAAATGGGGGGAGGAGGGGGGGGGGAATAAGGGGAGTTAAGGGGAGACGCTTCTCACTAAAAGAATCGCTTCTCTCTAAAAATTTCACTCCATCCCTCGCAAAAAATTAACCTCTCGTTTATAATGCTCCCTCGTAATTTTAAAATCAAAGCGAGGACGCATTACATGCTGCTACAATGCTCTTTGCCAATTTAATTAGACATTCATATGGTAGTCAAAAATTGAAAAGTGCATTTATGTATGCCCTTATAAAGTTACCTGTAAATAAAATCGCTCTTTGCGGCGATTTTGAAATTATGCACTTTAAGTTGACTATACAAACTACAATTTAAAAAAGAAATACAGTCCCTTACATAAAGCTTTTAAATCCTTGTAACTTATTACTTTAACTAAACACCCCAATCTTCTAAAGGTGTAATTATATTTGCATTTGAAGATGTATATTTCAATCGAAAAAGCTCGCGAGTTGCTTCGTATGACATAAAAATCAGCTTGATTCGTTGATTCTGAAGAAAATTACGATAACCTAAATTCTCAAAGTAAAAAATTATTTTAGTCTGTTACGAAGAAGTAAGTCTGCATTTCATAGAAAGTCGTAAAAAATGATAGGTTTATGTTAGAACCGAGCGACAGACATAACCGAAGGAAAATGAATAAATGTAGTAAATAGTTGAAGATATTTATCTAAAATTATGAATAAATTTTTTTCGTTTAAGGATATAAAATGAGTGCGACACAGAACGAGATTTTCTAAGCAATTTACGTAATCATATCTTCAGAAACTGTTTTAAGCGCGAAAAGCGGATTTATTGGATATTTTGGGCCCTTCGCGATCCCGTTTTGTTTTCCCTTTTGAGATGTTTTGTGATTCAATCGCGTTAGGGATCCGATGAATATTTTTTGAATTTAAGCTAATTTTAGTATTAGAAACTATCATTACTTTTTTGGCCTATGAAATTCAACTGCAGCAGTGAGAAATTACAAAAATTAACTTGGTCCCCTATTATGTTTTTTTAATTTTTAGAAGTTAAAGAATTAAAAAAATAAGATGGGTAAAGTGAATGTCTATAGCTACTCAGAGAAGACGGTTATGGAAGGCGTCTATGAAAAAATTCTCTCTAAAAATTTCACTCCTTCCCTCGCAAAAAATTAACCTCTCATTTATAATATTCTCTCGGCATTTTAAAATCGAAGCATGGACGCATTGTAGATGTCGAATGATATGTAATAATATATAAACGTCAGACTATTGATAAGTTTGGCGGGCGATGTTGAAGGGGGTAAGGCAAAACATATTCCTAATGGAGTGTTTTGTATTAATTTGGTGGAGGGGGCAAGTGAAGCAATTTGTTTTACTGATTGTTCGGGATTGTCAAATGGCATCAAAATCAACGTAATTAAAGGGGTCACTTTAGTACTTTAGTACAACTGTGCGGTACCGTATTAGTTATCGGTATTACGGTAAAAATAACGCTGTATTACAGAAAAATACCGCGTAATACGGTACCGTGACTAACTCTACTATACACAGCTATAGAATTAGTAATAAAATTATATAAACAAAATATAGAATACCTTTTTTAAAATCAAGCATAATAGTTGCATGTTTTAATTATTGCATGAGATCATATAAATTAATGGGGTCTAATTCCAAAGGTTTAATTACATGCGGTGGGCAAGAGAAATAAAAATATAAACAAACAAAAAATTTTATTGACTTATTATATTAACCGCGGCAATTGACAAAAAAAGCAAATTTTAAAAATGCCCTTTATGGCTAAATAAATTAATAAAAAATAAGGCGGTAAATTATGAAAGGTATTTATGTTATTTTATATTTATTTTCCCACCGAGTGATTGCACTTTGGTTAAAATAATTAGTAAATAATATTTTGTAGTTTGATTAGATTTGTACCCCCTTTTATCTCTAAGACTTTTTTCGAAATACACGGGTCGAAATCTTGATTGCCAATGTCAAAAATCGAAATTTCGAACAGCTCTTATTAACTTAGCATATGATGAAAATGTCAAAATGAGACAGACTATTTATTTATAGTGTCTCAACAAAATTAAATTATTATAATATTTTCTTAGAATATTTACTAGCTTTTGACATTATATTCGAATTATATTTATCGTCAACCGACGCCGTCTCCTCTAAATAAGAATCTGATTTGCCTGTAATCTTCTAATAATTCGATACTCCCCCAAATCTGAATAATTATCAGAATAATGTCCGAAATTGAATAGTTCTAATGACGTTAGCATTTAAATATTTCAAAATGCATCGCTATTTATTTATTGGGTAAAAAAATAATTAAAATATTTATTTATAATACATTTATTCCTCTGCCTCTTTTACCTCTATTTATATCCTTTATTTTTCTTGTTTTTCCCTCTATTTTTTGCTTTTATTTAACAGAGCCCGGACCGTACCAACTACGGCCATATTTTACTGTATCTATGGGTATTTCACCGACAGATACAATTTTGAAGTTTATCAATATTTAAGTTTATCGGACTCCAGTTATAACAAGATATTTAATATCATTTATGTAGTATAGCAGTTATGTATTATATATCAGTTATGTATTTTTTTGAAGTTATGTATTTTATTATATTAAATATTTTTAATATAAAAATTTAAGATGGAGAAATTTATTATTATTCTTCTCTCATATTTGATTGTTCTGTTGAATATCCTAATCAAAGGTGGAATGGTTGAGGTTGGGTTAAAAATAAAAGATGATTGGAAAGAAAAAAGAGAATTTATTTATTTGAAAAATATTAAAATAAAGGAACGTTTTATATTGATAATGAATGTAAAACAAAATAATAGAATAGTTGATTATTTGTATAAGAATAAAGAATCGTTTAGTAAAATTGAAATAGATCCTGTTAATAAAGTTTTTGTTGGTAAACTAAATAAGACGTCTAAATTTATCTCTCAATTAAAAATGAGAATTTTGATTGAAATTGCTAATAATGAAATTGTTAAGAAATTTTTGAATAATTTGGGAAAACAGGTATTTTATATTTGATTATTGAAATTTAAGCCTAGAATTTAATCTTTTAAGATTCGCCTAAATAATAATTTTATCATAAATAATAATTATTATGAAACTTCGATATTAGATGAAAGTTCTGAAAATATAAATAAAAAAGAATTATTAAAAGAAAACATAGAATCATATAAAGACAAACTTTTATCAAGTTATTGGACGGAAATTAATTTAATTGGATATAAAATTGAATTGTTAGAAAAACAAAAAGTTGAATATCCGATTGAATTAGATAGAAATATTATTTATATCGGCAATAAAATAAGTAAATAAATTTTAATCTTTTTCTCTTTTCATTTGACTAAAATTTTCCTTAATATTTCTAGTTGGAATAATTGAAGTAAATAAACGAAAGTGTTTCAATTGTGGAGTTACACAAATAAAACAATGGTATAATTTACTAAAAGAACATTACTTGTGCAAACAATGTGGCAAATATAAACACAAATTTGGAAAGTTTAGATCAAAAAAATTATGGTTTAAGACTAAAAAGGTTATCTTTATCAATATTTGGAACTATTTTTAATAATTCTCATTGAATCTCTTAAAATGCAACTTTTACGCAATTTTTAATGTAATATATGGTGTTTTGTCCAAATGTTGAGTTTTGATAGGGATATAAAAGGAAATGTTTTTTATGTATATAATTGAACTGACTAGCATTATTTGCCTTTGACCATTTTTAACATATATGAAAAAGGAGAAACAACGAGAAAAAAGAAAGATTTAGTCGTATAAACACATAGTACCAGGAAAATAATTTTTACTAAATTACCCATTAAAATTAGCATTGAATGGATCTTCACTTAAAAACAAAGTTCTCATTAAGTAATTTAAGGAAAATCGTAAATGTTTTATTTGCGGAGATACACAAACAATACAATGGCGCCGTCATTCAGAACAAGGAAACTATTTATGTAATGCATGTGGCTGTAAACTAAGAAAAGAAGCTACAAAGAAGAGTATACCGAAAATTTAATCAAAAAGTTTTAAATAGATAGAAATTTAATGAAAAGTCGGGTTTATTTTTCATAAAAAGTTTAATTGTAACAATTATTTAATTAAATGACAATTATCCGAACTTTTGTTATACTAAACAAAAATTAGGATTGTTAAAAGGCTCTTTTTTAATTTTGCCTTTTCTAAGTCTACCACTTTGATTAAGAAATTTTGTTGATTTAAAACGTCGTCACGACAACAGATGCAAAGAAGTCGCGACAATAGCACAATAGCTGACAATAGCACAATTACGACAATAGCTGCAGTCTCGACAACAGCTGCAAAGAAGTCAACTGTCGTCAACAAGAACTGTTCGCCGACAAACGATCAACAACAGCAACAAGTAGTATACGTCGACAAACGATCGACAGGAAAAAATAGTGTTATAAATAGTAGTTTACAGTGCAGTTGAGTTGAATTCAGTGAAAGTCACTAAAATAAATAGTTAAAAAGAAAAGTAGTAACAAGATCCTTAATTTGATCCTCTGAGTCTACAATAAACGCAGTGACAAGATTATTTAATTAAATAATTATTCTTCTTGAAAAAGTTTAGTGTTCTTCTACTTTTTTCTTTTTTTATAAAAAATACATTTTCCTTTAGACAGATTCGGAAAAATAATTACAATATTTGTTAAAATAAGTTTAAAATCCTCAACATTTTAATTCAGTAAACAAATCAGATTATTTCAAAACTGTTAAAGTACTTTATCATTTTTATTTGATAAACATTAAAGAAATTTAAAAATATACCGCTTCATTATTTATTTATTTATTACTTAGGCGACTCTTCGAAATTAATAATTGCATTTTAAGTATATTGACATAGGTATTTATTATTCGATAATTTGTGCTTTGATTGATGTGCGCATCTATGTGTATCTCTTTAATACCTAAAATGTTACCTTATTTATTTTTAAATTCGTTGAAAAATTTAAAAAATTTATTTTTGTTATTCATTAAAATTAAATAACAGCACGATTTTAGTTAAAGCAATAGTAATTATTACCAGAGTAATTAACCCACAACTCAAGGTTACCTAGGATGGCGGAATTTTCGTCTCGGAACTACCACCCACATTTTAATATCACCTTCATGTTGTAAATACATTTTCAAAATTTCAGATGATTAAATTTAATTTTATCATTTTCATATATTTAATCATATTGTTGAAAATTCAATGCACCGGGAAACTAATTCACGTTGAAGTGAAAATCAAAGATGATTGGGAAGAAAAAAGAGAATTTAACTATTTAAAAAATGTTGATATAAAGGGTCGTTTTGTGATGAAAGTAATTGAAAAGAATAATAATCAACACGAAAGTTTTAATAAAAATATAGAAGGATACTTGCGTTCGATTGATTTAAATCTAGATAAAAATACGTTTGTAGTTGAAATAAGTGACGAATCAAATTATGTTCCATCTAATCAATTAAAAAAGATAATTTTGATTGAAATTATTAATAATGAAATAATTCAAAATTTCCTGCCTGAATTTGAAAAAATGGTATGTATATTTGAATAATATAATTTAGTTCCATAGTGTCAAAAAAATCGGCCGCTGTGTATAACTATTCTTAAGTGTTATAAATTTAAGGTGCTCCGAAGTAATAACTTTATTGTAAATATAATTGTTATGAAACTATAATATTGTGGATATTTTGATTGTTCGAATATTATAACACACTATTTAATTGATTTTTAATCCATGAATTCATTGATAAATTTAAAAATAACCTACAAATAAACGATTTGTATATTAATTTTTAATTAAGATGTTCCGATATAATAATTTTAATATGAAGAATAATAACTATGAAACTTCTATATTAGACGAGAGATTTCTAGAATTAGAAATAAATAAAAGAGAATTATTCAAAGAAAATATAGAGTTTAATAAAAACAAACTTTTATCATGTTATTGGACGGAAATTAATTTAATTGGATATAAAATTGAATTGTTAGAAAAACAAAAAGTTGATTATCCAAAGGAAGAATTAAAAAGTAGAATTATTTACATTGGAAGTGAGATAAGTAAATAGTTTTTTTAAATTTTCTTTTTGCTTATATGCCTAAAAATATATGTACATATTATCCTTTATTATTATAGGAGTAATAATTGAAGGAAATAAACGAAAGTGTTTCAATTGTAGAGTTACACAAACAAAACATTGGTATAGATACCTACAAAAACATTATTTGTGCAAACCATGTCACGATTATAAAATATATAATGACAAATTGAGACCTGAAGGCAGTTCTTATCAAACTAACATGGTTTAAATTCATTTATATTATAATTAACAATGCTTTCATAAAAAAATATGTATATTTTAAATGAGTTGTGGATATTTATATAACATTATTATGGAACTTATTTCTGTGCATATATGCATTTTAATATTTCCCTAAATATCTACTTGAACATTACCTGTATCAATTGAGTGAACCGGCAACTAGACAAAAAGAAACATGATAGTTATGAGCAAGCCTGGACAAAATGAGTTCGACAAAATCAGAAAAATAGCTTTAAAATATTTTTTAAGTGAGAACTAGTAGAACTCTTATTATTATAAATATTTTAGCGAATTACGAAAGATCGGAAATGTTTTACTTGCGGAGCAACAAAAACATCAAATTGGTACCGTCATTCAAAACCTAAACAATATGTATGTAATGCCTGTTACATAAAACAACTAAGAATTAAGAAGAAAACAAATAAAAATCAAACAGAAAAGGAAACGAATAAATAGTATTTAAATAATTATGATTTTCTAACTTTAATTTTCTGAGTTTATTGAACAAATTCTAAAACTTTAAAATTCTTTAATTGTTACCAAGATAAATATTAAATTCATAGATTTATTTTTATTATTTTATTTATTTTATGAAGGATAACATTTATACAGACACAGAATTGTCGTTCTTAACTAATTTTCGTGACCTCACATAAAATGTCGATTATTGCTCTTTTTACTGCTAAATCGTTTGGAAAAATCTATTATAGGAACCAGCTATAATCAATATGAGTTATGATGCCAAATTTAAGTATTGTCTTATGGGTAAATAAAATAATATTCAATGATAAGAAAAGTCATTTTTTCCAATCTTATTTAATGAAGATGATTTCAATCGTCTCAGCTCGTTGAGCTGAGAAGATATTGTATATGTGATTTTTGAGCTTTAAATCCCTCTATGATTTTTGATCATTTCATGCCCTATATCGTTTTTGGCTCTTTCGAATGAGCTGTTTACTTAGGATAATTACAAAAGTAAAAATTAAAAAAATGGACGATACTCGCATTGTAAATTTGGAGAAGCAATAAATGTAATGATAAACTACCTATTTTATTTTGTTAAGTACATAATTCTGTGTTATTACTAAGTATTAAATGCAGTGCGATTCAAAAGTTCAAATGCATTCGAAAGAATTGCATAATAAGATTGAGTTATCCAAATATTACTTAAGTTTGCATTAAAATTATAAAACTAATTATTCAAATGAGATCAGAAAAATTCTTCAAATTAGCAAAAATTTGCATAGCCTTACTGTTAAAAAGTGAAAGCGCACTTTCGATTTTATGGTTCTAATAGAAAGAAAAACTTGCAAAATTTTGAGTAAACATATTTATCGATAAAATGAACAAATAAAAAAGGCCTAGAACTCGCCTCGAACTCAACACTTTATCTTTGTATTTTTATCTTTGAATATTTTGCTTTTCCAATAATTCTGATTTTCTTCTAGTTATTTGAATAATATGCTTTTAGATTTTTATTTGCTCTCTTCTTTATTCTATATTGTCTTATATAACAAGTATGACATAAATAGTTTCCAGGTTCTTTTTGTCTATACCATTTTTTTGATTGTATTGCACAACATGTATTGCAATGACGATCATTCTCACATTAAATATAAAATTATTTTATTTATGGTAAATCCTCAAAATTTTATGTAATTCGCATATTTTTAGCTATTTATATAAAGTATTTATCAGAGGTTATGAAATCAGTGTTATGAAAATATCAGAGGTTATGAAATCATCCATTATGAAATCAAGGGAATCCGATTTTAGCGATATCTAATAATAGCAAACCTTTTTAGTCTTAGTAAACAAGCTTTCATGTCTGTGTTTTCCATAATTTTGAATATAAACAAAACAAGTGGGACACAAATAGTGTTCTTTGAGATATTTATGCCACCAAGTTTTAATTTGTTTAAACCCACAATTGAAGCAATCTCGTTTTTTCATTAAATTAATTACACCTATAAAATTTTAATAAATTGTTATTTACTAGAGATGTTTTAACTAATAAAACGTTTAAAAATATTTACTTATTTTATCTCCAATATCAATAATTCTACTTTTTAATTCTTCCTTCGGATATTCAACTTTTTGTTTTTCTAACAATTCAATTTTATATCCAATTAAATTAATTTCTGTCCAATAACTTGATAAAAGTTTGTTTTTGTAATTTTCTATATTTTCTTTTAATAATTCTTTTTTATTTATTTTTATATTTTCTAAACTTTCCTCTAATATAGAAGTTTCATAATGATTATTAATCGTCATAATAAAATTTTTATATCGGAGCATCTTAATTAAAAATTCTTATACAAATATTTTATTTGTATGTTCAATTTAAATTAATCTATGAATTCATGAAATAAAAATCCATTAATTAGTGGGTTTTAATATTCGGACATTAAAAATAGGGTTGCCGTTTTCGAGTCGGGCCAACGGTCGAGGCATTTTTTTCGGGCTTGTTTTTATCGAGTCGGGCCGGTACGAGTCTTTTTCGGGCCTTACTTTATCGAGTCGGGACGATACGAGTCTTTTTCGGGCCTAACTTTATCGAGTCGGGCCGGAACGAGTCACTTTCGGGCCTGACTTTATCGAGTCGGGATTCGAGACATTTTCGAGTCTTTTTTTAAAAGATTTATTAAAAAATAATTAGTGGATTTGGAGGGATATCTGTGAATTAAAAGGTATATCGATGGATCTGGAGGGTAAAGGAAGGGCTGAAGAGAATTGAAATGGATATCAGTGGATTTGAGGGATTAAGGTGATTTAAATTATCGAAGGATTGGGGTGAGATATTGCTAGATTTGGTTTTTTAAAGGAGATAAGATGATTAAGGGGATCAGGATCGCATATCAGATAATTAAGGTACTATATTGTAATGGGATTTAAAAGGATTGAAGAGATTTGAATGGATATCGGAGATTTGAAGGATAACGCAAGATTTAAGTGATATTGTGCGTTAATCACCAAATCCCTTGATAAAATCCCAGTGTACCATGATTGAACTATTCGTATTTAGATAAGGGCTTACTGGAAAGTCAGGAAACCAGATTTCTTCTATTTTTAGCGTCGCAGGCGAAAATTTTGAGAATTTTGACCCCCTGGAAAATTGTGGACTCTCAAAACTGATTGAGTTTAAAAAGTTCAAATGATAATGGGATTCCGCGGAATATATCCTATAAATCCCAGTAATCCAGCTTATCGATTAAAGCCAGTAAGTTCGAGATGTGAAGCAAAGTATGGAGCTAAAAATTCTTCATTTCAGCGCCGCAGGCAAAAATTTTGAGATATTCGGAAGGCTAAGGACCAAATTTCTTCCTTTTTCAGCGCCGCAGGCGAAAATTTTTCGAATTTTGGAAGGCCAAGGAGCCAGATTTCTCCCATTTTTGTCCACAAATCTGGTAAAAATTTTATCGAGTCTTGTTCGAGTCGGGCCGACTTTTCCCGAGACAATTTTTTTCGGGCCTGTTTTTATCGAGTCGGGCCGGTACGAGTCACTTTCGGGCCTAACTTTATCGAGTCGGGCCGTTACGAGTCTTTTTCGGGCCTAACTTTATCGAGTCGGGCCGGTACGAGTCACTTTCGGGCCAAACATCGAGGCATGACTCGATCTTTCGGTCCGAGTCGGTCCATTTTGGCAACCCTAATTAAAAATATGTAAAGTACCCGCTTTTCAAATCCAGGCAATAAATTTTGAATGATTTCATTATTGGCTATTTCAATCAAAACTTTTCTTTTTAATTGGATAGATGGAATATATGTTCTTTTATCCAAATACAAAATAAAAATATTTCTATTCAAGTTAAATTCAACCAAAAGCAAAAATTCTTCTATATTACAATTGTAGCTACTATCATATCTATTATTTTGTTTTTCAATTTTTTTCAATACAAAACGCTCCATTAATTCAACATTTTTTAAATAAATAAATTCTCTTTTTTCTTTCCAATCATCTTTGATCTTCAGTTCAACCTTAATTAATTTTCCTTCACTTTGTACATTCAATTGTATAATTAAATTCAAAAGGAAAATAATAAAGGATTTAGTCATCTAAATTTAAATATTTTGAAAATTTTTAATTTTGTTTTGATACCTTATCAACGGAAACAAATTTACTATATAATGAACTGTGATGTAAATAAATTTAAATCCGCCTAATATTTTGATATTTTTAACACAAGATCGACATTAATTTAACACTAATATAAACACAAAAACACTTTTAAAGATTATAGCATTTAAAATAGGGGGAGCACAGGAAAAGGAAAAGTGTTTTTTAAATAAAGTGGTTTTTATAAAAGAAGTTATAATTTTTTCTGTTTCAAATATTCTATCATTATCAGTGTAGTAATGGGATTTTTAAAATTCATGTAAAACAGTTAATTTACAGAAAAATAGATCTATTTGTTCTAATTGATATTAAAATTTATTTAATGTTGGTGATTTAATAAATGTTGCTGAAGAAAAAAATTTTAAGAGAATTTATAATTCTGAAATATGAATTTACTGTTAAAATAAATAAAATAAAGTACAATTTCATAATATTTAATGTCATGCGGACTAATCATATGAATTTTCCATTAAATATAAAGTGCAAATATTTATTTTTAAATGTCTTATTAATTTCAAAATAAATAAAGACAGTCGTTAAATCAAGTCTAAGTCTATTTAATATTGCAATAAAAATCAAAGAAGATTGGAAAGAAAATAGTTGCGCAATCATATTCCAATCAGCATTCTAATGAAGCAGAGGTCGACCGGAAATGGACTTTTTTCCAAATTGTCAAAAAATTGTAAAGGGGCAGGCAATAGTCCAATAGTAATAATAATCCAAGCAATAATAGGAATGTCAAAAGATTAAAATCAAGAGTTAACAACTGTCTTTATTTATTTTGAAATTAATAAAACATTTAAAAATAAATATATGCACTTTTTATTTAATGGAAAATACATATGATTAGTGCGCATGCCATTTAATATTTTGAAATTGTACTTTAACTTTATTTATTTTGTCAATCGGTGAGATAAAAAAAAGTTATTTGCACTTTTTGTTAAACTGACTCGTTTAATGTTAATAGTTTTAAATATTTTGAAATATTTAATTATTTACCAAAATCTGTATTAATAAAAAGTGCAAATATTTATTTTAGTTGTCGGCACTATTACAAAATAAATAGATAAGGAAATATTTAAATATGGCCATTCAATGGAAAAAAGTTTGATGATATATTACATTTATTTATTTCTGAAATCCCGTTAATCATTATTAATATTAAAATTTAAGATGAATAAATTTATTATTATTCTTTTCTCATATACTGTTGTTTTGTTGAGTATCCAAATCAACGGTAAACTGATTGAAGTTGGATTAAAAATAAAAGAAGATTGGGAAGAAAAAAGAGAATTTATTTATTTAAAAAATATTCAAATAAATGAACGTTTTGTATTGATAATGAATGTAAATCAGGGAAATAAAATTGAAAATTATTTCAATAAAAAATCTGAATCATTTTGTAAGCTTGAAGTAAATCCTGTTAATAAAGTTTTTATTGCTAAACTAAATAACAGCTCAAAATTTATCTCTCAATTAAAAATGAGAATTTTAATTGAAATTGCCAATAATGAACTTGTTAAGCAATTTTTGAAAAACTTGGGAAAACAGGTATTTTATATTTGATTATTCGAAATTTTAAACCTTAAATATTACACAAATTTCTATTAAAGATTCGACTAAATAATAATTTTATCATGAATGATAATTATTATGAAACTTCTATATTAGAAGGAAGTTTAGAAAAAATAAATAAAAAAGAATTATTAAAAGAAAATATAGAAAATTACAAAGGCAAACTTTTGTCAAGTTATTGGACGAAAATTAATTTAATTGGATATAAAATTGAATTGTTAGAAAAACAAAAAGTTGAATATCAGAAAGAAGATTTAAAAAATAAAATTATTTACATCGGCAGTGAAATAAGTATAGCGTTTTTCACTTTTTTTTGTTATATCCTAAAAATATACATATTATTCTTCATTATTATAGGAGGAATAATTGAAGGAAGTAAACGAAACTGTTTCAATTGTAGATTTACAATTACCAAAAATTGGTATAGATATCTAAAACAACATTATTTGTGTCAATCATGTCAGGAATATAAAATATATAATGACAAAATGAGACCTGAAGGAAGTTATTATAAAACTAATATGGTTTAAATTTTATTCATTTTTCTATTCTTTAAGATCGAAAATGTTTTACTTGCGGAGAAACAAAAACATCACATTGGTACCGTCATTCTAACCCTGAACAATATATATGTGATATTTGTTACAGTAAGCAAAAAAGAATAATGAAGAAAAATAAAAATTAAACAACAGTAATCGAATAAATAGTATTTAAATGATATAATTCGCTATCTTTAATTTCTGAGTTTATTGAACTAATTCTAAACTATGTAAAATACAAAATTCTTTAAATGTTACCACGATAAATATGCTGAGTTGACATTTCAAAACCTGCACTATATTTATCCAAAAATGAAATGATTGAAATACATGCTCCAAGGGGGGAAAATTTATTAAAGATTTTTAATAGACAGGGAGGAACAAGAATTCAACCTGAATTTTGTTTCAATGAAATTGAAACAACCTGAATTGTTTCAATTGCTACGCAATTGAAACAATTTCGCAGATTTCCTTTATTAACTTTACCTATATTAAATAATTAAAAGTAATTAAATGAAATAATATGTACATAAAAGAGGGGAATTTTTTAAAGAAAGCAAAAAGTTCAAGCATTAAAAAACACAATTTAAATTCGATAACAATGTTTATATCACTTTATACTCATTTTATCCATTCATCGTTAGGTGTAGCCTGACTTCTTTCAAATTGTAGCCGCTTTCAACTTCGATCTATAATATCAAAGTAAACTAAATTTAAAACAAAATCACCATCTGTTTTCGTATTTTTAATTAATTTCTTTATTTTTTTCTGTTTATGGTAACAAGCAGCACATAAATATAGTCCTTGTTTTGAATAACGGTGCCATTGTGATGTATCAGTAACATCGCAAATATAACAATTTCGATCTTTTGGTGTTATCTAAATATTTATAGGAAAATGTAACTACTCTGCTAGTATTTACATATATCGATATATTGAAAAAAGTAAACCTTTTTAGTTTTAAGACATATTTCTCATGGTCTGAGCTTTCCAATATTCCGTTTATATACACCACAAACATGACACAAAAATTGTTCTTTTAAATACTTATCCCATTGTTTACTTTGTTTAGCTCCGCAATTGAAACAATTTCGCAGATTTCCTTCATTAACTTCACCTATATTAAATAATTAAGAGTAAAAATTTTTTGTGTCAAATAAAAAAAGAGATTATTGCTAATTATTTACTTATTTTATTGCCAATATAAATAATCCTGCTTTTTAATTCATTCGTATATTCAAACTTTTGTTTTTCTAACAATTCAATTTTATACCCAATTAAATTAATTTCCGTCCAATAACTTGACACAAGTTTGTCGTTGTAATTTTTTATATTTTCATTTGATAATTCCTTTTTATTTATATTTTCTATACTTTCTTCTAATATCGACGATTCATAATAATTATTATTCATGACAAAATTATTATTTAGACGAATCTTAAATACAAAAATTGTGATTATTGAAGGCTTAAATTTTGAATAATCAAACATAAAATACCTGTTTTCCAAAGTCTTTCAAAAATTTCTTAACAATTTCATTATGGCAATTTCAATCAAAATTCTCGTTTTTAATTGAGAGCTAAATTTAAGCCCCTGACCTAATTGATCAATAAAAACTTTGTTAACAGAATCTATTTTAATTTTACAAAACGATCCAGGATTCTTATAAAGATAATCAACTATTCTATTATTTTGTTTTACATTCATTATCAATACAAAACGTTCCTTTATTTGAATATTTTTTAAATAAATAAATTCTCTTTTTCTTCCCAATCTTCTTTTATTTTTAATCCAACTTCAACCATTCTAAAGTTGATTTGGATATTCAACAGAACAACCAAATATGAGAGAAAAATAATAATAAATTTATTCATCTTAAATTTTAATAGTTTTCGATGCATATATATGCGCATTTTTTGGATTTTTCGTGCATATTTTGCCTCACCCTAAGTATAATTTAAAAATCCTTAATTGAGCAAAACTCAACGGCAAACAATTAGAAAAACGACTCAAAATGTAATAAATTTAAGATGTATATGAATTCATTGGCAAACCTGACTAACTTATAAACGGAGCATTGAATGGGAGGAGTTTAGTAAAATGGAGAGTGAAAATTACGAGTATAGCTAAATCTCCGCCCATGTGACTGTGACATTTTCTCTACCTATTTAAGGTACAAACATCAGCTTCACATATGATGCATATGCACTTTTAACACGTACGTATTGACATTTTTAGAATAGGGAGAGAATGTGAGTATTTGGCAATTTCTCTTTGCTCTTTAACCTTGAGAGGATCGGAATTCCGACATAATATTTATTTGACCTCTATTTAAATTGTAATAAATAATTAAGAGTATATTCAAAACAATGAAAAGACGCATAAAATTTTCAATGGACGTATGAACTCTGATTGGACGTATAAAAGTTGATTGGAGTATAATAGTTGATTGGACGTATATTGTGTGATAGAGCCTTAAATTTTACCTTAGAAATGTTCTCTTCATTTAAAATGTTTAATTAAAAATCTAATTTCAGAAAAATATAAAGTCAGAATGAGATTTCGGCAGGAATGAGTTTAGGTTTTGTAATTAAATTATTTAGAAAATGATGAATGTTCTGTTGAATATCCAAATCAAAGCTAGAATGCTTGAGGTTGGATTAAAAATAAAAGAAGATTGGGAAGGAAAAAGAGAATTTAATTATTTAAAAAATATTCGAATAAAGGAACGTTTTGTATTGATAATGAATGTAAAACAAAATAATAGAATAGTTGATTATCTTTATAAGAATCCTGGATCGTTTTGTAAAATTAAAATAGATTCTGTTAACAAAGTTTTTATTGTTCAATTAGGTCAGGGGCTTAAATTTAGCTCTCAATTAAAAACGAGAATTTTGATTGAAATTGCCAATAATGAAATTGTTAAGAAATTTTTGAAAGACTTTGGAAAACAGGTATTTTATGTTTGATTATTCAAAATTTAAGCCTTCAATAATCACAATTTTTGTATTTAAGATTCGTCTAAATAATAATTTTGTCATGAATAATAATTATTATGAATCGTCGATATTAGAAGAAAGTATAGAAAATATAAATAAAAAGGAATTATCAAATGAAAATATAAAAAATTACAACGACAAACTTGTGTCAAGTTATTGGACGGAAATTAATTTAATTGGGTATAAAATTGAATTGTTAGAAAAACAAAAGTTTGAATATACGAATGAATTAAAAAGCAGGATTATTTATATTGGCAATAAAATAAGTAAATAATTAGCAATAATCTCTTTTTTTATTTGACACAAAAAATTTTTACTCTTAATTATTTAATATAGGTGAAGTTAATGAAGGAAATCTGCGAAATTGTTTCAATTGCGGAGCTAAACAAAGTAAACAATGGGATAAGTATTTAAAAGAACAATTTTTGTGTCATGTTTGTGGTGTATATAAACGGAATATTGGAAAGCTCAGACCATGAGAAATATGTCTTAAAACTAAAAAGGTTTACTTTTTTCAATATATCGATATATGTAAATACTAGCAGAGTAGTTACATTTTCCTATAAATATTTAGATAACACCAAAAGATCGAAATTGTTATATTTGCGATGTTACTGATACATCACAATGGCACCGTTATTCAAAACAAGGACTATATTTATGTGCTGCTTGTTACCATAAACAGAAAAAAATAAAGAAATTAATTAAAAATACGAAAACAGATGGTGATTTTGTTTTAAATTTAGTTTACTTTGATATTATAGATCGAAGTTGAAAGCGGCTACAATTTGAAAGAAGTCAGGCTACACCTAACGATGAATGGATAAAATGAGTATAAAGTGATATAAACATTGTTATCGAATTTAAATTGTGTTTTTTAATGCTTGAACTTTTTGCTTTCTTTAAAAAATTCCCCTCTTTTATGTACATATTATTTCATTTAATTACTTTTAATTATTTAATATAGGTAAAGTTAATAAAGGAAATCTGCGAAATTGTTTCAATTGCGTAGCAATTGAAACAATTCAGGTTGTTTCAATTTCATTGAAACAAAATTCAGGTTGAATTCTTGTTCCTCCCTGTCTATTAAAAATCTTTAATAAATTTTCCCCCCTTGGAGCATGTATTTCAATCATTTCATTTTTGGATAAATATAGTGCAGGTTTTGAAATGTCAACTCAGCATTTTTATCGTGGTAACATTTAAAGAATTTTGTATTTTACATAGTTTAGAATTAGTTCAATAAACTCAGAAATTAAAGATAGCGAATTATATCATTTAAATACTATTTATTCGATTACTGTTGTTTAATTTTTATTTTTCTTCATTATTCTTTTTTGCTTACTGTAACAAATATCACATATATATTGTTCAGGGTTAGAATGACGGTACCAATGTGATGTTTTTGTTTCTCCGCAAGTAAAACATTTTCGATCTTAAAGAATAGAAAAATGAATAAAATTTAAACCATATTAGTTTTATAATAACTTCCTTCAGGTCTCATTTTGTCATTATATATTTTATATTCCTGAAATGATTGACACAAATAATGTTGTTTTAGATATCTATACCAATTTTTGGTAATTGTAAATCTACAATTGAAACAGTTTCGTTTACTTCCTTCAATTATTCCTCCTATAATAATGAAGAATAATATGTATATTTTTAGGATATAACAAAAAAAAGTGAAAAACGCTATACTTATTTCACTGCCGATGTAAATAATTTTATTTTTTAAATCTTCTTTCTGATATTCAACTTTTTGTTTTTCTAACAATTCAATTTTATATCCAATTAAATTAATTTTTGTCCAATAACTTGACAAAAGTTTGCCTTTGTAATTTTCTATATTTTCTTTTAATAATTCTTTTTTATTTATTTTTTCTAAACTTCCATCTAATATAGAAGTTTCATAATAATTATCATTCATGATAAAATTATTATTTAGTCGAATCTTTAATAGAAATTTGTGTAATATTTAAGGTTTAAAATTTCGAATAATCAAATATAAAATACCTGTTTTCCCAAGTTTTTCAAAAATTGCTTAACAAGTTCATTATTGGCAATTTCAATTAAAATTCTCATTTTTAATTGAGAGATAAATTTAGAGCTGTTATTTAGTTTAGCAATAAAAACTTTATTAACAGGATTTACTTCAAGCTTACAAAACGATTCAGATTTTTTATTGAAATAATTTTCAATTTTATTTCCCTGATTTACATTCATTATCAATACAAAACGTTCATTTATTTGAATATTTTTTAAATAAATAAATTCTCTTTTTTCTTCCCAATCTTCTTTTATTTTTAATCCAACTTCAATCAGTTTACCGTTGATTTGGATACTCAACAAAACAACAGTATATGAGAAAAGAATAATAATAAATTTATTCATCTTAAATTTTAATATTAAAAATAATTAGCGGGATTTCAGAAATAAATAAATTTAATATATCATCAAACTTTTTTCCATTAAATGGCCATATATAATTATTTACTTATTTATTTATTTTGTAATACTGCCGGCAACTAAAATAAATATTTGCACTTTTTATTATTACAGATTTTGGTAAATAATTAAATATTTCAAAATATTTAAAACTATTAACATTAAACGAGTCAGTTTAACAAAAAGCACAAATAATTTTTTTATTGCGCCGATTGACAAAATAAACAAAATAAAGTACAATTTCATAATATTTAATGTCATGCCGACTAATCATATGAATATTCCATTAAATATAAAGTACAAATATTTATTTTTAAATGTCTTATTAATTTCAAAATAATTAAAGACATTATTTAAATTAAGACTATTTGGACTATTAATTACGTGCACTATTTATCTTTTAAGTGAAATATGAAGACAAATGCCCATTCAAAATAATTTTTAGAAGCTTTAAGAGATGTGTATTAACAAAACTAAAGGCATTTTCATAAACAATACCGCAACTTTCCAGTTTGGCATTGCTGAAATTTAAAATTTTTGAGCTTGTTTTTTAATAACTATTGAAATTTCAAGTGTGCCTATAAAACTCCTCTATTGCCCCGAAAAACCAAGATGATTGATATGTATAAAGTGCAAATATACATTTTAAAATGCGACAAAATTTATAAATCCGCAGCGAAAACTCATCTCTATGAGCACTTTCATATTTTCCAATTATATCCGTAATGACTCTGAAATTTTTATTTCTTTATTTATTCTCTCGTTTTAATTCAATTAAGTACATTGAATAACAAATAAATATATTTTTATATTAAATTCAGATGATTAAATTTATTATTGTTTCTAGCATTGTATATTTATTTTTCCTATTGAATATTAAATGTTATGGAAGGAAAGTTAATATTCAATTAAAAATCAAAGACGATTGGAAAAGAAAAAGAGAATTTATTTATTTAAAAAATGTTGAATTAAAAGAGCGTTTTGTATTGGAAAAAATTGAAAAACAAAATAATCAGTATGGTACTGGTTATAATTATAATATTGCGGGATTTTTGCGACGAATTGACGTGAATCATCGAAAAACTGATTATAATGTTGAATTGGATGATAGATCAGAATATGTTGAAGAATTAAAAAGGAAAGTTTTGATTAATGTTGCCAAGAATAGAATTTTTCAAGATATTCATCCTGAATTTAAAAAACAGGTATTTTTGCTTGATTACTTGAATATAAAGTCTAAAAATCGAATGAATAATAAATTATTTTACTTTTCGCTAATTTGAGTTCTTCCTTTTTGAGGTAATTTGTTTTTTTTGTGTTTGTTTCAATCTTTCATGTCCCGAAAAATTGAAGAGGAAAATAAAGTTATTTCTTGACAAATATAGCTAGAAATGAAAAATAAAAGATGAGACTCAAATTAGGGGGTAGCGTTATATCCAATAAGTATTTAATCATAAAACAATTAACAATAATATTAATTTATACATGAAAGGTGCTCAGATTTACTGAATTTGTTAAAAAGAAGGATAAGTATTATGAAACTTCTTTATTATACGAGAGTTTAGAAAATACAAAAATAAATAAAAAAGAATTATTAAAAGAAAATATAGAAAATTACAAAAATAAACTTTTATCAAGTTATTGGAAGGAAATTAATTTAATTGGATATAAAATTGAATTGTTAGAAAAACAAAAAGTTGAATATCGGCAGGAAGAATTAAAAGGCAAAATTATTGGCATTGAAGATAAAATAAGTAATTAGTCTTTATTTTTTATTTGTTTATATTATTGCTAGGCACAGTTCGGTACTACCGCGGTACTACCGTCAGTACCTGACCGGTACTTTTTGTTACTAACGGAACCGGAACCGTACCGATCTTTTTTCCATTATATATTTTCTATATATACATGTTTTTCTTTATTATTATAGGAGGAATAATTGAAGGAAATAAACGAAACTTTTTAATTGTAAAATTACACTTACCATAAAATGGTATAGATACATTAAAGAACATTATTTGTGCAATACTTGTTACAAGTATAAAATAATTAATGACAACATGAGACATGAAGTAAGTTTGTATCAACTATAATGTTATTCATTTATAATTCGCGCATATTTAAATGATATTATTAGAGATCTTATTTATGTTTATGGATTTTTATATTTTTCTAAAAATCTAAGAGAACATTAATTTCCCTTGTAGGAAATTTAAACATCAAAAAAATACAATTAGTTAGAAGCAACCTTAGACAATATTAGTTCGTCGATAATATAAGAAATGCTTAAAAATTTTTCTCTGAGAAATAGTTTCAACTCCTATTTTTATAAATATTTTAGCGAAACACGAAAGATAGAAAATGTTTTACTTGCGGAGCAACAAAAACATCACAATGGTACCGTCATTCAATACCTGAACAATATATATGTCAGCTCTGTTACAAAAAACAAAAAAGAATAATTAAAAACAAATAAATTCAACCAGAACAGGAATCGAATAAATAATATTAAACGATTTTGCTTTTTTAACTTTAATTTTCTGAGTTTTTTAAACAAATTATAAAATATTTAAATATATGTTTAATCAAGCTGATTTGGTGTCATTCAATTTGTTCGAAGATCTCATTAGAATCAGTCTTTAAATATACACAGAGTTTTAGGTATTTTTTATATACCGTATTTCTTGAAATAGTACAACCGCGAGTACTATTTTTCAACCCTCCTCCAAAGGGGAGGGTTGAAAAGCCTTTTCTACCTTCGTCCAAGCCTTTTCTACCTTCGTCTACATTGTTTATTTCTACACCGGATAAATTGTTATTCTAGTGCAAGTCAACATCAGTAAACCTCGGACACTTCCGGTTGTAACACATGCGATACCAAACATTAATCAAGATATTTAGATTAAAATTAAGTTTTTTTAATCAAGATTAAATTTTAATCAAGATTAAAATTAAGCAATATTAAACGCATTATATATCACGCGCATTATATATCACAAATGCCTCTTAATCACCTCTAATCCTTCGTAAATTTATGCTTTAACTCGGCATTATTGTGGTTATATTTATTAATATATTTATTGAAAACCTTTTTTTATTAATAATTTTATTAATAATAGCATACTATAATTTGTCTTTATAATTATGTATGTAGTATTTTATCAACCCATTTTTTACTTTAGTATTGTATTTTCCGGTAATTTTTAAGTTCGTACCCCACCCCCTCCCTCTCTCTTTTTTTCTTAAGGATTAAAAATGGTCAGTCTTTACATCAGAGATTTTTATTTATTATTTTTAGCATTCTCATTATTCCTTTAAAATTACTTTTCTTACAATAGGTTAAATTAATCTTATAATTTAATCTATATGATTTAGTACTAAAGTTAGTTTTAATCGGCTTTTTATTTGAGGTACAAAAATTAGTTAAATTTGCCCATTCTGTGTAATTATACATAAATGTATTTTTCATAAAATAAATAAAATAATAAAAAAAATTATATCTATTTATTTTTATTCGGTAACAATTAAAGAATTTTGTTTTTCACAGAAATTACATATTTTATATTTTCATAGTTTTATAATTTGTTCAATAAATTCAGAAAATTAAATTTAGAAAATCAGTTCATTTAAATACTACTTATTCGGTTCTAGTTCTGTTTGTTTTTTATTTGTTTTCTTTTTTATTCTTTGTTGTCTTTTGTAACATGAATTACATATATATTGTTCATGTTTTAAATGACGGTACCATTGTGATGTTTTTGTTGCTCCGCAAGTAAAACATTTTCGATCATTCGTGATTCGCTAAAATATTTATAAAAATAGGACTTGAAACTATATCTCAAATAAAATTTTTTAAAGCTATTTTCTAACTTTCGTCGAACAGATTTTGTCCAGGGATTCTCTCCTTTTTGTCTAAGTTTCCATTTCCCCCAAGTGGCAAAAGTAATGTTCGTGTATATTAAGAGAAATATTGAAAACCATATACACTCACAAATAAAATCCCAAATAAAGTTATTTATGTGCTCGAAACATTTAAAACTACTCATATACATTTATAAAATTAATTGTAAATTATGATATGAATAAATTTAAACCATAATAGTTTTATAAAAATTTTCTTCAAGCCTCATTTTGTCATTATATATTTTATATTTCTGACATGGATCGCACAAATAATATTCTTTTAGATATCTATACCATCTTATGGGTATAGTAAACCTACAATTGAAACAGTTGCGTTTATTTTCTTCAATTATTCCTCCTAAAATAAAGAATAAAATTTATATTGTATAGCTATAAAAACTAATAAAAGATTTTAAAAAATATTTACTTATTTTACTTCCAATTTCAATAATTCTGCTTTCTAATTCTTTCGGATATTCAACTTTTTGTTTTCCTAACAATTCAATTTTATATCCAATTAAATTATTTTCCGACCAATAACTTGATAAAAGTCTTTCTTTGTAAGTCTCTATACTCTCTTCAATTAAGCTAAAGTTATTTTCACTCTTGTACAATAACGAAGTTTCATAACAACTATCATTTTCAATAAATTTGTTATTTCGGAGCACCTTAAAATTAACGCAAATTAGAGTAGTTATAGCTCCGATTTTCAGTTAATTGCTGTTACTTTACTTTACTAGCTTTTTGTGACACTATGGACATGAAATTCTATTAATAAAAATATACCATTTTTTCAAACCCAGGCAGAAAATTTTTAATTATTTCATTATTAGTAATTTCAATCAAAATTTTCTTTTTTAATTGATCAGATGGAATATATTTTGATTTATCAATTATTTCAACTTCAAACATATTTTTATCTAGATTTAAGTCAATTGGACGCAAATATCCATCTATATTTTTATTAATGCTATCATGTTGATTATTTGCCTTTTCAATTACCTTCACCACAAAACGATCCTTTATTTGAATATTTTTTATATAAATAAATTCTCTTTTTTCTTTCCAATCGTCAATTATTTTTACATCAACTTTAATTAATTTTCCGTTACATTGAATATTCAAAAGTAAAATAAAAAATAAGATAATAATGCTCAAAAATTTAACCATCTAAAATTTTAATTTTAAAAATTAAATTTAATATTGCTTAGACACAAGGCGAATAATAAAATGAATAAAAAAATAATAAAATAACTGATTAAATTGTCTTGATGTAACACAACTTATTTATTTTTAAATTTAGCCTCCATTTTATAATGATAATTATTCAATAAGAATATAAATATTGCGAAATTTATCCCGCCTAATTTTTATTTATTTGTCAAGTTGTCGGCATTAAAAAATATTTGCCCTTTTTGTCGATTGAATTGCTTAATATGTTGATTTGTAAATATATTTTTGTGTCTTGTTTCCCGTTAGGCTTTCTCTATGCCCTTTTATTTATTTAAAATCTAAAAACGAGACCCTAATTTTTAACAAAAATATCGAGACTGAATAAATATAAAATTAAGGTCATATATTTTTTAATAATTTAATTGAATAATTGAAATTTTTTATGCAGATAGCACATAATACACAGCCAAGTTACGGACTATAATCAAATTTTATAGTTTATTGTTCATATCTAATGTTCATATTATTTTCATAAATAGAGACTATTGTTTTCAAACGTAATGCTGTCAATGCATTACTGTCAATGCAACAATTCATTAGAACGAGTATTGAGGTTAAGGCTACATCACTATTGTTAGTTACAGTCGTGGAAAAAAGTATGGAAGCGCTAGAAAATTTTTTCTTAATTCTTAATTTTTCATTCAAAAAATACGTTCTATATATCAATCGAAAGCTCTATTTGTATCTCAGTTGACATGTTTCTGCATTTTACATGAAAATGAAAATTGGCCGAGATAATCCGGATCTACCGGATATACCAAATCCCACTTTTTCGGAAAAATTTTTCGGAACAAATTTAACAAACCCAAATGATAAAGCATATTTTTGTGAGCATTTTCCACAAAACAGCTTAGTAATATCTTTTTCCGGAGCAGAGATATGATTTTTTGAAAATCGCATTTTTCGTCTATTTTGCAAAAAATTCAATTTTTAAGGGAAAAATGCGATTTTCAAAAAATCATATCTCTGCTCCGAAAAAAGATATTTCTAAGCGGATTTGTGGAAAATACTCAGAAAAATATGCTTTATCAAATGGGTTTGTTAAATTTTTTCCGAAAAATTTTTCCGAGATTATGGGATTTGGTATATCCGGTAGATCCGGATTATCTCGGCCAATTTTCATGTAAAATGCAGAAACATGTCAACTGAGATACAAATAGAGCTTTCGATTGATATATAGAACGTATTTTTTGAATGAAAAATTAAGAATTAAGAAAAAATTTTCTAGCGCTTCCATACTTTTTTCCACGACTGTACATAGTTTTTTAAGTAATAAACATTTTATTTATCTAGCCGGCATAAAAAATTTCCATTAAGCAATTCAATTATTTAAAAATTATATGACCTCAATTTTATATTTAATCAGCCTCGCAATTATTTAAATTTATGGTCTCGTTTTTAGATTTTAAATAAATATAAAAACCTAACGACGAACAAGACACAAAATCTTATTAACAAATCATACATATTAAGCATGTCAATCGACAAAAAGTGCATATATTCTTTTTTTGATACCGACGACTTGAGAAATAAATAGATAAATATCAGGCGGGATTAATTTCGCAATATTCTAATATTTATTGACTTTATATGCTTATAAATTGAAGGCTAAATTTAAAAATAAATAAGATGTGTTACATCAAGACAATTTAATCAGTTATTTTATTATTTTTTTATTCATTTTATTATTCGCCTGGTGTCTAAGCAATATTAAATTTAATTTTTAAAATTAAAATTTCAAATGATTAAATTTAATTTTATAATTCTCATATATTTAATTATATTTTTGAAAATTCAATGCTATGGGAAACTCGTTCATGTTGACGTGAAAATCAAAGATGATTGGAAAGAAAAAAGAGAATTTGTTTATTTAAAGAATGTTGAAATAAAGGATCGTTTTGTGTTGAAAGTAATTGAAAAGAAAAATAATCAACATGATGGCTTTAATAAAAATATAGAAGGATATTTGCGTCCAATTGACTTAAATCTGAATAAAAATATGTTTGAAGTTGCAATAAGTGATAAATCAAAATATATTCAATCTGATCAATTGAAAAAGAGAATTTGTATTGAAATTAGTAATAATAAAATAATTCAAAATTTTCTGCCTGGGCTTGAAAAAATGGTTTATTTTTATTTTTTTAATTCTAATCCATAGTGTTACAACTATAAAGTAATTATTAGCAGGAAAATGGAAAACAATTTTTAAAATATCCTTTTTTGTAGTTTTGATAGATCAGAATGAATTGAGGGAACTGTGTTTATTGAGGGAATATTGAGGGAACAATTTAATTTGTTATAAATTTAAGGTACTCCGAAATAATAATTTTATTGAAAATAATAATTGTTTTGAAACTTCAATATTGGAAAAGAGTGAAAAGAATATTAGCTTAATCGGTGAAAATATAGAAAATTACAAAGACAAAATTTTGTCAAGTTATTGGACGGAAATTAATTTAATTGGATATAAAATTGAATTGTTAGATAAACAAAAAGTTGAATAGCCGAAAGAAGAATTAAAAAGTAGAATTATTGACATTGGAGATAAAATAAGTGAATATTTTTAACGTTTTATTAGTTAAAACCAGGCCCGTAGCCAGGATTTTTTTCGGGGGGGGGGGGCCAAGGGGGGAAAATTTTTAATGTCAGCGCCGCAGGCGAAAATTTTGAGAATTTAGAAGGCAGTAGGCCAAAAAAATCCACTTTTTCGGCGCCGCAGGCGCCAAAATTTTGATTTTCAGCGCCGCAGGCGAAAATTTTTTAAATTTTGGACATCAAAAAGCCAGATTTCTTCCTTTTTTAGCGCCGCAGCCGAAAATTTTTGAAAATTTCGAAGGCCGTAGGCCAAAAAAATTCACTTTTTTTGCCCCAGCCCTTCCCCTAATTTTTTCCTTTTTCCCATTTAGGGGGGGGGGGGGGGGGGAATTCCCCCCTACCCCCCTGGCTACGGGCCTGTTAAAACATCTCTAGTAAATAACAATATATTTTTATTTTATAGGAGTAACAATTGAAAAGAAGAAGCGAGAATGTTTCAATTGTGGTGTTAAACAAATTAAAACTTGGTGGCATAAATATCTCAAAGAACACTATTTGTGTCCTACTTGTTTTGTTTATATTCAAAATTATGGAAAGCACAGACATGAAAGCATGTTTATTAAAACTAAAAAGGTTGGCTATAATTAGATATCAGTAAGATCGTTTTCCTTAATTGCATTGCAGAAACAATGTTTTGTTGCATTATAAGTCATGACAAGTTTGCAAAAGATGCATTTGCATAAAAAAATTTGTTGATAATAATACATAAATCTTCCGTTAATTCCGTTTATGACCCAACTGTATTTTATTCTTAATATTGATTTGCTAACAAAATTAATTTAAGCAGGAACGTCATTGTTATGATTGCGGAATTAAGCAAGCAAAAATATGGTATCATAATTTAAAACCTGGACAATATTTATGTAAAAAATGTTACGGTCGGGAAAGATATATAAAGAAGAAGTTAAATACAAATAAAAATGGAAATGAAGCTGGTAAAAGAAATAATTTATAAAAAAGATGGAAATTTTAAAGAATGAAAAAATTAAGCAATATTGAAAAATATATATCGAATTACATTTCAATTTCTAACTTGTTTTTCTATTTCTAATTCAATTTTTTTTTCAATTTCTAATTCAATTTCTATATCATTTATATTTATATTAATATCTATCTTTTAATGATTATCCAGAGCAGAAGGAAATGATTAACTTCTAGTCCCTTACTTCTAATCCCTTGTACATTTTCGCTTTAACTCAGCATTATTGTGTGTATATTTATTAATATATTTTTAGAAAGCCTATTTTATTCTGATAAATTTCTGATTGTAAAATTTTTAAATAATGTTAACTCTGTATTTATGTTATACATAAATATTGCCAAGTCTAAATGATGATGCCAGGCTAATGTATTTGTATTTCCACAAATATAAAAAAAATTAATTGCCCGAATTATTTTGAGAGACAAAAATTCAAATATCATGAAAATACCGACCTGAAGCAAAACTTATAAATGAAAAGGGCTGTTAAAGAAAAATTACTTTAATAAGAAGGAAAATAAAGTTGAATTAGATGTGAGGGAATTAAACCTACATACTTTTCTGGATTATTGAATTATGATTAAATTTCTCAATCTTATGCTGGGATTTTAGAATTCAATAATATTTCTTGTAGCCATTTTCTTTAACTGCTGTTTTTATTAACATATTTTAAATTATTTGCGAATTAAATGACTTGTCATTTACAAATTGTGGATTTGAATCCTTTGTATTAAAATATCCAGCTTTTATTAAGCATTAACAAAATCGTTTAAGCATTATCAAAATTTATTTGATAATACAAAAAATTTCAAACCCAACTTAAAAGATTTTAAACTTTCAATCATACAGAATCCGTCTTCTTTTAAAATACCATGAAAAATCACATGGATGTAACAAGCAGACTCTTTCAAATGATTAATTACATATAAATTTAGCTGTAGTGTATTGTAAGGATGGCGGTTCCTGGGAAATCTCCGGATATCCGGAACCGGAACCGGTATCCAAACCAAAGATTTCGGATATCCGGAACCGGAACCGAAATTTTTATTTTCAAAATTTTCGCCTGCGGCGCTGTAAAGTTGAGTCCCAATGGATGATATAGGAGGATTAAGATCAATTAAAAATGGATTTGGGGAATTAACATAGGTATTGAGGGAATTTAGGATTAACAGTGTTATTTATGTGAGGAATGAGCGATTTTGGGGAATTAATAGAGACATTGGGATATTGGTGGATTAAGAGCCGGAGATTTATGTAATGCATGTGGCTGTAAAATGCAAGAGAAGTTACAAAGAAGGGAAAATCAAAAATTTAATAATAAAGGTTTCAATAAATAGAAATTTAGTCCAAATCTTTTTAATAATTTATAAAAAGTTTAATTGTAACAATTATATAATTATTCGATAACAATCATACAAACTTTTGTTAATTTAAACAATAATTAATATTGCGGTTACAACCTATTTTAGGTTGCAAAACGCCAAAATAAGTTCAAATAGGTCGTAATAACTCCCCGTAAACAAAAGATTTTCAAGAAATAACAACGGATTTGAGCTCAATTCATTAGGACTATTTCGCAGAAAAAATAGGTTATAACCTAAAAATCCGATCCCTAGTGATAAGCATTACATTCCTCAAATATCTACTCCTCCAGAAAATGTTTGAACTATAATACTCCCTTAAAATTTGTTATAAATACAGTTTCTAAAATAGCCTAAATAATTATCACCTAATTATTAATTACTCTCTCAAATGTAAAATCAAGAAATAATAATTAAGCCGGGCACTTAATAGATTAAATATATGAATACAAGAAAAATTAGCCTAATCACTTTAGAAGCAATCAATCAACTATGGGCAATCAATTGTGTACATACGATAACAATAAAACTGAATTCAAAAAATTAGCCTAAACGATGCTAGGCTTGCAAAAATACATAGAAAATCTACATTTTAAAATTATTCTCTTAAATTCTAAGGTGCTCTTATCCTCTATTTTATAAATTAGTAGTTAATATTAAGAAAATTATTTATAAGAATTCTACATATGAACGGATTACCAATTAATTGAAGGAGCTATATTAATGGAAATTTAAAATCAACAGAAAATGGGGTGATTTGGAGGTGATCTGATTTAAGAAAATATTTTTGGTTATTCTGATCTATTTAAAATTTTTCTTTCATGATTATTTTAAATCCCATAAAATTTGCTACAAGATAGGCTTTATGCCATTTAAAAAATTTTCATCGAGAAAAATACCGAAGATTTTCTAGTTGCTAAATTTATGCCTGATTTAGCACATTTTTCACTAATTTAAAAGGTTTCATCCTGTATCTCGATGAAAAATTTTTTAAAGAATTGGCATTAAGCCTATATAGGTCTAATTTAATGGGCTTTAATCTGAAAATGAAAGAATTTTATCCTGGACAGATGGACCGCAATATATTTTAAAATCAGATAACCCCCAGATCACCCCATTTTCCGTTGATTTTGGATCTCAAAATCACGCTGAAGGGAGTGAATTAGAAATCAGATTTTTTTGTTGTGAGCAAAGGCGCCTAGCAATAATTACGCTGAAGTCGCAAGTTCAAATCCGGCACGGTTACTGAACTTTTGCTAAACTCCTATATTTATTTATGATTAAAATTGAAAAAGAAGCATTTTATATAGATGTAGTTTTATTATAAAGAACTATTTACAAGAATAGGAAATGAGTTAATCATCGGATCGATGTATTTTTATATTAGCAAAAACGTGAAAAAATATGTAATTTAACCATGTAAAAGTATAACATTTAAAATCATATTTTTTAATAAATCTTGTAAACTTTATTTAGAGTAAAGCGCGAGCTATACCTATTTCTCTTCTTTAGCTAGTGCAAAAGGTTATTCGGCGGCTGGGAGCGAAGCAGCATCTTCAGTAGACCGGATTGGTTTGTTAGTAATTAAAACACACCACCTACTGCAAATCCTTAAGAATATGCTTTCAATAGTAAACGTTTTAAATGCCTTAGCCCAACTAGATTTTCTTTTTACCTAAAATGACATTTCTTTAATTTTTTAGAAATTTATTTAGAAATCTATTTATAAACATAAAAACGGTATCCGGGATTATCTCACATATTTGTCCTATTCCCAGTTGGAACTTTTACTTTAACTCTTAGTAATTAAAAAATCAGGACTAAGGTTTGCATATTTTGGAAAATCACGGATATCCAATTTAGCATCCAATATCCAAACCAAAATATAGAGTATCCTAATCGACTGCACTGGCTCCGACCTTTTTAAAATTGACGGCTCTGGAGATTTTCCGATCCGCTCCATGTTGGCTCAGAGTGAAAAAGCAATGATTAATATTTCATTGTTGGTTCTGGGTTGAATAAAAGGATATCGGAGGATTTGAGTATATTATGCGGAATGTTCGGTTGATTCTGAGAATATGCAGGGATTGAATAGGATATCGGTAGCTAAATTTTTAAGAATTTTGGAAGCCAATAAAGCCGGATTTCTTAAACTTTAGCAGCAAAAAAATCAATCGAAAATATCAGAAAATTTTGTAAATCGAAAAAAACCCCTTGAAAATCGAAATTCTGAAACATCTCTAGGTAATATTGAACCTGACAAACCCCATTTTCCCCCAAGTTTTTTCCTACATATATTTGCAGATTGTCAGACTTCTTTCTTCTAAATTCCTTGCTTCCATCCAATGGGGAATAATAATTAATAATTTTTGATTCCGATCATTCTGACCATTCTTTAGATATATAGAAAAAAACTTGGAGAGGAAAAAATGGGGTCTGTCAGGTTCAATATTACCCAGCTCCACTTAAAAAAATCCTTTTTAATTATTTTCCTCTTTTTCTTCTTCTCCTTTTTCTAATTCAATTAATTTTTTAACACCCTCATACATTTGTCTAACAGCCTCAAATTCATTAATTCCTAAACGTTTTTTATTTGAAATGTCAAAAACATTGTTTTCTTCTTCGGTTTCTGTATGTTCTCCATTAATTCCTCTAATTTGTAATTTTAATTCTTCACAAATTTTTTTAAAATTTTCTTTCAAACTAATTTTTGGTAATTTAATATGTACAGAAGCACGTATTGTTGTTCCCAAATTGGAAGGGCAATAGGTTAACCAACCAAGACGTTCATCACGCGAAAAAGTTATCTTTATCATAAGAGAAAAGTTGCAAGAGTAAATGTTGAGAGGGAGGGTGAGAGGAATGGAGTTATAAATAAGTATAAAATATGTAGGTCTTGTCAAGTTTATCCGACCAAACAGATTTATATACTTCTAGTCACGTTTTATACGTACATTCTGTGAAGATAAGAACCATTTCTACATGTTAGAAAGAAATGGCACGTAACGTTTGTGTACTATACAAGATGTTGAGCAGAACTTTCTGTTCAGACAGTTTTTGAGCACTAAAATGAACAACCGGGTACTTATCGGTATTGAATGGCCGCATAAACTTCTGATTGGCCGGATGAATTTTTACGTGGACGTATATAAAGGTGCGATTGTATGAATAAACTGTTCAAAAGCTAAATATATACAGATATAAAAGATCCGACTTGATTTTCAATAAGTTTATTTTTTTCGATGAGATTTTAAAGATATGTATATTAATTAAAGCCGTAATTGATATATACACCCTTGGAACTAATAAATTCTTTTAAGAGTATCCTTTTTCTCACTCTATTTAACAAATATGTATATACCTGGAACTTGGCCCCCCTAAAACCCTCCATATGTTTGCCTACAGAAACACAGCACGCCAATTGGAGCGTGCTGGCGAGGGCCTTTCCATTTGGGGTATTTAGTAAGACTTAAGTCCGGGATACCTTTCACCTTAATCGGACAGGCTCTGAGGGTTGATCAAGTCCTCAGGCTTGCCGAAGCATAGTTGTTACCGCTAAGTTTTACAAGCGCATTTATTCATATAGGAAAACATTACATTAATAAGGAAATAATATAAGTGTTAGGCCTAACTCTATCTAATGGGAAGAAAGGAAATCGTTATATAATGAACATAATGGGCGGATAAATATTATAAACATTACAAATATGTTTACTGGGAAAATAACATTAACGGAAGTGTCAAGCAAAGTGCTCTTTAGCCTTTGGGTCTAGAGTCCACCTTACACCTCCAACCCCAGGGAAGACCGTCCCTGGTCTTAAATTGCCTTTTGCCAAAATTTCTAAAATTGCCAAAATTTTCATTTATTTAAAATTTTCTGACTGGCTTTCCACTTTTTATTAGCTCTTATCACCTCTTTTCTAGCAGATGATCATCCTTGATCCTAAAATTTATCTTACAGACTGGTTTTTGCCGAGGCCTCCAGTCTGTCTTTTCATTTCTACTTTCTGAAATATTTCTCACAAACTGGTTTATACCGAAGTCCCCAGTTTGTTTTATTTTTAAGGCATTTCTTCTGCTTTTATTTGAATAGCGCTGATTTTATGGATAGCCAGTCATTTACATTTACTTTTTGGCAACTCAGCAATATTTGACTCTGTAAAATATTTTGCTTTTTTTTTGCTTTAGAGCACTTTGAATCGAGGGCATTTGGTCTAGCTAATTAATAGTTAAAAATTTCACAATAATAAAAAAACATTCGGGCATACCTAGGTATATTGAAAAATAACAGTGTAATTTCTTGAGGGATGATTTGATAATGTGAGGATTGGTAGGAATAATAATTGCTTTAAATTTATGCATAAATATTATGAAAGATAAGGATTTTATCCCGTTTTTTCATCGTATTTATACAGATTTAAATCAGCTATTAAATCCATGACTTAATTTTGTTATAAAAGTTGCTAGATATTAGAAAGTAACTATTAAAAATAAAGATATTACCTCAGGTGAGATGAATATCTTGTTTTTGAAAGATTATTTTCTAGTATCAATGCAATTTTTATATCCTATTGGGGATTATTAAAATTAATAATTTAAGTTTATATGAAGTCATATAGGTAGGTAAAGCTCAAGTACTAAATAAATTGTGAATAAAAGAATGCGTTAAAAGACTTAAAAATTTCAAACAAAAATTCGTCTGTATTGCCTAGGCCAAAGTCGTCAAATTCTCCAGTCCACCAATTTTGATTTGCCACCAAATGGACCGCATTGATATGAAAAAGGAATATTAGATTTTGTTTTGTGTATTTTTAATAAACTTAAACCACAACTTTACCCAATAATACAAAAAATTACGCATGTTCTTTGAGATGTTGAAACTTATTGCAATTTTTGTCTGGTCTGCAGGGTCCATATTCTAGGAACATACATTATGTTTGTGTTCATTGATATGTTGTCACCTTGAAAATTAAATGTTAGCATTCTTCATTAATTTTTATTAAGATTGTAATTTAAACTTATCACTTTCATTACAGTTTCATACCATTATTCTTTAACTTAATACGAAGGTATTCAAAATTGCCGAAGCCTAAAATAAAGAATTGACTGAAGTACATTAATAATTTCCATCCATTTTCAATTCATGAATTCGTTCAGATAGGTTATTAATCATTTCTTTCATTTGTTCTATTTCATTTTTCAACTCCTCAATGCAATCATATTCCTTGTATTCATCGTCCTTATTTTAATTACATGTTGTTCATAATCATATTGCTCATGTTCAGAGGTAAATTTAGGTGTACTTGCCGAAGCGTTGTTTTCATAAGTATATTGCTGCGTATTATTTGAAGTACTTTGTATCCAACTTGATTCCTTTCCTTGTATTAATTGTATATTTTCTTCTTTAGTTTCTGTACTCCTCAAATTTATTTCTAATTCTTGAACATACGTTGCGAGTTTGTCAAAACATTTCCTTCCAATCAATGGAGCAACTAATTGTAAGGACCTTTGGTATTCCGGCCTGACCTTCTCAATAAAACATCTACAGAGAGTTTCTTCCTTTACTTCTTTTGTGACATCCGAAGATGTTGAATTAACAAGCGGAATTAATCTCTTAATGAATTCACCTACTGATTCCCCTTTTCTTTGATAACATGAAGCTAATTTCCTATATGCTAATTCACGAATATATGGGCTATCTAATTTAATTCTAAGATTTATTAAGACATTTTGCAGAGTATTTTTCTCCGTTGGCGCTAAATTTTCAAAAATATTTCTTGCTGTCTTACCTAGGTAAAGTTTTAATCTATTTATTTTAGCAACCTCAGTCCAATTAGTACCAAATACCTCTACATAGTCCTTAAACCTTATTGCCCATTCATCAAAAGCCGATGCATCTTCGCCATCAAAAATTTGTAGTTGAGTACCACCTGATTCAATTTCAGTCAAAATATTTAAATGAGAATTCTTGGTGCTGTTTTCAGACATTTTTGTTTGTAGATGTGTTCTTGCCGAAGCGTTACGTATTTCAGTATCCAACTCTTTTTGTGGAAGTTCTTTCAAGTTCTGTTTGTCACAAAATACAAAGTAGATAGGATCAAAGACGATAAAAAGATGTGTAGTTATTTGAAAGTCTCAGAAAAATTAGATTATGTCTAGATTATTATTTGTGAAAATTTGAAAAATTTTTTGTTTAATCTTAAATACCTCTACCAAGGTTCTGACTTGCTAAAAATGAACAGGTACTACAAGCGCAAAATTAAAAATAAATAGATCGATGCAGGTCAGAAGCACAGGTACCAATAAGATTTTGTCTCGCCGAAGCAAAAATATCTGTTGTCCAAGATTCAGTCTTGCCAAAGCAATTAATATGTTTTGTCCAGACAAGCCAATAAAATTGATGAATTTGTTGT
Organism: Meloidogyne enterolobii; assembly: GCA_963681835.1. Taxonomy (NCBI): domain Eukaryota; kingdom Metazoa; phylum Nematoda; class Chromadorea; order Rhabditida; family Meloidogynidae; genus Meloidogyne; species Meloidogyne enterolobii. The sequence goes on from CAVMJV010000006.1 coordinate 3,843,414, forward strand.
TTGATGAATATTTATTTGTAGAAAGTAAAGATTTTTTCTTAATTATTTAAATAAAATACTAAAATAATATTTAAAATAAAAGTGAAATTTGTTATACCTAGATAATAAATATACAAATATTAATTCAAAATATAAATAAAGGAAAAATAGTATTATCTGGAAAATGATAATTTAATAAAGATAACTTCTACTTTACAAAAAATAAATATAATTTAAGAGATAACACATTAACGCTTCTCTTTTGTTTTACACAAAAAAATTTCCCAAGCTGTTTTTAAGAGAGAAAAAAAAATTGAAGAGAGAAAAAATTGAAGAAAATTGAAGAGAGAATATAAGCGGATGATAGAAGAGAGGCTAAGGTTGATTTAAGTTTAAAAAAAGTTCGGACTTGCCTAGGCAATCTAAAAAAAATTTTTTTTTTAATTTAATAATTAATGTGTAATAGCTGGGAAGTAATTTTTGTAGGAAAGAAAAATGAAAGAAATTTATCTATAAAAAAATAATTGGTTGTGCGCAATTGACTTTTGCGTTTTAAATCTGAAATTTTAGACCTAAAAAATATTTTTATACTTAGGTAATTCCCTTTTTTTAATATCTTGACTTCCCGAAGGAAAAATTATTTTTATAAATATTACTTATTAGAAAAAAATTTGACAGTTGAATTTTCTATACTTCAGTTAAAAAAAATTTTCTTTTCCCATTTCAAATTGTATCATTCTATTAACTTTTCATAAAAATTTAATCATTTTTAATTTTGCATGATATTCAGAAAAGAGAAAAAAATTTCTTTTTAAAATTGTAAATTTTATAATTAATCCAAGTCGAATATTGGTACTTAAAAATATTAATTTTATTATTTGTATATACCTCAAAGAAGGAAAATGTACAAGAGATTTCCTTGCCTAGGCATATCAGAATTTAAAAAAATCCTTTTTGTTTTTTGCTTCAAATGTTTGAATTTGTAATATATTTTGCCTGCCATAAAGTTAAGTAAATGGGATCATAGCAGTAAGAAGCACAGATAACTCCACTCGCAAAATTTTTCTTGCCAAAGCAATGTGTAAGAGTGCACAGATACCATAAGATCAGATCACTAAAAATCTCTAAAAATTAGATTGTGTTATAAATTATTATTTTTTAAAATTTGATAAACTTTTTTTTAAATTTAAACTACCTCCCCAAAATTCAGTGCCAAAGCAGAGTATATTTGTTTTATGCAAAAAAAAATAAGTTTCTCAAGCTGCATTTATTAATGAAAGAAAAGAAAAGGTCGAAGAAGAAGAAAGAAGAGAGGATAATGGTGATCAAAGTTTAAGAAAAAATGCGGTGCGAACTTGCCTAGGCAAAATAAAATCTCTCTTCAATTATTTTTGTAATAATTGAGTAAAAAATTTGTAGGAAGGAAACATGAGGGAAATTTTTCTAAAAATTATTAATTTCAGAAACAATTAAGGAATTAATCTTAATAATTAAAGAATTAGTTTTCCCTAGGGAATAAAGAATATTTATAAAGATAAAATGGAATGTATTTTTAAATAAAATTAGCTTAAAATTATTTACTTTTCCAAAAAGTACCGAAATTTTCAATTATTTTTTTTTATGACCGAAAAAATTCATACTTATCTTTAACTACCTCAAAATCCAAGTCTTGTAGTGGTATTTTGCAAGATTAATTTGTACTTTTCCAGGGTAAATAGATTAATGTAGTTAAGAAGGATGCGTAGGTACCAAAGTTCTTTCTTGCCAAAGCAAATTGTGATGATGCATCGATACCAGAACGTAGATGTAGATCCCATAATTTCCAATAAAATTTTGACACACATCACATACCTGAAAATCTTTAAAAAATTAGTTTGTGGAAATTATTATTTGAAAATTTGTAACTTTTTTTAAATTTTAACTACCTTTACCATAATTCAGTCACGCCAAAGCAGAGTATAATAATTCACAGATACTAAAAGTGTAGATTCTTGAAAAACTTTTAAACTGCTCTGCTTTCTAAAAAAATGCTGCCTTGCCTAAGCAAAAATATTGTGTCCAAATATCAAAAATTGAATTTGTTGTTTTTTGTATATTTGATTGTTGAAAATTAAATTCTTATTCTTGAATATTTAATAAAAATACTAAGAAATATTTTAAAAGTAAAAAAAAATATGGTCGGAAATACCTAGGTAATAAAATCTAATAAATAAAAAATATAAATAAAGGTAAGATCGTATTAATTTAAAAAAACTATATTTCCAATAAAAATAATATAAGTTAGAAAGAATTACTAATATGTATGAGATGACACATTAACACTTTTCTTTTAGTGTAAAATAGGAAAAAAAATTTCCAAAGCTATTTTTTAAATGAAGCTTAAAAAAGAAAGAGAGCGCGAAAAACAAGAGATTGAAGTTTGAAGAATGTTGAATTGCCTAGGCAGGAAGGAAAAAAAAGTTGTGCACTTTTTTGTGTAATAGCTGAGAAAGCGCTTTTTTGAAAAATAATTAATGTTGATTTTACATAAAACTATTGGTTGTGCGCCATCGACTTTTGCATTTTCCTTTTGGATTTTTAAAGACATACAAATTACGAATATTCTATAGTTGGGTAATTTCAATTTTTCATTCTGTCTTCCCGAAGGAAAAATTACCTTTATAAAAATTACTTATTTAAAAATAGACAAATCCTTAAAAATAGAAATCAAAAAAAAAATTTATACCAATCTTAATTTTCTATACTTCGGTATCAGGGGTGAGCGCAAGAGACAATCTCAAAAAACGCAAGACGCAAAACGCAACGCAAGGCCAAAATTTAACGCAAATAACGCAAGACGCAAAACGCAAAACGCAAGAACGCAAAATTGAGAAAAAATTTTTTTAAATTAAGTATTAGCCATTTTTCAGTTAAAAATTGATGTATTACTATAAGTTAGCGAGTCATAATTAAGTTTGAGGTACAAGTAAGTTGGATGAGTAATGTTTTGGAGAGAGATAAAGGATTTAGAGGGATTATGAAGGATATCAGAGGATTTAGAACGATCAAGGTGGTTAACGAAGTGGCTGGGGATTACGCAGATTATCATGTAATTTGGAGCGATCAAGTAAATTTAAAAAGATCCCATGGGATTACTAAAGGATGTCGAGTGAGTTAGGGAGATAACGGAGGATAAAGGGCTATCAGTATTTATAAATTGAATCCGGGGATATCAGGTAATTTGGAGGATAACTTGAGATCTGAGCTCCAGATAATGAACCGATATTTTTTGAGCCGTTTCAAGATGTAAAATTGGTATTTAAATATTTAAATACCCTATTTTAGCGCCGCAGGCAAAAATTTTGAGAAGTTTGGAAAGCAGAAGCTAGATTTCTTCCAATTTTTGCCCTCAGATTAGAAGAACAACAGGGATTTGAGCATATAGTAGTTATCAGGGATTGAAGAGATATAGCAGGATATCCCTACAAACCCCCGATATCTTTTTAAATCAACCTTAATCGCAGTAAATCGACCGATAGTCTTCTATCACCTCATTTCCCCCGATATTTTCCACTTGGCCACTTTATCCCTCCTCCATTTTCTGCGCCGCAAGCGAAAATTTTAAGAATTTTGGAAGGCCAGAAAGCAAAATTTCTTCATTTTTTAGCGCCGCAGGCGAAAATTTTTAGAATTTTGGAAGGCCAATAAGCCAGATTTCTCTAATTTTGTCCTCAGATTGGGTATATTTTTTGCGTTAATTTCATCGAAAATAACGCAAGACGCAAAACGCAACGCAAGGCCAAAATTTAACGCAAATAACGCAAAACGCAAAACGCAATGCGCTCACCCCTGTTCGGTATTAAAAATTTATTTTTAAGCATTTGATTTTCCCGAAAGAATAATTCATTAAAAAGTTATCCTATTTAATTTGACCAATCTCATTTTTTTGGGAGGAGGGGACTTTCAACTGCAGGAAACACAAAGGATAGGGAAAAGGACAATAAGAGGGAATGAGACACGAATTTTCTTCCCAAAGGAAATTTTTTTACATCTTTCGCTTTTCTATTTAATACGTGTTTTTTCTTTAATTCATACGGGCTTACTTATATTTTCATTATCTGGGCATTTCTTATAATTTGGGCTAATCTAGGCTTTACTAATTTATAAAATTTATTTTCTTAATATTCGGGCTTTCTATAATTCATTTTATTGTCTGGGCTTCTATAATTTATTTTCTTAACAATTGGGCTTTCTATAATTTATTTTTCTAAATATTGGGGCCTCCATTAACTTTAATGGGATTTACTTATACTTAAATCTATTTCATTAAATTATTAGCCCTTTTTTAATAAGCCCATTTAATTTAGCCCAATCTATTTTTTAGCCCATAATTTAGCCCTTTATTTTATTTGCCCTTATTTTTTAAATTAAGCCCATTATTTATTTTAACCTCCGGAGGACATTCTTGCTTGCCGAAGCAACCCGCGGGTGAGTTAGGCCATCGCATTCTACCCAGCTCTTAATCTTACCAGCCGCCCAGGCCAATGGAAAGTCGCAAAATGCGAACCATCCGGTGCTACCAGAAACACAGCACGCCAATTGGAGCGTGCTGGCGAGGGCCTTTCCATTTGGGGTATTTAGTAAGACTTAAGTCCGGGATACCTTTCACCTTAATCGGACAGGCTCTGAGGGTTGATCAAGTCCTCAGGCTTGCCGAAGCATAGTTGTTACCGCTAAGTTTTACAAGCGCATTTATTCATATAGGAAAACATTACATTAATAAGGAAATAATATAAGTGTTAGGCCTAACTCTATCTAATGGGAAGAAAGGAAATCGTTATATAATGAACATAATGGGCGGATAAATATTATAAACATTACAAATATGTTTACTGGGAAAATAACATTAACGGAAGTGTCAAGCAAAGTGCTCTTTAGCCTTTGGGTCTAGAGTCCACCTTACACTACCTTTTCTTCAATCATTTTGACTCCCAAAATTAATCTTTTAAAAACTTTTCCAACATTTCCACCTTTTTCCATAGAAATTAAGCGTAAATGGTCTTCTTCATTTACCCAAACCAAAAAAGTTTTTTTTAAATTCAAATAAATTCCTCTTCCAACAGGCCAATAATTTGTAGCTTTGGCTTCATTTAAAAATCTGTCCCCTTCTTTAAATAAAAAATGTTTTTTGATTAATTTATTTTTTGTTTTTTTATTTAATTTATTTAGTGAATAATATATTCCTTTTAATTGTTTGATTTTTTTTAATTTTTTAAAAATTTTTTTCATTTTTGTTTCTATTGAAGTATAATCATTTAATGACATTAATGGATTAAATGGATATTCTTCTAATGTTCGAGCACATCTAATTCGAGTAAAATTATATATTTGCCTTCTGGATCCAAATCTTTGAATTCTAAATAGTTTTTTAATTTGGATTATTTTACAATATTGACAATTAACCGTATTTACAATTCACCCAACTGACCGAAGGATAATTCTTGGAATGGACAACTCACATAATGTACAATTTAATGATTGACCGAAAGATAATTCACCGGATGGACAATTTATTGTATGTTAATTAACCCGAATGGACAATTCACCGATCGGACAATTCGCTAAAACTGTCAAATTTTACTTTTACGTCCTAAACCCCTACTGATATGAGATAATTTCTTAAATTTTTGGGTGGCTTTTTAATTAGATAGCCATTATGGGATGAAGTTACCTAAATCATATATTTATGTGGTAATTACCTGAAATGTTGTTTTCTCCAAAATCTGTCGGTGGATGTACTGCTTCTGGTCCAAAACCTTCGTGATAATCGTCAATAATTGGATTGAACAACTCGGCAAATTTATGATATGATTCTTGATCAGGTGCGTAAACACCAATACCAGAATCTGGATTAGCAACACCTAAATGATAAATAAAAAAGTTAAACGAATCTGCTATACGCTCCGATGAAATTAGGCAAAATTCAGCCTAGTTTATTTTTTAAAAATTTTGTTAAATATTTTAAACGATATCTAGCGGTAGGATCCTGGAAAATATTTTAGTTTTCGGATCCAATATAGGAGCCTAAAATTTCTGGATATCCGGTTTTTCGAATCCTCAAATTTAGTGTCAGCCAAAGATGTCAACGGTTACCCAAAAACCCGATGCACAAAACCCGGACTTTTTTAGACCCGAAACCCGACCCGAGAAAAATTCTAAAACCCGACCCGACTTTTTTCTCAACCAGGGATATCTCTCGTGTGTACCAGTCAACCAAGTTATTTCCTAGAATTAGTATGACAAATATCCCTTCCCCCTCCCTCAACCTTACCAAAACGAATAACATCAAATAAAGTTGCCCCAAGTTTTGTCTTTTTATATTTTAATTTTTCTTTTAAATTTTCAGTAAAATATTTTTTTAAAAGAGAATTAAAATTGTTATTTTCCTTAAGTTTTTTATATCCCTCTTCAATTAATTGTACAGTATTTTCGTCAGTCTCATTTGAAGAAGCCATTCGTTTCTTCAAATTTTTTGGGTAAAACAAATTGTTGAATGTTTCGTAGTTGTGCTTAGTGTCTGGAAAAAAGTTTTTTTACAATCGAATAATATTTAAAGAAAGTCGAAACTTAACAAATGAACCCATTTTGGGATCAAACCAGCAGGTCAAGACCATGGAGATCGAATGACTCAGAACCCATGAAGTCAAATTAACCAGATGATCAAATTTAAACCTCCGTTACTCGACCGCTAACTGAGTATTAGCCGATTTTAAAAAGCTATAATTTTTTGATGCTTGATCCAATACATATGAATCTTATATCATTCGAAATCTCTCGATAAGCTCTATCTTTTACGCAACGGTATGGATCAGGTCTGTTCACTCATAAAAAAGTTACAAGTCGATAAGCGCAAGAAATTGTTGTTTTTCTCAATTATCGGAGTATAACATTTTTATGAGTGGTCAGACCTGACCTATACAGTTTGGTAAAAGATAGAGCTTATCGAGAGCTTTCGAATGATATAAAATTCATTTGTACTGGATCAAACATCAAAAATTTATAGCTGTTTAAATTTTTATATGGCAAAGTTTTAGTTGATATTTTCTATAATTTTTCCCGTTATTCCAAGATTCAAGCAAGCAAAGCCCGAAACAAAAGAAAAGTCATGGAATCAAGTTTCAAGACCAAGAGTCTCGGACGCCTCTACTTGTATATATTTAAATAATAAAATATGTACAATTTTGAGGAATTCCAACAAAAAAATCATTTTCTCCAGCTAAGTTAACAACTTTTTAACATTGAAGAAAATTAAAAAATTAATAATAATTAACATTTCGTAAAAAATAATTTGAAAGATGTGTTGTTCACGACGATATTTAATTTATTAAATACTTAAATAAAAAACCCCATCGAGATTTTTAAAAAAACTCGGGCGGCCGCAGGCCGCTTCGGAGTAGCCTGGAAGTTGTGGAAGGGTCCTGCAACTTTTTACGGAGCATTCAGGAAAACTCCAACCTCGGTCCCACGATGAACTCTTGGCACCGAAACGGCCGCGGTTAAGTTGCTATCTCCTGAACCGTCTGTTGGATCGGAAAACTTCCGCTGTGAGGGCACTCCGTCACTAAATGAGGATAATGAATAAAAAAATTTTTCGAAATTCGGTAAAGTCTTAATACAGATATGCCGTCTTAACCCTTTTTAAATGGTGGCCAAATGTCGTGGTCACTGGGTAGCGATCTTTTGATGATTTGTTATATCTCGAGAGTGGCTGAACCGATTGAGATGGAACTTGGGGGGTTATAGGTAATCGACCAAGAGAAAATTAATGGGCATGGTTTTGAGGGGGACACTTGAGTCTTAAGGGGCACAATTGAGTCTTGAAATTTTCAAATGATTATATCGTGAAATTTTTGGGTGGAGAGCTTTTGAGTGTAGAAGTATTATTGAAGGGATGAGTGTTCCGAACATTTCACTTGGGGGACACTCGAGTCTGGGATGTTTTCTGATTGAGATATGAGTCTTGGCGCAAGACTCAAAATTTCAACTTTTTAATGCGTGAAACGTAGTTCGATTTGAGTGTAGCAGTTTATAGAGCGTCCTTTGAATGTATGAAAAATATATACTTTATTTGGGGTACACCTGAGCCCCTGGGAGATATAAGGCAAAAAGTGGCATTTTTGGTGCAAAAAGTGGTCGGTTTTTTGAGTATACCTTTTTTTAAAAAATTTTTAAAAATAAACGGACTTTAGATTCGTGTTCAGCACCTATTGGAGTACTATAAAACATATTTTTCTCGAGGTCGAATTTTTGGCCCATTTTTGAAGGGCCCCCTTTTGAAATTTTTTGGTGAAATTTAAATTGAGCATAACTTTGTTTATTTTTGTCGTAGCCAAATGAATTAAGGGTCATAAAATAGAGCAAAAAATTGCAAATTTTTTGAGCCATTTAAGTTTTGAAAAATTCCACCCGAGGCCTGGTAGGGTCGATTTTATGAAAATTCAAAATTTTTCGGTTTTTTGAAATTTTCTGGGGCATATCGAGTCTGAGTGTTGTTGCAAATATTTTTATAAAATAGAGCAGAATTTTTACTATATTTTAAGCTTTTAAAATGTTCCAAAATGGTTTATTTTTGGGGAGTTATGAATTTTTAAATATTTTGGTAAATTTTGAGTCTCAAAAATTGGGAAAAATTTTTGACGTGTCAAAAGTTTTTATTTTTTCCACAAAAAACGGTCTATGTGATGCTCTAGCATGCGCTAAGTACAAATCCGGCGTCAGAAAATTTTTAAAAATTTTCCCCGGACATTTAGAGTCTCAGAAATTTTTGCGACATTTGCGAACATTGGCCATAACTTTTTGAGATCATGTGGACCCCCACAATGTATACCTATTTCAGAGTCCCATAGGACGCTCTTTCAATTAGGGTATCAAAAATACCTGAAACGACCTTTTAAAAAAAGTCGACCTTTCGACCCCGACTCTTAAACCCATATGACCTCCAAAAGTTCATCCAAGACTCAACTGACCAACTACTGATATATTAACAACACTGAGTCCTACAATATCACTCCCAAGGCCTAAGACCTCCAGGCCACGGAAAAACTGCTATAACGCGTTGAATTTTTGGTTCGGCCTTTTCAGTGCCACATTGAGTGTGGCACCAAATTGGCCATGCGCATTAAACTCCCCGTGGCCGAAAACCTATTACCCCGCTTTTTTACTTTAATTAGGTTTCAACCAGCTTTAGAATAAACCGTGGGCGTTTTGTCCATCTGACCATTTTGTCCATAGGCATTTTTCGCCTTATTTTCCGATTTTTAAATTTTTAAAATTTTAGTTTTTTGGGGTTTTTTTTTAAAAACTTTGGGTTCCCTTTTTTATTTTTTTTTTATTTTTTTTATTGTTTAAGTGTCCTGCTCACACCCCAGTCCTTTTTTCCTGAAAATTTTCGAAAAAGGTCTTGAAAAATGCAAAAACTCGCTTTTTGCGTTTTTTTGAGATTTTTCCTGTTTTTTACGATTTTTTTTGGGTTTTCGAGATTTTAGTGGGGTTTAATTGTTTATAAATCATAATTTGGGACCCGTTGATTATAATTATGTTAAGTTTACCCAGCATTTTTGAGAAATTCTGAGGTTTATGAAATTTCAAAAATTCGTGTTTGGGGTGTGATCAGGGCATTTTTTAATTTATTTTAATTTATTATTTTTTTAAATTTTTTAGTTATAACTTTAGGTGGATTGCAGCCTCAACGACAACAATCAACAGGTTCGTTTCTTCCTTCTCCCTCGGCTAAGGGAGTTGCTCCCTACTAATCAGGGAATGTTCCCTGATTAGTTGTACTCTTTATTGAGGAGGGGTCATGCCGGATTTTTTCGCGAAATCCGGTATAAAACTTTCTTAGTTAAGAGGGCACTAATCAGGGGGCATTTTCTGATTAGGTTTCACTCTGGATAGAGGGGTCATGCCGGTTTTTTGATCGGAATGCCCCTCTTTTCAAAGTGAAATCTAATCAGAAAGTGCCCCCTTTAGGTTCCTCTTAATGAAGTAAGTTTTATACCCTATTTCGCGAAAAAAACGGGCACTACCCTAATCAACAAAGAGTATAACTAATCGGGGAACGTTCCCTAATTAGTAGGGAACAAATCCCTTAGCCGAGGGAGAAGGAAGAAACGAACCTGTTGATTGTTGTCGTTGCGGTTGCCATCCACCTAAAGTTATATCAGAAAAAGATAGAAAATTTTAATAAGTAAATTAAATTATCGTAAAGTTTGCTTTTTTAATTTAATGACGGTTTTATAAAGTTAACTTAAAATTTTTTCCTTTTTTAGATATAAAATTTAATATTCAATATTATTTTTAATTTTAAATGCCTTCCAAACAACGAAACAAAAGAAAATTGGGTAAAGAATATCGTCAACGGCTGATTGCTAATGATGGTAATTCTATGGATGTTGATTCTATGGATGGTTCTTTGGATGGTAATAATATTTTGTTTGTTGGTAATTTTATTGAAGAGGGCAGTAAAGGGGAAAATAGTTTAGTACTCGATAATTCTGATGTTTTGAATAATTCTATTGTTTCACGTAGTGTTTCCCCAGATAGTATTTCACCGATTTCTCGTGGGGGAAGACCGAAAAAAAGGAAAAATTGTGGGGGTAGACCTAAAAATGTTATTTTTAATGAATTTGTTTCTAATGATAATTTGAATATGAATTTTGAACCTGCTTTTTTGTCTGTTGATTTATTAGATATTCCTTTCGGACCTGTTTTACATAGTGATAATCGTATTTGTGACATGAATATTAATGTCGCAAGGGATTATATTAAGGAAATGTGGTCTGATTCAAATTCTTGGTTACAAGAGAATTATATTTATTCGTATCTTAAATACTTGACCACTCACACAAATAAACGTGTTGTTGTACTTGACCCAGCATATTCTTTTGTTGATTATCAATATGGGGACATAGATCCACTAATTCCTGTAGAAAATTGCTTTAATCATTCTGTCAATTATGACATTTTATTCATCCCAATTTGTTTTCCTGGTCATTTTGGTCTTGTAATTTATGATAGATTTGTTCGAAATAATCCTTTTTGTTTGTTTGTTGATTCTTTACCTGCGGTTGACAGGTTATTTAATGTTAGATATCCCGGATTTGACATTCGGCGTATTGATTTAATTAAGAGAGCTATAATTGACTTGACTCCTAATGTTAACGAGAATGAAATTCAAATTAACCCTATTCCTCGTGGGGATTTTGTTGAACAATTTGATGGGGTAAATTGTGGTTTTTTCGTTTGCCTTTATTCTGAATTATATTTGTTTAATAATAATTCATTACTTTTTCCCAATTTAAATATTCATCACGAGAGGAAACGAATTTTATGGAATCTTTCGCAGTTGATTCTTTCTAATGATATTAATTATGTTGGGCTTTTTGATAATTATCATAGAAACGCACCAGTAAATAATAATTTTTTTAGTTTTAATTTAGATTTTGGTAATAATGTGGAAGATAATTGTGTTATTAATGATTTGCCTGTTTTGAATTTAGAGCCAGATCCGCCATTAAGGAGGTCTGAAAGAATTAAAGCTTTAAAGAATAATGATATTTCTAACTTAAATATTAGTAATATTAACATTGCCTCTTTAAATAAAATTACTCCACGTTGTCATTTATCCCATAAATTATATCCTTGTGCAGATGTGCGTGCAAGGCACGTTGTTAGCTATTATGACTCCGGAAATATTGGAGACGCTGAATGTTGTTATTGCGGTGCAATGTTGTTTAATTCTGAGATTAATGACGCGCATTATAAGAAGTTTAAAAAGATTTCGTCTTCATATTGTTGTCGTTGTGGTGTAATTAAACTTCCTTCGTTTAAACCCCATCCTCAATTATTAAAAGACTTAACTAGAGGTGATACTAAGGATTCTTTAGATTTTTTAAAAAAACAAAATGTATACAATTCCCTCCTTGCTTTTGCGTCGGTTTATGTAGGCCACAGAGAAACTAAACTTTATGGTGGAGTTTGTTATCTATTAAATGGCGAATTTGTTAGAAAAATGAGTTCGATGGTAGCTGGAGAGTCGGGACCATCATTTTCCCAGTTGTATATATTAGATGCTAATACTGCTTTTCAACATCGAGTTTCTAATGTTGCTTATGGAGGGGATAGAGTTAATCCAGATGTATTAAAAAGTTTAGATACTCTTCTTAGAAATTGCCATCCTCTTGCAAATACTTATAAATCCTTTCATGAACAATATTTAGACAAGTTAGAAAGGGATGGCCCTGATTCTGTGCAAAATTTCAGACTCGTGCTTTTGGAGGAGCGAGAAGCGCCTGAACTTATAATAGACAATACTTTACATGTTAGACAAGTTAATCTTCCTACAGAGGAAACGTTGTTTTCATTACATACCGAGTCAGACGAACCTCCTATTTTAAAAGGGCTTTTTATTACTGGGGATCAAGGGAAGTTATTTATTTTTCCACCACATCATCCTCAAACAGATACATTATGTTACCCTCTTTTGTTTCCGTGTGGAGATGATAGTTATCATAATAAGATTCCATTTGCTAGAAAAGTGTTAACTGATGATAAAAGTGATGATGATTGTTCTGATTGTGAACCTGATCCTCTTTTAGAAAACAGTCGTAAAAATATTAGTATTCGAGATTATGTTAAATATAGATTAGCGATAAGAAAGCACGAGGATTATCATAATATTTGGAATTCTGGCGGAGGTTTAAGCCAAAAATATGCTTTAGATTACACAGCTAGAATAGATTCCGAAGTAGCTAATTATTTACGTAATGATGACATGGATTTGCGTGCTACTATTGGCCCAGATGCGCTTAGGTGGTTACAAAGGGATTCTGGTGCTAATTCTATTGCTGATTTAGGGCATATTGTAATGTTTAGGTCTTATCATCCTGGCACGAGACCGTATTTTCAGGACATGTTTTATGACGCCACTACTCTTATGGCTAGAGTTCGCAAACCTGAAAACGCCTCCTTTATGTTCACTTTCACGAGTAATCCACGTTGGCCCGAAACTAAAAGGAATTTATTTCATAAACACCAGAAAATTGTGGATAGATTCGATATTATTTCACGTGTTTATGAAGATAAGTTAAGACACTTGCATTATTTATTGAACAAAAAAAATATTTTTGGAAAAATTTTGGGGTATGGTGAGAGTAGAGAGTTTCAGAAAAGGATTGGAGGGCCTCATTTACATAGAGTTTTCTGTACCAATATTGTTGCAACTCCTGAAAATATTGAAAATTTAATTTATGCTCATATACCACCTGAACCACCTGCAGATGATAATTCTGGGTGGGCAAAATTTATGAGAAAAATTAGAGAACTATTACCGCTTTATCAGTTTCATGACTGCTCAGAGCATTGTAAGACAACTAATGGCAAATGTAAAAAGGGTTTTCCTAAACCTTTTAGCAATATCACAGTTTTGCATGAGAATACGCCGGCAGAATATTATCGGCCTTCCCCTGGGGATGGTGGCGAAGTTTTAAAAATAAAGCGCGGTGGAGCATTCATCACTTATGACAATTCTAAAGTTGTACCGTATAATCCACTTATTTTGGTTATGTTTCAATGCCACCATAACTTAGAATTCGCTTACGGTCAAACTGATAATTTAAAATACGCTTTAAAATATCCTTTCAAGGGTTCAAGTTTTTCCTATGTACGTAGTGAAGCTAGCGGTCTTATAAATGTAGATGAGCCATTGCATTATGCCAGAATGATTTATCGCAGTCCGACTGAAGCGTATACAAGAATTATGTCGTATAAATATGCTTTTTTATCACATATTGTAAAAGCATTAACTATTCATTTACCGGAAAATCAGAAACTTTATTTTACACGTAAAAATACAAGTAAATTGATTAGTGCTATTAATTCGGGTAATATACCTGATTCACCTCTTTCTGCCTATTGGAAGTTATGTGATAAGGACTCTGCTGTTAGAAATATACTTTTTGAAAACATGCCCGAAACGTACGCGTTTAATAAGAAAGATAAGGTTTGGAAGAAGTTGAATATTAATGAAAAAAATAAAAACCGCAAACCCCGTATCGGGAGAATTTTTTCTGTGTCACCAAGGGATCCGGAAAAATTTGCTTTATACATTTTAACTAAACATTTTCCTGGCACACCCGAAGATCTTTTAACTGTTAATGGTCATGCATGTTTAACTTTTGCTGAGGCTGCTAGATTAAGAGGATTGTTTGAAGATAATAATGTTTGGGAACGCACTTTAAGAGAGGGCTCTATTTCCTTAAATCCTTCCCAAATGAGACAGCTTTTTGCCAATATTCTTGCATTTGGGGCAACTGAAAAGTGTGTAATTGATGGCCTTTTACTATGGAATATGTTTATCGATCATTTTTATGATAGAAGGTGTTCAGAAGCAGAAAAATTAATTAGAATTGACAAATCATTGGCAATTATAGAAAGAATGTTACTAAGTCAAGGTCGTACTTTGCAGGAATTTAATCTTCCTTCTCCTAATCGTCCATTAATAAATGATCGAAACAGGGCTCTTGAAGATTTTTTCTTTCCACATCATGTTAACGATGATGAAATGGATGAAGCAATTGACACATCTATTTTTGATAACTCAAATCTAAATCCTGAACAGCAAAGATTTTTTAATTTAATTCGAGCTTCAGTTTTAGATCCGTTTACTAAAATTAAATTATTTTTCTTGTCTGGTGATGGCGGTACAGGCAAAACATTCCTTCTTAATTATGTTATTTATAAGTTACGTGAAATGAGACAAAAAGTATTGGCGACCGCTTCGACTGGAATAGCCGCCACTAATTATTACTCTGGTGGGATGACATTTCACTCTGCATTTAGATTTGGTAAGGATGTTGAGCCAGGAGTTATACCACCTGTAACAGCAGATAGTTACTTTGGACGTAGAATTATTGAGGCTAATGTAATACTTATTGATGAAGTGTCGATGCTAAATAGGACGGTTTTTGAAAATGTTAATATTTTGTGTAAAAAATTAATTCCGCATTTTAAAGATCAGCCTTTTGGGGGAAAGATAGTTATAATATCAGGTGATTGGAAGCAGTCCCTTCCTGTAGTTAATGACTCATCGTCACCTGAAGCACAGGTGGCAGCATCAATCCAATCCTCAGATTTATATGGAATATTTGAAAAACACAGATTGTTACAAAATATGCGTGTAATTCCTTCAGAAATTCAGTTTAAAGATTGGCTTTATAGTATTGGAACTGGTCAAACAGGTGATTCGGTTAGTATACCAGAAGGAATGAGGGTTAATTCGCGCCAAGACTTGTATGCTTTCGTATTTAACACTGGATTTGATGCACCGGTTCACGAATTATTAAAAAGGTTAATTCTTTCACCAACTAATAGAGTAGTTGATATGATTAATGAAGAAATTGTTGGTTTGATAGACTCGCCTGTTCAAGAATATTTATCAATAGATAATCCCACGAGTGAAAATCCCTTTGCGTATAATTTAGCTGAGTATGAAGTTGCGCAATTGAACAGGCTTACGCCAATAGGAATGCCTGCCCATAATATAAAACTTAAAGTTGGTGCAGTAGTTGTCTTGCTTCAAAATTTAAATACCCAGAAGGGTTTATGTAACGGTACCAGAATGATTATTAGGCGTTTACATCAAGATTTAATTGAAGCAGAAACGATAAGTGGTTCTTCTGATCGTGGTATTACTATTGGAATATGTCGTACAAGAAATAGTTATAAAGACATTCGACCTGATTGTGTTAGTTTCGAACGATTTCAGTTTCCCGTAAGGGTTGCTTTTTGCATGACTATTACTAAAGCCCAAGGGCAGACTTGTGAACGTTTAGGAATTGATATAAGCGATGAGCCTTTTGCTCATGGCCAGACTTATACCGCTTTTTCAAGGGCCAGAAGTGGAGAAAACATTAGAGTTTTTGCACCTGGTAAAACTGCGGATAATAATGGAAATATATCTATGAGAAATGTTGTGGCGAGAGGAATTTCTTTTGATTGAATGTTAAAATAAATAAATATAATTAGTAGATAGGTTGGAAAAAGTTTAGATTTTTTTCAAAAAATTTTTTGATAGAATTAAAAATTGATTTTGATTATTTACTTTTAGTTGTTGTGTCCTATTGCTGTTTTTTATCTTGAATGTAGTTTTTTTCACATGATTTCTTCTGGGACGGTCTTTGGGGTTTTATTTGGAAAGTGTAATATAAATATTTTATTTATATATGTGTTTTGATCTTTAATATTGTTGCAAGATTTCTTTAGTTGATTAAGTTTAATGTAAAGTAGAAGTTTTTGATGAGCTTTTTATTTGAGATGTTTTTGAATGGTGTGTTTTAGTATTATTTTTGGATGGTTTTTTGTTTTATCTATATATTATTTGTTGTGGAATGATTTTTTCGGTTTGTGTTTATTATTTTATTTGGGGTATATATTGTTTACTTTTGACCCGAAATGTTTGTATTTAAAATTTATTTAGTTGTGGCTGATATTTTAGTTTATTGAAATTTTTGTTTAGTTTATATGTTTTTTCTTTGAGATTTTTTGAAGTTTAATTGGTATTTTTAGTGGAGATTTAATTATATTATACAGAATAAGATTTGTATTGTTTTTCATTTATTAGGAGTTGATAGGATTTTTTAGAATATTTTGATAGAAATGGGTATATTTTTTGTCATATTGGTGTAATGTTGTTTGTATTTATATTATATTTTATGGGACGGTTTTTGGGATTGTATTATTAAATAAAGTATTTTTGGGTTGTATTATTTAAAAATTAGTATTTTTGGGGTTGTTTTTAAACAGAATTTTATTTATTTATTTTTATAGTTTGAGTTTTAATTTTATTTTTTTCACTTTTATGTCCAATAGGGGCATAATCGCACGGGAGGCTTTATGCCAACCGGTTGAGTATTTCATTGTTGTTTATTTATTTATTAGTTATTATTTATTTATTTGTTTATTATTCACTTTTATGTCCAATAGGGGCATAATCGCACGGGAGGCTTTATGCCAACCGGTTGAGCAATTTCTTTGTTATTTATTTTTTCACTTTTATGTCCATTAGGGGCATAATCGTACGGGAGGCTTTATGCCGAACGATTTAACTTTTTATTTGTTTTTTTTATTTACTTTTATGCCTAATAGAGGCATAATCGTACGGGAGGCTTTATGCCGAACGATTTAAAATTTTATTGTTTTTTAATTATTTATTTTTCACTTTTATGTCCAATAGGGGCATAATCGCACGGGAGGCTTTTGCCAACCGGTTGAGTATTTCATTGTTGTTTATTTGTTTTTAAGTATAATTTAATAGTATTTTATTATTTATTTTGGGGATTTTTATTATTTATTTATTTATTATTTCTTTTTGGGGTGGGGTCCCTCCCACGGGGTACAGGGTTTGCCCGTTTACCTCCGTGCACCTCCACGTGGTGTACCCTGGGCATTGTTGTATAATTATAAAATGTTATACAACAATGGCTAAGCACGGTAAAAACGGGATGGTTTAAATTATAAAAATTGTAACTGTTTCTAGCAGCGCGCGAAGCGCGCCCCAAAGCCGTTAGGCTTTTCAACGGGCACCCCAAAATTTTACAGCCATTGCATACATCAAAGATTTGCATACGCACTACGCCGCCATCGCATACGTAACCCATAGCTAGTTTATATAATAGAAAATATTTTTTAAAATTTACATCAGTCTTTGTAAATTTTAATTCGATGAATCTTTAAATTTGTAACCAGCTTATAAAATTTAAATTATGAAAAAAAATTTTTCCCAGACTCATATTTCAAAATAAAAACCCAATTTTAAAAAATTAGGTTGGCCAAATTAAATTTTGACTGAAATTTATAATTTGGCAAATAAATAAGTTTTAAATTTCTATATGCAATTAGAACCTTTAAAAATTAAGGAGATTGTCAAAATTTGATTGTATCAGTCAAGCAGTCATTCCTCCTTACAAAATTAAAGTTGAATGTAAATCAGAATGTATATATCAATCTTGGAGAATTTTGAATTTTAAAAAGCGGAAAGCGAAAGTTGAAAAGCAAAAAATGCAAATTATGCTGAAGTCTGGAGCGGATCCAGCCGTATATACTTAATTTAGGAAGTTATCGAGCAAACTGTATATTTTAATTACATCATTATTATTTAATTTATTACATCAGTATGATAAAGTTATTTATTTTAAAATTTGACATTAAAATAAATTTCATAAAAAATAATTTTTGTTTAGTGCACATTTTATAAAAAAGTATGTCTATGAGAAATGTAATAACACATACATACATATTAGAGTTTCACCGGAAGTTCCGGTTCCGGTTCCGGTTCCGGAAAGTTCCGGTGTTTTTCTGGTTCCGGTTCCGGTTCCGGGAACCGGAACTCAAATTGGTTCCGGTTCCGGTTCCGGCTCCGGTTTACAAATCGGTTCCGGCCAAACCGGAACTTTTTTACACCCCTAACGATTAGTTTTTTAAAAAAATATGGGTTGGCCTTGCAATATTTCACCGGTTGTCCTTTCAAAATTCCAAAATTTTCGCCTGCGGCACCAGAAAACGAAGAAATCTAGCTCCTTGTCCACATAAATTCTCAAAATTTTCGCCTGCGGCGCTGAAAAAGGAAGAAATATGTATCCTTGGTTCACTTAAAATCCCAAAATTTTTGTAAGTTGGCTGGTATATCGGGGGATTTGGATGGATGAAGATGGATTTTGAATTACATTATGTGAGTTCAAGAGGTCAAAGGTAATATAGAGGGATTTGGGTGTGATGTCGAGGGATTGAGCTGTGCAAGGAGATACCAGGGATTGGATAGCTGGGGATTTGGCCTTCCAAAACTTGGAATTTCTCACTTGGTCTTCCTAAATTCGCAAAATTTTCGCCTGCGGCGCTAAAAAAGAAGGAAAAATATGGTATTATTTAAAATTCGCATGAATTAATGGAGATTTGGAGTGACATTTGGGGATTTCGATGTATCAATATTTATAATGGCATATCGGTGATTGATATCTAGGGATCTGGTGGGATTAAGGATAATTCGAAGAAATTCGGGGATCAAAGGATATCATGAAGTTGGTGAGGTATTTGGCATAGCAGGGGATTTGGATTGTTCGGTTAGGTTTTTATGTTCGTTTTCGGTTAACTGAAAGTTTCGGTTAGGTTATTCGGCTCGGTTTCGATTAACCGAAGAATTTGGCTTAATTTAATCGAAAAATTTGGCGAAACCGACACCACTACTTGAAAAACAAATTTTTTAAAAATTTGCTAGCAAAATTTTTTAAAAGTTCCGGTTCCGGTTCCGGTTCCGGGCCGGAACTTAGAAAAGTTCCGGTTCCGGGAACCGGAACTTAAATTGGATCCGGTTCCGGTTCCGGTCAAAATTTCGGTTCCGGTGAAACACTAATACATATGTATTATTTCTTCTATAATAAAGTTTTTTTTTCTAATAATTATTCTTCTCAAAAAAGCAATACACTGTTAACTAATTATACATACCCTTATTTCTTGGGTTTTTCAAATTGAAATTGGGATGTGACTTTCTAGTTTTTTGTGTATTAATTCTACAAGCTAAAGCCGTATATTATCACAAAAATTTTAAATTTAAAAATTTTTTTCAGACGTAAGGTCATTTTTTCTAATAATTAAAGTTGACAAATTATACGCACCCCCTTCTAAAATTTTTATTTATCAATCAAAAAATTCACAAAAATTTATCAATTGAGGTATACATGGGGAGCTCAATCGTCAATTGAGGTATACCGCGAGAAAATAGGTGTACATAAAAAAATAGAATAGAAAACATACATAGAGAGAAGGAAAAATGCTTCGCAAATTACATTTTGACGGAGAAATTTCAAGATTTTACTGTCATTTTGTTAATATTTTGGGGGTAAATTAATTAAGCAAATCAAGGAAAAAATTTGCCTTGATTCTTGATTTTGATTGGGTACCTTGACCAGATTCTTAAGTCAAGGAAAAATCAAGGTCACTTTGAAAAATGCCTTGATCTGAACTTTGGATCCAGGAAAATCAAGATTGGATCCATATCCAGCTCGCTCTCTAATATTTTCTAATTTTTCTACTAATATCGAAGTTTCATAATAATTATTATTCATGATAAAATTATTAGTTAGGTGAATCTTAGATATTAAATTTGTGTATAATTTAAGGCTTAAATTTCGAATAATCAACTAAAAAATACCTGTTTTCCCAAGTTTTTCAAAAATTTCTTAACAATTTCATTATTGGCAATTTCAATCAAAATTCTCGTTTTTAATTGAGAGCTAAATTTAGAGCAGTCATTTAGTTTAACGTTAAAAACTTTTTCGACAGGTTCTATTTCAATTTTACAAAACGAATCATTATTTTTATTGAAATAATGTTCAATTTTATTTCCCCTTTTTAAATTCATTATCAATACAAAACGTTCCTTTATTTGAATATTTTTTAAATAAATAAATTCTCTTTTTTCGTCCCAATCTTCTTTTATTTTTAATCCAACCTCAAACATTCTACCTTTAATTTTGATATTCAACAGAACAACCAAATATGTGAGAAGAGTTATAATAAATTTATTCATTATAAATTTTAATATTAATTAAAATTAACGGTATATAAGAAAAAAATAAAAGATATATAATCATCAAACTTTTCCTTCTTTAAATAGCTTTTATATAATTAATTCTTTTATCTATTTATTTTGAAATATAGTCGGCATTTAAAAATAAATATTTGCACTTCTTATATTTCTTGAAAAATAAAATATTTCAAAAAATTAAAACTAATCATATTAAACGAATCGATTAACAAAAAGTGCAAATAACTTTTTTTATCCCGCCGTCTGACAAAATAAATGAAAATAACATTTCAAAATATTTAAAGACATGAGATCTAATCATATGAATTTTCCATTAAATATAAAGTGCAAATATTTATTTTTAAATGTTTTATTAATTTCAAAATAAAGGCAGTCGTTAAATCAAGCAATGTTTTTCATAAAAATTTGACGCCTAGATAAATTAAGTGTTCTATTTATCTTTTAAATAAAAATGTACACAAAACTCCATGTAAAATAATTTTTTGAAACTTTTATTTTGACTATTTATACTATATTATGAATTACAAAATTCGGCATTTGAGCTGCATTATAAGCAACTGGAATGAGCTCCCAATTTATTATATAATATTAGTAAAAAAGTAACCACGTTCTCATGTTACCGGCCATGTTATAAATAATTTTCTAAATTTTAGATGATTAAATTTAATATAATACTAATATATTTCATTATAATTTTGAAAATTCAATGCACCGGGAAACTCAATCACGTTGAAGTGAAAATCAAAGATGATTGGGGACAAAAAAGAGAATTTGTTTATTTAAAAAATGTTGAAATAATAGATCGTTTTGTTTTAAAAGTGATTGAAAAACAAAATAATCAATATGCTAGCTATAAGAACAATATAGAAGGATATTTGCGTTCAATTGACTTAAATTTAGACAAAAATACTTTTATAGTTGAAATAAAAGATAATCCAAAATATATTCCAACTGTTCAATTAAAAAAGAAAATTTTGATTGAAGTTACTAATAATGAAATAATTCAAAATTTTCTGCCTGTGTTTGAAAAAATGGTATATTTAGATTAATAGATTCTCCATTCCATAGTGAAACGGCAGGGTAATAGAAATTGGGGCTATAACCACTCTAATTTGTGTTAAATTTAAGGCACTCCGAAATAATAATTTTATTGAAAATAATAATTATTATGAAATTTCTATATTGTACAAGAATGAAAAA
This sequence comes from Meloidogyne enterolobii, assembly GCA_963681835.1. Classification (NCBI taxonomy): domain Eukaryota; kingdom Metazoa; phylum Nematoda; class Chromadorea; order Rhabditida; family Meloidogynidae; genus Meloidogyne; species Meloidogyne enterolobii. The sequence continues at coordinate 3,865,228 of CAVMJV010000006.1, forward strand.
AATAATTATTTTAACTTAATTGAAGAAAATATAGAAGAATACAAAGACAAACTTTTATCAAGTTATTGGACGGAAATTAATTTAATCGGATATAAAATTAAATTGTTAGCAAAACAAAAATTTGAATATCCGAAGGAATTAAAATACAAAATTATTGACATTGGAAATAAAATAAGTAAATTAGTTTTTTATTTTTGCTTATTCGCTCATTTACTAAAAAATTTAATTTCAAATATTAAAGGTGGAATGATTGAAGAAACTAAGAGAATATGTTTAAATTGTCGAGCTAAAAAATCTAAGAAATGGCATACATACATAAAAGAAAATTATTTGTGCCACAAATGTGGAGATTATAATCGAAAATTTGGGAAGCATAGAATCAAAGAATTGTGGAATAAAATAATAAAGGTTTGTCTTTACCCAAATTAGGAAAATAATTAGAAAAAATCAAAAGTATATTTCCGACTACGTAAATACATATACGTCAACAATTTTGTAGATTTTTGCAATCATAATATAAGATTGAACCCAAGATAAAAAACATAGTATGTTTGCTTTGAAACGTCAAATAATAATATGGATAATTTTTTATGATTTTTTATATGAAGGTAATGAGTATATTTGAAGTTCCAGTATATTTATTGCCAAAAACTGTTTTAATGAGTTTCTTTTAAGGAGGATCGTTGCTGTTACATTTGTGGTGTAAAACAAACAACAAGATGGAATCGTCATTCAGAACCTGGTCGTTATTTATGTAATAGCTGTTACCAAAAAAATATAAGATAAAGAAAAGGCATGAAAATTTTAAAGAAAATAAATCGAATAAATAGATACATTAAGAATTACAATTAAAATTGTAGTTTTGCAACTTAAAATTCCTATATTGAACTTTTTTATGTTTTCTTTAAATTTATATAAAATATTTTGAATAATCCCACGTGCGTCAGTGACGCAAACCTAGTTATTATGTACTCAATGTGTGGAAGGTGTTTTGGTCGGACAGTATTTTGACTGAGAGATTTATACGTAAGTAAATTTGGTAAATTGATTTTTTCATAACATATTGTTTTTCCTTTCTCGTGTTGTTCAGAAATCTTGAGCGTTTTTGACATTTATACACATGTAAAGTTCGTAACATTGAATTATGTATTTGCATACCACCTTGTTTTTTAATTTTTTCGTTTTATTCAACATTCTGAGCTTACTTGATTTCTCTCTATTACCATTGCGTTGTTTTCGATACTTGCGTTGTTTTCGATACAAACAGGAAGACTTGGCTAACAACAAGGCTTATCGCGAAGCTAACAATACAATAGAATACTGAGAATATGCGTTAGAGTAGAATAATTATTATAGCTGACGGAAAAAGACTAACACTAGACAAACACCCGACCAGGGGTGAGCGCATTGCGTTTTACGTTATTTGCGTTAAATTTTGGCCTTGCGTTACGTTTTGCGTTTTTTTCGATGAAATTAACGCAAAAAATCGCAAAAAATATACCCAATCTGAGGACAAAATTGATGAAATTTGGCTTCTTGTCTTTCCAAATTTCTCAAAATTTTCGCCTGCGGCGCAGAAAAAGGAAGAAATCTGGCTACTTATTCTTCGATATATCCCCAACTCAACCGACATCCGTCGGTAATCACATGGATTTTTACAAGTCTCCTTGATCCCTCCAAATTCATCCGTAATAACCAGCACTTCGTTAAACCCCTTGATTCATCTAAATCCTCTGATATCCTTCATAATCCCTTATATCCCCAGTATCACTCCAAATAATTACCCATCCAACTTACATGTATCATAAAATCGAGTAGGACTCCTCGACTTATCGTAATACTTCAATTTTCAGCTGAAAAAATGGCTAATACTTGATTAAAAAAATTTTTCCCAATTTTTCGTTCTTGCGTTTTGCGTTATTTGCGTTAAATTTTGGCCTTGCGTTGCGTTTTGCGTTATTTGAGATTGTCTCTTGCGCTCATCCCTAATCCGGATCCAAAAATGTCAGGATATCCTAACATTCTAGGTTTGGATATCGTCTTCGGATCCTGATATTAGGAAATTTCCGTAGAACCTCCAATGCTACTCTACTAATCAAAAGAGAAACAGGGAAAATGTCGTCCCTGACATCCGCAAATCGGTAATTCGCAAGTTTTTTGTCACATGTGTAGAATCGAATTTACAAAATATAATTGAATTTAAATGCAAATTGGTAAAATGCTTAAAAATATACATGAAGGGCTTCATACGTTGGTTGTTGAGTTCATTTTTTGGAAGTTGGATAATCCAACTATAAATGTGGTTGTTATGCCTGCTTAGTATATAGGGCATTTTTTGGATGCCTAACAACGCTTAGGTAAAAAGTAGGTTCGTTACATTCGGTACAACCGGTCTACTATAGAGGCCATAGACTGGCATAATACCGTAAATCTTTTAACTGAAGCACTATACTTCTATTTTTCGATTTCTCGTAGGAGTGCTCCAATTAGTAGTAAAATCTCTCCATATGCCTATAACTTATGGTATGTACCCATCCTATTGAATTTTACATATAATTTATTTATTTATTTATCAGCAAACCACAGGTATTTTAAAATACATTAAAGTGGTGCATAAAAAAAAATAAAAATACAAATTTAAAAAAAAAATATGTGAAACAACAACAAATAAAAACATGAATAAATTTTAAAAAAAATATATATATGAAATTAGAAAAAAACACTCTAAAAAAAACACACACGCCAGGGTTTGATGTCTTTATTATTTTACTTTATCGATAGAATACTGTTTAATGAAATTTCTAAATTTTTTCGGATCATTTATTTTAAATGGCTTTGGAAGATTATTCCAGTTATTCACCACTCTGTGAAAAAAATTATTTTTTGTTCTATTTGTAAATTTTTTTGTCCTAAGAAGTCGAGGCCTGCGAAGAGGTCTATTTGATAAATTAAAATATTTTTGGGAATTGAGAGATGTAAAACCTTTTATAATTTTAAAGGCGGTTGGAAGGGCTGTGTGAGAATCAAGATAGATATTCGATCTTGATAATTGAGAGTTTTGTCTGAGAATTTCGTATCGGTCTGGGCAGTATTCTAAACATATAATTCCTCTTGGAATCCCTAGATTGATATAATATTTTAAAGGTATACGATAATTGAAATAATTATTTATATAAGGGATATTTCTAGTTTAGTAGATGGTTAGCAGTTTCTTCATTGTTCTCCAATTTTTTGGATGCCCAACCTAATTTGGGTAAAGTTTAGATTTTGTGACCCACATTGAGGAAATATAAAAGTGATAAAAACGTTCTCACTCATTACCATATTTTTTTACTTTAGACGAGCACTTTAGAGAATCTCAGTTTCTTACTACTTTAGAAGGCATGTTTAGGCCAGGCCACTGATTGTACGACACTTGCGGACCGGACCGACCTTTGCGGACGGACATTTGCGGATTGCGGACCGACTTTTGCGGATCGGACATTTGCGGACCGTTTTTGTGAAAAAAAATTTAAAAAATAAAATTTAATTTTCAAAAACGAAAAAAAATATTTAAGTTTATTTTAATGTCTTTTCGATGGGCAACATTTTTATCAAAATGGTCAACGTAAACCTAAGGAGATTAGGCGAGGCGCTTGTGCAAAACTCCGCGCTTCGCGCAGGGTTTTGCGGCACGTGCCCCGCGGGGAGTCAACGATCGCTCGTAACTTAATACTATTCCTATCATCGATGACATGGTCATGCCCGGCTTTCCCCGCAGCAGTAAAAACTCCACGGATGCAATAGGTGAGGAGCTAAAATAAACGATCATAACTTTGTCTAACTTTTTAGATCGAAAAGACATTAAAATAAACTTAAATATTCTTTTTTTATTTTTGAAAATTAAATTTAATTTTTTAAATTTTTTTTCACAAAAACGGTCCTCAAATGTCCGTCCGCAAAAGTCGGTCCGCAAGTGTCTCACTACGAGGCCACTTACTAAACTCTGAGCAAAGCCTAGTCAATTTAATATCGATATTGTACCTTTCTTGGAAAAAGTGTCATTACCTCTCCACACTGGATGGGCAAAAGTGTTATGACCCCTCTTACGTAGACGAAGACAAACAGATACTTTATCACACGTAGAAAATACAATGAAGGTTGAGGTATTTAGAAACAAAGAGAAGAAGGAGGAACTATTGGCTGGCTTTTATACTAATCTATTTAAGGGCTCTCGCCCATACACAACAAGAAGGTGAGAAAAAACATTGTAACTTTATACTTTGGGTAAACTGTTACTTATCTCCTCGTCAACTTTGTCAATATTTCGAAAAGCTGCCAGTCATAATAAATGTTTTCAAAAATATTTTTTGTAGAAAATTTTCATCCAACCGGGAATTTTTCAAAGTAACGTCCCCAATTTTATTGGAATCTTTATATTGACCTATTACTTTAAAGTAGAGTAACAACACAACATTTAGTGTTCGGGATTATCGAGGTCTGTTGGCGTAGAACCTTCGAGGTCGGGGTTTTGCCAAAAAGATCGAAGGTTGTTTCTAGTCGGATTGGTACCTACTTAAAAGTATGCAATAATTAAATTAATAATTTACATAAGGAACGTAAACAGATTGAAAGACGTGATCCCTTTTTATCATTGTTATTTTTGGATGCAAGCAAGGCCTAGGCAAACAATCTTTTTGCATCCACATTCAGCCTTAACAAAAAAACTTCGGCAATGGTCTAGTTTATGCGTCAAATGAACTTTTACGCGTCCAATGAAAAGTTTATGAGTCCAATCAACAAAAAATCGGATTTTTCTTAGTATTGCAAAGCTGGGGTATGGTTCCAAAGCATTTCTTCATGTTCGTGACCTACGGCCGCTGGGTCTAGAACCATTCCTTGCCCTATTCCTCGAAATTTCGGTAAGTTATAATTGTTTTTTCGAAATTTTTAAAAATTGGCTATAACTTACCGAAATTTCGAGGAATAGGGCAAGGAATGGTCCTAGACCCAGCGGCCGTAGATCACGAATATGAAGAAATGCTTTGGAACCATACCCCAACTTTGCAACACCATGAAAAATCCAATTATTTTTTGATTGGACTCATAAAGTTTCATTGGACGCATAAACTAGACCAGAGCCAACTTTTCTAATATTTTTTATAAAATTTCTAATTACTAACACCCCAATTTTTTTTTCATTCTAACCAAATAAATACATCAATTTCCGGCATCCTAAATATCTGATCCATAGTAATTACTTTAGTTGGACTATCCAACCTCCAAAAAATAAATTCAACCAATAGAAAACTAGGAGCAAATTTCTATTTTATGTTTAAGCATTTTATAAATTTAAATTGAAATAAATTATATTTTTCAAAACTGACCAGTTTTTATAAAATCAACCTTTACGCGTCAATTAAAATGTTTACGCTTGCAAACAAATTTTTTATGTTGTTCATCTACAGGGTGGGGCAAAAGTTCGGCGACAAATGTTTTCAATAAAATCTATTGTAAAAAAATTTTATTTAAGATTAAAAAATGATAAAATATAATCAATAGGATATAATAATCATTTTATTAAAGTAATTTCTCAAAATGACCGACCCTGACTGAAATACACGCATCCAAACACTTACGGGTGTTACTCACAATGGTCGCGCATTGTTCCACGGTTATTCTAAATAATCTAAATTTAATATAAAACTTAAGACAATTTATTGAATATTTTTTTTATTTATTTATTCACGTAAAATCAAAGGGCACAAATTCAGTAAAAAAATATATATTTAGCAATTAAGTATGAGTAAAGACACGCTCATTTCTATATTTTTTATACTTAGGTTGTAAAAAAGGTTTTGAGCGCAGAAAAAACACATTTCCCATATCAATTCATTTCCTTGAATCCAGTCCAACTCTAGAAATTATACACGAAACATCAACAATTATTCGTTGGAATATTGAATTTAAATGAGATTTTGTTAAAAACAATTTTCTTAAAGTTTCACGAACAAAATAAAAGATTATTAATTTTTATTGACTTTGAAGAAAGTTATTGCAAGAAGGAAAAGTGATATTTTTTTACAACTACATACACGTACTATAATTTTCTGTTTGCGGCAATAAACTTTTATAGCTGGGTTTTCCAACTTCCAAAAAATCAAATGGAGCTCGAGTACGCCAACAACCATGCTTATTTTTCATACATTATTTCCATAATCTTAATTAAATTAATATATATTGTGTAACTAATTTGTAAACAACTGCTTATTTCTATTCTGCTAAAGCTCAGTTTGCTACTTGGTGTCTTATCTTGTTACAAACTTAGACTTCTGAAATTAATTACGAGCTTTAGTATATTAATAATATTAATTAATTGAAAAATTTTGAAATAAGTGTATATTTAACATTAAGGTCGGCTTGTCAGCTTTTCTAAGGTTTTGTTCTTTTTTTGTAAGCCAAGCAATGCTCTGGCTATCTTTTAACAATATACCCTTAAATTACGCTTAAGTTTAATCATGAAAGGACTTTAGATATGATGTTGTGCCAAGCAAATGTATCCCCACCAAGTTTTTTCTAAATTATTTTATGCAATTTTGCAAAATATTTATTATTTCAAAATTATTTGAATATAAGCCGATGATTAAAATACACATTGTCATTTTAATACAGCGTCATTTCTTTATTTTTGCATGACTGATTAACTCAGTCCAATTTCGTGTCCGGTAGTTTCGTCAGAGGTTAGTTTCGTCAGAGGACATTTTCGTCAGAATCAGTTTCGTCAGAGGGTTGTTTCGTCAGAGATAAGTTTCGTCAGAAGTCCTTTTCGTCAGTAAGGCTCCCTTTTTAAAAATGTAATTAAACGGCGGTATTATGACTTATACTAGGTTATTTGTTTCTGGATCGATTTTGAAATGATGTGTCATTCGAAAGAGGAGTATAGAAATAGAGGAATATAATAGTATTAGAGGAATATAGTGGGAGCTCTTCCCTATAAGACTCGATGGATTTTCCAGAACTCTCAGCTGAATGAATAAGTGATCTCTTTGGCTTATTCCTTTAGAGCTTCTATGCAACAGCTTACTTTCTACTTGCTTTTCAAGGATAAGATAGTGACGATGTTAAGCTTGACTCCATTATAGCCGTTTATGTTAGGTGTATGGGTTTCTAAATTGTTGTAGTACTTAATATTTGTTGAATTTATTCATTCAACATCCAAAAAATTACGGTATGTGAAATGAAGTAGTACGCTAGTTCAAATTCTCTAGATAGATTAATTATACAAAAATAATCTAATACTTAATATGGTGAATAGTGTTGAAGGAAATCCTTCAAAAATAATTTTTTGAACAAATTACTTCAAGTTATGCATAAGATATCAACTTCTTAATAATGCCAGTAGTAATTACAAGCTCTAAAATATCTTGAATTATTGGCACATATGTGTGAGAAGTTTACTAGCCCGCTTACGTAGAGGAAGACAACAGAAGTTTATCACACACGAAAATACAAGAAGGTGAAGATTGGGGTAGGAAGTCGGACTAAAACTGGGAGAGCGAACTAACTATTGGCTGGCTTTTATATTAAACTCTTTAAGGGCTGTCGCCCATAAAAAGCAAGAAGTTATTTGTCTAGTGCGTTGATGAAACTACAAAAAGTTTTTAAAGCTATTCGTTTAAAATTAACAATATTAATTATTAGATTGTTTTTGTATTAATTAAGATGCGCCTAGGAACCTTTGAATCGTGATTTTAATCCAAAATTTTTATTTTTGTATGTTGAATGAATAATTCAACAACTATGCATCTTATGCAAATACTGAATAAATAACCCAACCGTCTGAAAATTCTGGCGTCATGTTAACTCTTCATCGACGAGCTGAGTCGAACTAGGGGTTGGAGAAGTTTTTCCGGTACCTAGGGACCAAGATATAGGGGCTCAAAATGGTCAAAAATCGTAAGCGGCATCATAAAAATACATATGATAGCTCATTCGAAAGAGCTCGACGAGCTGAGTCGAATGACACCAAAATCATCGTGATTGTACAAATCTAGAAAAAGTTACGATAGGAAAACTAAAACCTAAACCTATGGGGCGACGGCGAGGCGCTTGTGCAAAACCCCGCGCTTCGCGCGGGGTTTTGCGGCACGCGCCTTGCGGGCAGTCAACGGTCGCTGGGTTCTGGGCTCGTAACATAAACATATCTCCCTTGCTCTAGGTACCTTGGACCTCCGTCAGCAAAGACGAGCTTACTCCTCCTACAGTTATCTTCAATAACAAGTGAGTATAGTGGAAAAGCTCGACTCGATTCCCGCAAAATCCCGCTTGGGATTTTGCGGGATCCCGTCCCGCAATCCCGCCGTTTTTATTTTGTTGATACCGCGGGATCCAGTCCCACAACGATTTAAAAAGAATCTCGCATGCGGGATTTACCAATCACGATTTTACCGACCTCTAGTTGTTTGCATTTCTTTTTGCAGTAGTAAAGACAAAAAATTTCAATTTAAGATTCAATTGATACTTGACAACGTGATTGATGCGCTTTTACAAAAAATTCTACACGGTTACGGGCTTTGTTGACGATTTTTAATTTTAAAATTTAAATTTTTATATATCGATGTCAGAATAAAATTTTATAAAAACTAATTTAATGCTTTTTTGGTTAACATATAGATCCTTGCAAACTTTTTAGTTAATTATTTAGTCTAAGCGTTGCTTGACTTCCAAAAATATAAGACCCCGACGACAGCAATTTAAAATCCTTCAAATCAGCGATTCTTAAATGAATCGGGAAAACGAAACTTTTTATATTTTTGTGTAGAAATTGTAAGAAAGAGATACCTCAGTTGGTAGAGCACCTGTACGTGATGAGCGAAAGCGCCTAGCAATAACTGCCAGGAGGTCGCAGTGTCGAAGCCTGCCTGGGATTAGACTTTTATCTCGCGCTTACTTAATTAGACTTTTCTTGAGTTTTTTTTCATTTTGGTCTATGGTTGAAGTCTGGGTTTCAACTTTTTGGGATTTAGAAAAATAAACTTCTAAAGATGTAATTTTTAGCAAAAGGGAAAAGCGACCAGCTTAAAAGAAAGCGCGAAAGGCTTGAGAATATTCTTCTCTCTTGTGAGTTCAGTTATACTCATAAGATAAGACTAACGCCTACCTAACAAGTTTTGGAGTCAATTTATGTCGGTTAGCTTAACTTTTGCTTAAGTCATTGAATAATTAGTCTAAGCGTTGCTTGACTTCCAAAAATACAGCAACGCAACTCGACAACCTTAACTTCCCTCAAATCAACGAGTCTTAATGAATCGGGGAAAATTAAACTTAATATTTTGTATAGTAATTAGTAGTGTTATTCATTTGCGATTTTTCGAGATCGAGATCGAGATTATCGAAAAATCTCGATATCGAAAAAATCTCGATTTTTCCAAAAATTGATCGAGACGATATTGAGATCGATAATCTCGAAAAATCTCGATATCGAAAAATCTCGGTCCAAAATTTTAGAGATTATCGCGATATTTCGATATTTTTTATAATCCCTTAGAATTGAATAAAAATTTATTTCAATCAATATAATTATGATCTAAATGTGAATTTAATGTTTGTAATGAATCAATGGAAAGGTCCGGACCGGATTAATCCGGAAAAATCCGGCCGGATCCGGTCCGGCTCCATTGCCAAATCCGGAATCCGAATCCGGCAAATTTTTTACACAGGATTTGGGTACTACTTATGAGAATTCCTTTCTCTTATGAGTTTAGAGATTAGTCTGAGCGTTGCTTGACTTCCAAAAATACAGCAACGCAACTCGACAACCTTAAATTCCCTCAAATCAACGAGTCTTAATGAATCGGGGAAAATTAAACTTTATATTTTGTATAGTAATTAGTGTATTGCATAAAAAAATGCGTTTTAGAGATAATTGCTCTTCACGATTTTAGGATGATCCCGACCTTACAGGAATAATCGGGAGATAATTAAGTCATTTGTCTATTGCTCGATTGCATGATTTTTATTCCTAAGCAAAACCAGGCTGACAACTACAAGAGATATCATATTGGACAATAGATACTAGAGACGTCCGAGAATCTTGGTCTTGAGTCTTGATTCCAAGACTTTTCTTGAGTTTTGTTCGGTCTTGGTCTTTGGGTGAAAAGATGAAAAGAGGTTAAATTACTTCAAATCAGCTAGTCTTAATGAATCGGGAAAATAAAACTTTCTATATTTTTGAAAAGTATGAAGTGTACTGAGTAAGGAACTGCGTAAATGTTCAGAGTCAAAACTTCAGACAGCAAAACTTCAGACTTTTGTTTTCCTAATTTATTTAAAAAAAACATACTTACCTTATTATTCTTCTTTCCTACTTAAAATTAAACTCTTATCATGGACTCTTCAAATAAAGCTACCAAACGTCCATTGACAACATCCCCCCAATTTCCTGCTAAACGACAGCAATTCCTAGACCAAATCTCTGAGTTAAATTTTGATTCTCTCAACGTATCCAATTAACTCTTGCAAGAGTCAAGTTACGTTACCCATGAAGCAGGAACTGAACATGAGCCTTTCTGTCATACGAACAGCTTAAAATCAAAAAATTTCGCCTGCAGCCCGCCTGGTAGCTTAACTTTTGCTTAATTCTTTCAATAATTAGTCTAAGCTTTGCTTGACTTCCAAAAAATATTGACCAGGCCATCCGCGGGAAAAGGTAAATTCCCTCAAATCATCGAGTCTTAACGAATCGGGAAAATTAAAAATTTTATATGTTCGAGTAGTATGAATCCACTGCGTAAGGAACTGCGTAAAGGTTCAGTGTCCAAAGTTCAGCCGGCTCCATAATCATCGGGTTTTTGGTAGAACAGTCGGGCTTGTCTCATTCAGTGATAGTTCTATTCCATCTCCTATTCAATGAATTTTCCAAATCCAAGACATAATAGCTGCTTGTGAAAGCTTTCGACTGATAAAAGATTTATTTGATTGGATTTAAGTACAAAAAGTTATAACCGATTAAAGTCGACTGTCCTATTACGTATTAGCCGAAGCTCTTCGGGCTCTTTCTAATGAGCTTTCAATTATATAATCGAGTTTATCCTCCAATAAAGAGAGGATATGGGGCGTAGGAGTCAAAGCAAAACAGGGTAGATTATAACCGGGAAGTGCCAATTAAACAAAAAAACCAACCACAACATCACTACTAATCTCAATCTCCGTTAATTTAGCTCCCTCAATTAATTGGTTAATTCCCTGAATTAAATTGCTATATACTAAATAGCGATAATTGAGCAAATCTATATCAGTAAATCCGTTCATGTGTATGTAGAATTCTTAAAAGAATTTTCTTAATATTAATTAATTTATAAAGTTGAGGATAAGAGTAACTTATAATTTAAGAGAATAATTACCAGGGTATAAACGTTCAATGTATTTTTGTAAGCCTAGCAGCGCTAAGGCTAATTTTTGAATTCAAAGGTTTATTGTTACCGCATGTACTCAATTGATTCCCCATAGTTATTTTACTATTTCTCGTGAGGATTTTAGATTTGGCCAACTATTATTTTTTGTAAGCCTAAAGTGATTAGGCTAATTTCTATTGACTTCAAAAATTTTTACTGTTAATGTATTTAGCCCAACTTAATTATTATTTGATTTTTCAATTGAGAAGTAATTAATAATTAGGTGGTAATTAAGTTAAACTGTATTTATAACAAATTTTAAGGGAGTATTATAGTTCAACATTTTCTGAAGGAGTAAATATTTGAGGAAGGTATTGCTTAGCACTAATTAGGCGATTAGCCGGTAACCAGCTTTATAACGAATTTTATGGGATGGGAATGCGTGTTCCGGAATGGCATTCCACGGAGAATGGGTGATCCGGGGAATCCTCGGGGAATCCCTTCCCCTGCTAGAGTTAAATTAGAATTCAAAAAACATACTTCATCTGCTTAAATATAGTGCTCTTGCCGCTTTCAGGGCCACCTAGAATGTGAAAATAAATTTATTACCAAATATTATTTTGGCATCCAAAAATAAATCTGCCTGGCTATCAACAAATGCGTTTCTATGATTATCTAGTCACCATTTTAACAGGGAAATTAAAATAAATTAATATTAAACAAAAATATAAAAATTAATTTTTCAATTCAAGAGAAGTATTGGCAAATGGTTTATTTTGATACTAACCCCAGTAGTACTAAAAGAACTGGCCATGTTCAAGACATAAAATTCTAAAATCCTAATAGTATCGAAATTTTTTTGGTAGTACATCATTTATTTTAAACCGTTTCGAACACTATTCAAGAGTTGGGAACGTTGTTTTAACTATCTCTACAAGGGTTTATCTCATAATTGTTCTGACTAGGTTGGGATTTTCGAATTTTTCTTTCCAATGTCATTAAAATTGAAATCAACATTTGGGAAAATCGAGTGAGCACGGAGGATTGAGTTCACAGGGAAAATTAAGTGAAATTGAGGAAGAAAGAAAACTGACCTTTCTGTACGAATTAAGGAAAAATAGAAAATATACCTGCGAATATATGGGTGGGGTGTGGCAAAACAGAAAAGTACCTTCTGACCGTATAACATACCTAACAAAAGTATTTTCAACGTCTTTTTGAACGACAATTTTTCATTTTCAATTTCTTCGTCAATAGTACGTGCCCTCCGCAGTATTTCTCATTTTTCAGCCTCGTTTCTGTAGAAATTGATGCGGCGCACATTGCTGCAGCAAAACATTCGAAATTTTAAATGATCTATTAATCCAATAATTCCATGAGTTTCTGAAGAATTAAAGTCTAAACTCATTTCTAAAATTTAATTGACTCCCAGGCTAGTCTCTAGTATTTCTACAGGGTGATCTGAGAGTAACTGCACACAGTTGCAATATTGCGATAAGGGTTTGGATTTCGAGTCGAGCTGTCGTTCAAGTCATTTTTATCGGGCCGGCCAGACCGAGTCTTTTTCAGGCCAAAATTCAATGCCAGACTCGATCTTTCGGACCGGGGCCATCAACCCTAATTGCGATCCCTGAATCTTTCCGTAAAAGGTCTAGAAATAACTAGAAACCGGGCTGGGAGTTTCAGCGAGTATCATATGATATATCTCGAGAAATATCGATCTCGATAACAAAGATACTTGTTCAAGATCCAAATACATTGAATTTAAAATCAGAGGATAACGTGGATATCTTTGTGGGGATTAAGAGGAATATGTGAAAATCTCCACTTATTTCGCCTTAATCCTCTAAAACAAGGAATTTGAAATAATTTGACACAGCTTTAATCTCTCCAATAACTAAACTTTTCGGCTAGTTTAATATTAGTCTAGGTATAGCTAGACTTACAAAAAAAATAAACTCAAGGCAGCAAATGAATTAGGTAAGACATATTTTAATTAATAAAGCATATACATATAACCGAAATAATGAAAAATTATATACTTTGATTATTAGACATGTGATAGAGGGTATTTCAATTTGGGGATCATCCTAAGGCAGAGAGAGAGAGACTAAACATTTTGAATAACTTAATATTAGTCTAGGTATAGCTAGACTTACAAAAATAATCAAACAACGGCTAACCTAACTTAAAATATCTTTTAATAAATAAGCATATATGATAGAAATAATGAAAAATTATATACTTTATATATTAGAGTATTATAGAGGGTAATTCAATTTTGAGGGAATCCTAAGGTATAGGACCATTCTAAATTTAATAAAGCTGAGCTGAAGCGATTATTTCTCAGTCAACTAATGAAAAAGGTATTTAGACGGCTGGAGTGGACAAGCATCTCCAATCTTAGGATCTCCAATCTCCAATCTTTCTTAAAATTAAAATAATGTATATGAGGAGCAGAAAAATAAAAAAAAATTATATTTAAAGTTTTTGAACATTGAGTTTAATAAAATGGCAGCTGAAACAAAGGAAATTAAAGTTAAATTATATATAGAAAGGTGTATAAATTTTTTAAAATTAACATGTCACGCGAAAGATAAATTTTAGTTGAAATTTGTTTAAGTAATAATTTACAAAATATATATTAATAAAATAAAAACTTTAAAAATATAAATAGTAGATGTACAACAAAGATTATTGCCACTTTTCCCATGTTATTTTTTGGAAGCTATGAAAGATCATAGTTAAGAGGATAGATACATCTTTGGGTTTAAAGCTGAATAATTTAATCGGCACAAGCATGAAGTAGAGATGTTAAGGGTTCAGACTCTAGTTGAGTTAGGTTTTGGTCGGATCAGTATACTTATAATTGAAAAAGTATAAGTAAAACTAGAGACCTGACAGCGAGAATTGACAGCGAGAATCGTATTATTATATTCATGTTATGCTGTGGAAAAATTCATTGGATGGGAGATGGAATAGAACCATCGTGGAAACTTTTACTTTATGATATTAGTCATAGCATTTCTAGAGTTACAAAAATACACAGATGGTCAGGCACGTCAAAAGCTGTGATTATTTTAGAATAAAAACACATATATGTATCGAAATAATGTATAATTATATACTAAAGTTAACTATAAGACATAAATAGAGGGTCATCCATTTGAAGAGGTTATTCCACTAGAGAGAACCAGTCTCTAGTTAATAAAGCTAGAATGGGTAGTAATTTCCCCCCTCAGCTAATACATAAAAACAAAAGCTCCATTTTGTTAGGTACCGAACCTAGAATCCTAGTCAACTGTAAGATTGAGGACACGGTTATTGAGGATAACCAAGACCTATTAACAATATTAATTATTTGATTATTCCGTAGTTATTATTATTTATATATTTTATTTTACTGATGGTTTTTACTGATGGTATTTTTTGGATGTTGAACCAATGATTCAACAAATGAGCTGAGCAAGATAACGTTAGTATTTTACTAAGCAAGTAACCATATCCTGGACCTAAACTAAGAACCAAACAGAAAGTTCGATTCCGTTAGGTTTCGAACCTAGAATCCTAGTCAACTTTAGGTTATTGGGGTTATCCGAGACCTTTACACAATATTAATTATTTGATTATTCTATGTTTATTAGTATTTATATATTTACGAAAGCCGGTCGCGCGCTTCTATATTTCTCGTTATTTTTGGATGTTGATTCAATGATTCAACAAACTACGGATCGAAATTGACAAAAACCCCAATAAACTCGACTATATATCGTCTGCGCCAAAAGGAAGAATCAACGGAAACTTTGGAAGAACCAGCCAGGAAAAAGGATCAGCAGTCGAGAAAAACCAGTAATTCTAGCAGAATGCCAAACTTTCTGAAACTAACGAAAGTTAACAAAATGTAAGGCAAAAATTTTTAGCAGCTTTTTATCTCCTTATTCTGCGATTCAATTTTAGATGTTATTCATGCTCTTTTGAGTTAGCTCATCTGAATCGGAAATTTTTTTTGAAAATTCTGTTTTACCCAAATTCTCATAAAAATAGACAACCCCATATATAGTGGTATTAATTCCGTTAATTCCGGCACTAGGGATTGAACTAATTTTTGTTTTTTCCCGGAATAGTACTATAAAATAGAACGCAATTAGAGTTCGATATTATAATTAAAAGATATTTATTTTTTCAATTTTAGTGGTTATAAGGGTTTTTAATAGAAGTTGAGTTGTTTCAGTGTTGTTTCCTATTCCAGAAATTTTTTGGAAGTCCATATAAGTGGACTAAATTAATTAATATCCCTAAGCAAATAAATTAATTCAGAATAGCATTCCCGTTAAAGAGATTTCATTTAGTAGGTGGATACAGGGATATATTTTGAAAAATATTTATTTTTCTATTTTGTTGTTTTGTCGGGAACGCCCGAGACACGAGACTCGGGCGTTCCCGGGTAAAAATAAATTTTTTATTTTATGTTTTATTCTTGTGTCAGTCGGTGTGAGAAAAGTGAATCACCGACCAATCAATTCACATTCCTTTTTATTTTTTGTTTAAAAAATTCTTTCTTTTTTATAAAAAATAATTTTCTTTTAATTTTAGCCTTCTTTGGCCTACAATCTTTTCCCCTCATTTTTTAACAACTTTCCCACAATAAATTTGTAATGTAAATAAGTTATTTGTAAAAGAAGATATAATCATTTACCCCCACTATTTAAAGAAGCACACTCCTCCCAACAACAATTCATTCTCTCCTTATCCCACTTGGGACAGCAACACACCACAAAAGGCGCTCCTTGCCGGAACCGTTCCCTAGCCTTCTTTGGCCGAGAGATCGGTAACGGCAAGGAGTGCCCCGACAACAATGGTTGGCTATCCCTCTCCCGTGACGACCCAAGAACTTAATAAAATTATTAATTTCGCGATTTTATTCATTTTTCACATTTTTCGTTCACACATTTCTTTGTTTAATTTGGTTTAATTACCCAAGTTTAAGGTGCTATAATAAAGTATTATATTAAAAACTTTTGTCTTCGTTTTATTAATTGTCAGCAACCCAAATATTTAATTTGACGTTTCTGATATCTGGAGCCCCGACAACGAACGATTTCGTAATAAATTCACAACAAAAACAACAAAACAACAAATTCAAAAGAAAGTGGGGGACAAAATCAAATTGTTAGCAAGAACAATAAAAGTAAGTTAATCAAAATAAAAACCCAAGCTCTATTGAGCCAGGATAAAATTATTAAAAAAAAATCTAAAATTTTTATAAAATAAAATTAAAAATAAATAATAAAAATGTCTTCAATAACATCAAACAAAAGAAAGTTAAAAAATATCATCGAGATCACTAAAGAATTGATAGCAACAGAGGTCAAAGGACCAACAGAAGAAGATGATATTCACGTACTTGAAGGTCAAATAAGGAAGATAAAAGCAATAAAAGAAGAATTGGAAAGCAACACAAGAAAAATAGAGATCATACAAGATGAGTGGGAAGCAAACATTCAAAAATTGAAGACAAGCGAGAGAATCGAAGCAGAAAATGAAATAACAAATTTTATCAACGAAAATCAGATAGAAAGTATTTACAAAATAGCAAAAACAAAAATAAGAAATTGGAATTCAATTGAGACTGACTACTTAGTCATGAGGTCTCAAAAGGAACCGACACTACAAAACGAACAAAATACAACAATGAATGAATCTAGAGGAAATACCCACGTACTCAAACCACCGTTACTAAAACAGTAACATTAGAAGGACCAAATTGGTCAGACTTTTGGCCTATATGGAAACTATTAATTCATGAAGATGATAGTATTCCAAGGTTACAAAAAATATGTCAACTTTTCGCGCACGTAAGAGGAGAAGCAGCAGCCGTACTCAAAGGTATAGAACCACTAGAAGAAAATTATGAAGTCGCAATTGAAATTCTTAAAGAAGAATTCGAGAAAGAAGAAACACAAATAAGAAAATTAAACAAAGAATTATTTGGATTAAAGACCAGTCAAAATTTTAACGATGATATAAAATTGTTACGCGACTTACAAAGAATAAATCGATTAATGAAGACACACAAACAAACAATAAATATTCCAGCAATATCTCTAATGATAGAGCAAAAATTAAGCAAAGCCGTCTTAAGGCAAATGCTAAGTAAGAAGAGACAATCAAACGAATGGAATACAGAAATTTTAATAAAAAATTTGGCAGAAATTATAAAAGAAGAGCAAGCAGTCAATGAAGTATACAAAGAATCACATCAAGAATTTAACGAAGATAAAAGACAAAAAACACCATATAAATTTGGGAAAACCACAATGCAATACACAACAAATGAACAAAAAAAGGAAGAACCAAGAAGGAAAGAAGTAAAAATACAAAACCAAATTCAACCAAAACAAGAAGAAAGAAGTAAACCAAAGTGGCCATGTCCATTTTGTAACCTTAATCATTGGTCAACGGATTGTAGAAAAATCCCAACAGCAGAAGAAAGATACAAACTAGCAAGAGAAAAGAAGTTATGTATCAACTGTTTAAGACCAGGACATCAGAGCAAAGAATGCTCAACCAAAAACAAAATATGTTGGTTTTGTAAGAAGCAAGGACACCATCAAGCAATTTGCTTAAAGCAATTTGGAAAGAAAGAAGAAAGAAAGCAAATAAATAATATCGAAGAAGAAATTCAATTGCAATCAGTACGAACAAACAAAGAAGAAAGTAATCAAACTAGTATATTACTAACAACAACAATTACAGTATTCAACCCAGAAATACCGTACAAGCAAGAAAAAGTACTTTGCTTTTTCGACAGTGGTAGTGATCAGAGTTACATCAGTAAGAAACTAGCAGAAAAACTCAACCTTAAATTAGAGAAGTACAAAAAAGTAAAACTAACAGGATTTGCAGGAGCCAACCTTGGCACCTACACACTTGCAAAAACAAAAATAGGAATACAAACAAAAAGAGGAAAAAGAATTTATCAAATGTCAGCTACGGACCAACCGTTAGCAAAAATGACAATAGTAAAGATAGAAGGAAAGTATAGAGAGCTATATCAAGAAGAATTAAAAGTACCAAACCACAACACAAGCCCTGAAATATTAATAGGGAATGACAATTACAATGACTTTTATATAAAGTCAGAAAGAAGACTTC
Organism: Meloidogyne enterolobii; assembly: GCA_963681835.1. NCBI lineage: Eukaryota > Metazoa > Nematoda > Chromadorea > Rhabditida > Meloidogynidae > Meloidogyne > Meloidogyne enterolobii. The sequence goes on from CAVMJV010000006.1 coordinate 3,883,755, forward strand.
CAAATGGATTTTGGATTAACGAATCAACGGTAGGAAAAATATTAAGTGGACAAGGAAATTTAAAAATTAATAATCGAAATCTGTTAGACACACAAAATCACCATACAAAATTAAAAAGCTCTCTTGAGCAAAATAATGAAGAAAAAGGGGAAGACAAAAATAAAATTGAAATCGAAACGGAAGAAGAGAAATTAACAGAAAAAGTGGAAAGATTATTAAGCAAAGAGATGATAGGTTTGGAAGACGCAAGTGAAATATCGGACGAACAAAAATGGATGGTTCAATTCGAAAACGATATAAAAACACCAGAAGAGACAGGTGATAGATACGAAGTATCACTACCTTGGAACGAGAACGCAAGTAATTTACAATCAAACTTTGCATTAGCAAGAGGAAGATTAATATCAACACTCAAAAGATTGAGAAAAGATAAAAAATTATTAGAAGAATATGACAAAATTATTAAACAACAGATAGCATTGGAGATAATAGAAGAAGTAAAAGATCCAACAAAGAAAGTAGAACACGTACATTATATACCGCACCAACCGGTAGTAAAGAAAGACTCAGGTAAAGTAAGAATCGTTTACGATGCAAGTGCCAAATGTAAAGCATCAGATCAATCATTGAATGACTGCTTAGAAAAAGGACCAATATTATTAAAAGATTTAACTGGAATACTTATCAGGACAAGATTAAAGGAACATTTAATAACAGGAGATATAGAAAAAGCCTTCCTACAAATAAGTATAAGAGAAAAAGACAGGGACGCGCTACGCTTTCTTTGGCCAGCCGACCCTGCAAATGAAGAAAGTAAAATAAAAACATATAGATTTAAAAGAGTTCCATTTGGAATAATAAGTAGTCCAGCGCATTTAGGAATTGTAGTTCAACATCATTTAAAGAAAAACACAGACATGATTGAAGAAGACATCCTCAAAAATATTTATGTAGACAATATAATTGTTGGCACAGACGAATTGGACGAATTAGAAAAAATATATCGCCAATTGAGAGAAGTATTTCACAAGGCAAAAATGAATATTCGAGAATTTATTTCAAGTGACAAAGAAATAATAAACAAAATACCAGAAGAAGATAAAGGTAATAATGAAAGAACAAAGCTATTAGGTATCGAATGGATACCAGAAAAAGATATATACAAAATTAAATTGAAAAAATGGGAAGAAGGTACACCTACAACAAAAAGAACAATATTAGCACATTACGCATCAACATTCGACCCTCTTGGGTTATTGAGTCCAGCACTATTACCATACAAATTATTATCACATAAAATTTGGGAAGAAAAAACAGATTGGGATCAACCGGTATCCAAAAAATTAAAAGAAGAATGGGTCAAGATAACAAAAAGGCAAGAAGGGGAGCCATTAGAAATACCAAGAAAAATTTCGAAATACAAAATTAATAAGGAAGGAAATTCATTACAGATATTCGCAGACGCATCAAAAGAAGCTATGGGAATAGCAGCATATTTGAGATGTAAATCGAAAGAAGAAATAGTAACTAAACTATTATTTGCAAAAAGCTTAATTGTCCCAATTTACGTCCCAAATAAACATAAGACAATCCCAAAGCTAGAACTCCAAGCACTAAAAATCGCAACAAAAATAGCAAAATATTTAGAAAAAGAAATTGATTTAGAATTAGAAGAAGTCCAACTTTGGACAGATGCAATAGACGTAATAGAATGGCTCAAATCAGAGAAAAGGCTAGAAACATTTATTGAAAATAGACAAAAATAATTAGATGTTAAATTATTTTCAAATAATTTAACATCTCTAGATGTTAAATTATTTTCAAAAATGATTGAAGTGCAGCCATCACTTAACATGAACATTTATAAGACTCTTGAATCTAAACCTGCTACGTATGCTGTTCGCCGAACTGAAATGAAATCTACTTATCTTACTTCAGGGCGAACTGAAATTGAGTATAATGCCTTTAGCTCAGCTATACCTCGACGCATTACAGTTGCCTTAGTTTCAAATAAGGCCTTTAATGGCGACATTGCGCTTTCCCCATTCAATTTCAAACCTTTTGATATTAGGGATATCTCTGTTCATACTGGGGGGCATATTTATCCTATGGTCGCTTACAAGCTAAAGTTTGCTCAAGACTTGTTTGTTAGAGCTTTTGTGGACATGTATGAAGCTCTTGGAATGGCTAATTCAGATCGTTCCATTGATATTTCAATGTCACGATTTAAAGATGGGTGGACCTTTTTTGTGATACCTTTGACATCGACACTTGATGACTCTTGTGGTTTTGAGCTTCTCAAAAGTGGAACTACTAGTGTTCGATTAGAATTTAATACTCCCATTCCTGCTGGAGGTGTTGAAATGATTATTCTAGGCGAATTTGATCAAATGATTATGATTGATTACAATAGACATATAGTTACAGATTCCAATCTAGGTTGAAAAGTTGTATAAATAATGATAAATTAAAATATATTGATTTTACAAATGCAAAATATTTCCACCACTACCCAAAATATAACATTTGAATTTTTAAAAATTGCTGGCACAAATTTACAAGATAATGCTTTGGATCCCACTGTAGCTTATGGGATACCTTTATTACTACTACTTCATTCCATTATTCTCCCTATGATTTTAATATGTTGGATTTTACTCCTTCGAGTTCTGCGTAAATTAGGATTCATAACTTCTACTGAAGAATCCAACATTGCAAAAAATATAAGCGAAATACCTTTAGAAACCTTGTGTGGAACTAAAACACAATTTTCATTCCCAATTGAGCGGGTCGCCTAACGAATTAGAAAAAAACAATGCACTGAATCGGCTCTAGAAATCCATTAAAATAGCTGTTACCTGTTGAGGGCGGTCAGGTTGAGAGCCAAAGGTTTTTATAAATAAATTATCGATTTATTAACCGTCGGCCCCACTCGACTCGGACCCCGCTTCAGGCTTCGTTTGATACCCTTTAATGCCCAGAATCGCGTTACGATACAATTTAGCCTAGCCTCCGCAGTACTCCATTCAAACCCCGCAAGTCCCAAAAGGATTGGGTTTGCAAATTATCGATTGATTAGAACAAGAGGGCCTGAAGGGACTGGCTATTGGGTGAGAGAAAAAATTTTTTCTCTGACTTCTCTCACCCGATAGCCAGTCTCTTCAGAGCCCTCTTGTTCTAATCAATCGATAATTTAATAATGGTAATATAGTAGTATGAACTATATTTTTATGAAAAATCAACCATCTGCCTTCGTATTTTTATTTGATTTCTTCATTCTTTTCTGTTTAATGTAGCAAGCAGCACACAAATAGTGTACTGGTTTTGAATGACGGTACCATTGTGAAGTATGAGTAACATCGCAAATAGAACAATTGTGATCTTTTGGGGTTATCTAAATATTTATAGAAAATGTATGTAAACTTATAAATGTTAAATCTTAGGATTCATTTATTACTTTGAACATCATATTTAAGAAAATATTGTTTATTAAAGTCAGACCATAAATATGTCGGGTTAATCAAAAATGTGTTTTATAGAACGAGCCGTTCAAGATTTTGATGTGTAATTTCGCAAATAAAACATTTATGATCGTTGATAAATTGGCTAAACTGCACTTTAGTAAAGCAATTTAAAAAAAGATGATTTATATGTCATTCGAAAGAGCTCGGCGAGCTGAGTCAAATGGCACCAAAATTTTTCCGCGGAAAAAATTCTGAGCAGAGTTACAGACCCCTAAAGTTCAAAAAACCATAGGGGGGACCAAGCTGTTTTCTGGGGGTGAAAAATTCGAATATGCAAATTATACCTCATTCGAAAGAGCTCTCCGAGTTGAGTCGAATGACACCAAAATTAACGAAATCTGACTTGATTTGACAAAGTTATGACCGTTAGTTTTTACCCCTTCCACAAGGTTTTCGCGGAAAAAAGTTTTTGCCGCTGCGGAGGAAGCCGGGCATGTCGAGCGGAACGACGGCCGCCGCTTCGCTACGGTCGCCGCGAGCGAAGCGAGCACGACCGCAACGAAGCACGGCCATCGTGTAGCGAAGACCATGCCCGGCCTACCCTCCGTAGCAGCACAAAAACAGTTTTTCCAGCGAAGATTCTGTTGGTCATAACTTTGTTCAGAATCATCCAATCGAGATGATTTTTATGTCATTCAACTCAGCTCGTCGAGCCCTTTCGAATGAGCTATTATTTGTATATTCGAATTTTTGACCCCAAAAATCCCCCACAAATTTGACCATTTCGAGCCCTGTAACTCGGCTCAGAATTTTTTCCGCGGAAAAATTTTGGCGCAATAACGGCGCAAAGCCATATGTTGCTGGAATATTTTTGACACGTCATTTTTTGTATCAAACTCTTTAGCTCGGTGAGAAGAAACGTTTAATATTAATTTTGGTAAGGTTCGAAAATTTTGAAGCAAGTCATGGCTTTGCGCCTTTATGGCCCCGCGCCCCTTTGGGTGTCTTATATTTGAGGGAAGAAAATTATTGCCATTTAAAAAGAGGAAAATAAATGATTGACAGCAAAGAAGGAAAATTTATCTGAGACTCAAATAGGAGTGGGGGGCGGGATATGAACAAAGTACTAGAGATGTGCGAGACCGAAATTTTTCCAAGACTCAAGACTCAAGACCCAAGAACAAAACTCCAAGACTCAAGACCAGGGTTGCCGCGGGTACAAAAAATCTTCGGGTACGGGTTTCGGGTATCGGGTTGGAGCGTTTTCATTTCGGGTCACGGGTTTCGGGTTGACAAAAATATCGGGTACGGGTTTCGGGTTTCGGGTTATAAAATTTTCATTTCGGGTATCGGGTTTCGGGTTGGCAAAAATTTCGGGTACGGGTTTCGGGTTTGGCGAAAAAATCGTGTTATTTTCGGGGGTTCGGGTATTGGTGAACTAGATTGTAAGGAGACATGCTATGTTGCATAATAAAATTTTGGCTGATATAGAGAGGCAAATTTGAAAAGATAAAAGAGACATTGTGGGATTTGGGGATTAAGAGGGATATCTTGGTAAAATCCCACTATATTGGTAAAATCCCACCTTGATAAAATCCCACTATATACTAATATCCCTCCGCTTTATCTCCATTAAAGCCACAATTTTCTCCCGTTTTCAGAGCCGCAGGCAAAAATTTTGGGAATTCTGGAAGACTGAGATGCCAAATTTCTTTCATTTTTTTGCGCCGCAGGCAAAAATTTTGAGAATTTTGATGATCCTTAAGCCAGATTTCTAGCTTTTTCACCGCCGGAGGCGAAAATTTTGAGAATTTTGTAAGGTCTTAGGAGAAAAATTCAATTGTCAGAATCGCAGGCAAAAAATTTTATTGAAGTTTAGTTGGTCATGAAGTTAGAACTCTTAATTTTTGCGCCGCAGGCGAAAATTTTGCAAGATTTCTTGACTAAATTAGAATTTTTAATGTTTTTTCAAGCTTAAAATATTTAAAAAAAAATAAATTTATAAATCTAAAATGAAAATCAAAGATTAAGCACATTTATTTTTAAAAAGAAAACTTTTTTAAGCACCATTTCCAGCCCTGGACTCGAACCCAACCCACTGAAATATCTAGCCAGTCGCCTTACCGACTCAACCACCGATCAGCATAACGAAAAAAGTATAGAAATTATAGATATTTGTTTCCCTTTTCCTTCTTTCTCTTTCTATAATTTTTTAAATTTAATTTAAAAAATCGGGTAAGGCTAAGTTTTCGGGTAGAAATTTCGGGTTTTAACCAATTTCGGGTCACGGGTTACGGGTTGAAAAAAATATCGGGTACGGGTTTCGGGTTTCGGGTTGGAAAATTTTCCTTTCGGGTATCGGGTTTCGGGTACAAAAAAAGGCCGGGTTTCGGGTATCGGGTTTCGGGTTTCGGGCGGCAACCCTGCTCAAGACCAAAAATAATACAAAACTCGAGACAATTTTTAGGTGCCATAGGTCAAATTTTTGGTTTATTTTTTGTTATTTTGACACGATCACAGTCAACTTCAGCACAATCACCTATAATTTCGAAAAATCTATGCGAAATTCAAAGAATTTATCCGAAATTCAAAGAATTTTGGTGAATTTATCCGGGTGGAAAATCAATGAGATATATTATTTAAGAGGATTTGGGTGGATTATTTAGTTAAGGGGGATATTAGCAGGCGAAAATTTCGAAAATGTTGGAAGGCTAAGAAGCCAGAATTCTTCCTTTTCTAGCGCCGCAGGCGAAAATTTTGGGAATTATTAAGGCCAAGAAGCCAAAAATCTTCCTTTTCCTGCGCCGCAGGCGAAAATTTTATGAATTTTAGAAGGCGGTAGGCCAAAAAAATTCACTTTTTCAACGCCGCAGGCGAAAATTTTGAGGATTTTGGAAGGCCAATCAGTAGATCCAAAGAGGCCAAAAAATCAAGACCAAAAAATAAAACCAAGACAAGACCAAGACAAACACCCAAAGACCAAGACCAAGACCGAAAAAAAACCAAGAAAAGTCTTGGTTCCAAGACCAAGACCAAGAGTCTCGCACATCTCTACAAAGTACCTAATTAGGTTATCTAAAGGTAATAAATAAAAGATAGTTGTACAAATACATAAAAAACATTCCTCTATTATCTCTATCGGCCTCAACGTTTGACAAAACAACATTTAGAAAGTTCAAAATTGAGTAATAGATTCATTTAAAATATTTCCAAATAATAATTATTAAAAATCATCCCAACTATTGTTAAAGCTAACTAACCTTTGTAGTCTTAAACCATAATTCATTTGATCTAAATCGTCCTAATTTGTGTTTATATTCGCCACATTTTTTGCACAAGTAATGTTCTTTTAGTACACTATACCACCGTTCTGTTTTTGATACACTACAATTGAAACACTTTCGTTTATTTACGTCAATTATTCCATCTATAATATCAAGGATAAATTTTTAATTAAATGAAAAGATAGACATTATTTAGAATTTATTTACTTATTTCATTGCCGATATAAATAATTCTGTCTTTTAATTCATTCGGATATTCAACTTTTTGTTTTTCTAACAATTCAATTTTATATCCAATTAAATTAATTTCCGTCCAATAACTTGATAAAAGTTTGTTTTTATAATTTTCAATAGTTTCTTCAATTAAGCTTAAACTCTTGTACAATATCGAAGTTTCAAAACAATTATTACATTCAATAAAATTATTATTTCGGAGTACCTTAAATTTAACACAAATTAGAGTAGTTATAGCCCCGATTTTCATTTAATTGCTGTTACTTTTTCTTTCCTAGCTTGTTGTGACACTTTGGATTGGAAATTCTAGTAATAAAAATATACCATTTTTTCAAGCCCAGGCAGAAAATTTTGAACCATTTCATTATTAGTAATTTCAATCAAAATTTTCTTTTTTAATTGATCTGATGGGATATATTCTGATCGATCACTTATTTCAATACTAAAAATATTTTTATCTAGATTTAATTCAATTGAACGCAGATATCCTTCTATATTTTTATTAAAACTATTGTTTTGATTATTATTTTTTTCAATTACTTTCAACACAAAACGATTCTTTATTTCAACATTTTTTAAATAAATAAATTCTCTTTTTTCTTTCCAATCATCTTTGATTTTTAAATCAACAAGTATTTTTCTTCCGACGCATTGGATATTCAATAAAATAAATAAATATATGAAAATTATATAATTAATTTTAATCATCTGAAATTTAGAAAACTAAAGCTACATTTTTTGTTTTTTCATTAGAAAATGGCAATTTTTAATAATATTTTTTAATAATTTTTCAAATAAAAGGAGTATCAACTTTGAGTAGCTGAGTTGAGGACCGACAGTTACGTTTTGGCCGTTGGGGACCCGAAATGAGTTTTAAAAATTATGTAAAATGCCTCTTTAGCTAAAAGACCATCTCTATAAATTTTTTACATTTGATTTGGCATCTGATCTGGTTATGAAAAAATCAGGACCTAACGAAAATGCCGGGAGTCACAAAGGTCGAGAGAACAAGATCAGGATAGACTTATAGGGCGGTCATTTTAGGATATACTCTTAAAGAAAATTTAAAATAGAAGTGTTATCCAACGTTAACATATTATTTGAGAATGAAACATAAATATTTCTTATTATTTAAAGTTTGATTAAATGCTAAGTGTACATATACAATAAAAAACAACGAGTAAATACAAATTTTACTGATTGACTTTATTAATCGTAGATTTTGTACTTTTATTAAGCGGGAAAATAAATAAAATAGGACAACTTTTGAAATTTTTGTTGACCAAAAAATTTTAAAGTACATATGATTAAATTCAAAAGAATCTGATCTTTGAATGTAATTGTACTTTTATGTACAATTTTATGTACGAATTTATACCCTTGTCACGTGTCAAAATCATAAAATGTTTGTGTTATTCTAAAAGATAGTGTAAAGCATATAGCTATTCACTTCATAAATTATTGCAGGAGGCGGTTGATTATGTAATAAATCATTACGGAGAACATTAAAAAAAATTAGCTAAAGGGGAACAATTAGCCCATTTCATCTTAATTATATTTAAAGTAATTTAACTATTTAAAAATCATTTTTTTCTTTTATTAAATTTTAATATAGGGTTAAGGTTCTTAGAATAAAAAATTCTCCTTTCATTGTTTTAAATATTCTCATTTCAATTTAAATAGAGGTCGTATAAATATAATGTCGGGATTCCGATCCTCTCAAGGTTATAGCAAAGAGGAATTGCCAAATACTATGCTCTATTTTAAAAATGTCAATACGGACGTATTAAAAGTGCATATGCATCATATGTGAAGCTGATGTTTGTACCTAACATAGGTGAGGAAATGTCGCAGTCAAAAGGGCGGAGATTTTGGTATACTCGTAATTTTTCACTCTCTATTTTACCAAACTCCTCCCTTCAATGCTCCGTTTATAAGTCAGTCAGGACTGCCAATAAATTCATTTACATTTTAAATTTATTACCATTTCAAGTCGTTTTTCTAATTGTTTGTCGTTGAGTTTTGCTCAATTAAGGAATGAATAAACATGTTTAAATTATAATTAATGTTATTTAGAAAATAATATAATATATTTTAATTAATATATGTATTCTGAACATTTTAAATTATATTTAATATTATTCAGCTTACATGAAAGAGAAGTTTAGCAAAAGTTTAGCCACTGGTTAAGATTTGAACTTGCGTCTCCTTGTCTAATTATTACTAGGCGTTTACGCTCACCTCTTCTAGGGGCTCTACCACTGAGCGACTGAAGCATCGTTATTCTTTAAGATCGCTTGACCCGCGTCTAAGCGTTCTAAATACTTTACGTGAATCATCCTTACAATAGTTATAATTAATCATTCTTACAATTATTCATCATTACGGATGCTAGATGTAATGTCCTTTTCGGACGAGTTGAATATTGCATTCGTTTACATCAATTTTTGAAGGTAATTGCACTATAATACCGATATCCCTATAATGTCGATATATATATTGATAATTTCTTTATATTGATAATTATAAAAATTTGGGGGAAAATATGGCCATCCATTATAATGGATGCCCTTATCTCCAAAATTTAAATGTCAAAATTTCAAAATAAAAAAATTTAAGAAAGGTGTCTTCTTGGTTTTCCAAAATTTCCCAAAATTTTGCATACGGCGCTGAAAATCTAAAGGCGTATGCAGGAATTTAGAGATTATGAGAAATTAAGATTGGATTTAGTGGTTAACAGAATTATCGAGAGGATTTGGATGATTAAACGATTTGTGTAGAGTGTTTGTATTTTGGTATTAGGTGGATTTGAGTAGAGTTTATTTTAATTAACCGGTATTTTCCTTTGGTGTTTAAGAGGAATATTGAGGGATTTGAGGGTTTATTGTTGATTGTGAGGGATTTGAGTGCTAATTGTTGATTAAGAGGGATATTGAGAAATTTGACAGTCACCCCCTGATAACTCTTTAAATTCCAGTATTCTTTCTAAATTTACCAATAACCACCATAATAATATCTCCAAATCCTTCTTAATATCACAAATCCACCTCAATTCGCCGATATATTTTCATGCCATAGATGGACCGTAAGTGTCAGTCCTCATGTACGGGTCCGCTAATGTCGGCTAACCAATGTTGCTAGTCCTTTTATTTGAAAAGTGATTAAAAATATTAAAATTCTCTTAAATTTTTTAAAGATAAAACAAAAAAATAGCTTTAACTTTCAAAATTTCAGATGATTAAATTTAATTTTATAATTCTCATATATTTAATTATATTTTTGAAAATTCAATGCTACGGGAAACACATTCTTGTCGATGTGAAAATTAGAGATGATTGGAAAGAAAAAAGAGAATTTATTTATTTAAAGAATGTTGAAATAAAGGATCGTTTTGTGTTGAAAATAATTGAAAAGAAAAATAATCGACATGATAGTTTTAATAAAAATATAGAAGGATATTTGTGTCAAATTGACTTAAATCTAGATAAAAATATGTTTGAAGTTGAACTATTTGTTAACTCAAAATATATTCCATCTGATCAATTAAAAAAGAAAATTTTGATTGAAATTACCAATAATGAAACAATTCAAAATTGTCTGCCTGGGTTTGGTAAAATGGTATATTTTGATTCATAGAATTTCCATTGCTTATTTGTTAGTGTCACAGCTAGATAGCAAATAAAAATTAACAGCAAGGAAATGGAAATCGGCCGTTATAATTACTCTAATTTGTGTTAAACTTAAGGTACTCCGAAATAGTAAATTTAGTGAAAATGATAATTGTTATGAAACTTCAATCTTGTATAAATGTGAAAAGAATAATAATTTTAGCTTGATTGAAAAAAATATAGAAAATTACAAAAACAAACTTTTAACAAGTTATTGGACGGAAATTAATATAATTGGATATAATTTTGAATTGTTAAAAAAACAAAAAGTTGAATATCCGAAAGAATTAGAAAGAAGAATTATTTACATCTGCAGTGAAATAAGTAAATAACATTTTATGTTATTTGACAAGAGTAGGATATCCCTGTTGTCATTTCAAGCTAATAAAATCTCTATTTAATTACGATTTATTTTAATTTTATAGGTGTAATTAATGAAAAGAAGAAGCGAGATTGCTTCAATTGTGGTCTTAGGCAAATTAAAACATTTTGGCAAAAATATCTGAAAGAACACTATTTGTGTCATACTCGTGGTAGCTTGTTTATTAAGAATAAAAAGGTTTTCTATTATTTTATATTAGCGAGTTTGCACACCCTGATTTCATAACGAAAAAATGTCTAAACTCATTCTTATTTCACTTGAACATCAGAATTCCTTGATTTTTAAGATATAGGAGATATACGTACTCCCGTACGGATATCTCCTATAACCCCGTACTCACGTCATCTCTCAAGTATAAAATGGCAGAAACAATGTTTTGATGCATTTTAGATCATGACAAATTTGCAAGAATTGCATTTGCATAAAACTCTTGTCCATAATATTAAAGCTTCGTTAATTCTGTTTATGGCCCATCCGCTTTTCCTTTCATAAATTAATAATCGAAACGTCAGTCTTGATATTGATGTACTAACAAAATTTATTTAAGGCGGATCGTCATTGTAATAATTGCGGAATTAAACAATCAAAAATATGGGTGTGTCATTCAGAATCTGGACAATATTTATGTAAAACATGTTACGATCGGGAAAGATATATAAAAAGAAAGTCAAATACAAATCGAAATAAAGCCGATAAAAGAAATAATTTATAAACAAGAAGGAAATTTAAAATAAGCAAAAAAAGAAAGCAATATTGAAAAAGATATAGAAAATTACATTTCAATTTCTAACAATTATGCATTTAAATTACATATTATCTAATAATTACCCCGGAATTTAAACACGGGTTATTCTAATTATTCCGATCTTCATTGGTTTATGAAACTTTGAGTCGAATTCTAATTACAAATTGTTTAAATTTCTGACTTTTGTTAATGAATTTTTGTTTTAAAATTTGCACTTTGTCAAATACCGCGGTTAATTATACATATCTGCCTTAATCTATATCATTATATCTGCCTTAATCATCTGATATCATTGAAGAGATTTGAATATATATCAAGTGATATAGGATGCTTGGAGGTCTTCACAATCTTTCTTACTCCTATTTAACAAGTGTTTGAATATCTCGATATCTCGTTTAATCCCTGATATATCAATGCAAGAAGTATATCGGAGGATATGCATGGATCAAGGTGGATTTGGATGCTCTCATAAATTTATTCCTTGATATCTCTCACAATAATAAGATATCATTCTTATTCCCCAAATCCCACAATGTCTCTTTAATCCAGGGTTTCGATCTCGAATTTTTAAATTGCGTTAATACCGAAATATATTAGTTCTATAGATAGTAAGGTTGGCGGATCCGGATATCCGGATCCGCAAAAAGGCCGAATATCCGAAAGTTTCGGTTCGGATCTTGGAATTAGTAAAAATGGAAGAAATCCGTGCCTTTGGCCGTCCAAGCTTCAAAAATTTTCGCCTGCGGCGCAGGAAAAGGAAGAAATCTGGCAACTGGACGTTCCAAATTACAAAATTTTTGCATGCGGCGCTGAAAGAGGAAAAAATCTGACTTAAGGACCTCCATAATTCTCAAAATTTTCGCCTGCGGCACTGAAAGAGAAAGAGTTGTGAACATTTGTATAACTTACATGCGGGTTTACAACTTTAAGGAAATGTTGATGTATTTGGATGTCATATAGAGGAATCAAGGATGATGGGATTAGAGTGGATATAGGAGATTAATCAATAAGTGCCTCCATATTTCTCGTAATTCCCAACCCAGCTCTTAACCTCTATATCATCCATTGGGACTCAATTTTACAGCGCCGCAGGCGAAAATTTTGAAAATAAAAATTTCGGTTCCGGATCCGGATATCCGAAGATTTCCAACTATCCGCCAAACTTATTGTAGAACGACATCTGTATTATTATAAGCCGGCAGTGCCGACAAATTTGTGATCTTTAAATTTTTGTTTCCTTCAGAATAATTTTTTATTCCAGTATTGAATTCATCAAAAAAATTATTAGAAAATTGATGACAATTTTGTTGTTGCTTATCAAATTCTTGAGGTGGTGAATTTTGAAGTAAATGCATCGAATTATTGTTATTGTTGTTAAAAATATTGAAATTGTCTGGATTGCTTCCAAAATTGTAAAATTTACCGATTAAACGTTGCTGACTAAAAATTTCAAAAATTAAATATTAAATTTTATTGTGTTCTAGGGGAAGGGGGCAAACGCTTTTTAGGCTGTAGGAAATAAATAGTCCATTTTTTAAATTTTAGATGGAATCGTTAAAAACTCGAAAACCTTTTATAATTGCCTACTTATGCGTGGCATCCAAAAAATTACTCATTGCTTCGCTTAGTGATGTAAAGCATATTAAATATTCAAGTCTTAAAAATGTGCCCAACTTAAAAAATAATATTAAACACGAAAATTTCATCATAAGGTTTGGTACGTGCAAAGTAATGTTGCAATTTTCTGCGGAAGATGTTACCGGATTCACTCAGCCTTCTATGACCTATATTATAAAAGCTTAGACTTTAGCCAGTCCTTAATATAAGGCACACTTACTGTATATCTCTTACTATATCTACGGAACATTTCTGCCAAGTTTTAAAGTCTAAACTAGAGTGGGACAAAACCGTTTAATTTTGAAAAAGCCGAATACCGTTTCGTTTAATTTTTAAAACCCGTTTAAACGCCCGTTTACCGTATATTTTTAAAATTTTTTAAAATCAATTCATAATTCACAAAAATCGATGGAAATTTATTAATTTTGATCATCCCTCCTTATAAAAATTATAATTCAACAATAAATTCATAGAGATGGATTTAGTGGGTAAAGGACAGGCTGAAGAGAGAGAGAGAGACCCGATATCACTCCTGGTGTTAAGAGTGATATCAGTGGTTTTGGAAATTTGGAGGATTTGAATATATATAGGAGGATTGAGTTGAGATATGTAGATTAGAAGTTATTAAAGGGAATCAGAGGATTAAGGAGATCAGGATCGTATATTTAAGGATTAAGGTGATGTAAGGGGATTTAAAATGATTGAGGGGATTTGAAGAGATATCAAAGGAGTAAGGTGAATATAATGTGATTTAGAACGATTAAGGGATTGAAGGAAAATTGGGGATTTGAAGGGATAATAAGTATCTTCCTCTTTCAGAGCCGCAGGTGAAAATTTTGAGAATTTTGGAAAGCCAGAAGCCAGATTTCTATCATTATAAGCGCCGCAGGCGAAAATTTTGAGAAATTTGGAAAGCCATGAAGCCATAATTCTTCTTTTCCAGCGTCGCAGGCAAAAATTTCGAAAATTTTGGAAAGCCAGAATTCTGATTTTTACCATTATAAGCGCCGCAGGCGAAACTTTTTTGATTTTAGTGTGTCAGAAGGCAAAAATTCACGTTTTAAGCCACTAATTCTAAGAAAAAATGCAACTAATTAAACGCCGTTTAGAAGAACAGTATACCGTTTATGCCGTTTATCTGAGACCCGTATACCGTCCTGTTTAATTTTGCCAAAAACCCGTTTACCGTATACTACCGTTTAGCTAAACGGTTTTGTCCCACCCTATTGGCAACAATTAAAGAATTTTATTTTTCATTGAAATTACATTAATTATATTTTACATAGTTTTAAATTTGTTTAGTAAAATAAGAAAATAGTTAAAAGGCATTTTCATTTAAAAAAGTTTTTTCAATTCCTGTTAGCATGTTTAATTTTTGTTTGTCTTTTTCTTTATTCTTAATTGTTTTTGGTAACATGTATGACATATATGATGTTCAGGTTTTGAATAATGGTACCACTGTGATGTTTTTGTTGCTCCGCAAGTAAAACATTTTCGATTTTCAGTGATTCGCTAAAATATTATAAAAATAGGAGTTGAAACTAGTTTTCATATAAAAAATATTTTAAGCTATTTTCCTAATTTTTATTAATCAGTCCATGTCTACAGTTCTTCTAACTAACATGTTTCATTTTGTCTGTTTCCATCTCCTACAAATGGCATAAGTAATGGCCTGTTAGATATTTAAAAGAATTTTAAAGCTATATACAAAAATTAGATCCAAATAATTTCATCTAAATATGCTTGCGACATGTAAAGCTACACATATATACATTTATAAAAGCATTTTTAATTATAATAAATAAATTTAAACCATTTTAAGTTGAGACAAACTTCCTTCAGGTCTCATTTTGCCATTATATATTTTATACCCGCGACATTGTTCGCATAAATAATGTTCTTTTAAATATACGTACCATTTTTTGCTAATTTTATAGCTACAATTGAAACAGTTTCGTTTATTTCCTTCAATTATTGCTTCTATAATAATAAAAAATAATATGCATATTTTTTAGATAACTAAAAACAAATAAAAAATTTTAAAAAGCTATATACTTATTTTATTTCCGATGTAAATGATTCTATTTTTTAATTCTTCTTTCCGATATTCAACTTTTTGTTTTTCGAGCAATTCAATTTTATATCCGATTAAATTAATTTCCGTCCAATAACTTGACAAAAGTTTGTCCTTGTAATTTTCTATACCTTCTTCAACTAAGTTAAAATTGTTTTCAGTATTATACAATATTGAAGTTTCATAGCATTTATTATTTTCAATAAAATGATTATTTCCGAGTACCTTAAATTTAACACAAATTAAAGTAGATAGAGAGGCCAATTTCTATTTCTTTGCTTTTACTTGTTTCGTTAGCAATTCTGACCAGACCTGCTCATGGATACGGATTTTGCTATCCGTATCCGGATATATCCGTAAGGTCAATATCCGTATCCGTTTGTATCCGTCCAACTTTTGAGTCATATCCATCCGCGGATATCCGTGGATATATCCGTTTTTTCTCAAAATGGTCCGCCTGGCTAGAATTTGCAAAATGGTCAAATTTATTTAAATTCGAGTAATGGTTAGATAATAAGGTAATACTGCATGCAGCAAGACAAACTTTGCTTATGAACATCGGAAGTTCGAAAATCGGAAGGAAGAGATAGGAATACCGATCTAACGCTGCATATCAGGGATTATACCGACAAAAAATAAAATTTTGAAAATTTTTGAGAATATTTGAAAAGTTAAATTCCCGTTTTCGGGCCGAAATGAAAATTTCGGTTAACTGACAAGTTGATTTTAGCGCCGCAGGCGAAAATTTTGAGAATTTTAGAAGGGCGTAGGCAAAAAAATTCACTTTTTTTTTGGCAAAAAAATTCACTTTTTTGCCCAATCCCCTCACCTAATTTTTCCCTTTTTCCTAATTAGGGGGTGGGTGGGGGAATTTCCCATAACCCTCTGAAAATTTTCGTTTGCTCAGCTAAAAGCGTCGAGCTGATTTTGCTCGTACTCACCACTGAATTTGGCCTGAACTTGTACTTCGTACCTTAAGTGGGTAGGCACATTGGAGCGTCGTATATGGAAATTTTTAAGTTGGAAGGCTAAGAAACCAGAGTTTTTCATTCTAGCGCCGCAGGCAAAAATTTGAGAATTTCAATGACTTAAAGGGCAGATTTCTTTCTTTTTTAGCGCCGCAGGCGAAAATTTTAAAAATCTTGAAAGGCCGAAAGCGAAAAAAATTCACTTTCTTTGCACCACAGGCTAGAATATTGTGATGGATATCCGCGGATTTGAAGCATCATATCCATATCCATCCGTATCCGCGGATATCCGCGGGTATCCGGATATTATCCGTATCCGTGAGCAGGTCTGATTCTGACACTATTGAACTAAAATTCTATTAATAAAAATATACCATTTTTTCAAACCCATGCAGAAAATTTTGAATTATTTCATTATTAGTAATTTCAATCAAAATTTTATTTTTTAATTGATCAGATGGAATATATGTTGAACTATCAAATAGTTCAACTTCAAACATATTTTTATTTAGATTTAAGTCAATTAAACGCAAATATTTTTCTATATATTCATTAAAACTATCATGTTGATTATTTGTCTTTTCAATTACTTTCACCACAAAACGATCTTTTATTTCAACATTTTTTAAATAAATAAATTCTCTTTTTTCTTTCCAATCATCTCTAATTTTCACTTCAACATGAATGAGTTTCCCGTAGCATTGAATTTTCAAAAATATAATTGAATATATGAAAATGACAAAATTAAATTTAACCATCTGAAATTGATAAAATTAAAGCTGCTCTTCTGTTGTTTTTTCTTTAGAAAAAGCTGTATGAGACTTTTTAATATTTTTTAATCATTTTTCAAATAAAGGGAGTCTTTTAATTCAATATTTTTTTTCAAATAAAAGGAGTAGCAACTTTCCTCAGCCGACATTTGCGGACCCGTACATGAGGACCGACACACACACGAAATCAATTTTAAAAATTATGTAAAAGGCCTCTTTAGGTAAAAGACCATCTCTTACAAATTTTTTACATTTGATTTGCATCTTATCTGGTTAATAAGATCAGGATAGACTTATAGGGCCATTTCAGGATTTACTCTTGAAGAAAATTTAAAATAAAAGTTTTATCCAAAAATCAAAACATATTTTATGTGATTAGTATTTTGTAGACAAGAGCTAAATCTCAAATTTTTTGATTTTGAAATTTTGACATTTAATTTTGGGCTATGGGCATCCCATTATAATGGATGCGCATATTTTTTCCCCAAATTTTTAAAATTATCAACAGATTTTATATCGACATTATAGGGGTATCGATATATATACTCTTTCTCTATTTTTTTGGCTCTTAGATTTAAACTGTACGAAGAGGAGTACTTCTCGGTTTAATATGTGTAATAAATGTCACAAAATTAGCTTCTTTTTTTATTTAAGATGAATAATGTTAAATATACTTTAACACGTTCAGAATATATTAATGTAAACATGTTATATTATTTTCTGAATAATATTAATTATAATTTAAACATGTTTATTCATTTTTTAATTGAGCAAAACTCAACGGCAAACACTTAGAAAAACGATTTGAAATGGTAATAAATTAAAAATGTAAATGAATTCATTGACAGTCCTGACTGACTTTTAAATGGAGCTTTGGAGGGGAGGAGTTGAAAAATGGCGAGTGAAAAATTACGAGTATACTTAAATCTCCGCCCTTTCCTCTACCTATGTGAGTGACCAAATATCAGCTTCACATATGATGCATATGCACTTTTAACATGTCCGTTTTGACATTTTTAGAATAGAGCAGAGAAAGTGAGTAGTTGGCAATTCCTATATGTTCTTTAACCTTGAAAGGATCGGAATTCCGACATATTATTTATAAAACCTCAATTTAAATTAAAATGAAATTATTTAAAACAATGAAAGGAGAATTGTCTGTTCTAAGAACCTTAGAATATGTATACCATATGTTAGACATTTAATAAAAGAATAAAAATGATTATTAAATAGTTAAATTACTTTAAATATAATTAAGATGAATTGGGCTAATTGTTCCCCCTTTAGCTAATTTTTTTAATGTTCCCCGGAATGATTTTTTACATAATCAACCGCCTCCTGCACTAATTTATTAATTAAATAGCTATATGCTTTACACTATTCTTTTAGAATGACACAAACATTCTATGATTTTGACACGTGACAAGGGTAAGAATTCGTACATAAAATTGTACATAAAAGTACAATTACATTCAAAGATCAGATTCTTTTGAATTTAATCATATGTACTTTGTAATTTTTTGGTCAACAAAAATTTCAACTTTTGCCCTATTTTATTTATTTTCCCGCTTAATAAAATTACAAAACCTACGATTAATAAAGTCAAACAGTAAAATTTGTACGCGATCGTCGTTTTTTATTGTATACACTTAGCATATAAGTTTCATATAATACTATAACGTTTCATATAATACTATAAGTTTCATATAATAATACTATAAGTTTCATATACTATAAGTTTCATATAACTATAAGTTTCATATAATACTATAACGTTCTAAATTCTGTTTTGTTTTTATCTTATATATTATTTATAATATAATAGAATATTCAGCATAAATTCATATTCCAGATTTATAAATTTTCGTAAATATTTTTCTTTGGCAACATTTATTTAATCCACCAACATTAAATAAATTTAAATAACAATTAATTATAATTTCAATAGTTTTATTTGTATATTATAAAATATTTTTAATATTAGAATTAAAGATGAATAAATTTATTATAATTTTTCTCTCATATTTGGTTGTTCTGTTGAATATCCAAATCAACGGTAGAATGGTTGAGCTTGGATTAAAAATAAAAGAGGATTGGGAAGAAAAAGAGAATTTATTTATTTAAAAAATATTCAAATAAAGGAACGTTTTGTATTGATAATGAATGTAAAACAAGGAACTAGAATAGTTGATTATCTTTATAAGAATAATGGATCGTTTTATAAAGTTGAAATAGATCCTGTTGATAATGTTTTTATTGTCAAACTAAATACAATGTCTAAATTTAGCTCCCAATTAAAAACGAGAATTATGATTGAAATTGACAATAATGAAATTGTTAAGAAATTTTTGAAAAACTTGGGAAAACAGGTATTTTATATTTCATTATTCGAAATTTAAGCCTTAAAAATTTAATATCTAAGATTCGTCTAAATAATAATTTTGTCATGAATAATAATTATTATGAAACTTCGATATTAGAAGAAAGTATAAAAAATATAAATAAAAAGGAATTATTAAATGAAAATATAGAAAATTACAACGACAAAATTGTGTCAAGTTATTGGACTGAAACAAATTTAATTGGATATAAAATTAAATTGCTAGAAAAACACAAAGTTGCATATTATAAGGAATTAAAAAACAGAATTGTTTATATTGGCAATAAATTAAGTAAATTTATTATTATTTGTACAATATTTCTTTAATTAAAATTTAAGTCTAAAATTTTATCATTAATTTATTTTTAGATAATATCATTAAGTCAAATAAACGACATTGCTTCAACTGTAGAGATACACAAACAATACAATGGGGTAAATACCTAAAAGAAAACTATCTATGCCACGCTTGTTACCGACATAATCGAAGGAATGATGGAAAGCATAGACCGATGAAATTTAAGCTTAATGCTAAAAAGGTTATCTTTTTGCTAAATTGAAAAAAACATTTAGATAGAATGTGATAAGAAGTAAAAAGCCTCCTTAATTTTTACTCGTTTTCTATGTTCAAGTTGTTTCTAGGTAACAACATTCTTGGAGAGATTACCTGAAAAATTTTGAAAAAATTCTTACTCTATCTGTTTTTATCAACATTTCTCTCAAAAATGAATGATCAAATAATATATTCTTAATCTAAGAGCCCAATTTCAAGCCTGTTTCTGAATATCTATTTTAGCCGATTCCTCAAGATGTAAATTGTTTTATTTGCGGAGCAACAAAAACAAAAAAATGGCGTCGTAATTCTATAAATGAACACTATTTATGTAATGCTTGTGGATTAAAGCAACAAAAGATTAATAAGAAAAATCATAAAAATCAAAGGAATCGATTAAAATTTAAATAACGATGATATGTATATTAAAACATCCGATGTTGATTTTGATTTTCTAATTGCAATAAAATTTGATGACCATAATGTTCGCAAAATTATAGTTGTTAAGCCTTTATCAATAAATACTGATTAATTTGTAGAACTTCTAGCGAATTATAAGCACACAAATGCAACTTTGTTTAAATTCATTCCACCTGTCGTAACGAAATTTGAAGATTTAAGGATTAAAAATATTTTTAGATATATTTGTGGAATTTTATTTATTTTTTGTGTGTTGACTCAGTGAGTCACTTTCCATTTTTAACAATATTTTTGTATTTTTTGCAATGAACTTCGCATTGCATCATTTTTATCATTGATATTTTTGCCTTTAAGTAGGCAGAAATTTCACTTTTTCAATGTTCATTTGTGATCGTTCATTTCTTTTATAAATATCTGTGTGCTATATGAAGAAAAATATTTTAGTTGTATTAGTGTTTATTTATTGTTTATCTAGATTAATTATTCTGAGGGAATAATTAATTCTGAGATATTTTTCCCTATCAAATAATTAGGAAGGTAAAATAATCTCCTCTTTGAGGAAACTTTTTTACATGTGTCTTTAAAAGCTCTTTAAAAATTCTTTAATTGGAAATTAAAATAAATAATTAAATATACAGTTTTTTTAAAAATGTCGGGCACTATACAAACTAAGAACTATTTTAAAAATAAAAACTTTTTAATACGTTGACAGATTTAAATGATATGGTATTTCATATCTATATTTTATGAGGTTCTTTGATATAAACATTATGTTAAATTCGAAATTCTGACCCTGAATAATTCCTTATCTACTGTTATCTGTACTACTTGCACTACTTCATTTTATACATTTGTGTTGTGTATGGGCGTCAGCCCTTAAAGTGTTAGTATAAAAGAACAGCCAATAGTTAGTTCGCGCTCCCAGTTTTAGTTCTTCTGCCTACCTTCATCTGCTTTGTATTTTCGTGTGCGATAAACGTTTCTGTTAGCTTCTCTACGTAAACGGGGTCGTAATGAATTGGCGCGGTCGTGTTCAAAAAGAACCTGGTCTCGACAACAGTTTCGTCAACTTCATTGAGTGGTCGTCTACGTAAGCTGTGTGCAGTTCAAGGAAAGTAAAAAGTTTGGATAATTGCAGTGTTGTAAAACCGAAAAATTAGTGAATTTGTGGTGTTTAGTAAAAGCGTAGTGATAAAAAGTTTATTTTAGTGAGTGAACATGGATGCAAAAGCATTGGACAAATTGCTAAAGGCCCAGCAAGTGTATTATGAGAAAATGTTAGTGAGGTTGTTGAAGCCGAGTGAGTTGAACGACACAGAATTGTACAGCAAATTGGTTGGAATGATTGGTGAGTTCATTTTTGATTTGTCGAGTGGTATGACCTTTGAGTCATGGTTGGGCAGGCATCGGTCCTATTTTGAGGAAAAGGGTAAAACCCTGCCAGAATCCTCTAAAGTGAGATTGTTGTTGAGTAAATTGGTGCCAGAAGAGTATGCCCAAATTGAAAGGAAGATGCTGCCAACCAAATTGAGTGAAATGAAGTTTGACGAACTGTGCAGTGAAATAGTCAGAGTTTAGCGACCATAGGTCTAAATTGTTGAAAAGGTTCGAGGCCTTAAATGTTAAGTTAGTGCCCTTCAAGACATTGTGACATTGAAAGAAATTATTGAAGAATGTCGGGCATATATGGCAAACAAAAGAGGCACTTTATCTTGCAAAAAAGAAAATGAGTGAAGTGAAAAAAGAACTTCACTGTATGGGCGTCAGCCCTTATAGTGTTAGTATAAAAGCTCAGCCAATAGTTAGTTCGCGCTCCCAGTTTTAGTTCTTTTGCCTACCTTCATCTGCTTTGTATTTTCGTGTGCGATAAACGTAAGCGGGGTCGTAACAATTTGCGTCCATGTTGCACTCACGTAGACGAACTGAATCTGTTTGCGACTTTTGGATGCCAAGTTGTTTGTAGGCTTGATCGCAAATTTGTTACGACCTATTTTCCGTAGTAGACGATCACGACGAAATAATATAATAGATGTTGAGGATTTTATATTCGTACGTTTTCTAAATTTCCTATCATTTTCCTAAATATTATTATTAAAACTTTGGCAATATTTATTAGTGTTATTCAAACGCGATTTTTCGGTATCGGTTTTTTCGGTAAAATACCGATACCGAAAAATACCGCGGTATTCTTGATTGAGTCGGTATCGGTATTTCGGTAAAATACCGATACCGAAAAATACCGACGAAAAATAGTCGGTATTACCGCGGTATTTCGGTATTTTTTTAAAATTTACCAAATGAGCTAATTTAATATAATAAATGTGAAATAAGTTTATAAATAGAGAATAAATAATGAATTTACTATTTATAATGAATAAAGTAAGTGTTTGGTTCAGAAAAATTAACATTTCTGCATTTACTGTACACAAAAGTGATCGCCTGTGGTCAAAGACATCTCTCGCTACGGAAAAATTCTCTCACTTTCTACTGACGCTGCTTGCGCAGAAAGATAACGTTGAACAACAGGAACCAAAAGAGGATAAAGTACTGCGGCGCAAATATAGTGAGATATTATCAGGGACCTAGTGATTAATCAATCGATATCCCTCTAAATACATTATATCCAATTGAAAAGATTTGAATAGATATCAGGTGATATTGGATGGTAGGAGGATTGAATCTCTCGATATTCCTTCTATCCCTGATATGACTAGTGCATGGAGTATATCGGAGGATAAGCATGGATCAAGGTAGATTTGAAGGGATAAGTTTTTCAAAAATTTTGAGAATTTAGTATTTCCTTAGGAACATATGGTTTGGGTACTCTTTTTTTAGCCACGCCCTTTTTTCCTTTTCCTTCATCAATCAACCTTAATATGGACAGAATGGTCAGCCTTTCTTTCTTCTTCGATTTTACTTAAATTTTCCTGCGGCATTTTCAGTGAGAGACGTTAACAAGGAAAAGTCAAAAATTTGCTTACTTATTTTATTGCCAATGAATTTTATTCCGCTATTTTCTTTAGGATAATCAACTTTTTGTTTTTCTAACAATTCAATTTTATATCCAATTAAATTAATTTCCGTCCAATAACTTGACACAAGTTTGTTTTTATAGGACTCTATATTTTCTTCTAATAATTGTTCATTATTTATTTTTATATTTTCTAACCTTTCTTCTAATATAGAAGCTTCTTAATAATTATTATTCTTGATAAAATTATTATTTAGGCGTATCTATAATATATTAAATATGTTTATTATCGAAAGTTTAAATTTCGAATAATCAAATATTAAATACCTGTTTTACAATGTTTTTCAAAAATTTCTTAACAATTTCATTATTCGCAATTTCAATCAAAATTCTCATTTTTAAATGAAAGCTTAATTTAGACCACTAATTTAGTTGAACATTAAAAACTTTATTATCAGGATTAACTTCAAACTTACAATATGAATCAGAATTCTTATAAAGATAATCAACTATTCTACTTCCTTGTTTTACATTCATTATCAATACAAAACGTTCCTTTATTTGAATATTTTTTAAATAAATAAATTCTCTTTTTTTTCCCAATCTTCTTTTATTTTTAATCCAACCTCAACCATTTTACCCTCGATTTGAATATTCAGCATAATAACCAAATACGAAAGAACAATTATAATAAATTTTTTCATCTTAAATTTTAATATTAAAAATATTTTATAAATTACAAATAAAACTTTTTTTTTCAAACAGCTAGTAAAAACAGAGCCAAAGTACAAATATAAACAAATAAAAACTATTATTGACTAATTATATTAACCGCGGTATTTGACAAAATGTACAACAAAAGTCATAAATCTAAACATTTTTTAAATAGAATTCGACTAAAAATTTCATACACCAATGAATATTGGAATAATTGAAATAACCCATGTTTAAAATCCTGGGTTTTTATTATAATAATTTAATTAATGAAGAGACCCTATAATAAATAATGTAGCATTTTGGAATTTTAATCAAATTTTAAGGGCATAGGAGCTGTTTCGAAATTTATAGTTAATTAATGATTTTAAAACACTCACGAGACAAAAATGTAAAAATAAATGTAAACAACTATAAAAATTTAATTTACTAATTTTATTAAAAGTGCAATTGAAAAAAGTGCAATTTTAAAGTCAAATCAGTGAAAATAAATAAAAACTCATATAAAAATAAACTTTAAATAAAAAAATTCCCGTCTATTTATAACAGGGCTCGCATTCATAATTTTTAAAAGTATTCTACTTTTAAATCGACCTCCATGCTTACGAATTTGAATTTCTACTTTTTTGAAAGTATCTACTTTTAAATCAACATTTTGGAAAAAATGGAAGAAATCTGGCTTAAGGACCTCCAAAATTCTACAAATAAAACAATTTTTAAAAAGAATTCTAATAAAATGTCAAAAGCTTGTAAATATTCGATAATTTAAATAAACTTTTTTAAATCTATGAAAATATTATAATAATTTAATTTTGTTGAGACACTATAAATAAATAGTCTCATTTTGACATTTTTATCAAATGATAAGTTAATAAGAGCTTTCGAAATTTCGATTTTTGACATTGGCAATCAAGATTTCGACCCGAGTATTTCGAAACATGTTTTAGAGACAAAGGGGGTACAAATCTAACCAAACTACAAAATGTTATTTACTAATTATTTTAACCAAAGTGCAAATTTAAAATCAGCCTGTGAGAAAATAAATAAAAAATAACATAAATACCTTTCATAATTTACCGCCTTATTTTTATATTAATTTATTTAGCCATTTAGGGCATTTTTAAAATTTGCACTTTCTTGTCAATTGCCGCGGTTACAGGGTAACAAAAAAGTACGAAGTGGAGTATGTATTTACGATAACTTTCTGTAGACTTAATATTTTAATATAATTTTATTCTCATTTTGTAGCCCATTCAATTCTCTATCATTTTACAAAATTAAGCAATATATTTTTCGACATAACAAAAGTTAATGCCATAACCGTAGGGCATACCAAAATTTTCTACACAAAATTTTACTTTCAGTATCTCAAAGATGAGGAGTAAATTATGCGGTAATTGTTAAATAATGGCGGTAAATTATGAAATGTATTTAAGTTATTTTATATTTTTTTCTCACCGACAGATTTTAAATTTGCACTTTGGTTAAAATAATTAGTAAATAAAATTTTGTAGTTTGGTTAGATTTGTACGCCCTTTTATCTCTAAGACTTGTTTCGAAATACTCGGGTCGAAATCTTGACTGCCAATGAGTAGTTACCCCCCCCCCCCCCCAAATGTCCGACCTATTTTTCGGACATTTAGGTGGGGGAGGGGTCTGTCGGCAAAAATCAAAAGGTATAGGAGGTTTCAGTCGGCAAGATCAAGGGAAACCAAAGGGTGTGGGGCAATTACTCATCCCATTTGTCCGAGTTTGTCGGCATGATCAAAGGGAAACCAAGGGGTTTGGGGTAATTAATCATCCCACTTGTCCGAGTTGTCATTTTGATTGATTGACAGGTACAAGTGATTGATTGACAGGTACAAGTAAATCCCATTTGTCCGAGTCCCATTTGTCCGAGTCCCATTTGTCCGAGTTTGGCGGCGTGATCAAGGGAAACCAAAGGGTGTGGGGTACTTCCAGGTTCCCGGATTGCCAAATTTTGATTGATGGGTGACAGATTAATTTGATTGATTACAAGTACAAGGTACTTGTACCTTGTACTTGTACAAGGTACTTGTACCTTGTACAAGTACAAGATGCAGGTACAAGGTTCCAGTCTGGGACTGAAATATTTTGGGGGCCGTGGTCCGGGATACGGTAAAATTAATAAAAATAAATTAAATAAAAAATAAATTAAATAAATTAAATAAAAAATAGGGAGAGATAAAATTTAAAAAATATTACAAAAAAATTAAAATGATTTGCAAAAAAAGGGTGGAAGTCAAAACGTAAGGGGGAGGTAACCAATTATTTCAAATTCTCAAGATCTTATCTAATTGATCGATGATTAATGAGTCTGGGACTGAAATCTCAGCGCAGCCCGCGGAGGGGGGAGGAGGAAGATTTCCCTCTCAAGGTCATTTGCGGGAAAAATTATTCTTCTCGTAGTAGAATGGAATTTCAGTCTGGGACTGAAATATTTTCAGTCTGGGGCTGAAATATTTGCGTTGGGAATTTCAGTCTGAAACTGAAAATTTGCTGGGGGCAGGGGTCCGGGGTACTGTAGAATTAAAAATAATAAAAATAAAAAATATTAATTAAATAAAATAATAAGGAAAAATAAAATTACAAAATTTTACAAAAAAATTAAAATGATTTGCAAAAAAGGGCGGAAGTCAGAATGTAAGGGGTTTTGTCTCAAGATCTTATCTGATTGGTTGATGATTAATGAGTTTTTGAGGCATCAAATTTTGAAGCCGACAGAGTTTGGATAATTTAAAATGACCTTGAAGGTTACGAAATAAGGAAAAGTTTATTAAAAAATATTTTCTTTTTATCTCAAGATCTTTCTGATTGATTAATGATTAATGAGTTTTTGAGGCGACAAATTTTGAGCCGCCAAAAATATTCGGTAGCATATGACCTTCAATTTTATGAAATAAGGAAAAATGGAACCTAATTTAAATTTTTCTTTTTATCTCGAGATCTTATCTGACAGACGGATGATTAATGAGTTTTAAATGGAACAAATTTTACCAGTTCCGCATCACATGACCTTGACAAAAAATATTTCGCAATCGCCCATCCGTCTGAAAAGAGGAGTATAAAAGGCGAGGTTTTTTGTCATTCTTAACCATTTGCTTCAAAAAACGAAAAACCTCTCGACAATTAAAAAAATTAAAAACCTTAAAATGGCATTTAATAACGGTCAAAACGCGCCTTCCTCCAACAAGCGCGCAAGATTCCTCATCCGCGATCTCCTTCCCCATTTATTCAATGACGAGCAAAACGGCGCGGGCGTAAATAACCCGAAAAATTATTATCGACAAATCGACTACGAAACAACATTTAATAGAAAATTCGCATTGATGGGGACATCTGGAAAGTTTATTATTGAAAAATTGCCGGAGAATCCGGAGGAACTACTGAGAAATATAATACACGACTGTATGACTAAGACCGTAGAAGCTTCAAGAAACCATTCAATTGAACCTGACCGATTAGGAGCTTTAATATCTTCACAATTATTAGACAACGACATTTGGATACCAATTAGAAGAATTGAAAATGATACTGTCGACAACATTCTTAATCGCTTCCAGCTTGTTTCCCAATCGAAGATAGAAAAGGGATCAATTCTTGGCCAACCTTTCACAGTGAAAATTCAAACACTTGGAATCTCCTCTCTTCCAAAAAATCAATCAATAAGAGGACGTGCGCCGCAAGACAACGGAACAGATGATGGCCAAATAAAAAGTGAATTATTGATTAAAATAGCTAATCCGAACAACTTATGCTTATTCTATGCCTTGGAAATTACTAGAAAATATGTTACTAAAGAATTGGGGGATAGGCGTAAATTTAATGCATATATGCAATACAGTCATCGACAGGTGAAAGATGTTTTGGACCTACTAAAAGCAGCAAAAATCCCTCATGATCTCCCTGAATATGACGCTGTGGAATATGTACCAATCATCGTCGATTTCTGGAACAATCAATATAAAGATGCAGGTTATAAATTCAGAGTATTTGTTTTTGGCAGGGACAATGAGAAACCTATATTTAAATATGGGGCTGAAAATTTCAATGTACAAGTTTCAATTCTTCACTCAAACAACCATTTTGACGGAATAAGAAATGTTGGAGGAATGTTTGGATTAAGAATGAAATATTGCTTCACCTGTGAAAAGAAATTCAGAAAATCAAAGGAACACGACATGAAATGTAAATCACGCTGCAATCTTTGTGGACGCGTTGGAAGTGAATACCCTTGTGTGGCATCAGGAAACTTTTACAAAAAATGTGATGAATGTGGGAAAAAATATCTGAATGAAGACTGCTTCAACCACCACAAAAAAAGCAGTAATTGTCGGCAAACAAAAATTTGTGAAAAATGTGGTGTTATATGGTCAATGAAAAATTACAAGAGAGAGGCTGAAAAGAAGCATGTTTGTGGCCAGAAGTGGTGTCAGATTTGTCGACAATTTCACAGCATGGATAGAGGATGCTTTATTCGCCCATTGGAACTGAAAAAAGGAGCTGATTATCGTCTGGTAACTTTCGATTTTGAGGCCACACAAAATGAAGTGACAAACAATGATAATGAAGAAAGGCGGGTCCACAAAGTAAACTTCATTGCCGCAACAGTAACCTGCACAAAATGTATGGAAAATGAACAATTATGGCGCTCGCCTCTGAGACAAAATGGAAACAGCTGTGCAATCTGCGGAAATAATAGATCAATCACATTTTCCCACCGCCCATTCAATCTAACAAAAGTCGATAAACAAATTGTCACAGAAAACCCTCTTAAATTCTTTATCCAATGGATTCTTTTTGAACTCAACCCCCAATATACAACAATGGCATTTTCACACAATGGAGGACGTTATGATATGATTATGGTGTTCAAAGAAATATACATGAATGGTGTTGCTCCCTCAATAATTCGCCGTGGTAATAAACTTTATGAATTGAAAATTCCCCGCAACAACAAATGCAATGAGGTTATATTCCGGGACTCGTATAACCTTTGTCCAGTCGCCTTGGGGAAGCTGATTGGCGCATTTGGGCTACAAGTAACTGAAAAACAATTTTTCCCGTATTTGGCAAACATCTCCGCGAATTATGGTAGAACTCTACAACAACTACCACCAAAATCTGATTATTTATACGAAGGAATGAGTCCTGCCAAACAGAATGAATTTATTAAATGGTATGAAGAAGAAAAAGATAATCAGTTTTGTTTGGATGAAGCCTTGGCCGAATATTGCACAAACGATGTACAAATTCTTACAGAAGCACTGATCGCCTTTAGAAAAAAATTTTCCGAAATCAGCAAAAAGAAAAATACACAACCTGGGGCAGCAACAGAAGGAATCGATATTTTGAAGGATGCAATGACAATAGCATCGGCCTGTATGAAACATTTCCGGCTGAATCATCTTCAGCCTGACCATTTGGCAATTGTTCCGGAGAAAGGGTATGAAAACATTGATAACCAAAGTGAGCTTGCCCTGAAATATTTACAATGGTACGAAGAAACAAAAGGAGTGGAAATTCAAAGTGCACATTCAGAAGGTGGGGAATTTGTAGTGGCTGAAAGATATAAAGTTGATGGGTACATTGTGGCTGAAGATAGGGCAATTGAAGTGAATGGTTGTGTCTGGCATGCTTGCCAAAAATGTTTTGGTGATGAGTTGGACAAAATATTACCAAATGGAAAAACTGTGGGAGAGACACGTGAAGATGATGGGAAACGTCTGGAAATAATTAAAAAACATATAAAGAATGTTGATATAATATGGGAATGTGAAATACATCAAATGCTGCGTCACAACAAAAAGATGAGGAAATCTTTTTCAAACTACCACAACAAAGGGCCAATCAATATTAGAGACTGTTATTTTGGTGGAAGGACTGGGCCCCTACACATGCACTTTGACGCAGAAAAAGAACAACACAAAATTGCCTACTTAGACTTTAATTCACTTTACCCCTCAACAATTGCTACAACATCATTTCCGGTTGGGCATCCGAAAGTGCATGTTGTACCGCTAGCTGAACAAAAAGTTTATTGGACAAGAAGTGACCAGATTCCATTCAAAGGAATTTTGAAAGTATTTTTGCTACCCCCACCTCAACTAGACGTTCCTGTAATTCCAGTCAAGTTTGATGATAGACTTCTATTCCCATTATGTAGAAAATGCTCACTCGCTTACCCAAATGGTGCAAACATCAAAGATTACCGCTGCCCACACAATGACGAAGAGAGAGGGTGGGTCTCAACAGTTACATCTATTGAATTGGAAGAAGCATTAAAAGTTGGATACACAGTTACAAGATTTTATAGAGCGCTGCATTATGAGAAATGGGATGAAAATTTATTCAAAAATTATGTGGCCGAATTTATGGCAATGAAAATTCATGCTAGTGGTTTCCCTGAGGGCATAGAAGGAAAAGAAAATGAGGAAAAGTTTATAAAAGAATGCAAAGAAAAATTTGGTATTGAGCTTCAAAGAGAAAAAATGGTTCCGGATCAGGCCATGCGATACATTTCAAAACTAATGTTAAACTCTTTGTGGGGAAGGTTCAGCCTACGGAACACCTTGTCAAAAAGTGTAATCATCAACTCCCCGAATGAACTACTTGAATTTGACAACAATAAATCAATTGAATTACAATCTGTAGATAAATTAACCGATGAAACTGCTTTATTGACTTATAAACCAAGAGAAGAATTTATAATAGAACATGACACTTCAAATATTGTGATTTCCTTATGGACAACGTCGGCAGCAAGAATCAGACTATTAAAAGCAATGCAAAAGGTTGCTGGAAGACTTGACTGCAATCTTCTCTATGGGGACACCGACAGTATTTTATTCTCTTACCCAAAGGACATGGAATGTCCGCTCCAAACTGGTCCCCATCTGGGTGATTTGGCACGAGAGTACGCAGGCTCTGAGATAAAAGAATATGTTGGAGGCGCGTGCAAGGCTTATGCACTGAGAATGGAGAACAACAAAAACGCAAAAATCAGCACTGTTCTGAAAGTACGCGGCATCACCTTAACAGCAGATGTCTGCAAAATCCTGCACTTTGACAGTTTCAAAGAAAGCGTACTTAAATATGCAAATGGGGGGAACGAAAATGAGGAAGATGATGATGAAGGAACAATTATGATCGAGAATCCAAACTTTATACGTCGCAGTGTGAAGGATGGTATAGTTTACTCAACTAAAATGAGAAAAAAATTTAGACCAATCATACAAAAAGGGATAATTTCAAACCTCAAAATTGTAAATTTCGGACAAAAATAATTTCATTTCTCACCTTATATTTTCCACCGTATTTTATTATTTTTGTCCTTTAATTTATTCACAAATTTTTTTAATTGTACTTTAATATTTTCACAATGTTTATAAAGTGTACCTTAATATTTTCACATTGTTTTTGTAAATTGTATTTAAATTTGTAGATAAATTGTTAAATTATTATGATGTTTAATTACTTTTAGGGTTTTAAGAAAAAAGTTAAGGATTATAAGATAAGATTGATGCATAGTTAAGGATTATAAGATACAATTTTTTCAAAGTTAAGAGATGAGAGATAAAAGTTATGCATAGTTAAGCAATGCAATATGCAGGTTTTGGGGGTAAACATGTAAAGTTAAGCGATAGAAGACACAGTTGAATAAAAGTTAAGGATGTGAAGAAACAATTGAATAAAAGTTAAGGATTAAAAGATAAAAATGATACAAAGTCAAGATAAAAACACATGTATTCAGCAAAATGGTGAAAAATATATACATTTTTCACGATTTCCCTTATTGGTGGGTGTGATGATGACATACTGATTGGATGGATGAGATGATTGGATGGATGACACACTTACAGTATACAACTTTTTGATGTATACAGTACACCCTATTGGAAAGTTTACACGGTTTACCTTTAACAGAAAAACTTATTTCACCGAAAAACTCTTTATTTATAAATGCAGTTTACTTAGAATACAAGCAATTCATAATTTGATAAAATACATTATCCAAAATGTTAATGTTTTCAATAATATTAATAACTTTTCCGTCATTACTGGCAGGTAGTGTTGACGATAAACCGTGGAAGGGAGAAGAATCAGTGACTACATTATATCGGAGGACACCACTACCAATTTGGCGGAGAACACCGCCCCCACTATTTCCTAACAGAGAAAAAAATAATTCAGTGGAAATACCAATATGGAGGAGAACACCACCACCAATGTTTCCTAGCAGTGATAAAAAAAGTTCAGTGGAAATACCAATATGGCGGAGGACACCACCACCAATGTTTCCTAACAGTGATAAAAATAATTCAGTGGAAATACCAATATGGCGGAGAACACCACCACCAATAATACCTAGCAGAGATATAAATGACTCAGAAAAGATTCAACGAGGTGATAAAATAGGCAATAAATCATTGAATAAAGCTGATGTTGGGGAAAGATTATTTAGGAAATGGGTTGTAAAGGACATCTATCATCTGAACAAAACAGATTTGGCAAGAAAACGTGAAATAAAAAATATGGGGCGTTGGATTCTACGTTGGGATCTTTGGGACGAGAAGTTCAAATCTGGAAAACATAATCGAACAGATTACTTGATGTATTCAAGATGGCGATTTTTATACGAACCTCCTATTTCAAACATTATCGATTTTTTCAAAAATTTATAAAATTATTTTTTAATGTTTAACATTTTTATGTAAAATTATTTAATAAACAAGTACTAAAAATAAAATCTTCGTATAAATTAATCACAAAATATCAAAACATTGCGTTTTTCCCATTGGCTCGGTTTACCTTCTATTTCAATCCACAATATCCCTGGTCTAGATTTTTTCTTAATAGGTGTAGGTGGAAAACTTCCAAGGGATAATGGAATACTGTTGAGAGTAAGTGTTGATGATGACGAAGTTGCTTGTGTACGTCGAGCCCCAAATTCTGAACTACTTATAGGTGACGGAGGCGAGGTGGGGGCAAAGCATAAAAGTTCTAGAGGGTAGTATCTCTCACATATTCCATTCTTTGTGCATGTTCTTTCTATAACACATTGATGAAACGGGTATTGTAGTTTTATTTTGTGGTGAGAAAAGAAATATGCCGCAACCGATATGTTGAATGGGTAAGCTAAGTCACCGAAGGCTTTGACAAAATGTGCTCCTGAAGTTGTAATTCCGTCACATCTAACTCTGCTATATAATCCTCGCCTATCAGGATAATTTGTCTCTAACTTTCCTTTTTCATTTATAAATTTTGCGATCAAATCGGCATTTTCCTGATACATTAATCTGTATCTCACCAAATAAATTGGGCAATTCAATTTTTTAGAAATCTCATCCAAAATAGAGGTCATTTTATTGATTAATTTAGAATGATTGATGAATGACTTGATAAATTGTTAAGTTGAACGAAAATTTCGCCTTTTATACCCAAGGATTTGACCTTGAAAACTGACAGATATTTCGAAATATAAGGAAAGGGTGGAGCTTAGGAGGAGTATATAAGGCGAAGGATTTTCAACTTTTCATTCATTTCTTCATTCATTAAAAATACTATTTTAAATAAATAAAAATGAGCGGATTAAAAAAAGAAAAGATCCCAAAAATGGAATTAGTTAATGAACCAAAAATTGAGAAGGAAGAAGAGATAATTAAATTGGAAGAGGAAAAAGAAAAAGAAAAGGCAAACAAACCAAAAGCCTCTGCTTCAAAAGTTGAGAATGGGAAAATTGAGAAAAGTAACAGTATAAATCCGCGTTTCCTGTGGAAACTTGTGCGCATAAGAGAAACACCTAGGATTGAAATTAAACTTTGCAAAAAATGTGCCAATGCGCTCTACAATGATAAAAATAAATTCACTCAGAAGGAAAATGGAAACATCGGAATCTGCTTTGAAATATGCGAAACCTGCGCGAAGCTAAATATGCAGCTCAAGGATTTTGTTGCTGATTGGGATGAAAAGAATATACAGAAATTGAAAAAGTGATTAATGATTAATGTTTTCTGTTAACTTTGTTATTTATTTTTGATTTCATTAATTGTAACATTTTAATTTAAATAAATATTTTTGAATTGTATTATTTTTCATTAACTTCTGAAAAAATTAATCACATTCTCGGAGGCCACGCCCATTGTCAGAGTATAAATACTGAAAAATTCTCCCCAAGATCAAACTTCCGCCAAAAATTTGAATTCATTTATAAAATTTCTTGAAAAATGTCAGTAATCGAAAATAATTGCCAGCTCTTGGAAAAAGTGCTCCCTGAGGTGTTATTTACGGTATCTTCTACTGGTGTGACAATTTCGTCACCACGCCTCATAACCACACGTTTTGTGGAATTTGACATGGCAGGAAAATGTAAAAGTTGCAGAGGGGAAAATGTGGACATTGATTTTATTGTTACTCCAAAGGACGTAACCTTATATTGCAACCGCCTAAAATCAGAAAAAGTAGTAATGTTTGATCATATTTATGAAATTCCTCAACAATGTATCTTTCGTGTACGGTCGAAAGGGAAGAATTTCAATATTTTACACAAAGAGCAAGTCTGGAATGAAAAACAGTTCATCACCGGTAATGAGCAAATAAGTGTCAAGGAATTTTTGTCAAAGTTTACACAGAAGAAGGCTCAAGTAGTGAACGAAGAAACGAAAGAAAATATAAAGGAAGACGATAAAGAAAAAGTAATAAACGATAATTCAATTACCCCTCATAATCATTAATCATTCTTATTTATATTTTTAATTTTCAACAAATAATTTAAACATGAATTATCATTTATTTTCTAATAAAGATTTAAAACTAAAACTTCCATTTGGTTGTATTATTAGCGGCCCAAGTTCAACTGGCAAAAGTACACTTGTACGAAAATTAATTTCAAATTCTGATAAACTTATCGACCCTACCCCAAAATCTATTCTTTACTGCTATGGTGAATATAACCCACTTGTTCCAAAACTACAGCGAGCCGGAGTCTCAGTTTACTCTGGTGTCCCCCCTGAGGATCTTATTAAGAAGCAGCAACAACCCTCTCTAGTCATCCTCGATGACCTAATGTACTCAATTGACGAAAAATATTTATCGGAACTTTTCACAAAGAAATCTCATCATCTTAATTTTGGCATAATATTCATCACACAGAATCTCTTCGAGAAAAAACTCAGGGTCGCACGTCAAAATTCTATGTATATTGTATTAACCCGCGCACCAAATAGTGCATTGGCCGTTCGAAATCTAGGAGTACAACTATTCCCAGGAAGATTAAATTATTTTCTAGACGCATATCGACAAGCTACAAGCAGCAGTAATTATTCTTACCTATTTATCGATTTACACCCCTCATCAGACCCAACACTTAGACTAAGAACAAATATATTCTCAGACAAAGAATCAGAAGACTCCTACAATTCATTACCAATTATATTTTTACCCAAGAATTCCTCTAATTAAAAATGATGTCAACGAAAATTAGCCAAGTTGTCAAGGACAACCTACAGTTTCTCAAACAGCTCGCAAAAACACGCTCACTAACTAAAAGAAGACGTTTTTTAAGAAAAGCATCAATCGACCAATTACTTTCTCTCACTGAAATTTGCTACAATATTGTACGTGATCAATTTAAATTAACTAAGAGACAAAAATCTCGTCTTCTACCATTCGCTGATTTTGTTCGTAAAGTGAGTAGGATAAAAACAGAAGGAGGAGCCCGACGTACAGTAATACAACAAGGAAGTGGTTTACCAATAGGATTGTTTCCCGCCCTTTTAACCCCAATCATTATTGAATTAACAAAAACTTTAACAAGCAATTAATAGAAATGGCAAATAAATTTATATTAATTCCTGAGGATATATATCGTGGACTACTTACTCACCCCATACCGGAAACTGGAAATATCAACTTGGATTTCACACGCGAAAATTTGGAAAATATCAAAAGTCAAAATGCCAACACAGAATTAAAGAATATAAATTATAATCAGGAATTGAGACGTTATCTACACATGTTGAAGGATCAGAATGAGAGACCAATGAATGTTTCAGTAAGGCAAATGGAAGATCCAGCCCTGGAGCAAATTAAAAAATTGCTTCCCCTACTCCAATCAACCTCCAAAGAAAGTAATCAACAAGTCCTTAAACAAAATATACCCACACCAAAATTGTCCCCGTTAAATGAAGGTGGAGATTTAAACGAAGATGAACTTAGTATGCATACGGCCGATGAGGAATCTCCGGATTCCAAGAGGAAAATGGAACCAAAGAAGTCAACAATAAGAGAAAAAACAGAGGAAATTTTTGAAAATATGAAACAGGAAAATCTAGATAAATATGATGTGAGCACAGATGGAAAGATTTTAAGTAAGAAGGGAGGAAAAGAAATACAGGGAAGCAATGCACAAAAATCTCTAGAGTGTATTCTCCGTACAGGAATAAGTGGGAAATTGAGATGGGGAGAGTTGACACCACCGGGGACATCAGTTTTAGAAAGTAAATTAAAAAGTGATAACAAAATTTGGCCGTTGATAGAGAAGGCACGAGAAACCTGTACACCAAAAAGAACTAATACAAAGCAAAAAAGAAAAATACCTGAATCCAAAGAAATAGCTGAATCAAAATGGAGAGCCCCAACAGAGTGGAAATGATATTAGATAAACTTTACAATGATCCAGCGAATCCGGCAGGATTTGCTGGTGTAAACCAGTTATGGACAGAGGCTAGAAAAAAAGATGCAAGTATTAAGAAGAAGGAAGTTGAGGAATATTTGTCAGGCCACAGAACTTACACAATTCACCGCCCTAGGCGCGTGCACTTCAAAAGATCAATAACAAATCCGTCTGGTTATATGACAGACGTTCAGTGCGACTTGGCAGATTTCCAAAAATTATCACGGCAAAACAACGGGAAAAATTATGCGCTTGTGGCAATCGATGTGTTAAGCAAAAGAGTTTTCGCTGAACCTGTTCGCACTAAAAAGTCAAATGATATGATTGATGCATTTGAAAAAATTTTGGCAAGAATGGAAATGCACCCGCACCGTATTTTTAGTGATAAGGGAACTGAATTTTGCAGCAAGGAAATTATTGCATTTTTCAGAGAAAAAGATATTGAAAAATACACGGCAACCTTTTCATCAGTTAAAGCGTCACTAGCTGAACGATGTATTCGAAACATTAAACAGAGACTGTACAGATTTATGAGTGAGAAGCATACATTAAAATGGACTGAGGCATTACCGAAAATAGTTGACGCAATAAATCATTCAAAGTGTAGGATTTTAGGTGGATTAAGACCGGTTGATGTAAACTTTAACAATGCAAAGGAAATTAGAGAAATGGTATTTGGTCCTATTGGGAAGAATAAACCTAGAAAAAACCCACGATTTAAGGAAAATGATCATGTACGTATGAGCAGAAACAAAAATATTTTTTCAAAGGGTTATCTCCCAAATTATAGCGATGAAATTCTTCAAATAGACCTTGTCAAAAAGAAGGCTAACCCCAACAGATACCGTGTCCGTGACGATAATGGGGAGGTATTTAAAGGATATTTCTACCCTGAGGAATTAACCCGAGTGAGGAAGGATGAGAATACCAGCTACAGAATTGAGAAAATTATTAAGAGCAGAATGAAAGAAGATGGAGGAAAAGAATTTTTTGTTAAATTTTTTGATTACCCCCAACCCCAGTGGATAGACGAAAACCAGTTTGTATAAAAGCCCAATTTTTCATTCCCATAAATCATTTTTAATTATTTTTTCACTTTAATTGTTCAATTTATTATTATCTTTAAAATAAATAATGGCTAATACATTCTTTGTTGTTCTTCCTAGTAATGTTAGTGATTACCCAGATAATAAACCCAATAAATATCGAGTGCATCTTCCGAAACCAATAGAGTTTCAAGGTGGAAACTGGGTATGTGGCCTCTACAGTATCCAATACCCCCAATCATGGGCTGCAACTATTGGCACAGACGTTAAACAATGGATCGAAATTAATTACAAAAACAAGAAACCGCATAGAATTGGAATCCCCAAAACAACTCAGCTAACACCCAACGGACTCAGCTTCTTTTTAAAACTTGTATTATCCAATAAAGAGAAACCTAGGAAAAGACGCGATGTATCAATTGATACTTTGGAGGATGAAGTTATCATTGACCCAGAAATTAATTTAGTAGTGGATCCAGCTAAGAAACGAAGAAAGAGAGAGGCAGATAAAGTAGATACTGTGCCATTATGGGTAAAGGAATTTTTTAATCAGTATCCACACAATTACTGGGAAGCCATACGCGATTATGAACAAGAATTAGAACAACATAAATCTGATGTGGAGGAAAAAACAAAACAGGTTCTTAATGAGAAGGATGATACACATAAGGGAGAATTACAGCAAGAACTTGATCACCTACATTCCCTTTCAGAAGGTAAAAAGAAGGAAATTCGTCTCTTAACAGAGGAAGCTAATAAGAGGGATAGGCGTGATGATGGACTAATAGCAAACCAGTTTTTGGAACAACACCCAGATGATTATCACGAGGAAGTAATAAAGATGGAAATAAATATAATAGTAAGATACATTGAACTAGAAGACAAAATTAGAGAAAGCAGGGAAGAGGGGGTTAAGAATGCTCGTTCTGGTGATGAGATTCAGAGGTTTATTAATTCAATAAAACGTATGCGTAAGAATTTGGAAGCGTTGGAATCTGCTATTATTGAAAGAGACTTGCAAATTAATAGAGATGAGTTTCATCAGCAAAATTCAAACACACACTCAGAATTTGTCCAGAAATTTTTCGAGGACCACCCTGTAGATCAATGGACAGCGTTAAAGAAAAATTTAGGTGATCTACAGGAATTACATAGACAAATTCGAGAAAAACGAGATGTCCATTCACAAGAACAAAATGAGGAAGAAAAGAATAAGCTGGGGAAGGAAATTGATCAATTAAATAAATTGGCTTCCTACAGACGAAATAGATTTACAGCAATACACCATGCGGCTTACAAGAAATGGAAAAATTTTGAGCTGCCAATTCCCCCAACTAGAAATGAAATTAAGGAGATGCAAAAAATTGAAGAGAGAACTCATCCGGAATATTTGGAAGATGCCCAAAAGACTGATGATCAAGGTAAACCTGTGCACATTCCTGCGCCCGTAATTACAGATGAAATGGTGGAAGTTGTCAAGGACAGACATGGGTATGAGCAGGATAAGGTCAGAGAGGCAGAGGAAAATGAAAGAAAAGATAAAGAACTGAAAGAAAGCAAGGAACAATTAAAGCATGCAAGAAGAATAGATAAATATGGAGAGTCTATACCTCTTGAGCAACCAATAGATGAAGAGCAAGATACAGTACCTGATGAGGAAAGTTTCGGATAAGAAGAAGAAAGGTGGGAGGAGAAAGGTAGGGAAAGCCCTGTTTTAGATTTGGATTCCTCAGAAGAGATTATACCAACAGAAGAAATATTTGAGGAGCAAAAGGATGAGCAAAGAAACGATGATCTGATAAATGAGAAGACAGTTACTTTGATTGAGGAAAAGGAATCTCAGGCAAAAATTTGCATTCTGACATTGAATTTGAATATTTGGACAGTATTGATCGTTTTCGGGTAATTTTTAATGATCCTGAGATTCGAAATATTGTTATCTCTTCACAACTATGTTATGTTCTCGGCTTCCCCATGGGACCATTGGTAAATGGCCAAATTGGAAAATATGGAATTGATCTCAAAGGAGGGTTTACAAGCTTTGCTGTATATTCAAAGGGGTTAACGAGCACTGTAATAATGGGGAATTCTGTCAGTTCATTACTCAGAATTGTGGCTGTTGAGAATAGGTCTGGAGGTGTTGTAGAAAGAGTGTATGATCAACCAATGTTCATACCTGTGTTACCCAGAGAGATTAACGAGATTGAAATTGAACTAAGATGGATGAACGGAAGTCTTGTTAAATTTGATCATGGAACTGTAATTATTACCCTAATGTTTAATAGAATGTTAAGATTTTAATTTAAAACTTTTTTGAAATTGTCAAATTTTATTATATATTTTTTATCATTTTGATAATAAAGGAAAAAACAAATTCGTCTGGGTTTGAATGATTTAATAATAGGGAAAGGAATTTTTTATAAGAATATCCTGAGGAAATAAAATAAATAAAGGTGATACAATGGTGTCCACAAGTGGGTAAAAGAGGGTTTTGAACGGGAACATTATTCATTACACGGTTTGGAAATTTGGAAATAAAATTTTTTATTGAAATTGGAGGTTCGGGGAGTAGTAATGAATCAAAAATTAATATTTTCTCGGGGTTAATTATAAAAAGTGCAATCCAATGTGATCCTCTTTGAGTAGCTTTTTCAAGGTTGACGACCAATGAGCACGGGTATTCTCGAAATTCTTGTGGAATTTTATCTGCGGCAAAGCATCCAATAAAATGTCTTCTAGTTATTCTGTTGTGAAATAAGATTTTGTCGATTTGTAAAGTGTCCATTTTCGTCAAAGAGGTGGAGGTTTGAATCTTTTCTTTGAATCTCCCCAAGTTCAATGTCTTTGCTGTTGTCTTTAATCTTTATAAATTTTCTCAGTTGATAGGTCAATGCTGTTGCTAGCAATAAAAGCCAGAGTGCAATTAATGTATAGCAGTAAATAGTTTGAGCAATTGATGTTTCTGATGAAGGAAATTCTTTGCAAGGAGAGGGAAATTGAACATTTTCAACGTGTTCCATTGACCAGAAATCCAAGATTGTAATATTTTTCTCAGGGTTATAGTTAGATGCTAGTCCAATACTATTTTGTACTCTTTGTGGAATTATTGGGAATTTTGTCGAAGACGAATTAATCATTTGTTCTGGTTTAGGAGTTATTGTATTAGCGTAATAACCTATACGTTCTCTTAATTTTTCTCTATATTCTGGGTGTTCATCCTCATTAGACATAGAATATTGTTGTGTAAATTTATACAGGAAGAAAAATAAAATAATACAAACAAAGCAAAATTCAATTTTTATAGTAATGTGACACATTTTTAAAATGAAATGGGAGAATGAAAAAATAAGGAAAATTGAGGGTTTTTATACTGAAATATCGGTGGAAATAGTTCTGTTCCTATCTAACATTAGCAGCGAATCGATTTCACCCATGGCTACTAGTACAATCCCACCACTAGGAACCGGTTCGTTGAAGGTCATCCGTATACTTGTTGTACCATTCTTTATTAAATCAAACATCTCTGGGCCATTATCTTCCTGGCTATTTGTAAGGTTAAATACGAAGAAGCAATATCCTGCATATGCATAACGAAACATTGATATACCGTTACTTTCTAGTGATCCCGCGTACCCTATTGCTTCTTGCATGTCATGATAAATTCTAGCATAGTTTCCTTTAGGAAAATCAAGGGAATAAGGGGCTGCTGGAAAAGTTACTCCTCCAGCAGTAATGGAAATATCTCTCAAATTAAAGTGTTGAAAATAAAATGGAGTTGTTTTTTGTCGCCCTACAAAATCTTTATTATCAACCATTCCCAGTATGATTCTTCGAGGCACCTGATCCATCCATAGGTTAGCATTAAATTCTGTTCTATTTTCACTGATGAATAAAGATTTCAGAGATGTTTTTCTTATCGGGTATCTCGCGGGTTTTATTTCAAGTTTTTTCGCAATATCAAAGGCTAAGCTGTCCATCAATTCAATCTTCTTTACATATAATTTGCAAGCCAAAATTTCTAGATGATATTTTGGGGCAGTGTCCCAGGGAGCACTAAGCAGGAAACTTGATTCATTGGGCAAAAGTTCAATATCAACTTCGCATTGGTTTACTAAATATCTTGGTTGATTACAAATATCAACATCCAGTTTGGCCATAAATTGTGCAGTACGCGGATTTCCATCTTCGTCTAAGAATAATCTTTTCCTTGATTTAACTCCATATCCATTAGAATCAATTCCTGGGTATGTTTGAGTGGGTCCATCATCATAATATCCCGCCACAGAAAGATAAGAGTTCTTCACACTTTGTGGGTAGGTTAGTTCGTAGTCAAAAATACTTTTGAATGCCACGAGGGAGTTCCCTTCAAAAACCTGAGTTCCATTAATATGCATACGGCAATTTTTCCAAAGTGTGTGGCCTATAAGTTGCACTGCCGATACATTATCATCCTTTCCTATATCAACAAGTTTCCCATCTTTGTCCTCTTTTTTAATCCTAAGTTCAGTAAAAACATAAGTTTTGGCCAGATCAATATAATTTGTAGTCGCATGAATTTTGAAATGAAAGGGGGTGATATTTACAGGGTTGAGTGTGAGTAATTCAATAAATGAGGAATTGCTAATACTGACATTTGTGTGGGGGGTTTCGAAAAATGATAAAGCAGTTGTTATTGCGTTGCCAGAATCGCGATCAATTTTCTGATGAGTAGACATTTTTATTTAATAAAGACCGAATGTATCTATTTTTTGACGTTTCTTTTTAGGGGTAAGAGATGGAGGTCTTCCAATTATGAGTTGATGACTATTTTCTTTTGAAAATGATGAATGGGGTTTACGTTTTCTTTTGAGTCCTTTTATACTAGCTCTGGCTCGCAATCCGGTTCCAAATTGTTTTGGCAATCCTCCTTTCTCGAGTAATCTGTGCAACCCACGTTTTCCTTCACTTATTACTGTCTGCTTAAAATTTGGGTTAGAATCTTCTTTGCCGTACTCTGGATTCCCCACACTTTCTAGAATTCTTCCACCTGTATCCAATGCCTCCTTTGCTACAGCTGTACCCGCACGTTTTGCATACGGTAGAAGAAAACGCCAAAAATTTCTGAGTACATCTCCGACTCCGCCACCCGCTTGTCTCCCGTATCCACGTTGATAAGGATTTAGTCCACGAAAATAGTAATAGTTTTCATCTGCGCCTTGTCCTACTTGGCTGATAGATATATGATGGTCGTCGTAACCGATTGTCCTTGGGTCAAAGGCTATATGAACCATGTTTGGTTTTGTTTGGAATGTTATGTAATATTAAGTTAGGTGATCTATTGTAGTTATCTTAAGTGATAATTGTAGGATAGTGTTAGGGATAAGTGAAAGTTATATAAAATAATTGAAGGTGTTTAAATTTTATATTATTTTAAATGAAGAGATAAATTTAATAGAGAATGTGAAGGTGATCTTTTGAACATTGACATTTTGGGTGTTGGCGAATTGATAGTTGACATTCTGTGAGCTGGCATTTTGTCCTTGTGGCATTTTGTCGTTTTGAGATTTCGAAATCTTCGTCGTTTTGAGATTTCGAAATCTTCCCGTTACATTCTGACTTCCGCCCTTTTTTTCAAATCATTTTAATATTTTTGTAAAATTTTGTAAAAATTTATCTCTCCCTATTTTTTATTTTTTAATTAATTTATTTTTATTATTTTTAAAACTACCGTACCCCGGACCCCTGCCCCCAACTTTTTTCAGTCCCA
This sequence comes from Meloidogyne enterolobii, assembly GCA_963681835.1. Lineage (NCBI taxonomy): Eukaryota > Metazoa > Nematoda > Chromadorea > Rhabditida > Meloidogynidae > Meloidogyne > Meloidogyne enterolobii. Next base: position 3,927,485 of record CAVMJV010000006.1, read on the forward strand.
GACTGAAAATCCCTGACTCGAAAATTTCAGTCCCAGACTGAAATTCCCAGCCCAAAATATTTCAGTCCCAGACTGAAATTCCATTCTACTACGAGAAGAATAATTTTTCCCGCAAATGACCTTGAGAGGGAAATCTTCCTCCTCCACCTCCGCGGGCTGCGCCGAGATTTCAGTCCCAGACTCATTAATCATCGATCAATTAGATAAGATCTTGAGAATTTGAAATAATTGGTTACCTCCCCCTTACATTTTGACTTCCACCCTTTTTTGCAAATCATTTTAATTTTTTTGTAAAATTTTGTAAATTTTATCTCTCCCTATTTTTTATTTAATTTATTTAATTTATTTTTTATTTAATTTATTTTTATTAATTTTACCGTATCCCGGACCCCGGCCCCCAAAATATTTCAGTCCCAGACTGGAACCTTGTACCTGCATCTTGTACTTGTACAAGGTACAAGTACCTTGTACAAGTACAAGGTACAAGTACCTTGTACTTGTAATCAATCAAATTAATCTGTCACCCATCAATCAAAATTTGGCAATCCGGGAACCTGGAAGTACCCCACACCCTTTGGTTTCCCTTGATCACGCCGCCAAACTCGGACAAATGGGACTCGGACAAATGGGACTCGGACAAATGGGATTTACTTGTACCTGTCAATCAATCACTTGTACCTGTCAATCAATCAAAATGACAACTCGGACAAGTGGGATGATTAATTACCCCAAACCCCCTGGTTTCCCTTTGATCATGCCGACAAACTCGGACAAATGGGATGAGTAATTGCCCCACACCCTTTGGTTTCCCTTGATCTTGCCGACTATAATTCGAATACTCCCCCAAATTTGTTAATTATCCAAATAATGCTCGAATTTAATAAATCCACTGAATTCTTACAAATCGTCAGATAAAATATAAATCTTCCACTCAATAATTATACATAGATTTCTGTTAATTCTAAATTCCCTCGAAAACTCTGTTTACCCCCAATTCATTCATAAAAAAATCCCTTAATATCCTTCCATGGGACTCAACTTTGGGCGTTAAACTTTGAAAATAAAATTTTCGGGTTCGGCTCCGGATATCCGAAATTTTCGTTTCGGATATCGTATAGCATAAATTTTCGGTGCGGATACCGGATTCGAATATCCGGTGATTTCCATCTATCCTACAGCCTTACTATAGATCCCCCTTTATTCTTTGCTTTTTTATAGACCTCAGACTACATATATATCCTTTATCTGTAGTAACAAATTTTAATTTGTTACTATTTAATTTTTTTAAATTTTTTACAATTATAATTTGTTACTTAATTAAAAATTTTAATTTTATCGGACGATCGCTAGTTATAATAAGACATTTATTATCAGTAGGAATATTATTATCAGTAGACATTTATTATCAGTATTCTGTTGAATATTCAAATCGAGGGTAAAATGGTTGAGGTTGGATTAAAAATAAAAGAAGATTGGGGAAAAAAAAGAGAATTTATTTATTTAAAAAATATTCAAATAAAGGAACGTTTTGTATTGATAATGAATGTAAATACGGGAAATAAAATTGAAAATTATTTCAATAAAAAAACTGAATCGTTTTGTAAGCTTGAAGTAAATCCTGTCAATAAAGTTTTTATTGTTAAACTATATCAGGGGCCTAAATTTATCTCTCAATTACAATTGAGAATTTTGATTGAAATTGCCAATTATGAAATTGTTACGAAATTTTTTAAAAACTTAGGAAAACAGGTATTTTATATTTGATTATTCGAAATTTAAGCATTCAATAATAAATATAATATTCTAAGATTCGCCTAAATAATAATTTTATCAAAAATAATAAAAATTATGAAACTTCAATATTAGAAGAAAGTTTAGAAAATACAAAAATAGATAAAAAAGAATTATTAAAAAACATTAATGAAAATTACAAAAACAAACTTTTGCCAAGTTATTGGACAGAAATTAATTTAATTGGATATAAAATTGAATTGTTAGGTAAACAAAAAGTTGAATATCCAAAAGAAAATGGCGGAATTAAATTCATTGGCAATAAAATAAGTAAGCAAATTTTTGACTTTGTCTATATTTAATTTGCCTAAAAAATTTTTCTTGAAAATTATAGGTGAAATAATTGAAGTAAATAAACGAAATTGTTTCAATTGTAGAGTTACACAAACAAAACAATGGTATAGTATACTAAAAGAACATTACTTGTGCGAACAATGTGGTGCATATAAACGCAGATATGGAAAGTTAAGATCAAAAGAATTATGGTTTAAGACTAAAAAGGTTATCGTTATTAAAATTTAGTACGATTTTTAAAAATTCTTATTCTGAAACTTTTTAAATGAACTTTTGGTCAATTCTGAACTTATTGAAAGGTTTTTGTCCAAACGTTGAGGACCGATATAGATATAGGCGAAATGTTCTTTAAGTAATTAAAATTAATATGCTTTATTTTCAACCGTTATATAACTTCTCATGAAGTAATTTAAGGACGAGATAAATTGTTTATTACGGAGTTATTCAAACAATAACTTTAACAGCTCGTGCTTATAAAACACCGTTTTGACTAATCTAAACGAATTAAAAGTTTTTTTACACAAACAATACCCATGAAATTAAGTTTCATTAAATTAACCATTAAAATTAACATTGAATGAAACTTCAAATAAAAACAAACTTCTCATTAAGTAATTTAAGGAAAATCGTAAATGTTTTATTTGCGGTGTTACACAAACAAAAAGGTGGCGCCGTCATTCAGAAACAGGGAACTATTTATGTAATGCATGTGGCTGTAAACTGTATACAAAGAAGAAAATAAACAAAAATTAAATAGAAAAGCTATAAATAAAGTTTAATGAAAATTTTGATTTATTATAAAAGTTTAATTGTAACAATTTTTTAATTATTTAATGAAAATTATACGAACTTTTGTAATTTTAAACAAAAATTAGATTGTTAAAAAGCTTACGGATAACCTTTTTGTAATTCTGCCTTGTCTTAGTCTACCACTTAATTCTTACAACAACACATTTTTTCCTTACTAAGTTTGAATGCAATAAATAAGAAATTTAATTTCACTAATGTATTTCACAAAACATACCTATCTAGGTAACCATTCAATATTTTACTTTTTAATGTATTCACTAAAATAAATTTAATCACCGACTTCTAATTTCTTTTATTTCGTTCCAAGTGTTTATCAATCAAGGTTTTCTTTTTATTTCTAATATTTTCTTGGTGAATATTATACGAAATAATTAAATTTCCGTCTTACGCTTTTAAAATAACATGGAAACTTAACAAGCATCAGTTATGCAGTTTCTTTCAAATTTTAATTAAAATATTTTTATTTCAAAGAAATTTCAAAATCCCCGGGTTCATTTTTATATTAGCATCTTTGTGCGAAAATAGTTATCGTGAATTGAGCTCAAATCCGTTGTTATTTTTCGATTATCTTACTTTTACGCATACTTATCATCACTAGGGCTAGGATTTTAGGCAAAATGCCTGTTTTTTCCTAAATAGGCCTGATGCTGAAACGTCCAAATCAGGTGTTATTTTACTAAAATCTTCTTCCTAACTAATTTTATCGTTGCCTAAAATTGCCTATTTTGGCTTTTTCTGGAAAAGTGCCCTATTTTGCCTTTTTTCAGCCTATTTTGCATATTTTTACAAAAATTTGCGAATTTTTGGGCCTTTTTTGAGAAATTTGTTGACTAAAAATTAGTTTTGGTAAAATTTATTTTACAAAAAAATTTTTTTTTGAAAATTTTTTTTGTCAAAAAATTTTTATTTTAAAAATTTATTCAAATTATTTTTGGAAGCAAAATAATTGATATAAATTAATTTATATTCGCAATTCTTATCGTCAAAATTAATTTATTTAACAGTTTATTGCTTAAATTCAACCATTTTTATAGATTTTAGTCGATATTTTTTCAGATCTAGCTCAAATTTTAAGAAATTTTGTATATTTTGCTTGCCTATTTTGCCTTTTTTTCGAAATAAGGTGCCTATTTTGGCAGTTTTTTAGTGCCTATATAGGCGCCTATTTTTGACTTTTTAGTGCCTAAAAATCCTAGCCATAATCATCACCTATTGAAACCTATTTTGGGGTTTTGCAACCTAAAATAGTTTTAACCCATTTTGAAGTTTTTGTGATTTTTGTCACCTATTTTGGTTGTTTTTCGTAAAAATTCGATTTTTTACCAAAAATTTTCAAACAGGAGCCAGAAATCCTACTCTTTTAAAAAATTGTAAGAAAAATGTGAAAATCATAGGACCAGAATTGTAGGATATCGAAGTGTTAGATATCCTGATCTCCTCTTTAACCTCCCGAATTAATTGTGAGGGATGCATAATTTTGGCGTAATAAATAACGCAAACGCCAGGACGCCAAAATCGGCCAAAAATCCCGCCAAAACGCACGCTAAAACGCCATGACGCACATCCCTGATTGCTATCTGATTGGACTTTTAAATAATATCTATTTTCTTATTATTTTGTTTTTATTATATTCATAATCGTGACTAATTTAATCAGTTCGGACTTTGTCGGTGTCTCTTTATTTTTTGGAGGCTGAACTAAATTCAGCTAATAGTGAAGTTGTTAAAAGTTCTTTTGCGCGTCAACATAGGACATAACAAGGAGCTTTGATTGGGAATAAAAAATAGTTATGTGTCAATATATTCTATTTGGTATTTAATAAAACGGCCGGACGTACATTTTATCTCAACCTTTGTAATGAAAAAAGTATCTAAAATTGGAATGCCAGGCTTATGAGCATTTAAAAGCCAATACGAGCGCCAATTTACCAAATAATATAAAAGTTTATAATTTTTATATTCATATAAGCATTGTTAATTCAAAAGAAGTTTGAGTTCTCAATGAATATTCAACCGTGTTTTTCTGTATGTCAAGCAATGCTTAGACTAATTATGGTGATGAGAGGCAAAAGTTTAGCTAAATATATTCGGAATAAATACCCAAGACTCTAGCCGTAGCCTATACAAAATAGCCTAACTTATCTGGTAGTTTCACTGCCAACATTGTAACTTTCTACATCAGCCAAATGATTTATCGTTCGAAAGCCCTTATATAACTGAGTATAAAAATATTTTTTCAAATTTTTTAGCTAATTTTGACATAGTTGTGGGGCTTTGAGGGTAAGAGAAAGCCACCCACGGTAAGCAATCAGGAGTTGTTGTTAAGTCAAACTTTGAGATTTTTGCTTCTCGACGTTAAGAATCTCAAAACAAATTAATTGACTGCTAATATGCAGTCATCTAAAAATAGTAAAAGTGCCGACATTTTGAATGACAAATAAAAGATTTTGATACTCCATTTTAATAAAATTGTAAATAAATAATTTAATATTAAACACATTTCTAAATTTATTTATTGACCCGCGGATTAATTTTCGGTTCCTTTTAAAATTATGGAAAAATTTCGGAATACTGAACAGCTGCAAATGGGTCAAATTATATGTCATTCGAAAGAGCTTGTCGAGTTAAGTCGAATGGTTAAAAAATTTTCGTGCGGACTCATACAGGGGCTGAGATATAGATCCTCGAAAATAGAAAAACCATAAGTTTTACCAAGCACTTTTTTGCCGTGAAAAATTCGAAAATGCAAATGATAATTCATCGAAAGAGCTCGTCGAGCTGAGTCGTATGACACCAAAATCAACAAAATCCAACTTGATTTGACAAAGTTATGATCATTTGTTTTTAGCCCTTACATATGGTCTACGCGGAAAAAAGTTTTTGCCGCTGCGGAGGAAGCCGGGCATGTCAAGCGGAACGACGGCCGCCGCTTCGCTACGGTCGCCGCGAGCGAAGCGAGCACGACTGCAGCGAAGCACGGCCATCGTGTAGCGAAGACCATGCCCGGCCTACCCTCCGTAGCAGCACAAAAACAGTTTTTCCAGCGAAGATTCTGTTGGTCATAACTTTGTTCATAATCGTGAGCTAATTTTGATGTCATTCGACTCAGCTTGTCTAGCCCTTTCGAATGAGCTATTATTTGTATATTCGAATTTTTGACCCCAAAAATCAGCTTGGTCCCCCCTATGGTTTTCGATTTTCAGGGGTCTGAAAATCAAGGAAAAATGCCTTTGAGCACCGTTTTGAGACATTTTATGGTGTTTTTCATACTTCCAGCATTTTTTTTACATTAGAAAAACATGATTTTCAGTGTGTTGCTAAGGCGAACTCTTACCAAACTAACCTCTGACGAGACTACCGGACACGTGTTAGTTATATTGTCGAAAGGTCGATTAGTCGGCTCTCGCTCATACACAATAATGTCCACTTCGTGTAGAGTTTTATCGAATATAAGATGGAATAGGCCATCGTCGAATGGGTTAAATCAAAAAATAACCAAAAGTGCGATCATCTTATTCGATGAAAGGTTATTGTAATCATTTGCATTCTTTCTGAAACTCGGACACAACAGAATTAATTTAAGAAAGAACTTAATATTCAATTATTTATTTATTTAAAATTAAATATCGAGAATTTTTTTTTCATAATTGTGTTGGAGCAGTAATCTTTTATTTTTGTAAGTCAATCTTCATTGACTATTTTTTACGTGCGAACCAGTTGCAACGCTATCTATATTTATATCTAATTAACCCACCGTAAACGAGTTGGCCTTCTTCTTTGCTCCAGTGTTGTTACTGATGTTTTCTTCAACTTTAAATTTTATTTTATCCTGAATTTTATTAAATATCACATTGATAACTTTAAATTCCTTTGAATTTACATGAATAATAAGAAATTAAATTAATGATTATTGGTGTTGCTTCCATTAAAAATGAGAGGCTTTGCTATTATTTTGTTGTATATTCTTTTTAAATTAGTTCTGAAATGTTTGAATTTAATTTTTAAATTTATTAGGAAATTTTCAAAGGGATCAAAAAGCTAAAATAATATTAAAAAAAATAAAATTTGGAGATAGACAACTTGGTTCAATTAAATTAAACGAATATTGTTCTCTTGGGCATGTAGGGGAATGGCTTTTAATCTATAATCTTTAACAAACAAAAAATTTTTGCCTGAGCGTTGCTCGGCATCCAAAAAATATTTTGCGACACACATCCTGGAAGCTAGCAGGCCAATAATACCAAATTTCTTATAAATTTTAATTTTAATTATTGTATACCTTTGAAATATTATATTGATCTAAGAGCGGTTATATTGAGTAAAAATCTACATTGATTATCAAAATAGTTTATATTTTACATTGTTTTATAATTTGACAATAAACGCAAAATTTAATGTTAAAAAATCATAATAATTTAAAACTATTTAATCAATTCCTGTACTGTTTAATTTTTGTTTTCTTGTTTATGATATTTTGTTTATTGTAACAACTTTTGCATATATATTTTTCAGGTGCTGAATGACAGTACCATTGTGCTGTTGTTGTCGATCCGCAAGTAAAACATTTTCGATCGACCTTAAATTATTAAATCAGAATTTTGCTTGTATTTGAAGTATTATAAATTATAAATAATACACTCATGTATAGGTGTATATACACTCATGTACTAGGAAGAATAAGAAATGAGTCTTTGTAGTAAGGTTGAAAGTAGAATGACCAATTTTAATTTTTTTGAAAAAGGAGAAACAATGAGAAGTAGGAAGCATGTAAGTGTACATATAAACGCATAGCATCATTTCTGCTATCTTTTGTAATCCCCGATATTTCTGTTATCTATCACAAAAAATCAAAGAATTCGGCTTATTTATGTTGAAATTGAAAGTGAGAAATGACTTAACGTTAAAAGCCGTATCTAATAATAGCAAACCTTTTTAGTCTTAATAAACATGCTTTTATGTCTATGCTTTTTTAATTTTTGATTATAAATACCACAAGTATGACACAAATATTGTTCTTTAAGATATTCATGCCATTGAGTTTTAATTTGTTTAACTCCACAATTGAAACAAACTCGTTTTTTCTTTTCAACAGTTACTTCTTTAAAATTAAAATAAAAATTTATTGATTAAAGATATTTTAGCTAGATTTAACAACGGGGATTTCCTTATTTTGTCAAATAACATAAAATTTTTATTTACTTATTTTATTGCCAATGTAAGTAATTGTGGTTTTTAATTCCCTCGGATATTCAACTTTTTGTTTATTTAACAATTCAATTTTGTATCCAACTAAATTAATTTCCGTCCAATAATTCGATAAAAGTTTGTTTTTATAATCTTCTATACTCTCGTCAATTAAGCTAAAATTATTTTCACTCTTGTACAATATCGAAGTTTCATACCAATTAATTTTTTCAATAAAATTATTATTTCGAAGTACCTTAAATTTAACACAATTTAGAATACATATTAGAATAGAATATACACTTTATTGCTGATACTTTATTGTTTGCTACCTAGTTTTTAAAACACTATGTAATGGAATTTATTAATAAAAACATACCATTTTTTCAAACCCTGGCAGAAAATTTTGAATTAATTCATTATTAGTAATTTCAATCAGAATTTTCTTTTTTAATTGATCAGATGGAATATATTTTGATTTATCATTTATTTCAACTTCAAACATATTTTTATCTAGATTTAAGTCAATTGAACGCAAATATCCTTCTATATTTTTATTAAAGCCGTCATGTTTACTATTTGTCTTTTCAATCACTTTCATCACAAAACGATCCTTTATTTCAACATTTTTTAAATAGATAAATTCTCTTTTTTCTTTCCAATCATCTTTGATTTTGACTTCAACGTGAATGAGTTTCCCGGCGCATTGAATTTTTAAAAATACAATTAAATATATTAGTATTATATTAAATTTAATCATCTAAAATTTAGAAAATTTAAGTTAAAAAAATTAGAAGAGCTTCAGTTTTGAAACCTTTTTTTATTCCCTAAAAAATTATATTCTAAAGATAATTCCGTCATATACCCCGGAAATCAATTTGGATAAACAATGTCATTCGAAAGAGCTTGGCGAGCTGAGTTGAACGACATTAATTTAAGCTGCGGTTTCAATTGTAAGCCGAGTTATAGTCTCATAATTGTCAACGAATGTAAAGCTCTTACGAAAGAGCTTTTACCCCAAAATCAGCTTGGTCCTCCCTATGGTTTTTTGATTTTCAGAGGCTTGTATCTTGGCCCATTGTTGAGACAGTAACTTAATTTTGATGTCGTTCGACTAAGCTCACCGATCTTTGTCGAATGACACATTGTTTGTCCGAATCGGTTTCCGGAGTATATACGGAATTTTACCATCTTGTATTTTATAAAACTAGAAAACTACCGTTTGATAAATCATCGAATTACTATAAAATAAGCTCGAGATCTAGATTCTGACAATGAGACAGATATACCAGTTCAAAATGGTCATCTTAAACCTATGGGGCACAGGCGAATGTGCAAAACCCCGAGCCTCGCACATGTATTACGGCACGCGCTTCGCGGAGTGTCATCGGTCGCTGGGTTCTGGTTTCGTAGCATAGCCACATGGCCTATCCTTTAAAAACATTACGGATCCTTTAGGCAGGATGCCATATGTAAGGAGTTAAGAGAGTATATACATTAAGAACCGTGTCCAAAAAATTTTTTTGTTGAATTGAAAAAATCCCAAACTCCAAAAATTATTTTTACCGAATTAAAAAGACCGAATTTATTTGCAAAATCCGGCCGGATCATGTCCGGCATGAGTGTGAAATCCAAAAAATGCCTAAAAACAAACAAAGAAATTGCATTGATAAATCAATTAAAATGTCGATCGACAAAAAAAGAAAATATTTATTTATTAATGCCGCAAAAAAAATTAAAATATTGTTTACAAATTCGAATATCCGAAGACTATTGTTATTATTTAATAGAAATTTTAAAAATTCATTTTTATTACTATTTTTATGATTGAAAAATATAATTATGAATTGAGTATCATTAATGTTAATGAGATTGTTTTGACTCGACATTAAATAAGGCACAAAATGTTATAGAGTAATCATAAACTTTGACAAATAATTAAGAAATATGCACTTTTTCCCAATGACACGGCTAATATAATTAGTAAACAAAATTAATTTTTGAGCAATTTTGTTAATATTTCTACCAGATTTATGCCCTTATATTTCATTAGAAATTAAAAATGAGACACTTATTCATAGAGTCTCAATTATATTGAAATTATTTTATATTTTATAATGAAATTTGTAATTGGGAATTTTATATTTAGTAATTAGTAAAATATTTCTGCCAATAATTCTTAAAATTGCTTATAAATTTATTTTTGCCAAAAAATAATACGATTGCTAGCTTTACCAAAAAATTTATAATTTTCTGCAAATTTAAATTTCTAATGATTTAAAAAAGTTGTAATTCCTGCCTCTTAACATTATTCATGCATGACAAAGATCCAATACAAAATTACTACTAGAAAACTACCAGGAATTTAGCTAAATCATAAAGAACGCTTAGATTTGTCCAGAAATATTGGTATCTTTATTAGTTTATCTATAATTTGCGGCGAATAATTGACTAATTAATTATAAAATTCCCAATTTAAAATTTCATCATAAGATTTAAAATAATTTAAAAATAATTGAGACTCTATAAATAAATGACTGAGTTAAAAATAATTGCGACTCTATGAATAAATGTCTCATTTTTTAATTTTAATGAAATATAAGGACATAATGCTGGTATAAAAAGTTACAAATTTGCTCAAAAATTAATTTTGTTTACCAATTATATTAGCCGAGTTAATTGAAAAAAGTGCAAATTTCTAAATATTTGCCAAAGCTTGTGATTACTCTATAACATTTTATACCTTATTTAATGTCAAGTCAATACAATGTCATTAACATAAATGAGAATCAATTCATAATTATATTTTTTAATAGTAAAAATAGTGATAAAAAATAAAATCTTTAATATTTCTATTAATTAACATAAATACATTACATAATTTACCGCCTTATTTTTGTATTAATTTAATTAGCCATTTAGGGCATTTCTAAAATTCGCACTTTCTGTCATTTATCGCTTTTATTATGATTAGTCAATAGAATTTCTTATTTGTTTATATTTTTACCTAACATATTTCTTTCACAATGTTTGGAAATAAGGTTAAAATCTTAATTGCCCATGCTTCAATCATAATTTTGTAAAAGCTCTGATGCACTCGCAGCAATTAAACTTTCAAAATTAGACCCCATTAATTTATATGATCTCAACCAATAATTAAACTATTCTAATTATTTAGCCTGATTTAAGAAAAGTTATCCTATATTATGTTTTAACGCAAAAAATTAACCATTTTTACAAATAATAAAAGCTTTATATAGCCTGCTGTATATTGTTAAACATGATAATAGAGTGATAATGGTAAATAGGACAATAATTAGGGAATATAAATGGGAAGAGAACCTCACAAGTTAATCATTTTATGTTTAACCTTTGTCAAAATATTATGGTAATATTAGAGATTAATTGAAATACAAATTCTGAGAAAGGTGAGGTAACAATATAATAAATAGACGGGAATTTTTTATTTATTTAAAGTTTGTTTATATTTATTTTTTTATTTATTTTTCAATGAATTGACTTTAAAATTGCACTTTTTGCCAATTGCCGCTTTTAATAAAATTAGTCAATTAAATTTTTATAGTTTGTTTACATTTGTATCTTCTAATGCCTTGTGAGTGTCTTAAAATCGTTGATTAAATATAGACTTCTATATTAGACGGAAATATAGAAAATAATAATAAATCGAATTCAATTAAAGAAAATAATGATTTATTAAAGGAAAATATAGAATCCTATGAAAACAAACTTTTATCAAGTTATTGGACGCAAATTAATTTAATTGGATATAAGATTGCATTGTTAGGTAGACAAAAAGTATATTCGCCGCAAATTATAGATAAACTAATAAAGATACCAATATTTCTGGACAAATCTAAGCGTTCTTTATGATTTAGCTAAATTCCTGGTAGTTTTCTAGTAGTAATTTTGTATTGGATCTTTGTCATGCATGAATAATGTTAAGAGGCAGGAATTACAACTTTTTTAAATCATTAGAAATTTAAATTTGCAGAAAATTATAAATTTTTTGGTAAAGCTAGCAATCGTATTATTTTTTGGCAAAAATAAATTTATAAGCAATTTTAAGAATTATTGGCAGAAATATTTTACTAATTACTAAATATAAAATTCCCAATTACAAATTTCATTATAAAATATAAAATAATTTCAATATAATTGAGACTCTATGAATAAGTGTCTCATTTTTAATTTCTAATGAAATATAAGGGCATAAATCTGGTAGAAATATTAACAAAATTGCTCAAAAATTAATTTTGTTTACTAATTATATTAGCCGTGTCATTGGGAAAAAGTGCATATTTCTTAATTATTTGTCAAAGTTTATGATTACTCTATAACATTTTGTGCCTTATTTAATGTCGAGTCAAAACAATCTCATTAACATTAATGATACTCAATTCATAATTATATTTTTCAATCATAAAAATAGTAATAAAAATGAATTTTTAAAATTTCTATTAAATAATAACAATAGTCTTCGGATATTCGAATTTGTAAACAATATTTTAATTTTTTTTGCGGCATTAATAAATAAATATTTTCTTTTTTTGTCGATCGACATTTTAATTGATTTATCAATGCAATTTCTTTGTTTGTTTTTAGGCATTTTTTGGATTTCACACTCATGCCGGACATGATCCGGCCGGATTTTGCAAATAAATTCGGTCTTTTTAATTCGGTAAAAATAATTTTTGGAGTTTGGGATTTTTTCAATTCAACAAAAAAATTTTTTGGACACGGTTCTTAATGTATATACTCTCTTAACTCCTTACATATGGCATCCTGCCTAAAGGATCCGTAATGTTTTTAAAGGATAGGCCATGTGGCTATGCTACGAAACCAGAACCCAGCGACCGATGACACTCCGCGAAGCGCGTGCCGTAATACATGTGCGAGGCTCGGGGTTTTGCACATTCGCCTGTGCCCCATAGGTTTAAGATGACCATTTTGAACTGGTATATCTGTCTCATTGTCAGAATCTAGATCTCGAGCTTATTTTATAGTAATTCGATGATTTATCAAACGGTAGTTTTCTAGTTTTATAAAATACAAGATGGTAAAATTCCGTATATACTCCGGAAACCGATTCGGACAAACAATGTGTCATTCGACAAAGATCGGTGAGCTTAGTCGAACGACATCAAAATTAAGTTACTGTCTCAACAATGGGCCAAGATACAAGCCTCTGAAAATCAAAAAACCATAGGGAGGACCAAGCTGATTTTGGGGTAAAAGCTCTTTCGTAAGAGCTTTACATTCGTTGACAATTATGAGACTATAACTCGGCTTACAATTGAAACCGCAGCTTAAATTAATGTCGTTCAACTCAGCTCGCCAAGCTCTTTCGAATGACATTGTTTATCCAAATTGATTTCCGGGGTATATGACGGAATTATCTTTAGAATATAATTTTTTAGGGAATAAAAAAAGGTTTCAAAACTGAAGCTCTTCTAATTTTTTTAACTTAAATTTTCTAAATTTTAGATGATTAAATTTAATATAATACTAATATATTTAATTGTATTTTTAAAAATTCAATGCGCCGGGAAACTCATTCACGTTGAAGTCAAAATCAAAGATGATTGGAAAGAAAAAAGAGAATTTATCTATTTAAAAAATGTTGAAATAAAGGATCGTTTTGTGATGAAAGTGATTGAAAAGACAAATAATAAACATGACGGCTTTAATAAAAATATAGAAGGATATTTGCGTTCAATTGACTTAAATCTAGATAAAAATATGTTTGAAGTTGAAATAAATGATAAATCAAAATATATTCCATCTGATCAATTAAAAAAGAAAATTCTGATTGAAATTACTAATAATGAATTAATTCAAAATTTTCTGCCAGGGTTTGAAAAAATGGTATGTTTTTATTAATAAATTCCATTACATAGTGTTTTAAAAACTAGGTAGCAAACAATAAAGTATCAGCAATAAAGTGTATATTCTATTCTAATATGTATTCTAAATTGTGTTAAATTTAAGGTACTTCGAAATAATAATTTTATTGAAAAAATTAATTGGTATGAAACTTCGATATTGTACAAGAGTGAAAATAATTTTAGCTTAATTGACGAGAGTATAGAAGATTATAAAAACAAACTTTTATCGAATTATTGGACGGAAATTAATTTAGTTGGATACAAAATTGAATTGTTAAATAAACAAAAAGTTGAATATCCGAGGGAATTAAAAACCACAATTACTTACATTGGCAATAAAATAAGTAAATAAAAATTTTATGTTATTTGACAAAATAAGGAAATCCCCGTTGTTAAATCTAGCTAAAATATCTTTAATCAATAAATTTTTATTTTAATTTTAAAGAAGTAACTGTTGAAAAGAAAAAACGAGTTTGTTTCAATTGTGGAGTTAAACAAATTAAAACTCAATGGCATGAATATCTTAAAGAACAATATTTGTGTCATACTTGTGGTAATTATATTAAAACATGTGGAAAGCATAGACATAAAAGCTTGTTTATTAAGACTAAAAAGGTTCGCTATTATTAGATATCGTTAAAATCGGATTCCTTTGATTTCATATAGGATAAGTGTCGTAATCACTTTTTTATTTTCAACTGAACCAGTTGAATTCCATGATTTTTTGTGATTGATATAGGTGGTTGAGGAATTTTGATAGATAAATGGTGCTATATGTTTATACGCCTTCATTATGCTTTTCTTCACTCTACTTCTCCATTTTAAAAAAATAACAATGGAAAAGGCAAATAAAGCTAGGTTAAAGTTAATGTAAACCACTAAAATCATCATTGAATGGAACTCCACATAAAAACAGACTTTTATTAGTAATTTAAGGAAGATCGTAAATGTTTTATTTGCGATGTTACTCATACTTCACAATGGCACCGTCATTCAATACCTGGACACAATTTATGTGCTGCTTGTTACTTGAAACAGCAACGAATAAAGAAATCAAATAAAAATACAAAATTCAGTGTTGATTTTTCTTTAAAATTTAATGTAATTTGTTAATTTAGATCGTGTAGGTAAGCGACTACTATCTGAAGACTTATGATTAAAAAAACACCCAACAAATGAATTGATAAATGTTAGTTAAGAATCATATAAAAATTGAATTCAATTTTATTTATTTTTATTATATATTGCTCACTTTTTATGCTTTCTTTAACATCATTTTAACAAAAACAGACTTTATGTAATTCTTTTCTTTTTGTCATAACATTCTTCAAAATTAATAAAAATTGATAATTCTTCTTTTTATTCCCAACACTTTAGCATATTGCTGATACCCAAAATTGCTTTTAAATCTTAAGATTAAGTTTTGAATAAATAAACCAACTAAAGGGATTTTTGTTATGTATTTGCTATGATATTAAACGCAAAAGCTTATTGATAGTTCATTAGAGTGTCAGTTACTGCATCTAAATATTGAGTACTAAATATTTGAAATATTTAGACGTTAGGTGTTCAAACAATTTTAGACTTATACATACTAATAAACCTAGCGGTATTTTTTGGGAGTAGGAAAAACCAAATAAAAAAGATCTAGGGTGTATACTCTCTTAATTGTACATAATAGCAAAAATTTCAATTTAAATTGGATATAAATCTTGAATTACATATCTAGGTTTATTGAGCAGTAAATACCATTTTAATTTTTTGGAAGTTGGTTATACCATCTAAAAGACATATGTTGAGGATTTGTTATGATATTAAATGCAAACGCTGAAATCATTGGGCTTGGTAGTTAATACATTGTAAATATGGAGTACTTTGCATGACCCTTAATGCTTAGGTGGAGACTTACATAATGAATCCCAATTGAGTTAAAATTATTCATAACTATTTTACAAGGAGAAATAAAAAGTTTGCCATCTGCCAAAAATATTATTTTAAAATCTAATTCTATTTTCATTTTTACAAATTAATAAAAAAAGAAATTTCATTGGCATTGCCTAGTTTCAAACTTCTGACAAATCTCCTCTAACTTCTTACAAATTATACCTATGATTAAGACTTTTTGCCAGATATAGCAATACTTTTATGATCATAAAATTACAATTTAAATTCTGATATCATTTTGCTGAATTTTAATAATTATTTAATCCGTTTACCGCATGGTGGGCTAAAATTTAGTTTACACCCAAAGTATAAAAAATATAAAAACTAGGCCCATATTTTTCTCAAAGTCTAGAACTTAATTGTTAAATATTGAATAATTGTTTTGAGTTTTATATTAAATTTAGATAATTTAGAGCTCTTTTAACACACTTAGGATTTTTTCTTTTGCTGAATTTTTTGGAAGCCTGATCAATGTTCATGGATATTTATATATTGTAATTCGCCGAAAAGCCTACCGTTGGATTGCTATTACTACCGTTTGATTGCTATCAATCTAACGGTAGACTATCATCAGTCCTTCTCTCGGATTTATTTCTCCAGCCAAATAGTTAATAAATTAGCTAAGAGCATAGGTCTAGCTCCCAAAAATAAAAAAACCGATGGCCAAAGCACAAAACATAAAATATTTACTTTCACAAATTTTTAACAAAATAAATATAAAATAACTAGAATTAAACAATTTGGATAAAAATCTACAA
Source organism: Meloidogyne enterolobii (assembly GCA_963681835.1). NCBI lineage: Eukaryota > Metazoa > Nematoda > Chromadorea > Rhabditida > Meloidogynidae > Meloidogyne > Meloidogyne enterolobii. Next base: position 3,944,171 of record CAVMJV010000006.1, read on the forward strand.
TAGATTCTAAGCCTTATGTACCTTAAAAATGAAAGCGTCAACTGGGGTGTGCTGGTAAGGGCCTTTTAATTTTGAGAATTTGATATGACTTAAGTCGTGGATATATTTCACCTTAAACTGTCAAGTTCTGTGTTGATCAAATCCTCAGGCTAGCCGAGACATAGTTGTTAAACCGCTAAGAGGTTTAAGCGTCTTTATTTATGTAGGAGATATAAGATTTCATTATTGATAATTAATATTGGACAATTTGTGAAAATAACTAGCACAATTTGTGAAAGGTATACATTAATAAAAATAATAATTTACGTATATAGCAGGGCTGGGCGCAATCAAAAAATAAAAAGCGAAATGCGAAATGCGAAACTTTTTAAAAAAAATTAAAAAGCGAAATGCGAAATGCGAAACTTTTCGCGCTAAAAAATGCGAGAATGCGAAAGATGCGAAAGCGAAAGCGAAATTAATTAAAAATTTTAAAAATATTTTATTCATATTCAAAATTATAAATTACGAGATTGTGATGAAAAATAAAAGCATTAGTGCATTTTTTGAAGAAGACTCTTCTTAAGATTGCTTATTATTAGCGACCGGCACCGGACCGGGCTCCAGGCCGGCTTTGCCTGAGTCCGGGTCCCAATCGGATTAATCCAAAAAAATCCGGCCGGCCCCATTTTTCATCTTTTACTATGAACTTTATAAATTTTCCATCGATCTTTTCACATTTTAATATACTGATATCCATTTTAATTAATTCAAGGCGAAAATTTCGAGAATTTTGGAGGTCCTTAAGTCAGATCTCTTCCTTTTTCAGCGCCGAAGGCGAAAATTTTGGCAATTTTGAAAGAACAACCCCTCAGATCTCTTCCTTTTTCAGCGCCGCAGGCAAAAATTTTAGAAATTTTGGAATGCCGAGAAGCCAGATTTCTCCATTTTTGTCAATAAATTTGGTAAAAATATTACGAGTCTTGTTCGAGTCGTGCCAAATATGATTAATATTTTATAAAACAAATTTACATTTAAAATTAAAGTTTAAAAACATTTATTCTTGGAAGAAAAAATTGTTTAAGTCTTATTTCCTATGTCTGGATTCGAACCCATCCCTCAAAAACACCAATGTGAACGAAGTCAGTCAACTTAACCACTCCACCATCAACCAACAAAAGCAAAGTGTCAGATTATAAATATGTATTTCTTTTCCTTTTCCTTTAAAAATTTCTATGTCAAAATATCTAAAGAATAAAAAAATACTATTTGAAAAAGGCGAAACAAATTTCGCATTCGGACCAAAAAGCGAAATGCGAAACGCGAAACTTTTCGCGCCAAAAAATGCGAGAATGCGAAAGATGCGAAACGCGAAATTGCGAAATGAGCCCAGCCCTGGTATATAGATTATTTTAGTTGAAATATAGACCCTTTGTACGAACGTCCTTTTATATTTTTTGGATGCCGAGCAAAGCTTAGGCAATTTAATATTGATACTGTACGGGGATTATTCATAAGACAGATGAGAAAGGAAATCTACTTCCTTATGTCTTAGGATTTTATTAAGACCGACGCAATCCTTTGTCAGTCTTAAAGAAGTATCGAATTTTTTCCCTCCCTCAATCTTTACTCTCCCTCCGATCGAAATCCTTTGAGTGGCAGAAGTTATAAAATAATGTTTAGGCAAAGCCATAGTTAAACTTTGATTAAGATATTAGTCGTGATACACATAGAAGCGTTAGATTTCAGTAGTATTGAGTCGTCATATTCGACTCACGACAAAATAGTCTTATTCTGTTGTTCAACAAATACTGTATTTTGTGATAAAACACATTTGTTGATTGACCTTTAATTTTACAATTCTCAAGTGTCAACAAGCAAATCATAATTAAGGATTAAAGACGAACGAATAAGTTAACTAACTCAATAGGTACACATTTCTAGTTGGAATATCAAACTCCCAAAAAATTAACAGTCGAAGAAATCATTTAACTTTATCAAGTTTAACTTTTAACCATTCCACCAATTTATATTAAAATAACATACATTTTGTAAATTAGGATTTTATATTGTGAGTTATGTACAAGTCAACCATTATTAATTGACCATTGCCTCCAGCAACATATTAGGGTTAATAAATTAGCTAAGAACATAGTCTAGCTTCCAAAAAATAGAACGTCAACGCGACACGAAAGAACAAGAAGTCATTGTTTTCAGAAATTGTTAACAAGTTAAAATTAAAATTAGTATCATTTAGCATTTATTTAACATATCATAAATGTTCTATAAGAAGCCCGGCTCCAATAAAAGCCCATGCCTTATTTGAAGCCCACCTTATGGGACCCATTGAAAATAAACGCCCAGGGCTTCTATTGGAACATTTAAAATAATAAGCACATAATTACGTCACGTCTCGCTTATTCTTATGTTATTACTTCGAGTCGGAGTCTAAAAAACAATACTCATCAAAATTGATAAAGCTAGTGCAAAAGATTATTCGGCGGCTGGGAGCGAATTAGCATCTCAGTAGAGCGGACTGATGTGTTATCCAACACACCACGCCGACTATTGCACAGCTATATAATATACACTAGAAAGAGTAGTCTGAAAAAGAATAGAAAGAGTAGGAAGTCGACTAGTCCGAAGAGTAGTTGTGTTACTCAGGGCTCGACAAAGTCAAGATGGAGTAAAGTCAAATTGTTCGTGGATTACTAGTCGACTCAAAAAAGACATCTTAGTTGTAAACAGGAACAAGTATGGCAAGAAGGTATGGTTTCCTGGGACTTTTGTGAGTAAATTCGTGGATGAATATAAAGTCAAAGTTGTTGTGTATGGGCGTCAGCCCTTGAAGTGTTAGTATAAAAGGATAGCCAATAGTTAGTTCTCTCTCCCAGTTTTAGATCTTCCTACCTACCTTCATCTGCTTTGTATTTCTTTGTGCATAAATATCTTTGTTAGCTCCTCTACGTAAGCGGGGTCATAACAAGTGGCGCGGTCGTGTTCAAAAAGAACCAGTCGTCAGTTCGTCAACTTCAGTAAGCTGTGTGTCGTCAACGTAAGCTGTGTGCAGTTCAGGAAAAGAAAAAGTGTGTAGACAAATTGTAGTGTAGTGAAACCGAAAAGGTTAGTGAAATTATAGTGTTTAGTAAAAGTGTAGTGATAAAAAAATTATTTTTAGTGAGTGCAAAATGGATGCAAAAACAGTGGAGAAATTATTGAAGGCTCAGCAAGAGCATTTTGAGAAAATGTTAGTGAGGCTCTTGAAGCCGAGTGAGTGGAACGACACAGAATTGTACAGCAAGTTAGTTGGAATGATTGGTGAGTTCATTTTTGATTTGTCGAGTGGTATGACCTTTGAGTCATGGTTGGGCAGGCATCGGTCCTATTTTGAGGTGGAGGGTAAAACCCTGCCAGAATCCTCTAAAGTGAGATTGTTGTTGAGTAAATTGGGGCCAGAAGAGTATGCCCAAATTGAAAGGAAAATGCTGCCAACCAAGTTGAGTGAAATGAAGTTTGACGAACTCTGTAGTGAATTAGTGTAAGAGTTTAGTGACCATAGGTCTAAGTTGTTGAAAAGGTTCGAGGCCTTAAATGTTAAGTGTAGTGACCTCCAAGATATTGTTGAGTTTGGGAATGTAGTGAATGCTCAATGTGAGCGTGCAGAAATGGCCTTGTCGATTGAAGAATTGAAAATTCTTATTTTTATTTCAGGTTTGCCTAGTGATGATACCTTAGTTCGACAAGTCGCAATGAAAAGTGTTGAAAGTAAAAGTGAAAGAGGACAGGCAGTAACCTTGAAAGAAATTATTGAAGAGTGTCGGGCATATTTGGCAAATAAAAGTGAAGCCATGTATATTGTCAAGGAGAAAATTAGTGAAGTAAAAAAAGAAGTGCCGACAGTCAACACAGTGGAAAAAGTGAAATGTTGTGAAAAGAGTGAAAGTGAAATTGGAAGTGAGTACAAAAAACAGTGGTCCAAACCAAACGTCAAGTATCAACAAAATGTTATTGAGAAAAAGTGCAGTCATTGTGGACGTTTTGGTCACTGGCGTATGCATTGTAAGTTTTTGAAGAATAATCAATATCAGCCAAAAAGGCAGTGGAGTAATGATAATAATCATTCAGATTCTCCATATTGTGCAATTCTGGACATCTTCGATCCAATGCAAAATGTGGAAAAAGAAGAGTGGATAAAGCAAAAAGTGAAGTTTGGAGAACTTAGTGTAGAAATGATTGTAGACACTGCATCGCAGATCAATGTTGTCACCAGTGAAGTGTGGAATAGTATTGGACAACCAAAAGTTGAAAAAGTGAATTACAAAGGTATTGGTCTGGGTGACAACAAAGTGGAACTTGAAGGAAAGTTCAAAAGTAAAGTGCGAGTGAAGGACAAAGAAGTGTATATGGAGTTTCATCTAGTGAATAGTGAAGTGTGTATCTTGGGGTTGCCTGGATTGAAAGAAGTGTCAGGTCAGAACCAAAAGCCAAAGTACCAAAAGTGGAGCAAAAAGAAGTCACCATTCAAGATACAGAAAAATGCGTTTCCGAACGGGACAAAAGTGAAAGTGAAGAATACAAATAAACGAAGTGGAAAAATTGAGTGGCTCAAAGGTGAAGTATTGCGCAAGACGGAAAACGGATGGAAAATCAAAGTGCAAGTGTTGAAGAGTATTGTGTCCAGGTCGTATAAAGAGATCCGTCTTGATGAGTGGAGTAATAAAAAGAAGTTGCTGAATGAAAACATCAAAAAGATGAATATTAGTGAAGAGACAATAGTGAGTGAAAGTAGTGTGAGTTCTTCAAGTGCTAGCAGTGCGGACAGCTCAAAAAAGATCAAGTCAAAAATGAAGGACAATGTTGGGAACAAATCAAAGATGAAAGATGTCGAAGATGATAATAATATGGAGATGTAGATGAGCCACATATAATTGTGATAATATTCTTGTTGTATTTTTTTGTAATGTTGTATGTATTTTTTGTTCCCATTGTCCTTATTCCCCCAAAATTTTTGTATGTATTTTTTGTTCGTATTGTTTGGCTGAAAAGTGTTGAGTATATTGTAAAGCTTCGGCTTTAAGTGAAGCCGAACCTTTTTTTCAAGGGGGGAGGTGTTGTGTATGGGCGTCAGCCCTTGAAGTGTTAGTATAAAAGGATAGCCAATAGTTAGTTCTCTCTCCCAGTTTTAGATCTTCCTACCTACCTTCATCTGCTTTGTATTTCTTTGTGCGATAAATATCTTTGTTAGCTCCTCTACGTAAGCGGGGTCATAACAAAAGTCCCAAGCCTCCTTAGAGCTATAGTCAGTGCCGAAGAATGGCAAATTAAGCCAATAGCCCAGCTCTGCTTTACTTTTTTATTAAAAATTTCTGTAGGCAAGAATATTATGCACCGGAGATCAATGCTTAAATTAGCCAGAGTAAAACTGGCTTCCAAAAAATATCAGACTTCAAAACGTTCGTCAAACCCACGATATATTATTCGACAAATTAATAAGCCTTTATTAAAAATTAAATGATTAATGTCATAATTTCACGAATATGTCAAAAAATATCCAAGAATTTTCTCGAGTCAAGATGATAATTAACAGAGACAGAATCCCATTCAAAAATCATTCAAAGTCTATTAGTACAACCTTAAAAGCTAATTTTATCGTTGTTAGCTGAAAAACGTTCAGCATCCAAAAATATACTCAAAATCTATTAATTATAGTGCTATATGGTTGTTTCACTTAGTAATGATCAGTGATATGAAAGTTCTTTCTCTGGAACCGGTTCCAGTCCTGGAAATGCTTTTTAAATTTCTTCGGTTCCAGTTCCGGTCTATAACCGGTTTTTTAAACCGGTTCCAGACCTAACCGGTTCAACAGTTTCAGTTCCGGAACTGGAACTTTTCCATGACTAGTAACGATAAGTCAAATTTAGCCTAAGCATTATAGGCTTCCAAAAAATAATAAAATCGTCTGAAAGAAGTCCCCTCACTATAACTTCGTTCATAATTGTCGAATCCAGAACGCACTGGTATGGTTCGATGCGTCTCGACGAGTTGCATCGAACCAAACCAGGGTGTCCCGGATTTGATAATTTTGAATGAAGTTATAACTCTGCGGTAGGTTGGCCTCGTGGTAGTTGAAGTGTACCCGATAGTAGCTCCCAAAGATGCTAGCGAAACTAGTAAACACAAGATTACTATTCTATTTTTAAACATTTAATAAGCCTACAATTATGGGTTGACCCTTGCGAAAATAAAGGTTCCTCGAGGAAATTAGAATTTTATCAAATTAAACAATCTCTTGGTCCCAATACACAAAAATTGAGCACATCTTGCAATAAACTAGCATTAGACGTAACAGATAAATATTTTTAGTTGGAATGTCCAACTTCCAAAAAATGATCAACAACTTCCTGCCAAGAGCGTTTAGATGACACTCATGTTTTTAAATATTTAACCAATCTAACTTAATATAATGTATATTTTATAAACTCTGAGGTACTTAAGGCGTATATCCTCACAAGTCCTCAAATGTATGTCCGCAACTTTTTCTTTCTTCTACTTCCTTCTTTTACTCTCATAAAAATTAAAAAAGCTAAATGGTTGTTGATGAATGAACATTTTTACATTTGCGAAAACAGAAAAAGCTGCATTTCAATTTCTACAGTAAAAAAATATTTTACTTGCAAATAAAAAATATGTAAATGGCCATGTTGCGAACTTATGAAGAGATACTCCCTAAATTACAATTTTGATTATTCATTGAATGGCAATCAGTTTCTCAGTCAAGCGTCAGGGTGTCAGTCCAAAGTCAAAGTTAAATTCAGCAATTGAGAATAAAATATAGTACATTCATCCATAAATCACAACTTCTTTAATATGATCCTTGGATGACTTCACTTCCTTTTAACATATCACTAGGGATGGGATTTATATGGACTATCAATCGAAAAATATGGACATATAATATGGACTAAAAATCTCAAAATATGGACTGAAATATAGACTAAAATCCAAAATATGGATCAAATATGGTCCAAAAACTGAAAATTTTTAACGAAAAAATTTTCATTTTTAAACAGAAAATGTTAATTAAGTTAATTTTAATGCAAATTATTACAAATAAACCAATTAATAGTGATTATTTTGTTTCTAAAAATATTTAGGATAATAATAATAATAATTATTATTATCTATAATAATTTAGATAATAATAATAATATATATAATAATAATAATTTTGTCAAAATTTTTGACAAAAAATTTTTATGTAAAAATTTTTGACCAAAAATTTCATAAATTTGAAAATTTTAAACAATTTTTGGCAAAATTTTACAAAAAATGATGAAATATGGATAAAATATGGACGGAACGCCTAAATATGAAAAAATATGGAAAATATGGAATGTTAACTCAAAAACGGCATTATCACCGTATGCTAAAACTATGTTTTTGGACGTTTCAGAACACAACGAGGCCAGGAAAAAAATATGTAAATCCATATAAATCCCATCCCTACTTATGAATTAATATACTTTACAATAATTTTTTAGAATAACACAAACATTTTATGATTTTGACATGTGACAAGGGTATAAATTCGTACATAAAATTGTACATAAAAGTACAATTACATTCAAAGAGCAGATTCTTTTGAATTTAATCATATGTACTTTGTAATTTTTTGGTCAACAAATATTTCGAAATTTGTCCCATTTTATTTATTTTCCCCCTATACATATAAAATTACAAAATCTAAGATTAATAAAGACAATCAGTAAAATTTGCATGTACTTGTTGTTTTTTATTGTATACACTTAGCATTTAATTAAACTTTAAAAATGGGTAATATTTATGATTAGTCTACACGTTCTACACGTTCTGTGTTTTAATAAAGTTATGAGAGAAAGAATGTGTCCGGTTACTTATGCCGCACCCTGTATAATAGAATATTCAACATAAATCCATATTCCATATTTATAAATTCTCATAAATATTTTTCTTTAGCAACATTTATTTAATCTACCAACATTAATAAATTTAAATATCAATTAAAACAAATAGATTTAATTAATTAACTGTTACAAGACCCGTAAGAATATTACAAAACGAACCCATGTCTTTATTTTATAAATTGAATAAAATTTTTACTTTTAACCTTAAATATAATTTCAATAGTTTATATTTTTAGATATATTATAAAATATTTATAATATTAGAATTAAAGATGAATAAATTTATTATTATTCTTCTCTCATATTTGGTTGTTCTGTTGAATATCCAAATCAACGGTAGAATGGTTGAGGTTGAATTAAAAATAAAAGAAGATTGGGAAGAAAAAAGAGAATTTATTTATTTAAAAAATATTGAAATAAAGGAACGTTTTATATTGATAATGAATGTAAATCGGGGAAATAAAATTGAAAATTATTACAATAAAAATCCTGGTTCGTTTAGTAAAATTGAAGTAAATCCTGTTAATAAAGTTTTTATTGCTAAACTAAATAACAGCTCTAAATTTAGCTCTCAATTAAAAATGAGAATTTTAATTGAAATTGCCAATAATGAACTTGTTAAAAAATTTTTGAAAAACTTGGGAAAAAAGGTATTTTATATTTGATTATTCAAAATTTAAGCTTCAAATTTATTATCCTAAGATTTGCCTAAATAATAATTTTATCATGAATAATAATTATTTTGAAACTTCGATATTAGATGAAAGTTTGGAAAATATAAATAAAAAAGAATTAACGAAAGAAAATATAGAATCTTATAAAAACAAAATTTTATCAAGTTATTGGACGGAAATTAATTTAATCGGATATAAAATTGAATTGTTAGAAAAACATAAAGTGGAATATTCGAAGGAATTAGAAAGCAGAATTATTTACATTGGCAATGAAATAAGTAAATAAGTTTGTAATTTTTGTTTATTCGCTCATTTACTAAAAAATTTAATTTATATATTAAAGGTGGAATAATTGAAGAGACTAAGAGAATATGTTTAAATTGTGGAGCTACAAAAACTATACAATGGCATATATACATAAAAGGAAGTTATTTGTGCCAAAAATGTGGAGATTATCATCGAAAACTTGGGAAGCACAGACCAAAAGTATTGTGTAATATAATTAATAAGGTTTGTCTTTATACAACGTAGTAAGATATTTATAAAGAATTAAAGGTAGATTTCGTGATTAGGTCATATATAAATTCTGATTAGTATTTTCGTATATCTGTATGAATAAAATAATAAATAAATTTTCTTGATATAAGTGAACATTTATAAGTTTGTACTTTTTGTTATAAATATTTAGACTAACCCACATGATCGAAATTGTTCTAATTGCAATGTTACTCATACACCACAATGGTACCGTCATTCAAAACCAGGACACTATTTATGTGCTGGTTGTTACCAAAAACAGCAAAGAATAAAGAAATCAATTAAAAATACAGAAGTAGATGGTAGATTTTGCTTTAAAATTTAGTTTACTTTGATTTTATAGATCGAAGCTGAAAGTTGCTACAATTTGGGGAAGTAAGACTACACCCAACGATGAATGGATTAAAATGAGTATAATCTTGTTATCAGATTTCAATTATATTTTTTAATTTTCGACTTTTTGCTTTTTTTAAAAAATTTCCCTATACTTCATTTATTTGATCCCTTTTCATTAAAATTTTATTTTCTAACTTTCAATCTTTTCATTTTTAATAATGGGTTGACCCAAAAAGAATGAGCCCTCTTTTTGGGCTAGATTTGGAATTATACACTGGGAATTAATTCATAGGGGCACTGAACTTAATGGAGATGCTCTATCGTACAATCCTGTACCGCGTTCAAGTTGCCATTGATGATTTCACAGTTCAGGGATGACGTCAAGGCCAGGTTGTTTTTCCAGCAGGACAATGCGCCTTCACACCGTGCAAATGAAACACGTGCCCACATTTCTGAAACACTCGGAGGAGAAATTCTACCACACTTTTTCTGTCTATTTCCACCCAATCTTCTTCCTCTTTTTCGAAACTTTCTTCCTCAGCTAAATCTTCCTCTTCAACACTTTGCGAGTCAGGAGGTATAGGATCGCCATGCTTATCTATTCTTCTTGCATGCTTCAATTTCTCCTTACTTTCTTTCAGTTCTTTATCCTTTCTTTCATTTTCCTCTGATTCTCTGACCTTGTCCTGCTCATACCCATGTCTGTCCTTGACAACTTCAAGCATTTCATCTGTAATTACGGGAGCAGGAATTGGTACTGGTTTGCCTTGATCATCTACCTCTAGGGCATTCTCTAAATATTCTGGATGTTTTTTCTCTTCAATTTTTTGCATCTCCTTAATTTCATTTTTAGTTGGTGGAATTGGCAGCTCAAAATTTTTCCATTTCTTGTAGGCCGCATGATGTATCGCTGTAAATCTATTTCGTCTGTATGAAGCCAATTTATTTAAATTGTCAATCTCCTTATTTAATTTATTCTTTTCTTCTTCATCTTGTTCTTGGGAATGTAAATCTCTTTTTTCTCGAATTTGTCTGTGTAATTCCTGCAGATCACCTAAATTTTTCTTCAAAGCTGCCCAATGATCTTCAGGGTGGTCGTCAAAAAATTTTTGGACAAATTCTGAGTGAGTATTCGAATTTTGCTGATTAAACTCATCTCTAGTAATTTTCAACTCTCTTTCAATTATTGCAGATTCGAGTGCTTCCAAGTTTTTTCGCATACGTTTTATCGAATTAATAAACCTTTGAATTTCTTCACCAGAGCGAACATTTTTACCAACCTCTTCTCTGCTCGCTTTAATTTTATCTTCAAGTTCAATGTATCTTACTATTATATTTATTTCCATTTTTATTACTTGCTCGTGATAATCATCTGGGTGCTGTTCTAGAAACTGATTTGCTATAAGTCGATCATCAAGCCTATCTCGCTTATTAGCTTCGTCAGTTAAAAGACGAATTTCCTTCTTTTTGCCTTCTGAAAGGGAATGTAGGTGTTCAAGTTCTTGCTGAAATTCTTCCTTCTGTATATCATCCTCTTCATTAATAACTTGTTTTGTTTTTTCCTCTACTTTGACTTTATGTTGTTCTAATTCCTGTTCATAATCTCGTATGGCTTCCCAATAATTGTGTGGATACGTAGTAAAAAATTCCTTTACCCATAATGGTACGGTATCTCTATCTGCCTTTCTCTTTCTTCGTTTCCTAATTGGATCTTCAATTAAATTAATTTCTGGCCCAATAATAATTTCATCCTCTAAAGTATCGACTGAAACATCACGTCTTTTCCTAGACTTTTCCTTATTGGATAATACAAGTTTTAAAAAGAAGCTGAGTCCATTGGGTGTTAACTGTGTTGTTTTGGGAATTCCTGTTCTAATCGGTTTTTTGCTTTTGTAATTAATTTCGATCCATTGCTTAACATCGGTGCCAATGGTTGCAGCCCATGACTGGGGGTATTGGATACTGTAGAGCCCACATACCCAGTTTCCACCTTGAAATTCTATTGGCTTAGGGAGATGCACTCTGTATTTATTGGGTTTATTATCTGGGTAATCACTAACATTACTAGGAAGAACAACAAAGAATGTATTAGCCATTATTTATTTTAATAATAATTATGAACAATAAAATAAAAATTGAATTAAAAAATGTAAAAATGATTTATGGGGAATGAAAAATTGGCCTTTTATACAAATTGATTTTCATCTATCCAATGGGGTTGGGGATAATCAAAAAATTTTACAAGATATTCTTTTCTTCCATCTGTTTTCTTTCTGCTCTTAATAATCTTCTCAATTCTGTAACTAGTATTCTCATCTTTTCTTACTTTTGTCAGTTCCTCAGGGTAGAAATATCCTTTAAACAATTCTCCATTATCGTCACGGACGCGGTATCTATTTGGATTAGCCTTATTTTTAACAAGATCTATTTGAAGAATTTCATCACTATAATTTGGGAGATAACCTTTTGAAAATATATTTTTACTTCTGCTCATACGCACATGTTCATTTTCCTTGAATTTTGGATTTTTTCGAGGTTTATTTTTGCCAATAGGACCATATACCATTTCTCTGATTTCCTTTGCATTGTTAAAGCTTACATCCACCGGTCTTAATCCACCTAAAACCCTACACTTTGAATGATTTATTGCGTCAACTATTTTCGGTAATGCTTCTGTCCATTTTAATGTATGCTTCTCACTCATAAACCTGTACAATCTCTGTTTAATGTTCCGAATACATCTTTCAGCTAGAGATGCTTTGACTTCTGAGAAAGTTGCCGTATATTTTTCAATATCTTTTTTTCTGAAAAAGTCCATAATTTCTTTGCTGCAAAATTCTGTTCCTTTATCACTAAAAATACGGTGGGGGTGCATTTCCATTCTTGCCAAAATTTTTTCAAATGCATCAATCATATCATTTGATTTTTTAGTACGCACAGGTTCAGCGAAAACTCTTTTACTTAAAACATCTATTGCAACAAGTGCATATTTCTTTCCATTATTTTGCCGCGATAACTTTTGAAAATCTGCCAAGTCACACTGAACATCTGTCATATATCCAGAAGGATATGTTATTGATCTTTTAAAGTGTACGCGTCTAGGACGGTGAATTGTATATGTTCTATGACCTTGTAAATATTCCTCAACATCTTTCTTTTTAATACTTGCATCTTTTTTTCTAGCCTCTGTCCATAGTTGGTTTACACCAGCAAATCCTGCAGGATTCGCTGGATCGTTGTAAAGTTTATCTAAAATCATTTCCACTCTGCGGGAGGTCTCCATTTTGATTCAGCTATTTCCTTGTATTCAGGTATTTTTCTTTTTTGTTTTAAATAAGTTCTTTTTGGTGTACAATGCTCCCTAGCCTTCTCTATCAACGGCCAAATTTTATTATCACCTTTTAATTTATTTTCTAAAACAGATGTTCCAGGTGGTGTCAATTCTCCCCATCTTAATTTCCCACTTATTCCAGTTCGAAGAATGCACTCTATAGATTTTTGAGCATTGCTTCCCTGTATTTCTTTTCCTCCCTTCTTACTTAAAATCTTTCCATCTGTGCTCACGTCATATTTATCAAGATTTTCTTGCTTCATATTTTCAAATATCTCCTTTGTTTTTTCTTTTATTGTTGTCTTTTTTGGCTCCATCCTTCCATTGGAATCGGGAGATTCCTCCTCTGCCGTGTGCATACTAAGGTCATCTTCAGTATTTTCATCTATCGGGGACAATTTTGACGATGTAATATTTTGCCTAAAAGCCTTTTGGGGGCTTTCCGTTACTGTACGGTTTCCATTGGAGCTTGTTTGCAGTAGGGGAAGTAATTTTTTAATTTGCTCCAAGGCTGGATTTTGCATTTGTCCTATTGAAACATTCATTGGTCTATCATTTTGTTCCTTCAACATTTGTAAATACCGTCTCAATTCCTGATTATAATTTATATTTTTTAATTCATTGTTTTCATTTTGCCTTTTAATAGTTTCCAAATTTTCTCGAGTGAAATCCAAATTGATATTTCCAGTTTCTGGTGTAGGCTGGGTAAGTAATCCACGATATATATCCTCAGGAATTAATAAAAATTTATTTGCCATTTTTATAAATTGTTTGTCAACGTCTTTGTCAATTCAATAATGATTGGTGTTAGGAGGGCAGGAAATAAACCAATTGGTAAACCGCTTCCTTGTTGTATTACTGTACGTCGGGCTCCTCTTTCTGTTTTTAATCTACTCACACGGCGAACAAAATCAGCGAATGGTAGAAGACGAGATTTTTGCCTTTTATTTAGTTTAAATTGATCGCGTACTATATTAAAACAAATTTCAGTAAGAGAAAGTAACTGCTCTGTTGAAGCTTTTTTTAAAAGTTTTCTTCTTTTAGATAGTGAGCGTGTTTTTACGAGTTGTTTGAGAAATTGCAAATTGTCTTTAACAATTTGACCAATATTTGTTGACATATTTAATTTGAGGAATTTTTGGGTAAAAATATAATAGGCAATGAATTATAATTGTCTTCTGTTTCTTTGTCTGAGAATATATTTGTTCTTAGTCTAAGTGTTGGGTCTGATGAGGGGTGTAAATCGATAAATAGGTAAGAATAATTACTGCTGCTTGTAGCTTGTCGATATGCGTCTAGAAAATAATTTAATCTTCCTGGGAATAGTTGTACTCCTAGATTTCGAACGGCCAATGCACTATTTGGTGCGCGGGTTAATACAATATACATAGAATTTTGTCGTGCGACCCTAAGTTTTTTCTCGAAGAGATTCTGAGTGATGAATATTATGCCAAAATTAAGATGATGAGATTTCTTTGTAAAAAGTTCGGATAAATATTTTTCGTCAATTGAGTACATTAAGTCATCAAGAATGACTAGTGAAGGTTGTTCTTGCTTCTTAATAAGATCCTCAGGGGGAACTCCGGAATAGACTGAGACTCCGGCTCGCTGTAGTTCGGGAACAAGAGAATTATATTCCCCATAGCAGTAAAGAATGGATTTTGGAATAGGTTCAATAAGTTGATCATAATTGGAAATTAGTTTTCGGACAAATGTACTTTTCCCAGTTGAACTTGGGCCGCTAATAATACAACCGAATGGAAGTTTTAATTTTAAATCTTTATTTGAAAATATCTGATAGTTCATGTTTAACAATGTATTGAAAATAAAAAATAAAAATGATTAATGATTAGTAATTGTAATTGAATTATCTTTTTCTTCTAATATATTTTCTTTATCATTTTTCTTTTCTTGTGCTTCTTCTATCTCTAACTTTGTTTTCTTGTGTGCAAACCTCGATAAAAATTCCTTGATATTCATTTGCCCACTTTCTTTGATAAAATCTTTTTCGTTCCAGTATGGCTCCTTGTGAATGATATTGAAATTCTTCCCTCTTGATTTAACGCGAAAAATACATTGTTGTGGAATTTCGTAGATATGGTCAAACACTACAACTTTTTCTGATTTTAGGCGATTGCAATATAAGGTTACATCCTTTGGAGTAATAATAAAATCAATGTCCACATTTTCCCCTTTACAACTTTTACATTTCCCTGCCAAGTCAAACTCCACAAAACGTGCTGTCATGAGCCGTGGTGAAGAAATTGTCACCCCAGACGAAGACACGGTAAATAAAACCTCAGGGATGACTTTTTCCATGAGTTGACAGTTAGTCTCAATTACTGACATATTTTAATAATTTTTATAAATGAATTCAAATTTTTAATGATAGTTTGATAATAAGGAATGTTTCAGTATTTATACACTAAAGAGGGCGTGGCTTCCGAAGAGGGGATTTTAAATTATGAAATGAAAATTCCTTTGTTAACTAATAATAAAGGTAATTCCAGAATTTTTATTTCAAATTAAATTATTACATTTATTGAAATTCATATTAAAGTAACAAGTTTATGGAAAAATATTTTCTGAAAATTTTAATCACATTTTAAAGTTAATTTCTTCTCATCCCAAGCTGAAACAAAATCTTTGAGCTGTATATTTAATTTCGCGCAGCCTTCACAAATTTCAAAACAAATTCCAATATTTCCATTCTCCTTCTGAGTAAATTTATTTTTATCATAATAAAGCGTATTTGCACATTTTTTGCAAATTCTTATTTCAATCTTTGGGGTATATTTCATGCGCATAATTTTCCACAGTATACGCGGATTTATTCCATGTTTCTTCTCAATTTTTCCATTGCTTATTTTAAATGTAGGAGATTTTGAATTATTTGTTGTTTCCGTATCCTTTTCTATCTCTATTTCAATAATCTCTTCCTTTTCATTTTTTCGATCATTGATTAATTCAATTTTTGGGATTTTTTCATTTTCCAATCCGCTCATTTTTATTTCTTATTTCAAATTTAACTTTCAATAAATAAGTGAAGAAACAAATACGAGTGCGTAATATATTGCCTTTTATACTTTAACAAACCCCGCCCTGTCCGAGATTTCGTAATAGTTGCCTAAATTTTCATATAAAAAGGCAAAATCTTCTATAAACTTATTTGTTTAAAAGACATTTGATCATTTAAGTAAATATTCTAAATTAATCGATAAAAATTAATTCCATTTTGGAAGATATTTCGAAAAAATTGAACTGCCCAAATTATCTTGTGAGATATAGACTAATGTGTCAAGAAAATGCCGATATGATCTCAAAATTCATAAATGAAAAAGGAAAAATAGAGACAACTTATTCAGATAGAAATGGATTGAGATATACAATTAGATGTGATGGAATTACAACATCAGGAGCTCATTTAATCAAAGCATTTGGCGATGTAAGTTATCCATTTAATATATCGGTTGCGGCATACTTCTTTGCACATCACAAAATAAAACTCCAATATCCGTTTCATCAATGTGTTATAGTAAGAAATTGTACAAAAAATGGAATTTGCGAAAGATACTTCCCGCTTGAGCTCGTATGTTTTGATCCTACATCACCTCCGTCACCCCCATCAACAATAAGCGGTTTAACATTTACAGCACGGCAAACACATGCTACTTCGTCTACATCAACAACTAGTCTAGATAGTATTCCATTATCTGTCGGAAGCCTACCTACACCCACTAATGGGAGATCTAGACCAGGGATATTGTGGATTGAAATAGAAGGTAAACCTAATCAATGGGAAAAACGCAATATTTTATTTAATTAATTTAAAATTTTATTAAATATTAAACAATTTATAAATTTACATAAAAAATGATTATTAATATCAAAAATAAAAAATTATTTTTAAAATGATTTACAAATTTTTGAAAAAATCTATAATATTTGAAATGGGAGGTTCATATAAAAATCTCCATCTTGAATACATTATATAATCTGTTCTATTATGTTTACCAAATTTGAACTTGTTGTCCCAAAGGTCCCAACGTAGAATCCAACGCCCCATATTTTTTATTTCAACTTTTCTTGCTATATCGCTCTTCTTCAGATGGTAGATGTCTTTTACAATCCATTTCATAAATAATGTTTCCCTTCCATCACTTTTATTCAATGAACTATTGTTTAAATTTCCGCCTCGTCTGAATTCCCCTGATTTA
Source organism: Meloidogyne enterolobii (assembly GCA_963681835.1). NCBI lineage: Eukaryota > Metazoa > Nematoda > Chromadorea > Rhabditida > Meloidogynidae > Meloidogyne > Meloidogyne enterolobii. The sequence goes on from CAVMJV010000006.1 coordinate 3,961,188, forward strand.
TTTATATCTCTGTTAGAAAATATTGGTGGTGGTGTTCTACGCCATATTGGTATTTCCACTGAATTATTTTTATCTCTGTTAGGAAATATTGGTGGTGGTGTTTTCCGCCATATTGGTATTTCCACTGAATTATTTTTATCTATGTTAGGAAATATTGGTGGTGGTGTTCTCCGCATATTGGTATTTCCACTGAATTATTTTTATCTATGTTAGGAAATATTGGTGACGGTGTTCTCCGCCAGATTGGTAATGGTGTTTTCCGATATAATGTTGTCACTAATTCTCTCTTCCTGGGTTTATCGTCCGAACTGTCTACCATTAAGGACAGAATAGATATTAATATTATTGAAAACATAAACATTTTTAAAATATTTGGTGTAATAAAGAAGGTATTAAAGATTTATTCAAACGTCTAGTTTTTAAGAAATTTTTAATTTAAATAGCGATATTTTATTTTTCAATACTAAGTAATGAATGTTTATGTAAAATGATTTTTTATTATGAATGAATTTTAATTTTCAGATGAGGTACAAAATACCTTTTCAGGCGAGTAATTCTCACATACTAACAACCTCACTCTGCCATTTTTGTCTATTTTTACTTAACATATGACATATTCCCTTAACTTTGCATCAATTGTATCTTTTAATGCTTAACATTGCATTAATTTTATCTCCTAATGCTTAACTTTGCATTTTTACCCCCAAAACCTGCATCTTCCATTAGTTAACTTTGTAATAATTGTACCTTTATACATTAACATTGCATTAATTGCATCTTCTTGTTCTTAACTTTTAATGAATTTTATATTTGTTCCTAAAATTACAGCAAATTTATCTTATCATCTTAACTTTAACCCAGAATAGTGTGTGCGTACGCACATTAGAATTGTCGCACACATGCACCCCATACGCATGCCTTAACCTGCAAAGTTGACATTTTATCTTTGACATTTTTAAATTTGGCATTTTGTCACTTTACATTTTGAAAGTTGACATTTTGTCACTTGACATTTTGAAAGTGGTATTTCGAAATAATGAGTTAAACCCTTACATTAGTACTTCCGGTCATTTTGGACAAACCTTGAAAAATGAACTGAGACTCTAGAGTCCAACATAACGCACTATTTCGCTTTTAAACTTCTCTATTAGTATTTATCCCAGATGTTCTCTAACTACCGACCATTTTTCGATCACCCACCGAGATTTTCTTAAAAGTACTTTTTATTTGAAAGCTGTCATCGCCCTTTACCTTCAAAAGTAATTAATCATTTTAAATATGATTAATTGCCCTCCTTAATTACCGATGACCTTCTTCAGTAGGTGTAGTTCGGCGGCATAATTAAATAAAAAAAGGCATCAAAAGGAGTGAATTTCTGGAGGAGAGCGATTTGGGTTGTTCCAACCAAAAATTTAGGCTAATTAATCACCTGATGGATGATTAATGGGCTTAAAACCCTTTAATCCCATAGGATTGTCGGCAAAATCAAAAGAAAATACCCCCCCCCTATAGGCTCAGGTTTGATGTGACAGGTGATAAATGGGGTGAGCGATTTGGGCAGGTGAGCGATTTGGGGGGCTATTTGGGTCGTATTTACTACTAACAATAAAAACTTTTTTATCAGGATCTATTTCAATTTTACAAAACGATACAGTATTCTTATAAAGATAATCAACTATTCTATTATTTGGTTTTACATTCATTATCACTACAAAACGTTCCTTTATTTGAATATTTTTTAAATAAATAAATTCTCTTTTTCCTTTCCAATCTTCTTTTATTTTTAATCCAACTTCAACCATTTTACAGTTAATTTGGATATTCAACAGAACAACCAAATATGAGAGAAGAATAATAACAAATTTATTCATCTTAAATTTTAATGTTAAAAATATTTTATAAAATACAAATAAAAGCTATTGAAATTATTTTTAAGGTTAAAAGTAAAAATTTTATTCCATTTTTAAAATAAGGACATGGGTTCGTTTTGTAATATTCTTACGGGTTGTAATATTTAATTTTATTTAATATTGTGCCGTTGTAACAACTTTAAATTTTATTCAAAATGTAAAAGATAATCTTAGGATCAAATTGTAAAAACATTTTAATTATGTATATTTTTTCTTTATTAACTCTTACCTGCTGATAGGTTTATTTAAGTTTATGTTTATTATAATTTACTATTTTAGAATTTTTTTTTAAAATGCATAAAAACAGTAGTATATATACCACTTTTATTCCCCTTTTTCCAAGGAAATAAAAATGGTATATTTTTTAAAGAAATAAAAATAATTTAAAATTTATTTAAAATACTACTTTTATACCCTTTTTCAGGAAATAAAAATAGTGTATTTTTTCCAAAGAAACTAAAATATACTTGTTTTTAAAATTATTTTTTATTTTAGTAAAATATATCTCAAAATAAAACTTTATACATATATGTATAGAAAATTACAAAGACAAAATTTTATCAAATTAAATTAAAAAATCCTTAAATTAAGGATTTTGAATGACGAATAACTATATTTTTAGGTTAGAGTTTTCCTGAATAGAACGCAAAAAGTTGTAGGACAAATGTATCACTTAAAAAATTCCAGCCGCCGGCCTTCGGCCGGCGGAATTTTTAAAAGGGATTTTACCCACAAAAATAGGGACAAGTGTGGGTTTTTTATATACCCATCCCAATATGAATCGCGAGGGCCGAAGGCCCGAGCTTAAGATCCATTCCAAAATGAATCGCGAGGGCCGAAGGCCCGAGCTTAAGACCCATCCAAAAACAAATCGCGAGGGCCGAAGGCCCGAGCTTAAGACCCATCCAAAAACAAATCGCGAGGGCCGAAGGCCCGAGCTTAAGATCCATCCCAAAACGAAAGCGAGGGCCGAAGGCCCGATCTTAAGACCCATCCCAAAACGAATCACGAGGGCCGAAGGCCCGAGCTTAAGACCCATCCAAAAACAAATCGCGAGGGCCGAAGGCCAGAGCTTGAGACCCATCCAAAAACAAATTGCGAGGGCCGAAGGCCCGAGCTTAAGACTCATCTTAAAACAAATTGCGAGGGCCGAAGGCCCGAGCTTAAGATCCATCCCAATATGAATCGCGAGGGCCGAAGGCCCGAGCTTAAGACCCATTCCAAAACGAATCGCGAGGGCCGAGAATGTTGTTTAACGCGGCGGGCCGAAGGCCCGACGAGATTTCCAAGGCTTTTTATTGAATATAGCAGAAAAAACCTTCTAGCAGCGCGCGAAGCGCGCCCCAAAGCCGTTAGGCTTTCGGCAGGGCAGAGCAAATTCAAACAAAAAGTATCGTAACCAAACGAATTGCATACGTAACTCACCGCCATACCCCAATGGGCACAGCTAGTTATCAATACAAAACGTTCCTTTATTTGAATATTTTTTAAATAAATAAATTCTCTTTTTTCTTTCCAATCATCTTTTATTTTTAATCCAACCTCAACAATTCTTCCTTTGATCTGGATTTTCAAAAGCGCAAACAAATAAGAGAAAAGAATAATAATAATTTTATTCATCTTATATTTTAATATTTAAGATAGTTTATAAAATACAAATAAAAGTCTAACCTATTTAACATAACTGATATATGTTAACTAATGATATTAACAGTTAGGCATTGCAGTTTGCAATAAAAATTTTTTCATACATTAATAGGAGAGCTTTAGCTTAAGGTCTTTTTACTAATAACGGATTACTTGCCATAATAAGTTTACTAATAATGAATACCTAATAATAACAAATTTAGCAAAAAAAAATCTTTAAAAAAGCTGAAAGTTTTATAATTGCTTTTTTAATTTTATTTTTTAATTTAATAACTCAAATAGACTATTAATCATTTGCTTTAAAATGGCATTAAGAAAAAAGTGAGGTAATAAATTGGATAAGGTGAAATTAGTTGAGCCAACGGCTTAATTAGATGAGAATATGCGTGAGCCAAAATGAGAGAAAGCCGAGGCGTCAAGGAATATTGCACTTTCCTAATTTCTAAATATTAAATCAAAATAGATTTTAAAATTAGTCCCTTAGTCAAAAGATCTTTTGTTAGCGGTTGAAGAAGGATTAATATAGGTCTTTCCAGCAAGAATTTTCAAAATTTTATAGGTTGCACCATACAAATCGGATGGTTTCAGCCATATAATACGTGATTTTAATTATTTTTCAAGATGAAGAAATTATTATTATGATGGTATAATGATAGAAAATTAATGATAATTATAATGACAGATATAATCCAAAGAAATAATAAACGGTTCGGTAATTCAAAATAATTCAGTTAAAATATCTTTAACACCGGAATCATAATATGTAGAAATAGTTTTATATAGTTTATGTAAAAGTAAATATAATTATAAATTTAATAAAATTCACGTGCAAAAAATAAGAAGATTCTTTCAAATTTGTTTGAGCTTTTATATTTTTCTTTCATAAAACATTACATAATGATATTTTTATATTTGCACTTTAATGGTCAAATGCTTTTGAGTAAAGAATTACTCCATAGATCAGTTTAGCTCATTTGCTGGGATACATGTATACATTTCCCAATTATTTATTTTGAAAAAATATTCTAATAATTTTTAATAATATGTTTTAAACCTTATTTAAACAAAGGTTAAAAATTGGGAAATACATTTTAAAACTTGCCTAACAGTTAATTATAAAAATTTAACATTTCATTATTTTATATTTTATTATTAAAATATAATTATTAAAATTAAGTCTTATTTCTAGTCTTATTTCCCTATTAATTTCCCTACTTATTTCCCTACTTTATTAAGTCTTATTTCCCTACTAATAACTAAAAGACACAAAACACAAAAGTTTCGGCTAAATCCCTAAATTCGCTGGAACATTTATTTCAGTAATTATTCTTTCGTTTTCATTAAATTAAGGATTTTGAATGACGAATAACTATATTTTTAATAATAAAATTCAGATGATTAAATTAATTATTGCTTCTTCCCTATATTTACTTTCCCTTTTGAATAGTCAATGTGATGGGAGAAAAGTTAGTATTGCGGTAAAAATCAAAGACGATTGGAAAGCAAAAAGATAATTTGTTTATTTAAAAAATGTTGAAATAAAGGAGCGTTTTGTATTGAAAAAAATTGAAAAGAAATATAAATATGCCAGTGCTTTAAAAAATAATATTGAGGGATTTTTGCGTCAAATTGACGTAAATCATGATAAAAATAATTATAATGTTGAAATAAATGATAAATCAGCATATGCTGAAGAATTAAAAAGGAAACTCTTGATTAATATTGCTAATAATAAAATTCTTCAAAATATCCATCCTGAATTTGAAAATCAGGTATTTTGTTGATAACTTCAATAAAACTCTAAAAATGAAATGAATAAATTATGTACTTTTTCCTAATTTGAGTATCCGCATTTCGTGGCATAAGTTGTTCATTCTACTTTTATGCTTTTTGTGGGTTGGGAGTACATCCATAAGTATTCAATTATTAAGCAACTAATCTTTATATTAATTTATTCATAAAAGGTGGTCAGATTCACTGAATTTATTAAGAAGAAGAATAAATATTATGAAACTTCTATATTAAATAAGAGTTTAGAAAATACAAAAATAAATGAAAAAGAATTATTAAAAGAAAATATAGAAAATTACAAAGACAAAATTTTATCAAATTATTGGACTGTAATTAATTTAATTGGATATCAAATTGAATTGTTAAAAAAACAAAAATGTGAATATTCGAAAGAATTAGAAAGCAAAATTTTTCATATGGGCAATAAAATAAGTAATAATTTTTTTTCATAGTTTTTTTCTTCTTTTAACTGAAATATTATTTTGATAACTATTATAGGTTATATTATTCAAGATAATAAACGAAATTGTTTCGATTGTGGTGTAAGACAAACATCTCAATGGGGAATCTATTTAAAAGCCCATTATTTGTGCAACTTGTGCCGCAATTACAAACGTAGATATGGAAAATTTAGATCAGAGGGAATGTGTTCTAATAAATACAAGGTTTTTTATTTTGACAATTTAGTTTAGTTTGATAGAAACAAGTCGTTTTTTATAATTTTTTCGCCTAATATATTCTTATAAATGTTTATTTTCTAAATCTTTATGGCTCTTTGATAATTAGAATATCAGATAAAATTTTGAAGAGTACATTTCTAACTTTCATGCTGCTTTATGCAATATAGTAAAATCTCTAATAGAATTCCAGGCATCCATTTCTAAAGAACATTACTAAAATACATTCTATTGGAGGGGCATACAACTGGTTGAGTATTTTATAAAATATTTTACAATATATTTATAAATATTTTAGCGAATTACACCTGATCGAAATTGCTGTATTTGTGGAGCAACAAAAACATCAAATTGGTACCGTCATACAAAACCTGAACTCTATTTATGTGATACGTGTTACAAAAGACAACAAAAAATAAAGAAAATAAATTAGAAATCAAAAAATTCTGTTGGAGTCTGGCAACATAAGGCAATAAAAATAAAGTACCTATATCAAATTTAATTCATTCTGTTCCTAAATAATCTTTTACTTCCTCTCCAACGTAGCAAAATAATTGTTATCTTTTGAAGTTTACACATCTATGATTTACTATTATTTTAACCTTAATTTTTCACAATCCTTTAGATTGTTATCCTTTTTCTTTATTTTCGGTTTTATTTTCAAGCGTTTAAATAATAAACCTATTTCAACTGTTTTCTGAAACTTATAATAATCCCCTTGACTTGACACTATAAACATTCTTTCTACAATTCAACTCTATATCCAATTAATTAATTTCAGTCAAATAACATATTAAAAGTTTGTATTTGTAATTTTTTATGTTTCTATCAATTGATTTCAAATTAAATTTTTATCGAAATTCGCATCTAGGAATTAAGTTTTATAATAATTATTACGTTCTACAATAAAATTTTATAAGGGAGTACCTGAAATTATAATTAAGTTATTGTAATGGCTTGACTCATAGAGTTTAGTTCTGTCAAAAAAATTTTAGTTTAATTAAAATTTTGTAAATCGAATATATTCATATAAATTGTTAGATCTTAGAGGCTGCAATAATATTGAATTTAGCGGAAAAACATTCAGACTAAATTTTAATTATTTGGTATCAACAATTTTCCTAAAAAAATATACAATTTTTCTAAAAAAAATATTCGTTTTCATTGAAATGAAGAAAGTTATAACTAAAAGAAAAGCGGACGCTAATTTGCCGCACCTTGTGAAAAAATCGCACAGTGAGTTTCGAGGTGCCCTTCCTACATTGAAATAAAATAGGCACAGACCAAATCACTTGCACTCAACACTTGACATGAATCAATTGTGGGAGTAGTGTAAGTGGAGAATATTTAATACCTTATTTAATGCGTGTTTCTACATTCATACAGAATAAAACATTAAATAACATAATTTTCAACTAAATTCAAGATAAATTTTATCTAAAGTTAAATAAAAAATTCTTTTACATAACATAAAAAGTTATGTCAAGCTCATAAAAATAAGAATTTCATTTACCGTTTATGCTCTAAGAATTATACAGGGCAGTTATTGTTTCAATCTCACGCTGACAAGGGAACATTCTTTACTGTGACTGCGAATTTAATATATCTTTTGGTACCATTCGATAGAGCATAGTCGATTTACTATTGTTGTTTGCGGGTTTTCTTGCAAAATTAGTTTGGGCCGAGTTATGGCCGTTCAAAGTTTCAGTCCTCGGGAGTGGTTGAGTATAAGCAAAAGGGAAAAGAAACGCGCTATAACTTTTTTTTCACTCTCTCTGCTTTATTCACATTGTTTTATAAAGAGGAAAAAAGAATACAAGAGGCGCGAGGAAAAAAGAAGGGAGAAAATGTCAGACACAATAACCAAAGAGAAGATGGGCGTGTCGGTTTTTAGAGAATGAAAAATAAGAAGAAGAGAGAAAACAAGCGAACTATGTCATTTCTTTTACTCTCTCTGCTTTCTTTATATTGACTTACAACGATGAAATAGACTGCAAGAGGTGTGCAGGAAAAAAGGGAGGAAATATGTTAGACACTGTAGATAAAGAGAGGATGGGCGTGTTGGTTTTTTGAGTATGAAAAATAAGAGAGAAATTGTTTACTCACCCTATAACTCCAGACTCTAGCTGTCTAACTTTGAACGGCCATAACTCGGCCCAAACTAATTTTGCAAGAAAACCCGCTCATAACAATACTAAATCGAGGGTCCTCTATCGAATGGTACCAAAAAATATATTAAATTCGCAGTCACAGTAAAGAATGTTCCCTTGTGAGAATGATAATTAACAGAGAAGGGGTATTTATTTTAGCATACACGGTAAATATCATTACATATGTAAATCCCCACTATAAGATATGAATATCTTAGGTTATTTGCTAAAATTATGGGTAGTCGTTTTTTTCTGGGGTAAGTTTCATAAGTTCAAGATCATATCTTATAGAGAGATTTAACGACCAAATATTGTCCAAAATATCGAAAAAAACAGCCCAACATTTATCAGAGTGATGTCCCTATAATAGATTAAAGATACTTCAGTTCATATTTTGAGGAATATGTTGGAATGTATGTAAAAGAAATAAATAATAAATTGCAAAAATTTAAATCGTTAAAATTAGTGTTGAACAAAACCGTTTAACTAAACGGTAAACGGTAAACAGGTTTATTGTTAAAATTAAACGCAACGGTATGCTGGTCTCAGATAAACGGCATAAACGGTATACGGTCCTTATAAACGGCGTTTAACCAATCTCAAAATTTTCTACTGCGGCGCTGAAAATGGAAGAAATCTGGCTACTAGTCTTCCAAAATTTTCACAAATTTTGCCTGTGGTGCTAAAAATCAGGCTCAATTAAGGAAACATTAGAAAAACCTTTGACGCATCATAAAATAGTTCAATTTAAAAAGACATATCATTTAATTTTAAACTAATTTCCAATAATCGTTACAAGATTTTCTTTGCCGCCAATATAAATCTTATTGATCAAATGAAGGATCAGCGGTTGTTTAAAAAAATCAGTAGCTTCGTCGTCGACATAAATCTAAAAATTTGTACAAATTTATTGTTATTACATAAAACATCACAAAACATCTTTTAAAGTAAATAATTTCTGAAATTTTGCAGAAGTCGGTGTAGTGTAATGAATTGATAAAGGTGATTATTAAGGCTGTGATTTATAGGCAAATGCCTTTTTTTCTGCAAGCTTGGCATGATGTAATACGTTCAAAAAACATGTTTTTAGCTTGGTCCGAATAGTTTAGCATGACTTTTAGTTTGCTTATTTTTGCCTATTTCGGACTTTTTGAGCCTTTTTGCCTATTTTGAAATTTTCGGTACTATTTTTGCCTTTTTTAGCGATTTTTCCTAAATTTTGCCTAAAAATCAGTGAAAATCTAAAAAAAATCAGCCCAGATTTTAAAAAAATCCGTGCCAACCCCGCATTTTAATTTATAATTCGACAAATTAAGTATTTTTATCCCCTGGACATTTTGGAATTAGACGTTTTGGTGTTGGGACATTTTGGGATGGGACGTTTTGTGGGTTGGGCAAGACTTGCTTTTTGTCAATTATCGACATTTTTAAAAAATTACACCATTTTTGCTCAAAAAATGATTTAAAATGACGAATAAATGGCAAAATGGTCAAAAAAACGACGAATAGGTGGTTATTTTCTTGTTTTTATCATAATTTTATAGGCTGATAACCTTTTTTACCTGCCTATTTTTGTGCCTTTTTTGGCTTTTTGGTGCCTATTTTAGGCGCCTATTTCACTAATTTTACTTGCCTAACTATCACAGCCTTAGTGATTATTTATGCCTTTGCGAGAACCTGATCAACGTGCGATTGTGACGGATCATGGATATAGGTTAAGAGTTAATAAAGACAAGTACAACCGCTTAAGTAATTAGCCGATTATATGCTTGCGTGATAATCAAAACTAATTACCTCAATATAGTTTGTTGAGCCTAATATTATTTCATTTAGCGTAACTTTACATTTAGCTATGGTTTCTTTTAGTGAAGGTAATTCTTCATACACTTGCTCGAAATTATATTGCCTATTTAACTTCGAAATGCCGGTATAATTTCCATCCAAATGAATTTCAACATCGTTTGTTTTTAAAAGATTTTGAGGGCTTTTCTTGTCTTTTTCCATTATAATTTTATTCCCATTGATTGTTATATAATTTTTAATAGTGCCTTCAATATGTAATTCTCTGGTGCACAAAGTTTGGTGATCCATGTGAACAACAATTTTGTCATTGAAAACAGCAATTTTAAAGTCAAAACTTTCTGAAATGAATTATATTTCGACGTGGAATTTCTATAAAAGATTTGGGGAGGTCTAGCTTGATTATAGTACCAGCCCTTAGTTATTGATAACATCTGTCCAGAATTTTATCTTTGACTACATGGTCACGAGATAATTTGGATCAACAGTTGGTTCTATATACTTACAAAACGCCTTTCTTCATATAGAAGTCTTAGATAGGTATTGTTAAAGCACAATTGATAACTCAATCGCAACTCAATTGATAATCTCAACTAAATTAAACACATTATCCACACTTTATCCAACCTATAAAGGAGTGTAAAATTTTCATCAAACATATAAAAGTGTATAATTTTAATGACACTATTTGAAAGAGAATTAAAAACTATGAGATGACTTGGAAATAATAATTCTCAAGCGCCTGACAAAGATATTTTCATAGATAAAGTTTCGAAAAATTAAAGTACTTAGGCCAGTGATAACAATATAAACCACCCCTTTTGAGTTAAAGAGCCACGACACTTCATAATGTTATAATTATAATTTGATTATGAAGTTTATATTAATATATAATTGATGTTATAATAAATGCTTCATAAATGTTATAATTTGAATTTAATTTTGATTTACTGTAATTCCATTGGTTATATGTATAAAGGGAAAAAATCGAGACAATACTTTAAAATGTTAATGTACCAAATTCTGGAATTCCTTGTTCACTGGCATGTTTTTTAGACGTTTCCGCACCATTTCCTCCTTTTCTTTTAAGTCTCAGATTTTGGAGATTTAGTTGTTTATCATACTTAGCCCTTTCTTCTTCGTCTAGAAGAATATCTTTAGCATTATTTAAATCTTTTGAAAGTTCATCGTCTGTGCTATTTAAATTTTTGTCCGGGTGATGCTTCCTAATAAATTTTCTGTAAGCTTCTTTAATTACTTCATTTGAAGCATCTTGTTTGACATTTAAAATTTCATAATAATTCTTAACGCATTTAATATGCGAATTTAATCCAAGTAAAATGAATAAAAGGAGTAAATATGTTAAAATATTCATCTAAAATTAGAAAACTTTTTAAATAAAGACACAGGTGATTCGTAATAAAAATAAAAAATATTTTCTGAAAACTTAATGTTAAAAATCAAAAAAATCCAAATTAAAAAAGCGACACTAATTATGACCCGACCTAATAATCGAACTCTGGATGGGATCGTTCAATAGACGGGATCCTTTCAAACAGAATTATCAGCCCTAAGATATTTATGGTATTAGAACTGAATACAATTTAAACAACATGCCTTAAGCACTGAAAACATAAAAATTAACTTGGTCCTTCATTATGTTTTTAAATTTTAAGAAAAAAATTCTATAAATTTAAAAAAATGAGATGGGTAAGTGATTGTGTAAGCTATTCGTGGGAGACGTCTAAGGAAGGAGGCTATTAAAAAATTCCCTCTAAAAATTTCTCTCTCCACCTCCTAACTAACCTCTCGTTTATAATGCTGTCTCGTAATTTCAAAATCAAAGCGAGTAAAATTAATTTCTCAGATTAAATTTCTATGGTTATAAACCATTTTGGCATTATTATTAAACTAGCATATATCTAGGTTCAGACCAAGTTTATTATTTAAATATTGAGATGAATATTGAATGATATGATGAAATTATGGTTTGAGGTCAAGTATAAGGAATATATTTTGATTAATAGGCATTCAGGGCTAAAGGAGTATATCGAGGGATTTAGGATTAAGTACGTATTTCTGATTCGTACGTATTTCAGAACGTACGAATCAGGATGTAAAACTAATTTCTCAGATGACATTTCTATGGTTATAACTCATTTTTCAGTTTCATTATGTATTCCTTGAATATTTCTCGGTTCAGAACCAAGTTTAATATCTAGAGATTAAAGGAAATATTGTGTGGTATGATCGAATTTTTTTGAGTCTATTATGAAGAATATGTAGCGATTAGGGGTTAAAGGAGGGATTTAGAATATAACGAGGGATTTAGGATTAAGAGGATATTAAATAATTGAAGAATAATCAGCATATTCTCAAAATGCTCGTACTGATCTTAAAACAATTTTCAGTCACTTTTCACTTTTGCGCACATTTTGCACTTAACGTAAACGGGATGAAGCTGTAAAAGACGCATCTCTTTTCTAGTTTTATCTGTGGCAGGGTGATTATTTAAAACAAATTACACAAATAGCTCCACTGCCGTTTTTGCCCCGCTTGACATATATAAGCCATGCAAAATAATACTGCCTATGATTTTTTAATTGTAGGAACTATTAATTAATATTATTTCCTATAATAGGGAGTGGTACCGTTATGATTTTTCGTTATGACTTTTTATTTGATGTCACAAAAATTAGTTAATATCGACTCTTCTGTCTTTATAAATGTTATCCTTGATAAAATTAATAAAATAATCAAATAAATCGATTTATTTAATATCTATCTTGGCAACAACTCAAGAATTTTGTTTTACACTGAAATTTTAAAGGTTAAATTTTAAAAAGTTTAATAATTTGGTCAATAACTCAGAAAATATGTTTGAAAATCATGTTAATTTAAATAATATTTATTCAATTCCTGTTCTGTTTGATTTTTTTGTTTTCTTATTTATCCTTTGCTGCTTCATATAACAAGCTTTACACATATATTGTCCATGTTTTGAATGACGGCACCAACGTGATGTTTTAGTTGCTCCGCATGTAAAACATTTACGATCTTTTGTGATTCGCTAAAATATTTATAAAGATAGGTGTTGAAATTAGTTCTCAGATAAAAATTTTTAAGATATTTTGTAAATTTTCGACGAATTTATATAATTATAAAATCATTGTTAATTAAAATATGAATAAATTTAAACCATGTTAGTTTGATAAAAATATCCATCGGGTCTTATTTTTCCATTATATATTTTATATTTGTGACATGCAATGCACAAATAATATTCATTTAGGTATCTATACCATTTTTTGGTAATTGTGAATCTACAATTGAAACATTTTCGTTTATTTCCTTCAATTATTCCTCCTATAATAATAAAGAATAATATGTACATATGTATGTGTATTTTTTGGACATATAAACAAATAAAAAATTTAAAAAACTATTTACTTATTTCACTGCCGATTTTAATAATTCTAATTTTTAATTCTTGCTTCGGATATTCAACTTTACGTTTTTCTAACAATTCAATTTTATATCCAAATAAATTTATTTCCGTCCAATAACTTGATAAAAGTTTGTTTTTGTAATTTGCTATATTTTCTTTTAATAATTCTTTTTTATTTATTTTTATATTTTCTAAACTCTCATCTAGTATAGAAGTTTCATAATATTTATTCTTCTTCTCACTAAATTCAGTATATCTGAGCACCTTTAATGAATAAATTAATATTAAATTTTTTCTTAATAATTGAATACTTGTCGTTATATTTGTTTAAGCATTGCTTTTATTTTATAACTAACTCTAGTTAAAATGAATCATTGCACAAAGACAGAATTTCAATTTAGTTTCAAATAGGGGGTACTAAAATTACGGAAATGTACCATAATCTATACTTTTTATGATTATTAGAATTTATTTTTTAGTAATCAACCAAAAATACCTTTTTTCATATCCAGGATGAATATTTTGAATGATTTTATTATTAGCAATATTAATTAAGACTTTCCTTTTTAATTCTTCAGAATATTCTGATCCATATTCTATTTTAACATTAAAAATATTTCTTTCAAGATTTACGTCAATTTGACGCAAAAATCCCTCAATATTATAAGTATAGCTAGTATCATATTTATTATTTTTCTTTACAATTATTTCCAATACAAAACGCTTTTCTAATTCAACATTTTTTAAATAAATAAATTCTCTTTTTTCTTTCCAATCGTCTTTGATTTTTACTACAATACTTTCTTTTTTCCCATCACATTTAATATTCAATAAGGAAAATAAATATAAGCATGAAGCAATAATCAGTTTTATCATCTGAATTTTAATATTAAAAATATAGTTATTCATTATTCAATGTCCTTAATCTAATGGTGATGCGACTTTTCGGCCCGTACACATGCGGGACTGACACTTGCGTCCCGAAATTTTCTGCGCAGACTTGCGGCTATCAACGTGAGGCCCAGAATATATTGAGGGTTTGACATATGAGGTTCCCCCTATTGTGACACTTGCGGCCTTACATTTTCGGCCTCAACATTTGTGGCCTCAAGTTTAAACTCTACAATAAGAAGTTTAAACTCTTTTATAAATAAGGAGTTAAACTCTTTTAAGGAGTACTAGTCTTTTAGAATAACACAAACATTTTATGATTTTGTCACGTGACAAGGGTAAAAATTCGTACATAAAATTGTACATAAAAGTACAATCATATTTAAAGATCAGATTCTTTTGAATTTAATCATATGTACTTTAAAATTTTTTGGTCAACAAAAATTTCAGAAGTTGTACTATTTTATTTATTTTACCATTTAATAAAATTACAAAATCTACGATTAATAAAGTTAATCAGTAAAATGTCCTCGTTGTTTTTATTGTATACACCTAGAATTTAATTAAACATTAAAAAATAGGAAATATTTATGTATGCTATACAGTGTGTCCAATAAATATACGTCCACCCTATTTTTACCGAGTTTAATATTTATTGATATATAATCATTTTAATATTTTTTATAATAGTGTAGTGTACTAAAATATTAAGATTAGCACTAGTATTCCTGATTAAATATCTATCAGAAAAATTTTAATAATCATTTTATCAAAATAAATTGTCCAAAAATGATACGTCCACTTAACAAAAAAGGTATTTCCAACTTTAGGAAAAATCTTCAAAAATTCCAGTAAACTTGTATATTGATATTAAGAGAAAATAAAAAAGAACTAGGCCCATAACTTTATCCGAAGTCGAGATTCTGTTGCCTCGAATATCAACGTAAAACAGGGGTAAATCTATTTAAAAAATATTTTCACAAGTGTAGACTGTAAATAAAATTTTTTATTATAGCCCATCTGAAAGCCCACAAAATTTGCTACAAAAAACAGTTAGTCCTATCTTGGAAAAAAATTCTACCTTTGAGGAGACTAGGGTTAATTTTAGAAACTCGAAAGAATGACATTTTATGGGGTGATTTGGGCGAATTTATTCATCTTCTCATTTAACCCTGGTCTACTCGAAGGTAGAATTTTTCTTCAGAATAGGACTAAGTGTTTTTTGTAGCAAATTTTGTGGGCTTTCAGATGGGCTACAATAAAAAATTTCATGTACAGTCTACACTTGTGAAAATATTTTTAGTTACTGTAGCCCACATTTCCCGTTGATCTTCGAGATTTTGTATCTCTATCACAAAAGCACTTAAAGACTTCGTTCTTTTTATTTTTCTACTTATTATCAGTGGAAATATTCACAGGAATTTTTGCAAAAATTTTCATTATAAAAAATATAAATAAGATTAGATATCAATAACAAATCAAAATCGGTAGAAATTAGTGTGGACGTATCATTATTGGACACACTGTAGTAATGTATGGTTTTTCTTCTATATTATTTCTATGTTTCGAATATTCAATATAAACTCATATTTATTCCATATTTATAAATTTACATAAATATTTTACCTTAGCAACAGTATTTGTCCTCCAACATTAATTAAATTAAAATATTCATTAAAAATCTTTTCATTTTTTAAATTAATTATTTTACAAAAAATTTATATAATTATTTAAAAAATCTGTGTGCCTATTGGCCACAGTTAATCGTCGAAACAACAGAAATCATGGAAACATGATTTTATATCAACTTGACCCTAATACTCATTACTTTCATTTGGCATCCATTGCCATTCTTAATTGCATAATATTGTCATAGCCAATATTATGTCATACCGTTATTATTCATCAACATTGTAATTGTATGTGCCGAAATTTGGGATATCTGTTCCGCGTCAGTTTCATCTAAATCTCAATTTTTCTCACATAC
Organism: Meloidogyne enterolobii; assembly: GCA_963681835.1. Classification (NCBI taxonomy): domain Eukaryota; kingdom Metazoa; phylum Nematoda; class Chromadorea; order Rhabditida; family Meloidogynidae; genus Meloidogyne; species Meloidogyne enterolobii. The sequence goes on from CAVMJV010000006.1 coordinate 3,977,489, forward strand.
TCCATTAACTTCTGCTAGCGCTGCCTTGACCTTTATTTCCTATATTATTTTACTAGTCTCATTTTTAATTGTGCATTCAACTTATCCACTCTTTTCGCTTGCGAAAGATGACCTTCCTCCTAATTTCAGGCTGCATTTCTTTTTTTTATTTCAAATTCTTCTTTTGAAATCATTTAGCCTGAGTGGGAAATATAGAATTTTTAGAAAATATAGAATTTTTCAAAAACAAACTTTTATCAAGTTATTGGACTGAAATTAATTTATTTGGATATAAGATTGAATTGCTAGAAAAACAAAAAGTTGAGAAGGGAGAATTAAAAATTAGAATTATTAAAATCGGCAGTGAAATAAGTAAATAGTTTTTTAAATTTTTTATTTGTTTATATGTCCAAAAAATACACATACATATTATTCTTTATTATTATAGGAGGAATAATTGAAGGAAATAAACGAAAATGTTTCAATTGTAGATTCACAATTACCAAAAAATGGTATAGATACCTAAATGAATATTATTTGTGCATTGCATGTCACAAATATAAAATATATAATGGCAAAATTAGACCCGATGGATATTTTTATCAAACTAACATGGTTTAAATTTATTCATAATATAATTAACAATACTTTTTAAAAGTATATCAGTAGTTTTAAATATTTAGAGCATATTTTAAGAAATTATTAGCGATCTCATTTATTTAAATGGATTTTAATATTTTCTTAAGTATCTACAGGAACATTACTTTTTGCGCGTGTAGGAATTGTAAACTTAGACAAAAAAAAAACTTAAGAACTAAAAATCTTAACTTCTAACTGCAAAGTATTTAGAAGCAATCGTTGAAAATTATAATAATAGCCTTAAAATATTTGATATGAGAAATAGTTTCAACTCCTATTTTTTTAAATATTTTAGCGAATTACAAACGATCGGACATGTTTTACTTGTGGAGCATCAAAAACATCACATTGGCACCATCATTTAATGCATGAACAATATATATGCAAAAGTTGTTACGATAAACAAAAAATGATAAACAAGAAGAAAAATAGAAATTAAACAGTACAGGAATCGATTGAATAATATTTAAATTATTATGATTTTTTAACATAAATTTTCTGAGTTTATTGAACAAATTATAAAACAATGTAAAATATAACCTATGTAGATTTTCCATGTAGATTTTTACATTATGTCAGACAATTAAAAATTATCCTTATTTCATATTCATAATTAGTTGAATCTATAATTCCAAAATATTAATAACAAAACAAACTTCAGAAATTGATAGCAAATTTATAAAAAAGTCTGAATATAAAACCTACAACCATATTCTATATTATTTCGTCGTCGATAAAGTTAGTGTGATAAATTTTGCGCTTAAGACCGCAAGCAATCGTGGCAGTCAGCGTCGTCTACAGCTTCAGCCCGTCTATGTTAAGTGCAAAATGTACGCAAAAGTGAAAAGTGATCGAAAATTGTTGCAAGATCAGTAGGAGCATTTAGAGAATATGCTGATTAGTCTCAAATGATTTAATATCCTCTTATCCTAAATCACTCGATATACTCCTTAAGCACCTAAATGCCGATAAAACACTATAGATTTTTCATAATAGGCCTCAAATCAAATTCCATCATATCATACAATATTTCCCTCAACCTCTGGATACATATTAAACTAGGTTCTGAACCAGAATATATTCAGGGTATACATAATGATGCTTAAAACTGAGTTATAAAAATAGAAATAATCTGAGAAATTATTTTTACATCCTGATTCTTAAGTTCTGAAATATCAATACTTAAATTTCTGTCTTGATATGCAGACGAGTAATGTCCGTCGTCTCCAGGTCCTTAAAGCAGATTTCACTGGTAAATAAAAATAATTTATTATTTATAATCTCAGCGACACAAAAATTAGTTAATCGGTTAATAACCTAAGAAAAATTATGGTAAAGAGGAAAGAAGTAGAATGCAGCAAAAATGTTAACCGATGATAACTTCTTACTTAACTTTATATATTTTAAAACCGATTTATTTTATTATTAAGGAATAACTAAATTATTTTTTAAATTTTGAAAAGTTATCCAAAAGTAAATTTGAATGATAAATCAAAAAGTCTAAGAGTCTCTCTAAATTTGAAACAATAACCGAGTTTGATTTTAAGTTTATCTATTTTTGAGTAAATTAAATATTTAGACATTGCACAAAATTTAATATATTTATAACTTTCAATTTTTAGCCAAAACATACTAGAGAATTAAAGATTGTTCAACTAGAGGGGATTTTTATTAGTTAAGCAAACCCAAATGAAATAGAGTTCAGTGAAATTCAGGATGAATTTTATTTAAACAAATAAAATAAAACAAAAACAAAGAAGAAAAGGAAAACAAGAAAGAACATGAAAAATTATTGATACAAAGAATTAAATTCTATTACTGTTGAAATTTTAGGATGGTATATTTAATTATTTGGTTATAATTTCTTTAATTTCTCCTCACTTATTATTATCCCCTATTGTGAAAAATTAAAAATAATAATGCACTATAATTTATTTTAAAACTCCAAAAGTAACAATTAAAAATTATTTAGGATGCAGAATGGGCTTATTTAAAATACTGGTATAGTATAGTATACCGGAGGCAAAATTACATTCAAACCATTCGATTCTTATCGGCGAGCTGCGACAGATACCGCTCTCGTTTAACGGAAATGCTTATGGTCCGAGATATAGGTACTCATTCTATTGTTTTTTGATTTTTGAGGCCATATATCTCGGATATATATAGCCGTATATAGTAAGTGCTATTGATCGACTCAGCTCGCCGTGATACATTGAATGTTATGTGCTTTTTATCGCAATTTTGCTTGTTGTATAATGATTATGTTCTTTTTTATATGTAATATATACATACATATCATATAATTAAATATGATATGCAGAATTTTGCATTAATTTTATGTCCCAATAGGTTTTAGTTGAATTCTAATTTGCTTTCTTAATTTTTTGTTGTTTTTTGTAACAGGCATTACATATATATTGTTCAGGTTTTGAATGACGGTACCAATTTGATGTTTTAGTAGAGCCACAAGTATAACAATTTCGATCAAGTGTAATATGTTGAATATTAAATGTGATGGAAGAAGTGTTAGTATAGTAGTAAAAATTATAGATGATTGGAAAGAAAAAAGAGAATTTATTTATTTAAAAAATGTTGAACTAAAAGAGCGTTTTGTATTGAAAAAAATTGAAAAATGTAATAATAGATTTGGTAGTAGCTTTAATTATAATATTGAGGGTTTTTTGTGTCGAATTGAAGTAAACAGCGAACGAAATATTTTTAATGTTGAGATTGATTATAGATCAGAATATCCTGAAGAATTACAAAGAAAACTATTAATTGATATTGGCAAAAATAAAATTGTTCAAAATATTCATCCTAGATTTGAAAAACAGGTATTTTTTTGATTACTTGAAAATAAAGTCTAAAAATCATAATAATAATGAATTTTGTTGCATTTTCCTAATCTTAGTTTCTTCTTATTGTTCTTTCTGTCTTTGTGGCGATCAGTCATTATAGCAAAGATTTTAAGTAGAAAGTAAACGTTATTGCTTGAACAAATAAGCCAACAATGAAAAATTATATAATAACTGAGACTCAAATCAGGGGGTATATACATGGAGTATTCTATTACTATTCAACTAATATTTATACTAATTCATTCATAAAAGGTGCTCAGATTTACTGAATTTATTAAGAAGATGAACAAATATTATGAAACTTCTATATTAAATGAGAGTTTAGAAAATCTAAAAATAAATGAAAAAGAATTATTAAAAGAAAATATAGAAAATTACAAAGACAAACTTTTATTAAATTATTGGACGGAAATTAATTTAATTGGATATAAAATTGAATTGTTTGAAAAACATAAAATTGAATATCCGAAAGAATTAAAAAACAGAATTATTGACATTGGAAATAAAATAGGTAAATAAAAATTTTTTATATTATTTGACTGGATAATTATATCCCAGTTGTCATATCAAGCTAAAAATAACTAGCAAATAACGTTTTATCTTATTTTTATACGAGTAACTATTGAAAAGAAGGAGCGAGAATGTTTCAATTGTAATGTTAAACAAATTAAAACATCTTGGGATAAATATCTCAAAGAACACTATTTGTGTCGTAATTGTGGTGAATATAATCGAATATATGTAAAGCATAGACCTAAAAGCTTGCTTATTAAGACGAAAAAGGTTTGCTATTATTAAATGTTAGTAAGATTTAATTCCCATGATTAAATATAATTAAATTTTTAACTTAACATTCTATAAGAAAAAGAACTTTTCTACTGTCAAATCTACTTTACATAAGTACTATTTAATAAATATTTTAGCAAATTACACTTGATCGAAATTGTTATACTTGTGGCTCTACTAAAACATCAAATTGGTACCGTCATTCAAAACCTGAACAATATATATGTAATGCCTGTTACAAAAAACAACAAAAAATTAAGAAAGCAAATTAGAATTCAACTAAAACCTATTGGGACATAAAATTAATGCAAAATTCTGCATATCATATTTAATTATATGATATGTATGTATATATTACATATAAAAAAGAACATAATCATTATACAACAAGCAAAATTGCGATAAAAAGCACATAACATTCAATGTATCACGGCGAGCTGAGTCGATCAATAGCACTTACTATATACGGCTATATATATCCGAGATATATGGCCTCAAAAATCAAAAAACAATAGAATGAGTACCTATATCTCGGACCATAAGCATTTCCGTTAAACGAGAGCGGTATCTGTCGCAGCTCGCCGATAAGAATCGAATGGTTTGAATGTAATTTTGCCTCCGGTATACTATACTATACCAGTATTTTAAATAAGCCCATTCTGCATCCTAAATAATTTTTAATTGTTACTTTTGGAGTTTTAAAATAAATTATAGTGCATTATTATTTTTAATTTTTCACAATAGGGGATAATAATAAGTGAGGAGAAATTAAAGAAATTATAACCAAATAATTAAATATACCATCCTAAAATTTCAACAGTAATAGAATTTAATTCTTTGTATCAATAATTTTTCATGTTCTTTCTTGTTTTCCTTTTCTTCTTTGTTTTTGTTTTATTTTATTTGTTTAAATAAAATTCATCCTGAATTTCACTGAACTCTATTTCATTTGGGTTTGCTTAACTAATAAAAATCCCCTCTAGTTGAACAATCTTTAATTCTCTAGTATGTTTTGGCTAAAAATTGAAAGTTATAAATATATTAAATTTTGTGCAATGTCTAAATATTTAATTTACTCAAAAATAGATAAACTTAAAATCAAACTCGGTTATTGTTTCAAATTTAGAGAGACTCTTAGACTTTTTGATTTATCATTCAAATTTACTTTTGGATAACTTTTCAAAATTTAAAAAATAATTTAGTTATTCCTTAATAATAAAATAAATCGGTTTTAAAATATATAAAGTTAAGTAAGAAGTTATCATCGGTTAACATTTTTGCTGCATTCTACTTCTTTCCTCTTTACCATAATTTTTCTTAGGTTATTAACCGATTAACTAATTTTTGTGTCGCTGAGATTATAAATAATAAATTATTTTTATTTACCAGTGAAATCTGCTTTAAGGACCTGGAGACGACGGACATTACTCGTCTGCATATCAAGACAGAAATTTAAGTATTGATATTTCAGAACTTAAGAATCAGGATGTAAAAATAATTTCTCAGATTATTTCTATTTTTATAACTCAGTTTTAAGCATCATTATGTATACCCTGAATATATTCTGGTTCAGAACCTAGTTTAATATGTATCCAGAGGTTGAGGGAAATATTGTATGATATGATGGAATTTGATTTGAGGCCTATTATGAAAAATCTATAGTGTTTTATCGGCATTTAGTTGCTTAAGGAGTATATCGAGTGATTTAGGATAAGAGGATATTAAATCATTTGAGACTAATCAGCATATTCTCTAAATGCTCCTACTGATCTTGCAACAATTTTCGATCACTTTTCACTTTTGCGTACATTTTGCACTTAACATAGACGGGCTGAAGCTGTAGACGACGCTGACTGCCACGATTGCTTGCGGTCTTAAGCGCAAAATTTATCACACTAACTTTATCGACGACGAAATAATATAGAATATGGTTGTAGGTTTTATATTCAGACTTTTTTATAAATTTGCTATCAATTTCTGAAGTTTGTTTTGTTATTAATATTTTGGAATTATAGATTCAACTAATTATGAATATGAAATAAGGATAATTTTTAATTGTCTGACATAATGTAAAAATCTACATGGAAAATCTACATAGGTTATATTTTACATTGTTTTATAATTTGTTCAATAAACTCATCAAATTTATTTTAAAAAATCATAATAATTTAAATATTATTTAATCGATTACTGTATTATTTAATGTTTAATTTTTATCTTGTTTATCATTTTTTGTTTATTGTAACAACTTTTGCATATATATTGTACAGGTTTTGAATGACGGTACCATTGTGATGTTTTTGTTGCAAAGCAAATAAAACAATTTCGATCAGGTGTGATTCGCTAAAATATTTATTAAATAATACTTATGTAGGCTAGAGTTCACCTTAGCAACACAACAAAAAACATGTTTTTCTATCGTAATAAAATGCGCTGAGTTCAAATATCACTATAAAAGTGCTCAAAACGGTCGGCAATAGCATTTTTTCCCGGATTTTCAGACCCCTGAAAATCGAATACCATAGGGGGGACCAAGCTGATTTTTGGGGTGAAAAATTCGATTTTACTTATGATAGCTCATTCGAAAGGGCTCGACGAGCTGAGTTGAATGACACCAAAATCAACTCGATTGGATGATTCTGAACAAAGTTATGACCAACAGAATCTTCGCAGGAAAAACTGTTTTTGTGCTGCTACGGAGAACGTTGCCTTTAAAATTGACCAAAAAGATAAATCCACGGATTCAAACCCGGTGTGTACGGTAGCACTATTTGAGGCACACTAAAACCGAGGAAATTGGCAACAAGACACCCTTGCATCACTTTATCCTTATAATCAGGGCATCTGAAAAGAGGAACCAAGGAGGTGCGGCAATTTTGCAAAAATTTTTGTTTGCGTTTGCGCTTCTATCTTAAAGCTAAAGGAAGGTATTTCGAAAAATCCTGATTTATTTTCTTCTCCATTTAATTCTCTATTATTTGATTGTATTTTGATATTATTTGATTAAGTTTTAATAAAGTTATGCTAAAAAATGTGCGGGCAAAGACTTTTGAGGCACCCTGTAGAATGATACTGTTGAAAGTTTTAAATAAATATCAAGTTTTGAGCTTGTGATGGTACAAAATAGCGTATAAATTTTCGTATAACTTTACGCCCCATTTTATAACTTTTCGCCCCATTATTTAAAGAATAAAATATTAACAATAGGACCTCACTAGTGTAGAGAGGGAATGCGTTATAAGTAGTGTATGGCTGTTATTCTCTCATTAGACTTGCTAAAGCAAAATTGAGAGAAATTGAGTTAAAAGTCTGACCATTATATAACAGAGACTCAAAATAGGAGTGTGCGATATAAACATAAAGTACCAAAGTTTATATAATTTGTTTCGAGAATGAATTATTGAAAAATCTTCCCAATTATTGAAATAGATAACCTTTGTAGTCTTAAACCATAATTCATTTGATCTAAACTTTCCATATTTGTGTTTATATACGCCACATTCTTTGCACAAGTAATGTTCTTTTAGTAAATTATACCACTTTTTTGTTTGTGTAACTCCACAATTAAAACACTTACGTTTATTTACTTCAATAATTCCACCTATAATTAATAAAGAAAATTTTTAGCCAATGAAAAGATAGACATTAGAAATTTTTTACTTATTTTATTGCCAATTTCAATAATTCTGTTATTTAATTCTTTCGGATATTCAAAGCTTTGTTTTTCTAACAATTCAATTTTATATCCAATTACATTAATTTCCGTCCAATAACTTGATAAAAGTTTATTCCTGTAAATTTCTATACTTTCTCCTATTAAGCTAAAATTATTATACTTTTCACACTTGTACAGTATTGAAGTTTCATAACAATTATTATTTTCAATAAAATGATTATTTCGGAGCACCTTAAATTTAACACAAAAAGAATACAGTGGCGGAAATTTACTTAAAACCGGTATTTTTCGAAGCTACGTTGCCATGGGCTATCAAGAAAAAAAGGATGGCGACATCTAACTGATTTTAGTCAGAAATCATTGAAGATTGTATTTCTGTTTTAAGTAAATTTCGCCTTTTAGTTATAGCGGCCGATATACATTTCATTGCAGCAACTTTTTTGTTTGCTAGTTAGTTGTGACAATATGGAATGGAAATTAAATTAATAAAAATATACCATTTTTTCAAGCCCAGGCAGATAATTTTGAATTATTTCATTATTAGTAATTTCAATCATAATTTTCTTTTTTAATTGATCAGATGGAATATATTTTGATTCATCACCAATTTCAACTCCAAAAATATTTTTATCTAGATTTACTTCAATTGAACGCAAATATCCTTCTATATTTTTATTAAAACTATCGTGTTGATTATTTTGTTTATCAATTACTTTCACAACAAAACGCTCCTTCAGTTCAACATTTTTTAAATAAATAAATTCTCTTTTTTCTTCCCAATCATCACTAATTTTCACTTCAACATGAATGTGTTTCCCATCACATTTGATTTTCAAAAATATAATTAAATATATGAAAATGATAAAATTAAATTTAATCATCTGAAATTTAGAAAATTAAATGCTGCTTTTTTGTTGTTTTTTATTCTCTGGAAAAATTTATGACAATTTTTAATGTTGGCGACATTTTTACTCATTTTTCTAGGAAAAAGATGCAAAACATGCATTTGCATGCTTCTGAATCCTAATTCAACATGTAAAAGTTCAACATATACTTTGCAATTTAGATTACCAGAAGACAATTGTGTATTAATTAATAGAAATATTAAAGATTTTATTTTTATTACTATTTTTATGATTAAAAAATATAATTATGAATTAAGTCTCATTTATGTTTATGACATTGTATTGACTCGACATTAAATAAGGTACAAAATGTTATAGAGTAATCACAAGCTTTGGCAAATATTTAGAAATTTGCACTTTTTCTTATTGACATGCCTAATATAATATGTAATCAAAATTAATATTTGAGCAATTTTGTAACCTTTTCTACAAGCTTTATGCCCCTATATTTCATTAGAAGTTAAAAAGGAGACATTTATTCATAGAGTCGCAATTATTTTTAAATTATTTTAAATCTTATGATGAAATTTTAAATTGGGAATTTTATAATTAATTAGTCAATTATTCGCCGCAAATTATAGATAAACTAATAAATATACCATTATTTCTGGACAAATATAACAAGGAACAATATCGAACTGTCACCAAAAATTTAGTAATAATTTTTATACCATCGTGTAGAGCATAGTCGAAACCATATTGTAGTACTTTTCTTTTTCGGCCCTACCCCCCATTTCGAAAAGTTATAGGGCTTCAAAGTTTTCGACTTTTGGAGCGGTTGAGTCGCCCTCACTTTTCTTATTATTTGCTTCCTAAGGAGAAAAATGAGACTCCTTTTCTCCATTTTTCCTTTCCTTTTCTTTTCCCATGTTTGTTAATGAAAGAGAAAAGGAGGAGAGAGAAAAGAAAAGGAAAAGGCTACTCTGCCTTTCACCCAATGCGGATTAAAAACGAAAGAGGAGATGGCAGAGATGCCTCTTTTCCTTTCCTTTTCTCTTTCTTTTCTACTAGTGGAAAAGAAAAGGAAAAAGGAGGATGGGAGTCTTATTTTTAAAAGAATAATCTCTTTTTTCAAGGCGACTCAACCGCTCCAAAAGTCGAAAACTTTGAAGCCCTATAACTTTTCGAAATGGGGGGTAGGGCCGAAAAAGAAAAGTACTACAATATGGTTTCGACTATGCTCTACACGATGGTATAAAAATTATTACGAAATTTTTGGTGACAGTTCGATATTGTTCCTTGTAAGCGTTTTTCATGATTTAGCTAAATTCCTGGTAGTTTTCTAGTAGTAAGTTTGTATTGGATCTTTGTCAGCATGAATAATGTTAAGAGTCAGGAATTACAACTTTTTTAAATCATTAGAAATTTAAATTTGCAGAAAATTATAAATTTTTTGGTAAAGCTAGCAATCGTATTATTTTTGGCAAAAATCAATTTATAAGCAATTTTAAAAATTATTGGCAGAAATATTTTACTTATTACTAAATATAAAATTCCCAATTACAAATTTCATTATAAAATATAAAATAATTTAAAAATGATTGAGACTCTATGAATGTCTCATTTCTAAATTCTAATGAAATATAGGGGCATAAAGCTTGTAGAAAAGGTTACAAAATTGCTCAAATATTAATTTTGATTACATATTATATTAGGCATGTCAATAGGAAAAAGTGCAAATTTCTAAATATTTGTCAAAGCTTGTGATTAATCTATAACATTTTGTACCTTATTTAATGTCGAGTCAATACAATGTCATAAACATAAATGAGACTTAATTCATAATTATATTTTTTAATCATAAAAATAGTAATAAAAATATTTTTAATATCTTTATTAATTAATACACAATGTCGTCGGATATCTGAATTTTTAAACAATATATTAATTTTTTGCTGCATTAATAAATAAATATTTCCATTTTTTGTCAATTGACCTTTTAATTGATTTATCAATAGAAATTTCTGTATTGTTTGTTATTTGGCCTTTAAATTAAAATCCGAAACCGGACTGGATTTATGATTTTTTCGAATTTTTCAAAAAACATTCCTGATCGGTCGTTTAAAGTCAAGTAAACCGAAATATTTTTAATATTATAATTTAAGATGAATAAATTTATTATTATTTTTCTCTCATATTTGGTTGTTCTGTTGAATATTCAAATCAACGGTAAAATGTTTGAGGTTGGATTAAAAATAAAAGAAGATTGGAAAGAAAAAAGAGAATTTATTTATGTAAAAAATGTTGAAATAAAGGAACGTTTTGTATTGAAAATGAATGTAAATAAGGGAAATAAAATTGAAAATTATTTCAATAAAAATACTGGATCGTTTTGTAAAATTGAAATAGATCCTGTTGAAAAAGTTTTTATCGTTAAACTAAATCATTGTTCAAAATTTAACTCTCAATTAAAAACGAGAATTTTGATTGAAATTGCCAATAATGAAATTGTTAAAAAATTTTTGAAAAACTTGGGAAAACAGGTATTTTATATTTGATTATTAGAAATTTAATCCTTCAATAATACACAATTTTTGTATTTAAGATTCGCTTAAATAATAATTTTATCAAAAATAATAATTATTATGAAACTTCTATATTAGATGAGAGTTTAGAGAATTTAAAAATAAATAAAAAAGAATTATTGATAGAAAATTACATAAACAAACTTTTATCAAGTTATTGGACGGAAATTAATTTAATTGGATATAAAATTGAATTGTTAGAGAGACAAAAAGATGAATATCCAAAAGAAAATGGCGAAATTAAATTCATTGGCAATAAAATAAGTAAGCAAATTTTGTCTATATTTAATTTGCCTAAAAAATTTTTTTTGAAAATTATAGGTGAAATAATTGAAGTAAATAAACGAAATTGTTTCAATTGTAGAGTTACGCAAACAAAACAATGGTATAGTATACTAAAAGAACATTACTTGTGCGAACAATGTGGTGCATATAAACGCAGATATGGAAAGTTAAGATCAAAAGAATTATGGTTTAAGACTAAAAAGGTTATCGTTATTAAAATTTAGTACGATTTTTAAAAATTCTTATTCTGAAACTTTTTAAATGAACTTTTGGTCAATTCTGAACTTATTGAAAGGTTTTTGTCCAAACGTTGAGGACCGTTATAGATATAAGCGAAATGTTCTTTAAGTAATTAAAATTAATATGCTTTATTTTCCACCGTTATATAACTTCACAGAAAGTAATTTAAGGACGAGATAAATGTTTTATTATGGAGTTACACAAACAATATCCTTAACAGCTCGTGCTTATAAAACACCGTTTTGACTAATCCTAAACGAATTAAGTTTTTTTACACAAACAATGCCCATGAAATTAAGTTTCATTAAATTAACCATTAAAATTAACATTGAATGAAACTTCAAATAAAAACAAACTTCTCATTAAGTAATTTAAGGAAAATCGTAAATGTTTTAATTGCGGTGTTACACAACCAAAAAGGTGGCGCCGTCATTCAGAAACAGGGAACTATTTATGTAATGCATGTGGCTGTAAACTGTATACGAAAAAGAAAATAAACAAAAATTAAATAGAAAAGCTATAAATAAATAAAGTTTTATGAAAATTCTGATTTAATATAAAAGTTTAATTGTAACAATTTTTTAATTATTTAATGAAAATTATACGAATTTTTGTAATTTTAAACAAAAATTAAGACTGTTAAAAAGCTTACGGATAACCTTCGTGTAATTCTGCCTTGTCTTAGTCTACCACTTAATTCTTACAACAACAATTTTTCCCTTACTAAGTTTGAATGCATTAAATAATGAATTTTAATTTCTCTAATGTATTTCACAAAACATACTTTCCTAGCTAACCATTTAATATTTTACTTCTTAATGTATGTATTTACTAAATAAACTCAATATCCGACTTACAATTTCTTTTATTTAGTTTCAAGTGTTTATCAACCAGGTTTTTTACTTCGAATATTTTCTTGGAAAATGTTAGATGAAATAATTAAATTTCCGCCTTACGCTTATAAAATAACATGTTCATTTTGTTATTCCCCGGGTTCATTTTTATAGTTTTTTATGTTCATACATTTTTTGAGGGTCATAAATATAGTGAATCCTAAAAATCATGTTTGGTTGCAGTTTTCAGGTATCTGTCAGGCTTTCTTAGTTATTCACTCATCCTCACAGTACTGATTCAGTCTGAAATTTTTGGTGATGCGACTTTTGCGGCGCGTACACTTGCGGCTCTGACATTTGCGGCCCAGACACTTGCGGCTCGCCCCTATTTTGACACTTGCGGTCCCGACACTTGCGGCTAAGAAATTTTCGGGGCAGACATTTGCGGCTATCAACTTGAGGCCCAGACACTTGCGTCCCAGACTATTGCGGTTTTGACATTTGAGGCTCCCTCCTATCGTGACACTTGCGGCCCGACATTTGCGGTTTTGACATTTGCGGCCCCAACATTTGCGGCCATGATTAAAAAATTAAGTAAATTAGAATAAAAAACCCTAATTTAATATTCAATTAATATCGGTCAATAGATTTTGATCCCAATTCTCAATTTCATAATGAGAGATTTCTCTCAAATCCTTAACTCTCAGATCCTTAACTCGTGTATTAATTACCCTATGTAATTATTTAATTACTATTGTTCATAATAGATGTATGAAGGTCAGATGCACTTAATACAATTTGAGACGAAATTATTTTTTGATGTATATTTGAGGAATTTTTAGGGAGATATAAGGTTGATATTAAAGGAAATATCACGGGACTTAGATGGATTAATCTTAATTACTCAACCCGGCGCACTGCGGATTCGTCCCACTCGGGTTCGTACCAATGAACAAAAAGTGCCGGTTCGTCCCACTATACAAAAAGCGCGGGTTCGTCCCCCTCGGATTCGTCCCGTAGAATAAAGAGCGCGGGTTCGTCCCAATGTATAGAAAGTGCGGGTTCGTCCCACTTCGTTTCGTCCCATTTAAAAATTGGGACGAACACGCACTGGGACGAAACCGAGTGCAGCGACTCAACCCCCCCCCCCCCCTCTCTTCACCAATCCTTTTAATTTCTCTTAATTCACATAAATTCCGCGATATCTTCTCCAAATCCTTATATTCTCTTTATTTATTGATCCTTAAAATGCCCATTATTAAAATTGTACTGATTTTTAATAAATATTTAAAAATTAGCATGGAAAAATAGGGGTAAAATTAAAAGATTACTTTTAAAAATTAATTAAAATTACTTTTTCATTAAAAAATTTACTTAATTTTTTAATCATGGCCGTAAATGTTGGGGCCGCAAATGTCAAAACCGCAAATGTCGGGCCGCAAGTGTCACAATAGGGGGGAGCCTCAAATGTCAAAACCGCAATAGTCTGGGCCTCAAGTTGATAGCCGCAAATGTCTGCGCCGAAAATATCTTAGCAGCAAGTGTCGGGACCGCAAATGTCTGAGCCGCAAGTGTACGCGCCGCAAAACAATAAATCTAAAACAATAAATACAAGTATATATAGAGAGATTAAGTGAATTTGTGTGTTATAGAGATTAAGAGGTATTGGAAGTGATATACGTGGATTTAAAGTGATAAAATGGATTTGAACGGATATCAGATATCTGTAAAGATTTGAAGGTCCGTATTATGTAAGAGTTTGTTAAATTTTGTCAGGGTTATGTGAGAGTGATCCTCCAATTTCAAAAAACAAAACAAGAAAAAATAGCTTTTAAGCGTCACAAAATTAGTATATATATATATATATATGTCCCATGAGAGTACATGTAATACATACAATAAACAAAGGTGCTAATATAAATTGAACCCATGGGTCTCGAAATTTCTTTGAAATAAAAATATTTAAGTAATTAAAAAATTGAAAGAAAATGCATGAGTGATGCTTGTTAAATTTCCATGTTATTTTAAAAGCGTAAGATGAAATTTAATTATTTCATCTAATATTCACCAAGAAAATATTCGAAATAAGTAGAAAAGATGGTTTCATAAACACTTGGAACCAAATAAAAGAAATTAGAATTCGGAACTTAAGTTTATTTTAGTAAATACATTAAGAAGTAAAATATTAAATGGTTACCTAAATAAACAAGTTTTGTGAAAATACATTAGAGAAATTAAAAGCCATTATTTATTGCATTCAATTATAGTAAGAAATATAGGTAATGTTGAAAAGCAACAAAATTTTTTTATCAAAAGTGGTAGACAAAGACAAGACAGAATTAAAAGAAAGTTATCTGAAGATTATTTACAATCTTAATTTTTGTTTAAATTAACAAAAGGTCGTATAATTGTCATTAAATAATTGTTACAATTAAACCGTTATGAATAATAAATCAGACTTGACATTAAATTTCTATTTATTTATAACTTTTCGTTTAAAATTTTTGGTTTTCTCTTCTTTGTAACTTCTCTTGCATATTTACAGCCACATGCATTACATAAATATTTCCCTGCTTCTGAATAACGGCGCCAACATTTTGTTTGTGAAACACCGCAGATAAAACATTTACGATCATCCTTAAATTAATTAATGAGAAGTTTGTTTTTATGTGAAGTTACATAATGCTAATTTTAATGGTTAATTTAATAGAAATTAAAGTTCCTGTGTATTATGCGTTTAGGTTTAATCAAAACGGTGTTTTATAGTAACGAGCAGTCAAGATATTGTTTGTGTAATATTTGCGATTGAACTTAAATTACCTAATGAGAAGTTATTTAACGTTGGTAAAAAAGCATAATAGTTGTATTAAATAATAAGCATTTTGCTTAAGTATCTATCGGTCCTCTACGATTGGACAAAACAATTTTCAGTAAGTTCAGAATTGAGTAAAAGATTCATTAAAGAGTTCCGATAAGAATAATTGTTAAAGCCAAATATTGTTAAAGCTAACCTTATCAGTTTTAAACCATAATTTATTAGATCTAAACTTTCCATATTTTCGTTTATAATTGCCACATTCTTTGCACAAGTAATGTTCCTTTAGCACACTATACCATTGTTTTGTTTGTGTTACTCTACAATTGAAACATTTTCGATTATTTCCTTCAATTATTCCTCCTATAATAATAAAGAATAAAGAATAATTTTTAGTCATTTAAACCAATTTTTAAAAAATATTTACTTATTTCACTGCCGAGTTGAATAATTCTACTTTTTAAATCTTCATTCGGATATTCAACTTCTTGTTTTTCTAACAATTCAATTTTATATCCAATTAAATTAATTTCTGTCCAATAAAATGATAAAAGTTTATTTTTATAGGATTCTATATTTTCTTTAAACAATTCTTTTTTATTTATTTTTGTATTTTCTAAACTTTCTTCTAATATAGAAGTTTCATAATATTTATTTTCCTTTTTAATAAATTGAGTAAATCTGAGCACCTTTTATGAATAATTTAATATAAACTTAGTTGCTAACGAATTTAATACTTATCGGATTTAATACGTCCCAACCCCATAATTTGAGGTCTCAGTTATTCGTTATTTTTTCATTTTTGACTATACAGTGTGACAAGAAAGTAACTGCACACTTCTTATCTTGCCATAAAATTTTTTATCATTTATTTTTTCATGTTTTTTCGTTTATTTTATAGCTCAATTAACTCTCTTACCTTTAGAAGAATACTGGATCGTTTTGTAAACTTGATGTAAATCCTGTTAATAAAGTTTTTCTAATCAGAGGTCTAAATTTAGCTTTCAATTAAAAATGAGAATGGTGATTGAAATAGCCAATAATGAAATTGTTAAAAAAATTTTGAAAAAGTTTGGAAAACAGGTATTTTATATTTGATTATTCGAAATTTAAGTTTTCAAAAATACACAAATTTAATATTCGACTAAATAATAATTTTATCAAAAATAATAATTATTATGAAACTTCTATATTAGAGGCAACGTTAGAAAATATAAATAATAAAGACGTATTAAAAGAAAATATAGAAAATTATAAAAACAAACTTTTGACAAGTTATTGGACGGAAATTAATTTAATTGGAAATAAAAGTGAATTTTTAGAAAAACAAAAAGTTGAATATACTAGAGAATTAAAAGACAGAATTATTTATATTGGCAACAAAATAAGTAAAATTTTTATTTTTGTTCATACATTCATTTACTAAAAAATTTAATTTAAATATTATGGGTAGAATTATTGAGGAGACTATGCGACATTGTTTAAATTGTGGAACTACAAAAGCTATACAATGGTATATATACACAAAAGAAAATTATTTGTGTTACAAATGTGGAGTTTATAATCGAAAATTTGGGAAGCACAGAGCAAAAGAGTTGTGGATTAAATCTAAAAAGGAATTTTTTTTATCCAAAGCAGTAAGATAATTAAAAAATAACTAATTTATAATTTCTATATTATATTGTATGTATATCTTTCTCTATATTTAATATACTTCGATGTCGACACAAAAATACATAGTTTCGTATAAAGTGCATCTATGCATAGAAACGCATATAGAAAAATTAATAGTCCAGATAAGAACCCTATCATGCTCGCACTTATGTAAGTTCAGTGGGTAGGTAACTTTGAGGACCAATAGATATTAAGCGAAAAGATTTTATGCAATTGAGCTTCTATGCATTATTTACTACCGTTTTATAAAAAATTAGATGCACACGCACAGACTCGTCAAATTAGAGCTAAAATGTTTATAATTTTTAAATATATAATTCATATAAATACATTTTCTTTTGAATTTACTTAAGGAGGACAGACATTGTTCTACTTGCAAAAGTACTGAAACATCATCTTGGTACCGTCATGAATATGGACAACATTTATGCAAGTCTTGTTACAATAAACAATATAAGAATACAAAGAATAAAAATAATAAAAAAGTTTAAGAAACGGAATATAAAATTAAAGTAATTGAGTGTTGAAATATTTATGAGTAAAATCATTTTGCCCATCCTTTCTCTTATTATTTCATTTTTCACATTTAAAAACAGATAATACTCTGAGTAGTTTTCGGTTTTCCCGGTTTTGGGCACGATCATATGTTTAATGTAATTCATAGAACTTTAAATAACACGTTATTTAATGAATAACACTTTTTCTAGTCTTATGCAATTATTATTAGTAGGGTTGCAATAAATGTACGACACTGACCAATTAACAGAAATAATCTGGAAATTTTAAAGAACCCACCTTTTATTTGGATACAGAGCAAGAGTTCGCCCCTCAATGATTGAGATTTTTTCGTATTCCTGGGCGTGTGATTGCCGAAGCAATCAATATCTTTGAGTTATTATTAACAGACCCTTTCCTCCAAAATAAAACAAAAAGTTAACCAATCGGATTCAAATCCGACAAGTACGAGACTTACTATGTTTAAAAAATTCTTCCGTTTGCAAAAGTGTCTCTTGACATGCGAACTGCTTGAGAATGAGATTACTTCTCGGGTTTCTAACTCGTTTCATCTGTTTTGAAAAAAATTCTACTCAGATTTGGCAATAATCACGTTCATGTTTGTGTTTTCTGATCGAGGTCTGCCATTTTTAAAACGTCAATAGTCATGCTGTCGCGTTGCAACGTGAAAAGAAAAAGAAAATATTAAAAATAAAATGATTTTATTTTTTATAAAATAATTTTCAATTTCAGGTAACTTATGGGATGATTTATCTGAATTAATGGAGCGTATATTTAGAAGTAAGCATTTTAAATTTTTAATCGTTTTGTTATTTCCCTGATTATTTAACTGTGGTTACTATTCAATCCCATCACTGGGTAAGAGTCGTCTATTTTCGCAACCCTACAAATAATAATTGCAAAAGACAAGAAAAAGTTTTATTCATTAAATAAAGTGCATGATCGTGCCCAAAACCGGGAAAACCGAAACCTACTCAGAGTATTATCTGTTTTTAAATGAGAAAAGATTAAATAATGAGAAAGAGTGTACAAAATGATTTTACTCATGAATGTTTCAAGCCTCAATTTTGTTTTATATTCCGTTTCTTAAAATTTTTTATTATTTTTATTCTTTGTATTCTTATATTGTTTATTGTAACAAGACTTGCATAAATGTTGTCCATATTCATGACGGTACCAAGATGATGTTTCAGTACTTTTGCAAGTAGAACAATGTCTGTCCTCCTTAAGTAAATTCAAAAGAAAATGTATTTATATGAATTATATATTTAAAAATTATAAACATTTTAGCTCTAATTTGACGAGTCTGTGCGTGTGCATCTAATTTTTTATAAAACGGTAGTAAATAATGCATAGAAGCTCAATTGCATAAAATCTTTTCGCTTAATATCTATTGGTCCTCAAAGTTACCTACCCACTGAACTTACATAAGTGCGAGCATGATAGGGTTCTTATCTGGACTATTAATTTTTCTATATGCGTTTCTATGCATAGATGCACTTTATACGAAACTATGTATTTTTGTGTCGACATCGAAGTATATTAAATATAGAGAAAGATATACATACAATATAATATAGAAATTATAAATTAGTTATTTTTTAATTATCTTACTGCTTTGGATAAAAAAAATTCCTTTTTAGATTTAATCCACAACTCTTTTGCTCTGTGCTTCCCAAATTTTCGATTATAAACTCCACATTTGTAACACAAATAATTTTCTTTTGTGTATATATACCATTGTATAGCTTTTGTAGTTCCACAATTTAAACAATGTCGCATAGTCTCCTCAATAATTCTACCCATAATATTTAAATTAAATTTTTTAGTAAATGAATGTATGAACAAAAATAAAAATTTTACTTATTTTGTTGCCAATATAAATAATTCTGTCTTTTAATTCTCTAGTATATTCAACTTTTTGTTTTTCTAAAAATTCACTTTTATTTCCAATTAAATTAATTTCCGTCCAATAACTTGTCAAAAGTTTGTTTTTATAATTTTCTATATTTTCTTTTAATACGTCTTTATTATTTATATTTTCTAACGTTGCCTCTAATATAGAAGTTTCATAATAATTATTATTTTTGATAAAATTATTATTTAGTCGAATATTAAATTTGTGTATTTTTGAAAACTTAAATTTCGAATAATCAAATATAAAATACCTGTTTTCCAAACTTTTTCAAAATTTTTTTAACAATTTCATTATTGGCTATTTCAATCACCATTCTCATTTTTAATTGAAAGCTAAATTTAGACCTCTGATTAGAAAAACTTTATTAACAGGATTTACATCAAGTTTACAAAACGATCCAGTATTCTTCTAAAGGTAATCAACTATTCTATTTTTTGGTTTTACATTCATTATCAATACAAAGCGTTCCTTTATTTGAATATTTTTTAAATAATTAAATTCTCTTTTTTCATTCCAATCATCTTTTATTTTTAATCCAACTTCAAACATTTTACACTCGATTTGGATATTCAACAGAACAACCAAATATGAAAGAAGAATAATAGTAGATTTATACATCTTAAATGTTAATATTAAAAATATTTTATAATATCAAATAAAAGTTTAAAATATTTAAAATAACTGATAATAAATGTCTTATTAGAACTAGAGTCCGTCAGATAAACTTAAATACCTATAAACTTCAAAATTTTTGCGCCCGTTACTACAGATACGGAATTTTTGGTCCTAGTTCTATTAATTAGAAGAATAAAGGGAGATCTAGAGTAAGGTCGTCGGATAGTTGGAAATCTTCTGATATCCTGATCCGATACCCTAACTGAAAATATCGGATATCTGGATCCGATCCGAATACTTTATTTTCAAAGTTTGAGTCCCAAAGTTGAGTCTCATGGAAGGATATTAAAGGATAAATATATGAATGAATTGGGGATTAACAGAGTTTTCGAGGGAATTTAGAATTAACAGAAATCTATGTGTAATCAATGTGTGGAAGTTTTATTTTTATATGATGATTTGTATAATGGATTTATTAATATAGAGCATTATTTGGTAATTATTCAAATTTGGGGGAGTAATCGAATTATTCGGAGAATTATAAATTAATTAATTATAAATTTATTATTAATTATAATTAATTATATTAATTATAATTAATTATTAATTATTAATATAAATTATTAATTATAAATTTTTTCATCTTAAATTATAATATTAAAAATATTTCGGTTTACTTGACTTTAAAAGACCGATCAGGAAAGTTTTTCTTGGTATTGCAAAGTAACAATGTTGAATAAGGAAAAGTTATCATCCTAAATAATACTGTTTTAATAATTTAAAGAGGATCTGCATTAATATATTTACGGAATTAAGCAAACAAAATGATGAGTTGGCCTTTGAAAATCGTGACAATATTTATAAAATATAAAAAGATTGAAAGATGGAAAATTAAATTTTAAATGATAAGGAACCGATAAATGAAATAATTCATAAAGGAGAGGGGAATTTTTTAAAGAAGCAAAAAAGTCTAGCACAATGTTTATATGTATTATTCTATACTCATTTTTATCCATTCATCGTCGGGTGTAGTCTGACTTCCCCAAATTGTAGCCGCTTTCAAATTCGATCTATAATATCAAAGTATACTAACTTTTAATGCAAAATTAAACATCTGTCTTAGTATTTGATTTCTTCATTCTTTTTCTGTTTAATGTAGCAAGCAGCACATAAATAGCGTCCTGGTTTTGAATGGTGGTACCAGTGTGGTGTATAAGAAACATCGCAAATAGTACAATTTCGTTTTATCTGAATATTTTAGAAAAACTTACTTTAATAATACAGATTTAAGAAAATATTATTTATTAAAGTCAGATCATATGTCGGTTTAATCAAAAAGGTATGTTATAGGAACGAGCCGTTCATGATTTTGTTGTGTAACTTCGCAAATAAAACATTTATAATCGTTGATAAATTACTTAATGAGGTTATCTAAAGGTAGTAAATATAACATAGTATGTACAAACTTATAAAAACATTTCGCTTATTTCTCTATCGGTTCGACAAACGACATTTAGCAAGTTCACAATTGAGTAAAAGTTTCATTCAAAGTTTCCGAAAAAAATTATTAAAAATCGTCCAAAATATTAATAAAGATAACCTTTGTAGTCTTAAACCATGATTCTTTTGGTCTGAACTTTACAAATTTGTTTTTATAAACGCCACATAGTTTGCACAAGTAATGCTCTTTTAGTAAATTATACCACTGTTTTGTTTGTGTAACTCCACAATTGAAACATTGTCGTTTATTTGATTTCATTATTTCACCTATAATTATCAAGGAAAATTTTTTAGTCAAATGAAAAGCTAAAAATATAAAAAAAATAAATAATAAAAAATAATTTAAAAAAATATTCTAAAAATATTAAAACTCAAAGTTAGAAATTTACTTATTTTATTTCCAATGTCAATAATTTTGCTTTTTAAGTCTTTCGGATGTTCAACTTTTTGTTTTTCTAACAATTCAGTTTTATATCCAATTAAATTAATTTCCATCCAATAACTTGATAAAAGTTTGTTCGTGTAATTTACTATATTTTCTTTGATTAATTCTTTTTTATCTATTTTTATATCCTCAAATCCTTCGTCTAATATAGAAGTTTCATAGACATTATCCACCTCAGTAAATTTATTATATCTTAGTGCCTAAAATTAAAGAATAAATTATTTTAAGATTATTCATTTATCTGTATATTTTTCGATTTTCTTTCTCTATTTCGATTATTGATGGATTTTTTTTTCAATTTTTGATTTCGAATTTTTGGGATATTTTTAATTTCAAAAATTTCAAGTTTAGTCGCAAAACCTCTATTCTCAGTTAGGGTTGCCATGTAATCGAAGAGATAAGAGTGTGCAATATATCCGCTTTTTTCCCATTTCTTTGATCCTATTTCTTTGCTACTAAAGATGCGATAAAAATTATAAATCGAAATCTTTATGATTTGTTGACAAATCTAAATTTAAGATACCTAATCCTCTGAACTCTCCCCCGAATCGATTGATAGTTTCTTCAATATTTCATTCATTACTAGTGAAATTCTATTAATAGAACATAAAATACCCGTTTTTCAAATTCAGGCAACAAATTTCTTATAATTTTATTGTTGTCAATTTCAATCACGATTTTCATCTTTAATAAATAATTTGAATCATTTGTTCGTCCAACATTTAATTCAATATTTTTAAAAATATTTGCATCAATATCCATGCCAACCAAACGAGTAAATCCCTCCGCATTGTAATTAGATCCGAAATATTTATTGATATGCTTTTCGATTATTTTCACAACAAAACGTTCCTTCAGTTCAACATCTTTTAAATAAATAAATTCTCTTTTTTCTTCCCAATCATCTTTGATTTTTAACTCAACACGAATTGTTTTCCCAACGCATTGAATATACAATAAAATAATTAAATATAAGAGAATGATCAAATTAGATATAATCATCTGAAATTTTGTGTAATAAAACACTCTCATTTTTATAGTCGTTTTATAGGAAGCTCTTTTGGAGACCACTGGACGTTTGGTGTGATTATATTCGGACGTTTGGTGTGAGTATTATATTTAGCGTGCCAAAAAGCCAAAATTTTGCAACACCAAATGCCATCCATTTATTGCCATCCACAAAACATGCAAATGCATGTTTTGTAGTTTTGTTGAGGATATGCTTTGATGAAAGAAGCCAAAATGATGTCTTACATTGGTGGCTTGAACTTTAGGGCTCGGTTCATTATGCATAAATCTGCATAATTTGAGCTTCTCGTGCATATTGAATATTTTGTATAATTTTGCATATTTTGTGCATATTTTGGGCATTTTCCATGCATATATATGCGCATATTGCACATATGGACATCCCATTGCTCGCAATTCTATAAAGATTTTTGCAAGCAATATAATCTCATTGCTAAAGAAAGTTTCTTTCCAGATTTTGTACAAGAATGACTGTTAGAATGTTTCAATAAATATCTAGATTCGGGCTTATCATGGTCTAAAAGAACGTATAAATAAAAGTGCTCCTAGCTATTACCCAGAATTGAGAATATTTGTATTTTATGTTTATTCGCCCTAACCCTATTTTGAGTTAGATTATATGATGTCAGACTTCCTTACTGTCTCAATGTCTTTATTTGTGAGAAATGAGAAGTAAATTTTAAAAAAGACTAATGAAAAACATAAGAAGGATTGATTTTTAGTCTTTCAGATATTGATGGCAGCACTAGTCATATAACAAAAAATTAAAACGTTTATCATGAGCCATTTTTTTGTTTTGAAGCCATGGTCCGATACTTATGTTAATATAAAACCCTTCATTATTTTGTCTCTCATAAGAATTTATAAAGGAAAATAGAAGAAAATTTAGATAGGAAGATGTCCGTCAATTATATAGACTGTTTATTTTTTTTTCCAGATTTATTTACATTAATTATTCCACCTATAATTATCAAAGAAAATTTTTTTCAAATAAATAGTTAGACAAAATATATGCGCATATTGCACATATGGACATCCCATTGCTCGCAATTCTATAAAGATTTTTGCAAGCAATATAATCTCATTGCTAAAGAAAGTTTCTTTCCAGATTTTGTACAAGAATGACTGTTAGAATGTTTCAATAAATATCTAGATTCGGGCTTATCATGGTCTAAAAGAACGTATAAATAAAAGTGCTCCTAGCTATTACCCAGAATTGAGAATATTTGTATTTTATGTTTATTCGCCCTAACCCTATTTTGAGTTAGATTATATGATGTCAGACTTCCTTACTGTCTCAATGTCTTTATTTGTGAGAAATGAGAAGTAAATTTTAAAAAAGACTAATGAAAAACATAAGAAGGATTGATTTTTAGTCTTTCAGATATTGATGGCAGCACTAGTCATATAACAAAAAATTAAAACGTTTATCATGAGCCATTTTTTTGTTTTGAAGCCATGGTCCGATACTTATGTTAATATAAAACCCTTCATTATTTTGTCTCTCATAAGAATTTATAAAGGAAAATAGAAGAAAATTTAGATAGGAAGATGTCCGTCAATTATATAGACTGTTTATCTACTATTTAATTTGTTTTCAAGAATGAATTTTTTTAATCATCCCATATGTTGATAAAGATAACCTTTTTAGTTTTAAACCATAAATCTTTTGCTCTAAGCTTTCCTAAACATATTTTATATCCGCCACATATTTTGCAAAAGTTATGTTCTTTTAGGTAACTATACCATCGTTCTGTTTGTGTTACACTACAATTGAAACATTTTCGTTTATTTACATTAATTATTCCACCTATAATTATCAAAGAAAATTTTTTTCAAATAAATAGTTAGACAAAATTAAAATTTATTTACTTATTTCATTTCCAATGTCAATAATTCTACTTTTTAATTCTTCCTTCGGATATTCAACTTTTTGTTTGTCTAACAATTCAATTTTATATCCAATTAAATTAATTTCCGTCCAATAACATGATAAAAGTTTTTCTTTTTTATTTTCAATACTTTCTTCAATTAAGCTAAAATTATTTTCAGTATTATACAATATAGAAGTTTCATAGCATTTTTTATTTTCAATAAAATGATTATTTCGGAGTACCTTAAATTTAACACAAATTAAAGTAGATAGAGAGGCCAATTTCCTTTCCCTTGCTGTTATGTTTAATTTGCCTGCTAGTTGTAACTTATGGAATAAGAATTCTAAAAATGAATTTATACCATTTTTTCAAACCCAGGCAGAAAATTTTGAATTATTTCATTATTAGTAATTTCAATCAAAATTTTTTTTTAATTGAACAAATGGAATATATTTTGATGTATCACTCAACTCAACTTCAAACATATTTTTATCTAGATTTAGGGCAATTGAACGCAAATTTCCATCTATATTTTTATTAAAACTATCGTGTTGATTATTTTGTTTTTGAATTACTTTCAACACAAAACGATCCTTTATTTCAACATTTTTTAAATAGATAAATTCTCTTTTTTCTTTACAATCATCTCTAATTTTCACATCGACAAGAATGTGTTTCCCGTAGCATTGAGTTTTCAAAAATATAATTAAATATATGAGAATTATAAAATTAAATTTTATCATCTGAAATTTTGAAAGTTAAAGCTGTTTTTTTTGTTTTATCTTTAAAAAAATTTAAGAGAATTTTAATATTTTTAATCACTTTTCAAATAAAAGGACTAGCAACTTTGGTAAGCCGACTTTAGCGGACCCGTACATGAGGACTGACACTTACGGTCCATCTATGGCATGAAAATATATCGGCGAAATGAGGTGGATTTGTAATATTAAGAAGGATTTGGAGATATTATTATGGTGGTTATTGGTGAATTTAGAAAGATTAATGGAATTTAAAGGGATATCAGGGGGTAACTGTCAAATTTCTCAATATCCCTCTTAATTGACAATTAGCATCAAATCCCTCACAATCAACAATAAACCCTCAAATCCCTCAATATCCTCTTAAACACCAAAGGAAAATACCGGTTAATCCGTAGACATTAAACTAAACTCTAATCAAATCCACCTAATACCAAAATACAAACACTCTACACAAATCGTCCACTCTACACAAACCTTCCAAAAATTGATGTAAACGAATGCAATATTCAACTCGTCCGAAAAGGACATTACATCTAGCATCCGTAATGATGAATAATTGTAAGAATGCTTAATTATAACTATTGTAAGGATGACCGCTTAGACGCTTAGACCCGCTTAATCGCAGGTCAAGCGATCTTAAAGAATAACTATGCTTTAGTCGCTCAGTGGTAGAGCCCCTAGAAGAGGTGAGCGTAAACGTTTAGTAATAATTAGACAAGGAGACGCAAGTTCAAATCTTAACCAGTGGCTAAACTTTTGCTAAACTTCTCTTTCATGTAAGCTGAATAATATTAACTATAATTTAAAATGTTCACAATACATATATTAATTAAAATATATTATATTATTTTCTAAATAACATTAATTATAATTTAAACATGTTTATTCATCCCTTAATTGAGCAACAACGACAAACAATTAGAAAAACGACTTGAAATGGTAATAAATTTAAAATGTAAATATATTCATTGGCAGTCCTGAGTGACTTTTAAACGGAGCATTGAAGGGAGGAGTTTGGTAAAATGGAGAGTGAAAAGTTACGAGTATACCAAACTCTCCGCCCTTTTGACTGCGACATTTCTTCACCTATGTTAGGTACAAAAATCAGCTTCACATATGATGCATATGCACTTTTAACACGTCCGTATTGACATTTTTAAAATAGAGCATAGTATTTGGCAATTCCTCTTTGCTCTTTAACCTTGAGAGGATCGGAATCCCGACATTATATTTATACGACCTCTATTTAAATTGAAATGAGAATATTTAAAACAATGAAAGGAGAATTTTTTATTCTAAGAACCTTAACCCTATATTAGACATTTAATAAAAGAATAAAAATGATTTTTAAATAGTTAAATTATTTTAAATATAATTAAGATGAAATGTGCTAATTGTTTCCCCTTTAGCTAATTTTTTTAATGTTCTCCGGAATGATTTGTTACATAATCAACCGCTTATGCATTAATTTATGAATTAAATAGCAATATTCTTTACACTATTCTTTTAGAATAGCATATATATTACATGCTTTTGACACGTGACAAGGGTAAAAATTCGTACATAAAATTGTACATAAAAGTACAATTACATTCAAAGATCAGATTCTTTTGAATTTAATCTTATGTACTTTGTAATTTTTTGGTCAACAAAAATTTCAAAATTTGCCCTATTTTATTTATTTTCCCGCTTAATAAAAGCGGGAAAATTTATTATTTTCACGCTTAATAAAAAAATGCCAAATCAGATGTAAAAAATTTGAAGGAGGTGGTTTTTTAAATAAAGAGGTCTTTTACAATATTTTTTTAAAATTCATTCGGGTCCCCACTTGACGGACCGTTAGTTCGGTCCTCATTTATGGGTCCGCAACAAAAAAGCAGCTTTAATTTTCAAATTTCAGATGATTAAATTTAATTATATAATTTTCATATATTTATTTATTCTTTTGAAAATTCGGTGTTCAGGGAGAATTATTAGTGTGGAAGTGAAAATTAGTGATGATTGGAAAGAAAAAAGAGAATTTATCTATCTAAAAAATGTTGGAATAAAGGATCGTTTTGTGATGAAAGTGATTGAAAAAACAAATAATAAACATGATGGCTTTAATAAAAATATAGAAGGATATTTGCGTTCGATTGACTTAAATTTAGATAAAAATATGTTTGAGGTTGAAATAAGTGACAGATCAGAATATATTCCATCTGATCAATTAAAAAAGAAAATTTTGATTAAAATTGCTAATAATGAAATAATTTAAAATTTTCTGCCTGGGTTTGAAATAATGGTATATTTTTATTAATAGAATTTTCTTTCAAAGTGACACAACTATCTATTAAACAAAAAGTAAAAGCAAGGAATGGACTACTCTAATTTGTTATAAATTTAAGGTACTCCGAAATATTAATTTTATTGAAAATAATAATCGTTATGAAACTTCAATATTGTTCAAGAGTGAAAATAATTTCAGCTTAATTGGAAAAAATATTGAAAATTACAAAAACAAACTTTTATCAAGCTATTGGACAGAAATTAATTTAATTGGATATAAAATTGAATTATTAAAAAAACAAAATGTTGAATATCCAGAAGAATTAAAAAGTAGAATTATTTACATCGGCAATGAAATAAGTAAATAAATCTTTAGTTTCTTCTATCTTTAGTTTCTTCTCTCTCTAATTATTAAAGGTGAAATTCATGGGAGAAACAAACGACATTGTTTCAATTGTGGAAATACAGAAAATAAAATCTGGCATAATTACCTGAAAGAAAATTATTTATGCCATGCATGTGGAATATATAAAAGAGATAATAATGGAAAGCTTAGACAAAAAGAATTGTGGTTTAAAACTAAGAAGGTTATTTTTTTATCAATAGTCGATGATAGTTAGACAGGATTATTCAGTTATGACATTTCCTAAACAAATCATATCAGTCGTTTGTAGCTAAATGTATTGAAAAGTTCAAAATTTGTCTCTAAGGGCTGGTTAGAATTTTTATTAAAATAAAATCCAGTATCTAATGGAAGAAAGCAGGCCTAAGTGCTTCCTCCTAATAGAATTCACAGAAGTAGCAAAAAGCTAGATTTGTCAAACGATAGGTAGCGCAACATAGGACAAAATACCGTCCGTCGAAAATTAAAATATATATAAAAAATTTATCTAAGAGCCCTAGTTTCTAGCTAGTTATATAAATATTTTAGCGTATTCCGCAAAATGTAAATTGTATTATTTGCGGAGCAACAAAAACATCACAATGGCGTCGTCATTCAATAACTGGACACAATTTATGTAACGCTTGTGGATTAAAGCAACAAAAAATAAATAAGAAAATAATCAAAAATCAAGAAAGAAAAGAATCGACTAAATAGAATTTAAAATGATGATATATTGAAACATTCGACTTTTGACATTGAATTTCTGAATTGTATTAAAATTTAAAGACCGAAAAGTTTGCTAAATTATATTGTTTATCTATTTATAAAAAACATTAATTATTAATTTATAGATCATATTAACGAATTATAATATTAACGAATTAAATTTAAACAAAAGGAGTATCAACTTTGAGTAGCTGAGTTGAGGACCGACAGTTACGTTTTGTCCGTTGGGGACCCGAAATGAGTTTTAAAAATTATGTAAAATGCCTCTTTAGCTAAAAAACCATCTCTACAAATTTTTTACATCTGATTTGCATCTGATCTGGTTATGAAAAAATCAGAAACAAACGAAAAACAAAGGTCGGGAGATCAACACAAAGGTCGGGAGATCAAGATCAGGATAGACTTATAGGGCAGTCATTTCAAAATATAGTCTTTGAGAAAATTTAAAATACATATTTTATGAAAAATCCTTAATTGAGCAAAACTAAACGACAAAAAATTATAAAAACGACTTGAAATGGTAATAAATTTAAGATGCATATTAATTCATTGGCAGTCCTGACTGACTTATAAACGGAGCATTGAAGGGGAGGAGTTTTGTAAAATTGAGAATGAAAATTACGAGTATAATTAAATCTCCGCCCTTATGACTGTGATATTTCCTCTACCTATTTATGTACAAACATCAGCTTCACATATGATGCATATGCACTTTTAACACGTCCGTTTTGACATTTTTATAATAGAGAGATAAGTAAGTATTGGCAATTCCTCTATGTTCTTTAACCTTGAGAGGATCGGAATCCCGACAGAATTTATAAGACCTCAATTTAATTTAAAATAATGAAGAGAATATTAAATCAATGAAAGGAGAATTGTCTATTCTAATAACATTTATATGTATACACTATGTTAAACATTTAATAAAAGAATAAAAATAATTTTTATATAGTTCAATTACTTTAAATATAATTAAGATGAAATGGGCTAACTGTTTCCCATTAGCTAATTTTTTTAATGTTCTCCGGAATGATTTGTTACATAATCAACCGCCTTATGCATTAATTTATGAATTAAATAGCTATATATTAAATAGATATCCGCGGGTATCCGCGGATACGGACGGATATGGATAGTGTTTTTTAAAAAATAGGACGGATACGGATGGATACGGATATGATGCTCCAAATCCGCGGATATCCGTCCCTAATTTCTGGGATTAAACATCACTGATTAAATTTTAAAAATACATTTTGCCAAGAGAAAATAAATATATTTCCAACGCTAGGAGATAATTGAGTCTCGTACCTGACCCCGAATCCCGACGCAAAGTCAACCCCGACCCTGAACTACGACATGCCATCCCCGGAAAACCCTGCTCCCCGACGATCCCGAACTCGAAGGCTCAGGGAGCCCTACTAAGGGCGAAAATTTTTAGAATTTTGGAAAGCCAAGAAGATTGATTTCTTTATTTTTTAGCGCCGCAGATCCATAATCTATCTCAAAATTATAATTATTTCTTTCATGGTTTATGTCAATTTGACGCAAAAATCCCTCAATATTATAAGTATAGCTAGTATATTGAATATTGTGTACGGGCAGAAAAGTCGCATCACCATTAAATTAAGGACTTTGAATAACGAATAACTATATTTTTAATTTTAAAATTCAGATGATAAAACTGATTATTGCTTCAAGCTTATGTTTATTTTCCTTATTGAATATTAAATGTGATGGGAAAAAAGTTAGTATCGACGTAAAAATTAATGACGATTGGAAAGAAAAAGAGAATTTATTTATTTAAAAAATGTTGAATTAGAAAAGCGTTTTTATTGGAAATAATTTAAAGAAAAATAATAAATATGATACTAGCTATACATATAATATTACATGTTTTGAATGCGAATATTCCGTGAAGTGAACCTTACCCTTTACTTTGCAATACCAAGAAAAACTTTCCTGATCGGTCTTTTAAAGTCAAATAAACCGAAATATTTTTAATATTATAATTTAAGATGAAAAAATTTATAATTATTCTTGTCTCATATTTGGTTGTGCTAAAAATTCAAATTAACGGTAGAAAAATTGAGATTAGATTAAGAATAAAAGATGATTGGGAAGAAAAAAGAGAATTTATTTATTTAGAAAATATTCGAATAAAAGAACGTTTTGTATTGATAATGAATGTAAAATCAAATAATAGAATAGTTGATTATTTTTATAAGAATAATGGATCGTTCTATAAAATTTAAATAGATCATTTTGAGAACATTTTTATTGTCAAACTAAATAATTGTTCGAAATATAACACACAATTAAAAACGAGAATTTTGATTGAAATTGCCAATAATGAAATTGTTAAGAAATTTTTGCCTAACCTGGGAAAACAGGTATTTTATTTCATTATTCGAAATTTAAGCCTTAAATTTATATTAAGATTCGCTAAATAATAATTTTATAAAAAATAATTATTATGAAACTTCGATATTAGAAGAAAGCTTAGAAAATATAAATAAAAAAGAATTATTTAAAGAAAGTATAGAATCTTATAAAAACAAACTTTTATCAAGTTATTGGATGGAAATTAATTTAATTGGATATAAAATTGAATTGTTAAAAAAACAAAAAGTTAAATATCAGAACGAATTAAAAAGTAGAATTATTGATATTGGCAATAAATAAGTAATAATAACTTTATTTAAGTTTATTCAGTTACTAATTATTTACTTATAAACTAATAAAGACTCATTATTAAATG
The DNA here is from genome assembly GCA_963681835.1 of Meloidogyne enterolobii. Lineage (NCBI taxonomy): Eukaryota > Metazoa > Nematoda > Chromadorea > Rhabditida > Meloidogynidae > Meloidogyne > Meloidogyne enterolobii. The sequence goes on from CAVMJV010000006.1 coordinate 4,009,502, forward strand.
ATTTAGGTAGAAATTATGACAAAATAAACGACATTGTTTCAATTGTAGAAAAACACAAGATAAAAAATGGTTTAAGTACATAAAAGAATACTATTTATGCAATGTTTGTGAGTCATATCGACAATATAATAATGGAAAATTTAGACCTAAAAAATGTGGTTTGAAGCTAACAAGGTTCAACAGATCTTTTAAAAAAACTTTATAAAATCTATTTAAAAATCAAAATAGAATAAAGTATTAGGAATTTCTAAATCATCTTCAGTAAGGGAATTAATAAATGTTTTAAAAATTAAGATTGAATTGTGATTATTTCGTAAATTACTGAGAAATAAATATAATATAATTGAGTTTTAATATTAGAGTTTCAATATTTTTACATGAAATTTTCATTAATTTATATGATTAAAGTCATAAATAAATATTTTTAATTATAGATAAAATTAATATGTTTTCAAATTATTTTCTTTAAATGTTTAGAAAGTCACACAAGGTCGAACTTGTTCTATTTGCGATGTTAAAGACACATCAAATTGGTACCGTTATTTAAAACAAGGGAACTATTTATGTGCTGCTTGTTACCATAAACAGCAAAGAATAAAGAAATCAAATAAAATTCGAAATCAGATGATTGATTATGCTTTAAAATACAGTTTACTTTAATATTTTAGATCTAAGTTGAAATCGGCTACAATTTGGTGAAGTCGGAATACATCTCACTATGAATGTTAAAAATGAGTATAAAATAATATAAACATTGTTATCAAATTTCAATTATATTTTTTCTTTAAACAAAATGTTTCTTTAACAAAAAGTTGTCTCTTTAACAAAATGCCCTTCTATCTTCTGAATTATTTCATTTATTCTAAGCCTTTCACTTAAACTTTTATTTTCTTTTTCTATTTCTTTCCCGATCGTAACACGTCGACATAAATATTTTCCATTTTCTGAATGATGAAACCATTTTTTTGTCTGCTCATTTAAGCAATTATAGCAATGGCAATTCTCCTAAAATAAATTTTTTTGCAATTAGCATAACATATTACATAATTCCTGATATACATAATTCTTGATTTTTGACACATATTTTAACGCATATTTTTACGCATATGTTAACGTATATGTTTAGCCTCGCACAAAGTTTCAGTCCCATTAGTACTTGTAACTAGAATACGTCGAGTAATTGGGAAAACCCCGACTCGGTTTACACCGTTTACATATCAGGATCCATAGTAAAGACGACCTTGTACTTGATCTAACTCGGACGTACTCTACTTGTTATTACAAAAGTATTTATTAGTTAGTATTGAATTTTCGATCAAAATATGCAATTTTATTTTCAACCAAATGATAATTATAAATTAATTTATTTTTTATTTTATTAATAAACTAAAATTTAATTTTTTCTGTCCTTCTCCATTCAAAAGAGTTTCGTATTTTTGTAAGCTTGAACTCAGTTCTAAGCTAATATGTTATTAAAATCTAACGAATTTTTATTTTTATCTATTTCGTTCTGTAAAGCATATAGGTATTTAAGTAGGTGAGCGGCCAAGTAGGCGCAAAGCCATAAACTGCTTCAAGATTTGCAAATCCTTCAAAATTTAGTATTAAACGATTCGTTTCATCGAGCTAAAGCGATTATTACCAAAATTGATAAGGGTCAAAAATTTTCTAGCTAGTTATGGCTTTGCGCCTACTTTGTCGCGCACCTACTTGCCGTGTCCCCTATTTAATTCCTAAAGACTGCAGTCTACAAATAATTTATTTTTTCATTATTGGTTTTTAAATAGCAGTAAGTCCATCACATAATTTGTGTTCGCTAATGACAGTTGAGACGTCTGTAATTTTTTGGATGCTGAACGTTATTCAGCAAATAATTCAACATAATCTGACAACAATGATGTGTTGTTTTGAAACACCGACTTGCATTTAACGAGAACTTAGGTTCCATGACTGGCGCCAAAATTTTACAACACCAAATGCCATCCATTTATTGCCATCCACAAAACATGCAAATGGATGTTTTGTAGTTTTGTATGAGGATATGCTTTGTGAAAGAAGCCAAAATGATGTCTTACATTGGTGGTTGAACTTTAGGGCTCGGTTCCTTATGCATAAATCTGTGCATAAATTATGCATAAATCAGTGGGGTAGGAAAAAAGGCTGACCATTATTACATATTAAGTAGAGCTAGGAATGGGATCGGGACCAGGACCCGTTTCCCGGTTTCCGGGTCCTTTTTCCCGGTTTTTTTGAAGCAACCGGGTTGAAACCGGGTACGGGTTTTCCCGGTTTCACGACCCGGAACCCGGCCGGTCCATTTTTCAGAACCCGTTACCCGGACCCGGTCCCGGCCATTTTTATACCGGGAAACCGGGTAGAATATTTAGTGTATTTGCGTACTTTGATATTAAATTTTTGAAGGAAAAGGGAAAGGAATATTTATAAATTCCAATATTTCCTTTCATGGGTCGATGTTTGAGTGGTTAAGTTGACTGATTTCACTCATCTAGTAAATTTGACAGGGATGGGGTTCGAATCCATGTATGGAAATAGGGCTGAGAAAATTTTCTTTTCAAAAAAAAATAATTTTAATCTTTTTTATTTTATTTTTTTTAATATTTTAAACTTGAAAAAATATTAGAAATTTTAATTTAATCATGAATTTTCCAAAATTTTCGCCTGTGCGCAGAAAATTTAAGAGTTCTGGCTTCATTACCATCTAAACTTCGAAAAATTTTTTCACCGGCAGCTCTAACAATTGAATTTTTTTTCCTAAGGCCCTACAAAATTCTCAAATTTTTCGCCTCCTGCGATAAAAATGAAACAAATCCGGCTTCATGTCCCTCAAAATTTATCAAAATTTTCGCCCACGGCTGTCGAAGTTAATAGACTTCTGTAGTATTTCTTTGAATTTTTCCATTAATCCCAAGTACGAAAGAACAAAAGGCAGCAGTCGATGAACTTATGTTTCAGAAAAGGGAATTTGATCTTGAGTTAAATAATCGTGAATGGCATTTACTTGCATTAATAGAGGTTATTTAGAATACGTATAGGAGGATAGTTGAAAAATACAGCCCCATTTCAACAAATAAAAAAAACCCGGTTACCCGCCCATTTCTAGACCGGGTTGAAACCGGGAACGGGTTTTCCCGGTTTCCCGGACCCGGAACCCGGCCGGTCCATTTTTCAGAACCCGTTACCCGGACCCGGTCCCGGTTTTTTCAAAATTCCTAGCTCTAGGGTGTATGGGAGATCGCGGCTGTCAGGGTAGCCTTTGAGGTTCGTGTCGTGGTTACATTACATTGAAAAATATTTCAATGTAAGAGTGGTTTCAGTTATTTTAAAAATTTTAGCACAGTTCAGTAAAGGGGATTTGAATGAGTAGAATGATATAAGTGTATTTTGAGGAATTGATGGGGAATTAGAAGGATAATGAATCAATTGATATGATATTTCAAAGATCAGATCGATGAGTTAGATTAGGCATTCAATTTTAAAATTGTCATAATTTTAGGGCGTAGTGCAAAAGGTTATTCGGAAGCTGGGAGCGAACCAGCATCTTCAGTAAGCCGGACTGATTTCTGCCTTCAATTCGATTCCTCATCAACATGTCTATTTCTGAGAATAACACGGGGAATAATAATATTTTTTGATAATTATACGAAGAAGCTGAAAAAAACCAAAGTTAAAAAATTTTTTCTAAATTTATAAATTGTATAATTTATTAATTCATATTTTTATTTGAAAACAAAAAACGAGACTATCATTATTCCATACAAATTCAGTACTAGACTCATGAAATACGAATCTAGCCAAGGTTGTCGAGCTGCGACTCTACATAGGTACGCACAGGACTGTTCCCCTACCCATCTTTTAAATAATATTATTAATCGCTCGCCAAATTTGGCAAATCTCCCGACATAGAATTGTAAGGATAATTCACCTAGAGCATTTAAAATGCTTAGGCGTGGGAATAAGACTGACAAACTGACAACCGAGTACTAAAAGGCTGTGGCTTTTAGTACGCGGTAACGTCACCATAACAGGCCTAGAGAGCGTTTTAACAGTGTTTCAAATCTAGCACTGTTTCAACAATGCTTCCAAAAAATGAATTCGTCCGCCGTACTCAAAACCAACTTCGAGAAATATTTTTTCTATATTTATAATTTGTTAAATCTACTAATTAATATTTTTATTTCTTAAGGCACAAAATAACCCCCCGTATTTTTCCTTGTTTACACTTTTTATCTACGGCTAATCCGTACTACCACATAATTTACTTATTAGTTTGTCTATAGTATGCGAGTAGAAAATCTGTCAGATGGTGACAGAATTCTGGAAAATGGATGTGGGAGACGGATATTTAGAAGGGTCACAAGGATGTTTGATGATTTTGATTCGCATTTTTATCCGCTCTGATTTCTACTTTGTTTGCTCCAGATTCGGTAATGGATACGGATTTGGATATAGATAATTTCAAAATGCCTGCGTATATCCGTCGTAAATATCCGAAACGATACCTAATTCCATGTTCTTTACCAATCTTTGTTAGCACTCGACAAATAGTCAATCTATTCATTATTAAATCAACAGAGCTTTTTAAAAGTATTTAATAATTCCTAAATTTAGAGTTAATAAGCAATTTAAATTAACCAGCTAAGAATCGCACACAGAGCTTGCCGCAAGTTTTTGGAAGCCGAGCAATGCTTAGGCTAAATATTATGATATTATTGGAATTATTTTGCCTAGAAAATCTATCCAAATTAGGCTTCGTCTATTTATTAATTTGCCTAGTATCGGACAGACCCCTGACATTTCATATCCATCTTTATTTACTATCCAAAAATAAGGCCTTCTAGTGATTTGGGTCCCTGTTTGAAGGTGTTACGCCAATTGCAGATACGCACGTGCGGATGCGACAATTGAGGACGACAATTGCGGACGACGATTGTGGATATTACAATTACGGACGACAAATTCGGACGACAATTCCGGATTTGACAATTGCGGATTAAAATTTTTTTAAAAATTTTCTAAATGATTGAAATATATCCCGTGTTTTAGTCCCGGCAGTCAGTTTTCGTATCCGCAATTGTCGTACAGCCGTTTGAAGCAGCCTCGCGCATTGGTCGGATTCAAGCCATAATTTTAAGAAAACTTCTAATATGTTTTTCTACACCAAAAATTCTTTTCAAAAGTTTATTTTTTAGTCATTTTTTAAATTTACTATAAAGTTTGGAATATACATACTTTATTTTGTAATATAAATAAATATTTGTTACAATTTTTATGGATAAAATGATTTCAAAAATATATTTTTGACAATTTTATATTTAAAAACATATTTTAAAATTATTCAAAACAGTTGAACATATATTTTTTGTTTTAAACAGTTCCGTTATTTTTAATTTCAAATTGTTTTGTTTTTACATTTATTCTTTCACTGCGAACAAAACCTCCTCCTCTATTGTTAAATGAAACGTGATAGACTGAAACTACATTTTTAGAATTTGTCTTTTTATAAAAAATGCTTCTTAATTGTTTGTTGATAGCTTCACGATAGAATGAACTTTAAATTAATTATTTAAGAATTATTTATTAACATATTCAAATTGAGTGGAACGCCCAAGTAGGCGCGCGGCCAAAACTGCGATAAGCCATAACTTACTGGAAACTTTCTGGCACTCATCAATTTTGATACTGATCTCTTTATCTCGATGAGAGGAATAGTTTAATAATAAATTTGGTAAGATTCTGAAATCTTGGAGCAAGTTATGGCTTTGCGTAGTTATGGCCGCGCGCCTTCTTGAGCTGTACCCTCAAATTAAATATTGTAATTTAATTAAATTTATTTTTTTTAATAAAAAATGAGCTGTAATTTTCTTTTAATTTTTAAATTATAACCTAAAAATATAAAGTATTGGAGTCTCTGCGGAAGCACCAATATTTATAAGAATTCCAGCAAACTGATTAACAGTTCAAATCTAAAAAAATTATTCATATAAAGTGTGCTGCAAATTTTCCGCCCTTATTATTTTTGTCATAACATTTTGACACAGATAGTGAAGTAAATCCTATCCAAGTATCTTAAATCGTCAAAAAACATTTTTCATGGCAAAGTTTGCTTGACCATACTTAGCTCATAATTATTTAATCTTACTAATTTTAATACCTAACGACTAAAAAAAATAGTCGAAGCATCGAAATAGTCGTTAATTATGTTTTAGATATCTAATTCTTTACTTGTATATCCCCAAATCTAATTCTTTACTTGTATATCATTTAAATTCATGAAATGATCAACAATTATTTTACATAGACAACCAGTTACATAACCTCCAATAACGATTGACACGATTAAAATTAGGGATTTAAGAAGGCGTGATTGAGGTTCTGATTGAGTACCTCCATCATTATTTGCTTCAAAAATGAGAAAAATTTGATTAGTTGAAGGTGAATGCATCCTTTCTCTACCTGAATGAAACCAACGGACAACAATCCAAACAAATAAATATAACAAAACATTAATTCCACATAAAAGCATAATAAAATTGAAAATTATTTCCATATCTAAAACTAACAAGTCAGAAATATATCCAGTAACGGGAAGTGTTGGATATTTGTTGGAAAAATTAATAGCATTTATTGACATCCAAATACCGCTAATAAATGCCAAAATTATATGAATTGTAAAGTAAAGACGAATATTTAATTTATAGTATTTTAGAGGGAATAGGACAGATAAAAGTCTGTCAGCAGCTATTGATGCCATAGATGTTTGGGCTGCTGTTACCCCAAAAATTGAATGTAATTGGAATTTTAAAGCTGTAGAATAATTAATAAAATTGATGCCACTAACTGTTATAAACAAAAATAAAAAATGGGCAGATTGGTGGAGAATTTCAAAGAAAGCAGTTAATGCTAATAAATAATTTGCCGATCCTCTCAATTTACTTAAAAATTTTTTGTGATTAAAAATATTTTTAATCATTTATTAACATGTTTTGTATTGTTACAAAAATTAAAAGCAAATTTGCTGCGATTCCAGGTATTCCAGCAACATTCATCATCACAGCAGGCAAAATTAGTGCAGAGCTTGTACCGGAATCCTTATATTGTTTATATAGCTATAATTAAGAATAGTATATAGAATTTAAATATTTTTGATAAATTTTTGCTAAATCTCCGTAGATACTCAAGAGCAACAGAAATGTTAAATTTGAAAACAAGAAACTTGGAAGGACCCTCCTGCAATTTAAAAGTGGAATTCGGAAAGCAGAAGGAAGCGGAACAAAATTAAAAGGGCCAGATGGAATGATGTATGAAAGACCTATCCCCGATAAAAAATTTATTTTCATATATTTTTTAATTAGTTACCATATGATTTGGAAAAGTATTATTATTTAATAAAATATTTATTTGATTTGTTGAAGTTTCCATAATTTTAATTATTTTTGAGTTTAAAGTTTACAGAAATAAATTTAGAAATATAAGGAATAAAATAAAATATTTTCAATTAGATGAAGTGTAACTTTTGTTTTAATTAAGGAGGGTGTGAGAATATGGAATTTGAATACATTTTAATACACCAACGGTTTTACGCATTTATATTGTGAAAAATTGCAATTAAAGACAAATAAAAGGAGATTAAAAAAATTTATTAAAAAAAGTATTAAATAAATTTAAAAAGATACGTCATTATTTGGACGCATAAAAATTTGAATGGAAACATACACTGGACAAGAGCCAATACAACCGTTCTGACTCTACCTTATATCCTGTAATAACTACCCTGGGTAATTATTGTTTCGACCTTCCGCTGGAGGGATTAATTAATCAAGGAGGGTAATTATACGAGGTTTAAAATTTGAATGTATTTTAGGGCATTTGTTCAGAAGTAATTATTGCTCCAACCCATCGCTGGATGGGGTAATTAATGGAAATGGGGTAATTATTTGAGGGAGGGCAATTAATACAGGTTATACGGTATTTTAATAAAAATTCAGGCAATAGATGAAGGTGCCGGACAATGGCTGGACATGTAGTTTCCGGCCTTGGGTAGATAGGATTTTGTCAATAGGTTGGTAAACGTTCAAGCTATGGGTATACATATTTATAAGTTCTGCCTGATTATATGAGAGTTCGTTGTTTGAAAGTGATGCGTAAAATGGTCTTCTTTGGTAGACTATAGAATTATCAGAAATATTAATAATTTTGTGGCAAAATTTTTTTGTTTTTTGAAATAAAAAATTCTTTATGCTTCGGCACAAAAAAGTAAAAAATTTGAATTATTTTTAATTTTCTAATTGTTCCTAGTTATTCGATTCTTTTACTTCTAAATTTTTATTTTTCTTCAAATAATATCCTCGTTGTTTTTTCCCACATTTATTACATAAATAGTTTCCATTCTCTGAATGACGACGCCAACACGGTGTTTGAGTAACTCCACAATTGAAACACTGACGATCATTTTCAGAAGGAATCTGTTAGAAAGTTACTCATATAATTAAAATATTCACTTATTGCTACGCAGCCTAGTAATAAATTATGGAAAATAAAGGCTCTTTTCCAGTTTAAGCGTCGAATCGCACATTTATACGTACGATCAACATTTATACGTACAATACGTCCAATGAAAAGTTTATGCGTCCAATAAAAAGTTAATACGTCCAAACAAATTTTTATACGTCCAATCATATTTTATGCGTCCAATCACATTTTCTGAGTACCCGGTGCTGTGTGTTAAAGCCTATGGTCTGGAAAGATCCGTGTCTATCAAAACTCTTGTGAGTAGAGCTTTCTATTCCCATAGATTTTATGGCAATAAATTAAAGAACCGGGTACTTAAAATATGTGATTGGTCGTATAAAATTTTATTGGACGCATAAACTTTTCTTTGGACGTATAAAGGTTAATTGGACAGGTGCGATTGGACGCTTAAACTGGACAAGAGCCAAAATCAAACCTCTATTTCATTACTCTTTCCTTTATTTCTTCGTTTATAATCGTAGCATTTGGTGCACAAAAAATGTTTTTTCAAGTATTTATACCATTGTTTTGATTGTATTCCCCCACATTTGAAACAGTGTCGATTTTTTACTTCATTACTCTCGACTATATATAATATTTAAAAATAAAATAAAAAATTATAATTAAATACTTATTTTATTGCCAATGGAAAGAATTCTGTTTTTTAATTCTTTCGGATATTCAACTTTTTGTTTTTCTAAAAATTCAATTTTATATCCAATTAAATTAATTTCCGTCCAATAACTTGATAAAAGTTTGTTTTTATAGGACTCCATATTTTCTTTCAATAATTCTTTTTTATTTATTTTTGTTTTCTCTAAACTCTCGTCTAATATTGAAGTTTCATAATAATTATTATTTTTGATAAAATTATTATTTGTGAGTACCTTAAAAATATTATTTTATTTATTAATAGGGTCAAGATTTCACATTTTTAATGTAAGATCTTGCAATAAAAATTGAACATGACGTGTAGTATTGAGAAAAATAATTGTAGTGCAGTTATAATTTTTAACAGACTATGTTTAGAGAATAAAAGTAGATAGTATATGTTTAGAAATAATTATTTTATTTCCAATACAAGAAATTTAAAATTTAAAAAATCAAACTATAAAATACCCTTTTTTCAAATTCAGGCATAATTCTTCGAATAATTTCATTATTTGCCATTTCAATAACAACTTTCCTCTTTAATGTAAAATCTCGACTATATGTACCTTTATTTATTATAAGATCAAAAATATTATTATCAAGATTTATGTCAACTAAACGCAAATATTCTTCTATATTGTAATTTAAACAACTATCAAATTTATTATTTGCCTTTTCAATTGTTTTCAATACAAAACGCTCCTTTATTTCGACACTTTTTAAATAAATAAATTCTCTTTTTTCTTCCCAATCACACTTGATTTTTAATTTCACACAAATAGGTTTACCGAAGCATTGAATATTCATTAAAATAATTTAATATAAAAGAGGAATGATTAATTTAATCATCTTAATTTATGGTAGTGGGAATTTGTTTGTATTTAGTTAACAACTATTAGAGTTTAACAGCTATTTAACATCTATCCAAAATTTATTTAATTTTTGATTGGGTAAATTTTATGAGATTTAATAAATATGATTGGGGGCGTGAAAAATTATTAACATCAGGTTTACAATAATCAGGTTTAAACATCAGATACAACCAAACTTGAAAAGAGCCCGCGAATAGTACCGAGTCAATACTTTTGAGAGTACTGTTGGAGTATTGAACAGTGTCGAACACTAGTCAGAATGTCTTATAAACAGCTTTTTACTCTAATTTTTCAAGTGTTTACTTTTATTGACAAGGAAAAGTAAATCAATCTGATGTAAGGCGTACTTTAAATAGCCGGGCAAGGATGGAAAAAGGAACTTTAGTTCCTCTGGGAAAAGATTGAATAAGGGGAGGAGAATAACAAATAAGGCCGTAAGGTAAAAGTAAAAGAAGAATAGTGTGAAGGCGATCAGTCGACTGGATCACAGTCAGTTGGAAAGTAATTAATAGAAAAGTAAATAACCGGCCAAAGAAGCCTAGCTATATTGCTAGCGAGCGCTTATTATTCATCCCGGGCAAATCGGTCTCGTAACCGACCAGCATTGTACAAGCGCATAGAAAGGCTTGCCCAACATCCCAATACCTGCCCAACATCCCAATACCATCCTGGCCAAACATAAGCTTTACTCTAATAAAATATTTTAGAAAATAGCATGAAGCGATTTCACAAAAGTATTTATTTATACCGCTGTTTTAAAATAATAAAATATTTTGCTACTTAAATTTTTATTATTTGGTATCGCATTATTTGAGTGTATAATTTAGAGTGTTAATGTTTTTTAATTTTTTTATAATTCTTAGAGTCTCGGGAATCCAGGAAAGAAGAATTATCAATTTTCATTTAGAATACAAAAAAGTTTTAGCGAAAACAAAAGCGGCTAGAATGCATAGGAGTTTGTACTTTCAATCTCCTTTGCACTCTTAGATTGCACTCTCAGGCCATATCACATGGTTATCTCATGATAATATGTAAGTGCAGACATTAACATTAAAAGTAATTAAAGCATTTCACAATCAACTCTCCTTTTCTAAGTGCCGCTCTTGTTTACATGTCCCTCTCTTTATATGTATTTACATGCCGCTACCTTAAATATTAATTAACTTAGCCTTTTACTAAAATACCCTCATAATTTAATTTTCTATAATAAAAAATATTATAAAATTTGATTGTTAATTTCAAAAATAGAAGATTATTTTATATTTAAATTTTATTGTAACTTATAAATTTCCAATAAATTATAAAATTTTATAGAACAATTTACTTGTATTTAAATTTGTTTAAATATATAAAATGAACAAAATTTTATTTATTTTCTCAATTCTGATGTTAAATTCTGTCGGTTTTGTTTTATCAATGAAGCCAAGGAATATTCCTACAATCTATGAAGACTCTGGTGAAATCGATCAAGGAGAATCAGAAAACACCGTTCAAGCACAGACCGATCAAATAAGTGAAAACTCTGTTTCATTTGGTCAAGAACGTGAATCTGATCGATTTAGTATATCAAGTAAGTTAAACATCAAATTTTATTATAAAAAATTTAAAAATTTTCTGAGCCAGCATTAAAAATTTTTACCTTTACATTTATAGAATTTACATAAATTTTCTATTAAGTTTCTTCATTTGAACGCTCAAAAGATTTAGATGAGGTAAAATTAAGTTACTTCAAATAATTTTATTTTATAGGTATCTGAACAACACAAAGATTTTTGAATCATTATGAAACCATTCAAGATGACTTTCCGTTCGATGATCCGCAACGTTCGAGTTATGGAACTGCACAACAGTACCGTGTAACACAAGAAGGACGCCACCCTGGAATTGGACGTGCACGCAGTCATCAACGTTTTAGTGGTGATCAACAAAGTTTAGAGTCCAATTCTTTTAACAATCAAACTCCTCGTCGTTCTCGTGGTAGTCGCCATCGTCAGGAGTTTCAAGCCGAAACTACTCGTAATAATTATCGGCATGATCATTCTCAACATGAGTACGATCACCGAGGAGAATATAAATGTCGCTGTACTACGATGTAAAAAGAAATAACAATCATGAGAGATATAATTTTCTCTAAATTTGTAGAAAGAAGAATATTTTAGCATTTATTTAAAATAAAGTAGTTCGGGAAGATAATTGCATTTCAAGATATTATTGTCGCTAAACGCGAACATTAGTTAGAATTAATTTTGTTAAGTTATTTTTTTCTAAAGTTAAATTCCATTCTGTTTTTCTTAATTTAACATTATTATAACGCGCATCTGTTATTTTATGAATAAATTAATATTCTTATTCAAGATTATTTTTAAAATTGGTACCTATCTTACTTCACATTGCTCCCAACCATTGCTGGGTATGGCTCCGGGAGCTAGCTCCCGGAGCCATACCTTACAAAAATATTCTTCACTTTAAAGTAACTTTTAATGTAAATTATTAAAAGATTTTAAAATATTTCTTATTTTTGTAAAAATAATACGGTGAATTTGTAAATGACCAGCTCGCTGTCCACATGACGCAAAAGGCATTCTGCAAAAGGGCTTTTTTGCTGCATTCTTCTCCTTTTCTACTCTTTCTAATGTTTGGTTGGTGTTCGGCGCAACAAAGGGAAGGGATTGGGTTTAAACTGAAGCAAAGAGTGCTATAAACTTGGGATTTAAAAATTAAAAATTACGTATTTATTTTAATTGAATGGCCGCCATTCTATTTTTCCGTACTCCAAAAAATATCATTCAATTGGAGGGGTCATTCAATAGCGATGGCCATTTTTGTCATTTTTAATATTTAATTAGGGATATATAGTTGTTTAATTATAATATTTAACATGTATCTTTTATATAGAATAATTTTAAAATCCAAAGTCTCTGCTTCAATTTAAATCCAAGGCCCCTTCTTTTATTGCGCCGGACAGTCAACCAATCATTTGAAACTGGAGGAAAGGAGAAGAATGAAGCAAGGAAGCCTTTTTGCAGAAAGCATACCCGGTGCATTTAATAAAACCTATTTTTTAACCTTGATGCCTTATACTCCAGTAGTGTACTTCTTTTTTCATTTAGGGCCAATTTTTAGACCGTTTATGGCCGCGCGCCGTTGTGGGCGTGTGTGTAACATTGGGGTTAAATTTGATATGGTATTAAGTTTTAATGATTATTAAATAGTCTTGAAACTACAAGACTTCTAAAAATTACAAAAATTACGTAGTTACGAATTACGATTACGAAATTAAAAAAATTGCAACCTTGATTCTGAGGGAATAATTAATTCTGAGCTATTTTTTCCCATTAAAAATAAAAAGGTGAAATATGTAGTTTCCACAAGAAGAGGGAATATTTTACATCAAGTAAATCGAAATACATTTTTAATTTTTTAATTTTAAGTAATTCTTTTAAAGTTAAAAGCATTGAAAATCTAAATATTCTTTTTATAAAGTTTCACGATAATAATTTTTAGATACAAATAGCTAACTATAATTGCATTCAGTTATAGTAAGGAAATATAGGTAATTTTGAAAAGCAACAAAATTTTTTTATCAAAAGTGGTAGACTAAGACAAGTCATAATTAAATAAAGTTATCTGTATGATTATTTACAATCTTAACTTTTGTTTAAATTAACAAAAGTTCGTATAATTGTCATTAATAATTAAATATTGTTACAATTAAATTTATAATAAATCAGACTTTTCATTAAATTTCTATCTATTCAAAACATTTCTATTAAATTTTCGGCTTTCTCTTCTTTGTTATTTCTTTTCTCTGTTTACATCCACATGCATTACATAAATAGTTTCCTGTTTCTGAATGACGTCGCCAATATACTGTTTGTTTATCTCCGCAGATAAAACATTTACGATCGACCTTAAATTACTTAATCAGAAGTTTGATTTTATCTGAAGGTTTATTCATTGTTAATTCTATTGGTTGAATTAATAAAAATATTTTTCTGGGTATTATGCGTTTAAGCTTAGACAAAACGGTGATTTATACTAATAACCATTGAAGATATTGTTTGCGTGACTCCGAAAATAAAATACCGTAGTATTTTCTCTAAAATAGCCTTCCCCCAATATAATATTTAATTATTTTTTGGCATTGAATATTTTTCAAAGCACAGCACTGTTTAATCCCAGATTTCAATAAGATTCGAAATGATTATGGTGCTATCGGGATTTGAAGGGATATAAGGGGATTCTCATTTATTAAGGGTTAGCGGTGCCAGGATAGGCATCTTAATCCAATCCCTTTTAATATTATTAAACTTTAGGACTTACTATGTATATACAAGTGAATTATGATTAAAATAAATTCTTAATTAGGAAAAAACCGATGGTTTTTTCCATTTAATGCTAATTTTATTGGTTAATTTAATAAAACTTAATTTCCTATGCATATGCGTTTATTCGCTTGAATCTTTCTTTTGTTTACATTGGTCAAAGGCAACCAGATTATTCTATTCAATTACATTTAAACTGATATTCTTCTTTATCAGAAAAATTAAAATAGGTCAAAGGCAAATAAAGCTTGGATCGAATTATCGCCTGATATCTCTCAAATTCCTGATATCTTCTAAATCTATTACAAAAAATCAAGTATTTCGGCTGGTTCAGTTAGCAAATAAGAATGTGATAATGGCAATTTTTGGGATTAGACATTGCTATATTTGCAAAATTAAGCAAACAAGATAGGTTGCATCATTCAGAACCTGGACAATATTTATCCAGTCATAATACGATCGGGGAAAAAATTGAAAGATGGAAAATATAATTTTAAATGAAAAGGAAGCCAAAAAGTGAAATAATTCAGAAACTTATTCGGAAACTTAATTTAAAGAGTTTCCGAATAAGAATTATTAATATATAATAAGAATATATTGTTAAAGCTAACCTTTGTAGTCTTAGAACATAATTCATTTGATCTAAACTTTCGATATAAGTGTTTATATGCGTTACATTCATTGCACAAGTAAATTTGTTTTAGTAATTTATACCACAGTTTTGTTTTTGTAACTTTACAATTGAAACACTTTCGTTTATTTACTTCAATTGTTTCACCTATAATTATTAAGGAAAATCTTTTAGTCAAGTGAAAAGATAGTCAAAGATAAAAATTTATTTACTTATTTTATTGCCTATATAAATAATTTTATCTTTTAATTCTTTCGGATGTTCAACTTTTTGTTTTTCTAACAATTCAATTTTATATCCAATTAAATTAATTTCCGTCCAATAACTTGACAAAAACTTGTCCTTGTAATTTTCTATATTTTCTTTTAATAATTCTTTTTTATTTATTTTTTCTAAATTCTCTTCTAATATAGAAGTTTCATAGACATTATCCCCCTTAGTAAAATTATTATATCGTAGTGCCTAAAATAAAAGAATAAATTTAACTGTAAACATAGTTTTTCGATTTTCTATTGTCGATGGCTTTTACTTCAATATTCGATTTCGAATTTTTGATGATATTTAAGATTTTCAAAATTTTTCAAAAATTTCAATCATTGTCGTATAACTAATATACTTAAAGTTCGTTTTGCTATCTAAACGTAGATTTGGATTGAAAATGAAAGTTGAAATGAGGCAAAGCAATATTCTAAAAATCTTCGCCTGCAGCGCGAGAAAAGGAAGAAATCTGGAATCTTGGATCATCTAAAATCCCAAAATTTTCCCTGCGCTTTAATTAGGAGTGTACTTTTTATTTGGAAATTTAGTCCCTAAGTACTTTTAAATCGAGATTTATGTACTTTTAATTTGCATTTTGTTGATTGGAACCCTGAACTAACTGAATATTTTTCGATTTTCAATTACCGATATCGATTAACGATGGTTTTTACTATATTGGATTTTCAAAATTTTTCAAACATTTCAATATTTGTCGAAAAACCGCTATTTCAGCGTTAGGTTTGTCCTGTAAGTGCAGAAATAAAACCGTGCAATATATTCGCTTTTTTCCTATTTTTTTTTGAATTATTAAAAATGCGATACCAAACCATTAATCAAGAAATTTAGGATTTGAAGACAAAACTAAATACGTTATACTTATCCCATGATATCAACGCGAATACCTTGATATTTCTTATATAGAATAATATGTAAAGCATAACATCATTAGGTGCTTCTAATATTTAATTTGTTACAAGTGAAATTCTATTAATAAAACATAAAATACCCGTTTTTCAAATCCAGGCGAAAAATTTCTAATAAATTTATTGTTGGCAATTTCAATCACAATTTTCATTTTTAATAAAAATGTGGGGTCATGGTTTGCAACATTTAATTCAACATTTCTAAAAATATTTGTATAGAGATCAATGTCAATCAAACGTGTAAATCCCTTAATATTGTAATTAGAGCCAAAATATCTATTATTATGCTTTTCGATTGTTTTCACAACAAAACGATCTTTTAGGTCAACATTTCTTAAATAAATAAATTCTCTTTTTTCTTCCCAATCATCTTTGATTTTTAATGAAACACGAATTGGTTTTCCAACGCAATGAATATTCAATAAATAAATTAAATGTAAGAGAATGATCAAATTAAATTTATTCATCTGAAATTACTATTTCATTTCATGGTCGGTTAAAATAGAAGTATTTGGAGACCACTGGGTTACTCAAATAGTGGGAGAATTTGTATGTAGGTGCACCAAGCCATTTAGTGTATTAATATATATAATTTATATAATTTAAACAGGATATCGCTCAAATAAAACAAAATTTAAACAAATTAAATCTTAAGATCATTTGTGTCTGTTTAAATTAACTCTGAGCTATAACACTGAATTTTAAATGCGAAAAATCAAAAGAAACTTTTTTTAAATAATATTCTAATAAAATGTCAAAAGCTAGTGTATATTAGAATAATTTGAATAGCCTTGTTTAAATCTATGATTTAATTTTGTTAGACTCTATAAATAAATAGTCTAATTTTGACATTTTCATCATATGCTAGGTTAATAAGAGCTGTTCGAAATTTCGATTTTTGACACTGCTAATCAAGATTTCGACCCGAGTATTTCGAAACAAGTCTTAGAGATAAAAGGGGGTACAAATCTAACCAAACTACAAAATTTTATTTACTAATTATTTTAACCAAAGTGCAAATTTAAAATCAGTCGGTGAAAAAATAAATATAAAATAACATACCGTATTTATTCTAATAGAATGGCAGCCATTCTATTTTTCAATACCCCAAAAAATTGTCATTCAATTGGAGGTGCCATTCAAATGGAGGCTGCCATTCTATTTTTCATAGGCCAGAAATTGAGATTGGGATTGTTGCGATTGAGATGGGTGATTGGGATTTTTGGCAATTCGACCAAATTTTTTTGGAAAATTCGATATTTTAGAATTTTAATAGTGAATTTTCCTCTACGTATCACTATAAGATTCAAAAGTTTTTTGTCTCGGGACTAAGAGTCAAATTTTGATTAAGATAGGTGCAATATGGAGGTGTCATTCAATTAGAATAAATACGGTAATTACATTTCATAATTTACCGCCTTATTTTATATTAATTTACCTAGCCATTTAGGGCATTTTAAAAATTTGCACTTTTTGTCAATTGCCGCTGTTAATATAATTAGTCAAAAAAAATTTTTTTGTTCCTATTTTTAACTATTATATTTCTTTCACGCTGTTTGGAAATATTTGGGTTTAAATCTTAATTGTCCAGTTTCGAAAGACTGGGAAAGAATAGTTTTATCAAATAGAAATAATAATGTTAAATAATTCTATTTCAAGACAGTAAAATAAAATTACGAGTCCGGGGCTAACAATAAAATAAATAGACGGGAATTCTTTAAATTTATTTAAAGTTTGTTTATATTTATTTTTATTTATTTTTCACTTAATTGACTTTAAAATTGCACTTTATGACAATTGCACTTTAAATAAAATTCGTCAATTAAATTTTTATAGTTTGTTTACATTTATTTTTACTTCTATGCCTTGTGAGTGTTTTAAAATGGTTGATTAAATATAGAAAATCGAAATTTCGAAACAGCTCCTTTGCGCCCTAGCTATTTGTATCTAAAAATTATTATCGTGAAACTTTATAGAAAGAATATTTAGATTTTCAATGCTTTTAACTTTAAAAAAATTACTTGAAATTAAAAAATTAAAAATGTATTCTGATTTACTTGATGTAAAATATTCCCTCTTCTTGTGGAAACTTCATATTTCACCTTTTTATTTTTTAATAGGAAAAAAATAGTTCAGAATTAATTATTCCCTCAGAATCAGGTTTGCAATTTTTTAAATTTCGTAATCGTAATTCGTAACTACGTAATTTTTGTAATTTTTAGAAGTCTTGTAGTTTCAAGACTATTTAATAATCATTAAAACTTAATACCATATCAAATTTAACCCCAATGTTACACACACGCCCACAACGGCGCACGGCCATAAACGGTCTAAAAATTGGCCTTATGAAAAAAGAAGTACACTACAGGAGTATGAGGCATCAAGGTTAAAAAATAGGTTTTATTAAATGCACCGGGTATGCTTTCTGCAAAAAGGCTTTGGATTTTGGATTTTAAAATTATTCTATATAAAAGATACATGTTAAATATTATAATTAAATACCTATATATCCCTAATTAAATATTAAAAATGACAAAAATGGCCATCTCTATTGAATGAACCCTCCAATTGAATGATATTTTTTGGAGTACGGAAAAATAGAATGGCGGCCATTCAATTAAAATAAATACGTAATATTTAATTTTTAAATCCCAAGTTTATAGAACTCTTTGCTTCAGTTTAAACCCAAGGCCCTTCCCTTTGTTGCGCCGAACAGCAACCAAACAGAAAGAGAAGGAAAGGATAAGAATGCAGCAAAAAAGACTTTTGCAGAATGCCTTTTGCGTCATGTGGACAGCGAGCTGTTACAAATTCACCGTATTATTTTTACAAAAATAAGAAATATTTTAAAATCTTTTAATAATTTACATTAAAAGTTACTTTAAAGTGAACCAGCAATAGTTGAGAGCAATGTGAAGTAAGATAGGTACCCATTTTAAAAATAATCTTGAATAAGAATATTACCGTATTTATTCTAATAGAATGGCAGCCATTCTATTTTTCAATACCCCAAAAAATTGTCATTCAATTGGAGGTGCCATTCAAATGGAGGCTGCCATTCTATTTTTCATAGGTCAAAAATTGAGATTGGGATTGTTGAGATTAAGATGGGTGATTGGGATTTTTGGCAATTCGACCAACTTTTTTTGGAAAATTCGATATTTTAGAATTTTAATAGTGAATTTTCCTCTACGTATCACTATAAAATTCAAAAGTTTTTTGTCTCGGGACTAAGAGTCAAATTTTGATTAAGATAGGTGCAATACAATCAAAATTTCCTGCACAGTTGGGTCCTGATTGCTTATCAAATCGTGGAATTTTGGTGAAATATAGTGGGATCAAGTGGCATTTGGAGGGATATTGGGTTTTGGAGGGTTATCGAGATTTTGAGGAGGATGTTGAATGATTTGGCGGGATATAGGGATCCAGATTTGTTAGCTTTGAGGGATTTGAGGGGGATTACTTTCAAGCATTTAAATTGACTTCTACTTCAAAAATAGCAGTCATGGCCATACTAAAAGGAATATTAATCTAGGTACATAATTAAGGAAATAATCCATCCAAAATTATTCACATCTCCCTCATTCTTTCCTAATCAATCTTGATCATACGCTGATCATACGCATCACAAAAAAATTTGTCTATGAACGAAAAATTGTCTTGAGAATTGTTAATTACTAGTCTTGAGACTCAGAGTCAAGTCTTTGTCTTGGGTCTTGGGGTCAAGTCTTTGGGGTTGAAAAATTTTTGGTCTCGGACATCTCTACTAAATATCACACCATACTTATTTTATTTTAATCCCAGATATCTTCGTCAAATGTTTTTATCCCTCATTATCCTCTCAAATCCCTATCAAACACCACTTTTTTGCCCTAGACATGCTCAAAAATATCGGAACTATCATACTGAAAAGGAATATTAAACTAGTTAATTAAGGGAATAAAGAAATAAGAGTTAGGTAGTTAATAGTTAGAAAGTGTCATTCTATTAGAGGTGCCATTCAAATAGAGGCTGCCATTCTATTTTTCATTCATTCAAAAATGTGTGCCATTCAAATGGAGGTGCCATTCAATTAGAATAAATACGGTAATTTATTCATAATACAACAGATGCGCGTTAAAATAATGTTAAATTAAGAAAAACAGAATGCAATTTAATTTAAAAAAAAATAACTTAACAAAATTTATCTAACTAAGCGACAATAATATCTTGAAATGCAATTTTCTTCCCGAACTACTTTATTTTAAATAAATGCTAAAATATTCTTCTTCCTACAAATTTAGAGAAAATTATATCTCTCATGATTGTTATTTCTTTTTACATCGTAGTACAGCGACATTTATATTCTCCTCGGTGATCGTACTCATGTTGAGAATGATCATGCCGATAATTATTACGAGTAGTTTCGGCTTGAAACTCCTGACGATGGCGACTACCACGAGAACGACGAGGAGTTTGATTGTTAAAAGAATTGGACTCTAAACTTTGTTGATCACCACTAAAACGTTGATGACTGCGTGCACGTCCAATTCCAGGGTGGCGTCCTTCTTGTGTTACACGGTACTGTTGTGCAGTTCCATAACTCGAACGTTGCGGATCATCGAACGGAAAGTCATCTTGAATGGTTTCATAATGATTCAAAAAATCTTTGTGTTGTTCAGATATCTTTAAAATAAAATTGTTTGAAGTAACTTAATTTTACCTCATCTAAATCTTTTGAGCGTTCGATTGAAGAAACTGTATAAAAAATTTAAGTAAATTTTATGAATGTAAAGATAAAAATTTTTAAATCTGGCTCAGAAAATTTTTAAATTTAATTATTAAGATAAAATTTGATGATTAAGATAAAATTTGATGTATAACTTACTTGATATACTAAATCGGTCAGATTCATGTTCTTGACCAGACATAATAGAGTTTTCACTTATTTGATCGGTCTGTGCCTGAACGGTGTTTTCTGATTCTCCTTGATCGATTTCACCCGAGTCTTCATAGATTGTATGAATAATTCTTGGCTTCATTGATAAAACAAAACCGACAGAATTTAACATCAGAATTGAGAAAATAAATAAAATTTTGTTCATTTTATATATTTAAACAAATTTAAATACAAGTAAATTGTTCTATAAAATTTTATAATTTATTGGAAATTTATAAGTTACAATAAAATTTAAATATAAAATAATCTTCTATTTTTGAAATTAACAATCAAATTTTACAATATTTTTTATTGTAGAAAATTAAATTATGAGGGTATTTTAAGTAAAATGCGAAGCTAATTTAAATTTAAGAGAGCGGCATGTAGATATAAAGAGGGGCACGTAAACAAGAGATGCAATTATTAAAGGAGAGGTTGATTGAGAAATGCTTTTTTACTTTTAATATTTAATGCCTGCACTTACCTTTTATCATGAGATAACCATGGGATATGGCCTAAGTGCAAGCAAAGAGCGCAAAGGAGATTGAAAGTACAAACTCCTATGCACTCTAGCCGCTTTTGTTTTAGCTATAACTATTTTTATTCTAAATGAAAATTGATAATTCCTCTTTCCTGGATTCCCGACACTCTAAAAACATTAAAAAACATTAACACTCTAAATTATAAACTCAAATAATCCGATACCAAATAATAAAAATTTAAGTAGCTGTTGTGCAGTTCCATAACTCGAACGTTGCGGATCATCGAACGGAAAGTCATCTTGAATGGTTTCATAATGATTCAAAAAATCTTTGTGTTGTTCAGATATCTTTAAAATAAAATTGTTTGAAGTAACTTAATTTTACCTCATCTAAATCTTTTGAGCGTTCGATTGAAGAAACTGTATAAAAAATTTAAGTAAATTTTATGAATGTAAAGATAAAAATTTTTAAAGCTGGCTCAGAAAATTTTTAAATTTAATTATTAAGATAAAATTTGATGATTAAGATAAAATTTGATGTATAACTTACTTGATATACTAAATCGGTCAGATTCATGTTCTTGACCAGACATAATAGAGTTTTCACTTATTTGATCGGTCTGTGCCTGAACGGTGTTTTCTGATTCTCCTTGATCGATTTCACCCGAGTCTTCATAGATTGTATGAATAATTCTTGGCTTCATTGATAAAACAAAACCGACAGAATTTAACATCAGAATTGAGAAAATAAATAAAAGTTTGTTCATTTTAAATATTTAAATAGAATTAAATATAAATTGTTCTAAAACATTTATTAATTTATCGGAAATTTATAATTTACAATAAAATTTAAATATAAAATAATCTTCTATTTTTGAAATTAACAAACAAATTTTATAATATTTTTTATTAAGAAAATTTAATTATGAGGGTATTCTAAGTAAAAGGCGAAATTAATTAATATTTAAGGAAGCGGCATGTATATATAAAGAGAGGGGCATGTAAACAAGAGCGGCACGCATAAAAGGAGAGGTTGATTGAGAAATGCTTTTTACTTTTAATGTTTAATGCCTGCACTTACCTATTATCATGAGATAACCATCGGATATGGCCTGAGTGCAAGCAAAGAGCGCAAAGGCATTGAAATTACAAACTACTATACACTCTAGCCGCTTTTGTTTTAACTATAACTTTTTTTATTCTAAATGAAAATTGATAATTCCTCTTTCCTGGATTCCCGACACTCTAAGAATTATAAAAAAACATTAAAAACATTGACACTCTAAATTATACATTCAAATAATCCGATACCAAATAATAAAAATTTTACTAGTCTATACCAGAGTTTTAAAACGTTTTTACAAAAATATTTTAAAACACCGGTATAAATAACTACTTTTATGAAATCCCTTCATGCCATTTTCTAAAATATAATTATTAGATTTTTCCTTGTCAACAAAAGTAATCACTTGAAAGTTTAGAGTACAAAGCTGTTTATAAGGCATTCTGACTAGAGTTTTTCACTGTTCAATACTCCCAGTAGCACTCTCGAAAGTCTTGACTCGGTACTATTCGTTACTCCAGATATTGCGCGGGCTCTTTACAAGTTTGGTTGTATCTGATGTTTAAACCTGATTATTATAAAACTGATGTTAATCATTTTCCACGCCCCCAATCTCATTTAATAAATCTCATAAAATTCACCCAGTCAAAAAAATAAATTTTGGGCAGCTGTTAAACTTTAATAGCTATTAACTAAATTCAAACAAATTCCCACTACCAAAAATTAAAATGATTAAATTAATCATTCCTCTTTTACATTTTATTATTTTAATGAATTTACAATGCTTCGGTAAACCTATTTGTCTGAAATTAAAAATCAAGGGTGATTGGGAAGAAAAAAGAGAATTTATTTATTTAAAAATGTTGAATAAACGAGCTGTTGAACTAAAAAAAACTATATATCCCTAATTAAATATTAAAAATGACAAAAATGGCCATCGCTATTGAATGACCCCTCCAATTGAATGATATTTTTTGGAGTACGGAAAAATAGAATGGCGGCCATTCAATTAAAATAAATACGTAATTTTTAATTTTTAAATCCCAAGTTTATAGCACTCTTTGCTTCAGTTAAAACCCAATCCCTTCCCTTTGTTGCGCCGAACACCAACCAAACATTAGAAAGAGTAGAAAAGGAGAAGAATGCAGCAAAAAAGCCCTTTTGCAGAATGCCTTTTGCGTCATGTGGACAGCGAGCTGGTCATTTACAAATTCACCGTATTATTTTTACAAAAATAAGAAATATTTTAAAATCTTTTAATAATTTACATTAAAAGTTACTTTAAAGTGAAGAATATTTTTGTAAGGTATGGCTCCGGGAGCTAGCTCCCGGAGCCATACCCAGCAATGGTTGGGAGCAATGTGAAGTAAGATAGGTACCAATTTTAAAAATAATCTTGAATAAGAATATCAATTTATTCATAATACAACAGATGCGCGTTAAAATAATGTTAAATTAAGAAAAACAGAATGGAATTTAATGTTAGAAGAAAATAACTTAACAAAATTTATTCTAAATAAGCGACAATAATATCTTGAAATGCAATTTTCTTCCCGAACTACTTTATTTTAAATAAATGCTAAAATATTCTTCTTCCTACAAATTTAGAGAAAATTATATCTCTCATGATTGTTATTTCTTTTTACATCGTAGTACAGCGACATTTATATTCTCCTCGGTGATCGTACTCATGTTGAGAATGATCATGCCGATAATTATTACGAGTAGTTTCGGCTTGAAACTCCTGACGATGGCGACTACCACGAGAACGACGAGGAGTTTGATTGTTAAAAGAATTGGACTCTAAACTTTGTTGATCACCACTAAAACGTTGATGACTGCGTGCACGTCCAATTCCAGGGTGGCGTCCTTCTTGTGTTACACGGTACTGTTGTGCAGTTCCATAACTCGAACGTTGCGGATCATCGAACGGAAAGTCATCTTGAATGGTTTCATAATGATTCAAAAAATCTTTGTGTTGTTCAGATATCTTTAAAATAAAATTGTTTGAAGTAACTTAATTTTACCTCATCTAAATCTTTTGAGCGTTCGATTGAAGAAACTGTATAAAAAATTTAATTAAATTTTATGAATGTAAAGATAAAAATTTTTAAAGCTGGCTCAGAAAATTTTTAAATTTAATTATTAAGATAAAATTTGATGATTAAGATAAAATTTGATGTATAACTTACTTGATATACTAAATCGGTCAGATTCATGTTCTTGACCAGACATAATAGAGTTTTCACTTATTTGATCGGTCTGTGCCTGAACGGTGTTTTCTGATTCTCCTTGATCGATTTCACCCGAGTCTTCATAGATTGTATGAATAATTCTTGGCTTCATTGATAAAACAAAACCGACAGAATTTAACATCAGAATTGAGAAAATAAATAAAAGTTTGTTCATTTTAAATATTTAAATAGAATTAAATATAAATTGTTCTAAAAAATTTATTAATTTATCGGAAATTTATAATTTACAATAAAATTTAAATATAAAATAATCTTCTATTTTTGAAATTAACAAACAAATTTTATAATATTTTTTATTAAGAAAATTTAATTATGAGGGTATTCTAAGTAAAAGGCGAAATTAATTAATATTTAAGGAAGCGGCATGTATATATAAAGAGAGGGGCATGTAAACAAGAGCGGCACGCATAAAAGGAGAGGTTGATTGAGAAATGCTTTTTACTTTTAATGTTTAATGCCTGCACTTACCTATTATCATGAGATAACCATCGGATATGGCCTGAGTGCAAGCAAAGAGCGCAAATGCATTGAAATTACAAACTACTATACACTCTAGCCGCTTTTGTTTTAACTATAACTTTTTTTATTCTAAATGAAAATTGATAATTCCTCTTTCCTGGATTCCCGACACTCTAAGAATTATAAAAAAACATTAAAAACATTGACACTCTAAATTATACATTCAAATAATCCGATACCAAATAATAAAAATTTTACTAGTCTATACCAGAGTTTTAAAACGTTTTTACAAAAATATTTTAAAACACCGGTATAAATAACTACTTTTATGAAATCCCTTCATGCCATTTTCTAAAATATAATTATTAGATTTTTCCTTGTCAACAAAAGTAATCACTTGAAAGTTTAGAGTACAAAGCTGTTTATAAGGCATTCTGACTAGAGTTTTTCACTGTTCAATACTCCCAGTAGCACTCTCGAAAGTCTTGACTCGGTACTATTCGTTACTCCAGATATTGCGCGGGCTCTTTACAAGTTTGGTTGTATCTGATGTTTAAACCTGATTATTATAAAACTGATGTTAATCATTTTCCACGCCCCCAATCTCATTTAATAAATCTCATAAAATTCACCCAGTCAAAAAAATAAATTTTGGGCAGCTGTTAAACTTTAATAGCTATTAACTAAATTCAAACAAATTCCCACTACCAAAAATTAAAATGATTAAATTAATCATTCCTCTTTTACATTTTATTATTTTAATGAATTTACAATGCTTCGGTAAACCTATTTGTCTGAAATTAAAAATCAAGGGTGATTGGGAAGAAAAAAGAGAATTTATTTATTTAAAAATGTTGAACTAAAGGAGCTGTTGAACTAAAAAAAACTATATATCCCTAATTAAATATTAAAAATGACAAAAATGGCCATCGCTATTGAATGACCCCTCCAATTGAATGATATTTTTTGGAGTACGGAAAAATAGAATGGCGGCCATTCAATTAAAATAAATACGTAATTTTTAATTTTTAAATCCCAAGTTTATAGCACTCTTTGCTTCAGTTTAAACCCAATCCCTTCCCTTTGTTGCGCCGAACACCAACCAAACATTAGAAAGAGTAGAAAAGGAGAAGAATGCAGCAAAAAAGCCCTTTTGCAGAATGCCTTTTGCGTCATGTGGACAGCGAGCTGGTCATTTACAAATTCACCGTATTATTTTTACAAAAATAAGAAATATTTTAAAATCTTTTAATAATTTACATTAAAAGTTACTTTAAAGTGAAGAATATTTTTGTAAGGTATGGCTCCGGGAGCTAGCTCCCGGAGCCATACCCAGCAATGGTTGGGAGCAATGTGAAGTAAGATAGGTACCAATTTTAAAAATAATCTTGAATAAGAATATCAATTTATTCATAATACAACAGATGCGCGTTAAAATAATGTTAAATTAAGAAAAACAGAATGGAATTTAATGTTAGAAGAAAATAACTTAACAAAATTTATTCTAAATAAGCGACAATAATATCTTGAAATGCAATTTTCTTCCCGAACTACTTTATTTTAAATAAATGCTAAAATATTCTTCTTCCTACAAATTTAGAGAAAATTATATCTCTCATGATTGTTATTTCTTTTTACATCGTAGTACAGCGACATTTATATTCTCCTCGGTGATCGTACTCATGTTGAGAATGATCATGCCGATAATTATTACGAGTAGTTTCGGCTTGAAACTCCTGACGATGGCGACTACCACGAGAACGACGAGGAGTTTGATTGTTAAAAGAATTGGACTCTAAACTTTGTTGATCACCACTAAAACGTTGATGACTGCGTGCACGTCCAATTCCAGGGTGGCGTCCTTCTTGTGTTACACGGTACTGTTGTGCAGTTCCATAACTCGAACGTTGCGGATCATCGAACGGAAAGTCATCTTGAATGGTTTCATAATGATTCAAAAAATCTTTGTGTTGTTCAGATATCTTTAAAATAAAATTGTTTGAAGTAACTTAATTTTACCTCATCTAAATCTTTTGAGCGTTCGATTGAAGAAACTGTATAAAAAATTTAAGTAAATTTTATGAATGTAAAGATAAAAATTTTTAAAGCTGGCTCAGAAAATTTTTAAATTTATATTAAGATAAAATTTCTTGTTTAACTTACTTGATATACTAAATCGATCAGATTCATGTTCCTGACCAGACATAATAGAGTTTTCACTTATTTGATCGGTCTGTGCCTGAACGGTGTTATCTGATTCTCCTTGATCGATTTCACCCGAGTCTTCATAGATTGTAGGAATATTCCTTGGCTTCATTGATAAAACAAAACCGACAGAATTTAACATCAGAATTGAGAAAATAAATAAAATTTTGTTCATTTTATATATTTAAACAAATTTAAATACAAGTAAATTGTTCTAAAAAATTTTTATTAATTTATTGGAAATTTATAATTTACGATAAAATTTAAATATAAAATAATCTTCTATTTTTGAAATTAACAATCAAATTTTACAATATTTTTTATTGTAGAAAATTAAATTATGAGGGTATTTTAAGTAAAATGCGAAGCTAATTTAAATTTAAGAGAGCGGCATGTAGATATAAAGAGGGGCACGTAAACAAGAGATGCAATTATTAAAGGAGAGGTTGATTGAGAAATGCTTTTTTACTTTTAATATTTAATGCCTGCACTTACCTTTTATCATGAGATAACCATGGGATATGGCCTAAGTGCAAGCAAAGAGCGCAAAGGAGATTGAAAGTACAAACTCCTATGCACTCTAGCCGCTTTTGTTTTAGCTATAACTATTTTTATTCTAAATGAAAATTGATAATTCCTCTTTCCTGGATTCCCGACACTCTAAAAACATTAAAAAACATTAACACTCTAAATTATAAACTCAAATAATCCGATACCAAATAATAAAAATTTAAGTAGCTGTTGTGCAGTTCCATAACTCGAACGTTGCGGATCATCGAACGGAAAGTCATCTTGAATGGTTTCATAATGATTCAAAAAATCTTTGTGTTGTTCAGATATCTTTAAAATAAAATTGTTTGAAGTAACTTAATTTTACCTCATCTAAATCTTTTGAGCGTTCGATTGAAGAAACTGTATAAAAAATTTAAGTAAATTTTATGAATGTAAAGATAAAAATTTTTAAATCTGGCTCAGAAAATTTTTAAATTTAATTATTAAGATAAAATTTGATGATTAAGATAAAATTTGATGTATAACTTACTTGATATACTAAATCGGTCAGATTCATGTTCTTGACCAGACATAATAGAGTTTTCACTTATTTGATCGGTCTGTGCCTGAACGGTGTTTTCTGATTCTCCTTGATCGATTTCACCCGAGTCTTCATAGATTGTATGAATAATTCTTGGCTTCATTGATAAAACAAAACCGACAGAATTTAACATCAGAATTGAGAAAATAAATAAAATTTTGTTCATTTTATATATTTAAACAAATTTAAATACAAGTAAATTGTTCTATAAAATTTTATAATTTATTGGAAATTTATAAGTTACAATAAAATTTAAATATAAAATAATCTTCTATTTTTGAAATTAACAATCAAATTTTACAATATTTTTTATTGTAGAAAATTAAATTATGAGGGTATTTTAAGTAAAATGCGAAGCTAATTTAAATTTAAGAGAGCGGCATGTAGATATAAAGAGGGGCACGTAAACAAGAGATGCAATTATTAAAGGAGAGGTTGATTGAGAAATGCTTTTTTACTTTTAATATTTAATGCCTGCACTTACCTTTTATCATGAGATAACCATGGGATATGGCCTAAGTGCAAGCAAAGAGCGCAAAGGAGATTGAAAGTACAAACTCCTATGCACTCTAGCCGCTTTTGTTTTAGCTATAACTATTTTTATTCTAAATGAAAATTGATAATTCCTCTTTCCTGGATTCCCGACACTCTAAGAATTATAAAAAAACATTAAAAAACATTAACACTCTAAATTATAAACTCAAATAATCCGATACCAAATAATAAAAATTTAAGTAGCCAAAAACATAGTTTTAAAACATTTTTATAAAAATATTTTAAAACAACGGTATGTCGCGTTGCTAATTTTTTCCCAATTAGTCATGCTTAATTTTCCGTTCCGGTCGTTTATAAAAAATAATTTTCCCAACAATTCCTAAGATTTAAGAGATAAATCTTCCTTATATAAACTTTTCCTATAAACATTTTCTTAGTTGCTTTTTCTGTATTCAGTTCTTTTATGTGTTCATTCTTTCCTTACAGTTTAGTAATCGCACTAGCTGATTTCTTATTACTCTTTGTTTCATACAGCCTTGCATTGGCTGAACACTCTTTTACCTTATCTTTTAATTCTGCTTATTCAATAAGCTAATCTTTAACTTTTCTCTATTAATTTAAATTGATAATATTCTTTTCGTAAATAAATATTGTAAAATATTTGTGTATTTACTGAGCCTAGGTTTACATTCGGAATTACTCTCTTCTTTTTCCGACAGGTAAAAATAAATACCGTATTTATTCTAATAGAACCACAGTGGTTCTATTTTTCAACCCTCCAATTTTGTGCGGTTATATTAGAGACCGTGGTTCAAATAAAGACGAATTTCTATTAGAATAAATACGGTACTTTTGTGAAATCCCTTCATGCCATTTTCTAAAATATATTTATTAGTTTTTTCCTTGTCAACAAAAGTAAACACTTGAAAAATTAGAGTACAAAGCTGTTTATAAATCATTCTGACTGGTGTTCGGCACTGTTCAATACTCCAGCAGTACTCTCGAAAGTCTTGACTCGGTACTATTCAGTAGCCCGATATTGAACGGGCTCTTTTCAAGTTTGGTTGTATCTGTGTTTAAACCTGATGATTATAAACCTGATGTTAATCATTTTCCAGGCCCCCAATCATATTTATTAAATCTTATTAAACTTACCCAGTCAAAAAAATAAATTTTGGGTAGCTGTTTAACTTTAATAACTATTAAACTTTAATAGCTATTAAACCAGGGCTTCGATCTCGAATTTTTAAAAATCTATGGAAAAAGGAAGAAATCTTGCCCAATGGCCTTTCAACTTTTCAAAATTTTTGCCTGCGGCGCTGGAAAAGGAAGAACCTTGCTTACACTATAAATAAATAGTCTCATTTTGACATTTTCAACATATGCTAATTTCATAAGAGCTGTTCGAAATTTCGATTTTGTCATAGGCAATCAAGATTTCGACCCGAGTATTTCGAAACAAGTTTTAGAGACAAAAGGGGGTACAAATCTAACCAAACTACAAAATGTTATTTACTAATTATATTAACAAAGTGCAAATTTAAAAATGAGTCGGAGAGAAAATAAATATAAAATAACATAAATACATTTCATAATTTACCGTCTTATTTTTGTATTAATTTAATTAGATTTTTAAGGTCATTTATTAAATTTGCACTTTTTTCAATTGCCGCGGTTAATATAATTAGTCAATAAAATTATTTATTTGTTTATATTTTTAACTACCATGTCTTTCAAGCTGTTTGAAATATTTGGGTTGAAATCTTAATTGTTCGTGCCGCAATCATAATTTCGAAAAAGTCTGTTGCCCACCGCAAATAACTAAACATTCAAAATTTAACCCAATAAATTTGTATGATCTCAACCAATTTAAAAAATATTCTTACGCTTTGCCTTATTTAAAGAAAGGTATCCTATACTTTATATTCATTCAAAATTCAACACAAAAAATTAAGCTTTTTTTCTACTTTATTTCTAAAGCCTTGTATAGCCTGCGGCATGTCAGAATACCAACTGATAGACTTATTGGCAATGAAATTATATAAAATAACTTTTTTAAATCAGGCCATATAGTTAAATAGTATAATCATTGATACAGATCATATAAATTAATGCGTAATTTGAAGGTTTAATTACATGTGGAGGGTATCAAAGCTTTTTTGAAATTACGATTGCGCCATGGACCGTTAAGATTTCAACCCAAACATTTCCAAACAGAGTAAAGAAAATGTTAAGTAAAACTATAAACAAATAAGATTTTATTTACTAATTATATTAACTGCATCAATTGACAAAAAGTGCAAATTTTAAAAATGCCCTAGATGGCTAAATAAATTAATTAAAAATAAGAAAATAAATTATGAAATGTATTTATGTTATTTTATATTTATTTTCTCACCGACTGATTTTAAATTTGCACTTTAGTTATAATAATTAGTAAATAACATTTTGTAGTTTGGTTAAATTTGTTTCCCCTTTTATCTCTAACATAGTTTCGAAATACTTGGGTCGAGATCATGATTGCCAATGTCAAATATCGAAATTTCGAACAGCTCTTATTAACTTAGCATATGATGGAAATGTCAAAATGCGTCTATTTATTTATAGTGTCTCAACATAATTAAATTATTATAATATTTTCATAGATTTTAAACAAGTTTATTTAAATTATTAGAATATTCGCTAGTTTATGACATTTTATTAGAATTCTTTTTAAGAAATTGTTTCATTCGGATTTTTTTCGCCGTCTCCTCTAAATAAGAATCTGATTTCTCTGCGAATCTTCGAATTATACGAATACTCCCCCAAATCTGAATAATTATCAGAATAATCTCCGAATTATGAATAGGTTCTAATGCCTTTAGCATTTAAATGTTTCAAAATGCATCCCTATTTATTTATAGGGTAAACAAATAATTAAAATATGTATTAATTTTTTTCATCTATAATAAGGAGGCAAAATTATTATATTATAATATTTCTATTATTCCTCTACCTCTTTTACCTTTATTTATACCCTCTATTTTTCTTATCTCCCCTCTATTCTTTTCTCCTATTTAACAGGGCTCGGAACGTACCAACTAAGCCAATTTTACGGTATCTATGGATAACTCACCAACCGATAAAATTTTGAAGTTTATCAGTAATTAAGTTTATCGGACTCCAGTTATAACAAGAACTATTTCTCATTTTTGTCACCTATTCTGGCTTTTTAGCCACCTATTTTGGCATTTTTTACAACCTATTTAGGTACCTATTTTAAAGTTTTTACAACCTAAAAATCCGTGCCCTATTGATCAGTATTTAATTTTATCGGAGCCCAGTTATAACAAGATATTTAATAATGTTATTTTAGATTGCTTAAACTTTTGTTTGTATTTTAGAAAATATTTTTTATATTAAAATTTAAGATGAATAAATTTATTGTCATTCTCCTCTCATATTTGGTTGTTCTGTTGAAAATCCAAATCAACGCTAAAATGTTTGAGGTTGGATTAAAAATAAAAGAAGATTGGGAAGAAAAAAGAGAATTTATTTATTTAAAAAATATTCAAATAAAGGAACGTTTCGTATTGATAATGAATGTAAAATCAAATAATAGAATAGGTGATTATCTTCATAAGAATACTGGATCGTTTTGTAAACTTGAAGTAAATCCTATTAATAAAGTTTTTATTACTAAACTAAATGCGAAGTCTAAATTTAGTCTTCAATTAAAAATGAGAATTTTGATTGAAATTGCCAATAATGAAATTGTTAAGAAATTTTTGAAAGACTTTAAAAAACAGGTATTATATTTGATTATTCGAAATTTAAGCCATCAATATTACACAAATTTAATATATTTAAGATTCGCTTAAATAATAATTTTATCATGAATAATAATTATTACGAAGCTTCGATATTAGAAGAAAGTTTAGAAAAAATAAATAACAAAGAATTATTAAAAGAAAATATTGAAAGTCACAAAAATAAACTTTTATCAAGTTATTGGACTGAAATAAATTTAATTGGATATAAATTTAAATTGTTTGGAAAACAAAAAGTTGAATATACGAAGGAAGAATTAAAAAGCAGAATTATTAACATCGGCAGAGAAATAAGTAAATAGTTTTTTTAATTTTTTATTTGTTCACTTGCCTAAAAACATACATATTATTTTTTATTATTTTAGGAGAAATAATTGAAAGAAGTAAACAAAACTGTTTAAATTGTAGAGTCACACAAACAAAACATTGGTATAGATACCTAAAAGAACATAATTTCTGTCAGCCATGTCACGATTATAATATATATAATGGCAAAATGAGACCTGAAGGAAGTTTGTATCAAACTAAAATGGTATAGATTTATTATTATTATAATTAACAAATATTTGATAAAAAAATTTGAGTAGACTTATTAGGGATCTGTCAGCCATGTCACTTTGTATAAGGATTATGTATAAGGATTTCAGTATTTTTCTAAATATGTACACGAACATTACTTTTGCCACTTAAGGGTAATTTAAACTTAGAAAAAAACAAGCTAGTTAGAAGCATCCCTGGACAAAATCAGTTCGTCGAATATTAGAAAAATAGTTTAAAAAATTTATCTGAGAACTAGTTTCAAATCCTATCTATTTATATATTTTAGCGAATCACTAGAGATCGAAAATGTTTTACTTGCGGAGCAAAGAAAACATCAAAGTGACACCGTCATTCAAAACCTGAACAATATATATGTAAAAGTTGTTACAATAAACAAACAATGATAAACAAGAAAACAAATAAAAATTAAACAGTACAGGAATCGATTAAATAATATTATATTATTATGATTTTTTAACATAAATCTTCTGAGTTTATTGAACAAATTATAAAACTATGTAAAAGATATTCTATTTAGATTTTTCATGTAGATTTTTACATTAGGTCAGTCAATTAAAAATTTATCCTTATTTCATATTCATAATTAGTTGAATCTATAATTCCGAAATATTAATAACAAAACAGACTTCAGAAATTGATAGCAAATTTATAAAAAAAATCTGAATATAAAACCTACAACCATATTCTATATTATTTCGTCGTCGATAAAGTTTGTGTAACAAATTTGCGCATAAAACTGCAAGCAGCAGCATCAGCCCGTCTATATTATGAAATTGACTAGAAATTGTTGAAAGATTAGTTGTTGAAAGACTAGATATTAAACTTGATTCTGAACAGAGATATATTCACGGTATACATATCAATGCTAAAAAAATAAGTTATAACTAGTTTAGTAATTTAGTTTTAAATTGCAGTTTAAGAGCACTACTAAAAGATTTTATGAACTAAAATTCAACTAAAAAACATTTTTTCGAAAAAAATTTTTCCCGAAAAATTTTTCGAAAATTTTTTTAACAAATTTTTAGTAAAAAATTTTTGCCCAAAAAATTCAAAAATTTTGAAAATTTTGCCCGGTTTTTACTAAAATTTCTCAAAAAATGCCAAAATATGAACAAATTTCGGTAAAAATATGAAAATTTCCTAAAATATGCACAGATATGCAAATATGCACTAAAGTACCGATATATGCAAAAATATGATAATGGAACCGGGTCCCTAATGTTCGTACTGACGTAAAAACACCATTTTTGAGCGTTTTAGCTCATGGCATATCCGCATACAAAATATCCAATAACTTGATAAAAGTTTGTTTTTATAATTTTCTATATTCTCTTTTAATAATACTTTTTTATTTATTTTTGTATTTTCTAAACTCTTATCTAATATAGAAGTTTCATCTATTTATTCTTCTTCTTAATAAATTCAGTGAATCTGACCACCTTTTATGAATAAATTAATATAAAGATTAGTTGCTTAATAATTGAATACTTATGGATGTACTCCCAACCCATAAAAAGCATAAAAGTAGAATCAACAACTTATGCCACGAAAAGCGGATACTCAAATTAGGAAAAAGTACATAATTTATTCATTTTTAGAGTTTCATTGAAGTTATCAACAAAATACCTGTTTTTCAAATTCAGGATGGATATTTTGAAGAATTTTATTATTAGCAATATATACTCCAATTAAATAAACTTTATTCTGTATAATTTGAGTATTGTTTGAGTTCGAATTATTTTAGTATTTAAAAGAAACAACAAAACAATTAATGGAAACCGAAACCACGAACACCACAAACCACCAGCAAGGGTTGCACAAATTTATAAAATATTAGTGGCATTAGTGTTATTAGTTTTTAATTATTAAATACGAGCGTTAAGGGGAAAATTAAATGTCACAAATTAGTCAAAGTTATAATTTGACTTTCAAAAAATAATGCCGTGCCTACGCCAAATTGGTCACACTCATTAACTATTTCTGTCATTTAATGTTTTGAATTATTTAATATTTTATATTAATACAAATGTTGTTTCAGAAGAATAGATAGCAAGAGAGATAACAATGATTAGCCCGCGACAGAGGTCGGTCGGAAATGACGAAGGTGCCGAAAATTGGAAATGGCTCAAAAGTCAGAAATCGGGAATCAGCCTAAATTTTCGCGAATCTGAAGTCGGTATTCCGACCGACCTCTGCCGGGAACGCATAGATGATACTGTTTGGGTATCAAAAAGGCTATTACGGTTTAGGTTGTCAACCCAGCCTTTATTTACAACTTGAAAAAATTTTTGAGAATTTCCATTGATTATAGAGGCAATATCATCCATCTACTTTTGATAAACTCGCTTAATCATTTTTAAAATTTATTTTAATAATTTGACATTTCCTCTCTTGTTGACTATATTTTTATTTGAACAGCTGTGCGTATCACTCACTCATTTTAGAATTTTCCAGAAATATTTTTTTGAAAAAATTGTTTATTTA
This sequence comes from Meloidogyne enterolobii, assembly GCA_963681835.1. NCBI lineage: Eukaryota > Metazoa > Nematoda > Chromadorea > Rhabditida > Meloidogynidae > Meloidogyne > Meloidogyne enterolobii. The sequence continues at coordinate 4,045,514 of CAVMJV010000006.1, forward strand.
AGTTTTATGACAAACACACACACCTTTCCCTCGCATTTTTCATTTAATCGCGATGACTCATAATTTAAAAATTTTGCTAGAAATGTTTTTAAAATTAGTCGTCAATGGCCTTGCTCTTTTCTTCTATTGACAGGATATTTGGGTGTTGACGTGTTTGTGAGCGAGGTAATAAAATCATAAGAAAGATGCTTATCAAGTTTGACATAGGCGGGTATTGGACTGATCCTCTTGGTGAAGAGTTGGCAACAGAAATATAACAAAGACAAGCACTTTTCCCTCCATATCATAAATTTTTAGTACTGTTCTCTAGATACTTCTAAGACTCTTGGTCTTGAGTCTTGGAAAATTTTCAGTCTCCCTCTACCAGGAGTGTGCATTAGAGCTCGGCACGGGACGGGACCCCGTACGGGATTTTGATACAAAATCTAGTTTCAACACCCCTATTGATCTTTATCGTATTCATCGTTGTCCTAATATATATCCGGAACAGAAGAACATAAAAACCCGTGGTTTTCGGCTCGGCACTAACAACAATAACAATAGTCGATGTTAGCTATTTATTGTAATAGCTTCCAAAAAATGATAACTTTGGCGAAAAAACATCCCGGAGCACTTAGTTGTATTTATATTAACGCTCAAGTACTCACTCTTTTCGCAAATTAAATATTAATCAAAATTGCAAATTTAACATCCATCCAAAACCGACCCGAACAGGAAAAGTCTCTGTTCTTCGGTTTCAGACTATCCTATCACAAACGATAATCTTATAGAAGCTTTATAAGGGAATTCCCATTAAATGATTGAGTGAAATATTTTTTAAGATTCTGAGGATATAATGCCTAATATTTTTGGTAAATCAACTTTAAAAAATCTCTAATTAATCTGACAGATAGACGCACATTTGAATAAATTTAAAAATATTTCTGAACCACCTAAAAAATAAAAATGAATATATATGTATTTATTACCAAATAATATTTTGGTATCCAAAAAATAAAAATTGCTAGAAAGCCCGCAAGTGTTTTATTAGATTTTATAGTTATCATTTTTAAATATTAATTTAATATAAATTAATATTATACAAAAATAATTTAAACAGCATTCATTGAAGTGTTGTGTATAAAAATAGTTGAATCATGGTTAATAGTTAATAGTTGAATCATATTGAAATTAATATTTGAAATTTGGTTAATAGTTAAAAATCAAAATAATTAAATTCTATTGTAAATAAGTTTAAAATTTTAGTTTCGAAATTTCAAAATTGGAAGCAATACATGTAGTCTTTTGGATGATATTAAATATTGTCAGGGGACGTCCAGTCAGAATGGGTTAAGATCAAGATGAATGGAAAAGACAAACAAGATGAAGGTATGTGATTATTCTATTTGAAAAAAATTATTTGAGCACAGTTAAAATTAATAGTTAATAGCTGAAAATTGAAAGTTGAAAATCTTAGTTAATAGCTGATTGTTAATAGTTAATAATTAATAGTTGATAATTACTACATAGCTCAGCACATCAAAATAATTAAATTGTAATTTAAATAAGTCTAAAACTTTAGTTTCAAAATGAGAAGCAAATAAGAATTGTTTCGGATGATATTGAAGATGATCAGTGAAATTCCAGTCCTAAAACGGCTCAAAATTTAAAATCAAGCTGAATTGAGAAAGAACCAAATGAAGGACGAGCACCTTCCCGAAGGACGAGCACCTTCGCTAGTAAAAATAATTTTTAGATAGTTCAATTACTTTAAAATAATTAGGTTGAAATGGGCAAACTGTTTCCCTTATAGTTAATCTTTCTTATGTCCACCGGAATGATTAGTTACATAATCAACCGTCTCCTGCAATAATTTATGAATTAAATAGCTATGTATATGCTTTACACTATTCTTTTAGAATAACACAAACATTAATTGCTTTGACACTTGACAAGGGCAAAAATACGTACTTGTACATAAAAGTACAATTACATTCAAAGATCAGATTCTTTTGAATTTAATCATATGTACTTTAAAATTTTTGGTTAATAAAAATTTATAAATTTGTCCTATTTTGTTTATTTTCCCGCTTAATAAAATTACAAATCTACGATTAATAAAGTCAATCAGTAAAATTTGTATGTACTCGTTGTTTTTTTTATATTGTATACACTTAGCATTTAATTAAACTTAAAAAAAATTGGAAATATTTAAGTTTTAGTCTCATATAATACGTATAACGGTGGATAAAACTTCTATTTTAAATTTTTTCAAGAGTATATCCTGAAATGACCGCCCTTTAAGTCTATCCTTATCTTGATCTCCCGACCTTTGTGACTCCCGGCCTTTTTGTTAGGTCCTGATTTTTTCATAACCAGATCAGATGCCAAATCAGATGTAAAAAATTTGTAGGATATGGTCTTTTAACTGATGAGACCTTTCACATAATTTTTTAAAATTCATTCGGGTCCCTAACTGACGGACCGTTAGTTCGGTCCTCATTTACGGGTCCGCAACAAAAAAGCAGCTTTAATTTTCGAATTTCAGATGATTAAATTTAATTATATAATTTTCATATATTTATTTATTCTTTTGAAAATTCAGTGTTCAGGGAGAATTATTAGTGTGGAAGTGAAAATTAGTGATGATTGGAAAGAAAAAAGAGAATTTATCTATTTAAAAAATTTTGAAATAAAGGATCGTTTTGTGATTAAATTAATTGAAAAACAAAATAATCAACACTCAAGTTTTAATATAAATATAGAAGGATATTTGCGTTCAATTAACTTAAATCTAGATACAAATATGTTTGAAGTTGAAATTGGTGATCAATCAAAATATATTCCATCTGATCAATTAAAAAAGAAAATTTTGATTGAAATTACTAATAATGAGATAATTCAAAATTTTCTGCCTTGGTTTGAAAAAATGGTAATTTTTACTGCTAGAATTCACATTCCATAGTGTCACAACTATCTTGCAAATTAAACATATCAGCATAGAAATGAAAATCGGCCGTATAACTACTCTAATTTGTATTAAGTTTAAGGTACTCCGAAATAGTACATTCATTGAAAATAATAATTGTTATGAAACTTCGATATTGTACAAGAGTAGAAATAATTTTAGCTTAATTGAAGAAAATATTGAAGATTACAAGAACAAACTTTTATCAAGTTATTGGACGGAAATTAATTTAATTGGATATAAAATTGAATCGTTAATAAAACAAAAAGTCGAATATACGAAGGAATTTAAAAACAGAATTATTTATATTGGCAATAAAATAAGTAAATAATTGTTTATCTTTGTCCATTTTTCATTTGACTAAAAAATTTGCTTGATAATTATAGGTGGAATAATTGAAGTAAATAAACGAAAGTGTTTCAATTGTAGAGTTACACAAACAAAACGGTGGTATAGTGTACTAAAAGAAGATTACTTGTGCCAAAAATGTGGCGACTATAAACACAAACTTGGAAAGTTTAGACCAAAAGAATTATGGTTTAAGACTACAAAGGTTATCTTTATCAATAGTTGGGACGATTTTTAATAATTCTTTTTCTGAAACACTTTGAATGAATCTTTATTCAATTGTTAACTTACTAAATGTCGTTTGTAAACCCAATAGAGGAAATGTATTTGTACATACTATGTTGTATTTACTACCTTTAGATACCCTCATTAAGTAATTTACCAAATTATAAATGTTTTATTTGCGAAGTTACACAACAAAATCATGAACGTCTCGGTCCTATAAAATACCTATTTGATTAAACCGCATATGTGTGATCTGATTTTAATAAATAATATTTTCTTAAATCTTTATGTTTAAAGTAAGCTTTCTCTATAAATATTCAGATAACTCGAAATTGTTTTATTTGCGATGCTACTCATACACCACACTGTTACCGACATTCAAAACCAGGACACTATTTATGTGCTGCTTGCTACATTAAACAGAAAAGAATTAAGAAATCAAATAACGAAGGCAGTTGGTTAATTTTGCATTAAAATTTAGTTTACTTTGATATTATAGATCGAATTTGAAAGCGCTACAATTTGGGGAAGTCAGACTACACCCGACTATAAATGGATTAAAAATGAGTATAAAATAATATAAGCATTGTCATCAAATTTCAATTATATTTTTTCATTGCTCGACTTTTTTGCTTTTTTGCTTTCTTTATAAATATAACTTTTTTGCTTTCTTTATAAAAATTCCCCTCTCCTTTATGAATTATTTCATTTAAACGATTCCTTTTCATTTAAAATTTTATTTACATCTTTCAATCTTTATATTTTTGATGAATTTAGTCCTGATTTCGAAAAATCAACACATCATTTTGTTTGCTTAATTCTGTAAATATATTAATGTAGATACTCCTTAAATAGGTTTTATTAGAACAGTATCATTTAGGATGATAGTATCATTTAGGTTGAAGTGACCCACACTCTCATCCGAGCGTGGGACTTAATTACACTCAAAGAGGTGCGTGCTATTTGCGAAAATTTTTCCTCACGCCTTCGCCTCTGTATCAAAGCCAAGGGTGGGCATTTCGAAACTTCTTGATTATTTTTGTTCCCTATTTAATTCTCTATCATTTGATAGTAGTTCGATTTTATTTGATTGTGTTTTAATAAAGTTATGAGAGAAAACAAGTGTCCGGTTACTTATGCCGCACCCTGCAATAAATTTTCCAGCAAGAATAGGAGTGGTAAGTGCCGTTTCAACTATTAAAAAGTATAATAAAAGTGTCGAGCAAATTAATTTATCAAAACGTTGAAGGAAAAAATAGAGATTTCCAAGGCTTTTTATATAATATAGCAGAAAAAACCTTCTAGCAGCGCGCGAAGCGCGCCTCAAAGCCGTTAGGCTTTCGGCAGGGCAGAGCAAATTCAAACAAAAAGTACCGTAACTAAACCTATTGCATACGTAACTTACCGCCATACCCCAATGGGCACAACTAGTTTGTAATATAATAGATTTCGAAGATATCAGGAATTTGAGAGATATCAGGAAACAATAATATGGTTTATACTTGCGATGTCCGAGACCAAAATTTTTCCAAGACTTAAGACTCAAGATCAAAACAAATCAAAACCAAGTCTAAAGACCAAGACCAAAACTCCAAGACTCGAGACAAAAAATCAACTTTATGCGCCGAATTTTGGCGCCGAGAAAAAGAATTTTTGGCGGCCAAGGCGCCAAAAATTTTGATTTTCAGCGCCGCAGGCGAAAATTTTGAGAATTTTGGAGCTTAAGAAGATTGGTCCAATAACTTGATAAAAGCTTGTCTTTGTAATTTTCTATATTTTCTTTTAATATTTCTTTTTTATTTATATTTTCTAAACTTTCTTCTAATATCGAAGTTTCATAATAATTATTATTCATGATAAAATTGTTATTTAGGCGAATCTTAAATTCATTAAATTTGTGTATTATTGAAGGCTTAAATTTCGAATAATCAAATACAAAATATGTAGCGGTTGTATAAACTCGCCACAAATTAATTTAATTAAAAATATAAAAAACTTATATTTTTTATTTATTTTATTTTTCCAACAAAACAGGAGAAATTTTATTTATTTAAAAAAATCTTATTTTTTAATAAAAAAAGCTAAGTGAATAATGAAGGCGCCTAAGTGAATAATGAAGGCGAGAAGAAGTATATTATTTAAATCCAACAAAAACTTAAAGTGAATAAGAGAAGTGAGCAGTGAATAATAAAACTAAGGTGTATTTAAAAGGAAATAGGAAAAAGATAAGATCGTGGGAATGTAATTTAGTTAATAATATATTTTTATATGTTTACGTGGAGTTGTCCACGACATTCCCGGGCCCAGATTTAATTTTTTATCAAAAACAATTTTTATTAATCTGGCATTTCTTTTACTTCCCAAATCCTTCTTAACCTTCTTCAGCATTGTATTGCCAGGTTTTCTAGTATTGTTGTTGAATTTTCTGAATTATTTGTTGACGAAACCGGCGAAATATTTGAGAGTTGTTCATTGTTCAAATATTTTATTGAATTATTTAAAGAATTAGAATTTGTAATAATAATTAAAACAATTATAATTCTAAAAATTAATTTCCAGATTTTATGAATTGGGTTTACGCGAATTAATAATATTATAACAATAATCGCGAGAAATATGGCTAAAAGCAGAAAAAGACTTTGAGGCATGCCTAAGAAGAAGTAGCCGAGAAAAGCCCAGTCTATACTATTTTCCGCGAGGGCTTGAGCGCTTTGGGCGTGAATCAAGCTTAGCCAATTTGGTTGTATTATATATTTTAACTTTCCCTTTAGCTGGAAATGTGTTTCCCCTGCGGGACAATTCACAGTGCAATTGGCCGAAATGTCCGCATTTTCTAAAGCCAAGGGTATTTTGTGTTGTCCATTGCAGAAAAGCGAAAATTCGAAAGTTTTGCCGCTTTTTTGGACACAATACACATGTGCGAGTGCTCCCGTACCAAAACTAGGAGTGCACTTTAAATCAAAACTTGCTCCCGCAATGCATGAATAACAGCCAATTAATGCGCTTGGGCTTATTTCACACTTGACTCGGTCATGTGTGGCAATTAGCTGATAATTTTCCATAGATACTTGCAATTCGATGGAAGCATGCGGTAACGAGGCGTATAAGCGGTTTTTCTCGTTTTTGAGCGCAAAGTTTTGAGAAATAATAGGTAGGACTTTGGCTGGATTTTCTAGAAATATTTTATCCAATCGTCCATCTTTACATTGGCACGTTACAGTAGGATCGGTAACCGAGCATTTGCAAGCGTCCGCGTCTAGTTGGCATCCGCTGAATGACTCTGCCTCTCCTTGCGTGGCACAATATAATTTAGAATTTAAATGGTCTGCGATCATTACTTTATCACCATCGGTCAGAAAGCGCGTGGCGAGAATTGGCGTAGGTGCTTTAGTAATTGCGTTAATTGCCAATTTTAGACCGCTAATTTCTGTTAAAATCCCATTATATAGCCGGATTTTATCTATTTGTGTCTTTCCTTTATCATTTGTCCTTTTTATCGCCAGCTCTATTGCGTATTGCCAGGCGGGACAATTAAAGAATTCGTAAATCTTTTTAGACCTTTCTACAGCGTGCAAGCGATAAAAAATGCAGGAAGTTGTTGGAAATCCGCATCCGCACATTAGAAAGCTGCAGCTGTCAATACAGAAGGTATTACCTGGTAGGTCGTTTACTGCATTTAATTCAGGTATTTTTGAATCTAGCTTTGTATTTGCGCATGTATCGCCAGTACAACTACCTTGCTTGGGGCAGCGTTTGCTAGAGTAGGTTTTTATTTCGTGGCTGCGCGAAAAATATTCTGAAGATTTTTGGCACTCCACTACTATGTCCTCTATTGTTATGTCCACAATCCCCATTGGCAGTTTATTTGCTCCCCTGATTAGCAGTTGCGCGATTCGATGACTAGGGGTTAGCGTTAAAATGGTTTCGTGGCTAACATGGCATTTGGTTTGATTATTTTCCAGTTTAAAGCAATTTTCTTCGTTCGCGGAAAAAGAAGCGAATTGGGAAGCGCCGTTAGCTAGTTTGATTATAGCTAATATTACAACTATTTTGGATATAGTTGTTCCTCGGGCCCCGAATTTTTTCCGAAAAGGGGTAAATGGTTTAAATTCCCTTTTTTGTTCACTTTTAATTTCGGCTAGTTCTATGTCGTTTTTAGTATTATTTTTCTGCTGATCTTTGTTTCTAAGCCTATTTTCAATTATTTTTCTCATAATTAAATAGGGAATTTTAATTATTAATTTTAAAATAATTTTTAGAATGCGCAGTGTTGTTTTTATACACCAAACCAATTCAGCAATTGTAATGCATATTTTGTTTAATAGAAGGCAGAATTTGAATAAGCAAGTGAGTATTATTGCAATTAGTATCCCTCCTATTATTGCTGCGTAAATTGGCCAGCATTCAGGATTCGCTAATAATTCTGTGCAGATATAGCAATTTATTAATTCGCAAATTTTAACGCTTGGACATTTTACAAAAATTTTATTTATTGGGTTACTTTTTGTCGTCCATAGCTGCATTGAGCAGGTGTGCTCGTTTAATAAAATGTCTTTAGGGAGAGTGACTAGTTTATCTGATTTTACTCTCTCGAAACTAAAACAATAGGGTGGGCAGCAAATTTCCATTTTTGAGAATTTATTTTCTTCAAAAATTGCCTTAATCCCTTTTGTTTCGCAATTTAGTTGGCATGTTGCGCATTTACTAATTGCTTTTTTATTAGTTCCGTTAAAATGTATGCGTTTATACCCCCATGCCTTTATAGGAATTTCTACGTCTTTTGAAATAAAAAGCGTGGTTTCGCGGTGTGGGTAATAGCAAAAGCGTGTTCCGGATGTTAGACAGTCATGTATGGAACAGTAATGCGGGGTTCCTATTGTTGCTCCCTTACCAATACAGACTTCATCCTTATCAAATACGTCTATTGTGCGTATTTGTAATTGTTGGACATGGTGAATATTTCCATTAAATAATTCAATTGTAGGAATAAGCATAGAAATATCGTTGTCTGATTCAATTTGTTCTGGAGACGCTATGCTATTTAATTTTGCTTGCTCATATATTACGTAATTGTTTGTGTGAGAGCATCCAGCTGCCCAGACGGGACATTTACCGCAATTATCTAAACAGCTCCAGCCCCCTGATACTGGTGTCAGAAATTGATTTAATTTTATAGCATAGTTCGGGAGGGTCTTTTCCAGTTTTTGAATAAATTAAAATGCCCTTTGAATTGCAATTGCTTTCTGTATGTAATAATTGCCCTTCCGCTTCACATTCGTAAGGTAAAAGCGGTGTGCGCAAATTTGTTGCGTTAGCACAAGCGATTAATTGCAGGCATAGTATTAAGAAAGGTATTGTTTTTAAGCCGTAAGCATTAGCGTTGATTTTTTGCCTGGCTTTTTCTTTGGCATCCCTTTTAATTTTTGGGCGCTCTTCGTTTATTATTGGCTCTATTTGCGTTTCTTTTGGTTTAGGAATCGATTCTTCATCCCCACCTATTTCAAGCGGAACTAGGTGTGCTAGAGCCCTTTTCAAAATTTTTCCGTTCGGCATTAATACTTTTGCAGAGCGAATAGATGTCGGATCACCGGGAGGTAATTCCGAAATTCTTCCTAACCGCCAATTTGCCCTGGGAGTGTTTTCATCAGTTAACAAAACTACCTCACCAATTCTAGGAATAGTGTTGTTTCCTTTCATTTTATGGCGTTGTTGTCGTCGTTCTTTAAGAAAATTTAAGTATTCGTGCTGCCAAGTATTCCAGAATTTATTTTGAATACGAAGAGAATTTTTATATGTTGTTAATAATTTTTCGGGCGCGCATAAGTCTGGTTTCCATTCTTCCTCTTCATTATCTTTTATTGGAGGGAGTCCGGGTTCTCCGCTTTCCAAAAGGAAGTCGAATGGTCTTAGCGTGCGTACCGAGTCTGGGTTATCATCCATCGGAACTAAAGGTCGTGAGTTTAATATACCTTCGACCTCCGAAATGACTGTATTCATTTCGTCTAGTTGGAGGATTCTTTTGCCTACTGCGCGCTTAAATGCATTTTTTGCTAGTCCGCATAATCTTTCATAAGCGCCTCCTTCCCAGCAAGATAGCGGTACAATGAATTTCCAAGTTATTTTTTCTTTTGCTGCGAAATTCATTGTTTCGGATGAATTAATTATTTTTCCCCAGATTTCATCTAAAGTTTTAGCTGTTAGATGAAAGTTTGTTGCATTATCAGATAATATATAGCTAGGTCGGCCTCTTTTTGCTATGAACCGGCGTAATGCGTTTAGAAATGTTTTTGCTGATAAATCTAAAACGCTATCTAGCCATACTGCTCTGGTCGCTAAGCAAGTTATTAATAATACCCAAAGCTTGTGTTTGCTGTTGTCGGGCATTGTAACTAGTGTTGGGCCTAGATAATCCAATCCAATGTTTGCAAATACAGGCGATTTTTGCATGCGTTCTATTGGATATGGAGGAAATGGCGGGAGCGTATACGGTAGTAATTTGCTTCTTTTACAGTCCAGACATTTCCCTAGTATTTTGCGTGTGCTTCGCTTGGTAATTCCGCAAAATTTTTGAATCAGGGAGTAGTGAGTTAATTGTACTCCAGAATGGAAGTGTTTTTTATGCACGCTTAATACGATTAGTTGCGTTAATTTATCCTCCTTTGGCAGAAATATGGGTTCAATAGAGTCGCGCGGTAGGGAGCTCCATTGCAATCTGCTTTTAGAACGCCATAATCCGTTTTTGTCTTCAAAAAGCGAGTATTCTTTTTTAATTTTTTCATTGGAGGTAAGCATGCTTCGGTTTTGCGCTTCTTTTAATAAGATTATTTCAGCAATTTTAAAATCTAAAGCAACAAATTCCTTATTGATTGAGAATTTTTCTAATAGCTTATTTTTATAAGAATGAGCTTTTAATGCTAAAAGTGATTTTAAGAAGCGAAGAATAAACATAATGCACATTAGCATTTTTTCCCAGCTGCTAAAGCGAGCAGGATCGATCTCTGGTCGCTTCTTTTCTTCTACTTTAGGCAGTGCGAATTGTGCAATAAATTCTTCCCCTTCATCTTTTGGAGGGGTAATGATTTTTTGTGGCCATTCCTTTTCGTTTTTTAGCCAAACTGGACCATACCACCAATTTTTTGCGTAGGCTAGCTCTTTAGCTTTGATCCCTCGCGTGGCTAGGTCAGCAGGATTAGAAGCGGTATCGACATGTCGGAAAGAAATGTCATGATTTCGAATTTCTTTTAAGCGATTGGCAATAAATACTGGTTGTCTTTCGGTTGATGCAATCCAGCTAAGCGCTATTTCGCTGTCGGTCCAAAGTATTGTTTTTGCTCCCTCTAATCCCATTTCTTTTTTAATAAAGTTTCCCGCTCGAACACCTATGACTATACCCAATAATTCTAATTTCGGTATAGTAATTTTTGAATTTATTGGCGCGAGGCGACTTCTTGCAAATACTAAATTTGTTTTGCTTTCTTTATCGCTTATTGTTTGTATGTATACGGCGGTTGCGTAACAAGTTAGTGCAGCGTCACAAAAAATATGTATTTGCGAAGAATGATTTTGCTTTATGCCAAGTGAGCGGGGTAGCTCTATGACCGCGTCTTCCCACTCTTTGGCTATTTCCATCCATTCTATTTGTTTCTCCTCTGGTAGGGGTGTGTCCCATTTTAATTTTATTTCCCAGAGTGATTGGAAGAATATGCGCGCTTTGAGTGAGGCGGGATAGAGCAATCCGAGTGGATCAAAAATACTGTTTAGGATCCGGAGAATTTTTCGCATAGTCCAATCCACCGAATTAGCTTTAGGGAATATAAATTTGATTTTGTCTTCGCCATTATCCCAACTTATTCCGAGGAATTTTTTGTGAGGTGCTATTTTTGCGGTTTCCTCTAATTCGCTCAAAACATTTTCATTATTAGCCAAAAATTCGCGTAATTCCATATTAGCGTCTAGAAAAATTTCGCGAATAATTTTAATTTTCTCTCTGCCTTCTTCTTCGGAGTTGGCTGTGAGCAATATATTGTCCATGTAAATAGAATTTTCCACTTCTTTAGCAATACTAGGATATTTTCTCGCGATTGCCGAATTTCTCAAGTGGTGTATTACAGTAGCTCCCAGCAAAAAAGGAGAGGAAACTGCTCCAAAGAGAACTCGCCGAAAGCGCATTATTTTTATGTTGGCTTGCGTAGGTGGCTTGTTTAGGTCTTTTAACCAAAGAAATCGTGTTAGATCTCTATCCTCTTTGTGCAGCTCTAACATTAAAAATGCAGCTTTAATATCGCAGGCGATTACTATTTTGGCTTGGCGCCAGCGTAAGAGAACGGCCGCAACCTTTGGCAGTAATACCGGGCCGCGATATAGTGTGTCATTTAAAGATGGGTGCCCTTTAATGTGAGCTGAACAATCAAAAACTATGCGCAATTTTTTCTTATCTTGTCGATAAACCGCTTGATGGGGTATAAAATGGCATAGAATTTCTGTTTCTTGTTCTGCTTCAGGTATTTCCTCAATTATTTTTTCGTTTAATTGGTCGGTAAATGTTTTGTCGTACATTTCTAATAAGTTTGGCGGATCTTCTATGCTTTTTAATTTGCGCAATGTAGAATTTAAGCGACTTAGGCATAGATTTTTATTTGTAGGTAAAGGCGGCGCGTTTGGGCGTCGAGGCAGGCGGACGCAATAACTATTTCCGTTTTTTGTAATCGTTTTATCGAATAAGTTTTGCGCGCTTTCGTCCTCATTTTCAGTTGGCGAATCATTAATGCCAATGCCCTCCAGGCCGTAAAGTTTTTGTTGATCCGTTAAATTTTCGAAAAGTCCATAAGTAAGAACATTTTCGTTACCGTAGCAATTAATACCGTTTGCGTTTTTTAGATTAATTTTACCGCAAACTATTGGACCTAAAAGCGTTTCAACTATGCATATTCCTCTGGGTAAGTGCTCTATATTTGTGACTAATTCCCAGAAGTGGTCCATTCCTATTAATATTTCTGTTTCGTAGTTTTCGGTAGGGATGTTTATTTTTTCCTGCTTTTGCTTTTTGCGTAATAGGTGTATTTCGCGATCGGTTAGCTTTGCTGTAGCTATTTTACCGGTGATTTTTTCGGCAGTGCAAAATCGAAATTCTTTAAATTCTAATTTTTGCCGCCAATTTTTACGAAGTCCAAGCTTTAATTGCACGCTTTTACTTGCGAATGAGGTTGCGTGATTAAACATCCCTTGTGCATTAATTGTTATTTCAGGCGCTTCTTTTAAATCAATAGCTAGTTTGCTCGCCAATTCTTTTTTAATAAATGATCTAGAGGAACCTGGGTCAATGAATGCTTTAATGCCTCTCACAACCTTTCCATTTCCTGCTAGGACAGATATTTGGCGTGTCATTAAAAGAATGTCGTTTAGCGCCTTTGATTGCGTTGCAAGAGAGTGCTGTTGGACTGTTTCACTCGCTTGTTTTTCAATAGCGAATTTTTTGCAAACAATTTCTTTATGGTCCCCATTGCATAATCTGCATTTGTATTTTGCGGGGCAAACATTATGATTTGCGTCTTTAAAGCACCAAAAGCATTTTTTCAAAAGTGCGAGTCTTTTTTGGCGTGCTTCTCCTGTTGAGTATTTTTGGCACGCTGTGCTTCTGTGTGACTCATCATTGCAAAAAATACACGGTAAAATTTTGCGCTCTTGTTTTTGTTTACGCAATTGCGGTTTGTTTTTTTGTGCATTATTTTTGAATGCAAAATTCTGTTTTGTTTGTTGCGCGTTCGAGTTAAAAAATACCCGCGCATTTTCCGAAAAATTATTTTCCGGTTTTAGCCTCTTTTCATTTTTGAATTTATTTTCTAATTGAGGCATTCTATTCACTTTTTCGTGCAGTTCGATGATTTTTGCTAATTTTTTAAGTACCTTTTCTGTGTCCCATATGAAAGGTTCGTCGTCGTCGCTTTCTTCACATCTTGTCATAGCTTTTTGTTTGGCTTTTTCCAGTTCAAGAAGAATCCATTTCGGTAGTTTTTCTTCAATAACTGATGTGATGAAAGATTGGTTTGTATTTTCTCCCATTTGTTGTAGTTGTTGAATAATTCTGTCGATATTGTCTGTTATTAATCGAATAGAATTTATGAATTTATTTGCTGGAGGAAGAGCTCTTAATTCGGCGCGCAGATTAGCTTTTATGCGCTCTTCATCCCCATATCGCTCTCGAAGTTTATTTATTGCAATATGGTAATTTGCCTCCGTTATAAAATAATTTTGAATTAATTTTTTCGCTTCGCCTTTTACGCAACCGTTTAAATAGTTGAATCTATCTATATCGGTTAAAAGCGCGTTTTCGTGAATGGCAGAGCGATAATTGTCCCAAAATGATGGCCAAAGGTTTAGATCGCCATAAAACTCAGGTAATGAATTTTTAGGCAAGCGTATTTGTGAGTGTCTATTTGGCGTCGCTTGGCGAATGGATGAGGCGCGGTCAGAGTCAATACTTTTTTGCCTTATAGCATTCTCTCCAATTTCTATGGAGGTGCCAAGGTCAACCGCTAGTTCGTTCGCCTCTTCGATTTTTACCAAAAGCCCTTCTTCTCCTCCTGCCACAGCCTCATAGAGTGAATTTTCTCTCTCTGCTTGCTCAGGCTGTGATTGGACGATTACTTTTGTCCAATTTTCAGTGAGGTTTGATATTCTGGAAAGGGTCCGCTCTAGCTTTGAATTAGCATTTTTGAGTTTTTGCACCCAATGAGTCCAGTTTTCAATCTCCTCATTCTGATTTGGCCTCTCATCCAAAAGCGTTTTTGCTTCTGCGATTGCACGAATGAGAGTTGATTTTGCGGGTCCTAAGCTTTGGCGTATGGGTCCGCTCATTTTTTCGCGTTTGGCTATTTTTGCGCTTGCGAAAATTTAATATGCGTTTAGGTTCAGATTTGCCGTTGCACCACTTTTGTAGCGGTTGTATAAACTCGCCACAAATTAATTTAATTAAAAATATAAAAAACTTATATTTTTTATTTATTTTATTTTTCCAACAAAACAGGAGAAATTTTATTTATTTAAAAAAACTTATTTTTTAATAAAAAAAGCTAAGTGAATAATGAAGGCGAGAAGAAGTATATTATTTAAATCCAACAAAAACTTAAAGTGAATAAGAGAAGTGAGCAGTGAATAATAAAACTAAGGTGTATTTAAAAGGAAATAGGAAAAAGATAAGATCGTGGGAATGTAATTTAGTTAATAATATATTTTTATATGTTTACGTGGAGTTGTCCACGACAAAATACCTGTATTCCCAAGTTCTTCAAATATTTCTTAACAATTTCATTATTGGCAATTTCAATCAAAATTCGCGTTTTTAATTGTGTGGTATATTTCGAACAATTATTTAGTTTGACAACAAAAACTTTTTTAACAGGATCCATTTTAATTTTACAAAACGACTCAGTTTTTTTTATTGAAATAGTTTTCAATTTTATTTCCCTTATTTACATTTATTATCAATACAAAACGTTCCTTTATTTGAATATTTTTTAAATAAATAAATTCTCTTTTTTCTTCCCAATCTTCTTTTATTTTTAATCCCACATCAACCATTCTACCGTTGATTTGGATATTCAACAGAACAACCAAATATAAGAGAAGAATAATAATAAATTTATTCATCATTAATTCTAATATTAAAAATATTTTATAATATATTTAAAAATATAAACTATTGCAATTATATTTAAGGTTAAAAGTAAAAATTTTATTCAATTTTTAAAATAAAGACATAGGTTCGTTTTGTAATATTCTTACGGGTCTGGTAACAGTTAACATTAAACAGTTAATTAAATCTATTTGTTTTAATTGATATTTAAATTTATTTAATGTTGGAGGATTAAATAAATGTTGCTAAAGAAAAATATTTATGAGAATTTATAAATCTGGAATATGAATTTATTCAGAATATTCTATTATATTAGAAATAATATATGTACAAGAAAAAACCAAACAGAACTTTTAGAACGTTATACTTATTATATGAGGCTTAACATAAATATTTCCTTTTTTTAAAGTTTAATTAAATGCTAAGTGTATACAATTAAAAAAACAACGAGTACATACAAATTTTACTGATTGACTTTATTAATCGTAGATTTTTTAATTTTATTAAGCGGGAAAAAAAAAAAATAGGACAACTTTTGAAATTTTTGTTGACCAAAAAATTACAAAGCATATATGATTAAATTCAAAAGAATCCGATCTTTGAATGTAATTGTACTTCAGTACAATTTTATGTACAAATTTTTTCTCATGTCACGTGTCAAATTCACTTAATGTTTGTGCTATTTTAAAAATTATTGTAAAGCAAATAGATTTTAATTCTTAAATTATTGCAGGAGGAGGTTGATTATGTAGCAAATCATTCCGGTGAACATAAGAAAAATTAGCTAAATGGGAAAAAGTTAGCCAATTTGATCTTACTTATATTTAAAGTAGTTGAACTATTTAAAAATCATTTTTATTCTTTTATTGAATGTCTAATATAGGGTTAAGGTTCTTAGAATAAAAAATGTAAGGTTCTTAGAATAAAAAATTCTCCTTTCATTGTTTTAAATATTCTCATTTCAATTTAAATAGAGGTCTTATAAATATTATGTCGGAATTCCGATCCTCTCAAGGTTAATGAGCAAAGAGGAATTGCCAAATATATGCTCTATTTTAAAAATGTCAATACGGACGTGTTAAAAGTGCATATTCATCATATGTGAAGCTGATGTTTGTACCTAACATAGGTGAGGAAATGTCGCAGTCAAAATGGCGGAGATTTTGGTATACTCGTAATTTTTCACTCTCCATTTTACCAAACTCCTCCCTTCAATGCTCCGTTTATAAATCAGTCAGGACTGCCAATGAATTCATTTACATTTTAAATTTATTACCATTTCAAGTCGTTTTTCTAATTGTATGTCGTTGAGTTTTGCTCAATTAAAGCATGAATAAACATGTTAAATTATAATTAATGTTATTTAGAAAATAATATAATATATTTTAATTAATATATGTATTCTTAACATTTTAAATTATAGTTAATATTATTCAGCTTACATGAAAGAGAAGTTTAGCAAAAGTTTAGCCACTGGTTAAGATTTGAAGTTGCGTCTCCTTGTCTAATTATCACTAAACGTTTACGCTCACCTCCATAGGAGCTCTACCACTGAGCGACTAAAGCATCGTTATTCTTTAAGATCGCTTGACCCGCGTCTAAGCGTTCTAAATACTTTACGTGAATCATCCTTACAATAGTAATAATTAATCATTCTTACAATTATTCATCATTACGGATGCTAGATGTAATGTCCTGTTCGGAAGAGTTGAATATTGCATTCGATTACATCAATTTTTGGAAGGTAATTGCCGTATAATATCGATATCCCTATAATGTCGATATACCAGCTATTGATAATTATAAAAATTTGGGGAAAAAATATGGCCATCCATTATAATGGATGCCCTTATCCCCAAAATTTAAATGTCAAAATTTCAAAATAAAAAAATTTAAGAAAGGTGTCTTCTTAGTTTTCCAAAATTTTCCAAAATTTTGCATACGGCGCTGAAAATCTAAAGGCATATGCAGGAATTTAGAGAGATTATGAGAAATTAAGATTGGATTTAGTGGTTAACAGAATTATCGAGAGGATTTGGATGATTAAACGATTTGTGTAGAGTGTTTGTATTTTGGTATTAGGTGGATTTGATTAGTTTAGTTTAATGTCTACGGATTAACCGGTATTTTCCTTTGGTGTTTAAGAGGAATATTGAGGGATTTGAGGGTTTATTGTTGATTGTGAGGTATTTGAGTGCTGATTGTTGATTAAGAGGGATATTAAGTAATTTGACAGTTACCCCTGATATCCCTTTAAATTCCATTAATCTTCCTAAATTCACCAATAACCACCATAATAATATTTCCGAATTCTTCTTAATATTACAAATCCACCTCAATTCGCCGATATATTTTCATGCCATAGATGGACCGTAAGTGTCAGTCCTTATGTACGGGTCCGCTAAAGTCGGCTAACCAAAGTTGCTAGTCCTTTTATTTGAAAAGTGATTAAAAATATTAAAATTCTCTTATATTTTTTTAAAGATAAAACAAAAAAAACAGCTTTAACTTTCAAAATTTCAGATGATTAAATTTAATTTTATAATTCTCATATATTTAATTATATTTTTGAAAATTCAATGCTACGGGAAACACATTCTTGTCGATCTGAAAATTAGTGATGATTGGAAAGAAAAAAGAGAATTTATTTATTTAAAGAATGTTGAAATAAAGGATCGTTTTTTGTTGAAAGTAATTCAAAAACAAAATAATCAACACGATAGTTTTAATAAAAATATGGATGGATATTTGCGTTCAATTGACTTAAATCTAAAGAAAAATATGTTTGAAGTTGAGTTAAGTGATACATCAAAATATATTCCATCTGATCAATTAAAAAAGAAAATTTTGATTGAAATTACTAATAACGAAATAATTCAAAATTTTCTGCCTTGGTTTGAAAAAATGGTATAATTTCATTTTTAGAATTCTTATTCCATAAGTTACAACTAGCAGGCAAATTAAACATAACAGCAAGGGAAAGGAAATTGGCCTCTCTATCTACTTTAATTTGTGTTAAATTTAAGGCACTCCGAAATAATCATTTTATTGAAAATAATAATTGTTATGAAACTTCGATATTGTTCAAGAGTGGAAATAATTTCAGCTCGGTTGAAGACAATATAGAAAATTACAAAGACAAAATTTTTTCAAGTTATTGGACGGAAATTAATTTAATTGGATATAAAATTGAATTGCTAGAAAAACAAAAAGTTGAATATCGGAAAGAAGAATTAAAAAATAGAATCATTTACATCGGAAATAAAAAAAGTATGTAGCTTTTTAAAATTCTTTATTTGTTTAAATACATAAAAATATACATATTATTCTTTATTATAATAGAAGCAATAATTGAAGGAAATAAACGAAACTGTTTCAATTGTAGCTTTAAAATTAGCAAAAAATGGCATGTCTATTTAAAAGAACATTATTTGTGCGAACAATGTCGCGGGTATAAATTATATAATGGCAAAATGAGACCTAAAGGAACTTTGTCTCAACTTAAAATGGTTTATATTTATTTATTCAGGCTACACTCACGATGAATTGATAAAAATGAGTATAAAATAATATAAACATTGTTATCAAATTTCAATTATATTTTTTACTGATCAACTTTTCTGTTTTCTTTATTAGAATTCCTTTCTCGTTTCTGAATTATTTCATTTCTTCGTTTCCTTTTCACTTAAACTTTCATTTTTCTTTTTTTATTTCTTTCCCGATCGTATTATTATTATTATTATTATTATTATAAAAACTTCTTTTTTTATTTCTTTCCCGATCGTATTATTATTATAAAAACTTTTAAACTTTTAAAGAATTTTTTGCTAGATTTGTTTTTATTTGGTATTTTTATTATTAAACTTCTTATGGCGAGTAATACGTTAGTTACTAAAGAGACCTTAAGTCAATATTCATGTTTTGGAAAAATTCTTTGGATGGGAGATGGAATAGAAACATCATGAAAAGGGCACAAACCGCAGCACAACCGACTGTGCCACTGCTATATGTTGGGTTATATAGCTTACTCGGGTTCTACTATCCTGGGGACTTCTATTAGACTGAATTACAGTATTTACATCTTTATTCCATTTAATTTATATTCCATATAACAATATGGGATACAATAATAAGGGAGAGAAATGGTTGCGCCAAATCTGATAATGAGAAGGCTGGGGTATTTATAGAGACAATTTAAGGGTCAAAATATAAATAGAAAGTGAATAACAAAAATAAGATAAGGAACGTGGATCGAATGATAAAGTCGGGAGACCTTTTATTTAGAAGAAGGTCAACTTTATATTTACATGTGAAAATGCAAATTGTTTATTTAATTAAGCGAATGCAGCAGCCACCACCCGACCCGATGCTGGGTTATTTATTTTTATTCCTTTTGCAAGTGGGACACAACACTTCCTTCTTGCGAAACCAGGCCTCTTCGCTTGTTGCTTGTCTTCAATGACTATGAACTGTTTTTTTATGTTGGGAGAGCACACACATAAATCCCTTTGTGTTATCCTTCGTAGAAGAATAGATCTTTTAATAGGTTCCATATAATAAAGGGGTCAATTGACAAAAAATAAAATTTTTATTTTTTAATATCGCCTATGTTACAAAATAAATAAGAATGGCTGGGTATATTTCGAAAAATTTTAATATTTTCTGAATAATTGTGAAAGTGGTTATAACAAAAAGTTCAAATATTCATTTTGAAATATCGGCTAAATTTTAAAATAATAAAAAAATAAAGTGGTAGTTATAACAGTCATTTAATGCCAGTTATCTTAAATAGGGTGAAGCTTTTATTTGTATATTATAAAATATTTTTATATTAAAATTTAAGATGAATAAATTTATTATTATTCTTTTCTCATATTTGGTTGTTCTGTTGAATATCCAAATCAAGGGTAGAATGGTTGAGGTTAAATTAAAAATAAAAGATGATTGGGAAGAAAAAAGAGAATTTATTTATTTAAAAAATATTCAAATAAAGGAACGTTTTGTATTGATAATGAATGTAAATCAGGGAAATAAACTCGAAAATTATTTTAATAAAAAAACTGAATCATTTTGTAAAATAAAAGTAAATCCTGTTAATAAAGTTTTTATTGTTAAACTAAATGACAGCTCTAAATTTAGCTCACAATTAAAAATGAGAATTTTAATTGAAATTGCCAATAATGAAATTGTTAAGAAATTTTTGAAAAACTTGGGAAAACAGGTATTTAATATATTTTATTCAATATAAACAAATTTATTATATCTAAGATTCGCCTAAATAATGATTTTATTATGAATAATAATTATTATGAAACTTCGATTTTAGAAGAAGGTTTAGAAAATATAAATAAAAAAGAATTATTAAAAGAAAACATAGAAAATTACAAGAACAAACTTTTATCAAGTTATTGGACGGAAATTAATTTAATTGGATATAAAATTGAATTGTTAGAAAAACAAAAAGTTGAATACCCGAAGGAAGAATTAAAAAGTATAATTATTTACATCGGCAGTGAAATAAGTAGTGTTTTAATTTTTTATTTGTTTATATGCCTAAAAATATATGTAGTACATATATTCTTTATTATTATAGGAGGAATAATTGAAGGAAATAAACGAAACTGTTTCAATTGTAAATTTACAATTACCAAAAAATGGTATAGCTACCTAAAAGGGCAGCATTTGTGCAAACCATGTCAAGGTTACAAAATATATAATGGCAAAATGAGACCTGAAGGAAATTTTTATCAAACTAATATGGTTTATCTTTATTCATATTATAATGAACGTGGCTTTTATAAAAGCATTTGAGTAGTACTCCCATTTTTATAAATTTTTAGCGAATCACACAAGATCGAAAATGTCATACTTGCGCAGCAACAAAAACATCACAGTGGCATCGTCATTCAAAACCTAAACAATATATATGTAATGTGTGTTACCAAAAACAACTAAAAATAAAGAAGAAAACTAATAAAAATTAAACAGAACCGTAATCGAATAAATAGTATTAAATTATTATGATTTTTTAACTTTAATTTTCTGAGTATTTGAACAAAATCTAAAACCATGCAAAATATAGCCTATATAATTCAGTGAAAAACAAAATTCTTTAATTGTTACCAAGATAAATATTAAAACGTACATAAATTTATTTTAGTCATCAATTAAGTAATAATTTTTTTTCTTTATCGAACACAAATAAATGAAATGTGAAACAATAAAAAAAACTCCTGCATCCACAGTGATCACATATGGAGTGGTAACATACAAAAAATCACATACACTAGGACGGTTTAGAAATAAATGTTAAGTTAAAAAATATAAATATGTAAATATACGCTCTATTAATTTATACGCTCTATTAATTTTTTACTCATAAATTATTATCTTCAGTAGTTAATATTTTGTCTAAAAATTTTTTAAATTGCGGTATAGTAATCTTCGATTTTTTGAACAATGATTTAGTTTGACAATAAAAACTCTATCAACAGGATATATTTCAATTTTACAAAATGATTCAGTGTTTTCATAAAGATAATCAACTATTCTATTATTTTGTTTTACATTCGTTCCTTCGTTCCTTTATTTCAACATTTTTTAAATAAATAAATTCTCTTTTTTTCCCATTCTTCTTTTTTTCAATTCAATTCAATTTATACGCATAAAACGTGACATTCAGATAAAATAAAGTAAAGTAAATGTGACAATAATTTAAATTTAAATCACTAAAGGTCTGGAGACATTTGAATGGAATGTGGCTTTGATAAAATATTGTTTAGGTTAATATTGTTTAGGAGCTTTGGAAACAATTCGATTGACGATTTTTGTAATTCTGTTGGGAGTTTTCTGTAAATGTTTGGGATTTCTATAAAGAATGAATTTTTCCGAATGGTGCTTGAACAAAAGGGTATAAATAAATTATGCGGGTTACCTCTAGTAGTGGTAGGGAGAATGCTAAATGAATTATCATGTTTTAATTTAATTTTACCTAAAATAATATTATGGAAAAGGATAAGGTTTGATTTTAGACGTCTATGCGATAGAGATTCAAGTTTGAATAGGTCGAGAAGTTCTTTATAATCAGGTAATGTTGGACTGTTATTTTGTTTCATAGAGCGTAAGTATATTATTTTTAAGAATTTATGTTGAACATTTTCTAGAGCGTTTATGTCTTTATTTAGATAAGGGTTAATTATAGGGGATCCAAATTCGAGGATAGGTAAGACATATATTTTGAATAGAGTAATTAGGAATTGGGTGTTATTAGTTTTAAGAGATCTTATAAGAGTATAATAAATTCTAGTTGCTTTATTTGTTGCAATTTTAATGTGAGAATCCCATTTTAGGTTGGATGTAAAATAAATGCCAAGATCACGGATATGTTCATTGGGTGGAATGATTGGTATATTTGTGTTTTGTAGAGAATATTGGTGGAAGGGATTTTTAGTTCCTATGTGGAATGAACTACATTTGCTGATCGCGATTTTAAGGCCGTTTATTTCGCAGTATTTTGAGAATGTTTGGATAAATGTTTGGAGTGGAGAATAGTGGTTTTTATTTGAAAAATCAAAGCAGGTATAGGCCTTTAAATCGTCAGCAAATAATTTGGGTGTAACATTATCTGTTTTACAGAAATCTATTAGATCAAATATATATGAGATGAATAAAATTGGGCCAAGGATGGATCCTTGAGGAACTCCACTTGTTATGGGATATTCATTAGAGTTATTAGATTCGACAAGAACAGTAAAAGTTCGATTTAACAGATAATCCTCAATCCAATTTAGTAAAGTGCTAGTGATACCTAGATGATGAAGTTTTTTCAGAAGGCGATCGTGGGGAACAGTATCAAAAGCTTTTGCCAGGTCAAAGAATATAACGTCAACACATTTCTTATTTTCTATAGCTAATGTGTAGTCGTTATAGGTTTCTAGGAGTTGAGTTATAACTGAGTGGTTTTTACGGAAACCATGTTGGCAGGTGGGAAGGTAATTGTTAGTTTCAAGAAATGAAGTTAATTTATTAGAGATAATCCGTTCTAAAATTTTAGAGGTTGAGCATAGGAGAGAGATAGGTCGGAAATCCTTGGGTTCATTTGGGTTATTATTTTTGGGAATTGGTCGGATTATTGACTTTTTCCAAATAGTTGGAATTTTACTTGTCATGATTGACATATTAAATATAATTGTTAATGGAATGGTTAATGAAGTTGCGGTGTTTTTTAAGAAAATGTTGGGAATTCCGTCCGGAGATATGTTATTAACATTGTCAAGTTTGGTCATAATGCTATAGATTTCCTCTGGATTGATATCAATAAAAGATAAAGTATTATTGTTAAAAGTTTTTATGTCAGAGGAGTCAAAGTTAGAAGAGTTAAAAACAGATTGGAATTGTTTGGCGAGACATTCGGCTTTATCTTTGGCTAAAATGGTAAATTGATTATTAAGTTGAAGATTGGGATTTTGGTTTTTTTGGATTTAAGGAAGGCGCCTATATACTGGAATCTAGATCGGGAATTATTTAATTTTGAGATTTCTCTATTTTTAAAGAAACGAGAAATTTCTTTGTCGATTTTTTGTTGAGTGAGAATGTATTTTTCACGGATAGCAGGTTTATTAATATTTTTCCATAAAAGGTTTTTATATGAGATCATTTTTTGAATATGTTTAGGGAATTTAGCAAAATCTTTATTGATCGTTTTTAATGGTATAAAATTTTGGATTATTTGATGAATGATTTCTAAAAATAGGGTATATTGAGAATCTACATCGGTACAATTTATAAACAAAGAATTCCAGTTTAAGCCGATTAGAATATTGTTAATTTGATTGTAATCGGCATTGTGGAAGTCATAAATGAATTCTGGTTCTTTTGGAAAACAATTGAAATTTAAGTTAAATTCAATGGTGTTATGGTCAGAATTTTTGAATGGGGCATTAATGGTAATATTTTTGGTAACGCAAGAGGTGGAAGATGAGAAAAGTAGATCAAGATAATTGTTTTGTCTAGTTGGGGAAGAGATTTCTTGAATTAGATTAAAGTTTTCTACGAATTCAATAAATAATTTTTCAGACGGTGATTTGTGATTGAGAGCTAGCGGTATATTATTCTTCCAGATTAGATTGGGGAAATTAAAATCACCTACAATTATGTAGTTATGATTAATAGATATTAGGTAACTTAAGGTCTCAAGAAATTCTTGGAAGTCATTTAAATTTTCGTTTGTTGTGGGACGGTAAACTGTTATTATTCTAAATTTGTCAAATTTTGGGGAATAAATGTCTATAGCTACAACATCGGAATTTTTATTTTTAGGAGTTTTAACGGGAGAGAAAGGAACTATATTATCTACTAAAATACATGCACCACCGCCCCTAGAACCTCTATCGCATCTGACAATGGAATAGGATGTACTATGTAAAATTTGGGAATTATCGATTTTTTTGTTCAACCACGATTCGGAAATACAGATTATTTTAAAGAATTTGGAAATTAAAAGTAATCTTAAGGAATCTAATTTGTTAACTAAGCTCCGGCTATTAAAATAAAGAAATTTATAAAAAGGGGAACTCTTTAAAAAATTTTTTAAAACCTTGAATCTTGGACGACCATTTAATGGTTTTTTGTTCTTTCTGTCACATTGACACTCATCTTTTTATTGTATTCATCTCGTTTCTTAGCACGTTCATTTTTTTCAGCTTCCAATTGTTCTCGAGTAAGACTTGGCCTGAGCAACAAACGAGACCATTTATTTTCTTTTTTCATTTCCACTCTGTGTCGTTTCCATTCAGCAAGAGAAATTCGCTGAAATTTTGAAGCCCCAAAGACAATTTTAACTAAACGACAACCTTTAGCAGTTGGGTCATACTTACCCATTCTATACGAAATGAATGGGCTCTCAACCCCCAACAAGTTGAGTACATCTTCAATTGCTGCTTTATCTTCAACAACACGAATTGATGGTGTTGTTGATTTAGATTCTTGTAGACCAATCATAACAATTGAACGGTTGCGTTCCTGTTCGCTTGCTGCTGACTCGTTGTTTTTAAAATTTGTTTCTATTGTTGTTTCAATTGTTTGAATTTTAGATTCAATAGTTGTTAAGGCATTTTTAATTTGAAGAATTTCATTAGAAAATGAAAAAAATTTTGTGTTGTTGTTATCGATTTTTAATTCTAAGGCAGCCAATTTATCGATTATTTGTTGTAATTCAGATTTTGCTGGTGCCATTTCGGCGTATTTAAATAATTTTATCTGAAATCTTAAGCTTTGGGTAAATAACCTTTTATTTTTAATCCAACCTTAACCTTTCTACCTTTAATTTGGATATTCAACAGAACAACCAAATATGCGAAAAGAATAATAATAATTTTTTTCATCTTAAATTTTAATAATAAATTTCCTGAAACAAACAAACAAAAAATATTAGACACAAATTATATATTTATTAAACACTTTAGAAAGATAACCAAATAAACAACTAACTAGCTATACATTAACATTTAACATTCTTTTATGTGTAAGAGAAACTCGTTAAAAAATTGAGAAAGTAATGTAAATTTCGAATTTAGTACGATTTTTAAAAATTCTTATTCTGAAACTTTTTAAATGAATCTTTTGGTCAATTCTGAACTTATTGAAAGGTTTTTGCCCAACCGTTGAGGACCAATAGAGATATAAGCGAAATGTTCTTTAAGTAATTAAAATTAATATGCTTTATTTTCCACCGTTATATAACTTCACATAAAGTAATTTAAGGACGAGATAAATGTTTTATTACGGAGTTACACAAACAATATCTTTACCAGCTCGTGCTTATAAAACACCGTTTTGACTAATCCTAAACGAATTAAGTTTAATTACACAAACAATACCCATGAAATTAAGTTTTATTAAATTAACCATTAAAATTAACATTGAATGAAACTTCAAATAAAAACAAACTTCTCATTAAGTAATTTAAGGAAAATCATAAATGTTTTATTTGCGGTGTTACACAAACAAAAAGGTGGCGCCGTCAGTCAGAAACAGGGAACTATTTATGTAATGCATGTAGCTGTAAACAAAGAAAACATACAAAGAAGAGAAAACAAAAAATATATAGAAAAGATTTAAATAATTAGAAATTTAATGAAAAGTTTATAATTAATTTATAATTCATAAAGAGTTTAATTGTAACAATTATTTAATGACCTTTGTTAATTTAAACTAAAATCAATTGTTAATATTATTAAAGATAAATTTCTGATAATTTTGTCTTGACTTAGTCTTCCATCTTAAATAAGAAAATTGTTGCTTTTGTTGTGTAGTGATATCGCTATAGTATAAAAGCCAGTGAAAGCGTCAGTCTAGTTGAATCATACTAGCGCGGCTAGTTCCTGATTCCCTTCGTCTGCTCCAGCTCTTCCATCCCTTCGCCCATTTGGGACGTAACAAATGGCGCGGTCGCAAAAATTGAAATGAGGCGAGGTGTAGTGAATTGCTATAAGCAATTAGTGAAAGAGGAGTGTGGTCTGACGTCGTAGTGTAGTGATCGGCAAAATAATCAAGATCAGTACAGTGGACCATTAGTTGTCTGACCTAAAAAGGACTCGTGGTCTAAATTTTAAGGTTAATAAAACCTAGTTTGAGGCAAAAAAAGCCTAGTAGGTCCTGAGTGCACAAGCCGATCTAAGTCGAAATCTAAGTACCTGGCATTCAAGAAAATGTAAGTCCAGAATTTGAAAATTGAACAAAATAAAGTATAAAATTGGCCATATAAAAATGAAAGTAAAATTAAAATTGGCTTTGCCGATCGAAATTTGCAGATATCGACACTTGCAGATATGACACTTGCAGATCAGACACTTGATTTATATGTTTTGGCGGGTGGCACGACAATTGTACAGTGGGACAATTGTACAGTGAGACAACTGTACAGAAGACTAGGTTTGCCAAAATGGACCGACACGGACCGAAAGATCGAGTCGGGCCTAGATGTTAGGCCCGAAAAAGACTCGTACCGGCCCGACTCGATAAAGTTAGGCCCGAAAAAGTCTCGTACCGGCCCGACTCGATAAAAACAAGTCCGAAAAAAATTGTCTCGGAAAAAGTCGGCCCGACTCGAACAAGACTCGATGGACAAAAATGGGAGAAATCTGGCTTTTTGGCCTTCCAAAATTCGAAAAATTTTCGCCTGCGGCGCTGAAAAAGGAAGAAATCAGGTCCTTAGCCTTACGAATATCTCAAAATTTTTGCCTGCGGCGCTGAAATGATCCCGCGGGATCACGTTCCATTTGAACTTTTGAAACTCAATCAGTTTTGAGAGTCAGCAATTTTCCGCAGTCAGCAATTCTAACTGTAAAATCCGCAATCGCAATCTTGTCCACAAGTCAAAAAACACGCAATCTTACGCAATCCGCAGTCCACCATTCCACCATCCGGGATATAAGGGGTAATCTGGGGATATAAGTTAGTTTGAAGAATTAAGTGTGATTTAAGTGGCACCAGTGATTTGGAGGTATATCAGTGATTCCATCCTTTTTTACCGACGGAGTCGAAAAGTTTAAGACTTTTGGAATACAATAGGCCAGATTTCTTCCTTGTTTACTGTCAATGAAGTGATAAAGAAGCCTTAGGAGAAATTATGATGGATTTAGAGCATTAACAAGTATACTAGGGATTTTAGAATACAGTGGGATTTTATTTAGGGATTTGGATATCCACTGATATCCATCTCAATTCTCTTCAGCCCTTCCTTTACCCTCCAGATCCATCAATATACCTTTTAATTCTCAGATTCCCTCCAAATCAACTAACTATTTTTAAATAAATCTTTTTAAAAATGACTCGAAAATGCCTCGGTGCCCGACTCGATAAAAATAGGCCCGAAAGTGACTTGTTCCGGTCCGACTCGATAAAAACAAGCCCGAAAAAATTGCCTCGACCGTCGGCCTGCCTCGAAAACGGCAACCCTAATCTTAATGAAGACAATATCAACGGAATTGAAATTGATTCTATATAGATTTAATATTTGTTTTAAATTTCTATGTTATAAAAATTAATTCGCATAGGAGTTGAAAAATACAAACGCACGTCCCATTTGAAGCGCACGTCCCAATAGAAGCGCAGTCTACGAGGGGGTTAAAATATAGAAGCGCATGCGCTTCTATTGTTGAAAAATACGGTAATTAAAGTAAATAAAAACTAAAATTTTGGTTGAAAGTAATACATTAGGGTTTATAAGCGCGATTATTTCCTACAAAATACGAAAAAGAGTAATTAATGAAATTGAAATCCTCAAGTACAATAGCCATATTTGAGTTACTGGTCATTTTTCTTAACTTTTTCTTCTTATAAAAAGAATTTGCCGTAGCATAAAGGAGGAGAATATGGAGGATTTATCGTAAAAGAGGAGGAGCAAGATGTTTGTTTACTAAATGCCGACATCTCTCCCGACAAAAGAAAACTTTGATGTATTCTATATATGATTTATAAAGAGTTTCATCAGTTATAAATATTACTTTGTTTATTTTTTAAAAATTTATTTTTAAAAAATATTTTATAAAAAACAATAAGAAATACAAAAAGTGCATATTACAAAATTTAATCTCTTTGTAAATGTTTTATGTTTAATTATTTTATATTTAATTATTTTATATTTAATTATTTTACAAATTCTCGGCTTTCAAACTCTTTATTCATGTGTTGTGAATAAACCCAATTACATCCAGATCGGAAGTTTTACGCTGAGTTATTAGAATTATGTGGGAGTGTTGTCTCGTTTTTCCATTTGTCAAAAAGAGAGTACACGGGGCATTTGATTTGCATTCCTTAAGTGCAGGCCGCGTTTTTCTATCAAGCGTGGCCATATGTATAAATGAAATCTCCCTCGACCATGTTTGCTTCTGAGAGTTACACGACTTACTCATAAAGCTTAAACTCTATTTTTTGATGTCTAGCATAGAAAACGAACCCATTGACTAGATCATTAAGTTTATTCGATTCATTTTTGGTACTTTAAAGTTTTTCGATTAAATGATTGTGAATTTCACTACTAGGTTGTGAATTTCAAAAAATCATACTTTTAAAAATATCAAACATATATAGTTAATCCTAGTATTAAAACTAAGAATAGATTCGGATCTTTATGTCTATTAATAATGAAAAAGAAAATTTGTAAAACAACACCCTCTAAAAATTTAATTTAAAAAACGGCCACTAATTAACCCGAACATAATATTTGAAAATAATTTGGAAGGCAATCCATTGCAATACATTATAAATGGATATAATAATAAAAATAAAAGTTATATAGTCATCAAACTTTTCTTCCATTAAATAACCTTCATATAACAACTTATTTATTTATTTTGTAAATAGCGGCATTTCAAATAGATATTTGCACGTTTTATATTTCTAAAAAATATTTTAAACTATTTAAAACTAATAATATTAAACGAGTCAAAGTACAAAAAGTGCAAATTACTTTATTTATCCCGCCGATTGACAAATAAACATAAAGTACAATTTCTAAATATTAATGACATGCGGACTAATCTTATGAATTTTTCATTAAATATAAAGTGCAAATATTTAATTTTAAACGTCTTATATATGTATTTCAAAATAAATAAAGACAGTATTTAAATTAAGACTATTTAATAAAATTATTTAATTCATCTATTATATTTGTATTTAATAGAATATTTTTAAAATTAAAAATTAAAATGAATAAATTTATTATAATTGTTCTTTCTTATTTGGTTGTTCTGTTGAATATCCAAATCAAAGGTAAAATGGTTGAGGTTGTATTAAAAATAAAAGACGATTGGGAAGAAAAAAGAGAATTTATTTATTTAAAAAATATTGAAATAAGGGAACGTTTTGTATTGATAATGAATGTAAAACAAGGAAGTAGAATAGTTGATTATCTTTATAAGAATATTGGATCGTTGTGTAAAATTGAAATAGATCATGTTAATTAAGTTTTTATCGTTAAACTATGTCAGGGGCCTAAATTTATTTCTCAATTAAAAAAGAGAATTTTGATTGAAATTGCCAATAATGAAATTGTTAAGAAATATTTGAAAAACTTGGAAAAACAGGTTTAATATATTATAGATAAACAAATTTAATATATTATAGATATTATAGAATATATTATAGATTTTATCATGAATAATAATTATTATGAAACTTCGATATTAGAAGAAAGTTTAGAAAAAATGAATAAAAAAGAATTATTAAAAGAAAATATAGAATGTTACAAAGCCAAACTTCTAAGAAGTTATTGGACGGAAATTAATTTAATTGGATATAAAATTGAATTGTTAAAAAACAAAAAGTTGAATATCCGAAAGAATTAAAAAGCAAAATTATTGAAATTGGAAATAAAATAAGTAAATAAATCATTATTTTTACATTATTACTTTAATACTAATTACGCCAAAAATTTTTTAACTAATCTAGGTTGTATCATTGAGGCAAATAAACGATATTGCTTCACTTGTAGAGAGAATTATTAAAAGAAAATATAGAAAGTTACAAAGCCAAACTTCTAAAAAGTTATTGGACGTAAATTAATTTAATTGGATATAAAATTGAATTGGTAGAAAAACAAAAAGTTGAATATCCGAAAGAATTAAAGGATAAAATTATTTATATAGGCAATAAAATAAGTAAATTTAGTTAATTGGATTTATTTAGCGTAATTTTAAATATTTATTGTTAAAATTTATAGATGTAATTAATAAAATATACAAACGACAATGTTTCAATTGTGAAACTACACTAACTAAGAACTGGTATGAATACCTGAAAGAGGAGCATTATTTGTGCCAATCATGCTACATATATAATCAAAGGAATAATGGAAAGCATAGACCAAAAGAATTGTGGAATAAAATTAAAAAGGTTTTTCTTTAACAAGAACTACATATTATGATAATTCTAGAATATTTACTATTCAATCAAATTCGTATTTAACTCATTTCGGACTCATTTCTCCTTAAAACTAATATTTTCGTAAATTAGTATAGTTTAGTAAATAATTCTTTTTAGTGTAAAAGAACTTTTATAAATTTGCATACTTTTTTCTATAATTATATAGATAACTCCTCAGCAACGTCACTCATACATCACATTGGTACCGTCATTTAAAACCAGGACACTATTTATGTGCTGCTTGTTACCTTAAACAGCAAAGAATGAAAAAATCAAATAATAATACAAAATAAGACGGTTGACTTTGATTTAAAATTTAGTTTACTTTGATATTATAGATTGAAGTTGAAAGAGGCTACAATTTGGGAAAGTCGGAATACAACCAACTATGAATGGATAATAATGAGTATAAAATAATATAAACATTGTCATCTAATTTCAATTATATTTTTTATGTTCAACTTTTTTGTTTTCTCTAACAAAATTCCATTCAGCCTTTCTGAATTATTTCATTCATTCTATTCCTTTTCATTTAAAATTTTATTTTCCTCTTTTTATTTCTTTCCCAATCGTAACATGTTTGACATAAATATTGTCCAGGTTCTGAATGATGCAACCATATTTTTGTTTGCTTAATTCCACAATTATAACAATGAGGATCCTTCTTTAATAAATTTTGTTAGCAAAGAATATTAACGAACTTCATGGTTTATATTACGGCATATAGTGAAATGTGCCGGGACTGAATCGCGGTATACCGACAGTCATCGATAATTACATAACTTGTAGCAAATTTCAAGAGCCTTCAGATAAGCCAAAAATAAATTTTTTATTTCAACATTAAGGGTACGATAATATTTTTTGAAGACGTCTACCCCCGGTTTTCCGTTGATTTTCGGATTTCAAAATCTCGATGATGTGAAAATAGAGGTGAACTTATAATTATATATTTACCATTGATCTTTTATTATTAGTGTTGCTCACTACCGGTTATTAACCGGTACCCCCGGTTTTCGGTTATCGCCGGTTTTCGGTTCCGGTTTTTGATTTACCCCCGGTTTTTGGTTAACCGGGACCGGTTTTTGGACAAATTTTCATCCAGAATATCCTATTAGATGTTGTCACATTCTAACGCTTTTAAATAGATATTCTATACACTAAATAGGAGCTGAATAATCTACAAATTTAAACAATTCGAGGAATTAAAGGGTATATGGCGAGATAAAGTTGGCTGATTTTGAATATTAGGAGCAGTGCTGGGTATTTGCAATTTGTTGGCTCCGGCTCCGGGCTTATAAAATCTTGGCTCCGGTAAATTTAATTGGATATAAAATTGAATTCATACGAGAAAAAAAGTTGCATATTCAAAAGAATTAAAATGTAGAATCGTTTACATTGGCAATAAAATAAGTAAAGTTTTTATCATATGAAAAGAAAAGATCGATCATGAATATTTATTAAGATAGTTGAAGCTTCTAATATCTGTCTTAATCAGCCTAGATCTGAAAATTATCGAGAATTTTCTAACAAATATAAATATTATATCGTCATCATGAAACAGCATAAATTTAAATAAATGTACTTTGGGTGTTTATAATTAGTTTAATGATCTACTATATAAATTAATCAGTGTTTATTGACAAAGGCATAAATACTATAATTTGGCTAACTTTATGGTCTACAAATGTCAATATAATTCAGAAAACAAAATCAACAGTCTAATGATTCAACAATCAATCATTATTTAAATTCTCTTTATTCAATTCCTTTTCTTCTTGATCTTTATTATTTTTCTTATTCATTTTTTGTTGCTTTAATCCGCAAGCATTACATAAATATTGTTCTGATATTGAATGACGGCGCCAAAGTGATGTTTTGGTTGCTCCGCAAATAAAACAATTTACATCTTGAGGCTAAAAATATATATAAAACTAGGCTTCAAACTAGGGTTAGCAAATTTTTTGGTTGGATTGATTTTTACAAGATCAGTTTTAGACTGGCCTGAGATTTGGAAGACCGAATCCATCATTAAAGAAACTTAATTTACAATAATACATAGTAGATAATCGTTCGAACAGAACTCGAAGTACGATTACTCGGTCCAGATGGGCTTATTGAGCAGATTTTTTTCTTTAAATTTATTAGGAAAATAAGCCTTTCTTAAACCGACTTAGTTATACACATAAAATTAACTATGTCCATTTAAATGATTTACCGTTTCTTTCAATATCTATTAAAAGAAAGATGAAAGCAAAACAATTTACATCTTGAGGCTATAATATATATATAACTAGGCTTCAATCTAGGGTTAGCAAATTTTTTGGTTGGATTGATTTTTATAAGATCGAGTTTATTCTGACCTGTGTTTTGGAAGACCGAATCCATCATTATAGAAACTTAATTTACAAACACATAGTAGATAATCGTTCAGACAGGACACGATCTACGATTACTCGGTCCAGATGGGCTTATTGAGCAGATTTTTTTCTTTAAATTTATTAGGAAAATAAGTCTTTCTTAAACCGACTTAGTTATACACATAAAATTAACTATGTCCATTTAAATGATTTACCGTTTCTTTCAATATCTATTAAAAGAAAGATGAAAGCAAATGTGCGGGCACATTTTCGGAAATGTGGTATAGTATATTACCGAAATATATTATATATATAGGCTGATATATATAAACTATAATTCAGAAAATATAACTTTAAATATTTTCTAATTATCTTTCTGATTTGGATAAAGACAAACTTTTTTAATTCTATTCCACAATTCTTTTGGTCTGTGCTTCCCAAGTCTTCGATGATAATCTCCACATTTTTTGCACAAATAATTTTCTTTTATGTATATATGCCATTGTATAGTTTTTGTAGCTCCACAATTTAAACATATTCTCTCAGTCTCTTCAATCATTCCACCTTTAATATTTGAATTAAATTTTTTAGTAAATGAGCAAATAAACAAAAATTAAAAAAGTTATATACTTATTTTATTGCCAATATAAATAATTCTGCTTTTTAATTCTTCCTTCGGATATTCTTCTTTCTGCTTTTCTAACAGTTCAATTTTATATCCAATTAAATTAATTTCCGTCCAATTACTTAATAAAAGTTTGTTTTTATAAGATTCTGTATTTTTAATTAATAATTCTTTTTTATTTATTTTTATACTTTCTAAACATTCGTCTATCATCGAAGTTTCATAATATTTATTCTCTTTTTTGATAAATTCAGTAAATCTCACCACCTTTTATGAATATATTAATATTAAGATAAGTTGCTTAATAATTGAATACTTCTGGGATGTACCCCCTCTTTAAATTGTGTCTCAGTTATTCGTTGTCTTTTCATTTTGGCTATATTTAGTCAAGTATGACATTTAATTGCTACTTATATTCTTAGTGAAATGCATCTTGACAAAAAGACAGAAAGAACAACTCAAATTAGGAAAAATAACATAATTTATACTTTTTATAATTTTTAGACTTTATATTCAAGTGATCAAGCAAAAATAGTACCTGTTTTTCTAATTCAGGATGAATATTTTGGAGTATTCTATTTTTGGCAATATTAATCAAGACTTTCCTTTTTAAATCTTCAGCAAATTCTGATCCATAATTCATTTCAACTTTAAAATTCTTTTTTTCTTGGTTTACTTCAATTCGACGTAGAAATCCATCAATATTATAATTATAGCTAGTATCATATTGATTAATATGTTTTTCTATTTTTTCCAATACAAAACGCTCTTCTAATTTGACATTTTTTAAATAAATAAATTTTCTATTTTCTTCCCAATCGTCTTTGATTTTTACTAAAATACTAACTTTTCTTCCATCACATTTAATATTCAAAAAAGAAAATAAATATACAAAGTGAGCAACAATAATAAATTTAATCATCTAAATTTTAATAATAAAATATACTAGTTCAATACGTCTTAGACAATATTCTCAAGTAATGAAAAATTATTAATTATTGAGGTAAAAGTTCCAACATATTCTAGATTTTTATTTGAAAATGATTTAGAAGAAAATCCCTTAGTTAAAAATAACGGGATTCAATAATAAAAATAAAAGATATATGTACTCATAAAAATTTTTTCCATTAAATAGCCTTTCTATAACTACTTCTTTACCTATTTATTTTGAAATATAGACGGCGTTTGAAAGAAATATTTGCACTTTTTATTACTAGCTAATTCACATTATTAGTCAATAAAATATTTCAAAATATTTAAAACTAATCAGTTTAAACGAATCGATTAACAAAAAGTGCAAATAATTTTTTTATCCCGCCGATTGACAAAATAAATAAATAAAAGTACAATTTCAAAATGCAATTGGCAAAAAGTGCAAATAACTCTTTATATCGCAAATAATTGGTAAGATAAATAAATATAAAGTACAATTTCAAAATATTTAATGTCATGTGCACTAATCATATGAATTACTATTAAATATAAAGTGCAAATATTTATTTTTAAATGTCTTATACATTTCAAAATAAATATAGACAGTCCTTAAATCAAGCTTATGTAATCTTCAAGCTGTTACTTGTTGAAGCATTACTTGAACTTTTAAAATATTTTTCAAGAGAGAATGGCAACCCTTTTGAATTGTCTATTTGAATATACACAAAGAATAAAAGAATAAATAAAAATTTCATCGAAATTTAAAATTTACTGAACCTAAAAAACTTCTAAAAATTTTTAAACTTTATTACTCAAGAATGGTCACGACTTTATAAAAATGAACTAGATAAAATATTTCAAGATTACGGGCAGAGCATGGTCGGAAACTACAACGTGCCAAAAATTTGAACTTTTGGAAATCGGAAATGGCTCAAAAGTCGGAAATCGTAAATCAGATTAAATTTTGCGAAAATCGGAATTCCGACCCACAACCTATGACTACGAGGTATGTGGTTCCATCAATAGTGTTCCTTCCAAAGTGTTTCTGGTAAATCTTACCTATCTATTTTACAAACCCCCCTCGTAGTTTTATATAGTAAATATTTAAGACGGAGTTTTGCCTGTATGAAGTTGGTATGGACAGTATTTTGTTGAGACGGAGTTTTCTACAACATTTACTATTAGTTTTAATTACTTGTTGTTTTAAAATTATCAAGCCTTTTAATCGTAATAGGGGATTTTTTAAATTTAATAATTTTAAAACCAAATTTAAATTTTGCTATTGAATAATGACAGCTATTGAATGATAGTGGGGAGATGGAGTGAATAGTGGGGATGATAGCTATGAAGAGTCTAAATGGAGGATAAGTCTAGCAAGGGGATTAATGAAAGGCAGCAAGGGAAAATTTAAAAAATTTAATAAACAAGGAGGCACGTGAATTCAATTAAATAGACGATAATCAGAAATAGCTATGAGAGATAAGAGAATAGATAGTGTGGAGATGAGTGAATAGTGGGGAGGATAGTGTTAATATGGGGATATAAAGCTAAATCCTTGTTGTAAAACGGTCACAACTTATTTTCTTAAGTCAGTTTTTTTTAATTCTAGAGTCATTCGACTCATCTAGAAGGACTCTTTCAAA
The DNA here is from genome assembly GCA_963681835.1 of Meloidogyne enterolobii. NCBI lineage: Eukaryota > Metazoa > Nematoda > Chromadorea > Rhabditida > Meloidogynidae > Meloidogyne > Meloidogyne enterolobii. The sequence goes on from CAVMJV010000006.1 coordinate 4,082,151, forward strand.
TGATATATAATTTGTCGTAAACTGAGAAAAAACTTGGAAAAAATGGAAAGGAAAAAAGGGAGGGCGACTTGCAACTATTACCGAATTATCCATTAGAAGAGATTTTATAGGTATATGACGGTAATACCGATAACGGCCTCGTATAGTTATCAGCAAGATCGGTATCGGTATTCGAAAAACCTTCATCGGTCTAGATCCCGTTAACGCCAAAAAATATTTTAAAGCCCCCTCCTCCCAATGCTTTCACTATCATAAGTCTCCCTCTCTCCTCTCTAAAATAACAAGGCTTTCCCACCATGGCAATTGCTTGTGAAAGCATGGCAGGCAAAAAGCAAAATAAAATTATTGATTAACTAAGATTTTAAAAATAAATTTAAATAAATAAATTTGAAAAAATTCTTTAATTACGGTAACATATTTTAGGATTTGTGGAAGCGTAATCCAGTAAAATCTAGCGACAAATTCTGGATAGTCACAGTGACTAAATCTAGCATTTATCTTTAGTTTTGACAGTATTTAGAATTCCCAAATTAAAAATTAAAAGATGTATAGTAAACTTATTAAAACTAAAATATTTTTCAAATTTTCAAAATCAAGGATCAGAATTAATTAATTGAATGCCAATTAATGCATTGCTAGCAATAATTTAAAGTGAATTCCCCCCCCCCCTCCCACTCCCCTCTACACTCCCAATATGGCAATTGATTTAAAGCAAGCCGTTGATAAAAATCAAATAAATAAATAAAAAAGTTTTAAGAAAGTTATTTCTAAATAATTTTCATATAAAGTTGACGATATTGAATAGTATTTACTTAAAATAATTGAATTGCCGTGTTTTTATTAGTCGTCGCGGAGAAATAAAACTACCTAACACTGCTGTCCAGATTCTTAACAGACTCAGTCAGGTCTTAAGCAATACAAAGCTTAAAGATCAAGAGTTGGTTAGCCTAAATCTACGGTTATATGACCGGCTTATTAGCTCGGTAACCTAAAGAGCATTCCTGGAAAATTTTAGCCTGAAACAGTTCAGAATTTTGACAGCTTCCTTTCAATATTTTAAAAATTTTTGTCTTCGGAGCTAAAAAGTTGTAGAATGGCGTATTAACCATTACAATATATTTGTCAGCGAGAAAATAATTAAGAGATTCTCTTTACCAAACAATTATTAGAATTGGTATTACGCTTTTTTTCTAAAATGATATAGGTACATAAGCGGTTTGAATAGAGGGGAATTGAGATTACGAATTTCTTTAATGTATGTTAGGAGCTGAGAGGGCCTAAGGCTAAGAAGCATCTTTTAAATTAAAATAATCCTTTGCAATTTAACTTAATAATTCTAATAATGAGAATGCACTTTATTCAAGTGCATGTTAGTCGTGTGATTTACTCGCATGTCATTTGACAATAAAAAGAATGTCACACACTCTAAATTAGACATGTGAAGACAAATAAATAAATATTTGACTAGAAATTTGGCTCATACAACAAGGATTTTGGCTCATACAACAAGGATTTTGGCTCATACAACAAGGATTTTGGCTCATACAACAAGGATTTTGGCTCATACAACAAGGATTTTGGCTCATACAACAAGGACTCAACACGGTACTTGTGAGTTATCCCAAACCAGTTTTTGCGGACATTTTATGCGGACTTTTTTTTTGTACAGAAAGGTCATTCTTTTTTTTCCTCGATTTCACCAAATTTTCCCTGTTGCAATATTCAATGTGTTCATCAACAAAGAAAAGATTAATTTTTCTTTCCAATGTAACCAAAATAGAAATTAACATTTGAATCAATTCATTCTTATTTTTATCTATTTCAGTTATTTAAATTGCATACGTACCCGGGTCTACGTTTTAGAACTAATGTTCGGTATTCTCACGTGTTTTTCGTTAAATGGTCCGGTACGTGGCGTGTGTACCAAAACTCGGGTGTGTAGAGCTTTCTATTCCCATAAAAGATTTTACTGGACAGCAGTGGACTTATTACAAATAGAAGTAGTGGTACAGTACAAATATAAGCAGTGGACCATTGATTTTAATCATCTATAAGGCTCCGAGCTAGTGTGAGTCGAATCACACCAGAATCGGTTCATGGAGACATCTCTGAACTGAGTTACAGGGACCGAAAATGTATAAAGAATGGGTAATAATGGTCATAATTCTGAGAAAAAAATTGATTTGAAAAACGTGAAAATACCGAGACATTTTCTAAAACCCAGACTCTTTGTTGATGAACACATTGAATATTGCAACAGGGAAAATTTGGTGAAATCGAGGAAGAAAAAGAATGACCTTTCTGTACAAAAAAAAGTCCGCATAAAATGTCCGCAAAAACTGGTTTGGGATAACTCACAAGTACCCTCAACACTTACAGTCGCCCGTTTTGAGTGTCGAGTGGTAAATGTTCTTTCTTCATTGAAATGAGCACGGATCACTCTGTTCGCCTCACTGTGCGATTTCTTCACACGCATACGCTAAACTTCATTAGCGTACGCTTTTCTTTTAGATATAACTTTCTTCATTTTAATGAAAACGAATGATTTTTTTAGATTCCCAACACTGAAAAAAATTGTTTATACCAAATATAAAAATTTGTTGCAAAGACAGCAAAGATAAATGAATTCGAACTCTAGAAAATTTAAAAACATTTTTTATTTAAAGTTTGATTTTGGTCATCTCTATGACCTGATGCTTCACCAAATGTTGGCTTTTCGGGGAAAAAATATAGGTTCTAGTATTTAGACGGCTTCCAAAATTAAAGTATGTTATGTTCTCGTCAAAATTCTGATTTTGTGAAGGCATTCCAAAATTCTTATTCTGACCTTCTATAGATTATAAAACTTAGAATGATTTCCCTCCACTTTATTCTGAATGTTTTTCCGCTAAAATCAATATTATTGCAGCCTCTAAACCCTATCAATTTATATGAATATGTATATTCAATTTACAAAATTAAACTAAACAATTTTTGACTGAACTAAACCCTATGAGTCAAGCCATTACAATAACCTAATTATAATTTCAGGTACTCCCGCATAAAATTTTATTGTAGAACATAATAATAATTATAAAACTAAATTCCTAGATGCGAATTTCGATAAAAATTTAATCTAAAATCAATTGATAGAAACATAAAAATTAGAAATACTAACTTTTATCATGTTATTGGGCAGAAAGTAATTAATTGGATATAAAGTCAAATTGTAGTTTTAGAAAACAGGTGAAATAGATTTATAATTTAAACTCCCGAAAATAAAACCAAAAATAAAGAAAAAGAATAACAATCTCAAGGAATGTGAAAAATTAAGGTCAAAATAATAGTAAATCATATGTAGTAGAGATCGGACAAACGGCAAAATCAAATATCAAATCAAATTATTTGATATTTGAAAATATTTGAAAAAATTTGATTTTTTCAAAACTCATCAAACAAATATTTGATCAAATATCAAATTTTTTCAAAATTTTGGAATTACCTATAGATTTCATTATTAAGGGAGTAATTAACCTAATAATAACCAAATAACATTTATAAATCAGTATTTGTAATGAATCAATATATTAAGGGAGATAATTGGGATTAACAGTGATTAAGGGGATTCAAGATAACATGAGATTCGGGGATTAAGTATATTCAATTCGCGGGGTTGAAATTATATTGGTGATTAAGGTGAGAGTTAAATTCCCAGATCTCCTTAATCCACATATATCCCGCTTAATCCACCCACCAGGTATCCCTCCAAATCCCCAGATATCGCTATTAATCATAAGATATTATCATATAAGATATTATTCTTAACGATATCTCTCTAAAATACCCGATATCCGCTCTAATCCCCGATATCCCTTCAAATCACTTTATATCATCTTCAATCCCCCGATATCCATCTAAATCCTCATATATCCCTTTTAATTATTATATATCCCTCTCAACCCCTTGATATCCCTTCTAATCCCCAAAATCTCTCAAAATCCCTCGATATCCTCCATATATCCCTCGATATCCTCCATATTCCCTGAGTACTGGGAAAAATTCTTAATTTTTAGGACGTTATAGTGGAGGACCTTTAGCGCCGCAGGCAAAATTTATAAAAAATGTGATGCTAAATTAACAATTTTTCACCATTTTCTAGGCCAAAAATTGAATTTTTGGGTAAATCAAATAATTTTCAAATTATTTGATATTTGAAAATATTTGAAAAAATCAAATTTTTATAAAAACTCATCAAACAAATATCTGATCAAATAAAATCAAATAAAATTTGATCAAATATTTGATTATTCGACGTCAAATATTTGTTTGGTCCGATCTCTAATATGTAGTTTATATGTAAACTTCAAAAGATAACAAATACATATCGCTATGTTGGAGAAGAAATAAAAGATTATTTAGGAAACAGAATGAATTTAATTTAATATACTTTACTTTGTTGTTGGTTTATATTGCCAGACTTCAACAGAATCTTTTTGATTTCTAATTTGTTTTCTTTATTCTTTGCTGTCTTTTGTAACACGTATCACATATATAGTGTTCAGGTTTTGTATGGCGGTACCAATTTGATGTTTTTGTTTCCCCGCAAATACAACAATTTCGATCTTGTGTTATTCGCTAAAATATTTATAGATATAGTGTAAAATATTTTATAGAATACTCAACCAGTTGTATGCCTGGATATTCTATTAGAGATTTTACTATATTCTATTTATATATTTATATATTCCTGATATTTTATTTAACATAGAGCCATAAAGATTTCGAAAATAAACTTTTATAAGGATATATGAGGTGAAAAAATAATATAAAATCGACTTATTTTTCCATCTATACTAAACCTGTTTGTTAAAATTTTAATTTTATCGCTAAATTCTCAAAATATAAAACCTTGTGTTTATTACCTCTGATCTAAATTTTCCATATATGCGTTTATAATTGCGGCACAAGTTGCACAAATAATGGGCTTTTAAATAGTTTCCCCATTGATATGTTTGTCTTACACCACAATTGAAACAATTTCGTTTATTATCTTGAATAGTATCACCTATATAATCATGAAAATAATATTTTAGTTAGAAAAATAAACGTTTTATAAAAATTTATTTACTTATTTTATTGCCAATATAAATAATTTTGCATTTTAGTTCTTTTTTGGGATATTCAAATTTTTGTTTTTCTAACAATTCAATTTTATATCCAAATAAATTAATTTCTGTCCAATAACTTGTTGACAGTTTGTTTTTATAAGATTCTATGTTTTCTTTCAATAATTCTTTTTTATTTATTTTTAATTCCAATAAACTTTCTTCTAATATCGAAGTTTCATAATAATAATTATCCATGATAAAATTATTATTGAAGCGAATCTTAGAAATATAAGTCTGTATATTATCGAATAATCAAATATAAATACCTGTTTTCCAAAATTTTTCAGAAATTCCTCAACAGTTTCATTATTGGCAATTTCAATCAAAATTCTCATTTTTAATTGAGAACTAAATTTAGGCCCATGATTTAGTTTAACAAGAAAAACTTTATTAACAGGATTTACTACAAGTTTACGAAACGATCCATTATTCTTATAAATATAATCAACTATTCTACTTTTCTGTTTTACATTCATTATCAATATAAAACGTTCCTTTATTTCAACATTTTTTAAATAAATAAATTCTCTTTTTTCTTTCCAATCTTCGTTTATCTTTAATCCAAACTCAACCATTCTACCTTTAATTTGGATCTTCATCAGAACAACCAAATAGAAGAAAAGAATAATAATAAATTTATTCATCTTAAATTTTAATATTAGAAATATTATATAAAATACAAAGATTAATCAGAAATTTATGTGTAATCAATGTTGAAAGTCTTATATTTAATCTGATGATTTGTAAGAATTTAATGGATTTATTAAAATAGAGCATTATTTGGATAACTATTCAAATTTGGTGGAGTAATCGAATTATTCGGAGATACGCATAGCATATCAGATTCTTATTCAGAAGAGGCGTCATTTGACGAGAATCCAAATTAAACAATTTTGAAATATAATTCAAATAAAAATGTCAAAAACTAGTGAATATTCGAATAATTTGAAAAAACTTGTTTAAAATCTATGAAAATATTATAATAATTTAATTTTTTTGAGACACTATAAATAAATAGTCTCATTTTGACATTTCATCATATGCTAAGTTAATAAGAGCTGTTCGAAATTTCGATATTTGACATTGGCAATCAAGATTTCGACCCGAGTATTCGAAACAAGTCTTAGAGATAAAAGGGGGTACAAATCTAACCAAACTACAAAATGTTATTTACTAATTATATTAACCAAAGTGCAAATTTAAAAATCAGTCGGTGAGAAAATAAATATAAAATAACATAAATACATTTTATAATTTACCGCCTTATTTTTATATTAATTTATTTAGCCATTTAGGGCATTTTTAAAATTTGCAGTTTTGTTTGTTTTTTAATTTGTTTATATTTTTACCAACCATAAGACTTTCACTGTATGGAAATATTTGGGTGATTCGGAATATTGGTAAAAACCAAAAATATGGCTGAAGTAAGGTTCGGGTTGGTCTTTATTAAATAAAAGCAAAAAATAAAGGAAAAGTAAGGTAAAAAATCCTAAATAAAATAGCCTATTTTAAAAGGCTATATTATATTTTAAATAAATTATAAACAAGTTTACCGGGGTCGGTCATAACAATGATAATAGAGAGTAAAAATCGTAAATTACATAGATAATAATTAGGGAATTCGGATATAAATAGGAAGAGAACATCTCAATTTAATTATTTATGTTTAACCATTTGTTAAATATTGTGAAATATTGTTAAAATATTGTTGAAATAAAAATTCTGAGAAAGTTGAGGAGTGATAATTTGGATAATGAAGGGAGGGAAATGTTAATTGAATTATCTTTACTGGGTTTAGTGTATTCTGGAAGGAAAAGTAATGGTAACTGAAATGAATTACAGACAAAAAGGAAATAATTATAAATGGATAATGTCAAGATAGAGAGGAAGGTAGTTACTGGGAACGAATAGGCGTAATGAATAGAAATAATAATGTGAAATAATTCCGGGTCGAGACTTAGTAAAATAAAATAACGAGTCCGGGACATACAATATAATAAATAGTCGGGAATTTAGAATTCTCTAAATTTATTTAAAGTTTTTATATTTATTTTTATTTATTTATTTTTCACTGAATTGACTTTAAAATTGCACTTTTTGCCAATTGCACTTTTAATAATATTCGTCAATTAAATTATTGTAGTTTATTTACTTTTGTATCTTTTAATGCCTTGTGAGTGTCTTAAAATCGTTGATTAAATATAGAAAATCGAAATTTCGAAACAGCTCTAACGCGCTTAGAATTTGATTAAAATGCCAAAATAATACGCTATTTATTATAGGGTCTCATCATTAATTAAATTATTCTAATAAATACCCCGGATTTTAAACACGGGTTATTCTAATTATTCCAATATTTATTTGTTTATAAAATTTTGAGTCGAATTCTATTTAAAAATTGTTTAGATTTCTGAATTTTGTTTCTGAATTTTAGTGTTTTAAAATTTACAATTTTTGTCAAATGCCGCGGTTTATATAATTAGTCAATAAAATTTTTTATTTATTTAAATTTGCTCCTCGGCTCTGCTTTTAATAGCTGTTTTGAAATATCCGATTCAAAATCTTTGTTTATCAAATTGAAGTTCGAAATTTCGAACAAGCTCTAATGCTTTAGCTTTTAATTAAATATTTCAAAATGGTTCCCTACTTATTCACAGGGTAAACATATAAATAAAATATTTATTTAATTTTGTCCTTTGTTTTAGAAGGCTATTTAGGATTTTTACCTGTAGAAAAGGGGATAAGATTTTTCATCTAACTTGGATAGTCAACATCGGTTAAAATTATAGTTTTATTACTGCACTCGAAACTTTTGACCCCGAGCGTGTGTCAGGGTACCTACTTTTAAAAGTGTTTAAGGGTACTTGCGAGTTATCCCAACCCAAAGACCAATTTAACTTATATCCCTGTAATAATTCAATGAAACTGCCAACTGTCACGCTATTTGAGACAACTTAAGGTATCCAAAAGCTCATCGTTTTGTGCCGATCATATTAAACAAAATTTCAGATGATTAAATTTAATTTGATATTTCATTTATATTTAATTATTTTATTAAATTTACATTGCCTAGGAAAACGAATTCATGTTGATTTAAAAATCAAAGATGATTGGGAAGGAAAAAGAGAATTTATTTATTTAACAGATGTTGAACCGAAGGAGCGTTTTGTAGTGAAAACTATCGCAAAGCATAACAATAGATATTTCGACCCTAATAACAATATGGAGGGATTTACACGTTTGGTTGACTTGGATCTTGCTCGAAATATTTTTAATAATATTGAATTAATTGTTGCAAAACTTGATCCAAAAATTTTACTAAAGATGAAAATCGTGATTGAAATTGCCAACAATAAAAATATTAATAAAATTTTCAAAGGATTTGAAAAACGGGTAATATTTTACGTAATAAAATGTTAGCTAGGCGAAAATAAAATTTCGCTCTCAATGATACAAAAACGGAGCGAAAAAATAAATTTCATTTTTACGAAACTAATGAAGAAAAACCCTTAAATTTTATGAGTTAATCAAAAATCAAGATTTTGAATCAGTAAATCTTGAGCAAAATATGTTTTCGAGGTGTGCGTACTCAAAATACATCAAATATTTGCCTCCAAGTCCTCTGATATCACTTAAAATTCAATGAAGCCAAATTTCTTGTATCCACGATTTAGTAGGTATGAAAAATATCGGACAAGCATGCCCCTTAGTCTCTCCAAATCCCTTTATTTCCCCAAACTCCCTAATAGGTCTAAGTCACCAGAAACAAAAACGAACGAAATACGTTCTAAACGAAAATGAAACGACGGAGAAACAGAATAAATTTAAAAATTGACCGAAAATTTCTCTGATCCAGCAAAACATGATCTTATAGAAATACGTAAACATCGGAATTTTCAATATAAAAAGAAAGAATGAATTTAAAAATAATTCAGGCACTCCGATATAATAATTTTACTGAAAAGGATAATTATTATGAAACTTCTATATTAGACGGAAATATAGAATATAATAATAAATCGAATTCAATTAAAGAAAATAATGATTTATTAAAAGAAAATATAGAATCCTATAAAAACAAACTTTTATCAAGTTATTGGACGGAAATTAATTTAATTGGATATAAAATTGAATTGTTAGGAAAACAGAAAATTGAATATTCGAATGAATTAAAAAGCAAAATTATTGCCATTAAAAATAAAATAAGTAAATTCATTTTTATTATTGATTATAAGCTCATTTATTAAAAAATTTAATTTTAATATTATGGGTGGAATTATTGAAAAAAATATGCGACATTGTTTAAATTGTGGAGTTATAAAAACTGAACAATGGTATATATACATAAAAGAAAATTATTTGTGCTACAAATGTGGTATTTATAATCGAATAGTTGGGAAACACAGACCAAAAGTATTGTGGAATAAAATTAAAAAGGTTTGTCTTTATACAAATTAGAAAGATAATTATAAAAAATTAAAGATAGATTTTCTGATTAAGTAAATATTTAAATTCTGTTTAGTATTTTCGTATATCTGTGTGAATAAAATAATAAATACAGGGCGGGGCAATAGTTCGGCGAGATATGTTTTAATAAAATCTATTGTAAAATTTATTTAAGATAAAAAATGATAAAATATAATTAATAGGATATAATAATCATTTCTTTAAAGTAATTTCTCAAAATGACCGCCCCTGACTGAAATACACGCATCCAAACGCTTACCGATGTTGCTTAATAGATCACGATAATTTGACATTCTGTAAAATTTTTAATTTATGAGATAGAAAAAAATTTTCAAGATAAAATGTGTAGATGCGAATCATAGAACATGGGAAATTTAATCAAAAAGCAAAATATAAAGTAAATTTTAAGAAAGGACAAAATAAAATTTGTCGCCGAACTTTTGCCCCACCCTGTATATCTTCTTGATATAATGTATATGAAAATTCAAAAGTTTGCGTACTTTTTTTGAATATTTAGATAACACCAAAAGATCGAAATTGTTCTATTTGCGACGTTGCTCATACATCAAATTGGTACCGTTATTCAAAACCCGGACAATATATATGTAAAGCTTGTTACCAGAAACAGCATAAAATAAAGAAATCAATTAAAAATACGAAAGCAGATGGTTGATTTTGCTTTAAATTTAGTTTACTTTGATATTATAGATAGAAGTTGAAAAATGCAACAATTTGGGAATGTCAGCTAAACACAACGATGAATGGTTAGAAATGAGTATAAAATAATATGAACATTTTTATCAATTTCAACTATATTTTTAATGCTCGACTCTTAATCTTTCTTTAACAAAATTCACATCTCCATTCTTAATTATTTCATTTATTCGATTCCTTATAATTTAAAATTATATTTTTCATCATCCACATCTCCGCAAAGACATTTCTGCTAGAATCATTTTTCGCTGCATTTTACTCTTGCCTTTCTTTTCTTTGGCTATGATGATTTTGAACAAAATTATAACTAATTAAATTTTGGTTGGAAAAACTGTGTTGCTACGGGGGTATCGAATAAGCGACAAGAGATGAGTGTGACAGATTTTCAGTCAGATTTTACCACCCAACTAAAGCGGTAAAAAGTCAGATTTTACCCCCCAACTAAAGTGGTAAAATCTGACTAATCTTGTAACCTCAATCTCGTCTGACTCATCTCGTATAATCCAGCCACTATTTAAAAATTTCGAATTATACTAATTTCTTTAAGTTTTAGGAAGGCCATTAAGAGAGATTCTTCAATTTTTCATCGCAACATGCGGATTTTTTAATGTAAGTACAATTTAATCAAATGTACTTACATCTAAGATAAAAAATGTATTTATATAGATTAACCATATATATTATTATAACAAATATTAGAGTCTGTTGTAACACGAATCTTCTTAAGATTAAGATTAAAATCTCATTTGCAGAATTTAGTTTTCTTTAAAATTTCACTCAATCGACGCATTTATTGTACTAATTAATTGTTAAAACGCAATTTTCCACATTTATTCTTGCTAAAAAATTTTATTATACGATTGAATTTATTAGCAATTGACATTTCATTATTGAAGAAAAACTCAACTAATACTATGCGATTTCTTCGTTAACGTAGAAAGACAAATAATAAAAATTAATCTTGATTAAGTTGAATAATAATAATACAATTAAAAAACAGTTATCTTTGCTCAAGCCAATGGCGGGCAGATAGTGAGCCTTTGGATTAAAATCAATTATATCGGTAATGATTAAGGAATTTGTTTTTTAAATTTAATTAACGGATTTTCTGTTGGTTTAGTGAAATGAATTAAATGGATAATTTGTTCATGATCAGTTCATTTGTTTTTTTAAAAAGTTTTTTTAATATTGCTCTTTCTCTCCAAATGCCCTGCAAAACTTATAAAATGCAACTAACGCATTATGACCCAAAGACGAATTTTTTTGATTTAACTAAAAATCATCAAAAATCAATTAGCTAAAGACGAACAAGGATGTAAAAACTAAGGATCTTTTACATATAATATTATTGCTAAGAGTAGTTATTCAAAAATAATAAATCTTATATTAGATCCAATTTTTCCCTTACATCTCCCTTCAAACTCAATTTTAAATACGGAAAAGTCATCCTAAATAATACTGTTCAAATAAAATTTATTTATTGAGGATCGACATTAATAAATTTAAGGAATTAAGCAAACAAAATGATGAGTTGACCTTTTAAAACCTGGACAATATTTATCAAATATAAAAAGATTGAAAGTTTGAAAATAAAATTTGCAATGAAAAGGCATCGAATAAATGAAATAATTTATAAAGGAAAGGGTAATTTTTTAAAGTAAGCAAAAAAGTTTAGCAGAAAAAAATATAATTCAAATTTGATAACAATGTTTATATTATTTTAGTGTGTGGGTTATTTCACTTTCCCAAATTGTAGCCGCTTCAACTTCGATCTATAATAACAAAGTAAACTAAATTTTATTGCAAAATCAACCATCTGCTTTCGTATTTTTAGTTGATTTCTTTATTTTATGCTGTTTTTGGTAACAAGCAGCACATAAATAGTGTCCTGGTTTTGAATGACAGTACCAACGTGATGTATGAGTAACATCGCAAATAGAACAATTTCGATTTTGTGAGGTTATCTAAATATTTATTGAAAAAAGTATAAAACATAAAGTTTCTCTATCGACAGGAGGATTTATTAATTACTTTATTCATGCAGATTTACCGAAATATATTTATTGAAGTGGTATCAAATATCGGTTTAGTCAAAACGGAGTCTTGCAAGAAATCGTTTGCTAGAAATTGAGCAAGAAATTGCTTGTGTAACACCGTAAATAAAACATTTAAGATCGTCCTTAAATTACTTAATGAGAAGACTGATTTATGTGAAGTAGAATTCAATGCTAATTTTATTGGTTATTTTAATTGAAATAAATTTCCTAGTTAATATGCGTTTAACGCCTAAAGCTTTCTTTTTCTTCTCATAGTTTCTCCGTTTTCAAATATATTAAAAATGATCAATGGCAAATATTGTTAGGATTAAGTTATCGTATTATCTTAATAGAATGGTCCCTTCCAAGGGATGGCTTTTTAGAGTACTTGAACTAATCCAAAAATAATAATAGCAAACCTTTTCATTCTTAACAAACAGGCTTTTATGTCTATGCTTCCCATATTTTCGATTATAATTACCACAAGTATGACACAAATATTGTTCTTTGAGATATTTATCCCACCATGTTTTAATTTGTTTAGCACCACAATTGAAACAATCTCGCTTCTTCTTTTCAATTATTACTCCTATAAAATTAATATAAAGCTTTATTTGCTAGAGATGTTTAAGCTAGATTTAGCAACGGGGGTATCCTTATCTTTTCAAATAACAATATTTTTATTTACTTATTTTATTGCCAATGTCAATAATTTTGCTTTTTAATTCATTCGGATGTTCAATTTTTTGCTTCTCTAACAATTCAATTTTATATCCAATTAAATTAATTTCCGTCCAATAGCTTGATAAAAGTTTGCCTTTGTAATTTTCCATATTTTCGTTTAACAATTCTTTTTTATTTATTTTTGTATTTTCTATACTTTCATCTAATATAGAAGCTTCATAGAAATTATCCTTCTCGGTAAAACAATTATATCGAAGTTCCTACATTTAAAGTATAAATTATCTAAGATTATTCATTTAGATGTATAGATTTTGATTATCTATTCTCGATTTAGATTATCGATGGGTAATCGTAATCCCCTGATATCACTACAAATCATGTGATATCCCTATTACATTTTCTAGATTAATTTTTTCGATAGAATAATAATTATAGCATAACAGCATGAGGACTTCTAATATTTTATTATTTACAAGTTAGATTCTATTAATAAAGCATAAAATACCCGGTTTTCAAATCCAGGTAAAAAATTTCTTATACTTTTATTATTGGCAATTTCAATCATGATTTTCATTTTCAATAAATGATTTGGATCATGTTTTGCAACATTTAATTCAATATTAATAAAAATATTTGTAGAATGATCCAAGTCAACCAAACGTGTAAATCCTTTCATATTGTAATTAGAGTCGAAATATCTATTGTTTTGCTTTTCGATTGTTTTCACAACAAAACGCACCTTCGGTTCAACCTTTTTTAAATAAATAAATTCTCTTTTTTCATACCAATCATCTTTGATTTTTAAAGAAACACGAATTGGTTTACCGAAGCATTGAATATTCAATAAATAAATTAAATGTAAGAGAATGATCAAATTAAATTTACTCATCTGAAATTACTATTTCATTTTATAGTCGGTTAAAATAATAAGTATTTGGAGAAAACTGGGAGACTCAAATAGAGGGAGGATTGATATGGAGGTGCGCAAGCCATTTAGGCGTTGTGATTTGGATTCTCGTTGTTAAAATTTAGTGTATTAATATTATATACATAATTTATATAATTTAAGCAGGATATCGCTCAAATAAAACAAAATCTAAACATAACTTAAATCTTAAGACCATTTATTCGGTTTAAAGTAACTCTGAAATATAACACTAAATTTTAAAGGAGAGAAATCATATAAAACTTTTTTTAAATTTGTAGAAGTTTAATCAAAATATGAAAAGAAATATTATAAAGGACAACTAAGAAAATATATAATAATTTAATTTTGTTGAGACACTATAAATAAAGTCTCATTTTGACATTTTCATCATAAGCTAAGTTAATAAGAGCTGTTCGAAATTTCGATTTTTGAAATTGGCAATCAACATTTCGACCCGAGTATTTCGAAACAAGTCTTTGAGATAAAAGGGGGTACAAATCTAACCAAACTACAAAATATTATTTACTAATTATATTAACCAAAGTGCAAATTTATAAATCAGTCGGTAAAAAATAAATATAAAATAACATAAATACATTTCATAATTTACCGCCTTATTTTTTATTAATTTATTTAGCCATAAAGGGCATTTTTAAAATTTGCGCTTTTTGCCAATTGCCGCGCTTAATATGATTAGTCAATAGACTTTTTTATTTGTTAATTTTTTAACTACCATGTCTTTCAAGCTGTTTGAAATATTTGGGTTGAAATCTTAATTGTTCGTGCCGCAATCATGATTTCGAAAAAGCCTGATGCCCCTCGCAAGTAACTAAACATTCAGAATTTAACCCAATAAATTTGTATGATCTCAACCAATTTAAAAAATATTCTTACGCTTTGCCTTATTTAAAAAAAAGTATTCAATACTTTATGTTTATTCAAAATTCAACACAAAAAATTAAGCTTTTTTTCTACTATATTTCTAAAGCCTTGCATAGCCTGCGGCATGTCAGAATACCAACTGAAAGACTTACTGACAATGAAATAATATAAAATACCTTTTTTAAATCAGACCATATAGTTAAATAGTACAATCAGTGATACAGATCATATAAATTAATGCGTAATTTCAAGGTTTAATTACATGTGGAGGGCATCAAAGCTTTTTTGAAATTACGATTGCGCCATGGATGATTAATATTTCAACCAGTGCTTCGAAGCTCGTACCAAAGTTCGTACTCGTACCTGGTACGAAGTACGAGTACGAGCAAAAAATTGGGGCAGGTACGAAGTACGAGTACGAGGCCAAAAAAAGTGAAAAGTACGAGGTACGAGGCCTAAGTACGAGCTCGTACTTCTCGTACTTGGTATTAATAGGAAAATTGAAAGAAATATATTTAATTACTTTCATTCGCCATTATATGAGCGGGTGGCCGAGTGGTGAAGGCGCCTGGTTCACCTTTGTCTTTTATATTTAATGTTGGGATATAAAATACCATATTTATTCCAATTAAATGACCTCTCTATTTGAATGGCCCCTCCAATTGAATGTCAATTTTTTGGGGTATCGTAAAATAGAATGGCGGCCATTCAATTAGAATAAATACAGTATTTTACTTTGAACTTAAAATATTTTACTTTGAACACTAAAAAGTGAATTTTTTTTGCCTACGGCCTTTCGAAATTTTCAAAATTTTCGCCTACGGCGCAGAAATATGCAAGAAATCTAGCTGCATGGCCTTAAAAATTTTTGAACATTTTCGGCTGCGGAGCAAAAAATGGAAGAAATCTGGCTTAAGAACATCCAAAATTCTCAAAAATTTTGCCTGCGGCGCAGAATATCAGGAGAAAAACTGTAAAAAATGTTAAACGTTCCAAAGAAGAGAATGAAAAACGGATGAAAATACATATATCCGACCCATCTTTGAGGAAATATTGCTCCTTGCACTCCAAAATGCTCAAAAATTTTGCCTGAGTCGCAGAAAATGAATTATATTGGAGGATTTATGGCCTCAAAGCCTTCCAAGATTCACAAATTATCGCACAAACGCTTAAAATTTTAAACTAGATGTCCTTAACTCAAAAAATCATAAAATTTTAGATTTTTTGATTTATTCTCAAGTACGAGTAAGTACGAGGTACGAGGCCAAAAATAGGGGTGGTACGAGGTACGAGGCCAAAAAAGAGGTGGTACTAAGTACGAGTACGAGCAAATTTGAAATTTCGAAGCACTGATTTCAATCCAAATATTTCCAAACAGCGTGAAGCCATATTGTAGTTAAAAATATAACCAAATAAAAAATATTATTGACTTATTATATTAACCGCGGCATTTGTCAAAAAGTGCAAATTTTAAAAATGCGCTAAACGGCAAAATAAATTAAGTAAAAATAAGGCGGTAAATTATGAAAGGTGTTTATGTTATTTTATATTTATTTTCTCACCGACTGATTTTAAATTTGCACTTTGGTTAATATAATTAGTAAATAGTATTTTGTAGTTTGGTTAGATATTTACCAACTTTTATCTCTAAGACTTGTTTTGAAATACATGTTATTAACTTAGCATATGATGAAAATGTCAAAATGAGAATATTTATTTATTGTGTCTCAACAAAATTAAATTATTATAATATTTTGATACATTTTTAAAAAGGTTATTCAAATTATTCAAATATTTACTAGCTTTTGACATTTTATTAGAATTCTATTTAAAAAATTGTTTCATTTTTTATTGGCAAATTACGCCGTTTCCTCTAAACATGAATCTGATTTGCCTGCGAATCTTCGAATTATTCGAATACTCCCCCAAATCTGAATAATTATAAGAAAAATGTCCGAATTATGATTAAGTTCTAATAACTTTAGCATTTACATATTTCAAAATGCATCCCTATAATAATTAAAATATGATTAAATTTTTTGCCTTTATTTTAAGGAGGCCAGAAAGATTATCTTATAATATTTCTACATATTATTACTCTACCTCTTTTACCTTTATTTATACCCTCTATTTTTCTTATTTCCCCTCTATTCTTTTCTCGTATTTAACAGGGCCCGGACCGTACCTACTACGGCCAATTTTACGGTATCTATGGATATTTCACCAAACGATACAATTTTGAAGTTTATCAGTATTTAAATTTATCGGACTCCAGTTATAACAAGATATTTAATATCAGTTATGTTAGATAGCTTAAACTTTTATTTGTTTATTATATACAATTATTATATTGTTTATTATATATTTAATTATATATTTTATTATATTGTTTATTATATATTTTTAATATTAAAATTTAAGATGAATGAATTTATTATTATTCTTATCTTATATTTGGTTGTTCTGTCGAATATCCACATCAAAGGTAGAATGGTTGAGGTTGGATTAAAAATCAAAAATGATTGGGAAGAAAAAAGAGAATTTATTTATTTAAAAAATATTCAACTAAAGGAACGTTTTGTTTTGATAACTAGCTCTGGGTTACGTATGCGATGGCGGCGTAGTGCGTATGCAATAGGTTTAGTTACGATACTTTTGGATTTTTATGCTCTGCCCGTTGGAAAGCCTAACGGCTTTGGGGCGCGCTTCGCGCGCCGCTAGAATGTTTATTGGCTGTGGTCGGAGTTTTGGCCAATCATAACTTCGTACAAAATGGTCAGAAATTTTTTCTGATATTATTTGTGAACTCAGCGCACTGAGAGCTTTCATTTGATATATCATTTGCCCACCTTTAAAATTTTTTCGAAAAGTTAAAACTTCGGCCAAATTTTCCGGGATGGGTTGAAGCTCGGGCCTTCGGCCCTCGCCGGTAAAGTGTAGTCAGCCTTCCGGGGCTGGGTTGAAAGCTCGGGCCTTCGGCCCTCGCGATTCG
Source organism: Meloidogyne enterolobii (assembly GCA_963681835.1). Lineage (NCBI taxonomy): Eukaryota > Metazoa > Nematoda > Chromadorea > Rhabditida > Meloidogynidae > Meloidogyne > Meloidogyne enterolobii. The sequence goes on from CAVMJV010000006.1 coordinate 4,100,001, forward strand.
CTGCAGGATGGGTTTTAAACCCCTCGCGATTCGTTGCGTGATTGTTTTAAGCTCGGGCCTTCGGCCCTCGCGATTCGTTGCGAAATGGGTTTAAACTCGGGCCTTCGGCCCTCGCCCTCAAAAAAGTTTGCTCTGCCATTGATCATTGCTCTGCCTTTTAGATGGGTTGAAGGCTCGGGCCTTCGGCCCTCGCCTCAAAAAAATTTGCCCTGCCTTTGACCATTGCTCTGCATTTTAGATGGGTTGAAGGCTCGGGCCTTCGGCCCTCGCCTCAAAAAAGTTTGCCGTGCCTTTGACCATTGCTCTGCATTTTAGATGGGTTGAATGCTCGGGCCTTCGGCCCTCGCCCTCAAAAAAGTTTGCCCTGCCATTGATCATTGCTCTGCCTTTTAGATGGGTTGAAGGCTCGGGCCTTCGGCCCTCGCCGGTAAAAGTGCCCTGCCTTTAACGATTACTCTGCCATTTAGATGGGTTGATAGCTCGGGCCTTCGGCCCTCGCCTCAAAAAAGTTTGCCATGCCTTTGACCATTGCTCTGCCTTTTAGATGGGTTGAAGTCTCGGGCCTTCGGCCCTCGCCCTCAAAAAAGTTTGCCCTGCCATTGATCATTCCTCTGCCTTTTAGATGGGTTGAAGGCTCGGGCCTTCGGCCCTCGCCCTCAAAAAAGTTTGCCCTGCCATTGATCATTGCTCTGCATTTTAGATGGGTTGAAGGCTCGGGCCTTCGGCCCTCGCCGGTAAAAGTGCCCTGCCTTTAACGATTACTCTGCCGATTAGATGGGTTGATAGCTCGGGCCTTCGGCCCTCGCCTCAAAAAAGTTTGCCATGCCTTTGACCATTGCTCTGCCTTTTAGATGGGTTGAAGGCTCGGGTTTTCGGCCCTTGCCCTCAAAAAAGTTTGCCCTGCCATTGATCAGTCCTCTGCCTTTTAGATGGGTTGAAGGCTCGGGCCTTCGGCCCTCGCCTCAAAAAAGTTTGCCCTGCCTTTGACCATTGCTCTGCATTTTAGATGGGTTAAAGCAACACCCCCCCCCCACACCCAAAATTTCGACCTTTTGTAACTTTGTACAAAATGGTCAGAAAATTTTTTTAAAAATATTTTTGTACTCAGCTCGATAAGAGCTTTCGATTGATATAACATTTGGCCCGTTTATTCCCATTTTGGCAAAACTATTTTTTTGGCCGAAAATTTTGAACGAAAAAATCACCTAAATTTTTAAAAAATCATAATTTTTTCAAAGTTAACCTTTTTTGAATGTTTTAAAATCTTATTCTATGCAGAAAAATCTGCTTTATCCAGGAAAAATACATTCACCCCGAACAGGTTGCAAAAATGCCGAAAAAATTTCGAAAAACCGAAAAATTTTCGAATTTTCGAAATTCGACCCCTACACCCCCAGTTTCGAATTTTTTCGAAATTTTTTCGGCTTAAAAAATTTCTAATTTTTTACATGATTTTATGAAGCAAACCCCATCCCGATCCCTCTATCCCAAAAAAAGTTATGGTCACTTAAAACCCGAAAGTCAACCTATATTTTTACCCGAAAGTCAACCTATATGGTGCAATAACATGCGTTGAATCCATATCCGGTCTCAGAAAAATTTGTAAAAAATTACCCGGGACGTTAGAGTCTCAAAAAGTTTTGCGACATGTGCTCACATTGACCATAACTTTTTGAGACTCAAGTGGACCCCCAACAAAGTAATGTTTTGTGATGGATTTCAGGATGCTCTACAATATAACGTAAGTCTTTTTTATTTATTACCCCTCCTTTGGTTCCCCACCAAGGATAAGTACTCCCCAAACTCAAATTTTTGACCCTCCAAAACTTTGGCCAAAAGGGTCATCAAATTTAGCAAAAAATATTTTTAGAATCCCCTCGGTAAGGGCTTCCGAATGATATTACATTTGGCCTATTTATGGCCATTTTAAAAAATTTATTTTTCTGGCTGAAAATTTCGGCCGGAAAAATCGCCGAATTTTGTAAAAATTCATAACTTTTCTAAAGTAGACCTTTTTTGATAATTTTAAAAACCCAGAATATACAGAAAATTCTGCTCTATCCAGTAAAAATACATTCGGCCCGAACTGCCGTCGAAAATCCACAAAATTTTTCGAAAAACCGAAAAATTTTCGGGTTTTCGAAATTTGACCCCTACGGGTTCAGTTTCGTCTTTTTTCGAAATTTTTTCGGCTCCAAAAATTTCTAATTTTTATTTCTATTTTATAAAGAAAACCCGATCCCAATCCGAAAATCGAAAAAAAAGTTATGGCGATTTAAAAAATCGCGAAAATCCCCCTTTTGGAATGGGGTCGGAAAAAAATTTTTTTATATCCGACCCAAAAAACACCCTATATGGTGCTTCAAGACCCGCTGAGTCCAAATCCGGTCTCAGAAAAATTTAAAAATATTTCCCCGAGACGTTAGAGTCTCAAAAAGATTTACGACATTTTGCCACATTGACTATAACTTTTTGAGACTCAAGTGGACCCCCAACATATTATACCTTTTTCTGACCGCCAGGGGATGCTCTTTCGAATAGGCAATCGAAAAAAGCTGACCCAACTTTTTAAAAAAAGTTTACCGCAAAACCCCGATTCATTGACCCATATGACCACCAAAAGTTCACCCGAGACTCAAGTGGCCAACTATTTGTAACTTCCCCTCACTCTATCCTACAACATCACTCCCAGGCCCAAGAACCCCTCACTTCTCAAAAACCCGTTATAACACTTTGAATTATTCATCCGGCCATTTCGGTGCCACACTCAAGTGTGGCACCAAAATGGCCATGCCCATTAAACTCCCCATAGCCACTTACCTAATATCCCCCAGGTCCCTTCCAATTCGGCCGAGCCGTTCCCGAGATATAAAAAAGGTACAAAAGACCGCTACCCAGAAAAAACGACAAAATGTTTTGGGCCCATAAGGGAACACGATAAAAAATAAATTTTTTATTTTTGACACAAAAAACGTGCTATATGGTGCTATAGGACCCGCTGAGTCGATATCCGGTCTCAGAAAAATTCTAAAAAAATTCCCCGGGAAGTTAGAGTCTCAAAACCGATTTGCGACATTTGGCCAATTTGGCTATAACTTTCCCAGACTCAAGTGGACCCCCGACAAAGTATATATTTTTCTGACCGCCAGGGGACGCTCTTTCACATAGGCTATTGAAAACGCGTTTCAATTCACGCATTAAAAAGTCGATTTTTCGACTTCGACCTTTTGGACCATATCACCCCCAGATCGAAGTCCCAGACTCAAATGTCCAACAACAAAATTTTAGTACATTTAGGGCACTAACATATGAAAAAAGAGTTGGAGCGATTCGGCCTCTCCTAAGCAATTTTATAATTACATCCAATGGGAGCCACCCTTCCCGATAGGGGTCCATGACATTTTTGACATTTTGGGACCTATAACTTTTTTAAAAATGGTCAGAAAAAATTAAACTAAATTTTTTCGGACTCAGCTCGATGAGAGCTTTCGATTGGTATATAATTTGTAAATTGTAGGTGAATTTCGTCGGACGGGGTAGGACAATCCACCGAAATTCGGTGAATTTTTGCGCGCGGCTACAGGTCAGACATTTGATCCCAGCCCTCCAAATTTTTTTTAGAGTTATAGCCCTTGAACTGCTTCAGTGCCCTTTCCCCAACCACTTTTTGATCTGACTTTTCGGTCCCGAGTTACAGCCGTTTGAATTTTACCGACAGCCGTTTCGGCGCGGGGGTATGTTTTGGCGCCGAGGTTAGAGTTTTCCTGAATAGCCCGTCAAAAGTTGTAGGACCAATGTACAACTTAAAAAAATCCCTCGGCAAACGCTGAGGAGCCTGATTTTTTGAAAGCGAAATCCCCCCCAAAAAGAGGGGCACATGGTGGTTTTTTTTAGTATAATATAATGAATGAAAAGCAAAATAATAGAATAATCGATTATATTTATAAAAAAACTGAATCATTTTGTAAAATTGAAATATATCCTGTTGAAAAAGTTTATATTGTAAAATTAAATAAAGGTTCGAAATATACCACACAATTGAATAAAAGAATTTTGATCGAAATTGCCAATAATGAAATCGTTAAAAAATTATTGAAAAACTTAGGAAAGCAGGTATTTTATATTTAATTATTCGAAATTTAAGCCTTCAATAATACACAAATTTAATTTATCTAAGATTCGCCTAAATAATAATTTTATCAAGAATAATAATTATTACGAAACTTCGATATTAGAAGAAAGTTTAGAGAAAATAAATAAAAAAGAATTATTAATTAAAAATATAACAAATTACCAAAACAAACTTTTATCAAGTTATTGGACTGAAATTAATTTAATTGGATATAACTTTAAATTGTTAGGAAAACAAAAAGTTGAGTATCCGAAGGAATTAATAGACAAACTTATCTACATCGGCAATGAAATAAGTAAATAGTTTTTTCAAATTTTTTATTTGTTTACTTGCCTAAAAAGATACATATTATTATTTATTATTATAGGAGAAATAATTGAAAGAATTAAACAAAACTGTTTAAATTGTAGAGTCACACAAACAAAACATTGGTATAGATACCTAAAAGAACATAATTTCTGTCAGCCATGTCACGATTATAATATATATAATGGCAAAATGAGACCTGAAGGAAGTTTGTATCAAACTAAAATGGTTTAAATTTATTATTATTATAATTAACAAATATTTTATAAAAAAATTTGAGTAGACTTATTAGGGATCTGTCAGCCATGTCACGATGTATAGAGATTATGTATAAGGATTTCAGTATTTTTCTAAATATGTACACGAACATTACTTTTGCCACTTAAGGGTAATTTAAACTTAGAAAAAAACAAGCTAGTTAGAAGCAAACCTGGACATAATCATTTCGTTGAAAATTATAAAAATTGCTTTAAAAAATTTTATCTGAGAACTAGTTTCAACTCCCATTTTTGTAAATATTTTAGCGAATCACGAAAGATCGAAAATGTTTTACTTGCGGAACAACAAAAACATCGCATTGGCACCGTCATTCAAAACCTGAACAATATATATGCAAAAGTTGTTACAATAAACAAACAATGATAAACAAGAAAACAAATAAAAATTAAACAGTACAGGAATCGATTAAATAATATTTAAATTATTATGATTTTTTAATATTTAATTTTCTGACGTTATTGAACAAACTGTAAAACAATGTAAAATATAACCTCTGTAGATAATACATGTAGATTTTTACATACTAGGTCAGATTTTCAAAAATTCATCCTTATTTCATATTCATAATGAGATGAATCTATAATTCCAAAATATTAATAACAAAACAGATCTCAGAAATTGATACCAAATTTATAAAAAAACTGAATATAAAACCTACAACCATATTCTAGTATAATATTTCGTCGTCGATAGTCAGTATAACAAATTATAACAAACAACAATTTTAAAATTTAAAAATTAGGTATTATTTCAGTTTTAGTCCCATATAATACGTACAACGTTCTAAAAGTTCTGTTTTGTTTTATACTTGTATATTATTTAAAATTAAGATGATTAGAATATTCAGCATAAATTCAATTGTGCTTTACACTAGTCTTTTAGAATAACACAACATTTTATAATTTTGACACGTGACAAGGGTAAAAATTCGTACATAAAATTGTACATAAAAGTACAATTACATTCAAAGATCATATTCTTTTGAATTTAATCATATGCACTTTAAAATTTTTTGGTCAACAAAAATTATAAATTTGTCCTATTTTATTTATTTTCCCACTTAATAAAATTTCAAAATCTAAGATTAATAAAGTCTATCGGTAAAATTTGTACGTGCTCGTTATTTTTTATTGTATTCACTTAGAATTTAATTAAACTTTAAAAAATAGGAAATATTTATGTTTAAGTTTACATGTTCTGTTTGGGAATATTATTTCTAATTTTTATAATATACAACATAAATTCATATTTCAGATTTATAAATTCTCATAAATATTTTTCTTTAGCAACAATTATTATTATCCACCAACGTTAAATAAATTTAAATATCAATTAAAACAAATAGATCTATTTTTCTGTTAATTAACTGTTTTACATATATTTTAAAAACCCCATTACAAAAATAATACAGATAGAATATTTGAAACAGAAAAAATTATAACTTCATTTATAAAAACTACTTTATTTAAAAAAACACTTTATCACTTTACTATTTAGAAGCTCCCCCTATTTTAAGTTCTATAATCTTTGATAAAGTTTTTGTGTTTATATAAGTGGTGAATTAATGTCGAGTCCTCCCCTAAAAATATCAAAATATTAGGCGGATTTAAATTTATTTCCATTACTATTATTTATATATTAAATTTGTTTCCGTTGATAGGGTGTCGAAACAAAATTAAAAATTTTGAAGATATCTAAATTTAAATGATTAACTTCTATATCATTTTCCTTTTAAATTTATTTATTCTATTGGATGTACAAAGTGAAGGAAAATTAATTAAGGTTGAAGTGAAAGTCAAAGATGATTGGGAAGAATTAAGAGAATTTATCTATTTGAAAAAGGTTGAAATTAAGGAACGTTTTGTGTTAAAAGTGATTGAGAAGAATAATAATAAATATGATGGATGTAATAAAAATATAGAAGAATATTTGCGTCCAATTGACTTTAATCTAGATAAAAATACATTTGAAGTTGAAATAAGTGATAGATCAAAATATATTCCATCTGATCAATTAAAAAAGAAAATTTTGATTGAAATTACTAATAATGTCATAATTCAAAATTTTCTGTCTGGGTTTGAAAAAATGGTATATTTTTATTACTAGAATTACCATTGCTTATGTCAAACTATCTAGCAAACAAAAAATTGATATCCCAATAAAATGGAAAGCTTCTCTAATTTGTGTTAAATTTAAGGTACTTCGAAATAATAATTTTATTGAAAATTATTATTGTTATGAAACTTCAATATTGTTCAAGAGTGGAAATAATTTCACCTCGGTTGAAGAAAATATAGAAAATTACAAAAACAAACTTTTATCAAGCAATTGGACGCAAATTAATTTAATTGGATATAAAATTGAATTGTTAGAAAAACAAAAAGTTAAATATTCGAAGGAATTAGAAAACAATATTATTTATGTCGGCAGTGGAATAAGTAAATAATTTTTTTTAATTTATATTTGATTATATGCCTAAAAATATACGTATTATTCTTTATTATTATAGGAAAAATAATTGAAGGAAATAAACAAAACTGTTTCAATTGTAGAGTTACACAAAAAAAACATTGGTATAGATACCTAAAAGAACATTATCTGTGCGATCCATGTCACAAATATAAAATATATAATGGCAAAATGAGACGTGAAGTAAGTTTTTATCAAACTAAATTGGTCTAAATTTATTCCTATTATAAATAACAATGATTTTATAAGTATATGAGTAGATTTAAATTTTCAAGCATATTTATATAAACTTATAAGGGATCTTATTTGTGTATACGGATTTCAATATTTTCCTAAATAATGGGTTGACCCAAAAAGAATGAGCCCTTTTTTGGGCTAGATTTGGAATTTTACACTGGGAATTAATTCCTAGGAGATCTCTTAATGGAGATCTTTATCGTACACCGCGTCAAAGTGCGTTCTATGAAAAATCATTTACGTGAAGTTCGGTTCCAAAATGATACGCAAATCGCAAATAGGATAACTGATTTTCTAGAGGCAAAATCAGCTACAACATTTTATCAAAGAAAAATTCAAAAGCTGCACAGAAAATGGCAATAAGTAATAGATAATATTGGGCAATACTTCGTTTCTTGATTGTTTTTTGTTTTTTTGTTATATTAAATTATTTGCATTATGAATAAAGGGCTCATTCTTTTTGGGTCAACCCATTATTTACAAGAACATTACTTTTGTCACTTGTGGGAAATGGAAACGTAGAAAAAACTCTAGTTAGAAGCATCTAGTTAGAAGCAGGACAAAATCAGTTATCGAAAATTAGAAAAATAGTTTTAAAAAATTTTTATCTGAGAACTATTTTCAACTACTATTTTTATAAATATTTTAGCGAATCACACAAGATCGAAAATGTTTCACTTGCGGAGCAACAAAAACATCTAATTGGCGCCGTCATTCACAACCTGAACAATATATTTGTGATAATTGTTACAAAAAACAACAAAGATTAAAAAAGAAGATAAATAAAAATCAAACAGAACAAGCATCGAATAAATAGCCATTAAATGATTATGATTCTCTAACTTTAATTTTCTGCGCATTTTTAGACAAATTCTAAAACTACAAAATATAACCTATATAATTTCGGTGAAAAACAAAATTCTTTAATTGTTACAAAGATAAATATTAATTTATTCATTTCTTTTTATTATTTTATTTATTTTATGAAGAATAATATTTATAATCTAAACTTCATTAAAACTTATCTACAAATAAATACAACAAAGAAATTACTAAAATAATATGTTAAAAGTATTTTATCAAAATGTATCGAAAAATTTATTTTGAAACTAGGAAATGCCATTTAGAAAAGAGCTACCTAACTCTAAAAGTGTCCCTGACGAATGCTTATAAGTTTATGTCGCTCGTCATTTTCTAGGAATTTTAAGTATGTTCGGTACTAGTTCATTTATTAGGAAAAAAATTAAAATTTACACGGAAAATTAAAACAAATATAAATACATATAATCGTCAAAAAAATAAATTTCCCTTAGTGACCAAATAAGTTATTGACAAAATGTTACGAATTGCTTCTGACAATTCTTTTTTGTCGTATTTATCCAAAAAGGGCATATATTGACAGGGCTAAATTTTGAAATAAAATTTAAAAATGAGCGTGTGATGAAGGACATGTTTATAATTAGAATGTCAATTGATTTTTTAAATTTATTTATAAATATTTATTTAAAAAATTATTTTATTATGAAATTTTTAAAAAATATGTTGGAGTTTTTTACTCCGCTAAGATAACATTTATATGGGTATACCTCATTTCATTGAAAATTGGTACGAGTTGCATTTTTTGAAAAATGTTCAATAATAGAAAAATTTCAAAAGATTATTGGAAAAAAGTTCTGATGCAATGAAAAGTGCCTTGTTTCATTCTAGGGCCTATTTCTCCAAACGACATTGACTTATAATGACAAGGAAAAATGGCAAACTTATGGGTCACTGATGGTCAATGATCTACGAAAGAGAAGACCATGGCGGTTACCAGTTTCTGTTTTAAGCCTATCACCTAATCTTATGAAATTTATATCATCAATGGTATTTTTTACTAAGTGATTAAGGGCAATGACAATTCTTTAAAAGTAATGACAAACGAGTCCTTTAAATATAAAGTCCAACAATAAAATAAAAAATTTATCCGTTGAATAATGGTTTAATCACAGAAAACAATTTAAAATTGTGCTTTTTATCTAAAACTGTGATTTGCTACTTTTTGGTTGTATGATTGAATATCAGTTGACTAATAAAATGATCTGATATTCCTAACAAATACTCATGATTGTTTTGCATCAAATTTAGAATACTCTTTTTGTTCGTTTACACATCAAATTTCGAATCTGATATTCCTTCTCATTCACTATCCTCGCTTTCTTCGCCATCAGATTCTTGAATAATATTTGGTGCTTAATTTATTAATATTAATTTCCATTTCGTGTCCAGACGTGCCTTCCTGGTCCGAAGCTTGAGGGTTTTTTATTAATTTTAACCTATCTAAGGAACCAGATTTTCATTAAAAATATCACGTATAAATCGACAGAAAATGTATTACCGAATTAAAAAATATTAATTAAAAAATATATCCTATTATCTTAAAATAATACAGTCCATAAATAAATTATAACTAAAATTAGATAGTTAATTTACATTTAAATACCTGAATGCTGCATATGGCGTGTAGAATTCAGAAATTCGTTTCTATTTTTAAAAGTATATGGAGCGTGAGGATGCCCCGAAAACTTGAAACTTTTAGGATTTGGAGAAGGAACTCGACGATGAACTAAAAACAAAAATTAGTAATAAACTTAGCAATTGAAATTAAAAAATAAAAGTATCAAAGCAAAGATCGCTCGAAGAGTTACCAATGTTTTATCCTTCATATTTTTTACACAGTTTGAAAATAGTTTTTAAAAATCAGTAAGATAGTAAACAATAGCTAAGTAAAATGAAACAGATTATTTCCAACAAAATTTTAAGCAATTTTGGTAATTTTTTCCCGAAATAAAGCTATAAATTAAAACTCAGCTTGTTGAGTTGAATCCAACGAAATGTGTTTTGTTTTCAATAAAATATAATAATGACCTTGTCCTTGTCCACTAGTTCCCTCTTCGTTTGGTCCTTGGGAAATGCTTCCAGAAGTGTCATCACCGCCGTGAACTCTTCTTCCACTACCAACATTCGATCCTTCTGCAGTTGGTCCTGAAATATTCGGTCCCTCCACTGACTGGCCATGAACAATTACTTCTCGTATGATGGATGATTCCAAAATAGATGGCGGTACTATAAAGAATATTTAATTGCTGTAAAAATAAAAATTTTTAATTGTAAATTAGTACCAAAACTTGAAGTTTGAATAATTGGTTGGACTTCATGTGCACGACCGCGTCCTCTACCACCTCTTCCGTGACCTCTCCCAGTTCCTCTTCTACCCTCATTTTTTACACACTCAATCAAGATAATCAAAAGAACAATTAAAAACAAAATTTTTGAAATCTCTGTAAATTTCATTCTACACTCAACAGAAATTTTGAAAAAAAGTCCTAAAATTAATTCTAAATAATTATATAATTGATATAAATGCCTCTCAGTAATTAATACATTAAATGAAAGGCGTTTTCTTTGAGTAATGTGGCATTTCTTACCTCTCGTAAGGGAGGGAAGAATCTTTTTGCGGAGCTACAAAGGGTGACCGAATTTTACGAACTGAAATTGAAAGATTGCGGACTGAAATGTAAGCATGCGGGTGTATTTTTATCTCCACATTTCCCATTATCTTTTTTGCCGCAAGACTCGCGTTTTTTTTATATAAGCATAGCATTATAAAGACTAGACAATAATAATATTAATAATTCAAACATGTTCAGACACTAATCCAACAAAACACAATGCTAAAAAGATGGAGAAACAACTAAAATTTGAAATGATAGTTAAAATAAATATAAGTTAATGGCAGTTTTCCCGTCTTTTAAACAAAGCTTTGGATAGGAGGAGTTGTAAAAAGGGGAGAGGATATAATTACGAGGTAAACTCCGCCCTTTTAAAATCCTCCTCCTCATGCCAAGTCCCTCTAATAGCCATTTCATAGCTGATGGCTCTGTTATGACTGCCATCGTTGACACGTCATCATTAACCTTTTTCTATGATAGAGCAGAGAAAAAGATTTTTGGCCAATTCCTCTATATTCTCTAACATTAAGAATGTCGGGATCCCGATATTTAATTTTGATAAGAATTGTTAAAGTGTAACTCCGACCTCGGATTTTAATTAAATATTATTTCAGACAATTAAAAGTCGCCATTCAACTCAAAGGGCACTATTGTCTCGAATAAGGTTGTCTTTATTGTTGTCTTATTATATTTTTTTATTCTTTTTTTTCTTATTATCCTTTATTTTCCTAATAAGTTTGAGGTTCCGGGTATCCGGTACCGAAAAACCCTCAGAAATTCGGAAATTTTCGGTTTGGTTCCTAGAACTATGGAAAAAAGAAGAAATCTTGCCGAATGGCCTATCAAACTTTTCAAAATTTTTGCCTGCGGCGCTGGAAAAGGAAGAACCTTGCTTACACTATAAATAAATAGTCTCATTTTGACATTTTCAACATATGCTAATTTCATAAGAGCTGTTCGAAATTTCGATTTTGTCATAGGCAATCAAGATTTCGACCCGGATATTTCGAACCAAGTCATTGAGACAAAAGGGGGTACAAATTTAACCAAACTACAAAATTTTATTTACCAATTATTTTAAACAAAGTGCAAATTTAAAATCAGTCGGTGAGAATATAAATATTAAGTAACATAAATACATTTCATAATTTACCGTCTTATTTTTTTATTAATTTATTTAGCCATAAAGGGCATTTTTAAAATTTGTGCTTTTTGCCAATTGCCGCGGTTAATATTAGTCAATACAATTTTTTGTTTGTTTATATTTTTACCTAACATATGTTTTTCACGCTGTTTTGAAATATTTAAGCTGAAATCTTAATTGTCCTTGCCGCAATTGTAATTTCTAAAAGGCTCTCTTGCTCACCGCATGTAATTAAACCATTAGAATTAGACCCCATTAATTTATATGATCTCAACCAATAATTGAAATATGCAAACTATTATGCTTGATTTTAAAAAAGGTATTCTATATTTTGTTTATATAATTTTATTACTAATTCTATAGCTGAGTATAGTAGAGTTAGTCACGGTACCGTGTTACGCGGTATTTTTCTGTAATACAGCGGTATTTTTACCGTAATACCGATAACTAATACGGTACCGCACAGTTGTACTAAAGTACTAAAGTGACCCTTTTAATTACGTTGATTTTGATGCCATTCAACAATCCGAACAATCAGTAAAACAAATTGATTCACTTGCCCCCTCCACCAAATTAATACAAAACACTCCATTATGACTATGTTTTGCCTTACCCCCTTCAACATCGCCCGCCAAACTTATCAATAGTCTGACGTTTATACAGGGTGTTTCAACTAAGAAGCACTATTTGAAAAATCTATAACTTTTTACTAAGTTGACAGATTTTAATGATTTTTGGTATTTTATATCCATAATTTATAAGGTTTTTTTTGACATAAAAATTATGTCTAAATTCGAAGCCTAACCCGGTATTTCAATTTCGTTTCAATTTCGTACTCTACTGTTCTCTTTTTTCCCTCTTTTCATTGTGTGCTATCTTACTTCATTTATTTTCCTGCGTATGGCGAAGAGTGGATACTGTATTGAAAATGTAGTGTCCATCGCCTAGTGTTTACTCTAGTGTCTATCGCCGCTTGTAAAAAACAAAAGGGAGTAAGAATGCATGTGCGGAAAAAGGGAAAAACAGAACGATAGAGTACGAAATTATCTCGGGTTAGGGTTTGAATTTCGACATAATTTTTATGTCAAAAAATTGCCATAAAATATAGATGCAAAATACAAAATTTCATTTAAATCTGTCCACTCAGTAAAAGTTTATTAATTTTTCAAATAGCGCTTTTCAGCTGAAACACCCTGTATATCAAAAATAGGAGAAGAAAAATCAATTTCATAGAAATTCAAGTCTTTGAACTTTAAATTCTTTCTAAAATTTTAAAAATTTATTACGCAAGCTTGGTTACACCCAAGCATTTAATTTTGTCAAAATCGTCTGGGAAACATGAAAAAAAGAGGGACCTTTTAATATTATAAATAATGTTAGATTGTTTGTCAATGTGGTTTTTAAATGACATCTTTTCTTGTCACCTCGTTTCTTAACGTGTCAAGGCAAAACAGCATCTAGATATAATACTGTTCAGGAAAAGAGGGAAGGTTTTTCCAACAATGTTATTCAATCCAAACGTGTGTTGTTTCCCAGTAGTTGGAAAAGCTTCTCCTAGTCTTGGACAATATTTTGAAAAGTGGAATTTTGTCTGAATGGAGTCTTATCTTAACGGACTTCTGGCACGGACGATATTTTAGAAGATGCTGTTTTGCTTGAATACCGTTTCTGATATTATTTTCTCGTTCTATATCCTTGTCCCCGCTTGTAGAAACCCTAAAACTTATAAAAACTTCCAAGCATCCTTAACCATAATAGGAGATCTTTTACTTTTTTATTAAGAATTTAAAAAATGTTTAGAGGCAATTAAATATTTTTAAAGGCAAAAATTTTAAAGGCAATAGCTATTCAGGGTGAATAATGGAGATAGGGCTAGCAAAGGAATTAATAGACAGGCAGCAAGGAGGGAGAATTTTTTAAAGATTTTTAATATACAGGAGATATGTGAATGTCATATAGTCGATTAATAATAGCTATTGAAGGACTATAGAAGGGATATAGGGAAGAAAATGAAGAGAGAAGGGAGTTAGGGGAGTGAATAGGGCATGAAGAGGGGAGAGAGTTAAGAGGAAAAAAATTTACAGCTGACATTGATTAACTAGCTTGTGATTTTTAACAGCTAATGACAGACAAAATAGAAGGGTCTCGGATAGTAAAGCAGAGCATTTTTACTGTGAAAACCTTATGAGGAGAAATGAGCAGTAATTTTTGATGAATATTTATTTTTGATGTTTAGAAAATTTTTTAGCAATTGTATAGAATTATTGGAAATTCACGACTCACGATTCCCGAGTTCATTTTTAGAATACTCCCGATCCCAGGTCTTTTCTCTTCCAAGCATCACTACTATCTACAAATGAAATTTATTCGGGTTATACGTCTTGATTAGGTTATTTCAATTTAGATCTGCCCTAACGTGTAAAACACTAAAAATTTATAGAAATTTTCTTGGATCCTCAACCATATTGGAGATATTCATTTTTATTCAAAAATTGAAAAAAAAATTTAAAGGCTATTGAATAATGGAGACTGATAGCTATGAGTAAAGATAAAAAAGAGGATATGCTTTAAAGCGAATTAATATATAATCAGCGAGGAGGGAAAATTTTTTTAAAGATTGTTAATAGACGGGGAGGAGGGAATAGACAGGGAGGACAGGGAGGGCTTAATAGACAGGGATGGAGAGACATTGATTAATTAAAATCTTATGATTTATTTTATATGATTTAAATTTTTTACATTTAATGATAGGCAAGATGAAAGAAAATAGGAGTAGAAAAGCAAAAAAGTTTAACTCTGAAAAAGTTGTTTAGGAGGATATGCAGTAATTCCAGATTTGCTCGTGAACACAGTTTTTGCTATACATGTCCGGATTTATCCGTGAGGTCCTTCTAACTTTTGAGGCACATCCCTCATCGGGTATCCGCGGATAATTCGTTTTTACTCAAAACTTCCAACCTGGATATTTTCATAATGTCAATTTCATTTAAATTATAAAAATGTTTGTGATAAATTAAGTAATGGAAAAATAATTTTAATTACCGGATTTTCTGTTTGTTTAGTTTTTTTCTAAAATGTACTCAGTTCAATTGTGATCAGTTCAATTGTGTTTTTAAAAAGTGTTTTTTAATCTGCTCTTTCTCTCCAAACACCCCGCAAAACTTATGAAATGCAACTAACGCATCATGACTCAAAGACGAATTTTTTTGATTCAACTAAAAATGATCAAAAATTAATTTTTTAGAGACAGAACGCAGCTGTAAAAAACTAGGTTAAGCGTAGTTAAAACTATTGCTAAGGGTAGTTATTCAAAAATATTAAATGCACCGATTAGCTGCTATTTCAACCTCAATTTTGAACAGTGAAAAGTCTTCCTAAATAATAATGTTCTGATAAAATTTATTTAAAGAGGATCGTCATTATTATATTTACGGAATTAAACAAACGAAATGATGGGTTGACCTTTCAGTTCCTGGACAATATTTATCAAAACTAAAAAGATAAAAGATGGAAAGAAAATTTTAAATGATAAAGAATCGAAAAATTAAAGAATTCAGAAACGAGAATGGAAATTTGTTAAAGAAAGCAAAAAAGTCAGAAATTAAAAAATCTAATTGAAATCTGATAACAAGATTATATTATTTTATACTCATTTTTATCCATTCATCGCTTTGTGTAGTCTGACTTCTCCAAATTGTATCCGCCTTCAACTTCGATCTATAATATCAAATTAAACTAAATTTTAAAGCACAAACAACCATTTGCCTTCGTTATTTGATTAATTCATTCTTTTCTGTTTAATGTAGCAAGCAGCGCATAAATAGTGTCCTGGTTTTGAATGGCGGTACCATTTTGGTGTATGATTAGCATCGCAAATAGTACAATTCCGCTCTTGTGTGTTTATCTAAATATTTAAAGAAAAAGGTATGGAAACTTATAAATGTTAAATCTAATGATTTATTTATTACTTTATTCATACACATTTAAGAAAATTTTATTTATTAAATTCAGATCATATGTCGGTTTAATCAAATAGGTGTTTATAGGAACAGCCGTTCAGCCCAATTCAGAAAGATTCATTTAAAAAGTCCCGATAAGAATTATTAAAAACCGTCGCTAATATTGTAAATCTTGCCTTTGTAGTCTTAAAACATAATTCATTTGATCTAAACTTTCGATATTTGTATTTATATGCGTTACATCTCTTGCACATGTAATGTTCTTTTAGTAAATTAGACCACTTTTTTGTCTGCGTAGCTTTACAATTGAAACATTTTCGTTTATTTACTTTAATTATTTCACCTATAATTATTAATGAAAATTATTTAGCCGAATGAAAGATAGACAAAGTTAAAAATTTATTTACTTATTTTATTGCCAATGAATAAAATTCTACTTTTTAATTCTTTCGGATATTCAAATTTTTGTTTTTCTAACAATTCAATTTTATATCCAATTAAATTAATTTCCGTCCAATAACTTTTTAAAAGTTTGCCTTTGTAACTTTCTATATTCTCTTTTAATAATTCTTTTTTTATTTATATTTTCTAAACTTTCTTCTAATAAAGAAGTTTCATAATAATTATTATTCATTATAAAATTATTATTTAGACGAATCTTAGAAATATTAAATTTGTGTATTATTGAAGGCTTAAATTTCGAATAATCAAATATAAAATACCCGTTTTCCAAAGTTAGGCAAAAATTTCTTAACAATTTCATTATTGGCAATTTCAATCAAAATTCGCGTTTTTAATTGTGTGGTATATTTCGAACCTTTATTTAATTTTACAATATAAACTTTTTCAACAGGATCTATTTCAATTTTACAAAATGATTCAGTGTTCTTATAAAGATAATCAATATTCTATTATTTGATTTTACATTCATTATCACTACAAAACGTTCCTTTATTTGAATATCTTTCAAATAGATAAATTCTCTTTTTCCTTTCCAATCTTCTTTTATTTTTAATCCAACCTCAACAATTCTACCGTTGATTTGGATATTCAACAGAACAACCAAATATGAGATAAGAATAATAAAAATTTTTTTCATCTTAAATTTTAATATTGAAAATATTTTGGTTCTACTTGACTTTATTAGTCAAATCAACCGTTATGAGACCAATCAAAAAATAATTAGATTTTTCTTGGAAGTAATGGTATGGTTCCAAAATATTTCTGCACGTTCGGGACATATGTCCTGTGGCTCTGAGACCGTTCCTTACCTTATCCCTCGAAATTTCTACAAATCGTTTTTCTGAAATTTTTAAAGATAAGCTTTAACTTTCAGCAATTTCGTGGAATATTTTAATTAACAGTCCAAGTTAAGAAACGATCCTTGATAATAAATGTCTTGTTATAACTAGAGTAAGTCCGATAAATTTAAATACCGATAAACTTTAAAATTTTATCGGTTTGCATTCGTATCGTGCTAAAAATATGAAATATCAATAGATACAGTAAAATATAAACATGTCTTCTATTAAATAGAAGAAAAAAAATAGAGGGAAAACTGGAGGTAAAAATTATAAATAAAATAGAATTTTAAAATAGAGGCCAAAAAATTGCATATACATATTTTAATTATATGTTTACCCTGTAAATAAATAAGGAATGCATTTTGAAATATTTAATTAAATTCTAAGGGCATTTGAGCTTTTTCGAAATTTCGATTCTTGACTTGGATAAACCATAATTTCGAACCTATTATTTAAAAAAACTATTAAAAGCAGAGCGACGTACAAATAAAAAATTTATTGCCTAATTATATTAACCGCGGTATTTGACAAAAAAGTGCAAATTTTAAAAGTCCATAAATGGCAAAATACATAAAAATAAGACGTCTCTATTGGGAAATTAAGAAATTTGCAATTTTATCATCGACACTGTTAATAAAATTAGTCAAAATTTTTTTTGCTTGTTTTTAAATTTTTCAGTTATTTTAAGATTTAATGTTGTTGAAATTTTATTATTTATCGTTCTTGCATTAAATAATGCGATAATTGCTCCTAATTTTTTCTAGAATATTCCCGGACTTACAAAATGATAACTACGCATAGTTTGCTAGTCAAGATGCCTTTCTGTGGTATACACAGCTTTTATAATATAGTAGTTAGTGTTAAATTTAAATAATGATAAGATAGAAACCTTTTTTAAATCGGGCCAAATAATTAGAATAATTACATTATTGGTTGAGATCACAATATATGATCATATCCAATTAATTCATTAATGTCGTTGGAACTTTTATTTCGTAATTATCTCCCGTTTTTATTAAATTAAGAACTTTGATTAACGAACAACTTGAATTCTTATATTAAAATTCAGATGATTAAATTTATTATTGCTTCCTCCTTATATTTACTTTCCCTATTGAATATTAAATGTGTTGGGAGGAATGTTAGTATCGAAATAAAAATTAAAGACGATTGGAAAGGAAAAAGAGAATTTATTTATTTAAAAAATGCTGAATTAGAAGAGCGTTTTGTATTGAACAAAATTGTGAAGAAAAATAATCAGTATGACGCAAGCTATAATTATAATATTGATGGATTCCTGCGTCGAATTGACGTAAACTATGAAAGAAATATTTTTAAAGTTGAAATAAATGATGGATCAGAATATGCTGAAGAATTAAAAACGAAAGTCTTAATTAATATTGCCAAAAATAAAATTTTTCAAAATATGCATCCTGGATTAGAAAAACAGGTATTTTTGTGAATAACTTGAATATAAAGTCTAGAAATCCAAGAAATAATAAATTATGGTATTATTTCCCAATTTGAGTCTCCTCTTTTGAGGTTAAGTTGTTCTTTTTGTTTTTGTGTCAATCATTCATTTTCAAAAATAATGTAAGATGAAAATACATATATTGCTTGAATAAATATAACTATTGGTAAAAATCAATAAATAACTGTACAAATGATTAATGGGGAGGTATTATAAATTTATTCATAAAAGGTGATCAGATTTACTGAATTTCTTAAGAAGAAGAATAAATATTATGAAACTTCTATCTTATATGAAAGTTTAGAAAATTTAAAAATAAATAAAAAAGAATTATTAAAACAAACTATAGACAATGACAAAAACAAACTTTTGCCAAGTTATTGGACGGAAATTAATTTAATTGGATATAAAATTGAATTGTTAGAAAAACAAAAAGTTGAATATCCGAAGGAAGGTTTAAAAAGCAAAATTATCGATATTGGAAATAAAATATGTAAATAAATTGTTTATTAAAAACGTATTAATTTTAGATATTCTAGCTGAAATTATTAAAAGAAATAAACGAAAGTGTTTCAATTGTGGTGTTACACAAACAAAACAGTGGTATAATTTACTAAAAGAACATTACTTGTGCAAAGAATGTGGCATATATAAACACAAATTTGGGAAGTTTAGATCAAATAAATTATGGCTTAGAGCTACAAAGGTATCTTTATCGATATTTGGTTAATTTTTGTAAGTCCGGGCCGTTTTTATGCTGAAGAATTTACATAAAGAGAAGTAGAAAGAAAAGTATACCTAGAGATCTTTGAAGCGTTATTATTAGGGACCGGATTTTTAGTTTGTAAAAACCTTAAAATATTTACCTAAATATGTTGTAAAAAATGCTAAAATAGGTGACAAAATTTCCAAAATAGGTGACAAAAATGAAAAATAGGTTGCAAAAAAAGGTCGACATATGGGGCAAAAAATGCAAAAATGCTGAATATTTTCTATTTTCCGTTCATAAATTTTATAGTATAATAAAATTGTAAAAAATTCCCAGTTTTTAAAATTTAAATTGGAAAATATAATTAAGAAAAATTTTTTTGAATTTTGAAAAAATATTTTTTTTGCAAAAATTAGAAAAAATTTTCGGACGATTAGAAAAATTGACAAAATTTTTAAAAAATTGCAAATTTTTTCGAAAAATTTTGAAAATTTTTGTTACAAAATTGAATTTTTACGAAAACAACCAAAATAGGTGACAAAAAACAAAAAAAACTTCAAAATAGGTTTCAACCTATTTTAGGTTTCAAAACCCCAAAATAGGTTTTAATAGGTAATAATATCGGATATAGTTTAGTATACCGGAATAAACGTAAAATTTTCAAAAAAAACAACGGATTTGAGCTCAATTCATCATAATATTTCTCAGAAAAAATAGGTTATAACCCAAAATCCGGTCCCTAGTTATTATCGATAATTATAATTTAAATATTTATGTTCCATTCCTATTCATATAAATATTTTAGCGATATACACAATATCGAAGATGCAGTAATTGCGGTATAACCCAAACGTCACATTGGTACCGTGATTCAATTTCTGAAAACGATTTGTGTAATACATGTTATAATAACAATATAGGACAAGGACAAAAACAACTAAAAATTTAAAGGATAATTAATCGATAAATATATTTATGATGACTAGAGAGACTAATGTAAAACAAGGGATATATAAAATTTAAGCTCATGCCGTATAAAAGATATTGGTAGAAAAAGTGTAATTTTTATAAAAAAAATTTTCAACTCGTTTGTAATATTTAATTTTATGTAATATTGTGTCGTTGTAACAACTTTAAATTTTATTCAAAATGTAAATGATAATCTTAGGATCAAATTGTAAAAACATTTTAATTCCATGATATGTATATTTTTTGCTTATTAACTCTTACCTGCTGATATGTTTATTACATTTAATTTTATTATAATTTACTATTTTAGAATTTTTTTTAAATGCATAAAAACTGTAGTATATATACCACTTTTATTCCTCTTTTTCCGAGGAAATAAAAATGGTATATTTTTTTAAAGAAATAAAAATAATTTAAAATTTATTTAAAATACTACTTTTATACCCTTTTTTCAGGAAATAAAAATTGTGTATTTTTTTCCAAAGAAACTAAAATATACTTCTTTATAAGATTATTTTTTATTTTAGTAAAATATATCTTCAAAATAAAACTTTATACAAATATGTAATGCTGATGTGCCCAAGATTCACCTAACATATTTTTCCTCGCTTTATTTATTTGTTCTCTCAACTTTTCTAATAAATTAATTTGCTCGACACTTTTATTGTACTCTTTAATCGTTGAAGCGGGTTTTCTACTCCTTATCTTGCTAAAAATTATATTAATTTCTCTCCAAACGACCCGCAAAACTTATAAAATGCAACTAACTCATTATAACTCAAAGACGAATGTTTTTGATTCAACTAAAAATGATCAAAATTTAATTATCCGATTAGCTCCAATTTTTCCCTTACTCCTCTTTGCAACCTCTATTTTGTATACGGAAAAGTGATTTTAAATAATAGTGTTCTAAAAATTTAAGGAGGATCGACATTAATATATTTAAAGAATTAAGCAATCAAAATGATGAGTTGACTATTCAAAATCTGGGCAAAATTTACGAAAAATAAAAAGATGGAAAGGTGGAAAATAAAATTTTAAATGATAAGGAATCGAATAAATAAAATACTACATAAAGGATTGGGGAATTTTTTAAAGAAAGCCAAAGTCGAAAATTAAATAATATAATTCAAATCGGATAACAAGATTATATTATTTTATACTCATTTCTAACCATTCATCGTCGAGTGTAGTCTGACATCCCCAAATTGTAGCCGTTTTCAGCTTCGATCTATAATAACAAAGTAAACTAAATTTTAAAGCAAAATCAACCATCTGCTTTCGTATTTTTAGTTGATTTCTTTATTCTTTTCTGTTTATTGTAACAAGCAGCACATAAATATTGTCCTGGTTTTGAATAACTGTACCAATGTGATGTATGAGTAACATGGCAAATAGAACAATTTCGATCTTGTGTTTTTATCTAAATATTTATAAAAAAAAGCTAAGGAAACCTATAAATGTTTGCTTACATAAGGAGATTTATTTATTATTTAATCATAAAGATTTACCAAAAATAAAATTTTTAAAAGTGATATCAAAAGTCGTTTAGGCAAAACGTTGTTTTCTAGAAACGTAAAACATTTACGATCGGTTCTAAATTACTTAATGGTAAGTTATTTAACGTTGGTAAAAAAAGCATAGTAAGTTATGTTAAATTAAAAGAATTTCGATTAAATATCTATCAGTCCTCGACGTTTGGACAAAACAACTTTCAGTATGTTCAGAATTGAGTAAAGGATTCATTTAAAAATTCCGATAAGATTATTAAAAAATCGTTCCAAAAATTGATAAAGATAACCTTTTTAGTCTTAAACCATAATTCTTTTGATCTAAACTTTCCATATACGTTTCTATATTCTCCACATTTTTTGCACAAGTAATGTCCTTTTAGTAAATTAAACCAGTGTTTTGTTTGTGTAACTCTACAATTGAAACACTTTCGTTTATTTACTTCAATTATTTTACCTATAATTTTTAAGGGGAATTTTTAGACAAATGAAAAAATAGACTAAGTCAAAAATTTATTTACTTATTTCATTGACAATATAAATGATTCTGCTTTTTAATTCCTTCGGACATTCAACTTTTTGTTTTTCTAACAATTCCATTTTATATCCAATTAAATTAATTTTTGTCCAATAACTTGATAAAAGTTTGTTTTTTAAGATTCTACATATATTATCTTTTAATAATTCGTTTTTATTTATATTTATTAATCTTTTTTCTAATATAGAAGTTTCATAATAATTCTTATTCACGATAAAATTATTATTTAGGCGAATCTTAAATATTAAATTTGGAAGGCTTAAATTTCGAATAATCAAATATAAAATACCTGTTTTCCCATGTTTTTCAAAAATTTCTTGACAATTTCATTATTGGCTATTTCAATCAAAATTCTCGTTTTTAATTGAGAGCTAAATTTAGAGCAGTCATTTAGTTTGACAATAAAAACTTTATTATCAGAATTTACTTCAATTTTAATAAACGATCCATTATTCTTATAAAGATAATCAACTATTCTATTATTTGATTTCACATTCATTATCAATACACAACGTTCTTTTACTTGAATATTTTTCAAATAAATAAATTCTCTTTTTTCTTTCCAATCTTCTTTTATTTTTAATCCGACTTCAACCATTCTACCGTTAATTTGGATATTTAACAGAACAACCAAATATGAGAGAAGAATAATAATAAATTTATTCATCTTATATTTTAATAATAAAAATATTTTATAAAATACAAATAAAGTTTAAGCTATTTAACAAAACTGATAATGTTTAATTATAACTATAGTACGTCCGATAAACTTAAATAGCGATAAAATTATAAATTCTATCGGTCGTTTCTACAGATACGGAATATAAAGTTACGGATACGGAATATACAGGTCTATTAAATAGAAGCAAAAAATAAAGGGGGATTTAGAGTAAGGTTGTCGAATAGTTGGAAATCTTCGGATATCCGTATCTGATATCCGAACCGAAAATAACGGATATCCGGATCCGAAAATTTTATTTTCAAAGTTTGAGTCCCAAAGATGAGTCCCATGGAAGGATATTAAGGGTTTAATATGTGAATGAATTGTGGATTAACAGAGTTTTGCAGGGAATTTTGAATTAACAGAAATCTATGTGTAATTAATGTGTAGAAGTTTTATATAATATTTTATCTGATGATTTGCAAGAATTCGGGGATTTATTAAATTCGAGCATTATTTGGATAATTAACAAATTTGGGGGAGTATTTGAATTATTCGGAGATTCTCAGATTTATATTCAGAGGAGACGGCGTCATTTTACGAGAATCCAAATAAAACAATTTTTTAAATATAATTCTAATAAAATGACAAACCCTAGTATATATTAGAATAATTTAAATTACATTGTTTAAAATCTATCAAAATATTATAATAATTTAATTTTGTTGAGACACTATAAATAAATAGTCTCATTTTGACATTTTCATCATATGCTAATTTAATAACATGTATTTCAAAACAAGTCTTAGAGATAAAAGGGGGTATAAATCTAACCAAACTACTATTTACTAATTATATTAACCAAAGTGCAAATTTAAAATCAGTCGGTGAGAAAATAAATATAAAATAACATAAACACCTTTCATAATTTACCGCCTTATTTTTACTTAATTTATTTTGCCGTTTAGCGCATTTTTAAAATTTGCAGTTTTTGACAAATGCCGCGGTTAATATAATAAGTCAATAATATTTTTTATTTGGTTATATTTTTACCTACAATATGGCTTCACGCTGTTTGGAAATATTTGGGTTGAAATCTTAATCATCCATAGCGCAATCTAATTTCAAAAAAGCTTTGATGCCCTCCACATAAAATTAAACCTTCAAATTACGCATTAATTTATATGATCTGTATCAATGATTATACTATTTAACTATATGGCCTGATTTAAAAAAGGTATTTTATATTATTTCATTGTCAATAAGTCTTTCAGTTCGTATTCTGACATGCTGCAGGCTATACAAGGCTTTAGAAATATAGTAGAAAAAAAGCTTAATTTTTTGTGTTGAATTTTGAATAACATAAAGTATTGAATACCTTTTTTAAATAAGGCAAAGCGTAAGAATATTTTTTAAATTGGTTGAGATCATAAAAATTTATTGGGTTAAATTGTGAATGTTTAGTTACTTGCGAGGGGCATCAGGCTTTTTCGAAATTATGATTGCGGCACGAAAAATTAAGATTTCAACCCAAATATTTCAAACAGCTTGAAAGACATGGTAGGTAAAAAATAAACAAATAAAAAATTGTATTGACTAATTATATTAACCGCGGCAACTGACAAAAAGTGCAAATTTTAAAAATGCCCTAAATGGCTAAATAAATTTATGTAAAAATAAGCGGTAAATTATGAAATGTATTTATGTAATTTTATATTTATATTCTCGCCGACTCATTTTTAAATTTGCACTTTGTTAATATAATTAGTAAATAATATTTTGTAGTTTGGCTAGATTTGTACCCCCTTTTTTCTCTAAGACTTGTTTCGAAATACTCGGGTCGAAATCTTGATTGCCTATGACAAAATCGAAATTTCGAACAGCTCTTATGAAATTAGCATATGTTGAAAATGTCAAAATGAGACTATTTATTTATAGTGTAAGCAAGGTTCTTCCTTTTCCAGCGCCGCAGGCAAAAATTTTGAAAAGTTGAAAGGCCATTGGGCAAGATTTCTTCCTTTTTCCATAGTTCTAGGAACCGAACCGAAAATTTCCGAATTTCTGAGGGTTTTTCGGTACCGGATACCCGGAACCTCAAACTTATTAGGAAAATAAAGGATAATAAGACAAAAAAGATTAAAAAATATAATAAGACAACAATAAAGACAACCTTATTAGAGACAATATAGCCCTTTGAGTTGAATGGCGACTTTTAATTGTCTGAAATAATATTTAATTAAAATCCGAGGTCGGAGTTACCCTTTAACAATTCTTATCAAAATTAAATATCGGGATCCCGACATTCTTAATGTTAGAGAATATAGAGAAATTGGCCAAAAATCTTTTTCTCTGCTCTATCATAGAAAAATGTTAATGATGACGTGTCAACGATGGCAGTCATAACAGAGCCATCAGCTATGAAATGGCTATTAGAGGGACTTCACATGAGGAGGATGATTTTACAGGGGAGGAGTTCATACATACCTCGTAATTATATCCACTCCCCTTTTACAACTCCTCCTTCTAAAGCTCCGTTTAAAAGACGGGAAAATGCCATTATCTTATATTCATTTTAACTTTCATTTCAAATTTTAGTTGTTTCTCCATCTTTTTAGCATTAAGTATTGTTGGATTAGGGTCTGAACAGGTTTAAATTATTAATATTATTATTGTCTAGTCTTTATAATGCTATGCTTATATAAAAATCGCGCGAGTCTTGCGGCAAAAAAGATAATGGGAAATGTGGAGATAAAAATACACCGTCATGCTTACATTTCAGTCCGCAATCCTTCAATTCAGTTTGTAAAATTCGGTCACCCTTTGTAGGTCCGCAAAAAGATTCTTCCCTCCCTTACGAGAGGTAAGAAATGCCACATTACTCAAAGAAAACGCCTTTCATTTAATTAATTAATTTTTGAGAGGCATTCAAATCAATTATAAAATTATTTACAATTTATTAAGAAACGTTTTTTTTAATTTCTGTTGACTGAAGAATGAAATTAACAAAGATTTCAACAATTTTGTTTTTAATTGTTCTTTTGATTGAATTAATTGAGTGTGTAAAAAATGGGGGTAGAAGAGGAACTGGGAGAGTTCGCGGAAGAGGTGGTAGAGGACGCGGTCGTGCACATGAAGTCCAACCAATTATTCAAACTTCAAGTTTTGGTACTAATTTACAATTAAAATGTTTTTATTTTTACAGTAATTATATATTCTTTGTAGTACCGCCATCTCTTTTGGAATCATCCATCATACGAGAAGTAAATGTTCATGGCCAGTCAGTGGAGGGACCGAATATTTCAAGGGCAACTGCAGAAAGATCGAATGTTGGAAGTGGATTGGGAGTTCACGGCGGTGAAGGCCCTTCTGTAAGCGGTTCCCAAGGACAGAACGAAGAGGGAACTAGTGGACAAAGTCGGTATTATATTTTATTAAAGAAAAAACACAATTGGTTCGATTCAACTCAACTAGCTGAGATTCAATTTATAACTTTTATTTCGGGGAAAAATTACCAAAATTGCTTAAAAATTTTGTTGGAAATAATCTGTTTCATTTTACTTAGCTATTGTTTACTATCTCTCCTGATTTTTAAAAACTATTTTCAAACGGTGTAAAAAATATGAAGGATAAAACATTGGTAACTCTTTCGAGAGATCTTTGCTTTGAGACTTTTATTATTTAATTTCAAACGCTATGTTTATTACTAATTTTTGTTTTTAGTTCGTCGTCGAGTTCCTTCTCCAAATCCTAAAAGTTTCAAGTTTCCGGGGCATCCTCCAGCTCCATACACTTTTAAAAATAGAAATGTATTTCTGAATTCTACACGCCATATGCAGCATTCAGGTATTTAAATGTAAATTAACTATCTAATTTTAGTTATAATTTATTTATGGACTGTATTATTTTAAGATAATAGGATATATTTTTTAATTAATATTTTTTAATTCGGTAATACATTTTCTGTCGATTTATACGTAATATTTTTAAGGAAATTCTGGATTCCAAGCTAGTTTAAAATTAATAAAAAAACCCAGCTTTTGACCCGGAAGACTCGTCTGGACACGAACTGGAAATTAATATTAATAAATTAAGCACCAATTATTATTCAAGAATCTGATGGCGAAGAAAGCGAGGATACTGAATTAGAAGGAATATCAGATCCTGAATTGGATGTGTAAATGAACAAAAAGAGTACAATCATGAGTATTTGTTAGGAATATCAGATCATTTTATTAGTCTACTGATATTCAATTATACAACCAAAAAGTAACAAATCACAGTTATAGATTAATAGCACAATTTTAAATTGTTTTCTGTGATTAAAACATTATTTAACGCATAAAATTTTAAATTTTTTTTATTTTATTGTTGAACCATATATCTAGAAGGCTCGTTTTCACTACTTTTAAAGAATTGTCATTGTCCTAAATCACTTAATAAAAAACCGCTGATAATATAAATTTCATAAAATTAGGTAATGGACTTAAGTCAGAAACTGGTAACCTCCATGGTCTTCTCTTCCTTATTATCTATAACCATAAGTCAATGTCGTTTGGTGGAATAGGTAACCAGGCATTTTTCATTACATCATATTTTCATTACGTAACCAGGCATTTTTCATTACATCATATTTTCATTACGTAACCAGGCATTTTTCATTACATCATAAATTTTTCTCCAATTATCTTTAAGACACTAAAAATAAATAGTCTCATTTTGACATTTTCAACATATGCTAAGTTAATAAGAGCTGCTCGAAATTTCGATTTTTGAAATTGGCAATCAAAATCTCGACCCAAGTATTTCGAAACAAGTCTTAGAGATAAAAGGGGGTACAAATCTAACCAAACTACAAAATTTTATTTACTAATTATTTTAAACAAAGTGCAAATTTAAAATCAGTCGGTGAAAAAATAAAAATAAAATAACATAAATATACATTTCATAATTTACCGCCTTATTATTTATTAATTTATTTAGCCATAAAGGGCATTTCTTAAATTTGCGCCTTTTGCCAATTGCCGCGGTTAATATAATTAGTCAATTAAATGTTTTATTTGTTTAAATTTTTAGATACCATATGACTTTCAAGCTGTTTAGAAATATTTGGGTTGAAATTTTAATTGTCCATGCCACAATCGTAATTTCGAAAATGCTCTGATGCCCTCCGCATTTAATTAAACTTCAAAATTAGAACCCAATTAATTTATATGATCTCAACCAATAATTAAACTATTCTAACTATTTGGCCTGACTAAAAAATTCTATATACATATGTTTATTCAAAATTTAACACAAAAAATTAAGCCAACTTTACTACTATATTTCTAGAGCTGTGTATAGCCCTTTCCATGATGGTTCTATTATATCTCCCACCCAATTTTTTTCTACAGCATGAACATCGTATATAATACTATCTTAAATAGTAATTATTCCAACATTCATTGGATTATGAAATTTTGAGTCGAATTCTATTTAAATTTGTTTAGTTTTCTGACTTTTATTTAGAAAATTTAGTGTTTTAAAATTTGCACTTTTTGTCAAATACCGCGGTTAATATAATTAGTCAATTAAATTTTTTATTTGTTTAAATTTTTAATTCGGCTCTTCTTTTAATAGCTGTTTTAAAATATTATGTCGAAATTTTTGTTTATCCAAATTGAAGTTCGTAATTTCGAAAAAGCTTTTTTTGGCCTCTATATTTTGGCCTCTATATTTTTTTTGGCCTCGAAAAAAATACACTTATATCCGTAAATATATTCTTCCCTTACAATCCATTTATCCCTCCGTATCCTTTTTAATTTCTGAATAAATTAACGAAATAAAACCTAAAATGAAATTTTTGGAGAATTTTTAGGTTCTTGCTTTAATACTACCTCGATATACCACCCCGAAACAATTCGAAAACCCCGTACCCCGACACTTCTGACCTCGAACGTGTGTGTACTTTTAGTGAGTCTAACTATTCTATACATGAATAATTCCGAATAATATGTATGTACTAGAAACTATTTAGTTTTTTTAAAAATGTTAAATTACTTTACTTATGATAAAAGCAAAAAAAGATTTTCAAGTTTCCGGTCTATTATAGGTTTAAATATATTAATTTATTTCAGATGATTAAATTTAATTTGATCATTCTCTTATATTTAATTACTTTAATGAATATTCATTGCGTCGGAAAACCAATCCGTGTTTCGTTAAAAATTAAAGATGATTGGAAAAATAAAAGAGAATTTATTTATTTAAAAAATGTTGAACCGAAACAGCGTTTTGTTGTAAAAACAATTGAAAAGCATAACAATAAATATTTCGATTCTAATTACAATATGAGAGGATTTACACGTTTGGTTGATTTGGATCTTAATGCAAATATTTTTAAGAATGTTGAATGAAATGTTGCAAAACTTGATCCAAATCGTTTATTGAAAATGAAAATCATGATTGAAATTGACAACAATAAATTTATTAAAAATGTTTTGCCTGGATTTGAAAAACGGGTATTTTATGTTTTATTAATGTAAGGAATAAAATAAGGAATAAAATATTAGAAGGAATAAATTTTTTATTCCACATCTAATATTTTATTCCACATGTAAGGAATAAAATATTAGAAGCACATCATGCTGTTATGCTATACTTATTATATATATAATAATAAGTATAGCATATATTTTGTAGCAATATATAACACCTAAGGGGGTTAAAATATTTTTTCAAGTACTGTAACCCCGTTTTCCGTTGATTTTGGGGTTTTGAGATCTCAATGAAGAAATCATTTACAGACTTAGTCTCGATTTAAAAGTGCATAGGGACTAAATTTCCAAATAAAAAGTACACTCCAAATTAAAGCGCAGACAAAATTTTGGATTTTAGATGATCCAAGAAGCCAGATTTCTTCCTTTTCTCGGGCTGAAAGCTAAAATTTTGAGAATATTGCTCTGCCTCATTTCAACTTTCATTTTCAATCCAAAATGTCTATTTAAAAGTACATAATTTAAAAAAAGTAAGAATCGGAACCCCGAGTAAGATGAATAATATTAGAATAAATATCTTTTAATTTTAGGAACTTCGATATAATTATTTTACTAAGGAGGATAATTTCTATGAAACTTCTATATTACATGAAACCAGCGTTCGGCGCGAATTGCTGAGTAGTTTTAATAGCTTTTGGGTATTAAGGCTGACTCCAGCGTTATTACAATTAAAAAATTCAATTTGGCTTAATTTCCCATATTTGAAAACTTCAGACTCAAATGTCCAACCCTCAGACTAAAGTGACACTTTTAAAAATATTTTCATTCAACTCCTCATTCAATTCCCCATCGAATGACACCTCAACCATCTTTCTACGACTAATACTTCAAAAGTTATAAAATTTTAAAATTAAGCATAAAATCGACATGCGGGCCTTCGGCCCGCATGTTTTCTGCAACGCGTTTCGAATTAAAAAAATATTTCAATTCTGGCGGTTGCCTCCGGCAACGCTTTTTCTGCAACGCGTTCCGTATTTAAAAAAATAATTTTAAAGTCTGGCGGTTGCCTCCGGCAACGCGTTTTCTGCAGCGCGTTCCGATTTCTTCAAAAAATAATTTTAAAGTCTGGCGGTTGCCTCCGGCAACGCGGTTTCTGCAACACGTTCCGATTTCTTCAAAAAATTTTAAAGTCTGGCGGTTGCCTCCGGCAACGCGTTTTCTGCAGCGCGTTCCGTTTCTTAAAAAATATTTTTAATTTCTGGCGGTTGCCTCCGGCAACGCGGTTTCTGCAACGCGTTCCGATTTCTTCAAAAAATAATTTTAAAGTCTTGCGGTTGCCTCCGGCAACGCGGTTTCTGCAACACGTTCCGATTTCTTCAAAAAATTTTAAAGTCTGGCGGTTGCCTCCGGCAACGCGTTTTCTGCAGCGCGTTCCGTTTCTTAAAAAATATTTAATTTCTGGCGGTTGCCTCCGGCAACGCGGTTTCTGCAACGCGTTCCGATTTCTTCAAAAAATAATTTTAAAGTCTGGCGGTTGCCTCCGGCAACGCGGTTTCTGCAACACGTTCCGATTTCTTCAAAAAATTTTAAAGTCTGGCGGTTGCCTCCGGCAACGCGTTTTCTGCAGCGCGTTCCGTTTCTTAAAAAATATTTTTAATTTCTGGCGGTTGCCTCCGGCAACGCGGTTTCTGCAACGCGTTCCGATTTCTTCAAAAAATAATTTTAAATCTGGCGGTTGCCTCCGGTAACGCGTTCAAGGCATCGCGAATAACATTAAAATTATTTTTCAGAAAAGTATTGAAAATTAGCATTTTTACAAAATTTTCAGTCCCAGACTCAAATTTAAAAATGAGACTCAAGTGTCCTTTTTCTTAAAAAGTTATTTTTTAATATTCACATTAATTTTTAGAATTTTTTAAATTAACTTCCACTGATTTTAGCCTTCAGACTCAAATGTACCACACTCAGACTCAAGTGACCCCTTCGAAAATATTTTTAAAAAATTCGCCTGATTTTTCCGCGTCGAATGACACCTCATTCATATTTTTCCGATAACTACTTCAAAAGTTACAAAAAACGCCTCACCGTTGCTTAACTTTCCAGATCGGACGGTCTAGATCGTCAAATTTAAAAATTTTTTCCCAAAATTTTAATTTCTTAAAAAATTCATAACTCGGTGCAAAAAAGTTAAATTAACATAAAACAAAGCTTATTCGATGCAGAATTTAATTCTCTATCTTTCATCTCCCAACAATTTTCGTCTAACTCTGAAATAAAACATAGTTAAGGTTACTTCTATGCAACCTCCTCAAAATTTCAATTTTTACTCCATATCTTTTTTTCTGTTAATCCAATCAAGGTGAAACCAACTTTTTTCTTAAGAAACCCACCACGCTCTACAACTTTACTCCCAACGACTTTTTTCTAACTCGTCGATAAATACCTTAAATCCAAAGTTACCACTTTGACATAAAAGTTTGTCTTCAGCACATCTACCCTTCCCGTTGTCAGAACGACTCCAACTTTTTTTCTATCATATTCCAAATGTTCTGAAGATGATACCTTGTAACTGACCCAACTTTCCCCGACTTCATCTTTCATCACAAATTTCACTTCAAAGATTCGAAAATTCATGTTTTTTCGAAATATCTAAAAAACTCGCCCCTTTCCCCCCACTTTTCGGATTTTTCCTGAAAACTACATTGTATTGCGCATCTATAGCAAAAAACCCCACCCCGATACACCCACTCAAAAGCTCTGGGGACTTTTTTTTAGCTGAGTGCCCTTTTACTGTTATATATAGATAACCAGCGTTCGGCGCGAATTGCTGACATGTAAATAAGCTTTTTGGGTATAAAGGCTGACTCCAGCGTTATTACAACTGATTTAAACTAATTTGGATCAATTTCCCAGTATTTGAAAATTTCAGACTCAAATGTCCATTCTCAGACTCAAGTGACACCTTTGAAAATATTTTCATTCAACTCCTCATTCAATTCCCCATCGAATGACACCTCAACCATCTTTCTATGTCTAATACTTCAAAAGTTATAAATTTTTACATTTAAGTCATAAAAAACATGCGGGCCTTCGGCCCGCATGTTTTCTGTCTTGCATTTCGAATTTAAAAAAATATTTTCAATTCTGGCGGTTGTCTCCGGCAACGCGTTTTCTGCAACGCGTTCCGAATTTTTAAAATAATTTTCTGGCGGTTGCCTCCGGCAACGCGTTTTCTGCACGCGTTACGAATTTTTAAAATATAATTTTTAAGTCTGGCGGTTGCCTCCGGCAACGCGTTTTCTGCACGCGTTACGAATTTTTAAAATATAATTTTTAAGTCTGGCGGTTGCCTCCGGCAACGCGTTTTCTGCAACGCGTTCCGAATTTTTAAAATAATTTTTAATTCTGGCGTTTGCCTCCGGCAACGCGTTTTTTGCACGCGTTACGAATTTTTAAAATATAATTTTTAAGTCTGGCGGTTGCCTCCGGCAACGCGTTTTCTGCAACGCGTTCCAGATTTTAAAAATAATTTTTAATTCTGGCGGTTGCCTCCGGCAACGCGTTTTCTGCAACGCGTTCCGAATTTTTAAAATAATTTTTAATTCTGGCGTTTGCCTCCGGCAACGCGTTTTTTGCACGCGTTACGAATTTTTAAAATATAATTTTTATTTCTGGCGGTTGCCTCCGGCAACGCGTTTTCTGCAACGCGTTCCGAATTTTTAAAATAATTTTTAATTCTGGCGGTTGCCTCCGGCAACGCGTTTTCTGCAACGCGTTCCGAATTTTTAAAATAATTTTTAATTCTGGCGGTTGCCTCCGGCAACGCGTTTTCTGCAACGCGTTCCGAATTTTTAAAATAATTTTCTGGCGGTTGCCTCCGGCAACGCGTTTTCTGCACGCGTTACGAATTTTTAAAATATAATTTTTAAGTCTGGCGGTTGCCTCCGGCAACGCGTTTTCTGCACGCGTTACGAATTTTTAAAATATAATTTTTAATTCTGGCGGTTGCCTCCGGCAACGCGTTTTCTGCAACGCGTTCCGATTTTTTAAAATAATTTTAATTCCTGGCGTTTGCCTCCGGCAACGCGTTTTTTGCACGCGTTACGAATTTTTAAAATATAATTTTTAAGTCTGGCGGTTGCCTCCGGCAACGCGTTTTCTGCAACGCGTTCCGATTTTTTAAAATAATTTTAATTCCTGGCGTTTGCCTCCGGCAACGCGTTTTTTGCACGCGTTACGAATTTTTAAAATATAATTTTTAAGTCTGGCGGTTGCCTCCGGCAACGCGTTTTCTGCACGCGTTACGAATTTTTAAAATATAATTTTTAATTCTGGCGGTTGCCTCCGGCAACGCGTTTTCTGCAACGCGTTCCGATTTTTTAAAATAATTTTAATTCCTGGCGTTTGCCTCCGGCAACGCGTTTTTTGCACGCGTTACGAATTTTTAAAATATAATTTTTAAGTCTGGCGGTTGCCTCCGGCAACGCGTTTTCTGCAACGCGTTCCAGATTTTAAAAATAATTTTTAATTCTGGCGGTTGCCTCCGGCAACGCGTTTTCTGCAACGCGTTCCGAATTTTTAAAATAATTTTTAATTCTGGCGGTTGCCTCCGGCAACGCGTTTTCTGCAACGCGTTCCGAATTTTTAAAATAATTTTTAATTCTGGCGGTTGCCTCCGGCAACGCGTTTTCTGCAACGCGTTCCGAATTTTTAAAATAATTTTTAATTCTGGCGGTTGCCTCCGGCAACGCGTTTTCTGCAACGCGTTCCGAATTTTTAAAATAATTTTTAATTCTGGCGGTTGCCTCCGGCAACGCGTTTTCTGCAACGCGTTCCGAATTTTTAAAATAATTTTTAATTCTGGCGGTTGCCTCCGGCAACGCGTTTTCTGCAACGCGTTCCGAATTAAAGTTATTTTTTAAAAAATATTAGAGTTTAACATTTTTATAAAAATTTCAGTCCCAGACTCAAATTAAAAAATGAGACTCAAGTGTCCTTTTTCCTAAAAATCATTTTCTAATATTCCCTTTAATTTTTATAATTTTTAAATTTAATTTCCACTGATTTAAACCTTCAGACTCAAATATCCCACCCTCAGACTCAAGTGACCCCTTCAAAAATGATCTTAAAAAATTCGCCTGATTTTTCCGCGTCGATTGACACCTCAATCATATTTTTCCGATAACTACTTCAAAAGTTACAAAAAACGCCTCACCGTTGCTTAACTTTCCAGATCGGACGGTCTAGATCGTCAAATTTAAAAATTTTTCCCCAAAATTTTAATTTCTTAAAAAATTCATAGCTTTGTCTAAAAAAGTCCAAAAATCATAAAACAAAGCTTATTCGATGCAGAATTTAAAGATCTATCTTTCATCTCCCAACACTTTTCTTCTAACTCCAAAATAAGATATAGTTAATGTCACTTTTATACATCTTCCCCAAAAATGCACTTTTTACTCCATATCTTTTTTTAAATTATTCCAATCAACTTGAAACCAACTTTTTTCTTAAGAACTCCACTACGCTCTACAACTTTTCTCCCAACCACTTTTTGCTCCCACCCCTCTAAACACCTTAAATCCAAAGTTACCACTTTGACAAAAAAGTTGTCAACAGGCATATCTACCCTTCCCGACGTCAGAACGACTTCAACTCTTTTTCTATCA
Source organism: Meloidogyne enterolobii (assembly GCA_963681835.1). Classification (NCBI taxonomy): domain Eukaryota; kingdom Metazoa; phylum Nematoda; class Chromadorea; order Rhabditida; family Meloidogynidae; genus Meloidogyne; species Meloidogyne enterolobii. The sequence continues at coordinate 4,135,323 of CAVMJV010000006.1, forward strand.
TATTCTCCATGTTGTGGTGCTTCAACCTTGTAACTGACTCAACTTTCCCCGACTTCATCTTCGTATTCAAATTTCACGTCAAAGTTTCGAAAAAACACGTTTTTTCGAAATATCTAAAAAACTCGCCCCTTTCCCCCAACTTTTGGAGGTTTTCCTGAAAACTACATAGTATTGCGCATCTATAGCAAAAAACCCCATCCCTCTACGACCTCTCAAACTTCCGGAGGACTTTTTTTTAGCTGACTGCCTTTTTACTATTATATATAGATAACCAGCGTTCGGCGCGAATTGCTGAGTAGTTTTAATAGCTTTTGGGTATTAAAGCTGACTCCAGCGTTATTACAATCGAGATAATTCAATTTGGGTTAATTTCCCAGTATTTGAAAACTTCAGACTCAAATGTCCAGTCTTAGACTCAAGCGACACCTTTGAAAATATTCTCATTCAATTCCTCTTTCAATTCCCCATCGAATGACACCTCAAGCATCTTTCAATGACTAATACTTCAAAAGTTATAAACTTTTGAATTTAAGTCATAAAAACATGCGGGCCTTCGGCCCGCATGTAATTTTTGCTAGTGATTTTTGTAATTTTTTCATCTATTTTTGCTAGCTAAAAATTATTAAAATAATTATACGGGGCCTTCGGCCCCGTATATTTTTAACATTAAATAGAAGTTTATTGCAACGCGTTCCCAATTTTTATAAAATAATTTTTGAGCGGTTGCCTAAGGCAACGCGTTTTTTGCAACGCGTTCCGTATTAAAAAAATATTTTTTATTTCTTGCGGTTGCCTTTGGCAACGCGTTTTCTGCAACGCGTTCCGAATTTAAAAATAATATTTTAAATTCTCGCGGTTGCCTAAGGCAACGCGTTTTTTGCAACGCGTTCCGTATTAAAAAAAATATTTTTTATTTCTGGCGGTTGCCTCCGGCAACGAGTTTTTTGCAACGCGTTCCGTATTAAAAAAATATTTTTTATTTCTTGCGGTTGCCTTTGGCAACGCGTTTTTTGCAACGCGTTCCGAATTAAAAAAAAACTAATTTTAATTTCTTGCGGTTGCCTTTGGCAACGCGTTTTCTGCAACGCGTTCCGAATTTAAAAATAATATTTTAAATTCTCGCGGTTGCCTAAGGCAACGCGTTTTTTGCAACGCGTTCCGTATTAAAAAAAATATTTTTTATTTCTGGCGGTTGCCTCCGGCAACGCGTTTTCTGCAACGCGTTTCAATTTCCTTTAAAAATAATTTTTAATTCTGGCGGGTTCCTCAGGCAACGCGTTATATGCAACGCGTTCCGAATTTTTAAAAATATTTTTTAATTCTGCGGTTCCCTCCGGCAACGCGTTATCTGCAACGCGTTTCGATTTAAAAAAATAATTTTAAATTTCCGGCGGTTGCCTCCGGCAACGTGTTTATCGCACTGAGTTACGAATCTTAATATTACGTTTAAAAAGTTGTAAAAATTAGAATTTTATAAAAAATTTTCAGTCCCAGACTCAAATTAATAAATGAGACTCAAGTGTCCTTTTCATTAAAAATTTATTTTCTAATATTCCCATTAATTTTTATAATTTTTAAAATTACTTTCAACTGATTTTAACCTTCAGACTCAAATATTCTACCCTCAGACTCAAGTGACCCCTTCAAAAATATTTTCAAAAAATTCGCCTGATTTTTGCACGTCAAATGACACTTCAATCATATTTTTCCGATAACTACTTCAAAAGTTACAAAAAACGCCTCACCGTTGCTTAACTTTCCAGATCGGACGGTCTAGATCGTCAAATTTAAAAAATTTTTCCCAAAATTTTAATTTTTTAAAAAATTCATAACTCGTTGCAAAAAAGTCAAATTAACATAAAACAAAGCTTATTCGATGCAGAATTTAAAGATCTATCTTTCATCTCTTATCACTTTTTTTCTAACTTCAAAACTAAATATGGTTAAGGTCACTTTTATGCAACATTCTCAAAAATGCACTTTTTACTCCATATCTTTTTTTCCGTTAATCCAATCAACTTGAAACCAACTTTTTTCTTAAGAAACCCACAACGCTCTACAACTTTTCTCCCAACCACTTTTTGCTCAGACCCCTCTAAACACCTTAAATCCAAAGTTACCACTTTGACAAAAAAGTTGTCAACAGGCACATCTACCCTTCCCGATGTCAGAACGACTTCAACTCTTTTTCTATCATATTCTCCATGTTGTGGTGCTTCAACCTTGTAACTGACCCAACTTCCTCTGACTTCATCTTCATACTCATTTCCGACCTCAAAGTTTCGAAAAAACACGTTTTTTCGAAATATCTAATTTTTTCGCCCCTTTCCCCCCACTTTTCGGATTTTTCCTGAAAACTACATTAAATTTCCCATCTATAGCAAAAAACCCCACCCCGATACACCCACTCAAAAGCTCTGGGGACTTTTTTTTAGCTGACTGCCTTTTTACTATTATATATAGATAACCAGCGTTCGGCGCGAATTGCTGAGTCCGTTTGATTACTTTTGGGTATTAAGGCTGACTCCAGCGTTATTACAATTTAAATAAAGCAATTTCCGTTAAGTTCCCAGTATTTATAATCTTCAGACTCAGATGTCCGTTCTCAGACTCAAGTGACACCTATGAAAATATCTTCATTCAACTCCTTATTCAATTCTCAATCGAATGACACCTCAAGCATATTTGTACGACTAATACTTCAAAAGTTATAAACTTTTGAATTTAACTCATAAAAAACATGCGGGCCTTCGGCCCGCATGTTTTCTGCAACGCGTTCCGAATTTTTAAAAAAATATTTTTATTTTCGTCGGTTGCCTCCGGCAACGCGTTCCGAATTAAAAAAATTTTTATTTCCGGCGGTTGCCTCCGGCAACGCGTTATCTGCAACGCGTTCCGAATTTTAAAAAATAATTTTTATTTCCGGCGGTTGCCTCCGGCAACGCGTTATCTGCAACGCGTTCCGAATTAAAAAAAAATAAGTTTTATTTCCGGCGGTTGCCTCCGGCAACGCGTTATCTGCAACGCGTTCCGAATTTTAATAATTTTTATTTCCGGCGGTTGCCTCCGGCAACGCGTTTTCTGCAGCGCGTTCCGTTTCTGAAAAAATATTTTTTAATTTCTGGCGGTTGCCTCCGGCAACGCGTTCAAGGCATCGCGAATAACATTAAAATTATTTTTCAGAAAAGTATTAAAAATTAGCATTTTTACAAAATTTTCAGTTTCAGACTGAAAGTTATAAATGAAACTCAAGTGTCCTTTTTAGTAAAAATTCATTTTTTAATATTAACACTAATTTTTAGAATTTTTAAAATTAATTTCCACTGATTTTCACCTTCAGACTCAAATATCACACCCCCAGACTCAAGTGACCCCTTCAAAAATATTTTTAAAAAATTCCATTTATTTTTGCCTATCGAACGACACATTAATCATATTTTTCCGATAACTACTTCAAAAGTTACAAAAAACGCTTCACCGTTGCTTAACTTTCCAGATCGGACGGTCTAGATCGTCAAATTTAAAAATTTTTTCCCAAAATTTTTATTTCTTAAAAAATTCATAACTCGGTGCAGAAAACTCATTTTAACATAAAACAAAGCTTATTCGATGCAGAATTAAATTCTCTATCTTTCATCTCCCAACACTTTTTGTCTAATTCCAAAACAAAATATAGTTAAGGTCAACTTTATACATTTTCCTCAAAAATGCACTTTTTACTCCATATCTTTTTTTCTGTTATTTCAATCAACATGAAACCAACTTTTTTCTTAAGAAACCCACCACGCTCTACAACTTTTCCCCCAAACACTTTTTGCTCAGACCCCTATAAACACCTTAAATCCAAAGTTACCACTTTGACAAAAAAGTTGTCAACAGGCACATCTACCCTCCCCGATGTCAGAACAACTTCAACTCTTTTTCTATCATATTCTCCATGTTGTGGTGCTTCAACCTTGTAACTGACCCAACTTCCCCCGACTTCATCTTCATACTCATTTCTAACATCAAAGTTTCGAAAAAACACGTTTTTTCAAAATATCTAATTTTTTCTCCATTGGACCCCAACTTTTGGAGGTTTTCCTGAAAACTACATTGTATTGCGCATCTATAGCAAAAAACCCCACCCCGCTACGACCCCTCAAAAGCTCTGGGGACTTTTTTTTAGCTGAGTGCCTTTTTACTATTATATATAGATAACCAGCGTTCGGCGCGAATTGCTGAGTAGTTTTAATAGCTTTTAGGTATAAAGGCTTACTCCAGCGTTATTACAATCAAAATAATTCAATTTGGGTTAATTTCTCAGTAATTGAAAATTTCAGACTCAAATGTCCATTCTCAGACTCAAGTGACACCTTTGAAAATATTTTCATTCAACTCCTCATTCAATTCCCCATCGAATGACACCTCAATCATCTTTCTATATCTAATACTTCAAAAGTTATAAATTTTTACATTTAAGTCATAAAAAACATGCGGGCCTTCGGCCCGCATGTTTTCCTGCCTCGGCAACGCGTTCCGAATTTAAAAAAATATTTTTAATTTCTTGCGGTTGCCTCCGGCAACGCGTTCCGAATTTTTCCCCGAGATTATTATTCAGTAGAATAATAATCTTTTGTAACAAAAAACGACTGAGCACGGTTAAAAACAGAAAAAAATCTTATGTTCCTACACATAATCTGTGGATGACTGAGAAATTTTGGCCTCTAATTTAGAGGAAAAATTTTTTTTAAATAAACGGACAAAGGATTCGTTATCCCCGTCTATTAAAACCTATTATGGTCAAAAATTAGAAAAGTTTCTCAAAAAAAAATTTACAAAAATTTTTCAAAGGGGTACCCCTTATTAAATATTTCCGAAAAACTTTGATCTACCATAACTTTGTGAGTTATGGTCCAATTCGAACCTAACAAAAATATTAAATAGAGTAAAAAATTAGGAATTTTTTAATGTACAAAAATTTCTGAAAAACTTAAGGTTAGAGGGTCTAAGTGTCGATTTTTTGAAAAATCAAAAATTTTTGGTTTTTTCAAAATTTAAACGGGTACAAGCAGTGTAGGTTTTTGATTATATTTTTTTAAAATAAAGCCAGATTTTATACACATAATAATCTTTAAATTTTGCCAAAATACCTACAACTAACAAAGTTATGATTTTTCAAAAAATTTTCTGAAAAAATCAACAAAAATTTTTGACCAAAACTTGAATTTTTCTAAAAAATTTTAAAGTAGTCCAAATGATATATCAAATGAAAGCTCTCAATGAGCTGAGTCTAATAATAAAATCATAAAAAATTTCTGACCATTTTGTACAAAGTTATGAGTGACCAAATCTTGGTCTCCACAACTTCAGGCCAAAAGTGAAACTTTTTGGCCTCTAACTTGGAGGAAAAATTTTTTTAAAATAAACGGACAACGGATCCGTTATCAGCGCCAATTAAAACATAGAATTGCCGAAAATTAGAAAATTCTCTCGAAAAAAATTTTCCCAAAATTTTTCAATGGGGTACCCCTTATGAAATATTTTGGAAAAATTTAAATCGGCCATAACTTTGTGAGTTTTGCTCTGATTCAAACCAACTCCGAATTATTAAATAGAGAAAAAAATTAGAAATTTTTTGATACTAAAAAATTTCTGAAAAACTTAAGGTTTGGGGGTCTTAGAGTCGATTTTTTGAAAATTCAAAAATTTTCAGTTTTTTCAAAATTTAAAGGGGTATGACCAGTGCAGGTTTCTGATTATATTTTTTTAAAAATAAAGCCTGATTTTATACACATAATAAACTTTAAACTTTTCCAAAATCCCAAAAACAAACGAAGTTATGATTTTTCAAAAAATTTTTTGAAAAAATCGAGCAAAATTTTTGGCCGAAATCTCAAACTGTACCAAAAATTTTAAAACCTGCCCAAATTATATATCAAATGGAAGCACTTAATGAGCTGAGTATAAAAATAAAATCAGAAAAAATTTCTGACCATTTTGTATAAATTTATGAGTGACCAAATCTTGGGTCTCCACAACTTCAGGCCAAGAGTGAAACTTTTAGGCCTCTAACTTGGAGGAAAAATTTTTTTAAAATAAACGGACAACGGATCCGTTATCATCGATCATTAAAACCTATTATGGCCAAAAATTAGAAAATTTTCTTCAAAAAAATTTACTTAAAATTTTTCAAAGGGTTACCCCTTATGAAATATTTTGGAAAAATTTAAATCGGCCATAACTTTGTGAGTTTTGCTCTGATTCAAACCAACTTCGAATTATTAAATAGAGAAAAAAATTAGAAATTTTTTGATACTAAAAAATTTCTGAAAAACTTAAGGTTTGGGGGTCTTAGGGTCGATTTTTCGAAAATTCAAAAATTTTCAGTTTTTTCAAAATTTAAAGGGGTATGACAAGTGCAGGTTTCTGATTATATTTTTATTAAATAGAGACTGATTTTATACACAGATTTTCATTTCAATTCTTCGATTAATTACGCATTTATTCCCCATTCAATTTACAATTCAATGTTTCATTCAATTTGAAAATTGGTCCCTATACTGTATGTAAAATCTGAAAATAAACAAGTCTATAGCATTTAAAAAAGACATCATCCGACCAAGGCTATATTTAATCAGACGCATTTGCATCCGAAAAAATCCCTTGATCGGTATTCAAGTCGTATAAACGTATTTTGCGCCCCGACAGACACCCGCACTTGCGTGCTAAGGCTTTAGCAACCTGCTACCAATCATAGTAGAAGGAGAATGCCATATGCTGGGGCTTTTAAACCTTAAAGGTATAAATAAAATTCTCCAACATCGAGAAAATTTTTTTCATTTTCTTTCCTTCCGTACTAGGCAGAACTATCACCATCTTTCGTTTCTAATTCTGGCTCTTCACATACTTAAACGAATTCTAATGGATCCCTGGAAATACTAAGACTCCATAAAGTAAAACCTACTAAAACAAAAAACTTTTCGAATAAAAATTTACTAAAAACAAAAAAATCGACATTTTAACAAAACAAAATATTTTTAAATATTATTCATTCCATGGTTCATCAGGGACATCGTGTAAAATGTTCATCAACAAATTCAGATTTATCTGTCTTTGTTGTTCATCCATGGGGTGCTGAATATAATATTAACGATTAAATAAAAATCAAAATACCATATAGATGGGTCTATAATGAGATCCACTTCGCCTAAGCACAATTACATCAATCATATTAAGTTGGCGCAACACGTCAAAAATTTGACTGTATTCGGTGAATCGAGCAAGACCCTAATTAAATATTATGCAGCCAATGATTAAATATTTACCAAATCAGCAATGTTTATTTCATGATTTCCCAGAAAAATTGCTTCATAAACTCCATCAAGTTCCCGCCATGCATTTCCGACTAATTCTCTCCGGTTTTCCACAATCATTATATTCCTGTTCAGTACAATTTCTGCATATCGAACTTCAAGATGTGAGCCCCATCGTGTATCATCATAATTTGACGAGTGCATCATATGGATGCTATAACGTCTTAAAGAGGCTCTTGGATTAAGCTCATCTAAGAGCAACCCAGCTCTCTGAATATGTTCTGCGTTCCATTCTACCTCATTAACTAATATTGCCACTTCTTCATCTGTAGCTCTCGCAATATCACGCTGATAACTGCGAGCTATTAGTCTTCTAAGAATTTGTTGTTGATCATTTTGTAGATCTTGTTGTTCAGATCCACCATGCAGTGCTCTAATTATAGATCTAAAGAGGCAGTCACCATCTCCAATTACATTATCAAGAAGAGCACGTGGTATATTCAAATTTTCACTATGTGCATTGTCACAAATATTTTCATTATGATTTTCTTGTCGTATACTGTGGCTAGCAGAAGTACGTAGTTGTCTTTTTGCCTAAAACAGAATGATACAAATTAAAAAGTCCAACCTTTTCCAATGAATCCTTATAAAGAAGTTCATCGTTTCTCGATGGTACTACCAAAAATATCTTTGATAATTTAGGCAAATAATCTTCATTTTGCGAAATCCAGCTTAGTAACGATTCAACAATTATTTTTGCTGCTTCTCCTCTAGGATATATCAATGTCCCACAAGGAAAGGACTAAAAATAAAAAATATATTAATAATCTTTTAAAATTACTATTGACGTAAAGTCCTTTTCTCTCATTATATCCAAGGCCTTCGAAAAGCATGCTGTCAAAGCTAATTTATCTTCATTAGTGCAACGACTCCCAATTACTTGTGGAGTAAACATATGAACAATTACTAAAATTCATTCGATACAGCTTTTATAAATAAAAATTTCAATAACAACCTTTGGCAATTTTCTTTAGTTCACCGAAAGTTTCAGTCTGAATTACGTCTCCATAATTCATTATTCCAATATTCTCAATTGTAGTTTGCATTGATTCTAATAGCAGCTCCATTTCTGGTTGACAAGCTCTTAGAATTTCATCATGAACTTTATTTTCCAAATGTGATAGTATTATTGTTGTAATGACATCTGATTCAACTGATGTCAAATGTTTTCGCATGACATTAATTTTAAGCAAATACTCTTTTTTAGCTGTAAAAGGTAAATCAAGCGTTGCACGATTAACTACTTTCGAGTTAGCTACATTTAGTCTCTCAGCATTTTGACAATTTGGAATTCTAACTATAGACACTGGTTCTTCTGTGTCAGATTCAGTAAAGTCTTCTTGTTGAAACATCTGAAAGCATTATATTTATAAAATAATATATCTACTAACCGGATCTGTCCGATCAATAGGACCAATTTCATCAAAATCATCTTTATCGATGATGGCCTGAACGACAGGATTTTTTACACGTCTGTCAGCTCTTTTAGTTAGAATAAGGACATTGTCAACGTCTCGAGCACGAGATAAGGCAACATATAAATGTCCGTGTGAAAAGCATTGAGATGTATTCAAAACAATTCCAACACGCGAAAGCGTTTGGCCTAAATTAAATAGGAATAAAACTACATATTTTTATACCTTGCGCTTTATTAATTGTCATAGCTGCACCTGGACGTAGCGGAAACTGGATTCGTTCACAACGAAGCATTCCTTCTCTTGGTGCTTTTGGATCGCCACCAAATAAAAATCTTGTCCGAAATATTTCAATAAAATTTCCTTTGCTTGATCCAGTTAAGACTCGACAATACAACATATTGCGTCCGAGTCTCAATATTTGGAGTCTTGTACCGTTGCATAAGCCATTTGATACAGATAAATTAATAAGTAGCATCATTACTGCTCCAACTTTTATTCTAAGCGTATGCTCAGGTACTCCAGCAGGTGTTAACCGAATTAAGTTTTCATAATCCACATCAGATATATTATTAACTAATTCATCTTCTGCAGATTCGCTCATAATAGGCGTTGTTATACCATAATAAGTCTGTTCTTGTCCGGAGATTCGATCCTAAATTTTAGCTCATAACATTATTCATATATTCTTACCATAATAATATTATTAATTTCAAATGTCTCATTGTTAAGAGGGCAAAGAATTGCTCGTCCACTTATTTCTTTCCATTGTGATACAGAATTATCTAATAACTCATGTGGAAAAACAAAGTTAATAAGCTCCTCCTTAGAGTTTGTGTGCATCTTAGCCGGTATTCTCACACGATCTTCTTCGTCATTGAGAACTCCTGTTCCTACACACTTAAGGAATTGTCGATATTGCTCTTGTCCTTTTTCAAGGCGTTGATTTTTGTGTAATTTACGAGTTACAAAATTTTTCTCGAATAAGTCCATATTTTTAACCGATGCGTCAAATTGCTGTAAACTATTTCCTCCAACAACAACTGGCATTAATTGTTTCCAGTCACCACCAAGCACGACGCACTAAAAGATATGAATAATTAATGACACAAAATATCTTGGTGTATGGGTTTTATCTCAATCTATACTTATTATCTTATAAAACTTTCTAACAATACTGACAAAGGTCAGTAATTCCTCATTCGCAGGGTTTTAATGGATCACCCTCACTGGCAAAAGCCTAAGGCTACTAACCCAGAACCTTATATCAATTTTACAATCCAACGTGCATTTAAATATTTAAGCTTTTGTCCAAACATTTATCAACATGACGTAAATCTCCAATCATGGAATAAATATAGTAATATGCCGTGCCTTTATTCTAGGCAGCAATTTCACCATCTTTCGTATTCCGAGGAATTCGCTTCAGTTACAGCTGAGTTTCCTTGTATTATCCCTCTGTGTAACCTACTGACACCCACCGCCGCGCGAAGGCTTCCTCTTTGGGGGCAACCCTCCGACTGATATTTCTAAAATATCAGCATCATCGGGCGCTTACCTAACTTAAATTAAAAAATAAAACCAAAAACCGACAAATGATATACTTATTTAAAAATATAACCTTGCCACCAAACGGTGTTGATTGTAAATTTGGAGGAGCAATAGAACGCAACAATCGATCAACAAAATCCAAGACATCGCGATGTTGCATACTCACTTCGTCAATAATGAATCCGTGAATATTTCGCAAAACCTCAGCATACATGCTTTGATACTCAACATTAGGATACGTTGAAGCATCCACATTCCGCTGCCGACACAATCGTTTATGCACTGTCGCACCAGTATGCAACAACTCTGCCGCAATTCCGGTGCTTGCCATTGGTAACACACGGAAGCCACTTGCAAACAATAATTCAATGAGTTTCTAAACTTAATAAATGATATATTCATTATTATCAACTAACATTGTAAGTAAATGTCTTTCCAGATCCACCTTCACCAGTAATGAAAAAGAATCTCGGAATATTTGGTGCAAATTCACGCGATTCCCCATCTATCACATAACGTGCACTCTGCATTCCAGCTTTTATTTCCTCAATAATTGCTTTTTGTTCGTCATTCGGCTGAGGATCGGACAGATAAAGATCAAGATAGTATCTCTGTTTATTTTTTCGTTCATTTTTTTCCAATAAAATAGGATCAACGTTGTTGTTTAGCATTGTATCAGCATCAATTTCAGCCTATATTTTCTTAATAAATTTACATATTAATTTACAACCTGAATTAAAAGTTCTGGTTGTATATTTCTACATGTTGGTCGAGGTAAGCCGATTTTTTCACAGGCTGATTGATATGTATCATCATCACGTTCTAGTTCATCTGGCCTGACACCATTAACCCTTAAAAACCACTCAAGAGCGTTGAGAACATATTCTTTTCTTGCTTCAAAACTTTTTCCAGCAACTCGAGTACCGACAAGCCAGTCTTCTTTAAGTCCCAACACATAATCAAGTAACACTGTGGGGTTTGACAAATTGGCTGATCCAAAAAATAAGGCGAGCCAACGAATTCGCTGTCGAACTCTTTTCTGAGAGCCAAAAGCTTCAGCAATTGTTTCTTTCCAAATATTATCATCATCTAATAAGCCTCGTGCTTTTGCCGCTTCAATAAAATTAAAATACAATTGTCCATTAAATGTTCGTAAATCATCCCAACATGTTGGGTCTTCAACGGTTGTTAATAGAATACGAATAGCCTGAATTAAATTATCTAAAATCTGACAAATAACAAACCAAAAGATCTTTATTTGTTGGCGAAACAGTCCGCATTCTACAAAGTTTCTTTCTCACAACACTTTGGTCTACGTAAAAATTCCATGATTTTTTAATTTTATCATATCTCAAACGTCGATATGCTTTAGCATATGTCAAGCAAAGTCTGGGTTTTCCTTTTTCTTTAAGTTCTCTATTAAACGCAAAATAAGAAGTCAATTGGGTTAGTCGTTCTTCTCCAGCTTCCTTTTGCGCTAATAATCTTTCACCAATTATTTCTTCCTCACCTTCTTGAAAGGCAACTTTATGTCCTTCTGGACCATGAAGATCCAGTTCATCAACCTTTATTGATTATATTTAAAATAATATTGTATAAACCTGATGTGATTTTTTCACTAAAGGCACACCCCAAATCGATAAAAATGCTTCCATTGGTGTTATATATCGAGCCAACCGAATTTGATGAAATTGATCAAATCTCAAAGCATTTCCTTCAAATCCTTCTGCTTGAATTTTTATGAAAGCCATATCGGCTCCTTTCATTGTATATTTACAAATATATTTTACACTTCCATCGCCTGCCACAAGTTCAACGTTGATACTAAATTAAATTACTCAAAATTATCAAAAATAACTTACTGGGCCTTGAATTTAGAAGAAAGAAATGGGCTATAAGGCACTACATTTGTATTCGTAATAAAATGTTGCTGCCCATATCTATCGGTATATGAATGTGTGTTTCCATAAATCAGTGGATCTTTTTTGCGTTCTTCTTCATTTGGGGCTGGAGCCCTTCGTTTATAATCCGGATATGCATTATCCGAATATTTATTGTCATCTGAATATTTTTTCTAAAATAAAATATTACTTAAAACTTAAGAACAACAAACTGGAAAGCGTTGTTTACAACGACCATCTCTTAAACAGCGTTTATCACATTTATGAATATTTGCGCTAACGATAACTCTATAGAGTTCTCGCTGTAACTGAGCCGATTGAGACTGATCACTTTCATTAGGCAAGTCAGGAATTTCAGCACAAATGTACTGATCCATATAGTCTTCTTTTGTGAATATACAGCCTTGTGTACGCATGCGGTCCCAATCAAGAATAACAGCAAAATGCACATGTGGCAGACCGCTAAAAAATATTTGACTTTTAATATATATAAGATACCGTTTTTGATGTTCCAGGCTCCAGAACCAACCCTTAACTGGGCCCATAACTTCACGCTGTGTTAAGTCGCATTGAAGTTCATGTAATTTATCAATAAATAATCTGCAAACTTCCATTGGTCTATCAGCCCATGAATATCCATCAGGTATCATGCGTCTAAGTTCTTCGGCTTCGGGATTCATGGTAAATGTAATTAACAGATCAACAGAACCAATCTCCCTGCATATTGTCATACAATTACCATACTGTTTCTGATAAAATTGAATAGAGCCTCGAAAATGCTCATTCGTCATATATATTTGTCCAATTGGTCCTTTTAAACCTAGATAATCGTTTAAATAGAATGAGTAATAGAAAAACCTTGCTGATCACGTAATTTTTCAAGCCAGTTAAGCAAAGCTCCAGGACGAACAAATCTTGTTCTCCCTTGCAATGTTTTAATATATTGCACTTTCTGGGCTTCCACCCGATTGTTATAGGCAATAACATATAATTGAGCAAGTTGTCCCCAGTTCCATAACCAATGCGAATCTCGCCATGATCCTCTCTGATGGAACATATATCTAATATACTGGGATCTTGAAACCATATCGCGACTATGTTGGCGTGCCTCAAAAACAGGATCCAAAAACTCTTCACCTTCTCCAAGTTCTTCAGATACTTCTACTTCTTCACCTTCATTATCCACAAGTTGATTGGCACGATTCAACTCTTCTCCTGGTCGAAGGTTTAAATTTATTCCATTCTCTAAGAAATAAAATATTATCGTCAAATAAATCTCATACCGAAACCACATTGCCCTTTTGAAAATAATAAAGGAAACAGAGTAGGATCTATATTCCTGTCCCACCAAGACATTTTAACTTGACCGGTTCCTTGACGACCTTTTAGAATAACGTCATAGTGTAACGAGTCTGGTACATTAGCCCCAGTATCCAAATAAATCTGCATAAATTATGAATAGAAATATGCATAGCTTAATATAAAACTTGTGCTATTAGGCGACTTCCAGCAGCTGTTTGCACTTCAAGTCTACCAGGATGAATTCGCCGTAATGCTTGAACATCTTGAGGATCAATATCAATTGGCTGAATTTCATCATCTTGTCGAATACGTTCAACTCCAATTTTATTGGTATCAATAACTAACATTCGGAAATTTATCTGTTCTTCTTCAATTAAATTGCTATAAGTTTCTGAAGCAATGCGATATAATGTAGAAAATGGATGATAGTCACGTAAAATGTTATGCAAAACGATTAACAATTGTTGCTAAAAATATTTTATACGTTTAAAAATGTAGAAAGCTAACGTCTAATTCGACATCGTTTGCAATTTCATTCAATCTATTTGCTGCTTCATTAGCGGGAATTGTAAATAGCTGACCACGTAACAAAGGCTGCTCGCCACCTCCAGGTGGGTTAAAATCCCATAACAAATAGTTGATCATGTTATTACATTTAACGATTTTATGTGACTCAGCAAAATCTCGTTGTCGTTGAATTTGTATGTGGCCAAATGCTAATTGATCATTATAGAGCATTGAATGTTTTAAAATATTATCACGTTGTTCAAATCTTGTCGGATCATTAAAAATGACGAACAATTCAATAGGTATATCTTGCAAAGATGAATACTTTTCAGGCATACTCACACGGCCTTTTGCACAACATTTAGAGAAAGCAGTGTTCCCAACTGCTTCGGATGGTAATAGATTAGCCTTGCAATATTTGCATCGAACATCATCCTATATAAATATATTATATTTTCTTAATATCATTTAACCTTTGGCAAAGAGTCATAATAAATAGGCATATGGTTTGCACCTTTGGCACCACATCCTAATCCAAAATGTGTACGATCACAACGTTGAGTAATTGGGCTAAAAACTGGCCACGACTCCTGAACATCATTTAATCTCGAACTGCATTGTGAAATGCGAGATGATCGTCTTAGCGTTGATGTTGAATTATATGAAACAACCGATTCAGTTATACACTCTTCAACATTTATTTCACGATTCAATTCTTCTTGGGCATTCATTTCAAAATCAAAAGCTGCTTGAGGAACAGGATTAAAATCCTTTCGTGGACGGCCAGATCTAATGACTTTTCTAGGCCTCCCTCCTTTATTGATAGGTTCACTGTTCATTGTCAGATTAACCGATGATTCATCTTAAAATTTATTTTTAATTAAATAGAATTATTTACTCTGAATCTCCAGTAGAAACCGTTTTTGTAACGGTTGCCCATCAGAACGGATAATTAAAGCATTATCTAAGGAGCGTCTCCTTCTATTACAATCTTTGATTTTTTCTCTTCTCTTTCGTACACTACTAACCATTTATAATATATTATAAACTGAAATATATAGTAATAATAAGTATTATTAATATATAATATGAAAAGCGACCCATTTAAAGCCAGGGATGCTTTATATAAGGCTATGTTCCAAGAAATATTATGGAATAAAAAATTCTCGTTCGCAGGGTTTTAATGGATCACCCTCACTGGCTAAAGCCTAAGGCTACTAACCCAGAACCAACATGTCAGTTTTATAATTCAAATTTATTATAAACCGAGCTTTTCTAAAGCTTTTTGGGCAAGCATGTATTAAAAAGCTGGAATTACCGAGGCTGCATTTTCCCCCTTCATGGTATATAAATATGCACTAAAAATCATATATCATGTATCGTACCCGCATCATCCAAGTCGTATCGGTTTCGGCCAGCCGCAGGCACCTGTTCATTAGAGTATCAAGTTACAGTCCAGGACTGAATTATCTTGAAGAGTCTCAGTTTCAGTCCAGGACTGAATTATCTTGAAGAGTCTCAGTTTCAGTCCAGGACTGAAAATATTTTTTACCATTTTTAAATTTGTCTTTCAAAAAATATAAATTTTATATTTCCATTTTTATATTTCCATTTTGTTAAGCCGTTATTTTTAAATTTACAACAAAGGCCTGAGAATTATTCAATCTCTTTTCGAAAATAAACAAGTCTATAGGACATAAAAAAGACAAATCATCCTATCAAGGCTACGTTTCAACTGATTCACCGCATCCGGAAACTCACCTTGACAGGTATTCAAGTCGTATAAACGTTTTTTGCGCCCCGACAGACACCCGCACTTGCGTGCTAGGCCTTAGCAACCAACTACCAATAATAGTAGAAGGAGAATGCCATATGCTGGGGCTTTAACACCTTAATGGTATTAATAAGCAGAATATCAACTATCAGATTCAACGCAAGAATCATTATCTTCATACTTTTTTTTCATCATTTAGTCGATAAATAAAACATCCCTTTTTTAAAGAAATTAGCTTCAGTTACGCCGAGTTTCCTTGTGCCATCCCTCTGTGTAACCTACTAACACCCACCGCCGCGCGAAGGCTTCCTTCGTGGGGGCAACCTCGACCCATTAGGGCTTCACCGGCAAAACTCATGCATACAAACGAAAGGAAGCAGGATCTGGCTGCTCTCAAACAAAATCCTCTGGCACGAGTAGATTATTTGCCTTTCGTTGCATGATGAATTATATTTTTCAACCCTTGCAACACACTATGCATTGAAATTAGAGTTCAAATTATATTCAGTAATATGACGCAAGGAAGCAGGTATCGGCTGCCCTCAGATAGATTAGTTTTTGCCGAACTTAACTATCTGCCTTTTGTCATATTACTTTGGAACCAACTCAGGGTTCAGTTGCACCATGCACCAGTATCCACTTAAAATTTTTTTCAATTCAGCACTGCTGCCATCCTTTAATTTTTTGGAATTCCTCGTTCTAATGCAATGGTTTACTTGCATTACAATTCACATCTTTCGGGTTCACCATCTTTCGGGACAAATAAATATTAAAAATGGGCTGGCGTCCTGAGAGGCTCATTAAGTCTTAAACTCTACAAAAAGAGTCCTAACATGTCACCTCACGTTCAGTCACGGACGAATACAACTGAATCAGCAACACATAGACACCAGTGACAGCCGTTACACAACAAAAGTTGCGATTCAAGTTTGATCATACACAGAGCAATGATCCAGCAGTAGGATCATACACAGAGCAATGATCCTACAGCTACATTGTTACATCACATATAGTAATGATTCAGCAGTAGGTTCACCTAAAGCTGTTTCCAGAGCCAATTCTTTAAAATTTTAGTTATTCTATGCACTAAGACTGATAACAAAGTTAAACACACCCAGAAACAATTGATAGCCGCAGGCATTTCGGGAGGAGGTTCGCGCAATGAGAACGCCAGTGCCGACAATCCATTACAGTATCAGAGCTCCAACGCATTGCTTTGATTGTGTTAACTTTGATATCAGATCTGTTATGAACATGAGCAATCTTTTTAAAGCACTTTTTACGGTTTTACAAGCCGTTTTCTTTATTAATATCATTTCAATTCTAATCGTATATTATTGAGAGGCTCTGATTGTTTTTTCATGCATTCAATTAATAACAATGAACGGTAGATGAAGGTAGGTGCCACTACTTTTACCCACACCTGAATGTTTCCAGAACAAAGTTTCAGGCTGTTCAATGTTATAATAGTTCAAAACCATCGCTCTCCCAATAATTAAATTTTCATGCACTACCATTCACCATTTGATTCAAGTATCACTCTATTGACAAACAGGCTCACATATTTTTAAACAGAACCATGAATAATTGTAGCGGCAACTAACAACTATTCACAACTGATTATACCCGATACGTACAATCAGCCTGTTCTGATATTTTGCTTTAACTCTCTCGGTCAATTGTCAATATTCATGAGTGTTTTTAACTATATTTGAATCTTGTTCGAAATAGGATTAACCGACTTTACAATTAGAATTGATTTCAAGGCTTCTGCAGTGCGCTTTGATTCTCGTGTTCAGTCAAAAAATATTAAAAATGGGCTGGCGTCCAGAGTGGCTCATTAAGTCTTAAACTCTACGAATAGAGTCCTAACGTGTCACCTCATTTTCAGTCACGGACGAATACAACTGAATCAGCAACACATAGACACCAGTGACAGCCGTTACACAACAAAAGTTGCGATTCAAGTTTGATCATTACATAAAGTAATGATCCAGCAGCAGGTTCACCTACAGCTACATTGTTACGACTTTTGTCCGGTTCAAGCCACTGCGATTATATTGGTTTCCATCAAAGTAATTTAAAGAAATTAAATCAACAGTCACCAATTTTCTCGAAATGGCTCAGTCCCGGGCAGCGACGGGCGGTGTGTACAAAGGGCAGGGACGTATTCAACGCGAGATGATGACTCGCATTTACTTGGAATTCCTCGTTCACGGAAAATAATTGCAATTTATAATCCCAATCACGGTAAATTAGCAATTGCTCACACGCCCTTTAGGGGCAGAATATTGCACCGGACCTCTAAGGGTATCACAGACCTGTTATGCTATTTATTTTTATTGCTCTTTAAAGCACAACGATTCGCTGAATCATGAAAAAGCTATCAATCTGTCAATCCTCACAGTGTCCGGTCCGGGTGAGTTTCCCCGTGTTGATATTGCACCGGACCTCTAAGGGTATCACAGACCTGTTATGTTCTTTATTTTTATTGCTCTTTAAAGCACCACGATTCGCTGAATCATGAAAAAGCTATCAATCTGTCAATCCTCACAGTGTCCGGTCCGGGTGAGTTTCCCCGTGTTGAGTCAAATAAAGCCTCAAGCTCCACTCCTAGTGGTGCCCTTCCGTCAATTTCTTTAAGTTTCAGCTTTAGGGACTGTATTAGCTCTAGCATTAATTATCCAAATAGGATTTTCAAGATCAAAAGATCAATTTAACGTTCGCGGCATTTTTATAAAGCATGGCTTTTATTAATAATGCATAGCATTATAAAATATAAAATCGACTTCCTTTTGGAAGACTTTTTATTTTACTTTTTTTATTTTTCATTTCACAAATTTTAGCTTTTGCCATATTTATAATTACACGTATTCCCAAAGGGATTTATTACAAAATTTTTTCAGATCAAGAATTCTAATTCCTCTTCATGTAAACTAAATTTGACCTAAGTTTGATCTTTCCGGAACGATCGTACCGTGATAATCCGCAGGATTTATGATATCTTTAAATCTTGCAACGTCCATAATTCGGTTCATGTTTTACCAAAATGGACAATTTTGGTGTCATTCGACTCAGCTCGAAATGCTCTTTCAAAATAGCTAGTCTTTTTAAAGGTATGATTGAAATTAGCGTTGAAATAATCGGATGAAGATTTAAAATTGATGTAGTTGAAATTTTTTGGGAGAGAATCAATCTGCTTTAGTGATGAATTTATAGGGAGAAATGTTCCAAACAAAAAAGCAGTTGAACATTTAGTTCTGGGAACACTTTTTAAGAAGATACAAGTTCAAAATGCGGACTCAAAAAGTCAACTTTTGAGATCTTGAATTAAAATGCGATTTCGATGGCCTATGTTGTTGAGCGTCACATGAAACCCAGAAAAATATATACTTTGTTAGGAGGCCAATTGATTCTTAGAAAGTTATATGGCAAAATATATTAGTTTTCGAATTTTCGGGAACCTATAACTCAGCCCAATCTAGTCAGATTTTGTTGATTTTGGTGTCATTCGACGCAGCTCGACGAGTACTTTCGAATAAGCTATTAATCCCAATTTCGAATTTTTATTCCAAAAACAGCTTGGTCCCCCCTATTATTTATAATTTTCAGGAGCTTGTAACTCGACTCAATTAAGTCCGATCGTGTTGATTTTGGTGTCATTCGATTCAGCTCAACGAGATCTGTCTAATGAGATATTAATCTCATTTTTGAATTTTTGAAACTGAAAAGAAACAGCCGCGGTAATACCAACGCTGCTAACGTAGCGAATTCTAGCTGCGTGCAAAGAGCTCGTGGTCGAAAAATTCGAAAATGAAATTAATATCTATTTTAATAGATCTCGTCGAGCTGCGTCGAATGACACCAAAATCACCGAAATCTGACTTGATCGAGCAGAGTTACATGCCCCCGAAATTTAAAAACCATAGGGGGGACCAAGCTGATTTTTGGTCTAAAAATTCGAAAATGAGTTAAATAGATCATTCGACAGATCTCGTCGAGCTGCGTCGAATGACACCAAAATCAACGAAATCTGACTTTATCGAGCAGAGTTATATGCCCCCGAAATTTAAAAACCATAGGGGGGACCAAGCTGTTTTTGGTCTAAAAATTCGAAAATGAGTTAAATAGATCATTCGACAGATCTCGTCGAGCTGCGTCGAATGACACCAAAATCACCGAAATCTGACGAGATTGGGCTGAGTTATATGCCCCCGAAAATTAAAAACCATAGGGGGGACCAAGCTGTTTTTGGTCTAAAAATTCGAAAATGAGTTAAATAGATCATTCGACAGATCTCGTCGAGCTGCGTCGAATGACACCAAAATCAACGAAATCTGACTTTATCGAGCAGAGTTATATGCCCCCGAAATTTAAAAACCATAGGGGGGACCAAGCTGTTTTTGGTCTAAAAATTCGAAAATGAGTTAAATAGATCATTCGACAGATCTCGTCGAGCTGCGTCGAATGACACCAAAATCACCGAAATCTGACTTGATCGAGCAGAGTTACATGCCCCCGAAATTTAAAAACCATAGGGGGGACCAAGCTGATTTTTGGATTAAAAATGCGAAAATGGGGTTAATAGAGCATTCGATAGAATTTGTCGAGCTGTGTCGAATGACACCAAAATCACCGAAATCTAACATGATTTAGCCGAGTTACAGGCTCACGAATATTGAAAACAATAGGGGGGACCAAGCTGATTTTTGGATTAAAAATGCGAAAATGGGGTTAATAGAGCATTCGATAGAATTTGTCGAGCTGTGTCGAATGACACCAAATTCACCAAAATCAGACTTGATTAGGACGAGTTACAGGCTCACGAAAATTAAAAACCATAGGGGGGACCAAGCTGTTTTTGGAATAAAAATTCAAAAATGAGGCGAATATATAATTCAAAAAAACTTGTCGAGCTGCGTCGAATGTCATCAAAATCACCAAAATCTGACATGATTGGATCGAGTTGTGGCGCCGAAGGCGCCAAAAAATCTATTTTTTGCGCCGCAGGCGTAAATTTTTTGAAATTTGGAATTTTTTGAATTTTTTCAAAGGCCGTAGACCAAAAAAGGCACTTTTTTTATGAATGAGAACCCTGTAATAATAGCTCATTTGTTAAAATTTACATATTTACAAAAATTTCAGTCCCAGACTGAAAGTTATAAACGAGACTCAAGTGTCCTTTTTAGTAAAAATTCATTTTTTAATATTCCCTTTAATTTTTACAATTTTTAAAGTTTATTTCCACTGATTTTAACCTTCAGACTCAAATATTCCATCCTCAGACTCAAGTGACCCCTTCAAAAATATTTTTAAAAAATGCTCTTGATTTTTACACGTCGAATGACACCTAAATCATATTTTTCTGACAACTACTTCAAAAGTTACAAAAACCGGCTCAACGTTGCTTAACTTAACAGATCGGACGGATTAGATCGTCAAATTTAAAAATTTTTTTCTAAAATTTTAATTTTTTAAAAAATTCGCAACTCGGCTCAAAAAACTCATATTAACACAAAACAAAGCTTATTCGATGCAGAATTTAATTCTCTTTCTTCCATCTTTCAACACTTTTTTGCTATCTCCAAAATAAAATATAGTTAAGGTCACTTTTACACATTCTCCTAAAAAACGCACTTTTTACTCCATATCTTTTTTTCTGTTATTTGGATCAACTTAAAACCAACTTTTTTCTTAAGAAACCCACCACGAGCTACAACTTTTCTCCCAACGACTTTTTTCTATCTCGTCGATAAACACCTTAAATCCAAAGTTACCACTTTGACATAAAAGCTTGTAAACAGCATATCTACCCTTCAAGTTGTAAGAACGACTTCAACTCTTTTTCTATCATATTCGAAATATGCTCTAGATGTGCCCTCTCAACTGACCCAACTTTCCCCGACTTCATCTTTTATCTCAAATTTCACTTCAAAGTTTCGAAAAAACATGTTTTTTCGAAATATCTAAAAAACTCGCCCCTTTCCCCCAACTTTTGAAGGTTTTCCTGAAAACTACATTAAATTTCCCATCTATAGCAAAAAACCCCACCCCGATACACCCACTCAAAAGCTCTGGGGACTTTTTTTTAGCTGACTGCCCTTTTACTATTATATATAGATAATTACATGAAATTATAGAAAATACAAAAATAAATAAAAAAGAATTATTAAAAGAAAATATCGAAAATTACAAAAACAAACTTTTATCAAGTTATTGGTCGGAAATTAATTTAATTGGAAATAAAATTGAATTGTTAGAAAAACAAAAAGTTGAATATTTAAAAGAATTAGAAAGCAGAATTATTGAAATTCCGATAAGATTATTAAAAAATCGTTCCAAAAATTGATAAAGATAACCTTTTTAGTCTTAAACCATAATTCTTTTGATCTAAACTTTCCATATACGTTTCTATATTCTCCACATTTTTTGCACAAGTAATGTCCTTTTAGTAAATTAAACCAGTGTTTTGTTTGTGTAACTCTACAATTGAAACACTTTCGTTTATTTACTTCAATTATTTTACCTATAATTTTTAAGGGGAATTTTTAGACAAATGAAAAAATAGACTAAGTCAAAAATTTATTTACTTATTTCATTGACAATATAAATGATTCTGCTTTTTAATTCCTTCGGACATTCAACTTTTTGTTTTTCTAACAATTCCATTTTATATCCAATTAAATTAATTTTTGTCCAATAACTTGATAAAAGTTTGTTTTTTAAGATTCTACATATATTATCTTTTAATAATTCGTTTTTATTTATATTTATTAATCTTTTTTCTAATATAGAAGTTTCATAATAATTCTTATTCACGATAAAATTATTATTTAGGCGAATCTTAAATATTAAATTTGGAAGGCTTAAATTTCGAATAATCAAATATAAAATACCTGTTTTCCCATGTTTTTCAAAAATTTCTTGACAATTTCATTATTGGCTATTTCAATCAAAATTCTCGTTTTTAATTGAGAGCTAAATTTAGAGCAGTCATTTAGTTTGACAATAAAAACTTTATTATCAGAATTTACTTCAATTTTAATAAACGATCCATTATTCTTATAAAGATAATCAACTATTCTATTATTTGATTTCACATTCATTATCAATACACAACGTTCTTTTACTTGAATATTTTTCAAATAAATAAATTCTCTTTTTTCTTTCCAATCTTCTTTTATTTTTAATCCGACTTCAACCATTCTACCGTTAATTTGGATATTTAACAGAACAACCAAATATGAGAGAAGAATAATAATAAATTTATTCATCTTATATTTTAATAATAAAAATATTTTATAAAATACAAATAAAGTTTAAGCTATTTAACAAAACTGATAATGTTTAATTATAACTATAGTACGTCCGATAAACTTAAATAGCGATAAAATTATAAATTCTATCGGTCGTTTCTACAGATACGGAATATAAAGTTACGGATACGGAATATACAGGTCTATTAAATAGAAGCAAAAAATAAAGGGGGATTTAGAGTAAGGTTGTCGAATAGTTGGAAATCTTCGGATATCCGTATCTGATATCCGAACCGAAAATAACGGATATCCGGATCCGAAAATTTTATTTTCAAAGTTTGAGTCCCAAAGATGAGTCCCATGGAAGGATATTAAGGGTTTAATATGTGAATGAATTGTGGATTAACAGAGTTTTGCAGGGAATTTTGAATTAACAGAAATCTATGTGTAATTAATGTGTAGAAGTTTTATATAATATTTTATCTGATGATTTGCAAGAATTCGGGGATTTATTAAATTCGAGCATTATTTGGATAATTAACAAATTTGGGGGAGTATTTGAATTATTCGGAGATTCTCAGATTTATATTCAGAGGAGACGGCGTCATTTTACGAGAATCCAAATAAAACAATTTTTTAAATATAATTCTAATAAAATGACAAACCCTAGTATATATTAGAATAATTTAAATTACATTGTTTAAAATCTATCAAAATATTATAATAATTTAATTTTGTTGAGACACTATAAATAAATAGTCTCATTTTGACATTTTCATCATATGCTAATTTAATAACATGTATTTCAAAACAAGTCTTAGAGATAAAAGGGGGTATAAATCTAACCAAACTACTATTTACTAATTATATTAACCAAAGTGCAAATTTAAAATCAGTCGGTGAGAAAATAAATATAAAATAACATAAACACCTTTCATAATTTACCGCCTTATTTTTACTTAATTTATTTTGCCGTTTAGCGCATTTTTAAAATTTGCAGTTTTTGACAAATGCCGCGGTTAATATAATAAGTCAATAATATTTTTTATTTGGTTATATTTTTACCTACAATATGGCTTCACGCTGTTTGGAAATATTTGGGTTGAAATCTTAATCATCCATAGCGCAATCTAATTTCAAAAAAGCTTTGATGCCCTCCACATAAAATTAAACCTTCAAATTACGCATTAATTTATATGATCTGTATCAATGATTATACTATTTAACTATATGGCCTGATTTAAAAAAGGTATTTTATATTATTTCATTGTCAATAAGTCTTTCAGTTCGTATTCTGACATGCTGCAGGCTATACAAGGCTTTAGAAATATAGTAGAAAAAAAGCTTAATTTTTTGTGTTGAATTTTGAATAACATAAAGTATTGAATACCTTTTTTAAATAAGGCAAAGCGTAAGAATATTTTTTAAATTGGTTGAGATCATAAAAATTTATTGGGTTAAATTGTGAATGTTTAGTTACTTGCGAGGGGCATCAGGCTTTTTCGAAATTATGATTGCGGCACGAAAAATTAAGATTTCAACCCAAATATTTCAAACAGCTTGAAAGACATGGTAGGTAAAAAATAAACAAATAAAAAATTGTATTGACTAATTATATTAACCGCGGCAACTGACAAAAAGTGCAAATTTTAAAAATGCCCTAAATGGCTAAATAAATTTATGTAAAAATAAGCGGTAAATTATGAAATGTATTTATGTAATTTTATATTTATATTCTCGCCGACTCATTTTTAAATTTGCACTTTGTTAATATAATTAGTAAATAATATTTTGTAGTTTGGCTAGATTTGTACCCCCTTTTTTCTCTAAGACTTGTTTCGAAATACTCGGGTCGAAATCTTGATTGCCAAAATCGAAATTTCGAACAGCTTTTATTAACTTAGCATATGTTGAAAATGTCAAAATGAGACTATTTATTTACAGTGTAAGCAAGATTATTCCTTTGCTAAGGCAGGATTCTTCCTTTTCCAGCGTTTCAGGCGAAAATTTTGAGAATTTCTGAAGGCTAAGTGGGAGAATTTCTGAAGGCTAAGTAACTTCATTCAAATCCTCCTATATACACAAGTCTTAATTTTCAGCGACACATTCGAAAATTTTTGAAATTTTAGGTGAACCAAAGTGAAATTTTGAGAATTTTGGAAGATTCCTAAGCCAGGTTCGTCTTTTTCCAGCGCTGCAGACAAAAATTTTGAAAAGATTAAAAGGCCATTGAGCAAGATTTATTTCTTTTTCCCTAGTTCTAGGAACCGAAGCAAAAATTGAGGATATCCGGATCGGAACCGTTGCCAAACCAAAAATTTAGAGGATATCTGAGGGTTTTTTGGTTACGGATACCCGGGCCCTCCAACCTTATTAGAGATAATAAAGGATAATAAGACAAAAAATTATAAAAAATATAATAAGAAAACAATAAAGACAACCTTATTAGAGACAATATAGCTTTTGAGTTGAATGGCGACTTTAAATTGTCTGAAATTTTCTTTTCTTCTCTATATTCTTTTTTTAATGCCAAAGAATATAGAGGAATTGGCCAAAAATCTTTTTCTCTGCTCTATCATAGAAAAATGTCAATGATGAATGGCAGTCATAACAGAGCCATCAGCTATGAAATGGCTATTAGAGAGACTTCACATGAGGAGGATAATTTTACAGGGGAGGAGCCCCATGGACAATTAATATTTTAACACAAATATTCCAAAACCCTGAAGACCTTATGTAGATAAAGCTATAGACAAATGAAAAATTGTATTGACAACCGCGGTAATTGACAAAAAGTGCAAATTTTAAAAATGCCCTAAATAGCAAACTAAATTAAATAAAAATAAGACGGTAAATTATAAAATGTATTTATGTTATTTTATATTTATTTTCCCACCGAGTGATATATAAATTTGCACTTTGGTTAATATAATTAGTAAATTTATCGAAATACTGAGGTCGAAGTCTTGATTTCCATTCGAAATTTCGAACGGTTCTTATTAACTTAGCATATGATGAAAATGTAAAAATGAGACAGACTATTTATTTATAATGTCTCAACAAAATTAAATTATTAACATATTTTTATAAATTTTAAACAAGTTTGTTTAAATTAAATTTAAATATTTCAAAATGCATCTTTATATATTTACAGAGTAACATATAATTAAAATTTGCTTGTTTGTCCTAAAAACTATTTAGATGTTTCGAAAATTTTATCTAAATTTACATATTTATGATATAAACAATATAGATTTTCAAGATACTGAACTATTATATGTTTGAATTGATTATTTTATTTCAGATGATTAAATTTAATTTGATCATTCTCTTTCATTTAATTATTTTATTAAATATTCAATGCGTCGGGAAAACAATTAGAGTTTCGTTAAAAATCAAAGATGATTGGGAAGAAAAAAGAGAATTTATTTATTTAAAAGATGTTGAACCGAAGGAGCGTTTTGTTGTGAAAACAATCGAAAAGCATAACAATCATTATTTCGGCTCAAATTACAAAACGGAGGGATTTACTCATTTGGTTGACATGGATCTTGCTACAAAAATTTTTAATAATGTTGAATTAAATGTTGCAAAACATATTCCAAATCATTTATTAAAAATAAAAATCATGATTGAAATTGCCAATAATAAAATTATAAGAAATTTTTTACCTGGATTTGAAAACCGGGTATTTTAAGTTTTATTAATAGAATTTCACTTGTAAAGAATAAAATATTAGAAGCCCCTCATGCTGTTATCCTATACTTATCATTCTATCAAAAAAAGTAATCTAGACAATGTAATAAGGATATCACGTGATTTCTTTCTTTCGTTGCGCCGATGGCTAAGATTTTGAGAATATTGCTCTGCCTTATTTTAACTTTCATTTTAAATCCAAAATGTCTACCCTGAGTTAGATGAATAAGATTAGAATAAATATACTTTAATTTTAGGAACTTCGATATAACTATTTTACTGAGAAGGATAATTTCTATGAAACATCTATATTATATGAGAGTCTAGAAAATACAAAAATAATTTTTAAAAAATCATTAAAAGAAAATATAGATTCCTATAAAGACAAACTTTTGTCAAGTTATTGGACGGAAATTAATTTAATTGGATATAAAATTGAATTGTTAGAAAAACAAAAAGTTGAATATCCGAAGGAATTAAAAAGCAGTATTATTTATATTGGCAATAAAATAGGTAAATAAATTTTAAACTTTGTCTATCTTTTCATTTGTCTAAAAATCTTCATTGATAATTATAGGTGGAATAAGTGAATTAAATAAACGAAAGTGTTTCAATTGTAGAGTTACTCAAACAAAACAATGGTATAGTGTACTAAAGGAACATTACTTGTGCAAAAAATGTGGCGAATATAAACGAAAATTTGGAATGTTTAGATCAAAAGAATTATGTTTCGAGACTATAAAGGTTATCTTTATAAATATAACATACTGAATTTTGTTTTGTACAAACTATGAGGACCGATAGAGATATAATCGGATTTTATGGAATTGAACTTAAAATGCTATATTTACTACCGTTATCTACTTTTCATTGTAAATTAAAATTGATTTTTTTGAATAAACCAAAATAAATATACCCAGAAAATTAATTTTTATTAAATTAACCAGTAAAATTAGCATTGCTAGTATTTCAGATAAAACTAAGCTTTCATTAACTAATTTAAGGACAATCGCAAATGTTTTATTTGCGGTGTTACACAAACTAAATGTTGGCGCCGTCAATCAGAAACTGGAAACTATTTATGTAATGCATGTGGTTGTAAGCAGTATGCAGTTACAAAGAAGAAAAAACCAAAAGTTTAACAGAAAATTTTTAAGTAAATAGAAATTTAATCCAAATTCTGATGTATGTATTATTTATAAAATGTAACTATTATATAATTATTTAATGACAATTATACGAACTTTTGTTAA
The DNA here is from genome assembly GCA_963681835.1 of Meloidogyne enterolobii. Classification (NCBI taxonomy): domain Eukaryota; kingdom Metazoa; phylum Nematoda; class Chromadorea; order Rhabditida; family Meloidogynidae; genus Meloidogyne; species Meloidogyne enterolobii. The sequence goes on from CAVMJV010000006.1 coordinate 4,163,333, forward strand.
ATTTCACAATAATAAGATTGTTACTAATCTTACACATAACTTTCTGATATTCTGTCATGTGTTAGTCTTCCACTTTGGATAAGAAATTTGGTGCTTTACAATATATTACCTATATTCCTTAGTAATTACTTTAATATATTTTTTAAAAAAAATTTTAAGTTTCCCGTGTTCATTTATATATTAGCAACTTTGTTTATTTTATGTCATACATGTATCTCATGCACTCATATAATAATTTTGGGACGCTTAAAAGCTACTGAGACGCATGTCCTAAACAAGAGCCTTAATAAATCAAGCAGCCTTCTTATTTGACTGAAAATGTTGATCAATATGAAATTTTACTTAAATATCTCAATGTTCATCCATATTTTGGGGTCTAAATATCACATTCCCATAGAATCACAAATATGATCTAATCCCGTAACAATTTAATTCTTACTATTTGTTTCGCAATTTTTCCCTTTTAAATTAGTCGGAGTTTGTCCACCTTTTGCATTTAATTGCATTTTTAATTTATGATCGGCAAACATTTTATATATTTTGTCTTGGTTTTTTATTAATAGCCCGCCCCCCACCCCTATTTGAGTCTCAGATTAATTTTTCTTTTTTGCTGTCAATCATTTATTCCCCTCCTTTTTTAATGTCAATCGTTTTCTTCCCTCAAATATAAGACACCCAAAAGGGCGCGCGGCCATAAAGGCACAAAGCCATAACTTGCTTCATGGTTTTCGAACCTTACAAAAATTAATATTGAACATTCCTTTCATCGAGCTAAAGAGATCGATGACAAAAATGGCAAGGGCCAAAAATATTACAGAAGGTTATGGCTTTGCGCCGTTATGGCTGCGCGCCTTTTTGGGCTGTACTCCTCAAATATCTTAAGTTTCTAACTTGCCTTTTACTTATAATATTCGAGGGAAAAAATGATTGGCATTAAAAAAGGAGAAGAATAAATGATTGACAGCAAAAAAAAGAAAAATAATCTGAGACTCAAATAGGGGCGGGGGCGGTATATTAATAAAGTAACTTCGTCTTTAGTTATAGGTTTTTAATTAGGCAAATTTTTTGTTTGGAACTATTACGAGTTGATGAATTACCAGAACCCCCATGTTTTTGTATAACAATTTTTAATAGAGAATTTAGGTAATGTTGACTCTTTTGGCGTTAACCCTTTCAAAGTTGACCATTTACAATTTGTTTCTGTTGAATTTTCTACTTATTTAAAGTAAATCGAAAATAGGAGAAAAAAATCAATTTCATTGAAACTTACAATTTTTGAACTCTAAATATTTTTCTAAAATTTTAAAAGGTATTACGCATGCATGTCTACACTCAAGCATTTAATCTTGTCAAAATCTTCTGGGAAACATGAAAAAAGATAGCCAAAATAAACTGGCTTCCAAAAAATTAGGGAATCAATGATGACATCTATGAGGCCTACCACATAAAATTTTCTATTTAAAATAAATTAATTTTAATTTATTTGATATTATCATCAAGAGGGCAGTTTAGATTTTACTGAGTCAATGAACAGGAAACATATACGGCATGGGCCTATTTTAATTGTCCGCAGATTCTGCGCCACTGATTCTGGGCAACAATACAGAATCACAGAAAACCTGTTTTAATTATTCGAAAACCTGTTTTAAATATGAAATAAATTTTTATCCGAAAATACAGTAAATACAGTAGAAGAAGATTTTTGGCTTCGTGTACACAGCAACTTAACCTACAACCAAGAGTCGCTTCAGTGCCAACTCAACTTTTCTCCTCTGCGATGTAGATATGAAGTTACTTTATTAGTGTAGCCATAACGGCGCAAAGCCACAATTTGCTTCAAGATTTCCGAATCTTACCAAATTTAGTATTAAACCATTCCTCACATCGAGCAATAAGGTTATTACCAAAATTGATTTTAGCCCGAAATTTTCCAGCTATTTATGGCTTTGCGCCGTTATGGCCACGCGCCTACTTGGGTATGTCCTACTTTATTATCTATCGATATATCTCGAAGAGTGATCAAGTCACTTACCTTCTTAATCCGATAAAAGGTGGCGCTACATCTAACTAATTTTTGAGTTTGTGGGATTTTTAGCAATGTACCTACATATTATCTAAAGCTGGGATAGTCTGTTTATATAACTAACATTAATAACTTTATAAAATGTTAAATATCAAATTGTTTATTTAAATTATATTAAAACTGAGTATCGAGAGATGTATTTGATGTAAAAGCCGGCTTTCCTTGTAATTTTTTGAATGACTGCATATCGGCAGTCAGTTAAACTTCTTACGATTTTTCGCTATTTCGATATATGCAGAAGTATGTCAGTGAATTTTTAAGACCTATGGATGAATCAAAGGATACTTTTCAAGATTGAAATAAAATATTTGAGTTAACACCTTTGGTAATCCATAGAAGATGTGGCTTCTCTGTAAATTAAACATTCAACTTTATTTAATGTGGTCAATATTGGCCCAAAAATTATAAAAAAAAACTTTTTAGTCTTAGCTTGATAAGGGCTTTCAAATGATATATTAGTTGTCTTCTAGAAAGAAACAATTTAGGCAGTGCAAATCAAGAATAATAGAATAAATATGGATATATGGACAGGCTAGTTAAGCTGTTCAGATCTCTGATTCCAAGTTAACATGACCTCGATAGTTTTCCAACAGTTATGGTTGAGAACTGGTGATACAGGGGGTTTGAAGGATTAAGGGTGGTTCAAGGGATTTCAGTTAAAAATAAAATTAATATTTTCAAATTAAAATTTAACTTGTTAAATTTTACGGGGTCGGGGTACAACTCTATTTTCGAGTCGCGCCTCATGTATCTAAGTAACTCACATATATACACAACAAAATTATAATTAGATTATCTACAATCAAGATGTCTAGGAAGAAGATCAGTACGACGAAGCAGATCAGTAACTAACCGGGCTTGATGACCCAACTAAATTGACGCTTACAATGGCTTATAAACTATCCTAATACCACTACACAACAAGTCGTGAATCAAGATTTTCTATGTACATCCGAGCCTAACGTCCGATTATTAAAATCAGGTCCCTAATCATAAACGCCCAAATAATCCCTTTCAAATAAATACACAATGGAGTTTTGAATGTTGTTGACAAAGAAATGCTACTATGTTTTTACGCAAAAGCTTGTAACAAGACACTCAAAGATGATTTTCCTTTTATTCCCCCAAGTAGCTGAGCTAACTAACAAAACCATTTAACAACAAATTAAATATTAAGAAAACTTAATATTTAATTATACATTAAACTTGAAATGAAAGCAAGAAAATAATCGAAACGATACCTTGGAATGTGGCCATTTAACTATTTTTTGATGACTGAATATTATCAGTCATGTAAACTACATATGCTCTAGAGAATGTAATATAAGTATTATACGATTATCTCCAACCATTTTCCTTGTCTTCCGCTTCTTTCATTTTCCCCTATAAAAAAAGGAAGTAAAGTCGGGTTGTTCACTACAGGTTATTCTCAGATAACCCGGTTTTCGGTTTTGATCGGTTTATGACCCACGGGTTTCGGTTTATTGGCAAAAACACCGGCTTCAGTTTGGTTAACCGGCTGTGTACAACCCTAGAGAAAGTTAATGGAATTCAAGCAAATCTTTGACGTTAAGTACCCGGCTCTCATAAGGACAAAAGTAAATGTGAAAGCACTTGGGCGAAAATTGCAAATGCAAAAAATTGCAAAAAGTTCCAATTATGTGTGCCAAGTGGCGACTTCTTCTAAAACCCATTGAAACGTCTATAGAATCTGCTAATTGGATTATCCGTGCCATTGTTGGCCTGCATAATTTTTTAATTGATGAATCAACAACACACAATCCAACATTATTAGCTGATCACGGGGATCAGGAGAATGGTGAATGGAGACAAGTGATTTCATCTATTCCACTACCTAGCCAACAAGTTATGCCTAATAAGCACTTGAAAATAAGCACTCTATTTTTAGATACAAGAAATTTTCTCAGAGAGTTGTGAATGAAATAAAAAATAATCAATTTATGTTGAGTTTGAAGAGAGATATGGCCAAAACAAAAGTGGAAGAAAATTGTATCATGTACTTAACCTCACACCTAAAATTAGCCTAAGCATTGCTCTGCTTCCAAAAAATTATTCTGAAATGGAAGAAAAGCATTTTAGTTAAAAAATAAATCCTCTTATTTAGAAATAATTTAAAATAATTAATATTAAGAACTAAATTCAACAGATTTAAAGCTAACAGTTTACGTGTCGGTTTAAGGACTTTAGATACTGTTAAGACCAGTCCTAACTAGAGATCGGACCGAAACGTTTTTTGTAAAAAATTTATATCAACCGACCCCTTCGGCCGATCACGACGTGCCCGTTTGTAGCAAGGATGTCGCAGGAGGAGTAAAAAGTTACCAGTACTAAAGAAAGGGCATTTGTTGAAATTGAGTTATTATCTTAATGCTCTTAAGCTTTATAAAAAATAAAATGCAATTCAAAAATCATGGTGGGTAGATTGTTGTGACTTTTAAAATTACTTTTGGGAGATGGATTAAGAATGATATGACTTATAAGATTGATATGATTATTTACACAAGACTACACAGAAATCGAATGCACTGCAGACTAGCAAGGGAAATAGCGGAATTAAATTTCGGTTAAGTGGCTAAGAGCGGTGACTACAAAATCGCTTAAAAATAGGTCGCGGGTTCGAACCATTTCATGGTTAAATCATATTTTCTTATTAAATAAGTTAAATAAGCTGAATCGATCTAGGGGCGGATGAAGTTGATATGACATTCCGGGACCGAGTTACAGACACCTGAAAGTTAAAAACCACAGGAGAACCCCTAGCCGATTTTGGAGACAAAAAATCGAATATATAAATTATAGCTCATTCGAAAGAGCTCGATGAGGAGAGTCGAATCACACTACTCCCAGGATGCGGAAATGCCTGTGGAACGAGATACAGGTCCCTAAAGTTCCGATTTTCGGGGTCAAAAAGTGCTTGTAACTTTGTTCAGAATCATCGTTTCATTCGACTCAGCTCGTAGAGGCGAATCGAATGGCATTTGTTTCGGCCAAAACTTTTGCCAATGTTACACGATCTGAAAATTTCAAAAAATTCAGCTTGTATTAACTCTTTGGAAGGTGTATGAAAATTACTGAAATTTTTTTATAAAATTTTAAAATCTATGTAATGATGGGAACAGATTTTTAAAAAACGGGATTAGTTTTCGAGATATAGGCTTTCAAAGTCGATCAACTCGGATTTGTATAAATTGAATAAAAAGAGTATAGGAAAATAAGAGAAAATTAGAGAAAAAGAGATAAATTTAGCTCTTTTTTAATTGGTTGGCGTTCTGCCCCATTAAATGACATTTCGTTCGCTATTTCCCTTGCTAGTCTGCTGTGCAATAATAGAATCGTAATCTAATGTTCAATAATTTTGAAAGCATGTTGGGAGATTAAACTACCATGTTCTTTAATTCATTAAGGACTATTTTTAATTTTAAATGTTAAAATAGTAAGGGTCATTTACCTAACAATAGCGTGTTTTGCTGTTTTGATGTTATTTTTGGAAGCCTATTTTAAATAGGCCAATTTATTCTTTGAATAGGATAATGTATCCAAAACCAGGCAGCCATATTTATCTATTTCTGAAAGGTATGAAATTAATTATTAATTGACAAATTATAAATGAGTCAATTTGTCAAATGATGAGTTGTCGTCCGCGAAGCGAATGTATCATTTTTTGGAAGCCTAACTTGCTTAGGCTAAATTTGACGTATTGTTACAAGTCAGGGTAAATTCCAGTTCATGAACTGGAACCGTAGAACTGATAAGGTTGGAACCTGTATAAAAAAGCGGTTACTGGAACAGGAACAGAAAAAATTCAAAAGCATTTCCAGAACTGGGACCGGTTCCAGAGAAAGTTTGCAGCTTTCCCATTACTGATCGTTACTTTAGTGAAACAACCATGTAACATAATAAATATTGTTATATCATGATTATATTTTTAAATGCTGAATATTTTTATTCTAGCAACGATAAAATTAGCTTTTAAGCTTGTAAAAGTTCTTGAATGATTTTTGAATGAGATTCTGTCTCTGTTGAATATCGTCTTGACTCAAGACAATTTTTGGATATTTTTTCACTTATTCTAGAAAGCATGAAATTAAACAATCAATTTTTATTAAAAGGATTTATTTGTCGAGTAATATATCAAGCGTTTTTTTCGAATTTGATATTTTTTGGAAGCCAGGCTTACTCTGGCTAATTTCCTTTATGTTGTGTATAAGCGTAAACCCTAAAGTAGAATAGTATAAGAGCCAGCCATTATATAGCCATTATATAGCCATTATATAGTATAAGAGCCAGCCATTTCTATTATCCTTGGCTTACTACTGGGTATGGATTCAGCAAACTTTTACTATATCATCTTGACTCAAGACAATTCTTTGATATTTTTTCAGTTATTCTTGAAAGTATGACATTAATCATTCAATTTATAATAATAGGATTTGTTAATCTGTCGAATAATAATTCATGTAGCTTTTTTCCGGTTAGATTTTTTGGAAGCCAGTGACCGGATTTTGACCGGATTGACCGGATTTGACATGACCGGATTTTGACATTAAATAATTATGTTATGGTTTAAAGGAAATTATATTTAGCACTCCCTCAAAACTCCACCGGTTCCAGACCTAACTGGATCAACAGTTACAGTTCCGGAACTGGAACTTTTTCATGACTGGTAACAATAAGTCAAATCTAGCCTAAGCAAACTAGGCTTCCAAAAAATAATACGAGATATACGACACCCTCACATCATTTGACAACTTGACACACCTATAATTTGTCAATTAATAATTAATTTCATACCTTTCAAAAAATAGAAAATGCTTCTTAGTTTTGGATAATTCCTTGTCCTATTGAAAATATAAATTAGCCTGTTTAAAGAGGCTTCCAAAAATAACAACAATACTACAGAAGAACACCATGCTTATGTAAATAATATCCTTTACTATTTTAACAGCCTAAATTAAACTAAAATATATTTTGTATTTCACATTTCAGTTATGTCTGAGTCAGCCATTGTCAATTTATCCCTTATTATTAGCATAACATTTGGAGTTAAGCCTCCAAGAGATTTGATAAAAACATGGTAGTTTAAGCTCCCAAAGAAGGCAGTAAAGTTATCGAAAACTAGATTACTATTTTATTTATAAACATTTAATAATCCTACAATTGTAGGTTGGCTCTCCCGAAAATAAAGGTTTTTCGAAGAATTGAGGATTTTATCAAATTAAATAATGTCTTGGCTCCAGTACATACATATGTACACAAAAATTGAACACAGTTTGCGATAATCCAGCATTAGACGGTACAAATAAATATTTTAATTGGAGAATGCCAAACTTCCAAAAAATGAACTATCCTGTGGGTTAACAACAATCGAAGAAATATTCGATTTTGATAATTTCATCAATTTAGATTGAAATATCTATTATTTTGTAAATTCTATTCTGATTTGTTCGATTCTAGGATAGTTAGCAAGTAAAACAGTGGAATAGGCGCCTAACTAGGCACCAAAAAGCCAAAATAGACACAAAAATTGGCATTTATGAAAAGTTATCTGGATTTTAAAATTAAGATAAAAGCCCAAGGGGCCAGATTCCTACTTAAATTGATAGTAGTACATATGTAGACTAAATTTAGCCTAAGCGTACTAGGCTTCCAAAAAATAATGAACAGTTCGGCTCCTTCCCCGTTTAACAAACAAGTCCATCCTTCTTTAATTAAAAAATTATTATTAAATTTCATAAAAGGGAAGCACAAAACCGTTTAGCTAAACGGTATACGGTAAACGGGTTTTTTGGTAAAATTAAACGGAACGGTATACGGGTCCCAGATAAACGGCATAAACGGTATACGGTCCTTCTAAACGCCGTTTAATTCGTTTAATTTTTTCTTAAAATTAGTGGCTTAAAACGTGAATTTTTGCCTTCTGACACACTAAAATCAAAAATTTTTCGCCTGCGGCGCAAAAAAGTGAAGAAATCTAGCTTGATGGCCTTCAATGATTATAAAAATTTTCGCCTGCAGCGTTGGAAAAGGAAGAAATCTGGCTTCTAGCCTCCAAAATTTTCAAAATTTTCGCCTGCAGCGCTGAATAAGAAAGATTCTTATTATCCTTTCAAATCCCCAATTTCCCTTAAATCCCCCAATCGCTCTAAATCACATTATATCCACGTTAATCCTCTGATATCCCTTCAAATCCCCTCAATCCTTTTAAATCCTTTTACATCACCTTAATCCTTAGATATACGATTCTGATCTCCTTAATCTTCCGATCCCTTTTAATAACTGATTAAAGGGGATCAGAGGATCAAAGGAACTAATACCCCACCTCAATTCTCCGATATATATTTAAATCCTCCAAATCTCCAAAACCACTGATATCACTCTTAATCACCAGACATCTTTTCAGCCCTTCCTTATCCATCTAAATCTATCATATGATGAATTTTTTAGTTGAATTATTATTTTTATAAAAATGGATGATCATAATTAATGATTTTTCATTGATTATTTTGGATTATGAATTGATTTAAAAAAATTTAAAAAAAACGGTAAACGGTCGTTTAACCGGGTTTTAAAAAACGAAACGGTATACGGGTCTCAGATAAACGGCATAAACGGTATACGGTTTTTTGCAAAATTAAACGGTTTTGTGCTACTCTATTCTCACACTTATATTCACCACATTGAAAAACTGGAATAAGATTGGAGCGGTAAATATTTTTTCAAAAATTCCAATTCCCCTTTCACTCAATTCATTCCATTTCCCTCTCACCAAAACCTTTCCTCCTTCCAAAAAATTTTTTTACAAAAATGTTTTTAAATAATATAAAATTTACAAATAAGTTTAAGTTAAATCTGATAAATTTACTAGTTAATTTACTTGTTAATATTTAGTTTCCAGAAAATGAATCGTATATTTTTGGAAGCCAGAGTTTATTTTGGCTATGATTGAAGAGCGTATAAGTCCCTTCGGTAGCTCAGTTGGTAGAGCATCTCTAAGTAAAAGGCGAAAGCTTCTAGCAGTGATTGTCTTGAGGTCACAGGATAAATGTCAGCCTTTCGCTAAAGCTTTTATCTCTCTCTTACTATATCTACAGAACATTTCTGGCAAGTTTTAAAGGTAAATTTCAAACATCTTTGAGCTTACTTCTGAATTTTTATTTATATTAAAATTTACATTTATGTTTACTTTAAATTCTGAAATTTAATTGATTGACTGTTCGGGTTATTGTTAACGTTGGAAAAATTTTTTGAAAGCTATTTTTTACTATGGCTATTTATTAAAACACAAGTTTTTGGATTTCATGGATTATGGCAAATTATTATCAAAGGGTGGTACCTTTATAATTTTTTTCTCGCGAGTTAGCTCACTGCGCCAATTTTGAAGCAAATGAATTTTCTAATATCAATATGTACCTGCAAAATAAATTATTGTACATAAACTTGACATTTTCTCATACAAAGTCTGGATCATATCTCCTTTTCTAGTTGGATATACCCAACTGCCAAAAAATAATACAACGGAGAAAAAGTTTGGTACAAGAGGCCAATACCGTAAAATCAATAAAAATAATAAATTCAAATAATACATACATTGTTCTGATGAAAAATTTTTTGCAAGTTTGGGGTGGAGGAGCTACTCTATGTAGTTAAAAATATTGTTTCAGTGGTTTTCTATAGCACAGTCGGTAAAACATCTCTAAGTATAAGGCAAAAGCTTCTAGCACTAATTGTCTTGAGGTCAGAGTATCGATGCTTGCCTGTTTCTAAACAAGTTCTCTCTTTCTCTCTTACTATATCCACTGAACTATTTCAGTGAAGTTTTAAAGGTAAATTCCAAACTTTTTTATGTTTAGTTTCTGAATTTAATAGATTGTCTGCTCGGGATCAGGGATGATCAAAATTTCGTTTCGTTTCGTTTCGTTTCGCTCTTTCGTGCCCTTTTTTTCATTTCGTTTCGTTTCGTGACGAAACAGAAAAAAATTTATTTCGTTTCGTTTCGAAACGAAATAACCAAAATTCCGGGCAAACGAAACAAAAAATAGTAAGAAAATGCACCCCTAATGACGGGAATTTATGGAAAAAATATTAATTTTTTAGTGATTTCTGTCTTATGAACAGCTTAAAATTAAAAAATTTTCGCCTTTGGCGCTAAAAATGCAGGAAATTTGGCTTCATGAGCTAAAAAATTCAAAAAATTTTAGCCTGCGGCGCTAAAAATGAGGAAAGCTAAAACAGGTTTGCTAGGGCAGGCCAGCCTTCAGCCGCTCGACCTACCATAGTCTTAAATTTTCATTTTATGATTTAAAATTATTAAAAATTTTGCCTGAAGCGTTAATAGGATTTAAAGCCCTAACCTAAAAACTAGGGTTGTGCCAAACCGTTTAGCTAAACATTAAACGGTATACGGTAAACGGGTTTTTTGCTAAAATTAAACGGAACGGTATACGGGTCCCAGATAAACGGCATAAACGGTATACGGTCCTTCTAAACGGCGTTTAATTCGTTTAATTTTTTCTTAAAATTAGTGGCTTAAAACGTGAATTTTTGCATTCTGACACACTAAAATCAAAAAATTTTCGCCTGCGGCGCAAAAAATAAGAAGAAATCTAGCTTGTTGATCTTCCAAAATTCTCAAAATTTTCGCCAACGGTGCAAAAAAGGAAGAAATCTGGTAAATTGTACTCCCGAAATTCCAAATCCTCCTTAATGCCCCTTGTATACTGCATATCTCTCTTATCCTTCCAAATCTTTCTTATCTGATATCCTTCCAGACATCGAAGTATCTAAGGGATAAACTCCCGAAATTCCAAATCCTCCTTAATGAATACCGTTCGAATTATCCAAATCGGATGATTTTACGCAAAGTTCGAAATTTTGAGTTTTTGGGGGAATGTCTACTCGTTTTTTTCTTTACTTGACAAAAGGGTTTTTTGTAAATTAATTATTAATTTAAAAATTTCATAAAATTTTGTTAATACTATATTGTGTAACTCAGAAAGGGCTTTCGAATGGTATATTACAGGTCATATTAAATTCAAAAATTTTTCAAGAAAATTTGAAATTTGTAAAATATGCCAGATTCGACTTTTTCGACCGTAACTTTTGAAATACCTAACCAAAAAATCTCAAATTTCATATTTTGATGGAAAACCCGTGACGAACTTATATGAAAAATTTCACCGGGATTGGTTCATTTCTGTTTATATTATAGAAATTTCCGCATAAGCTTGTGAATTTCAGTTCGGGTTAGGAACATTCTAGAAATTATAAAATTTTAAATTTAATTATAAGCCTATCAAGTTATATATGAAATGAAAGCGGACTTTTTAAGCTTTAAAATGATATATAAACTAAGAGAAAAATATTAGAGTTTAATATTTTTATCTGCGATCGAAAAAAAACGACACTAATTATGTCCGAACCAAATAAGTCTCTTTTTTCTTGCCAATCATTTTTATTTTTAATCCGACCTCAACCATTCTACATTTGATTTGGATATTAAATAAAACAATCAAATATGAGAGAAGAATAATAATAATCAATTTATTTATAATAAATTTTAATATTAAAATATTTACTAATATACAAATAAATGTTTAACCTATTTAACATAACTGGCTTTTTAATGGTCTGTTATAACTAGCTTTATTCTTTTAAATTTGGCCGTTATTTCAAATGAAAATTTGCACTTATGTTATTTACCAGATTGATGTTTATTCGTAAACTACTACTTTATCTATTTATTTCGAAATATAGTCGGCATATAAAAATAAATATTTGCACTTTTATTCGATAAATAAGATTACTAGTCAATAAAATATAAAAATATTTCAAAATATTTAAAACTAGTCATATTAAAAGAATCAACTAATATAAAATGCAAATATGTAAGTTTTTTTATCCCGCCAATTGACAAAATAAATAAAAGTGCAATTTCAAAATATTAAATGGCATGCCAACTAATCATATGAATTTACTATTAAATATAAAGTGCAAATATTTATTTTTAAATTTCATTTTTTTTAAATTTTATTTTTAAATTTCATTTATATTCATTTTTTCGTACATGTTATATTTTTTCAAGTAAATTAAAAAATATTAAAGTCAAATAAATATTACTTTATAATCTTTATATGTATCTTTGACAAAATTGTAGCTTATTTTATTTCAATTCTTACTCAAAGAATTATTTTAGTGAAACGGCCAGCCTAATAATCCTAACTTTATTAGCATTTGACAATATTTAATATTTTTGAAAAAGGAGAAACAATAAGAAGAAAAGAAGTAAAAATTACATAGATTATATGTATAAACATCAACCTTTTAATTCAAGGCATATCCGCACTTAAAACAGGCAGTTGTTTTTTATGCCACCCGACACTTAAATTGAAGCTTGGATTCCGTTTACCAATTTCAAAAAACTATCATGGACGCAATAGTAACTTTAGGACTTAGTCTAATATACATATGTTAGCATATTCCAGCAAAAACGCTCTTTTATTTAAATAATGTTCAAAGGTATTCAATAATTAAAATAATAATTTACATATAAGGGATTTTGTATTACTGGCCTAATGACTGCCAGTTAGCCATTCGTATATTTTTTGGATGCCGAGCAAAGCTCAGGCAAAAATCGCAGTTTTAGAAAAATAGTGAATAAAAGACATCCGCGCTTAACAGCATAAGTGTCAGTTTTATTAAATTTTTACATTGATATTTAAATTTTACAATGTTTTACAATGACACATTGTTGTTGTCTGTCAATTTTCTCGAATTAAAAATAATTTTGTTATGTATGGATATAAAAAATATTATTTTTTTTTATTTTTTGCATTAATAAGTGTTTATATTATTACAACCTAAATACAAGCTCATGTCTAAAGTGATAGTACTATTTTTGTAAGTCAAGCAGTGCTTAGACTAAAAGATGTCATAAAGTGTCCGGACTAACGTAAATCTAATTTTTGAGTTTTTTAATTTAAAGCATATTCTCATTTAGTTACATGGCATGAATCGAGCACATCTTAAACAAAAAATTGAATAGTGGATGCTGATTCGATATATGTACCACGTTATAATTAATAATTACCGAAAATTCCGGTTTACCGAAAATTCCGGTTCCGGAAAGTTCCGGCGTTTTTTGGTTACTTAAACCGGAATTAAGGAACCAAATGCGTGGGTTAAACAACGTCCAGGTAGATAAGTGATAGAGTAACAGGGATGTGCAAAAACAGATTTTAAAAAGCGAAACATGAATGATAAAAGGCGAAAGTCCAAAAAGTCGAAATTTTGGCAAAAGATGAGACATGAAACAGCACACCGCTGTGGATTATATGTAAATGTGCAAGCAAGTTCTGCGTGGTCATAGAACTAGTTGTGCCCATTGGCTAACCTCTTTGCTTGATACCTAATCTATCTGCTGCGAGCAAACTTGTCTCGATGTTGTCCTAAAATATCATTTGAAATTAAATAAAGTACAAAATGAATATTTTATAAATTTAGTTTCTTTAATTAATTAATAAATAAATTTAACACACTATTCATGACGTCTCGGTGGTTATTTTTGGAAGTTGAATGTATCAAACTAAAATGTCACAAAGTTTAAGCTCATTGAATTTTAGATGAGATATCTAACTATATTGCCATAAAGAGGAGGTGTTTTACCAGAAAATTTAACATCCTTGTTTTAAGTGAATAAGTATCATGCATTATTGTAGTAGTTAATAGAGCCAACGGTAGCGTACTACCGACAATATTTTTCGGTATTTATCGGTATTACTGTAAGGAAGAGAAAGAGAGAGAATAATCCTGCTGGCTAGCATTTAAAACGCTGACTGCGGGGGTTCGAAATCTAAAAAAAAGAGAAGGTGAAAGCAGCGTCCCGGTAGCTCAGTTTTTAGTGTAAGGAAGAGAAAGAGAGGTGCGTGGAGAGCGAAAGCGTTTAGCAATAGCTGCCAGGAGGTCGCAGGATCGAAGCCTGCCCGGGATACTTTACGTATCGGCACTACGGTGCGCGTGCCCTTGATTACACTGTTGTTTGAGTCTTACAACTATACATTCAGAATTAAACAAAATATAAAATGAATATTATATTAATTAGTTTTCGATAAATATAAAATTAATTTTAAAATTTGAAGTTGAAGGTTATTTTTTGGAAGTTGGATGTATCCAGCTAAAATATCACAAAACTTATACTGACTTACTTCTCTCAAGTTCCTCCCAGATTAATTATAACTGACTTAGGTTGGACTGGTCGTAGGGAGAGATTTCAGTCTTTCCAAGGCTGGTCTTTCAGTATTTATCTGTATTCCAGACTACACTACGGTGCGGAATACCGAAGCATAAACTTTTGAAGTTTATCGGTATTTTTGATGTATTTTTGGTATTTCAGACTGTAGTAAAGGCAAAACAAAATTCTTGGCTCTAGTATTTAATTAAACTTACTATTTGCTGTATTTTTTGACTACTTTACTATCTGCCTAAAGTCTCTTGTCTACATTACCAAATCATCGTTTTACAATTCTAATTCTTCTCATTTTTGATTTTATTAGTATGTCTGAAATATTTGAGATTTGAACATCTCTGCAGTATATACAAGAAATTGTGAGAGAAAAAGTAGCACAAGAAATTCTTGGCTTGCAAAAAATTACTGGAAGTAAACGAAAGAACGGAGTAACGTTTTTAATCAAGTGTTGATTTTAAGGATTACACTTTGAATTATTTAATATGTTTTAGAAAGATATAACTAGTAGAATGAAATCAAATGACTCCATTAATTATCGGTTAGGAACTTCTCCCCAAAACCTCTCACAGAGAAATCTAGATAGATTAGCCCAAGAAATTCATGGCTTTTAAAAAATTACATGATACAGGAGTTTTGCAATATTGGCTAGTTGTAATAAAGCTTTATATTAAGAATCTCTCTCTTAATTATTTACTATTTTTCAAATATGACAAAATTGAAATACGATTGTTAATATATTATCGTGTCGGAAGTTCTCAAAAGTTTTCACAGATTGAAAAAATAGCGTAGGAAATTCAAGGATTTCAAAAAATCATTAAAAAATTTGAGAATGAGGTTCTATAGGAGAGAAGTTGTGTCACGAGTTAAGTGACGAGAAGTCTAAAAAGAAAGTCATCTTCCTTTTATAAGTAGTTCAGTGGTAGAGTTTTCAAACAAGCGGGAAAACAAGATACAATATGAATATTATATCAATTTATTATCTATATATAATAGTAAAAGGGCAGTCAGCTAAAAAAAAGTCCTCCGGAAGTTTGAGAGGTCGTAGAGGGGTGGGGTTTTTTGCTATAGATGCGCAATACTATGTAGTTTTCAGGAAAACCTCCAAAAGTTGGGGGAAAGGGGCGAGTTTTTTAGATATTTTGAAAAAACATGAAATTGCGAAACTTTGAAGTGGAAAATGAGTATGAAGATGAAGTCGGGGGAAGTTGGGTCAGTTACAAGGTTGAAGCACCACAACATGGAGAATATGATAGAAAAAGAGTTGAAGTCGTTCTGACATCGGGAAGGGTAGATGTGCCTGTTGACAACTTTTTTGTCAAAGTGGTAACTTTGGATTTAAGGTGTTTAGAGGGGTGGGAGCAAAAAGTGGTTGGGAGAAAAGTTGTAGAGCGTAGTGGAGTTCTTAAGAAAAAAGTTGGTTTCAAGTTGATTGGAATAACTTAAAAAAAGATATGGAGTAAAAAGTGCATTTTCGAGGAAAATGTATAAAGTTGACATTAACTATATTTAGTTTTCAAGATATGAAAAATGTGTTGGGAGATGAAAAATAGAGAATTAAATTCTGCATCGAATAAGCTTTGTTTTGTGTTAAAATGAGTTTTTTGGACCGAGTTATGAATTTTTTAAGAAATTAAAATTTTGGAAAAACTTTTTAATTTTGACGATCTAGACCGTCCGATCTGGAAAGTTAAGCAACGCTGAGCAGTTTTTTGTAACTTTTGAAGTAGTTATCGGAAAAATATGAATGAGGTGTCATTCGACGCGGAAAAATCAGGCGAATTTTTTAAAAATATTTTCGAAGGGGTCACTTGAGTCTGAGTGTGGTATATTTGAGTCTGAAGGCTAAAATCAGTGGAAATTAATTTAAAAAATTCTAAAAATTAATGGGAATATTAAAAATAATTTTTAAGAAAAAGGACACTTGAGTCTCATTTTTAAATTTGAGTCTGGGACTGAAAATTTTGTAAAAATGCTAATTTTTAATACTTTTCTGAAAAATAATTTTAATGTTATTCGCGATGCCTTGAACGCGTTGACGGAGGCAACCGCCAGACTTAAAAATTATTTTTTGAAGAAATCGGAAAGCGTTGCAGAAAACGCGTTGCCGGAGGCAACCGCCAGAAAATAAAGATATTTTTTAAAAATACGGAACGCGTTGCAGAAAACTCGTTCCGGAAGCAACCGCCAGAAAATAAAAATATTTTTTAAAAATACGGAACGCGTTGCAGAAACGCGTTGCCGGAGGCAACCGCCAGAAAATAAAAATATTTTTTAAAAATACGGAACGCGTTGCAGAAACGCGTTGCCGGAGGCAACCGCCAGAAAATAAAGATATTTTTTAAAAATACGGAACGCGTTGCAGAAACGCGTTGCCGGAGGCAACCGCCAGAAAATAAAAATATTTTTTAAAAATACGGAACGCGTTGCAGAAAACTCGTTCCGGAAGCAACCGCCAGAAAATAAAAATATTTTTTAAAAATACGGAACGCGTTGCAGAAACGCGTTGCCGGAGGCAACCGCCAGAAAATAAAAATATTTTTTAAAAATACGGAACGCGTTGCAGAAACGCGTTGCCGGAGGCAACCGCCAGAAAATAAAAATATTTTTTAAAAATACGGAACGCGTTGTAGAAACGCGTTGCCGGAGGCAACCGCCAGAAAATAAAAATATTTTTTAAAAATACGGAACGCGTTGCAGAAAACGCGTTGCCGGAGGCAACCGCCAGAAATTAAGAAATATTTTTTAAGAAATCGGAACGCGTTGCAGAAAACATGCGGGCCGAAGGCCCGCATGTCGATTTTTGCTTAAATTTAAAATTTTATAACTTTTGAAGTATTAGTCGTAGAAAGATGGTTGAGGTGTCATTCGATTGGGAATTGAATGAGGAGTTGAATCAAAATATTTTCTAAGGTGTCATTTGAGTCTGAGAATGGACATTTGAGTCTGAAGTTTTCAAATACTGGGAAATTGATCCAAATTAATTTAAATCGGTTGTAATAACGCTGGAGTCAGCCTTTATACCCAAAAGCTATTAAAACTACTCAGCAATTCGCGCCGAACGCTGGTTTTCGATATTTATAAATTAATTGAAGGATTATATATCGAAGACGCATAGGCAATTTTATTTTTTGCAAGTTGGATGTACCCAACTAAATTATAAAAAACGTAATGCTGATTATCTCAAGTCAGTGTCACTAATTAAATAGAGCCGGTTTTGGGATTTAGAGGGTTTTTTGCCTTATTTTTAAACACCCATAAGTAAAAGGTTGATTATACTGGACCGAGATATGGGGCTAAAAATGGCCAAAAAACCATAGAGGGGACCAAGTGATTTTTTGATAAAAAATTCGAATATACAAATATAGCTCATTCAAAGAGCACATCAAGTTAAATCTCGTTTAGATCCGTTTTCTAATTTCAATTTCACATAAGAGAACTTTTTACAACACGCCAAGGTAGCTTTGTATTTCTTTCAGAAATTGTGAATTTATTTTTATCTCTAAAGTTTGATAGGTATATTTTAATTAAATTAATAATTTATTCAATTGACACACTATTTTTGTTAAATTATGAATTTATATGATCGATGATTATTTTTTTATTGCCTGACAGTGTCTAGGCAATTAAATACCAAAGATTATGAAGACTTTCTTATCTATGTATTTTATTTCTTTATAAGCCTAAAAGGGATAATTTCTTTTAATTAAGAAGATTTTAGGGAAGGAACGTTATTAGGTGTTATCTCCATGTCTTTGTTTAATGTGAGAAAAATAGCCTAAGAACTTCTTGGCTTCCAAAAAATATTTCTACCAACTTCTACATTCTACATTTATTTCTTCATTAAAGTATTATTATGCAATATTTTTTAAATTAAATAATAACTTTCATATTAATAAAAATTAAAGAGAAAATGATCATGGGGTTCATGAGTGAAAGGTTAACTAAAGTTTAGCCACCGTGCTGAGCCTTCGACATCTGATTATGGATTAATTATATGTTGAATATAATCATAGAATTGACTTGAATAAATTCATTTAGTTGAAATTCCTGTCATGAGATAACACTTTTTCCTTAATCTATCTTTTCAGACTGTCTTGATTGCTTATACTAGCTCATCGCTATACGGTTCTAATTCTTCTTGCATTTGATTTTATAAAGTTGTATTTATAACGCGACGGGTGGCTGAAATAGTTAAGATCTGAACGTCTTTAAAGCATCTACAAGGGATTGTTACAGAAAAATTAGCACAAGAAATTCTCGGCTCCCAAAAAATATAGACGATGATAGAAACGATGACCGAGTAGCTATTTTTACTCAAGTCTTTTTATTAAAGTAAAATCCTTTTAGTTAATAAGTTTCAAATAATGGTTGAGAATGAAAAGAATGTTCACTAGTGCCTAACATTAGACCTAACTAACGATTTTCTAAATATATACACCGTAGTGTAGGAAATAATAGTGGTAGCCTTCTTATGAATATTTTGTACGAGTTACCATGAAAAATATCTATTGTGTAGATTATTAAATGGGATCTGCACTCAATTGTGATTCGAGAGTCTCTTCAAAGGATGTTTAGATAAATTAGCCTAAGAAATTCTCGGTTTCTAAAAAATGATAGATGATCAACGAACGCATACTTCTACCTAAGTTTATTATACAAATCTTTTTATCAAGTAAAATCCATTTAGTTAATAAGTTTCAAATAATGGTTAGTAAACCACATCCCTGCAGATTTGTTTGAATAATCAAGTCGATGACAGAATCGAGAATGAGTTGCACCTAAATAAGAATTGTCAAAATATACTTATTCTATCTCCTAACCCCATTTTAAAGGGGCTAATCAACGTTGGGCCCCGAGAGTGGTAAACCTTTTCATTCCATTTTCCTGATAGATTAATTAGAGGTAGAGTTGGTGATACAGGTTCTCGAAAACATTGATATTTTTCTTTTTGGTTCCGGATAATCGAAGATTTTCGGAGAACCGACAACCTTATTCTGCGAGTTATCTGAGACTAAGTTAGGGATAGTTCAAGCAATGTCCAGAATTATTAAAAACACATATACAGAGACCGTTTAATTCCTCGTTTATCATTCCCTGTGGCGGGTCAAAAGAGAAGATAGAAGGGAAAAGTTCAGCTACAGGGAAAATAAACGAGGAATTAAACGGTCTCGTCCAACCCTAAAGTTTTGCAAAGAGAGATGAGATCGTGAATAGAATCATGTGAAATACACCCTACATGTCTGATTTTGACTAAACTAAGTATATAGAGAGAGATTCCCCTTTAATTTATTTACTTGATTAGTATCAGTAGCACAAGTTTGATGCATATAAAGGGTTTTGTCCGAATTCGCATTCAATGCTTCGAATTTTTCCTCGATAAATTTTACTTGTTCTTCGTATAAATCAGAACCTTAAATTTAAAATTTGAACTGATTTAAAGAAAAAATTGAGTTAATATGTGAATGGGTGTACATAATATTTGATATTTAAAATATCAACACAGATACATATAGGTATATTAAAAATTGAATTGATGAACATATTATTGGGAAATACAAAGGCGTAATCTTTTTGGAAGTCAACTCAATTTGACCAATTTTTTATTTCAAGAACGTTAAATACATTTAGTTTAGAGAATGTTACGGTGTTTAGAGTGTGTTTAGTAGAAACCGGCACAATAGTGTTTGCGGTATTCCACATGCAGTAGTAAATTTTTAAAAATTTGCGGGAGTAACTCCCGCGGGAATAATCCAGCAAATTCTGCGCGGGATTTGTCCCTAGTTTATAAATGATGTAATGAATCGTCAAAGCTAAAATATGGCTAATATGACTAATTTAGGTAGGTTACAAAAGATAGCTTTTAATTTTCGGAATTCAAGTTGAGTTTGTTTAGATATCAATCACGAATCATAATTGTTCCCCAAGGTCAATCCCCAGTTTACACAATATCTTAATTATTGTTTAGAAATTGATTAAAGTATAAGTAAATCGGTTATTCATGTCAGAAAGCTACTGATCCTTTCACATCTGTCATTTTTTGGGAGTCAAAGCTTGACTTTGGCTAAACACTTGTTACCATAAATTCTGTGTTGAAATTTTAAGGATAATTTCATTTCATAATTTTTATGATTCCTAGTAAAACAAAGAAACATGAGACACTTGAGAGTTTTAAAATGTTTCGGTTTTTAGTCGAGTGTTTATCTACCGTCGAGAATCACGATATTTCCCCAAGAACCGATTTCAAGTTTACTTAATAATTAATTATAAATTACAGAAATTATAATAATCGTTCAGATGTTGTTAAGGTGCGTGATTCTGTTCCGTTCCCAATTTTATATTTTGGGAGCCAAAGATAAAATTTGGCTAAACACTAAGTTTTGGGTCGTTTGTCTGTGGGTCTTCTGTACTTGGGTATTCTGTCTGTGGGGCTTCAGTGTCGACACGATCCCTAGTTTACACAATATTTTAATAATTGTTTGAAAATTGTTTAAAGTATAAGTGAATCGGTTGACTATGTCCGAAGGTTATAAGATTATTGCTGTTTTACATTTTTTGAGAGTCAAAGCTTGACTTTGGCTAATCTCTTGTTACCATAAGTCGACTCAATTTAGATGTCTGGGAAAAAAATAAGAGTAGTACCAATAATTTTTCATGATTCCTCGTAGATTCCTAGTAGAACCTAGTAAAACTACCGTCGATAATCACAATTTCCACAAGAACCGATCTCAAGGTTACTTAATAATTACTTATAAATAATAAAGATTATAATAATCGTTCGAATGTTGTTGAGGTGTTTATTTCCTCTTATTTACGTCAGTGATTTTTTGGGAGTCAAAGCATGACTTTGGCATAACTCTTGTTACCATAAATTGTCTCGGCTTAGACTTTTCAAAAATACTCTTTACCTTTATAACGAGGCTCTCATCGACAAAATACCAATCAAGAGTACAAAAAACTCGATTTTAGAGTACATAGGGACAAAATTTCCAAATTTAAAGTACACTCAAAATTAAATTTGAAAAATGAATCTTTTTATTATTACCCAAATGAATCTTTTCTAATAATTTCTTGTTTCCACTGAGCATTTTGTGCATTTCAATGCATGACATGTTAAAATTAGCTGACACAAGAAGTAAAGCCCTAACTGTCTTAACCTCAAGCGAGCTTCGCTGCTGCCAGGCCCGTAGCCAGGATATTTTTTGGGGGGAGGGGTAAAAATTTTGACCCTATCTGAATAAGAGGGCGGTTTGATTTTTTTCATCATTTTTTTCCAACCTTAATATATAAATAATGGTCAGTCTTTTCTTTCTCGTTCGATTCCACTCGTTTTACCTGTGGCATATTCAAATGAGAAGACAGTCAAAACACACACATGGACAGACAAAACGGACAAAGAACACGGTCGTCCGTGTTTTGTCTGTCCGAGTCCGTCCGAGGTCAGTCTTTTCTTCCTCTTTGAATGCGTCCATGTTTTGTTTGTCCTCTCATTTGAATATGCCACGGGTAAAACGAGTGGAATTGAACGAGGAAGAAAAGACTGACCATTATTTATATATTAAGGTAGGAAAAAAATGATGAAAAAAATCAAACCGCCCTCTTATTCAGATAGGGCCAAAATTTTTTTGCGCCTAATTTTTGGCACCTTCGGTGCCAAAAATTTGATTTTTTGCGCCGCAGGCGAAAATTTTGAGAATTTTGGAGCCCAAGAAGCTAGATTTCTTCCTTTCTTTAGCGCCGCAGGCGAAAATTTTGAGAATTTCAAAGGTCGAAGGACAAAAAAATTCACTTTTTTGCCCAATCCCTTCTCCAATTTCATTTTCAATCCAAAATGTTGATTTTAAAGTACATACTCTCAATAAAGTACAAATTCAATTTTGAGAGTACGGAGGTCGATTTTAGAGTACTGTACTCTGAAATAAAGTACGAATGAGAGCCCTGCTTTATAATCATTGAAGCAAACTTTAATTGTTTCCTGTTTAATTTTTTCGATAATTAAATCAGTCTTGTTGAGAAAAACAATCATTGAAGTATTTATGAAACGGTCATACGACACTTGCAGATATGACATTTGCAGACCCGACATTTGCAGACGACTTTTGCAGATCGACATTTGCAGATACCGACACTTGCAGATATGACACTTGCAGATCAGACATTTGCAGATCCGACTTTTGCAGATATTAATTTTTGAAAAAAAAATCTTAAAAAAATTTAAAAATCTTAAAAAATCAAAGGATATAGTATATACCGGTGGAAAAGTTGTGATATAAAAGCCATACCAATTCGTCTTGACGAGCTGAGTCGAACGGCACCGCTCTTTTTTCCGTAAATTCTTTTTTCGGAGGTTCAAAATGTTCAACGTAGACCTATAGCGTCAGCGAGGCGCTTGTGCAAAACCCCGCGCTTCGCGCGGGGTTTTGCACTCTCGGGGAGTCAACGGTCGCTGGGCTCTGGGCTAGTAACATGATCCTATTCCTATCATCGATGAGATGGGCATTCCAGGATTCCTACCGCAGCAGCAGCTCGTGCCACAAAATACGAGACACTATATTAACGAAATACGAGATTCCCAACAAAACGAGAACGAGATAAAACCAGATACGAGATCTCTCAAAGATACGAGATTTTACGAGATACGAGACACGAGATATTAGACGAGATACACCCCTGGTCCATAGCTATGGTAAAAAAGATACTGAAATGGGTTTAATCTGCAAAAGTCGGATCTGCAAATGTCTGATCTGCAAGTGTCATATCTGCAAGTGTCGGTATCTGCAAATGTCGGGTCTGCAAATGTCGGGTCTGCAAGTGTCGGGTCTGCAAATGTGATATCTGCAAGTGTCGTGACACGTCCAAAAATACACCAATTAAAAAGTTACGTAATCTTCTAGATACAACTTAATAAAAACATCTAAACATATTTTAATTTAATAAATCATACGTTGTAGTAAAGACATGTTTATTGATAAATAACATTTAAAACACAGCAGGGACTCACTATAAATACACCAATAATAGCCACGCTTCAATTTAATATACGTTCCAGGGATCGCGCTGACCCGATTTATGATTCCCGAAAGGAAATTTGGGTTTCTGTCGGATTTTCTGTCTATTTTCCATAATATTTGGCGTTTGCAAAATTTCAACTCACCCAATGTTCAAAAAGCAATGCCTGCTCCACATTTATTTATTTACTCCATGTCTTTAATTTTATTGAAAAATGGTTAAATTTATTTATCAAATTTATTTCTTTGCAGGAATTCGTTTTCATTGTAGTTCTGGATCTTACTTTCTTACAGGCTTAATTTGACTTATCAATTTGACCGATCAACTGTGAACGATCAAATAATAAACAGACTTATTTGCTGAAGGAAAGTTCAGCATCCAAAAAATATTAGCTGCTTCGAAATTCTGCATCTAATATCGATAAAATAAAACGAAATTATATAGCCAAAATAATTAATTAAAAATATTAAGCAAAAACACACTATCAATAATAACAGCCATAAATGCCGTTGAAGGCATAAAGGGAGGGCTCTATTCTGATAAATCTGAAAAGAGAGAATTTAAAAATTTGATTTTTGACTGTGTCAATCAGTCATGCAAAAATAAACAAACCACGTGTCTGGGGAAGCAAAATTTATTGAAATGATTGACTTTTAAAGAGATAATCCTGTATTAAATCATATTAAGCATATTAATTTTGAATTTTAATATAAATTACCCTTGAAGTGAAATAACATTTAAAACAAGTAGGGAGCAGACCTGTGCGAACCTCCAAATTTTTTTACGACGAAACGAAACGAAACAAATTAAAAAATGTTTCGTCACGAAACAAAACGAAACAGTTAAAAACATAACGAAACTAAAGAAACGAAACGTTTCGCCCACGTCTGTTAAGGATCGAATTTTTAAAATATAACTGCTGTGGCCGCTCTTGCAGAAAGAACATAAATGAAAATAAATAACCCATTATAGGGTTAGATGGTTGCACATCGGTTGTGCTTTCGGTTTGGGCTCGCTCATTCCGTGATGGATCTATTTCATCTCACATCCAATGAATTTTTCATTAACATGAATAGCTTATTTTTTCCTTATGTCACCTATTTGGGTTTTTATACCACTTATTTAGTTACCTATTTTAACGCTTGACTTTATTTTTTTGCAACGGGAAGAAGGGAGGAGAGGGTATGATCCACATACATATCTACCACAAGAGTAGATCTAGAAGAACGAAGATTGCAATTTAATTATTAGCTGAATAATGTTCAGCTTCCAAAAATAAACTATTCGTCAGCTTAAGAGATGTTCACAACTAATCAGAATTCAAATTTAATATAAATAAAATGATAAAAAAATAAATATTATATAAAAATCCTAGCGGAAACCATCACCTCAACATTAATTAACAGTATGAGGTTTTCAAAGTTTCTTGAAAAAATCGACGATTTTTTACCACAAGATTTATATGACAAAGTTGAGGCAGTAGGAGGAATAAGACTTAGTTTGGTCAACAATGCTTCACTAACTCAAGCATAATTAAAAGTATTAATTAATTTAATAATTTTGAGATAAGAGTTGTTTAAATTTCAATAATGATAACTTCTTCTCACCAAAGTTTTATATTTTTGTAAGTCAAGCATTGCTTAGGCTAAATACATCTGATACTCGGCTTTAGATATATTTCCAAGAAAGTTTGTTGGCATTGAAATTGAATTACGCTCCGTTTCGTATTCCGTACTGAATGTGTATGGTCGCGAGCTTAATCAAGTCAGTATAAAGACAGGCAATAGTTTGTTTTTGATGATTCTCATAATCTGCATACCCAAACTTCATCTTGTGAATTTTGGATACTTGGGATCTAAGTATATCCATTGATATATAACGCTACTCTACGACATAACAATCTCTACTTTTGTCTATTCTATCCGGGTCTATTCTATCCAAGGAAATAAACGGAATATTCGTCTCCTGAGGAAAATTACCCATTGACGGACCAGAGGAAAAATGATGTGTTATGTCAACGGGGGAGGTTGTTCCGTCAACGAGGGATGTTCCGTCAACGGGACACATATTCTGTCGCTCTATCTAAGCACACATCAGAGGACCGTTTTACTTAAATTAATAAGCAAAAGTTTAGTTTTGAAACCTGTTAACTTTGGGAACGAATATATCATATATATTTATGGCCGACTAAATTTTCTAAACGAAAAGAAATAGCTTTGAATATTGTTCAAGCTCACAAAAATATACGATGATACAATAGGATGCGATAAATTTTTAAAGACACCAAGACATATAAAAATAAAAATTTCAATAATTAACACTGTGCAATAATGAATTTTTTGGTTTGGTTCACTAAATTTATTTTGTGTGTCCGGGACCGGATTTATCCTAGTAAAAGGCGGATTTGGCTGGAAAAGACGAAGGAGATCAGAGATTAGCTGGACTAGTAGATCTACTTATTCAACTAGTACAGTAAAAATGCATAAAAATGTGCTCGAATATTTGCTCAGGATAATTATTGTTTCCTAGAGTGATAATTGTCTGAGAGGATAATTATTTGAGCATATACAGTATATCAAACCGAGATTTGAATAATATTGAATTTTATTAATATGTTTTTATTAATTCTCCTCGATTAAACACCCACATGAAGAGTCCCGGAACATGTCGTTATTTTTTGGAAGCTGAACCATATTCAGCTAATAAACTTTGAGTTAGGTTGGAGTTTACCGGGCTCCTCTTTTGAACTTTTTTGAATTAGACTTAATTCAAGACTAACAAACGAGTGCCGTACTTATTCAAGAGGTAAACCCATTATATGTTCAAAAAGGAAAACAGGAAGATACAGAGAGAGATGTGGAATTTTGTGGAACATGTGTTAGTGTGGCGTGCTTAGTATAAAGTGTTAGTATAACTAACACGACCTTTTAGTAGTCGGGGTAGTTGGTTATTTGTTGCCAAGTTTTTGTCTGTAGTCAAGCTAGTATTCTAATCCAACGTATACGCAGCAATGTCGTCTCTTTACTGCCGAATTATTGTTCAAGAAAATAGCCGTCAATTAGCCTCAGAATGGGAAGAGATTGCCCCTAATCACAAAATTTTACATAATATTAATTTTAAAAAATATTATTTTTATAATTTGACTATATTCACTCACGATTGTATTCCTCCTGCGTCGTCTGCGTAATTTTTTGGATGCTGAACTTCATTCAGTGATAAACTCGAGCGTAATAGCCAAATGAAAATTAGTATTCAGCCTTGATTCAAGACTTCATTGGTTATTTCATCTTTGTCTTAATTCGACTATGCTGATCACGAATCTTATATCAGATTTAGTCAAATATACATTTCATCTATCATTTTTTATTTAAGATAATTTATGACAAACCAATTATTGACTCTAAGTATGCCTCTTTCACAACATGAGTAACGACCTATATAAAATGATTTTTGAGAAATATAATTATTTTAAAAGTGTATCCACAATTCTTTAACATTATCCCTTAGTTTCACCTGGGGACTATGTAGGTACTTATTTTAATAATTTTACAACACAAAAATCCTATAAATATTTATCATTAATAAATTAGATATGAACATTGTTCAAGCTTCCAAAAATAAATAATGCTACAAAGATGTCAATCAGCGTCAGTAAATCATTTGAAAATTTAATCAATAATAATTCATTTAATCAATACCAAGTAATTGGTCTTCTTTCAGTTTTCTACTTTAATCGTTGCTCATAATCAGGCGAAGCTTTGTTAAAGTCAGCGAGCCAAAAACCGTTTTATCCTACATAAAAAAATTTACAACAGTTGACAAAGATAGATTGTGTAATTTCAGAAATAATTTGACTGATTAATCAGCCATCCAAAAATAGAAGCTTTAATTTATCAGGGACCAACAAAAAACATTTTGAGTATGAGACTATTAAGGAAATAATAATTTATAAATGCATATCAAACAGAAAAATTGACAGTTCAATAAATTTAAAATTTATTCTCTGTCCCTTCAAATTTGCGATAAATAATCTGTCAAATTAAAATACCGTATTTTTCCCAATAGAAGCGCATGCGCTTCTATTTTTCAACCTCCTCGTAGACTGCGCTTCTATTGGGACGTGCGCTTCAAATGGGACGTGCGCTTCAAATGGGACGTGCGCTTCTATTTTTTAACTCCTATGCGAATTAAATTTTATAACATTATAGAAATTTAAAACAAATATTAAAACTCTATAGAATTATCAATTTCAATTCCGTTTTCATTATCTTCATTAAGATCAATTTCTACCTAACTTTCTGAAATTTCTTTATCCTCTCAAGCTCGATGTAATAAAGCCTGACCATTTGGTCTAAAATAATGAATCTCATCATTTTCGGAATCGTCACTTGGAATTCCAATTCCACAAACCCAAAAGCTTTTTGTAACATTTTCTTTTTAAATCACATCTCATGCTTCAACTATCCATCCCAAATAAAATTTCATGGTGGTGGACCCAAATAAGCAAGCGTTGTGAGAACAATGATTGCCCTATAATTGCTCTAAAAATTCGATTGTGAGGGCATCATCCATCCAGCTTTATCCACTCCATCTCCTAGGCAAGATCGAAATAATTTTTTCCCCAATTATAACTCAAAAAACCTTAAATCTTTCGACAAGAGAGAGATCAGATCGTTCACGTGCAAGTAGTACAAAGGGAAGATTGGAAAAGTTATCGATAGAATAAGATTTGCGTTTTCGAGTATAACACGATTACATTACTTGAACATTTACCTAAGCATCAATTTCTGAACTGGAATGAATCCATTTTTATAAAAAAGTGTAAATTCTTAATCGTAAATGTATACTTGTTTAAAATAATAACTATGTAACAGAATAATTGCTCAAATAACTATTCCATAGGGTGCGCTTCTAATAGGACGTGCGCTTCTAATGGGACCTGCGCTTGTATTTTTCAACCTCCTCGTAGACTGCGCTTCTAATAGGACGTGCGCTTCAAATGGGACGTGCGCTTCTATTGGGAAAAATACGGTAATTTGACTGTTTAATCGTCAGCCATCCAAAAAATATAGACAAATTATTGTACGAAAGCTTGATTTATCCCTTAACTGTGTTTGTTTATTATTTAAAGCTAATTTTATAATTAATATTAAGTAAAGAAACGAAAATTATTAGCCGATTGATTAAAGAATAAGCTGTCCTTTTAACCTGAGGCTGCTTAATATGAGCAGTTTTGTAAATAGGTGTTCTTTATAGCTGAATTAGACCTCTATAGATCTTAGGTAGAATTGCCCTTTCCAAAACAATAAATAGAGAAAAAAGGGTTAAATTGGTATAATTAAGTTAGAGCATCCGACAAAAATTGAGAATTTTGAAGGCTAATAAGCTTGAAATCCTCCATTTTTTTCATTTTATTTGCAAAATGCCAAAAAATTTAAAAATTTTACAAATAAAGAGATAAAAAAGGAAAAGGCCAAAAAAGTTAAGAGATATGTCTCTGTCAGATCATAATTTACTATAAATATTTCATAGCAAATATTTCAATTAAGCATGAATATTTGTCTACAAGTAAATAGTACCTTATTGGTTGGCTAGGGTCCTCTTATAATTTTTTGGAAGTTGGTGATACCAATTAAAACTTAGGTTATTTCTATTGTATTTCCTGCTCAAAAACTTTTGTGCATGTGTTAAAAGGATGGGCCCCTTGGCTCCCAAAAATTTACTAAGTAGGTCCATCAGTTGACACGTAATTTTATCATCAATCGCACCTACGTTTCTATCCAAATTAATGAAATAATTTGTACCTTTTAAATAATAACTAAAACTGAACATAAATAATCCTGAAATCCCTTCCCCGAAGGAGGAGAGAAAAAAAACTGCAAAATTTGTTACAATCATAACGAAATCTACTCCAATAACTTTTAAATTAAATATTAATGAGCATATGATTAAGTAATATGGTATTTATTTTTGGAAGCTGGGGAAACCCTCTAAGACCCGTCTTGATCATTATCTAATTTTTAGGCGAAGAAAAAACATTCAAAATTTTAGTTGTAAAGGCAGGAGAAAATTCGATTTTACAAAATAAATATTATTTCATTTTAATTTTGCAAATTTTATAAGAAAAAATTACTATCGATGTGTTAAGTTAGATTTTTTTGTCTGTTTTTGTAAGTTGGATAGTCCAACTAAAATTCTAACTGAGCTTGCATAAAGGCACAGAAAATATTAGTTTGTACAGATATTTCAAAATTTCTGAGATTTGTGCGGATAATAATGTTAATGCCAACATATTTGATTTTTAAATTTAAATTGAATAAGTTTAAAAATAAATTACTTCAGTACCTTCGGTACATATTCGTTAGTTATTTTTTGGGAGTTGGGGATGCCAACTAAAAATTTTAATTGTAACTTAAAAGGATTTTGTTAGTCACTGGAAATATCTTCCTAATAATACAGCGATTTTTTATATTGAGGCAAGGGGAAATTTCCAGGCTGATCACCCTCACGTTGATTAAAAATTTTTATGGAGAATACATTTGGAGAGAAAATTCAAGGAAAAGATTGGCTGGGGGAGGGAAACAATATAAGTAAAGTTGTAAACGTCTCCAAATAGATTTAAAAATAATAGAAGACAATGACAATTTATAAAAACAGTCAAATTGCAAAATAAATGTTATTTTAATCTAAATTAATAAAATAGGCGTGAAAATAAGATTTGATGTCCATTGATGCAAATCCTCTTCGGAGCGTAGAATTTTTTGGGAGTTGGCTAATTCAACTAAAATTTTCACTGTACTTCTAAGTATAAAGTACGTTTAAACTCTCTAAACCGAATCATGTTTTAACACACAAATAGATGAACAACATAAAAAGATTGTTTCAAAGCGTAAACATTTCAATGGACGCGTAAATGTTAATTTTATAAAAATTGGTCAGTTTTGAAAAATAAAATTTATTTCAATTTGAAATTGTAAAATACGTAAGCATAAAATAGAAATTAGCTCCTAGCTTTGATTTGGTTTATTTATTTTTTGGAAGTTGGAGATGTCCAACTAAAAGTTTTAACTGTAATTACCATGGATTGGCTTCTTTAGGTCGTA
The DNA here is from genome assembly GCA_963681835.1 of Meloidogyne enterolobii. NCBI lineage: Eukaryota > Metazoa > Nematoda > Chromadorea > Rhabditida > Meloidogynidae > Meloidogyne > Meloidogyne enterolobii. The sequence continues at coordinate 4,193,787 of CAVMJV010000006.1, forward strand.
AAACCTTAAAATAGGTACCAAAATAGGTTGTATAAAATGCTAAAATATGTGAAAAAATAGGAAAATATGTTGCAAAAAAAGCTCGACATGAAAAAAAGTCATAACTCATAATCAATGGTTTTAAGAAATTTTGGCGTAATTTTCGCTTTAATATTGCAAATTGTCTGAGAACATTCAATATAATTCAGAATAAGCCAAATAAACGTATATTAAAAATATTTGGAGTTTGTAATCTGCAAACCATATTATGATGAAATTTAGGGGTGAGGTGCTGAAAAAATAAGAAATTTGTCTTATTGGCTTCCAAAATTATAAAATTTTCGCCTCCGGCGGTAAAATGGAAGAAATCTTGCTTCATGGCCAACAAAGTCTAACCTTCAAAGTCTAAGCCTAATTATTAGTCAATTAAATTGACTTCCAAAAAATTAACAGTACCTCATAGAACTCCCGCATTGAACTTTCTGTTTTTGTTTTTGTTAAATTTTCAGATGAATATTTAATTAAATATTTTGCAAAACTAACGGAGGTACTTTTCCGTTTTGTTACACCCCTATATATTAATGCTCAAAATTTCACATATAAGGTAATAAAAGGTGCTGAGTCGAACGGTACCTTTCTTTTTCTTAGGAGATGTCTGTGGACCGAGATATAGGGCTCGAAATGGTCAAAAACCATAGGGGGGAGTATGTTCATTTTTGGGGTAAAAATTCAAATATACAAATAATAACCCATTCGAAAGAGCTTATGGAGCTGAGTCGAAAAACACCAAGATCAACGAAATCTGATTTGATTTGACTGAGATTCAGGTCCCTGAAAATTGAAAAACCACACAATTTTTTGTATCGTAACTCGGTCCAAACTTGTTCGAAGACGGTGATTTTGGTGTCATTCAACTCAGCTCGTCGAGCTCGTTCGAATGAGTTATTATTTGCATATTTGAATTTTTTACCACAAAATGGCCTAATGGTTTTTGACCATTTCGAGCCCTTTATCTCGGTTCACAGACATCTCATGGGAAAAAGAAGGATAAAAAAATTAATGCTCAGAATGTCATATATTTAATAAAATGGCTGAGTCGAACGGTACACTCTTTTTTCTCGTAAATGCCTATGGACCGAGATATGTGGCTCAAAATGGCCAAAAACCATAGACCAACAAAACTATTACCGAAATAATTTCTAAACATTCTCTTATTTTTACCTTCATATTTTTCTATAAACCAATATTTGTCTTCCTCTATTTTTACTCGAACATTTTAATCTTTTTGAGAGTAGAAGAAGGCGAAAAAATGGGGGTTAACTTGACCGTTTCTAATCCTTATGAGGAGAAAGAATGAAAAAATGTGCTGACAAACATTTGCGGAATTGTGGGGATATAAACGAATAGTGAACCCATTTTTACATTCCTTATTGTAAAACCGACGGTTACATATTCTTTCTTAACACTTTGAACTAAAATTATTTTTCTATCTTTTTCTAAATTCTGCCCGACCATCTGCTTTTCAAACTTTCTCATTAAATATTCCAATTGCTATAATTCATCCTATAAAAGTTAATATTTTTCTCACTCTATAGCTTTTTGCGTTCATTCAAAAATCACCTTTTTAGCTCAACTAGGCTAAAATTCCATCTTGAATTATACAGAATTTTTATGGCCGATCTTAAACAAAAAATAATTTTTTCCCTCATTATTCAAACACCTATTTGTCCAATCCTAAACAAGAAGATTAATTCAATCCCTATTTTCACGTTAGAATTGAATTTTGAACCACCTCTAATTTGTGAATATTTTGGTTTCAAATTAAAAACTGAACGAATATACATAATATATATTTATTCTACTTATAAAAGGCTAAGAAATGGAAATATAAAAAGCTATTTATATAAGCGGTAAAGGGCGGGAGGTAAATGAAGGTTAAATATTACAAGTCTAAAATATATACAAAAATATGTTAAGGAAAAGGTTGATAAGGAAATATAAAGAGAAGTAAATTTAAAAAATGTTTAGTGGAAGTGTTGTAAAAACTGATAAAATGTAACGAAACATTTGAAATATGTTTTGAGGGAAGAGTTTGAATAAAAGGGTAATTATTTGGCCCGATTTAAAAACGGTTTCTATATCATCTTTATTTAAATTTAACACTAACTACTATATTATAAAAGCTGTGTATACCACAGAAAAGCATCTTGGCTAGCAAACTATGCGTAATTATCAGTTTTGTAAGTCCGGGAATATTCTAGAAAAAATTAGGAGCAATTATCGCATTATTTAATGCAAGATACGATAAATAACAAAATTTCAACAACATTATATCTTAAAATATTTGAAAAATTTAAAAACAAACAAAAAAATTTTTGATTAATTTTATTAACAGTGTCAATGACAAAATTGCCAATTTCTTAACTCCCTAATAGAAATTAGATAATTATAAAAATTTCTTCTTCTACTCCTATTTATTTCTTCTACTCCTATTTATTTCTTCACTCCTATTTATTTCTTCTACTCCTATTTATTTCTTCTCCCTTAAAATCTAATCAATAAAAAATAAAAATGACTCTCCCAAATAAAAATAGAAAACGTTCGTGTCAAGAGAAGTCTGATTCGGATAACGACTCAGATTTTCGTTTGACTACGATTCGTAACAAATTGACATCAATTGGTATCTCACCTTCGTCTCCTAATACTTCTGACACTAATCTTGACTTAATTTCTACCATTAATCTGCTTGTAAATCTGGTAATTAAACAATCCGAACAAATCGCAACACTTCAAACGACTATTACTAATATTGAAAAAAAGCTTCAAAATGAAAATCCTCTATTATCCTCTGAAGATAAAGAAAAAGCACGATCGATAGTCATAGTCGGTCTTTCTGAATCTCAGGGTAAGAATGATAGAGAGAATTTCATAGACGACACAAATAAAATAAATGAAATTATTGATTCGCTTGGAATTCCCACTAATCCTGTAACAACTTATCGGATGGGGAAGCCTCGCAATGATGGGAAAGGCCGACCAATAAAAGTAGTGATGCCAACAACATACCACCAACGCCTTATCCTCTCTCGTTCTAAATCACTTCGTAATATTTCTGACTTCTCTGGCGTATATTTACGACCTTCACTGACTAAAGAAGAGCGTCAGCATGACTATGAGTTACGTAAGGAATGTAGAGATAAAAATTCAAAATTAAATGTGGGCGAACCCCCTTGGAAAATTTTCAAGGGGAAAATCGTTCGTGCCTTTAACCAAGTTTCTTTAAACAAATAAATTACCCTGGACCACGAGTTAAAATTATTTACTTTAATGCAAGATCAATCAAAAACAAATTAAATGATTTACATTTTCTACTTGAATCCTATAAATATAACATAATTCTTATAACAGAAACTTGGTTAACTAACGATATTCCTGACTCGTTGTTGGTAAAAAATCTTCCTTATTCTATTTTTAGACATAATAGGAAATTGAGAGGTGGTGGAGTAGCTATAATTATTTCTAATATATTTTCGGTCAACTCTATTAAGTTTTCAACAAAAAATTTAAAAAATGTCGAAATAACATGCGTTGATATAATAAACTCTTTGGGACACAAAATGAGATTGTTAAATGCTTATATACCACCAAAAACTTCAGATATTATTCTTTTCGATTTTATTTCACTTATAAACTCTCTCATTTCTGTTTCATATCCTTTAATAATAACTGGTGACTTTAATCTACCGTCTATTAATTGGCTAAACTATAATTTTGGTAATAATATTTTTAAAGAATTCGTCCAAAATGCTGACTTACATCAACTTATTACTTTTCCCACTAGATCGGCAAATATTTTAGATCTTTTAATTACTAACGAACCCAGTCTAATAGATGATATTCAATCTCTTCCGCCTTTTTCGTCGTCAGATCATTCCTCTTTCTCGTTTTCTGTTACTTTTAATAATGAAATATTCGAATCAAGCTTTCGATTAAATTTCTTTAAAGGTGACTACAATTCTTTAAACTGTGCTTTTGTTAATACTAACTGGAATAATATATTAAATCAATCATTCCTCATAATTTAGACTCAGTATATTTTACCTTTACTCAAATTATTCAAAATTTCATTGCAAATTTCATTCCTTTCTCAAATTCCTCATCCCCTAACCTTCCAAATCATTTACAAAACATTGATAATTATCGAACTCAACTCTGGAAGGATATACAGTCATCGACATAAAGATAGGGGCAAGTGTAAATGAAATGAAAATTGACTATTTTTAAGTCAAAAAATACATTTTATATAGCAATCGAAAGCTCTATTCGTATCTCAGTTGACATGTTTCTGCATTTTTCATGAAATTGAAAATTGGCCGAGATAATCCGGATCTACCGGATATACCAAATCCCATAATCTCGAAAAATTTTTCGGAAAAAATTTAACAAACCCATTTGATAAAGAATATTTTTGTGAGTATTTACCAAAAAACCGCTTAGAAATATCTTTTTCCGGTCCAGAGATATGATTTTTTGAAAATGGCATTTTTAGCCTATTTTTGCAAAAAATTCAATTTTTAAGGGAAAAATGCCATTTTCAAAAAATCATATCTCTGGACCGGAAAAAGATATTTCTAAGCGGTTTTTTGGTAAATACTCACAAAAATATTCTTTATCAAATGGGTTTGTTAAATTTTTTCCGAAAAATTTTTCCGAAAAAATGGGATTTGGTATATCCGGTAGATCCGGATTATCTCGGCCAATTTTCAATTTCATGAAAAATGCAGAAACATGTCAACTGAGATACGAATAGAGCTTTCGATTGCTATATAAAATGTATTTTTTGACTTAAAAATAGTCAATTTTCATTTCATTTACACTTGCCCCTATCTTTATGTCGATGACTGTACATCAAACAAAAATAAAAAATAAATTTTTATACGTCAATAAAAGATTCAACAGAGAACTTAAAAAATACTTAAAATACAGGGAAAACACATTACTCAAAAGCAGAAATAGCAAAAGGATTTTCAATTATATTTTTTCCCAAGTTAAAACAAACTCTTTAAAAATTCCAACCATAACAGACATTAATACTAACGAAAATTTCTCTACAGATATATCTAAAGCCAATCACTTTGCTATTTACTTTAAATCAATATTTAACAAAGATAATCTGCCACACCCACTAAATCTACACAACTTAATAACAAACACTATTGATTACATTGATATTTCTGAAGCGGATGTTTTCGACAGACTAACAAAGTTAACTCCTAACTCAATGATGACTGGCACTTTACCTTCTATCTGGACTCATTTATATATTATACCATTATTTAAAAAGGGCGATAAATCACAAGCAGCTAATTATCGCCCCATAGCCTTAACTTGCAACTTAGTTAAAGTTTTAGAAAAAATTATCAAAGATAACTTAATCATACACATAACAAAATATTTACCTACATCTCAGCATGGATTTATTAAATCAAAATCTATTGTTTCTCAACTATTAGAAGCTCATGATGATTGGACAAAAGCTCTTGATTCAAATATGTCTGTGGACATTATCTATTTTGATTTTATAAAGGCCTTTGATAAGGTACCTCACAATATTTTAATAAAAAAACTTGCAAATATTGGTATAGGCAATCCACTACTTTTTTGGATTGAAAATTTCCTAAGATATCGCACTTACTCTGTTAAAATAAATAATACTTATTCGGAATACCATACAAGTAATTTGGGGGTCCCTCAAGGCTCCGTCCTAGGCCCCATTTTGTTTATTTTTTACATTCATGATTTAGTAAATTTTTGCTCCACAAATAATATTATTTTCAAATTTTTTGCTGATGATTTTAAAGCGTACCTAGTCCATTCGAATTGCAATAAACGTTTTCTTCTTCAGAATTGTATTTCAAAAATTGAAATGTGGGCTTATAAAACGAATTACAAATTTCTTCGGAAAATGTAATGTCCTGTATCTTGGAAAAAATAACTCAAAATTCCCCTATTATATCGATTGTAAAAAAATTTACACAATAATTTCTTTTGTCCGCGACCTAGGAATTTTAACATCATCTTCATTAAAATGGAATATTCATATTGATTTCATTAAAAAAAAGCTTATGCTCGACTTTTCTCACTTATCAAAGCAATTAAATCTAATGACCCTAATTTCTTGGTAAGAGCATATACTTCTTATGTCCGACCAATTATAGAATCATTTTCTCAATTATTTAACCCTTACCTTAAATCAGAAATGAAAAAGCTTGAAGATGTTCAAAAAATGGCAGTTAAAATTATATATTTTCGCGGACTTCAAAAGCTCTATCCAACTAAACCATCATATGAAGATCTCCTTATAATTCTTAATCTTAAATCTATTAGAGACAGATTTTTAATCAATGATATTATGTGTTATCATAAAATAATTCACGGGTACATAAACATTGGCAAATCTCATTATCCCAAATTAACTAAGTCAAATACCAGAAACCAAATCAAAATTAATTCTACACATTCAAACTTAAATTTAAGGCACCATTTTTTCTTTGAAAAAATGGCTAGAATATATCCAAAACTTCCAAATGAACTTTTTAAGCATCAAAAAATACAAAATTTTCGTAACTGTTTAAATAAAATTGATCTTTCCTTAATCAAAATTTAAAAATAAAATTTATTTAAATTAAGTCAATTTTCAAAATAAATTAATCTAAAAAAAATTAATTGCTTTTCAATTTAGATATCAACTAAAATTTTAATTTGTTTTATTTGTTCTAGCAAAATCAATTGACAGAAAAAAAAGAAGTTACAACTAAATAGTTTTTGTCAGAAAGATTTAAATTACAAAGAATACATAAATCATCTGAAATTTTTCCCCTTTAAATTAGTTGTTAAGTAAAGGAACCATATTAAAGGAAAGACTTCAGTAATTGGATTGAAACTTACAAAAGAAATTAATTTAATACTATTATATACTTGGAAAAAAAATAAAACAATATATATTAAGCACACAAAATACCTGCCGAATACCCATTATGCCCCTCAATGTGCCTAACAATCGTCTTGCACTTTATCGATTGGGCCACGGGGATTACAGCAATGTAATCCTGTCTGCTTTGGCATCTAGTAACGCTTGTGAGCGCCAGTTCATCTGGAAGCTCGGCAAGAAGAGGCACGCACATCAGCCAACGCTGATGAGCGCCAGTTCATCTGGTAGCTCGGTCAGAATAGGCTTCCTTAACACTAATTCGGTAAGGGTTTTGCTGCTTAACTTGACATTGTATTCAAAAAAAAACAAGAAGTATAAAATTAAATGTCTAGAAATTATTTACAGATACTAATCACTGAAGTCTTTGAAAATTAATTGTTATAAAAAAAACTCAACATTTTTAATTTTTCTAAATTTCTTCCTAATAATACTTCCACTTAACCTATAATTTCCAATAATGACACTGTATTTTATTGAATTTAATTTGTTGTATTTTAATTGTGGACGCGTATTAATAAAAAATAATTAACTTCTTATTTAATTATTTATTAATTTTAAAATCACTTTAATTTGTTATTAAGGAATAATTAAAATATTTTAACAATTTTGAAAAGTCATCCGAATAAAAAGGTGAATTTCGATAATAAATCAAAATGTCTAAATGTCTCTTTAAATTTTTAGCTTTAACCGAGTTTAATTTAAAGTTTATAATTAAATATTAAGAAAGCAAATTATAATTAATAAGTAATTATAATTTATAATTACAATAATTTATAATTACCGAGCAAATTAAATAATAAGACTTTCCACAAAATTTAATGTATTTATAAAATTCAATTTCTAATAACAAGTCTTAGCGATAAAATACTAGAGAATTGAATTTAATTTAAACGAATAAAAATAAAACAAAAACAAAGAAGAAAAGGATAACAAGAAAGAACATAAAAAATTACTTATAAAAAAAAGAAGTAAATTTTATTAAATTTAAACCATGAAAGATGAAGGCATTAAATGATTATTTTGACAAATTATTTTGATTTATTTGATATTTAAAATTCTTTAATAATTTATAGTATTTTTAATTATTTGGTTATAATTTCTTTAATTACTCAGTTTTGATTATCTTCTATTGTAAAAAATTAACGATAACTAATATTGCGCCATAGTTTATGTGAAAATTCTTAAAGTAACAAATATATCGCTTTGCAGGAGAAACAATGAAAAAATTATTTAGGATGCTGAATTAATTTATCGTAATGCTCTAATAGAACAAATGTACCTCTGTTTTTCGATCCCTATATTGTGTGCCTATATTAAGGAATGGCACAAATAGAATTTTTGTTCAATTAGAGCATTTACGGTAATTTACAAAGTTTTTTAATTTATTTTATATTTATATTTTTGGTTCCGGTGAAAATTAATAAATATGATATGCATAATTTACATCAATTTTATGTTGCTAGAATCAGATAATCTTGTTTAATTCTTATTTGCTTTCTTTATTCTTAGCTGTATTTGATAACAAGTATGGCAAATATAGTGTCCAGGTTTTGAACGACGGTACCACTGTGATGTCTTTGTTGCACCGCAAATAAAACAATTTCGATCAGGTGTGATTCGCTAAAATATTTATTAAATAGTACTTATGTTAAGTAGATTTGAACTTAGAAATGTTCTTGTTAGGTATGTGTGGGTCTACTATAAAAGGAGTCGTTAGCGATCAGTCTCGGTCGACACCTGGGTCGACCGGCGCCGTCTGTCCTTCATCATTCTTGCCTTTTTGCCACCTTCACTATTATTGTATTTACCATTCGGATAAACGTCATATTCTATTCCTGTGTTATTCTGTTTGTCACTAGGTAAGACCGCTACCTAGGACATAACAGTGGCGCGGTCGCAGTAGTGAATCCTTTGATTTAAAGGAGTCCTTAACTTTAGTCCTTAACTTTTTTAAAGGAGGGAGATGTTAGGTATGTGTGGGTCTAGTATAAAAGGAGTCGTTAGAGATCAGTCTTGGTCGACACCTGGGTCGACCGGCGCCGTCTGTCCTTCATCATTCTTGCCTTTTTGCCACCTTCACTATTATTGTATTTACCATTCGGATAAACGTCATATTCTATTCCTGTGTTATTCTGTTTGTCACTAGGTAAGACCGCTACCTAGGACATAACAGTGGCGCGGTCGCAGTAGTGAATCCTTTGATTCACAATTCGGACTATTCGGATTATTCAAATTCTGGGGAAGTATTCGGACAGTATTCGGAGATTTGCAGAGCACATCAGATTCTTATTCAGAGGGTACGGTGTCAGTTGAAGTGTGGCAGGCATTCAAGCCGATCGAATTCATCTATTCGACAAGGCCTAGCAAACCTTAGTCAATTTTAGTCGGACCAATTCGAGTTTTGAAAAGAGTTGTTATTATTCAGTCCAGAAGTTTGGTATTTTGTTTAGAAGATTATTCGATGAATTCGAGCTTGATCATCAGGAGCAGAGTGAAGGAGCAAGTTGTATTCAGTATTTTGATTATATGAGGAACCGCAGTCATGGGCAAGATGTAAGTCCCGATTATTTGTTTATTCAAGGCCGCAATGAGTAAGTCGGTCAGGTGGACGTAAGACGGTCAAGTATTATTCAAGTCTGAGTCAATTATTTAGTCGCTCCAGAGAAGTGTTAGATAAAATTTTATTATTCGCTCCATTGATGAATTCTTTAGAAAGTTTAAATATTCCTATGGCATTATTCAGTTGATTGAGAAATTATTCAGTTATTCAAAAGATAAGGAGATTATTCAAATGAGATTTTAGAAGCTAGTCAAAATGCCATTCAGTTATTCGCCCAAGTAGTAGGAAATAGGGCAGTATTATTCAGGGAATTATTGAAAATCCCTACCCAGAGTTGGGTTGATTCAGATTATTCGATGTGCTTCTGCGTTGGTTTGATGTTTAGAAGAAAGATGTTGATGAGAGATGTTCTGGGACATTTGTGATAATTGTGATATTTTTGTTTGTTGTAATTTTTTTGTTTTATTTTCCCCCACTGTTGTAATTTTTGTCCCATTGTATTCAAGGCGGTGTCATTCAATTATTCGAGTAGAGAAATTATTCAATTCGGACCCAACCTAACTATTCTATTCAGCAGCAAATTATTCAAGTTAGTCCCTAACTTTTTTAAAGGAGGGAGATGTTAGGTATGTGTGGGTCTACTATAAAAGGAGTCGTTAGCGATCAGTCTCGGTCGACACCTGGGTCGACCGGCGCCGTCTGTCTTTATTCATTCTTGCCTTTTGCCACCTTCACTATTATTGTATTTAGTCTTGTAGATAAAACACAGTCGTTAGTTACTGTCTTATCTTGTTATTCTTGTTAGTACGTAGACATACAAGTCACGTACATAACAGTTCTCTTTAATTAGGAATGTTTAGATAAAAATCTAATTATTAATGATCATAAGTATTTAAAGCTGGAATGAAATTTTGGTTAGAATGGGTTTGTTAAGAATGATTTGGGTATGAATGAGTGTAAAATAAATATTGGGTCAGAATTATTATAGGTTTTGTTATAAAATGTTTAGGGGAAGATGAATTAATATTTAGGGGATGATGAAATAAAATTGCACGCAAATGATATAAGGATTTTTGCAGGCAATATAATCTCGTGCTAAAGAAAGTTTCATTTCAGCTTTTGTATGAGAATGACTGTTAGAACGTTTTCAATAAATATCTAGATCCTGGCTTATACATTACATATCAAATAATAGAAAACCTTTTTATTTTTAATAAACAAGCTTTTATGTCTATGCTTTCCACATTTTTGATTATAATCACAACTTATTTGATTATAATCACAACTTTATTTCCTTCACATTTAATATTCAATAAGATAATTAAATATAGGTAAAAAAGTTATAATCAATTTAATCATCTGAATTTTATTAATAAATATATATTTATTCGTTAATAAAATTCCTACGTTAATCAAATTCCTTAATCTAATGCAAACTAGAGATTAATTATAAAAATTAAAATTACAACGACTTTTGAGATTTAATAGTAGGTTCTGTTTTTTGTGTTTCGTTTTGTGTGTGTTGTATTTTTTGTGTGTGTTTTTTGTGTGTGTTTGTCAGTCGAAAATGTTACAATCAAATCAGATTTTATTTTAATAACTATATTTTAATATCTAACAAGGGAACATTTCGAACTGTGAGTAAAAAGTTTGAAATAAAAGTTATACCATCGTGTAGAGCATCGTCGAAAACCTTTATGGTTTCCGGCTTTTTCGGCTCCGACCCCCATTTCGAAAAGTTATAGGTCTTCAAAGTTTTCGATTTTTGAAGCGGTTGAGTCGCCCTCATAAAGAGAGAGTTTTCTTTTATTAGGAGAAAAATAAGACTCCCATCCTCCTTTTTTCCTTTCCTTTTCTTTTCCACTATTAGTTAAAGAAAGAGAAAAGGAGGAGAGAAAACAAAAGGAAAAGAGGCATCTCTGCCTCGCAGCTAATGTCATTTAAAAAGGAAAGAGGAGATGACAGACATGCCTCTTTTCCTTGTCTTTCCTCTCCTCTTTTTCTCTTTCTTTAACTAATATTGGAAAAGAAGAGGAAAGGAAAAATGGAGAAAAGGAGTCTCATTTTTCCCTTTAGGAAGAGAAATAATAAGAAAAGTGAGGGCGACTCAACCGCTCCAAAAATCGAAAACTTTGAAGACCTATAACTTTTCGAAATGGGGGTCGGAGCCGAAAAAGCCGGAAACCATAAAGGTTTTCGTCGATGCTCTACAATGATGGTATAACTTTTATTTCGAACTTTTTACTCACAGTTCGAAATGTTCCCTTGTAAACATAATTAAAGGTAAATTTGAAACCTTTTTATAATTAATGGTTTTTGTAAGTTTTAAGAAATATTTTCCCATTGCTGTTGCTTAAATGAGGTTTAAACAATATTAATTAAATTATTAAAAAATTTTCAAATTAAATAATTGGGAAATGTATACATGTATCCCAGCTAATGAGCTAAACCGATCTATTGAGTAATTCTATCTTCAAAGGCATTTGACTAATAAAGTGCAAATATAAAAATGTAATTATAAATACATATTCTAGAAATATTCTGTATGATATAAAGCAGTCTGCATTGATGAAGCGATTATTTTCTTTTTCATTAATATCTACAAAAATTTTGAAAATTCTGGTTCGAAAACCTTTATTAATCCTTCTTCAACTGCTAACATAAAAGAACTTTTGACTATGCAATTAATTTTAATATCTATTTTGCTTTAATCTTTAAAAATATTAGGAAAGTTCAATATTCTTTGACGCCTCGGCTTACTCTCATTCTTGGCTCACGCATATTCTCATCTAATTAATTCTTTGGCTCAACTAATTGCCCTTTATCCAATTTATTACCACACTTTTTTCCTAATACTATTTCAAAGATATCCTTAATAGTCCATTTGAGTTAATAAATAAAAAAATAATCAAAATAAAGCAATTATAAAAACTTTAACTTCTTTAAAGAATTTTGTCAAAACTTTTTCTTTTTTATTATGCATTATAATTAACTTTTAAAGGCAAGTAATCCGTTAGTTAATAAAGAGACATTAAGCCAATAGCTCTCCTATTAGTGCTGGGAAAAAATTTTATTGCAATACTTTCAATTGCCAAACTGGCACAACATTAGTTAACATATATTTTTTATTTTAAATAGGTTAAACTTTATTTATATTCTATAAAATAATTTTAATAATTAAATTTAAGATGAAAAAATTTATTATTATTCTTCTTTTATATTTGGTTGTTCTGTTGAATATCCAAATCAAAGCTAGAATGCTTGAGGTTGGATTAAAAATAAAAGAAGATTGGAAAGAAAAAAGAGAATTTATTTATTTAAAAAATATTCAAATAAAGGAACGTTTTGTATTGATAATGAATGTAAATCAGGGAAATAAAATTAAAAATTATTTCAATAAAAAAACAGAATCGTTGTGTAAAATTGAAATAGATCATGTTAATAAAGTTTTTATTGTTAAACTATGTCAGTGTCCTAGATTTATCTCTCAATTAAAAAAGAGAATTTTGATTGAAATAGCCAATAATGAAATTGTTAAGAAATTTTTAAAAAACTTGGAAAAACAGGTTTAATATATTATGGATAAACAAATTTAATACAGACTGGTGCATGGATACGGATTTTGCTATCCGTATCCGGATATATCCGTGAGGTCAATATCCGTATCCGTTTGTATCCGTCCAACTTTTTAGGCATATCCATCCGCGGATATCCGCGGATATATCCGTTTTTTCTCAAAATGGTCAGACTGGCTAAAATTTTCAAAATGGTCAAATTTATTTTAATTCGAGTAATGGTTAGATAATGCTGTAATAACTGCATGCAACAAAACGAACCTTGCTTATGAACATCGGAGGTTCGAAAATAGGAAGGCAGAGTTCGGAATTCCGACCCAACGCTGCATAACAGGGATTATACCGACAAAAACTAAATTCTGAAAATTTTTGATAATTTTTGAAAATTTAAATTCCCGATTTCGGGCCGAAATGAAAATCTCTGTTAACTGACCAGTTGATTTTAGCGCTGCAGGCGAAAATTTTGAGAATTTTGGAAGACCATGAAGCAAAAAATCTCATTTTTAGCGCCGCAGGCGAAAATTTTGAGAATTTTGGAAGACCATGAAGCAAAAAATCTCATTTTTAGCGCCGCAGGCGAAAATTTTGAAAATCTTAGAAGGCCATAGGCCAAAAAAATTCACTTTTTTGCCCAATCTCCTCATCAAATTTATCCCTATTCCCCATTTCGAGAGGGGGGTGGGGAATTACCCCTCTCTCCCTCCCTCCCTGGTTATGAGCCTGGTATAGGTTTTTGGACCTCCAAAATTCAGGAATTTTCGTTTGCTCAGCTAAAAGTGAATTTTTTCGGCTTATGGCCTTATAAAATTCTCTAAATTTTCGCCTGCGGCGCTGGAAAGCAATGAAATCTGGTTTCTTGGCTTTTAAAATTCTAAAAAAAATTTTGCACTGAGTAGGGCTCCCCGAGCCTTCGGGTTCGGGATCGTTGGGGATCAGCGTTTGCCGGTCAGGGCATGTCGTGGTCCGGGGTCTTGGTTGACTTTTGGGTCGGGGTTAGGAGTCATGTGCGAGAATCAATTATCTCCTGGCGTTGGGAATATAATTATTTTCTCTTGGCAAAATGTATTTTTATAATTTAATCATGGATGTTTAATCACAGAAATTAGGGAAAATTAGGGTCGGATATCCGCGGATTTGGAGCATTATATCCGTATCCATCCGATTTTTAGAAAAACACTATCCATATCCGTCCGTATCCGCGGATACCCGCGGATATCCGGATATTATCCGTATCCATGCACCAGTCTGATTTAATATATTATAGATTCGCCTAAATAATAATTTTATCATGAATAATAATTATTATGAAACTTCGATATTAGAAGAAAGTTTAGAAAAAATAAATAAAAAAGAATTATTAAAAGAAAATATAGAAAGTTACAAAGCCAAACTTCTAAGAAGTTATTGGACGGAAATTAATCTAATCGGATATGGAGTTGAATTGTTAGTAAAACAAAAAGTTGAATATCCGAAAGAATTAGAAAGCAAAATTATTTATATAGGCAATAAAATAAGTAAATTTATTTAGATTTTTGAATTTATTTAGCACAATTTTAAATATTTATTGTTAAAATTTATAGATGTCATTAATAAAATATACAGTCGACAATGTTTTAATTGTGAAACTACACTAACTAAGAACTGGTATGAATATCTGAAAGAGAATCATTATTTATGCCAAGCATGTTACCTATATAATCAAAGGAATAATGGAAACCATAGACCAAAAGAATTGTGGAATAAAATTAAAATGGTTTGTCTTTAACAAGAACTAGATATTATGATAATTCTAAAATATTTACTATTCAATCAAATTCTTATGTAACTCAGTTCGGACTCATTTACACATTTTGACTAAACCGACATTTGCCCTCTCCTTAAAACTAATATTTTCGTAAATTTTTATAGTTTAGTGAATAATTCTTTTTGATGTAAAAGAGCTTTTATAAATTTGCATACTTTTTTCTATAATTATATAGATAACTCCACAAGATCGAAATTGTTCAATTTGCAATGTTACTCATACATCACGTTGGTACGGTTATTCAACACCTGGACACAGTTTATGTGCTGCTTGTTACAATAAACAGCAAAGAATAAAGAAATCAATTAAAAATACGAAGGCAGATGGTTGATTTTGTTTTAAAATTTTGTTTAATTTATTAATATAGATCGAAGTTATAAGCATTAAAATTTGTGAAGTCAGCTACACACAACTATGAATTGATAATAATGAGTATAAAATAATATAAACATTATTATCAAATTTCAATTATATATTTTAAAGCTCGACTTTTTTCCTTTCTTTAACAAAATTTCCTTCTCTTTTCAGAATTTTTTCATTTATTCGATTCCTTTTCACTTAAACTTTTATTTTCCATCTTTCTATTTCTTCCCCGATCGTAACACGCTCGACATAAATATTGTCCAGGTTCTGAATGATGCAACCATATTTTTGTTTGCTTAATTCCACAATTATAACAATGAAGATCCTCCTTAAATAAATTTTGTTAGCAATGAATATTAAGAATGATCTTCATATTTTATATTGCGTAATAAATTTTATATTGCGGCGTATCTTTATTGCGGTATATCTATCAGAATATCCTATATATAATTTTAGAATTTTTGTCCGTTCGGTTTTTGGGCGCAAGAGATGCTTGGGTGTAGTAAACTAAAAAAGTTAGAAAGAGAGAAAGGGGCGGAGCAAGACAAAAGGAATCGCAAATAAATAATCCATTTTAAACAAAAAGGGAAAAAATGTAAACAGAATAGAAAAGATTTTTTTAAGGTCAAGTAAAATAGTAAAAACAAAATTAAAAAATGTAATCAAATGCAAATTAGTTAATGTCAATTTTAGTTTAACAACTAAAAAAATGTTTTGTTATTTTTCCAAATTTAAGTGTACACTGTCTATAAATTTTATACTTTTCAACAGAATTCGATTTAAACCATTTATTTAAATCGAATTTCCTACGTTTTAATAATTTATACAGCAGTTGTGATCCTATATACAAGGTGACATAAAAAGTGTGGGACAAACTTTTTGCCATAACTTTGTGCAAACTAAAGATAATGAGATCAAATAAAGCAATGCAATGATAAAAGTGCTGTCAATGGTGAGATAAAAGTCCAGTGTGGACAAAAATTGCAAGAGTTCTGACAATGGGCAGAAAAGATTTGAGGCAACGAGAAGACAAGATCGACAATGTGCAGATAAAAGTTCTGACACTGGACAGAAAAGAGAGAAAAGAGTGCCAAAAATTTTGCCAATGGGTCAAAAATACTCCAAAAAATGAGATAGGATCCAGAACAGAGATGGATCCTATCTCATTTCCAAAAAAATGAGATAGGATCCAGAACAGAGATGGGCGAAAATAGTATTTTGCCCTCAACGAAACGAAAACGAAAAAAATAAATTTAATTTTTACGAAACGAAAATGAAACAAAAATCATAAAAATCCACGAAACGAAACGAAACGAAAAAAGTCTAAATTATGAATCTTTAAATTTTAATGCTAGATAATAAGTTTTTTTGATGTTGTATATGTATAAATGGATCAAATATTTGAACGGATTCAAATATTTGCCTCTAAATCGTCTGATATCCCTTCAAATCCCTTGATATCCTCCTTGATGGAAAAATATTCGGATTGGTGGAAACCAGACTTGTCATTTTTAAAGTTTCTAATTCTAAAAAAATTTTCCTTTCACCGCCGCAGGCAAAAATTTTTTAAATTTCCAGTCTTCCGGGAGAAAAAAGTGAAATTTTGCCTCAAAAATACTCCAAAAAATGACTAAAAATAATGATTTTTTCGTACCTTTTTCGTGCAAAAATGTAGTCTATGAAACGAAAACGAAACGAAAATACTTTTTCAACGAAACACGAAACGAAAGAAAAACGAAAATAAATTTTCAAACGAAAACGAAACGAAAACCATGAAAAATTTACGAAAATCACGAAAAACGAAACGAAACGAAAATTTTCGCCCATATCTGATCCAGAAAATGTGCTGATAAAAGTTCAGTCACTTGGTAGATAAGAGTTAAGACAATCCCTAGATAAGAGTTCAGACAATGGGTAGATTACACTGGATAGATAAGAGTTAAACAATGAGTAGATAGAGTCAATAGAGTCAAAAATTTTTCAATATATTTCAGGTATAATCTTCAAAAATTTTCGAACCTAGATTAAAATTATTTAAAATTAAAATTATTTAAACAATCCACGTTCAATCTAAATTAATTAATGGCTATACAATAGAACATTGCGTTCTTCAAGCAAAATAAGTGAAATGTGGTAAATGTAGAAACTAAATGAGTGAAATGTAAGTACAAAATATGTGAAAAAGCAAAATAAACAAGCAAAATACTTGAAGAATAATAACGCTTAGGCGTCGTTTCCGAAAGTTGTATCAAATTGAAAGCAGCCAACCTATTGAAGCATCAGGTTCGGCGAGAGGTTTGGTGGGCGATGTGAGAGGGGGTACGGGAAAACTTAGTCCATATGTTGTGTTTTGAATTAATTTGGGGGATAGAGCAAAAATATCTGCAGTAAAATGTCCGCAAAAACTGGTTTGGGATAACTCACAAGTACCATTTATTTATTCATTTAAAATTATCTTCCAACAAAAGGAGACATGTTGGTATCAAATAAAAAAAGTCAAAAAGCATATAAAATGTCAAAAAATTATATTTTGAATAACAATTAAATTTGTTTTTAAATTTTATATGAATGTTTTGAATTGTAATAAATACATATAATTTTAAAGTTTTATAATCTTGTAGGGGTAGCTTGTTATTGTAATATTTTTTTGAAGACAAAATAGAATAAAAAATAGTAATAAAAGAACGCTGACTGATACAAGAACTTAATGATTAATTGCTGCTGGGGCCTATACAAATTAAAATCTACATTCTACATCTAAAAATTTTATTGGAGTGAAATGTAGATTGTAGATTTATAGAATGTAGCGAATACAAATAAATTTAAAATGTAGATTAGTAGATGTAGTTTGTAGATTTGTATTCTGCAAATGTAGATAGAATTGTAGCCGATCCAAATTATATTTTTGGTATTTCTACATCTACAATCTACATCTACACAATTATCTAGTAACTAAACAAGCAGATGGGCTTGAAGTTTGTGATAGTGGCCAGAAAATAACTAAAAGTCAAGTTATTGCTCTTGAAGACAGCAGTAATAATGAAGTTGATTTCATTAATTTGACACCCAAAAGTAATTCTCGACCCTCCTCACGACCATCAACTGCAAGCAAATATGGGAAGAGAAAGGTAAAATAAATAAGATTAGAAAATTATTTAAAAAAATAGATCTCGATCGTGAACGATCATTGCTTCAAATAGATATATTAAAGGATGATTTAAAATATAAAAAGGTATATTTGAAAAGAAGACTGCGATCTCAATTTTATTGAAGTTATTTTATTCAAGTTGATCATCCATTTTTACAAGTAAAAAATAAAAAATAAGATTTGAGAGGAGGTTTTTAGCGTCTACCAAATTTCCGTAAAATGTAGATAAAAAATGTAGATTTTTGAAATGTAGATTTTAATTTGTATTAAACAGGCTACAACCTACATAATTCTGACAAAAATCTACATAATTCTGGCGACATCTATATCTACAAATTTTGTTTAATTTGTATCGGCTATAATCTACATTCTATACATATACATTTATAATTTGTAGATGTAGGCTGTAGATGTAGAATGTAGATTTTAATTTGTATAGGCCCCTGGTATACTAAAAGAAAGAAAATACCCAATAGAAATATATGTAGGTTATAACGTAAAAATCCGATCCCTAGTATAAATAACAATTTTACTTTAATTTTAGTTAGACTTTTAAATTGAATGTTTGTTCATATCTCCCTTCTCAGATTCAATGATGTGCTTTACACCACTTCAAAATTAAAACCACGATTGTCGCAATTATACCAAGCGCAATTATAATCCAGGCTATTAAACAATTATATTTTCCCTGGCAAAATCCACCTCCACTATTTTCATTCCCAAAACAACCCGAACCTCCATCATCAGCGCGCTTACGACGAGTCAAAAATTGTTTAAAATTTATTTGCTTATGCTCTAAAAGAAAAAATAAGTAGTTTGAGTTACTAAATTAATAATATTTAAACTCATTTTCGGAAAAAATTAGGTAATGCAAACTAAATAAACTATTTGAACCCATGCATGATGGTCTAATTCAGTATTTTTAATTCTTCGCTATTTTCAACTCTCCTAGATAAAAATCCCGCGAGTTTGTAAATAATTTTTTCTAATCCAATACATGTTATAATCGATTTTCACCATTTCGTTATTCCTTGAATTAATTAAAATTACTTAGTATATTTTTTACTTGCTTTTTCTTAACGCAAAAACATGCTAACTTTGCCGGGATTATAAAATTAAAAGCAATTGATTTCCAAATTGAAATGGCCTCATCAAATATATTTTCCTCAACTCCGTAGCTTCCTGCAGAATGTACCCACAACCTATTGAAAAACTCAGTCAAATAGTTTATGTCATATAATTTTTTGTCCTCCATGAGTTTTGCATTTTGTAATTTTTCTTGAATTTTGCCATATTTTTTATCATTAAAATTGTTGAAAAGGGTTAGGGACGTTTCTTTGACACTTTGAATGTTATCAAATGCTTCTTGCAAGTTCGAAGCCTTGGCATTGTCAAACAAATTGTTGAGGTCCTAAAAGTTTTTGTAGATTTGTGAAATTTTATAGTCAATAAGTTGGAAGTCATGCCTATTAATAATGGAAATATATAGAGTGCTCTCATATCCTTAATCGACTAAAACCGATTCAGAGTAACAGATTCGGTCGAACGAATGCTGTTACAGCATTCTTTGCTGCATTCTGTAACAACATTCGTTCACAATAATAACCATATTCCAATACTTATCTTTGGATTATATAGCCAGCGACTATATTTTTGATCATATTTCGTTTTCCAGGAAACTTACATAATTAATGTGTAATTTCTTCATTTCTTCCTCAATGATTCCCAACTTTTGTTTAATCTGACAAACTTCATCCAAGTTGTCCATTTTTCCATCGCCTTTTCCACCATGACTTCGACTGTTAACTCCAACAAAATTAAATAGGAATAGTGTTAAAATAATTTTTATTTTCATTCCTAAGAGAAGATTACGTTAACTAGCTTGAGATTTTGACGATAATTTTGCTTAACTGAAATCGTATAAGGTAATTAAAGTAAATAAAAACTAAAATTTTGGTTGAAAGTAATACTTTAGTGTTTAATAGCGCGACTATTTGCTACAAAATACCAAAAAGAGTAATTAATGAAATTGAAATCCTCAAGTACAATAGCATATCTGAGTTACTGGTAATTTTTCTTAATTTTTGCTTCTTATAAAAAGAATTTGCCGTAGCATAAAGGAGGAGAATATAGAGGATTTATCGTAAAAGAGGAGGAGCAAGATGTTTGTTTACTAAATGCCGACATAAAGTGCAAATCAATCTCATGTCTTTAATTGATTTAAATTTATTTAACTAAATTTCCCTTTGTGACTCTATTAATAAGCATGATGCAATATTTTGACATTTCATTTTGAAATGCCGAGTGCAAAAGAATTTTAAGATGATAAATAAATATATTGAATATTCTTAAATTAATAATGCCAGCTATTGCTCGTTGATAGAATTTTTTATCCGCCTTTCAGTTTAACTCCCATGATTTTAAATGCTTAATTTATCATTAGTTGTATCTGTTGAAATTTGAAATAGTGTTACACATGACTCTAGAATTGATACCTACACTTTTATTTTTCCCGTTCACGATAATCATTCTCAGAGACACTTGTTTATTTAGTATTTTAGTATTTTCTGCTACGCCCAAGGTTGTTTGATTTTGACGTACAAAAGATTTTGACGTTTTGCATCTTCCGACAAAAGAAAACTTTGATGTATTCTATAATATGATTCATAAAGAGTTTCATCAGTTATAAATATTATTTTGTTTATTTTTTAAAAATTTATTTTTAAAAAATAATTTATAAAAAACATTAAGAAATACAAAAAGTGCAAATTACAAAATTTAATCTCTTTGTAAATTTTTTTATGCCGCCCAATTTTGATCTTTGTCTATTGTGAATTAATCTGAATAGTAAATTGCACCTTTATTTTTATAACAATATTATTTAATTACATATTTGGGAATGTTTAATTTTAAATAATTTTTATATTTAATTATTTTACAAGTGCTCGGCTTGTATAATAGAGCATGTGTTGTGAATAAACCCAATTACATCCAGATAGGAAGTTTTACGCTGAGTTATAAGAAACAACTTTTTGTGGGTGTGTTGTCTCGTTTTTCCATTTGTCCAAAAGAGAGTACACGGGGTATTTGATTTGCATTCCTTAAGTGCACGCCGCATTTTTCTATCAAGCGTGGCCATATGTATAAAAGAAATCTCCCTCGACCATGTTTGCTTCTGAGAGTTACACGACTTACTTATAAAGCTTGAACTCTATTTTTTGATGTCTAGCATAGAAAACGACCCCATTGACTAGATCATTAAGTTTATTCATTCATTTTTTCATTTTTGGTACTTTAAAATTTTTCGATTAAATGATTGTGAATTTCACTACTAGGTTGTGAAGTTCAAAAAATCATACTTTTAAAAATATCACACATATATAGTTAATCCTAGTATTAAAATTAAGAGTAGATTCGGATCTTTATGCCTATTAATACTGAAAAAGAAAATTTGTAAAACAACACCCTAAAAAATTTAATTTAAAAAACGGCCACTAATTATGCCGAACATAATATTTGCAATAATTTGGAAGACAATCCATTGCAATACATTATAAATGGATATAATAATAAAAATAAAAGTTATATAGTCATCAAACTTTTCTTCCATTAAATAGCCTGATATAACAACTTATTTATTTATTTTGAAAATAGCGGCATTTCAAATAAATATTTGCACGTTTTATATTTCTAAAAAAATATTTTAAACTATTTAAAACTAATAATATTAAACGAGTCAAAGTACAAAAAGTGCAAATTACTTTATTTATCCCGCCGATTGACAAATAAAAATAAAGTACAATTTCAAAATATTAAATGACATGCGGACTAATCTTATGAATTTTTCATTAAATATAAAGTGCAAATATTTATTTTTAAACGTCTTATATATGTATTTCAAAATAAATAAAGACAGTATTTAAATTAAGACTATTTAATAAAATTATTTAATTCATCTATTATATTTGTATTTAATAGGATATTTTTAAAATTAAAATTTAAAATGAATAAATTTATTATAATTCTTCTCTCATATTTGATTGTTCTGTTGAGTATCCAAATCAAAGGTAGAATGGTTGAGGTTGGATTAAAAATAAAAGACGATTGGGAAGAAAAAAGAGAATTTATTTATTTAAAAAATATTCAAATAAAGGAACGTTTTGTATTGATAATGAATGTAAAACAAAAAAGTAGAATAGTTGATTATCTTTGCAAAAATACTGGATCGTTAAGTAAAATTGAAGTAAATCCTATTAATAGAGTTTTTATTGTTAAACTAAATCATGGGTCTAAATTTATCTCTCAATTAAAAAAGATAATTTTGATTGAAATTGCCAATAATGAAATTGTTAAGAAATATTTGAAAAACTTGGAAAAACAGGTTTAATATATTATAGATAAACAAATTTAATATATTATAGATTCGCCTAAATAATAATTTCATCATGAATAATAATTATTATGAAACTTCGATATTAGAAGAAAGTTTAGAAAAAATGAATAAAAAAGAATTATTAAAAGAAAATATAGAAAGTTACAAAGCCAAACTTCTAAGAAGTTATTGGACGGAAATTAATTTAATTGGATATAAAATTGAATTGGTAGAAAAACAAAAAGTTGAATATCCGAAAGAATTAAAGGATAAAATTATTTATATAGGCAATAAAATAAGTAAATTTAGTTAATTGGATTTATTTAGCGTAATTTTAAATATTTATTGTTAAAACTTATAGATGTAATTAATAAAATATACAAACGACAATGTTTCAATTGTGAAACTACACTAACTAAGAACTGGTATGAATACCTGAAAGAGGAGCATTATTTGTGCCAATCATGCTACATATATAATCAAAGGAATAATGGAAAGCATAGAATAAAAGAATTGTGGAATAAAATTAAGAAGCTACGATCGGGAGAGAAATAGAAAGTGAAAAATAAATTTTTAAATGAAAAGGAATCGAACATATGAAAAAATTCAAAAACGTTTGATAACAATATTTATATTATTTTATACTCATCTTTATCCATTCATTGTTGGGTGTAGTCTGACTTCCGCAAGTGTAGCCGCTTTCAACTTCTATATATAATATAAAATTAAACTAGATTTTAAATCAAAGTAAAGCATCTGTTTTCGTATTTCTAGTTGATTTTTTTATTTTATGCTGTTTATTGTAACAAGCTTTACATATATATTGTCCAGGTATTGAATAACAGCACCAATTTGATGTATGAGTAACATCGCAAATAGAACAATTTCGATTTTGTGTGTTTATCTAAATATTTATAAAATAAAGTATGAAAACAAAGTTTATCTATCATCAAAAAGATTTATTGATCACTTTTTTATGCAGATTTACCGAAATATTATTTTTAAGCGGTATCAAATGATCGTTTAGTCAAAAAAGAGTTATAGGAAAGAGCCGTTCAAGAAATTGTTTGTGTAACACTGCTAATAAAACATTTAAGATCGTCCTTAAATTACTTAATGAGAAGATTGATTTATGTGAAGTAGCATTCAATGCTAATTTTATTCAATGCTAATCCCTTAAAATTTAATAGCTTTTTGAATAATTTAACTGCTCCATAATAATAATAGCAAACCTTTTTAATTTTAATAAACAGGCTTTTATGTCTATGCTTCCCATATTTTTGATTATAATTAGCACAAGTATGACACAGATAATATTCTTTGAGATATTTATCCCACATTGTTTTAATTTGCTTAACACCACAATTGAAACAATCTCTCTCATTCTTTTCAATAGTTACTCCTATAAAACTAAAATGAAACTCTATTTAATGTAGATGTTTGAGCTAGATTTAGCAACGCGGATATCATTATCCTTTCAAATAACAAAATTTTTAATTACTTATTTCACTGCCGATGTAAATAATTTTCCTTTCTAATTCCTTCGGATATTTAAATTTTTGTTTTTCTAACAATTCAATTTTATATCCAATTAAATTAATTTCCGTCCAATAACTCGACAAAACCGTCCAATAACTTGACAAAACCATTTTTACATATTTCTCAAAAAAATTGACTGGGTAGGGAAACTAAATAAGTACCCAAAACTGCTAAGGGAGAGAATGAACGTAAGTTTACAATAGTTTATCAAAATCAGACACATTTTCAATTTAATGAGTAAATATTGGTTGAATAATTTTTAATTATATAGCTCATTCCATTTTTAACAACGAATTACCAACTCGTACTAAGCGCGCTGCGAAGGACCCATAAACTCGTCATCGACATATACTCATGTCTGGGATAATTGTGGGAATCGTTGCCTCTATTTGTCTCTGTGTCTCACTTTTGAATTTTTCAATTCAGATTCCATCATTTAACTAAATTAAAACTTGGAAAATGATTTATTTTCTTCGGTTTACCAAAATTTGCGAACTCTTTTCTATTTTTTGAAGTTTTTAAAATTTATTTTAAACACGGAATCCGGGTCCCAGATAACGACTACAGAGGGGCTGCACAAATTTTTTATACCAGACATATTTCTGTCATTTTATTTTTAAATCGTGTAAATAGCTAGAATGCCTGGAATCATATTAATTAAATGGATAAAGCATTTAAAAGCACCCTTATGAATTCCAAGTATTCAACATTTCTTTATCCATAAATTTTCAATGATTATATTATTATTAGGGATCGGATTTATATTGAAATAAAATCGGAAAATATGGCCATAAAATATTGAAATAAAATGGCATAATATTGACAAAAAATGGCAAAAATAAGCGAAATATTGAAATAAATTATCGTTTATTCACTAGCAAAACCCCAAAAAGAAATTGAAATTTAACAAAAAAATTTATCTCATTCTTAAAATCGCACATTAGCTTTATATTTCGACAAGAAATGAGTATTTTTACACTCTCAGACATTTTGAGATTGGCAAAATGTGTTGTGACCTTTTGGGTTTTGCTCAATATTCCATTTTGAGACTTTTGATCAGTGGGACATTTGAAGGCGGAACATTTGGGACGGCCTTTATGGGGATTTTTGTTCAGTAACTCATTCTGAGTTTTTGTTACTTGAGAAATTTGGGAGAAATTTGGGGGGGGGGGGGCGACATTCAAATAAGGGCTGGTCGCCATTCTATTGAATAATTATCGGAAGGCAACCAACGGTACTGTAGTGAATAATAGTCCACAATATCACTTTTTCAGCGCCGCAGGCGAAAATTTTGAGAATTTTGGTTGTTAAGCGGCTAGATTTCTTCAATTTTTCCTAAAATTAATGAAAAAACCACAAAATTTTGGTAGAAATATGCAAATATATTGAAATAATTTGCAAAAAGTGCCAAATATTGAAATAACTGGAAAATTGGCAAAATATTGAAATATATCGAAATGTAACTTCGTTCAAAATCATAATATCGTAAAACTAATGGCATATTTGGGCTTTTCTCGACATAATATATTCAGGAAAAAAAAATATATTTCAATACAAATCCGATCCCTAATTATTATATGCCTGAACGGCAACCATTGTATATATGTACCATTTAACCGAGTTAAATTTTTGCAATTTATTTTTGCACGCAGTCCAGCATATTCCTAAAATATGAAATGAATGGATATTTAATCTCTTATATGGACATTACTCTGATAAATAATTGTCTGCTTTTTTTCCATATTTTGACTAATATTTGGTCGTTAAATCTCTTTATAAGATATGACTTGAACTTATAAATCGTACCTTATAAAAATAAGCACTTTATAATAGAGTTAAACTTAGATATCCCCCCCCCAGAAAAACAAAATATTCATATTTTATAGTGAGGATTTACATATTTAATGATATTTACCGTGTATGCTAAAACAAATACCCCTTCTCTGTTAATTATCATTCTCAGCGTGAGATTAAACAATAACTGCCCTTTATAATTCTTAGAGCATAAAAGGTAAATCTAATTTTTATTTTTATGAGCTTGACATAATTTTTTATGATATGTAAAAGAATTTTTTATTTAAATTTAGATAAAATTTATCTTGAATTTAGTTGAAAATTATGTTATTTAATATTTTATTATGTATGAATGTAGAAACACGCATTAAATAAGGTATTAAATATTCTTCACTTACACTACTCCCACTATTGATCCATGTCAAGTGTTGAATGTCAAGTGATTTGGTCCGTGCCTATTTTATTTCAATGTAGGAAGGGCACCTCGAAACTCTCTGTGCGATTTTTTCACAAGGTGCGGCAAATTAGCGTCCGCTTTTCTTTTAGCTATAACTTTCTTCATTTTAATGAAAACGAATATTTTTTTAGATTCCAAAGTTTATCATGTTATTTTACAAATCCAAAGTTTTATCATGTTATTTGGCTGAAATTAATTAATTGGATATAGAGTTGAATTGTAGAAAGATTGTTTATAGTGTCAAGTCAAGGGGATTTTTATTAGTTTGAAAGAAAAGTAAAATAGATTTAGTATTTAAACGCATGAAAATAAAACATAAAATAGTGAAAAAGAATAACAATCTAAAGGATTGTGAAAAATTAAGGTTAAAATAATAGTAAATCATATGTAGATTATGTGTAAACTTCGAAAGATAACAATTATTGGAAAAGAAATAAAGATTATTTAGGAAACAGAATGAATTTAATTTAATATACTTTATTTTTTTTGATTTATGTTGCAAGAAACAAATAGAATTTTTTGATTTCTAATTTGTTTTCTTTATTCTTTGCTGTCTTTTGTAACACGTATCACATATAAAGTGTTCAGGTTTTGTATGGCGGTACCAATTTGATGTTTTTGTTTCCCCGCAAATAAAACAATTTCGATCAGGTGTTATTCGCTAAAATATTTATAGATATAGCGTAAAATATTTTATAGAATACTCAACCAGTTGTATGCCTGGATATTCTATTAGAGATTTTACTATATTCTATTTATATATTTATATATTCCTGATATTTTATTTAACATAGAGCCATAAAGATTTCGAAAATAAACTTTTATAAGGATATATGATGTGAAAAAATTATATAAAATCGACTTATTTTTCCATCTATACTAAACCTGTTTGTTAAACATTGTAATTTTTTCGCTAAATTCTCAAAATATAAAACCTTGTGTTTATTACCTCTGATCTAAATTTTCCATATATGCGTTTATAATTGCGGCACAAGTGGCACAAATAATGGGCTTTTAAATAGTTTCCCCATTGATATGTTTGTCTTACACCACAATTGAAACAATTTCGTTTATTATCTTGAATAGTATCACCTATATAATCATGAAAATAATATTTTAGTTAGAAAAATAAACGTTTTATAAAAATTTATTTACTTATTTTATTGCCAATATAAATAATTTTGCATTTTAGTTCTTTTTTAGGATATTCAAATTTTTGTTTTTCTAACAATTCAATTTTATATCCAATTAAATTAATTTCTGTCCAATAACTTGTTGACAGTTTGTTTTTATAAGATTCTATGTTTTCTTTCAATAATTCTTTTTTATTTATTTTTAATTCCAATAAACTTTCTTCTAATATCGAAGTTTCATAATAATAATTATCCATGATAAAATTATTATTGAAGCGAATCTTAGAAATATAAGTCTGTATATTATCGAATAATCAAATATAAATACCTGTTTTCCAAAATTTTTCAGAAATTCCTCAACAATTTCATTATTGGCAATTTCAATCAAAATTCTCATTTTTAATTGAGAACTAAATTTAGGCCCATGATTTAGTTTAACAAGAAAAACTTTATTAACAGGATTTACTACAAGTTTACGAAACGATCCATTATTCTTATAAATATAATCAACTATTCTACTTTTCTGTTTTACATTCATTATCAATATAAAACGTTCCTTTATTTCAACATTTTTTAAATAAATAAATTCTCTTTTTTCTTTCCAATCTTCGTTTATCTTTAATCCAAACTCAACCATTCTACCTTTAATTTGGATCTTCATCAGAACAACCAAATAGAAGAAAAGAATAATAATAAATTTATTCATCTTAAATTTTAATATTAAAAATATTATATAAAATACAAAGAGTAATCAGAAATTTATGTGTAATAAATGTTGAAAGTCTTATATTTTATCTGATGATTTGTAAGAATTTAATGGATTTATTAAAATAGAGCATTATTTGGATAACTATTCAAATTTGGTGGAGTAATCGAATTATTCGGAGATTCTTATTTAGAAGAGAAGGCGTCATTTGACGAGAATCCAAATTAAACAATTTTGAAATATAATTCTAATAAAAATGTCAAAAACTAGTGAATATTCGAATAATTTGAAAAAACATGTTTAAAATCTATGAAAATATTATAATAATTTAATTTTGTTGAGACACTATAAATAAATAGTCTCATTTTGACATTTCATCATATGCTAAGTTAATAAGAGCTGTTCGAAATTTCGATATTTGACATTGGCAATCAAGATTTCGACCCAAGTATTTCGAAACAAGTCTTAGAGATAAAAGGGGGTACAAATCTAACCAAACTACAAAATGTTATTTACTAATTATATTAAACAAAGTGCAAATTTTTAAACAAATCGGTGAGAAAATAAATATAAAATAACATAAATATATTTCATAATTTACCGTCTTATTTTTATATTAATTTATTTAGCCATTTAGGGCATTTTTAAAATTTGCACTTTTGTTTGTTTTTTAATTTGTTTATATTTTTACCAACCATAAGACTTTCACTATATGGAAATATTTGGGTGATTCGGAATATTGGTAAAAACCAAAAATATGGCTGAAGTAAGGTTCGGGTTGGTCTTTATTAAATAAAAGCAAAAAATAAAGGAAAAGTAAGGTAAAAAATCCTAAATAAAATAGCCTATTTTAAAAGGCTATTTTATTTAGTATTTTAAATAAATTTTAAACAAGTTTACCAAGGTCGGTCACAACAATGATAATAGAGAGTAAAAATCGTAAATTACATAGATAATAATTAGGAAATTCGGATATAAATAGGAAGAGAACATCTCATTTTAATTATTTATGTTTAACCATTTGTTAAATATTGTGAAATATTGTTAAAATATTGTTGAAATAAAAATTCTGAGAAAGTTGAGGAGTGATAATTTGGATAATGAAGGGAGGGAAATGTTAATTGAATTATCTTTACTGGCTTTAGTGTATTCGGGAAGGAAAAGTAATGGTAACTGAAATGAATTACAGACAAAAAGGAAATAATTATAAATGGATAATGTCAAGATAGAGAGGAAGGTAGTTACTGGGAAAGAATAGGCAAAATGAATAGAAATAATAATGTGAAATAATTCCGGGTCGAGACTTAGTAAAATAAAATAACGAGTCCGGGACATACAATATAATAAATAGTCGGGAATTTAGAATTCTCTAAATTTATTTAAAGTTTTTATATTTATTTTTATTTATTTATTTTTCACTGAACTGACTTTAAAATTGCACTTTTTGCCAATTGCACTTTTAATAATATTCGTCAATTAAATTATTGTAGTTTATTTACTTTTGTATCTTTTAATGCCTTGTGAGTGTCTTAAAATCTTTGATTAAATATAGAAAATCGAAATTTCGAAACAGCTCTGATGCCCTTAGAATTTGATTAAAATGCCAAATAATACACTATTTATTATAGGGTCTCATCATTAATTAAATTTATATAATAAATACCGCGGATTTTAAACACGGGTTATTCTAATTATTCCATTATTCATTTGTTTATGAAATTTTGAGTCGAATTCTATTTAAAAATTGTTTAGATTTATGACTTTTGTTTATAAATTGTAGTGTTTTAAAATTTGCACTTTTTGTCAAATATCGCGGTTAATATAATTAGTCAATTAAATTTTTTATTTGTTTAAATTTGCACTTTGTCTCTCATTTTAATAGTTGTTTTAAAATATTAGGTTCGAAATAGAAATTTCGAACCAGCTCTATCGCCCTTAAATATTTCACAGCACATAGCTATTTAATTTTTGGCCCTAGTTATAGCTAGTTTTTCCTTCTTTTTTTCTATTAAATAAACCGGACCGTACTTACTTGGCCATATTTGAAACCGTTCCTTGACGATTTCTGTATCACATGTTATCGACATGTTTTAAATAAATTTTCTAAATTTTAGATGATTAAATTTAATTTTATAATTCTCATATATTTAATTATATTCCTGAAAATTCAATGCGCTTGTAAGCTTATTCACGTTGAAGTGAAAATCAAAGACGATTGGAAAGAAAATCGAGAATTTATTTATTTAAAAGATGTTGAAATAAAGGATCGTTTTGTGTTGAAAGTAATTGAAAAGAAAAATAATCGACATGATGGCTTTAATAAAAATATAGAAGGATATTTGCGTCCAATTGACTTAAATCTGAATAAAAATACGTTTGAAGTTGCAATAAGTGATAAATCAAAATATATTCAATCTGATCAATTGAAAAAGAAAATTTCAATTGAAATTAGAAATAATGAAATAATTCAAAATTTTCTGCCTGGATTTGGAAAAATGGTATATTTTTATTAATAGAATTTCCATTCCATGTTGTCACAACTAGCTGCAAAGAAAAAAGTAATACTAATAAAATGGAAAGCGGTCGCTTCAAACAATTATTTATGTTAAATTAAGGTACTCCGAAATAATTATTTTATTGGAAATAATAATTGGTATGAAACTTCGATTTTGTCTAAGAGTGAAAATAATTTTAGCTTAATTGAAGAGAGTATAGAAGATTACAAAAACAAACTTTTATCGAGTTATTGGACTGAAATTAATTTAATTGGATATAAAATTGAATTGTTAGAAAAGCAAAAAGTTGATTATTCGAAAGCTTTAAAAAACATAATTATTAACATTGGAAATAAAATAAGTAAATAAAATTTTAACTTTGTCCAACTTTTCATTTGATAAAAATTTTTCCTTAATAATTATAGATGGAATAGTAGAAGTAAATAAACGACATTGTTTCAATTGTAGAGTTACACAAACAAAACAGTGGCACACTGCACTAAAAGAACATTACTTGTGCAATGAATGTGGCCCATATAAACGCAAATATGGAAAGTTTAGATCAAATAAACTATGGTTTAAGACTAAAAAGGTTATCTTATCAATATATGGGAAGATTTTTAAAAATTCTTATTCTGAAACTTCTTAAATAAAACTTTTGGTCAATTCTAAACTTAATGAAGGTTGTTTTGTCCAAACGTTGAGAATAGATAGAGATATAAGTAAATGTTTTTATGTAATTGAACTTGATAGGCTCTATTTAATACCGGTATATAACTTCGCATTAGTAATTTAAGGACGGTCTAAATATTTTATTATCGGGATTACACAACAAAATCCTGAACGGCTCGTTCCTTTTAAACACCGTTTTGATAAACCTAAACGCAAAGTACCCATAAAATTAAGACTTATTAAATCAACCAATAAAATTAGCATCAAATGGAACTTCACATAAAAAAACTTTTGATTAAGTAATTTAAGGAAAATCGTAAATGTTTTATTTGCGGTGTTACTCAAACAATATGTTGGCGCCGTCATTCAGAACCAGGAAGTTATATATGTAATGCATGTGGCTGCAAACAAGCAAAAGAAGTTTCAATGAAGGGAAAACCAAAAATTTAATAAAAAAGGTTTAAATATTTAAATAAAAATTTAATGAAAAGTCTGATTTATTATAAAAGTATATTTGTAACAATATTTAATTATTTAATGACAATTATACGAACTTTTGTTAATTTAAACAAAAATTAAGATTGTTAATAATCCTTCAATAACTTTCAGATAATTTTGTCTTGTCTTAGTCTAC
Organism: Meloidogyne enterolobii; assembly: GCA_963681835.1. Classification (NCBI taxonomy): domain Eukaryota; kingdom Metazoa; phylum Nematoda; class Chromadorea; order Rhabditida; family Meloidogynidae; genus Meloidogyne; species Meloidogyne enterolobii. The sequence goes on from CAVMJV010000006.1 coordinate 4,226,009, forward strand.
CACTTTTGATAAGAAATTTTGTTGCTTTTCAACATTACCTACATTCCTTACTATATTTGAATGCAATAAATAATGGCTTTTAATTTTTCTTATGTATTTTCACAAAACTTACCTTTCTAGGTAACCATTTAATATCTTACTTCTTAATGTATTTACTAAAATAAAATTTTGGTTCCATGTGTTTATCAAACCATCTTTTTTTATTTCGAATATTTTCATTGTGAATATTAGATGAAAATTTTAAATATCCGTTTTACGCTTTTGAAATAACATGGAAAATTAACAAGCATCAGTCATGAAGTTTTTTTCAAATTTTTAATTACTTAAATATTTTTATTTCAAAGAAATTTCAAGATCCACGGGGTCATTTTTATATCAGCACCTTTGTTCATTGTATGTACTACATGTACTCTCATGGGCCTCATATTCTAATTTTGGGACGCTTAAAAGCTAAATGGACGCATGTCCTAAAAAGCTATGGGTATATATAAGTTCCGCCTGAATATATAAGAGCTCGATGTTTGAAAATCATACGTAAAACGGTTTAGGATAGAGAAGAGGCTCGCTCGAAGTGCAAGCCTCTTCGGAGACTATAAAATTATTAGAAATATTAATAATTTTGCTGCAAATTTTTTTTTGTTTTTTGAAATAAAAAATCTTTATGTTTCGGCACCGAAAACGTAAAAAATTTGAATTATTTTTATTTCCGAATTGCTCCTAGTTATTCGATTCTTTTCCCTCTAAATTTTTATTTTTCTTCAAATAATATCTCCGTTGTTTTTTCCCACATTTATTACACAAATAGTTTCCAAGTTCTGAATGACGGCGCCAACACGGTGTTTGTGCAACTCCACAATTGTAACATTGACGATCATTTTTAGATGGAATCTGCTTAAATGTTACTCATCAAATTAAAAATTCACCTATTGCTTTGCAGCGAAGCAATAATTAACTAAATTATGGATAATCAAACCTCTATTTCATTACTCTTTCCTCTATTTCTTCGTTTATAATCGTAGCATTTGGTGCACAAAAAATGTTCTTTCAAGTATTTATACCATTGTTTTGATTGTGTTCCCCCACATAAAATAAAAAATTAAAATTATAATACTTATTTTATTGCCAATATAAATAATTTTGTTTTTTAATTCTTTCGGATATTCAACTTTTTGTTGTTCTACCAATTCAATTTTATATCCAATTAAATTAATTTCCGTCCAATAACTTCATAAAAGCTTGTTCTTATAGGATTCTATATTTTCTTTTATTAATTGTTTATTATTTATTTTTATTTGTTCTAAACTCTCATCTAATATGGAAGTTTCATAATAATTACTATTAATAAAATTATTATTTTTGAGTACCTTAAAATTATTATATTATTTATTAACATGGTTGTTATTAAGATAGATTTTACATAGTAAAATCTATCTTATTGCCATTTCAATAACAACTTTTCTTTTTAATGTTAAATCTCGACTATATCTACTTTTATTTATTTGAACATTAAAAATATTTTTATCAAAATTTATGTCAACTAAGCGCAAATATTCTTCTATATTGTAATTTAAACAACTATCAAATCTATTATTTGCCTTTTCAATTATTTTTAATACAAAACACTCCTTTAGTTCAACATTTTTTAAATAAATAAATTCTCTTTTTTCTTCCCAATCACCCTTGATTTTTAATTTCACACAAATAGGTTTACCGAAGCATTGAATATTCATTAAAATAATAAAATATAAAAGAGGAATGATTAATTTAATCATTTTAATTTAGGGTATTGGGAATTTGTTTGTATTTATTTATTTTAATATTAAAGTTTACAACTATTGAAGTTTAACTGCTATTGAAGTTTAACAGCTATTTAACAGCTACCCAAAATTTATTTTTTTGACTGGGTGAATTTTATGAGATTTAATAAATATGATTGGGGGCGTGGAAAATGATTAACATCAGGTTTATAAACATCAGGTTTAAACATCAGATACAACCAAACTTGAAAAGAGCCCGTTCAATATCGGGAGTAACGAATAGTACCGAGTTAATACTTTTGAGAGTACTGCTGGAGTATTGAACAGTGCCGAACACTAGTCAGAATGTCTTATAAACAGCTTTTTACTCTAATTTTTCAAGTGTTTAATTTTGTTGACAAGGGAAAAAAATAGCCGGGCAAGGATGAAAAAAGGAACTTTAGTCCCTCTGGGAAAAGATTGAATAAGGGGAGGAGAATGACAAATAAGGCCGTAAGGTAAAAGTAAAGGAAGAATAGTGTGAAGGGGATCAGTCGACTGGATCACAGTCAGTTGGAAAGTAATTAATAGAAAAGTAAATAACCGGCCGAAGAAGCCTAGCTATATTGCTAGCGATCGCTTATTATTCATCCCGGGCAAATCGGTCTCGTAACCGACCAGCATTGTACAAGAGCATAGAAAGTCTTACCCATCATCCCAATACCATCCTGGCCAAGCATAAGCTTTACTTTAATAAATATATTTTAAAAAATAGCATGAAGTGATTTCACAAAAGTATTTATTTATACCGCTGTTTTAAAATAATGAAATATTTTGCTACTTAAATTTTTATTATTTGGTATCGCATTATTTGAGTGTATAATTTAGAGTGTTAATGTTTTTTAATGTGTGTTATAATTCATAGAGTGTCGGGAATCCAGAAAAGAAGAATTATCAATTTTCATTTAGAATACAAATAAGTTTTAGCGAAAACAAATCGCGGCTAGAGTGCATAGGAGTTTGTACTTTCAATCTCCTTTGCCCTCTTAGATTGCACTCTCATTTGTCAGACCATATCCTATGGTTATCTCATGATAATATGTAAGTGCAGGCATTAAACATTAAAAGTAGAAAGCATTTCTCAATCAACTCTCCTTTAATGCGTGCCGCTCTTGTTTACGTGCCCTCTCTTTATTATACAAAAATTTTTAGAACAATTTACCTATCTTTAATTCTATTTAAATATTTAAAATGAACAATCTTTTATTTATTTTCGCAATTCTTATGTTAAATTCTGTCGGTTTTGTTTTATCAATGAAGCCAAGAATTATTCATACAATCTATGAAGACTGGTGAAATCGATCAAGAAGAATCAGAAAACATTGTTCAATCACAGACCGATCAAATAAGTGAAAACTCTATTTTATCTGGTCAAGAACATGAATCTGACCGATTTAGTATATCAAGTAAGTTAAACATCAAATTTTATTATAATAAATTTAAAAATTTCTGAGCCAGCTATAAAAATTTTTTACCTTTACTTCCATAAAATTTACTTAAATTTTCTATTAAGTTTCTTCATTTGAACGCGCAAAAGATTTAGACGAGGTAAAATTAAGTTACTTCAAACTATTTTATTTTAAAGTTATCTGAACAACACAAAGATTTTTTGAATCATTATGAAACCATTCAAGATGGTTTTCCGTTTGATGATCCGCAACCTTCGAGTTATGGAACTACACAACAGTACCCTGTACCTCAAGAAGGACGCCACCATGTAATTGGACGTGCACGCAGTCATCAACGTTTTAGTGGTGATCGACAAAGTTTAGAGTCCAGTTCTTTTAAAAATCAAACTCCTCGTCGTTCTCGTGGTAGTCGCCATCGTCAAGAGTTTCAAGATTCTCAACATGAGTACGATCACCATGGAAAAAATAAATGTCGCTGCACTACGATGTAAAAAGAAATAACAATCATGAGAGATATGATTTCTTTTAGAAAGAAGAATATTTTAGCATTCATTTAAAATAAAGTAGTTCGGGAAGAAAATTGCATTTCAAGATATTATTTTCGCTAAAAACGACCATTAGTTAGAATTTATTTTGTTAAGTTATTTTTTTTTCTAAAATTAAATCTAACATTATTTTAACGCACATCAGTTGTCTAGGATCTTTCATGTTTAAGAGATTTTTTATATTTTTAAACTTGTCTAAATTAGCTATCCTTTTATCTCCCTTAATTAAACAACTCTTCCATTTCTTTATAAGTTATTTTTTGATCTACCATTTTTTCCGCACTTGCATTTGTTTTATCTTTTCTAAATACCCCACCCTCCTGGCTTATTTGAACACTTTTAATTTCTCTTTCGGGGTTCCTTCTGTTCTCTCGCTGGCTTTTTTGGTTCTTAACTTACTGCTTTATTGGTTTTTATTGGCTTACTATTTGGTTTGCTTATTTATTAATTGTTGGAGTTACATATTTAATTTGGAAAATAAATATTTTTAATTTGGTTCAAAGTTTTTGTCGAAACTATCAGGTCTAAAAGTGGTCTGATTTCTAGTGTCAATTATTCTTTTCGGTGCTTTGTTCATACGCCCCACCCATTTGTAAGTCGCAGATTAATTTTCCTTTTATAATTTTCTGCCTCAGAATGTTCTAATTTCCTACTCTACATATAAACGAATCTAAACTTTTGAGGCAATACTTTTAATGTTTGAGGCAAATAAATAATTGAAGCAAAAAAATAGAAATAAATCTTTGACACAAATAGGGAGGGTGTGGGACGGAGCGTTGAATTTTCTCAGCTGACTTCTTTTTATTAAAATCTTTTACTTTTGATCAAACGCTTACTTTTAAGGATGAATTTCAAACGCAGGGGGATGTTGCTCTGAGTACAGGAGATAAATAAAATTATATAACTATATTTTTTTATTTAATAAAACTAAATAAATTACTCATCAAAATTTTGTTCAGTTATAAATATGATTAATATAAAATTTAGTAACTGATAGATAATATCTGATGATTTTACATTTCTAAAATAGAATTTATAATTAATTTAAAATTTATACAAATATTTTCTATAGTTTATTTATTACATTAAACATTAATTGGTATTTATATATTTTTTAATTTTTATCACCAGAAATATATGAAGATATTCTAAAACAATAATAAAAATAAAAGTTAAGATCTCTTTAGCCATTTTACTTCCAAATTCAAGACAAATAAACATATCACGCGATAACCTATGCTTTATACTCTAATTAAATCTCTATAATATCACGACCCAAAAAATCTGTTTAAAAAATTTAAATATACCTAGGCATGTTAGTCTCTGAGAAATTAAAAAAATTTAAATACAATAACTTAATTTCCGGGGTTATTATATCTTATGTATATATTGTTGAATAATATTATATATTATTAAAATTTAGAAAATGACTAAAATACATTTTTTTATCCGTTTATTTTTATTACTTTATTCTATATTAATAACTAAATGTTCAATTAATGATTCAAAGATTACCTCTCGAGGCAAAGTTTATGAAGTTGATTATAAGAAAATATCAGCTAAGAATGTGACATCCTGCCGAGGGTAATTATAATAACTTTTCAAATTTTCAGTTAGCTCACTTAATAATTTTTTGATAAATAATAGTAACAATTAGGTTCATTATATTGTCGAAACACAAGAATGTTAGAAAATTCTTGACTTTTTTTACCAGAGCATCCTTAACTTTTTTGCTAGATTTAAATTATCTATTAAAATAAATATTAAAAATATTTTTCCAATAAAATAAAAGATTTAAAAAAAATCATAATTCAAAAAATTTGTTAAATAATGTATCCAATTTAAAAAATTCTCGTTTTATACTTTTTTCCTTATTTTGTAAAATTTTAGCATTCTTATCTGCTATCAAAGCCGATTAAGTTTGAATTCAGAAAGCAATTGGAAACCGAATAAACTGTTTGAATTAACAAAAAAAGGAGAAAGTCAATTATGTTTTAAATCACAACAGGAAGGTTCTAATGATCTTAAAAAGATAAAGAATGCTAATTGGCACGGATTTTTATTCTTTAAAAATGGAAAAAGGAATTTTGAGCTGCAGGCAGATATCTTCCCCGAGGGGTTTGTTAAAATACACGAATATATTATAGTAATCAAATTTGTGCCAACATTAACAATACAGTCCGATCTCATCCCTATATCCTCCCACTCTTATTGCCTTGAATTTTATAAACGGGTTTTCGACCTTCGACCATAAGTTGACCCGACTGTTAAAACTTGGAAATAATTCTGAACTTTATTATCAAGCTAAGAACAAATGAGTATTTGTCTAGTTTCTAGTAAATTTATTATATGTAAATATGACTGAATAAATCAGTAATAGAAATATTTATCTCAAAAAATCTCAACCTTGAAAACCTAAATTGTTTTAATAAAAACTAGTTGTGCCCATTGGGGTATGGCGGTAACTTACGTATGCAATAGGTTTAGTTACGATACTTTATAATTTTTATGCTCTGCCCGTTGGAAAGCCTTACGGCTTTGGGGCGCGCTTCGCGCGCTGCTAGAAACAGTTACATTCTTTTTTGCATTTCAACTCTTCCCGTTTTTAACCGTGCTTAGCCATTGTTGTATAACATTTTATTATTATACAACAATGCCCAGGGTACACCACGTGGAGGTGCACGGAGGTAAACGGGCAAACCCTGTACCCCATTTTTGGGGGGAGGGGGGGGTTGGATTTTAGAAAAATATACACGAAAAATGAGAGATAAGGGAGCCGAAAATAATTATAGGGTGCCTGAAATATTTGTAAAAAATTTTTTTGATATGGGAATATGTGTTAGATTTGTGTTAGTGGGATTAGTAATAGTAAAAAATAAAAAATATTATTGATTTAACCTGTAAAAAGAAATAATTATTATTATAAATTTTATTAAAAACCTAATTAATGTAATTAATTTGTTTAATTAAAACTTAAATCAAAAAAGTTTAATCAGAATTAAATTTTCAGTCCTTTAAATAAACAGTTTAAAATAATTCAACAAAAATATTTTATTAAACTTTGTATACCCTAAAGGTACAATAATTTTTACAATTCAACAATCAACAATCATTATTAAAATATTTTAATAATAATATTTAAATAAAAACATTTTAATAATGATTGTAGAATTATAAAATGTATCAACAATCATTATTAAAAATGTTTTTATTTAAATATTATTATTAAAATATTTTAATAATGATTGTTGATTGTTGAATTGTAAAAATTATTAATAACTTGTGGGTATAAAGAAAAATTTTTTTCGTTTTTACCAACATCTTCCTTAATTTTCTCAACCACATTCTTATTTTCTTCCAAAATTATCTTATTGTCATTTTTATTTATGATTGGAGGCGGAGGTGGAGGCGAAGGTACTGCCACTGGAGGTGGAAACGGAAAAACATGACGAACACTATTAACAGAAACTGGAGGTGCGAATCCCTAAACGCGTTAAATCAATAATATAGAAACTACAATAAACATAAAGCCTAAACTAAAGTGTAATTAGATTAAAAAAATTATGAAAGAAGAGTGAGTGAATGAATGTGATTATAGATAAATTTTATATGAAAGGAATACCCCCTCCCCCTATAAATTATGAAAGGAAGACCCATAATATCTAATTACAATTAAACTAAGTTAAAATACCTAAAAATATAAATTAAACCGTACAATTCTAACCGTCGGGACTCTATTTTCAATTTTCGAATTATTAAATGTTCTGGCAACACGATTATAAGGTTTGAATCTTTGGTCGGCGAAGCGGACCACTCGTTTGATTGGATCTATCGATTAAAATACAAAGTTTAAACTATTATAGAATAAAGGGTTTTCCTGTGTACGTATAATCAATATAAAATTATTTTTCTATGTAAACGATTTTTCATTACAAATTCACAAAGACGAGACAAAAACCCCATATTCTATAATAAGATTTTAAAAATACAAGAAGGTTTTCCATAATTTTGTAAAGAATTTGAAGATGACGGTTCAGAAATTTCAGCACTTGAAGGCTTCGAATCTATAGATAAAAATAAGATATGTAAATCTGAAAAAAACTACTAATATTTTTATCCATAGAAGAATCGGACGAAGAACTACGTGAACGTGAGGATCGGGTTGGAGACCGACTTGGTGAACGACTCTTTGAACGCGAACGATTCGAACTCGAATGAGAACCGGACTCAGACACTAAAAACACATAATTAAGATTATTGAAATTATAGTTAAATGAACTCATATCAACATTATTTTCATTAACATTTCCAACATTTTCATTAAACGAATGAGAACCTGACCCAGACACTAAAAACATATAAATTAAGTTATTGAAATTATAATTAAATGAACCCTTATCAACACTATTTTCATTAACATTTCCAACACTTTCATTAACATTATTTTCTGTCAAATTTTCTGTCAAACTTTCCGAAGAAGAATCAGCAGTTTTTGCTTTGGAACCGAAAAACGTTTTGTAGAGCAAGTTAAATAACATGTTTTTAAAAAATCTAAACAAATAAATTATATTTTATAGATAAGTTCCAAACTAAACAACAAAAAAGAGCAGAATTTGACAAAAAAACGATACAAGAAGATTGTTTCAAATGAAATTCTGTGGATGGTGGTTTAATGGATGGTATAAACGCCTTTTGTGGGGTGGTGGCTATATTTAAACCTTATTAATATACAATAAAAGCCTCACACACTTGTCAGCCACTGTCTCCTAATTATCCCCTAATTGCTTATTCCAAATACCCCAACCATTTTTATTTCTTCAACTTTATTGTGTTTAATTTTGTATAATAAACACATTTTTACATCGCTTCCTTTTTTGTTATTGTTAATTTTTTCCGTTTTTTATCATACTTCGCCATTTTTATAACAATAAAAATACCCAGAGTACACCACGTGGAGGTGTATGAAGGGAAACGGACAAAACCTTGTACTCCGTGGGAGGGACCCCACCCCAAAAATAAATAATATAAAATAAAAAACCCCACAAATAATATTAAAAAATAAATAACACCAAAACACAATAAAATTTAATTAACAAACAAAACAAATAAAATGTAAATCGGTCGGCAGAAGCCTTCCGTACGATTATGCCTCTATTAGACATAAAAGTGAATAAATAATAAAAAAAAACAAATAAAATGTAAATCGGTCGGCAGAAGCCTTCCGTACGATTATGCCTCTATTAGACATAAAAGTGAATAAATAAAAAAACAAATAAAATGTAAATCGGTCGGCAGAAGCCTTCCGTACGATTATGCCTCTATTAGACATAAAAGTGAATAAATAATAAAAAAACAAATAAAATGCTAAATCGGTCGGCAGAAGCCTTCCGTACGATTATGCCCCTAATGGACATAAAAGTGAATAAATTAAACTAAAACTCAAATACAACTATAAAAAATTAATACAATAAATAAATACAAAAAAACAAAAATACTAATTAAATTCCCAAAAAAATCAAAGTCCATTACTATAAATATCCCCATCTCTATCAAAAAATATTCCAAAAAACAGCCAACAAAGAATAAAAAAAAACGAAACAAATAAATTATAAATAAACACCTCACCCAGAAATACCAAATACAAAAAAAATTCCCAAACAAAAAATATATAAATTAAAACCTTATTCATAAACAAACTAAAACAACAACCAAAACAAATCAAAGGAAACGTCGATTCAAAAATAACACATTAAAATAATTTTATTTCTATCAAAGTTTTCAAAAACAAAATAAGCAGCTCCCAAAATATCTACTAATTATATGTATTTATTTTAAATTCAGTCAAAAGAAATTCCTCTCGCTACAACATTTCTCATAGAAATATTTCCATTATTATCAGGGATTTTTCCGGGTGCAAAAACTCGAATGTTTTCTCCACTTCTGGCCCGTGAAAAAGCGGTATAAGTCTGGCCATGCGCAAAAGGCTCATCGCTTATATCAATTCCTAAACGTTCACAAGTTTGCCCTTGGGCTTTAGTAATAGTCATGCAAAAAGCCACCCTTACGGGAAACTGAAATCGTTCAAAACTAACACAATCAGGTCGAATATCTTTATAACTATTTCTTGCACGACATATTCCAATAGTAATACCACGGTCAGAAGAACCACTTATGGTTTCTGCCTCAATTAAATCTTGATGTAAACGCCTAACAATCATTCTGGTGCCGTTACATAAACCCTTCTGGGTATTTAAATTTTGAAGCAAAACAATTACTGCACCAACTTTAAGTTTTATATTATGGGCAGGCATTCCTATTGGCGTAAGCCTGTTCAATTGCGCAACTTCATACTCAGCTAAATTATAAGCAAAAGGATTTTCACTCGTGGGATTATCTATTGATAAATATTCTTGAACAGGCGAGTCTATCAAACCAACAATTTCTTCATTAATCATATCAACTACTCTATTAGTTGGTGAAAGAATTAACCTTTTTAATAATTCGTGAACTGGTGCATCAAACCCAGTGTTAAATACGAATGCATACAAGTCTTGGCGCGAATTAACCCTCATTCCTTCTGGTATACTAACTGAATCACCTGTTTGACCAGTTCCAATACTATAAAGCCAATCTTTAAACTGAATTTCTGAAGGAATTACACGCATATTTTGTAACAATCTGTGTTTTTCGAATCTTCCATATAAATCTGAGGATTGGATTGATGCTGCCACCTGTGCTCCAGGTGACGACGAGTCATTAACTACAGGAAGGGACTGCTTCCAATCACCTGATATTATAATTATCTTTCCCCCAAAAGGCTGATCTTTAAAATGCGGAATTAATTTTTTACACAAAAGATTAACATTTTCAAAAACTGTCCTATTTAACATTGAAACTTCATCAATAATTATTACATTAGCCTCAATAATTCTACGTCCAAAGTAACTATCTGCTGTTACAGGTGGTATGACTCCTGGCTCAACATCCCTACCAAATCTAAAGGCAGAGTGAAATGTCATCCCACCAGAGTAATAATTAGTGGCAGCTATTCCAGTCGAAGCGGTCGCTAATACTTTTTGTCTCATTTCTCTTAATTTATAAATAACATAATTAAGAAGGAAAGTTTTCCCTGTACCCCCATCACCAGACAAGAAAAATAATTTATTTTTGGTAAAAGGATCTAAAACAGACGATCGAATTAACCTGAAAAATCTATGCTGTTCAGGATTTAGATTCGCGGTATCAAAAATAGTTGTGTCAATTGCTTCATCCATTTCATCATCGTTAATATGATGCGGAAAGAAAAAATCTTCGAGAGCCCTGTTTGGATCATTTATTAATGGACAATTAGGAGAAGGAAGATTAAATTCCTGCAAAGTACGACCCTGACTTAGTAACATTCTTTCTATAATTGCCAATGCTCTGTCAATTCTAATTGATTTTTCTGCTTCTGAACACCTTCTTCTATCATAAAAATGTTCGATAAACATATTCCATAGTAAAAGACCATCAATTACACATTTTTCAGTCCCCCCAAAAGCAAGAATATTGGCAAAAAGCTGTCTCATCTGGGAAGGATTTAAGGAAATAGAACCCTCTCTTAAAGTGCGTTCCCAAACATTATTATCTTCAAACAATCCTCTTAATCTAGCAGCCTCAGCAAACGTTAGACATGCATGACCATTAACAGTTAAAAGATCTTCGGGCGTGCCAGGAAAATGTTTAGTTAAAATGTATAAAGCAAATTTTTCCGGATCCCTTGGTGACACAGAAAAAATTCTCCCTATACGAGGTTTGCGGTTTTTATTTTTTTCATTAATATTCAACTTTTTCCAAACCTTATCTTTCGTATTAAACGCGTACGTTTCGGGCATGTTTTCAAAAAGAATATTTTTAACTGCGGAATCCTTATCACATAACTTCCAATAAGCAGAAAGAGGCAAATCTGGAATATTACCCGAATTAATAGCATTAATCAATTTACTTGTATTTTTACGTGTAAAATAAAGCTTCTGATTTTCCGGTAAATGAATAGTTAATGCTTTTACAATATGTGATAAAAAAGCATATTTATACGACATAATTCTTGTATACGCTTCAGTTGGGCTCCGATAAATCATTCTGGCATAATGCAATGGCTCATCTACATTTATAAGACCGCTAGTTTCGCTACGTACATAGGAAAAACTTGAACCCTTGAAAGGATATTTTAAAGCATATTTTAAATTATCAGTTTGTCCGTAAGCAAATTCTAAGTTATGATGGCACTGAAACATCACCAAAATTAGTGGATTATACGGCACAACTCTAGAATTGTCATAAGTGATAAACTCACCACCCCGCTTTATTTTCAAAACGTCTCCACCATCCTTAGGGGAAGGCCGATAATATTCTGCCGGCGTATTCTCATGCAAAACCGTAATGTTACTAAAAGGTTTTGGGAACCCCTTTTTACATTTACCATTAGTCATCTTACAATGCTCTGAGCAGTCATGAAGCTGATAAAGCGGTAACAGTTCTCTAACTTTTCTCATAAATTTAGCCCACCCAGAATTATCATCTGCAGGAGGTTCAGGTGGTATATGCGCATAAATTAAATTTTCAATATTTTCAGGGGTTGCAACAATATTGGTACAAAAAACTCTATGTAAATGAGGCCCTCCAATCCTTTTCTGAAACTCTCTACTCTCGCCATATCCCAAAATTTTTCCAAAAATATTTTTCTTGTTTAATAAATAATGGAGATGTCGTAGCTTGTCTTCGTATACCCTACTAATTATATCAAATCGATCCACAATTTTCTGATTTTTATGAAACAAATTTCTCTTAGTTTCGGGCCAGCGAGGATTGCTGGTAAAAGTGAACATAAATGATGCGTTTTCAGGTTTGCGAACTCTAGCCATAAGAGCTGTGGCGTCGTAAAACATGTCCTGAAAATAAGGTCTCGTCCCAGGATGATAAGACCTAAACATAACAACATGCCCTAAATCAGCAATAGAATTAGCACCAGAATCCCTTTGCAACCACCTAAGCGCGTCTGGGCCAATAGTAGCACGCAAATCCATGTCGTCCCTACGTAAATAATTAGCTACTTCGGAATCTATTCTAGCTGTGTAATCTAAAGCATATTTTTGGCTTAACCCTCCACCAGAATTCCAAATATTATGATAATCCTCGTGCTTTCTTACCGCTAATCTATATTTAACATAGTCTCGAATACTAATATTTTTACGACTGTTTTCTAAAAGTGGATCAGGCTCGCAATCAGAACAATCATTATCACTTTTATCTTCAGTTAACACTTTTCTAGCAAATGGAATTTTATTATGATAACTATCATCTCCACACGGAAACAAAAGAGGGTAACATAATGTATCTGTTTGAGGATGATGTGGTGGGAAAACAAATAACTTCCCCTGATCCCCAGTAATAAAAAGCCCTTTTACAATAGGAGGTTCATCTGACTCTGTGTGCAATGAAAACAACGTTTCCTCTGTAGGAAGATTAACCTGTCTAACATGTAATGTGTTATCTATAATAAGCTCAGGCGCTTCTCGCTCCTCTAAAAGTACGAGTCTGAAATTTTGAACAGAATCTGGGCCATCCCTTGCTAACTTTTCTAAATATTGATCATGAAAATTTTTATAAGTATTTGCTAAAGGGTGACAGTTTCTAAGAAGAGTATCTAAATTCTTTAAAATATCTGGATCGACCCTATCACCACCGTAAGCAACGTTAGAAACACGATGTTGAAATGCAGTATCAGCATCCAAAATATATAACTGGGAAAATGATGGCCCTGAATCTCCAGCAATCATCGAGCTCATTTTCCTAACAAACTCACCGTTTAACAGATAACAAACGCCACCATATAATGTGGTTTCTCGGTGCCCAACATAAACAGACGCAAAAGCCAATAGGGAATTGTAAATATTATGTTTTTTCAAAAAATTTTTAGAATCTTTGGTATCCCCTTTTGTCAAATCTTTTAATAGCTGAGGATGTGGCTTAAACGAAGGAAGCTTAATTAAACCACAACGACAACAATATGAAGACGAAACCTTTTTAAACTTTTTTAAATGTGCGTCGTTAATTTCAGACTTAAACAACAATGCTCCACAATAATAACAGTCAGCGTCTCCAATATTTCCAGAGTCATAATAGCTAACAACGTGCCTTGCACGCACGTCTGCGCAAGGATATAATTTATGCGATAGATGACAACGTGGTTTAATTTCATTTAAAGAGGCAATGTTAATATTACTAATATATAAATCAGAAATCTCTTTATTCTTTAAGGCTCTAATTCTTTCAGACCTTCTTAATGGCGGATCTGGATCTAAATTTAAAACAGGCAAATCATTAACAACACAATTATCTTCCACAAAACTACCTAAATCCAAATTAAAATTATAAACATTATTATTTACCGGCGCGTTTCTATGATGATTATCAAAAAGCCTAACATAATTAATATCATCAGAAAGAAGCAGTTGCGAAAGATTCCATAAAATGCGTTTCCTCTCGTGATGAATATTTAAATTCGAATAAAGCAACGAACGATTATTAAACAAATATAATTCAGAATAAAGACAAACAAAAAACCCACAATTAACCCCATCAAATTGTTCAACAAAATCACCACGAGGTATGGGATTAATATGAATATCATTCTCATTAATGTTAGGGGTCAAATCAATTATAGCTCTTTTAATCAAATCAATACGCCGAATGTCAAATCCGGGATATCTAACATTAAATAACCTGTCAACATCAGGTAAAGAATCAACAAAAAGACAAACAGGATTATTTCCAACCGAACGATCATAAATTACAAGACCAAAATGGCCAGGAAAACAAATTGGCATGAATAAAATGTCATAATTGACAGAATAATTAAAGCAATTTTCTATAGGAATTAGTGGATCTCTGTCCCCATATTGATAATCAACAAAAGAATATGCTGGGTCAAGTACAACAACACGTTTATCTGTGTGAGTGGTCAAGTATTTAAGATACGAATAAATATAATTCTCTTGTAACCAAGAATCTGAATCAGACCACATTTCCTTAATATAATCCCTTGCTACATTAATATTCATGTTACAAATACGATTATCACTGTGTAACACAGGACCGACAGGAATATCTAATAAATTAAAAGATAAAAAATCAGGCACAAAATTCACATTTAAATTATCATTAGAAACATTTTCATTAGAAACAACCATTTTAGGACGACCACTACAGGTTTTCCTTTTTTTAGGCCTACCCCTTTTAACAGAATTATCAGAAAAAATACTACTTGGTGATAAATCACGAGAAACAAAAGAAAAAGCTGAAAGATCATCACTTAAATTACTACCGATTTCTAAAGAAATACTATCAGAATCAAAAACCCTCTCATTTAAATTACTACCCAAAACAACATTACCCCCATCTACACTTATACCATCCATTATACCACCATCCACAGAAGATCCACTGACAATACTCTTCTGATAACGCTCTCTGTCCAATTTTCTCTTTTTTTGTTGTTTATTTGGCATTTTTAAAATTTTTCAATAAAAATTAATATTAAAAATAATCTGAAAAGGAAATATTTCAGTTGTATTAGCTTAACAAAATGGAATGAACATCAAAAACATCATGCTTTGGATATTGGAATAGCTGGTTTAATTTTTTAAAAATATTTAAAGTCCCCACATTTAATTACAATCTATAAGCAAAAGGGGAAATTCGACAGTTTACTCAAGCGTCAAAGTAAAAACCGAGCTAAAAAAATTTTGGCATGACCCCTCCGCACAAGTGGAGCATCAATACGCGTATTTGTTCTCCCCCGCGTATTGGTGTTCCACACTCTCCCCATACGGGGGTACAAGATCTCCTTCCCCCGGCAGGGAAGGAGACCAAAGTGTGGACTCTAAATATTTTTACAAAATTAAACCCACCGTTCCATATCCAAAGCAGCGCAAATACCATTAAACCAACATCAACTCTTCATCAAAAATCATCAGGTTAGTTTCTTCCCCTCCCTCGGTTAATATTCCCTCCCTACTAATCAGGGAAAGTTTCCTGATTAGGTGTACTCTTAATAGAGGAAGGGTCATGCCGGATTTTTCGTAAAATCCGGTATGAACATTGCTTAATTAAGAGGAACACAATCAAAGGACATTTTCTGATTAGGTTTCATCCTGTAAAGCATTCATACCGATAAAAAAACCGGCATGACCCGTCTATCAAAATGAAACCTAATCAGAAAATGCCCCTTGATTAGGTTCCTCTTAATTAAGAAAGGTTCATACCGGATTTCACGAAAAAATCCGGCATGACCCCTCCTCTTTTAAGAGTACGCCTAATCAGGGAACATTCCCTGATTAGTTGGGAGCAACTCCCTTAACCGAGGGAGGGGAAAGAAACTAACCTTTATTTTTGTTGAAGTGTTGTGTTGATCAATCCATCCATTTGCAGCCAATACAACCAAATAAGTAAAAAGAAAATTAAAAAATAAAAATTAAATTAAGTAAAAAGAGTACTTATTACTACCCCCAAACAAATTTTCTGTAAATATGTAAAAATGGCCAGTCTGTCATGTTTATAGAACTCGTCACGAAATGTCTAATTACAGCAAAATTAAAAAATCCGACTTGATTTGACTGAGATACACACCCCTGAAAACTAAAAACCGCAGAGGCGAAAAACTAAAAGGAAAGAAAATTTATGCAAATGATAACTCATTCGAGAGAGCTCGTCGAGCTGAGCTGAATGACAACAAATTCGACAAGATTGGACTTGATTTGACAAAGTTATGGCATAAAACAAAAATAAGGAAAGTCGGCGACTTAAGTCATAACTTTGTCAAATCTTGTCCAACCTTGTCGATATTATTGTCATTCGACTCAACTCGACGAGCTCTTTCGAATGAGGTATCATTTGCATAAGCTTTTTGAATTTCACAAAACCTCCCCTGTGGGGTCTAAGTTTTCGGGGGTCTGTATCTCGGCCAAACCGAGTCAGAGTTTTTTGATTTTGGTGTCATTCAATGCAGCTCGATGAGCTCTACAACATACGACAGACTACCATTTTTAATATATACCGAAAAAAATAGACTGAGGGGAAATTAATAAGTACCCTAAAATGGCCCTGCTCACACCCCAAACACGAATTTAAGGAATTTCATAAAACCCGAAATTTCCTACTCTTTTAGGTAAACTTAACAGCGATATAATTAAAAGGTCCCAAACAATAATTTACAAACAACCAAACCCCACTAAAATCTCGAAAACCCCAAAAAAATCGTAAAAAACTGGAAAAATCTCAAAAAATCACAAAAAGTGAGTTTTTGCAGTTTTCGAGATTTTTTTCAAGATTTTTAAGGAAAAAAAGGTTTGGGGTGTGATCAGGACCATTAAATAACATAAAAATTAAAAAAAAATAAAAAGGAACCCAGAAATTTTCCAAAAAAACCCTAAAAAACCCCAAAAAACTAAAAATTTTAAAAATTAAAAAAATGAGAAAAAAGGCAAAATTTGCCTATGGACAAAATGGTCAGGCGGACAAAATGCCCACAGTTTATTCTAACACTGTCTGAACATAATCAAAATAAAAAAGGTGAGGTAATAGGTTATCGACTACGGGCAGTTTAATGGGCATGGCCATTTTGGTGCCACACTCAAGTGCGGCACCGAAATGGCCGGTTGAAATATTCAAAGTGTTATAACACTTTTTTGAGAAGTGGAGGATCTTGGGGCCTGGGACTGATGTTGGGGGGTAGAGTGTGGAGAACATTTAAGTAGTTGGTCACTTGAGTCTCGGGTGAACTTTTGGGGGTCATATGGGTCAAAGAGTCGGGGTCGAAAAGTTAAAATTTTTTAAAAGATCGTTTCAGCTTTTTTCGATAGCCTATTCGAAAGAGCATCCCCTGGGCCTCCGAAAAAGGTATACTTTATTGGGGGTCCACTTGAGTATCAAAAAGTTATGGTCAATGTTCGCAAATGTCGCAAAACTTTATGAGACTCTAAGTAGTCGGGAAAATTTTTTAAAATTTTTCTGAGACAGGATTCAGACTCAGCGCATGGAATAACACCATATAGACCGTTTTTTCTGAAAAAAAAAACAAAAAATTTTGACAAGTCATTTTTTTGCCCTAATGTTGAGACTCAAAAATTACCAAAATATTCAAAAATTCATAACTCCCCAAAAACTGACACTTTTGAAAGATTTTAAAATCTTAATATATAGTAAAAATTCTCCTCTATTTTATAAAATTATATTTAACCACCCTCGACCTCGATATACCCCTAAAAATTTTAAAAAACCGAAAAATTTTGAATTTTCAAAAAATCGACCCTATCAGGCCTCGGGTCAAAATTTTCTAAAATTTAATTAGCTCAAAAAATTTGTAATTTTTTTCTCTATTTTATAACCTTTAATTCGTTTGGTTACGACAAAAACTTACAAAGTTATGCCCAATTAAAATTTCACTAAAAATTTTCAAAAGGGGTACCCCTTCAAAAATGGGTCAAAAATGCGACCTCGAGAAAAATATGTTTTATGGTACTCCAATAGGTGCTGAACACGAATCCGAACTCCGTTTATTTTTAAAAATTTTTTAAAAAAAGTTATGCTCAAAAAACCGGCCACTTTTTGCCTCAAAAATGCCACTTTTGGCCCTATAACTTTCCCAGACTCAAGTGTACCCCGAACAAAGTATATATTTTTAGAGGTTTCAAAGGACGCTCTACAAGATAGGATACTCAAATTGAGTTTCAATTCACGCGTTAAAAAGTCGGTTTTGGCGAGGTCACTTTGGTGCCCATAACTATGTCAGGAAAAAATCCCAGACTCAAGTGTCCCCCAACAAAATTGTAGTACATTTAGTGCCCTAACATACTAAAAAAGAGTTGAAACCATTTGCCCTCTCTTAAGCAATTTTATAATTACATTCGATGGGAGCCACCCTTCCCGATAGGGGTTTTGGACATTTTGGACCTTTGGCGTTTTATAACTTTGCCCAAAATGGTCAGAAAAAATTAAACCAAATTTTTTCAGACTCCCCACATGGAGCTCTATCGATTGGCATATAGATTGAAAATTGTCGGTGATTTTCGTCGGACACCATGTGTCATTTTGGGACGAGATGTGCAATTTTTCCACGAGGCTACAGGTCGGAGAGTTGATCCGAGCCCTCCCAAATTTTTCATACGATATAGTACACATCCCAACTTAAAATCCTCCCAGCAAGCATTTTTTGATTCAACTTCAGCCCTCCCCGCTATTTCCATTTGAAAAACCACCCATGGCCGTTTCAGCGCGAAAAGACGTTTCAGTGCCGAGGTTAGATTTTTCCTGAATAGAGCGTAAAAAGTTGTAGGAGAAATGTACCACTCAAAAAATTCCAGCCGCCGGCCTTCGGCCGGCGGAATTTTTGAAAGGGATTTTACGGCCAAAAAGGGGGAGGTGTCGGGGTTTTTTATATATATATATATATATAATCAAATTTTCAGAGAGTCTCTGCTGCTAAGGAATATAAAACCTTCAGAAATAATATCATTTTTATTTGGCAATGATAATTCAATTAAAGGTTCTGTCATTTTTTAAGTTAATAATATTGAATGTCATTTAATATCGTAATTCTTATTAAATTTTATTTAAGAAAAAATAATTAATGCTAGCAAAATTGACAGTGATCTTCTTAGCGCTAATGTAAACCCCATACCATTGTTAGATGAGTATACTGGAATTATTGCCCTAAAATTGGATATGATGATTTTACAAAATAAAGATGAACAAATTAAGAATAATGATATTTTGTTTTTCTGGAAATTTGTTAGTAAATGTTGGCCAAATAATGTTGGTTTTAATAATTATACAATATTGACTTTATAATAATGAGTCCACACTGGATGTTCAAATCTATACATAAACTCCGAATTAGAAACAGAATAGAGACGAGATCTCGGACAATAACTTGATATGAGATGGGATGTCTCGTTTCAGTTCGGTCTTTACTCTGGATCGAAATCCCTCGATGTCCTTTGATATCAAGCCCAAATCCATCTCTTTATTTCCTCAAATCTCCCATCTGTGTTGATCAGGATGATTTACGCATTTAGAGATGCCACACAAATATCTAAAAATATTTTATTCAGAAAACAACTAAAATGTTCGCAACTCAGAAGCCGAAAGTAAGAATATTTCTAAAATTAATTATTAATTTTATACTTAATAGTCAACAAGAAAAATAACAAATATGAGGACTTTTACTGACGTATTTATTTAAATTTTTTGTTCATTTTTAAAATATTAAATTAATTTTTAATAAAATAAAATATCTTAATTAAGCTTGAAATAGAAACAACGGAAACTATTTCAACAAGCACGAAGAAACGTCGAATAATCACTGCTGGACCTGTAAGACTTCAATCCTTTTCTTAATTAAAAATAATTTTTTTATCACCCAAGGATTTATATTTAAAAAAGTCAAACAAAGAAAATAATAAATTGGAATTAAAAGCTAACATCTATGAATTGGGTTGTTTGTCCAAGGGTTACAAAAAGTTACATCGAGATAATTTGGATGAAGAATGTAAAATGATTGAAGAAAATTATAATAAAGAGTGCGAAGAGTTTAATAAAATTTTATTAATTTTCTTTTAATCTTTTCAGAGAAAATTGGTCAAACTTAACAATATGTTACAAATCAAAATTAGATCCTTATTTTTTGGATGATCAAATTAATGAAAGAATTAAGGCACGATTTAGAAATTATTTAAGTTTTTATTGAAATAGGAGAGGGGAAAGTAAATAACAACTTCAACCTCAATGGGATGGAGTTGTGAGAAGCCCTGGGTATGAATTGATATCTAATTAAACCATATCGTTTCCATTAACAAATTCCGTAATAAACAGTAAGATGTAAAGATCTGAGGAAAGAAATTAATAGCAAATTCTAAATAATGATTTTTGATAACCTCAGTAGGTTTGTAGGTTTTGGACCGAACCGATGATCTTTCGATTCGGTTCTTCGGGTCGATTCATTGATATACGAAGAATTTCCAAGAACCGACAACCCTATACCCTACAATTTAGTGTGCGAATGTATTTTAATTTTAACAAAAAATTATTTTAAGATTGACACTTTTTAGAATATTCTAGTTCCTTGAATCAATTATTTTATCATTACATCTTTTCATAAATAAATATTAACATTTAAGCTCAAAAATATTCAATATTCTGGTCGGAAATGTATTAAACCAGGCCAACACGGGTTAAGAATACGTGTTTGTGCTAGACGAACTTCTTTTACTCGTGATGATGTCAATTACAATTATACGATTAAATATAAAATTCATGCTAAACTTGGCTTTACATATTCACACACAAGGCAAAATATTTACTTTAATAAACTATTCTCTTTGGAAGTTCTGGATATTCGTAACTGGGAGTATCGTACAAGAATCGAGATCTCGAAAAATTCTCTATCTCGATAACTGAAATTTTCGATTAAAATATCGTCTCGGACCGCCAACATTGTTCAGAAGCTGTCCGAATTTAAAAGATTATGATTAAAATTGTTGGTCTGTTAAAAATCTTAAGATATCGGAATCTAACCAAAACTTATTGTTTATGAAGGCAGTAAATTTCATTATTAAAGAGATAGAGATTTTCTCAACGTTTCTTCAAAAAAGATTTTTTAATTTGCACATATATATTCAGCTTCGTTATTGAAAAGAATGAAACGATTTTTGGAAGTATCAACAAAATAACTAAACTTCTCGAACCTCCTCTCAAAGAAAATGTCACTATTTCGATATTTACAATTCTGCTGGGCACAAATGATAATTTGTTTACGAAATTAGTTGATGGAAATGGAAAGGAGTTGTTTGATTATACACCAAATGCAAAGTTTTCGATAAACATGTTATTCAAAAACGAAACTAGAAATGAAAAGACAATACAAAGAATTGCTGATGGAGTAATAATTATTATAATTAATACGAGATAAAGGACTTGTGGAAGTAGTATATAGTGGAGTTTTTTTTCTGCTATTATTATTAATTTTTCTGCTCTTATTTTTAGTGGTGTTTTAAAATATTTTTTCTGAAAAATGTTTTAAAACTCCACTATATACTACTTGTGGATCAGTAGAGGGTCTGGGCCTGCATAAAATATAAGTATCGAGTCTTGAGTTTGGTTCTAACAATTTACTTTATTTAAATTTATTCTCAACTAGACGTAAAATTTTAATATAAGTAAACATTTTAAAAGTGAAAGAAGAAAAATTAATTTTAATTTTCCTAAATTAAGAATGAGGCACTTCCACTTCTTGGAGTGGATATGGATAGCTGGAATGAAGGGGCTAATCTTTTAGATGATATGGATTTCCCAGATAATCCGTGCCATTTAATATTAAAATTCAATGGAAATAAAATTAATTCAACAAATCAATGTGTAAGGATTTAGATTTAATTAACGCCCAATGATCAGTTTTTACACGTTTCGATAACCGCTTTTCCTTATCTTTTTAAAAATGAAACCGATCAGCTTCGGAACCGCGAGGTCCTTTTTCGAACCCATAGGGAAATTTTTCTCAATGTTCTTCTTCTTCCAAAATTATACCATAATCTGCAAATTTCTATTTACGCAATTAACTATGAAATATTTTTAAGGATATATTTCTGAACAATAATCAATCGAAAATAAATCGGTTCGAGCTCAGAACTAACTTGTACGACTTAGCTTGCAATATAAATGAACACACAGAACACAGCAATAAATTTAAAACTCAAAATAATGTCTGTAAATTTAAATCGGGTGATAGAAATTTATTAAGAGAGTAAGAAAATATTCAATTTAAATAACTAAAATAAATATTATTTTTAGTTGGAATTCTGGTAATCTGACACTTTGCTATGAATCGAAATTGGGAGTACATGTAATACAATTTTTTACCTTTTATAACTAAATTTTCGCATTCCATATACAACAGACCCTAAACAAAAATTATAACTAAACCAAAAACATTAATTAAAATATAGTTACTTTCCTCTACAAACAAACTCAAAAAAAGAAATCATTTCCTAAAACCAATCGCCTATAAAACATGATAAAGCTGCCAAGCTTACTTGGTCGAAATTGGGAGAACACCATTTTTTACTTTATTTGCTAGGCTGGGAGGAAGCCTTGACGGCTTTGAAATCAATATAAAAAATAAAAACATTCTTTCAAATCTTCTTAAGACTACAAGTAAAACATTAATCAAAAATAAACTTTGCGAAAATCTACAGACTTCATATGTAATGCTTAAATTATTTTTTATTGTTTCAGTTTTTTAATAAAGACTAATAGACTCTTTAAGATTAAGAATAACCCGAAAAGTGAGTATGCACAAGTTTGTTCAAATAAAGGTGTTGGAGTGCATGGAATTGAATTCAGAGTGTTTGCTACTCGAGTTGGGTTTGAAATATTTGAAAAAGAAGAACGTTACCAAATAACTTTTCGAGTTGATGTGATTATTGGATTTTCTTATTCAGAATTTACGTAATTAATTTTTGATTTACACAAAAATTGTTTTTATTATAAAAAGTATTAAATTTGGCAAAGAATTTAATGCAAGTGGAAAATATTCAAATGATGGGCATCTGTGGTTAATAAATAGAAATGAAATATTTCCTCTACTTTTGTCTATTTCAATTGAAAGTAATGACAATAAATTTGCAATAATAACAGATGAAATGAATAATATAGTTTATAATTATGGCCGAAATATTCTCGCAAATTTTGAGCAAAAAAGTTTGGCGGAAATCGCAAAGGCGGTAACTACTCATTTTTTCTTTTGTACAAATTACAGGGTGGGGCAAAAGTTCGGCGACAAATTTGGCTGTACTATAGTATAGGTCCACCGAGATAGGAACTCATAGTATATACCATTCGATTCGTCTCACCGAGCTGAGTTCAAATATGCAAGAATTTTCTGCGGGACGCGAAAAGAGATATGGTGTGTTAAGAAATTATATGAACACCCGTATTTTTCTTGTTTCTCTGATTTCCTGAAGGTTTATCGATTTGCAATTTTTACAATAGCTTTTAAATGTAATTTATATAATATATCCATAATATCTTAAACTAATTTTTCCGGGAAAATTTTTTATTCCAATTTTTTACAAAAATAGGTGTTAAGAAATTATATGAACATTTTTAACTTATACTTTTTTAATGGTTATAATTTAGCGATTAATAATTATTTTTTAATATGGCAAAAGGAAAAGTATTAACAGAATTTGAGAAAGGACAAATACAAGCATTTCGTGATTCTGGGTTGAAAAAAAGACAGATTGCGCGACTTCTTGGACGTTCTCCTGGTGTTGTGATCAATTTTTTAAATAAAGGGCATAAATACGGCAAAACCAAAGGTTGATTTGCTTTATTTGTACTTTTTATACGTGTATCTCAAGGGCAAGGACGTAAGCAAAAATTAGGAAATCGTACCAAAAGGCGAATTTTACGAGAAATAGGCAATTCAACCAAAGGCTGTCGCAAAATACAAAAAGAATTAGCACCTGAAGTCTCTCATGTAACCGTTTGGAAGCTCTTAAAAAACACTCCGCACATTGTCCGCCAAAAGATGCAAAAACTTCCTAAACTTACCGATGAACATAAAGCTGCCAGAGTCTCATTTGCCGAATTGAAAGTCCAGTTTCCTCTTTCATGGCGTAAGGCATGTTTCTTTGTTTGAACCTGTAGTTTATCGTATGTTTTAATCTGTTGTAGGTCATATTTTCTGACGAGAAAAAGTTCAATTTGGACGGCCCTGACTCAATGACAAATTATTGGCGAGACTTGAGAAAAGAGCCCCGCTTTTTTAGCAAGCGCCAAATGGGTGGGGGCTCCGTGATGGTGTGGGCTGCCTTTTGTGTGAAAGGCAAGTCTGAAATCGCGTTTATCAATGGCCGGATGAACAGTGAAGGATACCAAACAATCCTAGAAAATTTTCTGATACCAATGATGGAACGTTGGCCCGAGATAGATTTTGTTTTTCAGCAAGACAATGCAGCTATCCATGTTTCGAACTCCTCAAAACAATGGTTTACTGCGCATAACATCGAAACTATGGCCTGGCCAGCCAAAAGTCCGGACTTGAACCCCATAGAGAACCTATGGGGTATTCTCGTTCGTGATGTTTATGCAGATTGTCGTCAATTTGAGAATACTAGGGACCTGAAAACTGCTATTCGGTAAGCATGGGACAACATAAGTAAGGAAACAATGACAAATTTGATTATAAGTATGCAGAAACGAATGACAGAAACATTAAAAATGAATGGAAACATAACAAAATATTGACTTTTTGATTTATTTAGTTTTTTTTGGAGTTCTAGAATATTTAATTATATTTTTAGTAAATGTTAAAAAATGTTCATATAATTTCTTAACACCTATTTTTATAAAAAATTGGAATAAAAAATTTTCCCGGAAAAATTAGTTTAAGATATTATGGATATATTATATAAATTACATTTAAAAGCTATTGTAAAAATTGCAAATCGATAAACCTTCAGGAAATCAGAGAAACAAGAAAAATACGGGTGTTCATATAATTTCTTAACACACCATACAGGCCCCCGAAAATTGAAAAACCATAGGGGGGACCAAGCACTTTTTTGGGGTGAAAAAAAATGATAGCTCATTCGAAAAAGCTCCTCGAGCTGAGTCGAATGACACCAAAATCAACGAAATCAGACATGAGTGGATGATCTTTTATTTTAGTATTATTATAAATTTATTATTATATTATTATAAAGTTATGATCTTTTATTTTAGCTCCTTACCTATGGCATTTGTGGAGATTTTTGCTGATACGGAGGCCCCAAATACGTCCAGAACAAGGGAGATAGGAATAGGTTTATGTTACGAGCCCAGACCCAGCGCCCGTAGACTCCCCGCAAGGCGCGTGCCGCAAAACCCCGCGCGAAGCGCGGGGTTTTGCACAAGCGCCTTGCCGACGCTCCATAGGTTTAGGTTTTTTGTGTTATAACTTTGTTTAATCTTGTTCAATCACGGTGATTTTGGCATCATTCGACTCAGCTCGTCGAGCTCTTTCGAATGAGTTATTATTTCTTTAAAAAAATTTTTATTCCAAAAATCGCCCCTTTGGATCTTCGGTTTTTAGGGGTCTATATCTCGGTCCAATCAAGTTGGATTTCGTTGATTTTGGTGTCATTCGACTCAGCTCGAGGAGCTCTTTCGAATGAGCTATCATTTGCATATTCGAATTTTTCACCCCAAAAAAGTGCTTGGTCCCCCCTATGGTTTTTCGATTTTCGGGGGCCTGTATCTCTGCGAGTTTTCGCGTCCCGCAGAAAATTCTTGCATATTTGAACTCAGCTCGGTGAGACGAATCGAATGGTATATACTAGAGTAAGTCGAGCTCGAGCGAGTTCGAGTTACTCGACTCGACCGCTCGGGTTTTTTGCGTAATTACTCGACTCGGAACTCGGGATCATAATACTCGGATTACTCGAGCTCGGAAACTTCCTACTCGACGTACTCGGTTAAAACCGAGTATTTTTATGCCCTCATCTGCGGCGCAAAAAGGAAGATTTTTAGCTTAAGGATCTTCCAAAATTCTCAAAATTTTCGCCTGCGGCGCTGAAAAAGGAAGAAATCTAGTGCGATGGTCTTCCAAATTTCTCAAAATTTTCGCCTGCGGCGCTAAAAGAAGAAATTTTTCTCTCTGGTCTTCCAAAATTCTCGAAATTTTTGGCTGCGGCGCTGAAAAAGGAAGATTTGTGTATATCGGAAGATTCAATCAAGCTAAGTGGATTTTAGTGATATCCGGATATTTCAAGAGATCTAAAAGAATAACTGAGATTTGGATGAAGATCTAACGCATTACTGCCAATAAATGCTCAAAACACGGCACTGAGGATGAATAGTCTTTAGTAAAAGTATTGTTTTTATTGAAATTATTTTAAAATACTGTTTTATAAAAAATACTCGATTACTCGACTACTCGAACTCGAACTCGGCCTAAAAAGTTGAGCTCGAGCTCGAACTCGTGTTTTTCAAACTCGGATTACTCGAGCTCGGTTTTTTCCCAATTACTCGGTACTCGACTTACTCTAGTATATACTATGAGTTCCTATCTCGGTGGACCTATACTATAGCGACCTCACAAATTTTATTTTGTCCTTTCTTAAAATTTACTTTAGATTTTGCTATAATCTTAAATAAAATTTTTTACAATAGATTTTATTAAAAACATTTGTCGCCGAACTTTTGCCCCACCCTGTATAGCAACATTTATCGTGATCGATATGATTGCATTTGCTAGATCCCACATTCAGGATTACTTAAAGCTGTTTGTGGGAGTGAGTATAGTAGATTTAAATTTATCGTATCTGTAACAAAAATTCAGTGATTATTTTTTTGAAATGAACTTTTTTGTTAAAATAATAATCTTGAAGGACGGAGCAGTTGGTATTGTCGGCCCTGATATGCATCTAAATGGAGATTATATGGATATTAACAATTTTAACATTTACTTAGTTACGCAAAAAGGTTGTGATTTTGCCCTCAACCTCACTTTAAATAATGAAGAAATGTCAACACGATATGATTGTGTTGGTTTAATTTTGAAGAAATTTTTTTAATAGAATCGTTTAAAAACCTTTATTAATATACTTTTAAGTATAAGCGGTCATGGAATCATTGCGATTTATGGGGTTTGGAGGAATATACTAAAATGAAAAAAGCATTAGATGAATTAAATGAAATAATGGCTAAATGTCCTTGTGATTATGAGGAACGTCCTCCACATATTGTAATTTTAAAAAAAAATTTTAAATTCCGGACAGCAAAAATATCTTGAATTGAAACAAAAGTTAAAACGATAAATAATATATGTAGATACAGAAACTACATATTAGTGGTGGCGTTGTCCCACAAAATACAAGATATGAGATACTCAAAAAAATATGAGAACGAGATACGAGACCTCTAAAAGACACGAGATTTCAAAAGATACGAGACAGGGATACGAGACTAACGCCTCTCCTGCTACATATCTAGGAATATTTTGATTACAGGGATTTTAGGAATTAATCTTATATACATAAGTTGATAAAAATTAATATAATATACTACAGATTGATTCTTGGTTACGTCCAGACCCAGAAAGTAGAAATAAAAGAAGTATCAAAGATTCTCCAAAACCTGTTAAACGTGATGAAGATGGATATGTTTCTGGATGCGAAAACGCTACAACTCCGATTGCCTATGGAGATGTTTTTGTTACTTTGGAGCAACTTTTGAATGATATAGAATATTACAAAAAATGTAAATGAATTTTAAAATATTAACTAGTTTTGTATATAATATACATATAATATAATAATAATAGGTTGCAAAAAACCGTTGAGAAGTAAAAGGCAATTACAAAATGCTCCTTTATCAATTCTATTATGGGAAATGCCTGTTTATTATGATTTTACAGTGGAAATATTTCGTAGGCTAATAAAATATATAACAAATATAAAGATTACTTATTTTATGTATATGTGGATTTTAAAATTCACATTTACTTAAGTATTAAATTTGGTTGTTTGAGGAAGAAGATAAATACATCTGGCTAATAATTTAGAAGATTAAAGAGGCGGGATGAAATTTTTTGAGTTTTTTTACATCTCTCTATCTATAGCAGATCCGTTTTTTGTTTTTAAACCGGTCTGTAGTTATTATTGAATGAATGTCGGATATACTTTTCATATTGGGGTTTCAATGTTTCCTAAATGGTCCCGAGCAACTGATCCCTAACATAAAATTTTTTATATTAATTGTAAAAATTGCAGCTGTGTGGATTGATATGATCAAGGAAGGTCTTGATCTTATAAGGTTAAATAATTCATTTTTATAATAAAATCTATTCTTCAAAATAGGCCTATAAATCGGTTAGGGTCGTTTTGGCACCGGGCCATTTTTCCTAATTTTTCCTTTTCCTAATTTTTAAATTTAGGAAATGGTATTATTTCTAAATTTTTAAATTTAGTCAGAAAACATGTATTAAATTTGAAAAACTTAATAATTCTTTGGAAAATAATGAAGTGAAACATATCATATTTTCACCTTTTGGGCGGGGATGTGGAACTAATGTTGGAGCTAATGGTTATTCTGGCTTCGAACATTATATTCAATTGTCTTTATATGGTTGTAATAGAGTGAGTTAAATTATAAGCATAAAATTGCAAGGATTTGTAAAAGTATGGTGACCAGGGATGCACGCAATTGCGGATTGTGTATTGCGGATGTTTTTTTTTGAATTGCAATTGCAGATTTTTAGAATTTTTTTGTAATTTCACGCACCATAAATGGTTCGTTTTTTGACTTGCGGATTGCGTTTGCGGATTTTAAAATTAAAATTCCGGCTTGCGGATTGCGATTACGGAAATTTTTAATGCGCGCATCTCTGATGGTGCCCGGCCAGGAAGCGACCTGGCGAACTGTCTATTTAAAAAATTTAAAAAAACTTTTCAAAATTTGAAGATAAAATATGGACAAAAACAATAAAAAATATTTTTAGGTTGGAATAGTTGCACATGAGGTTATGCATGCTTTGGGTTTTCATCATGAGATGATTCGTGCTGACCGCAATGGTTCTGTTTGGATTAACTTTAAAGACATCAGCGACGATGTATTTTCGTATTATTATTAGATCTGAATTGTTTTTAGACAACTAGTTTAAAAAATAATTAATTTATTTCTCAAGATTAGTTCAATTTAGGATCACAATTGGCGGTCCACGATTAATTTTTATTAGAATTTTACATAACGCTGTTTTTAATTTTTCGGAGTTTTAATGCGTTTATGTTATTAATTTACTGTATTTCCTCTAATTGAAAGCCCTGGCATCTAATAATTTAATCATCCTCCAAGTGGGCATTCAATTACAGGAGCATTCAACTGGAGTGTGAAAATACGGTATTTAATCAATTCATATTCAAAATTTTTAGATGAAAAAACAATACCACCGTTTGAACAATTCAAGACAGTTTAATCAACGATATGATTATGGTTCGGTTATGCATTATCCTCCAGAAGATTATAAATCTGGCATGTATGTTTTTCGTACTTTTATTATTAAGAGAGCCGCGTCCCGGCTGTTTAGAAAATCATTTTGTGTTTTTTGTTCGATAAC
This sequence comes from Meloidogyne enterolobii, assembly GCA_963681835.1. Classification (NCBI taxonomy): domain Eukaryota; kingdom Metazoa; phylum Nematoda; class Chromadorea; order Rhabditida; family Meloidogynidae; genus Meloidogyne; species Meloidogyne enterolobii. Next base: position 4,255,953 of record CAVMJV010000006.1, read on the forward strand.
CTTTAATTATGTAGATGGAATTTAATTAATAGTACAGTATAATATTCAATTTAAGATTCGAAATTATTTCTTTAATGCGAGATTATCAGTCGACAATGGGACAACGAATTGACATTTCCTTTAAAGATGCAAAAATTTTAAATCTAGTATATTGTAAGAATATAAAGATTATATTTATTTTAATCAAATGAAATTTAAAATTTAACGAAAATAATACAGTTAGCTCCATATACGTGACTCATTACTATTATAGTAACACTTGCATGATTATAGACAAAATATATTTATGCCCTAGATAACATTATCTAGAGCTGGTCTAGTATGATCCAACTTAGATGATACATGTTATTTATATTGTTAAACCTTGACGGATATTTAACATAAATCATTTTTAACTTGTTTCAGTTATGAATCAATAGATTAAAAATCATTGGAAAATTTTTTTAGTAATTATTTAATAATATGTAACTATTATTTTTATATAGGCACAAGTAACAATCCACATATTGCTAATTATGCTAAATGTAATCCAGAGGATTATAAATTAAATAATGGAGAATGCAAAAATGGAGGTTATCCAGACCCAATGGATAAATGCAAATGTCGTTGTCCTCCCGGATATGGTGGGAATAGATGCACATCTTATAAATGTGATTGATAGAATTTAAATTAAATTTTTCGGGGCGAAGCCTGGATAGTCTTTGTGATATTGACACAGTCTGGATGAGTAGGGGGGGAGGCTTCCAAAGGATACCCCAAATCTTACATATCGCTCATTGTTATATTAAATTTTTCAGCCGCAAGGGGACTTATATTAACCGCTATATAATATTTATTAAATTGGAATTACCCATTATTCTCCATTTTTCATATTTAATCTCAGATAAAGACAGCAAGGCAATAATATTAACATTTACGACTACAAAGCAATATTTTAAAGTAGATGATCAAGGAGATTATTTTTGGATCGTAAAAGTATGAATCAGTCTTACAAGCTATAAAAAATTATTTAATATTCAGCGTAACATTAAAAGTAATGATAGAATTCCATCAAAATACACAATTGTAAGTGTAGAGAAATTGGATGGAGTTAATTGCAGTTATCCTTGCAAAGAAGATTACATTGAAATACAATACAATAAAGATAAATCTGTAGCTGGTAAATTATAACGATATTCCTTCTATTAAGCTTGACGGATCTTGATATCTGAATCTGAAAAAGATAAGATATATTCGTAAATCTTTGGTTCGGAAGTCAGATCAGGAAACCCAAAGATATGGAAAGCCTTAGGGATAACCTTATTACCGTAAATACTTTAATTGAAGCCCAGGACTAATAATTTTCAATGGGTCTCCTCAGATGAGCTTATATTAGAGGTGGGCTTCTACAAGAGGTGGGCTTCAATTGAGTATTTACGGTAATTAAATAGCTATAAGCTTTACAGTGGATAATCCTAGAAAGTGAGACAACAGCCACAGCATCTTAAAATAGGCAGAGGCTGTTACTCGCCTTTCATCGCGGTACTTGTGGCTTAGTTGGTAGCGCGCCCACTTTAAGTGTAAGGTTCGAACCCAATCGATTATTATGACTTATATAAAGGGTAAATCCCAATAATATCTTTGATAATTAACATTTAATGTCATTTTTAAAGTAAAATGAATTTTTTAAATAAATTTTCACTTTAATTTTTCACTTTTTAAAACTGGTTTATTTGGCCATTCAAAAAAAAATTTTCCCATTCCAAAAATTAATAAATTTGGTTTTAAAACAAAGATAAGACTTCGTTTCATTATTTGGGTTGGACAAAAATTTTTTTAAAAGGAGTTCTTTCGAGATTAAGCTTCTCGAAATTGCAACCCCCAAATCTTTAGAAAATAGCACGCGAAAGAAATAGTGGGGAAAAGAAAAAGATACAGTATTTTTATTTATTTCAGTGCCACTGAAACGGCTAAAAGTAACAGGTTAAGATGCTGTGAACAGCAGCAATCAAGCAAAGATGATTTAAATTATTCAATAAATATTTAGGAGCCCAACTTTGTTGTGGTCGTCTAATGCCTATTGTTATAAAAGCCGAGTCGGACACAGAAGTTATTATAACAAAGCATGGTAAAGGAAAGGCAATTATTGGTTACCTAGCAGGTTATATTCGATAATATTCGGTTATAGAGGTTCTTTAGAACTTACACCTTCAACTCCGGCAAATACATGTAAAAACGTCAATCAGTCAATTATCGACGAAAAAGGTCACCCAGATTCAGAATTAAGAAGGACTGTCGATAGACCACTTAACGGGCCAAAACTTGATATTCTTTGTACTGGTGATGGTAAAAAATTAACTGTATGTTTATCGAGAAGTTTCAAGTAATTGATTAACTATTTAAGATAAACGGTCATATTCAAGTTAAATTTTGGGATTGTTACAAAGGGAAGGATAGGATTACATATTGTGGTTATGGAGCATTTTTCCGTTGCAAGGTCCTTTCATTTTATGTGATTTAATTAAAAGTTACATTTAGAAATTGATTGGATCCGATGAAGCCAAATGGTACTGGCAGAACCCCGAAGGAGAATGGATTCTTGTCACTCATATTAATTGTCATCCGCAAAAGGATACAGAAAATAATGGAAATTAATTTTAAATTATTATATCTTAATTTAATTATTCATATCTTAATTTTGATTTTTAATACCAACAAATTTATCAAAAACGTGATAAACCAGTTTTATGTTTAAAAAAATTGTATCAAAACCCCTAATAAAAAATCATTCATATTTTTAAAAATTCTTAACATTTTTTAAAATTGCTTCAAACGATATATAACATTAATAATCTTGCATGCTACTTCACTATTTGCGATAGTAAAGCAGCTGGGCTATAGCTATTTCTCTCCTTTAGCTAGTGCAAAAGGTTATTCGGCGGCTGGGAGCGAACCAGCATCTTCAGTAGACCGGACTGATGTGTTAGCCATTACACCACGCCGCCTACTGCATAGCCTTAGGAAATTAATAGCGATATGCTTTACACGATAACAATTATCATCGTTATTCTGTAAACAGCTTTTGTATATCGTCCAGAAATAAAATTAATTTACATAATAGACTAAATGCTAATTAATTAGAGTTCTTCCAAATTCTATCAAAATATTCGTGGGATTTTAAGCAATTTAATAATAATACAAAAGTTATAATTCACAAACTATAAAATTGTTTTAGTTCTTGATCAATCATTCCTTCACAAAATAGGTATTATTTTTTAAATAATATTTTTAAACATAAATAAACATTTTGCTGATTTGCCCATTAATAAATTTTGAACGGATCAATAAACAATTAATATTAATTTTGTTCTATTACACAAAAATGATTTCTTAGTCAAAGTTATTTACCGATTAAAAAAAGTTTTTTTTTAAACACTTAAATTCTCCCCAAAATTTTACAAATGTCATCTAAAACCAAAATATTTATTTTATTAGTTTTTACTTTAATATTTTTACAAATCCAATCACTTTTAACAATTTTAAATAAAAAATCTCCTTCTTTATGCAATCCAAATAAAAATTTAATTTTTTCATCCTGCAAAGACGGCCTTCCTTGGCCTAGAGAAGATTTTACTTCAATTTCTGTTTTAATCACTCACGGAATTCATTGTATCGATATATTACAAGAAGACAATCCAAACTTTGAAGAACACCTTCAATTCCACAAAGAACATTGTTTGGAGTTGATTAAATTAATTTATAAATTCTTCGAGGAAAACAAAAATTATACAGTTCCAAAGGAGTTATGTAAATATTTTCGACAGGCAGCCTTTCCAGGTAAGTGTTGGGAATTTCTGATATCCGATTTAGGAACAAAACGAACGGAAAGTTTTAAAGAAAAACAAAAAAAAGAGCATAATAAATTTTTGAATGAAACACGAGTCATGAATTCTTTAAAATTCCGTGAAAAACTACGAACCATAAAACGTTAGAAAATTTTTTTGTTTACCTCTAATCCGAAAATAATAAATCCTGGATATATGAATATGTCCTCTTCGGGTATCCCGGTTCCTAATATCCTATGCTTTTTCAAGACCCGTCAATATCTTATTTTCAGGTGGAAGAGTAAGAAGAGGATTGTGGGGTTGTGGATGGGAAAACGGAAAAGAAGTCGGAGGAAGAAGAAAAAGAGGTTGTAGTGGAAGAAGGAAGAAGAGGGATTTAGAAGAAGTTAATGGATTGGAAGAATTGGACGACAATGATTTTAAAGAAATGGCAACAAATAATTTCGAGTTACTCCTTTTAAAAGAGAAAAATGAAAAATTGTCGGAAATTGAGAAAAAATATTTGGAAGGATCTAGAAACCCTTTAGCGATTAGAATGGCAGCATTGGGAATTTATTGCAAATTTGAATCATATGAGAATGTGGTAAAAGATGTTATTAATGGAAAAATTATATTTAATTAAAAGGATTTTTTGTTAATGACTATTTAATTATTTCTATTTTGAAAAAGAAAAATGATTTGAAGAATTGAATCATTAAAAATGTAGATATTCTTTATTTTCTATTTCTTTTTAAATAAAATAAAAATATGTATTTATTTTAAAATTTAGGAATTTTAAGAATAAAAATAAAAACACAAAAAGAAGGGGCATTTCGCACTAAAATTCTGAAAATATTATGTATCAAGGATCGCGCTGACTCGATTCACGACTCCCAAAAATCGTTAATTCATAATTTTTTTAAATTCGGAATTCCCAAAATTCGCGAAATTGATTTTCTGCCGGCGCGATCCCTGTTATGTACGATAATTTAAATAAATGATCAAATAAATCAAAACTGTAGTAGATAAAACTGTAAAAGTAGAAGAGTAGTTTAAAGAAGAAAGTTTTTTTCCTGTGGTTCTTGCTAAAAGTCTGATACAATGTTCATCGAGTTCTGAAAATCAGAAAATCAACATAAAATCGGGGTAAATGCAGGTATCAGCTTCTAATATTTTACAGTAAAATGAACATCTAAATTAAAACCGTTGAGTCACGTTTTGGAAAATTATAAAATTATTTAATGGTTAAATTCAACTGATTATTCTATCACTTTATCAATTTTTAAGATTTCTAAAAATTATTTTTTCTTTTATTTTATTGCCTCATTGGGTTGACATACTTTTTTCAATTATTATAGAGAAAGGACGCTTATTTTCTCAGTAAAATGTCTGGGTCACATTAATGTAAACTCCGACATGTTAAACTTAAATACAGAAAACTGCTTATAAATTTTATTTATTTAAATTTAATACTATTAATTAATTCCAATTTCTATTTTACTTTTAAATTTTTCAGAAAATTGTTCTTAAAAATGAAAAAACAATTAGAAGAATGGTCATTTTGTACAAACAGTTCTGATAATTCAAATAAAATTGAAGATGAAACAAATTCTTCAATTGTAGTAGATAAAGAAGATGAAGCGACAAAAGATTTTTGTGGTTTATCACAAAATACAATTGAAAGTTTGTTACAACGTATAGAGAAATTGGAGGTTAAATAAATTTGTCGAAAAAATTATATTTAAAAATATTTTTACTGAATTATAACCTAATTAAAATGAAAGTTTGAATAGCCAAGAAAAAGTCTTGGTTCCAAGACTGAGACCAAGAGTACCGGACATCTCTACAATGCAGTATTATCGTTTGCTAAACTTCTTAAATCGCAAGAGTTAAATATTTTCTTAGAACTTATGTTATGTAAATCCTTGAAAATATTCGGATATGCGGTTCAGGGACCTGCGCTATGTGTCTCTATAAGAGCTTTTTTAAATGATATACATATAATACTAAAATATATACCAGGAAAAAATCTCAGAATTGTAAGGGAAACAGGAAAAGCGGTGGAATTCAAATAAAATTAAAATACTAATACAAAATAGTGTCTTAAATCTTATGTATTCAGTACATGAATAAATTAACGGTTGATAATGATAAAAATTTGGTAAATATCCCAAACAACTTTGACCAAAAAATAAAACTTTTACAACAAGAAATAACCAACAAAGAAACTGAAAAATTTCAAAATCTGGAACAACAATTTAAGGAAAATTATCATTCTTTGGAATTAAAAATACAAAAAATAGAGGAGGAAAATAAAGACAAAATTACAAATTTAGAAAAAATAATTCAACAAAAAGATGGAAAAATAAATTCATTGGAAGGGGAAGTTAAAAAGGTAGATTTAAATGTTTTAGTCATGAAGGTTAAAACCGTAGAAATTATATAAATATACTTGTCTCCTCATCCAAAAGTTTTGGCTATTTCGTTTCGAAACGAAACGGAAAAAAGGGCACGAAAGAGCGAAACTAAACGAAATTTCTAGCATCCCTGATCTCTATCCCCTTCGATCACACCAAATACATCGATAACTCTTAAGTCCTCAAAATCAACCCTCGGTGGTGCTGTAACTACTACGGGGGGTGGTTAACTACTTCCCTCGATATTCCAAGCATGTCTTCAGGGTTGCCACCTGTCAGAGATTGTTAATTTAAATTTAGCAAATGAGTGATATACAACGTGATCAATACAAACATTTATTGAAATTTCAAAATGAAATTAAAGAGATAAAGACAGAAAACGAGGCTAATATAAAAATTTTAAAACAAAAAAATAAAGAAAAATATCAACAATTGGAGAAAGAAAATAAAAACAAAATTTCGAATTTGGAAGAAATTATTAGTGAAAAAGAAGTAAAAATAACTTCAATGGAAAAGGATATTAAAGAGGTAATTTGTTGTAAAGTTTAAAATCTTTATATGTAAAGATATTCGATAGTCTGAAATTAAGAATCATCTGCCAACATAAGTATATTTTTGGCAGTTATTCCTGATCAGGGCCCGTAGAATAAATTCGGGGTAAAATAACCGGTAGAATAACCAGGTTAAATAACCTCGAATTCCGAGTAAAATTGGTAGAATAAATTCCGTAGAATAAATTAGCATTTTTACTCCAGACTTGAGATTACTGTAACTCACTCATCTCTTTCCTTTAGTTTCTATATTGAACTTCTTTTAAACAGCTTTAATTTTTTAGTAAAATCATTAAAGTTAGAAGTTTTGAATCCGGTTTCCGGATTTTTATATTTTTTCCCATCTGGGCCGACTTTCCAAATCAAGTTCCGAGAATCCTGATTTCTATATCCGGATCCGGACTTTCAAAAAAAATTTTCATAAATATATTTTTTTCATTTTTTGAATATAAAATTTTTCTTCATAATTTTGGAAACTTGATATATTTCGGAAAGAGATTCCAGAAGCTAGTTACCCTGTTACACTGCCCCCGACAGTGTAGCAATTTTACCCTTAACTGAAGGTTATTTAACCCGGGTAACCAATTTATTATATCAATATGAAAAACTACTCGGGGTTTTGGGTTAACCTACCGTGTTGTTTAACCCTGAACTCAGGGTAGGAATTTATGCTGCGGGTTGAGAGTTATTTGACCCTCGGGTAGGGGTTAAATAACTCTTACCCCGAATTTATTCTACGGGCCCATAAGGACAAATAGTATATCTAATTATTTTTTATATACTTATTTAGTGTATGAATAAATTAGAGGTGGATAATGATCAAAAAATTAAGCTTTTCCAAAATGAAATAACCAACAACCTGGAACAACAATTTAAAGAAAATTATCATTCTTTGGAATTAAAAATACAAAAAATAGAGGAAGATAATAAAGACAAAATTATAAATTTAGAAAAAATAATTCAACAAAAAGATGAAAAAATAAATTTATTGGAATGTGAACTCAAAAAGGTAGATGATTTAAATGTTCTAGTTACTTCCCATTTTTTCTTCTATGGGATGTACATATTGGTTATCCGTAGAGTTGTGATTTTTATGCATTTAATGATTTTTTTAAATCGGGGACTGATTTTTTAGGTTTGGCGCTGGTATAGTTTATAAACGTCCATGAACTTTTAGGCGTCAATCAAGTGTTGCAAAGTGGGGCTTTTCCTCGAAATTTCTGAAGGTTAAAATCGTTTTTCTGATATTTTTAAAATTGGCTGTAATACTCAGAAATCTCGAGGACTTGGGTAACTCCGTCCACATAGAATCTACATAAAAAATACTGAACATAAATACGAGTAGGATTAAAAAACTTTTCTTAAATTAAAGGCAAATGAAACAGTCAACGCTTTGAATAAAAAAATAGACAATATAACAAAAGAACAAGAACATTTATTCAATTTTATTACTAAAAAACCGGTTAGTAACAGAGATCGAACTGGGGTCGTGCTATATTTGAGTATTATATAGCTTAACTCGGGTTCTACTATTCTGGGGACTTCTATTAGACTGAATTATATTATTTAAGTATTTATTCTATTTATTCATTTATTCTCCATATAAATATGGGATACAATAATAAGGAAGAGAAATGGTTGGGCCAAGTCTGATAATGAGGAAAAGGCAGGGGTATTTATAGAACAATTTAAGGGTCAATATTTAAACAGAAAGTGAATAATAAAGATAAGATAAGAGTCAAGAATTGGTTGGGAATGTCGGGAGACCTTTATAATTAGAAATAGGTCAACTTTATATTTGCATGTGAAAATGCAAATTGTTTATTTGATTAAGCGAATGCAGCAGGTCGTACGAGAATCGAGTTCGATATCAAAAAAATCTCGATAACCGAAATTCTTTTAAAATCTTGTATCGGTACGATCTCTAGTTATTTTATTTATTTAAATAAACAAATTATTTAGAAATATACACAAATTAAAAATAAATGGAAGTATTTTGATAACATTCGCAAATGTTGTGAAGATAATTGTGTAAATACAAATACACCAATTGGAAAATGCAAAAACGGAAACGGATTTATTGAGATAATTAATAATACTGATATTAAATATAATAAATGTATAGAAGAAGGTAAATAATGATTAGAAGGAGAATGTATGAAAGAATGGGATGTCCTCAATCGAGACAATTTTTACGCAATTCTAAACTCGCAATTTTTTAAAAACTCGGACAAAATCTCTCCCTCTTATAATTGACTAAAATATAAAAAATAATTTTAATTGAAGTTTGTTTTTCATTTAAAAATATCAATTTAGGCGAAAATAAGTATGGGTGGCTCGATGCAGAAAATAAATTTTATAAGCCAAATACTGATTGTAATTTTGCTTCTTTATTTTATTATTATGAAATTAAACTAAAAAAAGAGGGAATGAATGATTCTTCGTTTGGTTTTCGAAATATAAAAGGATATATTACATTGGGAGATGATGGTTATATTTGGTATAAATACTTAAATAATGCTGAAATTTCATTTGAAATTCCTTCATTTTCTTGGAATGATGGAGATATTTTTGGATGTGGATTAGTTTTTCCACCCACAAAAATGTTAGAAAAACATCCATATGTTTTCTTTACACAAAATGGAAATCAAATTGGTAAGTAAAAGATAAAATATATTTTTGATTAAAACATTTAATGAAGGTAAAGCAGTATTATTGAAGGAAGAAAGTGATGATTATTATGAGTTATATTTAAGTTTATATTGCTCTTCTATAGAAACAAACTTTGGAAATGATTTAAAAGCTAAGCCATTTTGTTTTGACATTTCTAAACATTTGTTTGCTGAGGAATTTTATAATTAAATTAATTTTACTCTTAAATTATTATTTTTTGTATCAGCTTTTTTAAAAATAAAATTTCAATTAAATAATCAGTTATAACAGAGAAGTTTTTTAATTGCAATTTCCTATTTAAGAAATTTGCAAAACTTAGTTTCAAGTTTTTTAATTCGTTGTCTATGATCAAACGAAGAGTGCCCCATGACTTTTTGGTCACCCTGTATGTATTTCCTAAACTACAGAAAGCGTAATTTAACCCCGTTTCCGGTTTAGTTTTAAGCTAATTACTTGAATTTGCGCTGATTAATTGAGTCCACCCCAGAGTATCGACACCCAAAGTATCGAATGACCCAAAGTATCGACACCCAAAGTATCGAATGACCCAAAGTATCGACACCCAAAGTATCGACACCCAAAGTATCGAATGACCCAAAGTATCGACACCCAAAGTATCGAATGACCCAAAGTATCGACACCCAAAGTATCGACACCCAGAGTATCGACACCCAAAGTATCGAATGACCCAAAGTATCGACACCCAAAGTATCGAATGACCCAAAGTATCGACACCCAAAGTATCGAATGACCCAAAGTATCGACACCCAAAGTATCGACACCCAAAGTATCGAATGACCCAAAGTATCGACACCCAAAGTATCGACACCCAAAGTATCGAATGACCCAAAGTATCGACACCCAAAGTATCGACACCCAGAGTATCGACACCCAAAGTATCGAATGACCCAAAGTATCGACACCCAAAGTATCGAATGACCCAAAGTATCGACACCCAAAGTATCGAATGACCCAAAGTATCGACACCCAAAGTATCGACACCCAAAGTATCGAATGACCCAAAGTATCGACACCCAAAGTATCGACACCCAAAGTATCGAATGACCCAAAGTATCGACACCCAAAGTATCGAATGACCCAAAGTATCGACACCCAAAGTATCGACACCCAAAGTATCGAATGACCCAAAGTATCGACACCCAAAGTATCGAATGACCCAAAGTATCGACACCCAAAGTATCGACACCCAGAGTATCGACACCCAAAGTATCGAATGACCCAAAGTATCGACACCCAAAGTATCGAATGACCCAAAGTATCGACACCCAAAGTATCGACACCCAAAGTATCGAATGACCCAAAGTATCGACACCCAAAGTATCGAATGACCCAAAGTATCGACACCCAGAGTATCGACACCCAAAGTATCGAATGACCCAAAGTATCGACACCCAAAGTATCGAATGACCCAAAGTATCGACACCCAAAGTATCGACACCCAGAGTATCGACACCCAAAGTATCGAATGACCCAAAGTATCGACACCCAAAGTATCGAATGACCCAAAGTATCGACACCCAAAGTATCGAATGACCCAAAGTATCGAATTTTTTAAACTTCATAATTAAGTATTCCAAGGACGGGTAAGTCTTTTTAACATAGGGAAATTGTTCCAACAATGGATCAAACATCGATCATGATCAATATGTCCAATCAAAGAAGAGTGATCGATCTCCAAGTAGAATCTTGTTCGGTCGCTATGCTCAGTTCGATCGAAAACACAATTCCCCGATGTTAGAACATCATGCCCGATCATTGGAATACTTAATTATGAAATTTAAAAAATTCGATACTTTGGGTCATTCGATACTTTGGGTGTCGATACTTTGGGTCATTCGATACTTTGGGTTCGATACTCTGGGTGTCGATACTTTGGGTGTCGATACTCTGGGGTGATCCCGATTAATTCCGCGGAAGTAACGATTGCTAAACCACGCCTAAATTATAAATTAGTCAATTCTGCAAAATCGGAAATTGTGAATAATTTTATAAAAAAACTGAAGGAACTACATAATTAATAACGCGGAATCTTGCAACCCAAAAATAGTGGAGGAGGGTTTTTCAAAAATTGGCGCTGGTAAAGAAAGAAATTTGGTGATTCTTCCTTTTGCCCGATACAAAACTATCCAAAAAGATTATAGGATAAGGAAATAACAAAAGTAATCTTTGACTTATCAATTTTTACCTATTTTCAATTTTTTGAACTTTTCTACATTATACAGTCACGGACAAAAGTTTGGACGTAAGTGAGCATAGCTGGATTGCCTTAACTTATTTACCTCAAATAGGAAAGTTGACCTAAAAAAGTTTATTTAATAGACATTTTCTCTACATATTTATCAATTTTTTCTTTTTTAAATATTTTTATTCCTTTTCTCAACAATTCTTTATTAAAATAAATTTGTCTGAAGCAATATTTTAAAATTTTTTGGTCATTACATTCCTTTATACGTAATTTTTATGGTCTTTCCCTGAATACATTCGAGGAAGAAAATTTTTATATAAATTTAGTTTTACAAATCATTTTTTACATTATTTTAATGTTCGTTTTTGTTTCTTCTGTTATTAAATTAATTAATCAAATTATCGTCGAGATAACCCGAGATTCTCATTTACAAGACAAAATAAATAATTCAAAATGAGGGGCGTATTAGTCTTGGTGAAATATAATTAGCCCCTAATTTAATTTAAAATATTCAATTTTCCCCTAAATTTTATCCTTTATTCCATTTATTTATCCAATCCAAAACTCTCTAAAATACATCCACCCTCCTCCCATACCTCAAAATAATAAAAATAATTTTAGAAAATTTTAAATTAAAAAATGGTTGACAATTCGTCAATTTCTGATTCAAACTTTATGGTAATTTTTAAAAATTAAGTAAATTATTTTTAAATTAAAAATTTTAGCAAAATATGCTTGAATTAGGCAATAACGTTTTGAAAGTTCAAGAAAATTATAATTTAATTATTGAAAAAAATAATTCTTTGGAGAAGGCAATGAAGAAGGTTATAGTTTAGTTTTGGATTATTAAAAATATTTAATTTTATTAAATCTTGTTAAAATAATTTTTACTAAAAATTACAGTCAACTTACTCTTTTGGGGTTGAAAAATAAACTAGAGTCGTATAAACGTGTGAGGGTATACTATAACAAGTAGGGTTGCCGTTTTCGAGTCGGACGGCGATCGAGTCATTTTTCGGGCTTCATTTTTATCAGGTCGGGCCGTACAAGTCTTTTTCGGCCAAATATCTTATGCCCCAATCGATCCTTCGGTTCGAGTTGGTCCATTTGGCAAACCTAATAACAAGGATCTCCTGAATTTTTATATTTAGTGTATGAATAAATTAGAGGTGGATAATGATAAAAATTTGACAAATATCCAAAACAACTTTGACCAAAAAATTAAAGTCTTCCAAAAAGAAATAACCAATAAAGAAGAAGAAAAATTTCAAAATATTGAACAAAAATTTAAAGAAATTTGTCAATCTTTGGAATTAAAAATACAAAAAATAAGGGAAGAAAATAAAGACAAAATTGCAAATTTAGAACAAATTATTTCTAATTTAGAAAAGATTATAAATCAAAAAGATGAAAAAATAAATTTACTGAATGGGGAGGTCAAAAAGGTAGATTTAAATGTTTTGGTTATTAAAGTTAATTTCTTTGAAATTTTCATAAAAATATTTATTAGCAATTATTCGTAGCAGGGCACTAGCATTAGAAAAAAATTCCGTCTTTAGAAAAATCGTTAGTCTATGAGAACATTATTTTTTCAATTTTGATCTCGAGCTAAACTCTACAAATTATCGCTACAAGAGGTGCAATCACGGAAACCGGAAAAAACCATTTCTCGTCAATTCCTATTTTCCTTGCAATTAACCTCTTCCTCTCCTCTCACAAATTTTTTGATTATATTTTCTTGGACCAAAACTTATATTTCAAAAATGTTTTTATAATAATTCTTATTTTAAATTTAGCAAGTGGGTGATATGCAAGCTGATTATAATAAACATTTTTTGGAATTTCAAAATGAAATTAAACAGATAAAGACAGAAAATGAGGCTAATATAAAAATTATTAAACAAAAAAATAAAGAAAAATATCAACAATTGGAGAAGGAAAATAAAAACAAAATTGAGAATCTGGAAGAAATCATTAAAGAAAACGAAGTAAAAATAACTTCATTAGAAGGAGATATTAAACAGGTAATTTATTGTGGAGTTTAATTATACTTTAACTAATTAAAAAATAGTTAATAATTTTTAAGGTTCTCCAAATCTTAGTATATTAAGTAATTCCTCTCATTTAGATGAGTCGAATAAAATTAAATAGGATTCCTGGAATGCCTTCCTGTGTCTTAAATGTGTAGCATCCCATAGCCGGTGGAAAAACAAATTTGAAATAAACCCTATCAAATCCCGGGTTTACTATAATTCTTGGGTATATGTATTAGTATAGTTTTGGGATCCTATTTTGTATTTAAATGCATAGTTTGCTAAACACCTAAACTGGTTGGAGGTGTGAATTAAACAGGGGAAAGCCCGGAAATTCCAAAATTCAACTTATAGTATCATGCTAAATTTTAATCTAATAATTTATTTCATTAAAGTTATTTGAAATGAATTCTACTTCTAAAAAAAGAAATGAAGAATTAATTTTTGAATTTGAACAATTAAGTGTGAAAAAACAAAAGGTAAATTATTTTTTGAATACGTCTTTTAATAAAATTATGGTTATTGTTTTGTATATTGGGTTAAATTTTGAAGATTAAATTTGTAATTAAAGTAAAAGGGAGTATTTAAATATTTTTTTGAATAAATTATTGTTAATTTTTGAGAAATTATTAGCTCTGTGATTAAAATTAAATATAATTTTAACATGGAATACATATTACAAAATTTATTTAGACAGATCAAATATTTCAATCATTGGAGACAAAAATTAAACAAAATGAGAAGGAATATTTAAATAAAATAAAGTTATTGGAGGAAAATGTTCAACAAAAGGAATACAAAATTAAGTCTTTGGATCTACAAGCTAAAATGGTTAAATAATCAACTAGTCATTCTTTGTCCGTTTAATCATAACTCTTTTTGGATTAAATTCTAAAAACGAGATATTATAAAGATTAGAGATCAGTAAAATCGAATTTGCAGGATTCTGTATCAGGATTGGGTTTTAAAATTTCGAAAGGACAGGATCCTGAAGGATTAATCCTGAAAATCCTCAAAACTGAAAGGCAGGATTTCGGACAGGATCCTGCAAAATCCTGTGCAGGGTCCTGTCCTACGGCGATCCCTAATAAAGACTACCCAATAAAAACGAAAAAAGAATAAAGAATATTTTGAAATAAATTTTGAAGCGCTAGGAAAAATACATATGTATGTACATATAAATTTTTAAATTAAAGGGAAATGAATCAATCGACGCTTTGAATAAGAAAATTATCAAATTAACAGAAACACAAGAAAATTTAATTTACTATGTTATTTTTAAAAGACCGGTTAGTGTTTGGGTAATGTAATAAAAAAATTATTTAGAAATATATGCAAATTAAAAATAAATGGAAGTATATTGATAGAAGACACAAATGTTGTGGAGATAATTGTGTAAATACTAATTCACCAACTGGGAAATGCAAAAATGGAAATGGATTTATTGAAATAATTAATGACACTGATATTAAATACAATAAATGTATAGAAGGGAAAGGTATTCGAAATTTTTACAAGTGTCTCGATAAAATATTAATTTAGGCGAAAATAAGAAAACAAAACTCGACGCAGAAAAGACATTTTATAAACCAAAAACTGATTGTACTTTTGCTTCATTATTTTACTATTATGAAATTAAAATCAAAAAGGGAGGAACTGATTATTCATCGTTTGGTTTTCGTAATACAAAAGGATATATTGTATTGGGAAGTAGTGGTAATATTTGGTATTCTACTACTCCAAATACTGAAATTTCATTTCAAATTCCTTCAATTTCTTGGAATGACGGAGATATTTTTGGTTGTGGATTAGTTTTTTCTCCTACAAAAATGCCAGGTAAATATTCATATGTTTTCTTTACACAAAATGGAAATCAGATTGGTAAGAAAAAAGTAAAAAATATTTTAAGTTAAAAATTATTTTAAAGGTAAGGCAATATTATTGAAGGAAGAAAGTGATAATTATTTTAAATTAGCTGCAAATTTAACTTGCCTTTCTATTGAAACAAATTTTGGCAATGATTTAGATGCTAAACCATTTTGTTTTGACGTTTCTAAACATTTATTTGCCGAGGAATTTTATAATTAAATTAATTTGTTTTTTTTATTTTTATTTATAGCATCGATTTCAAAAAAATTTAACTAAATATTATTTGTGCTAGAGACTGTATCCTATTTCGGAGTTTTTTTTATTATTCCATGCTGATATTAAAAATAAAAACAATATTTATACGCACTGAATGTGTATTTGTATAGGTTAGAGGTTGGATAGTTGGAAAGCTTCGGATATCCGAACCGATCCGGATATCCGGCCTTTTTTCGGATCCGGAGCCGACCGACAACCTTAGTGCGGAAGCCGAATGAATATTTGATTGCTTTTGTCAAACAATTTTATTTCCATCAATGAGAGCTAACAAAATTTAACAAAAAATGATGTAATGATGTAACAATTTTTGCAAAACATTTTGTACATAACAAAAAAATTTATTCAAATTTTAAAAATTTCTTAACATTCTGTTCCAAGAAACATAACATCAACAACCTCTTAAACCCTTAACAACGTGCATAGTCGAACCATCCTTTATATTATACTCATAAATTGTATAATCATCTTGGAGTTGTTTACCAGCGAAAATCTAAAGATTATTAATTAATATCAAATCAAATATTAGTTTGATATTATTTAAAAGATTATATGAATATTATTGATCAAAATTGCTCCGAGAATTTTTACTTTTAACCGATCCATTTCCCTTAATCGCACGATATTCATCCAAATCCAACAATAATACAACCCTTTTTCATTTAAATTCCCCGATATCAAACAAATCTACTTATATCCTTTTAATACCGAAAATTCTCCTATTTCCTCAATTTTCCAAATCCTCGATCTGTTTTAATCCCCTTACAAAAAATGTTCACTGACGGTTTGTCCGCGAGCCGTTCTAGAAGTTTCCAAAAAAATTTTTTTTCAAAAATTAATATTCCTTTATTTATATCAGGATATAATTTATAAATTTAATAATAATTTAATTTATTTTTCGAATTTTATTTACAAACCAAACGTTGTTGAGACGGCGGTATTCCAGTCTTTATTTCAACCATACATTTAATAATTTCAATTTTATCAGAGGTTTTCACCTTGTCGAGAATTATTGGCTCAATAATATCAATAACTTTAATATATAACTGAAACGAAATAAAATTTTTTAAAGAAAGTTAAATTTAATTTAATTTTTCGAAATAGAAAAATAGTATTAAAAAACATTAAATCAACTCGTCAGTTTCTTTCGAATGAGCAAAATTTGCATAATCGAATTTTTTACCCCAAAAATCCCTTGGTTCTCCCTGATTTTTCAATATTTATGGGCCTATATCTATGTGAGTTTTTTTTCCTAAAAAAGGTTTCATATTTGAATTCAGCTCGTCGAGAGAAATTTAATGATATATACTTGGAGTTTTCTAGTCTGTGTTTCTATACTATTGTACAACCAAGCCTCAGTGCCCCCATAAAAATTATATCTTCCATATTTTTTTAGCCTTCACTTTAATCTAAAAAATTATTAGAATTTTTTAAGGTACCTTTATTGTATTTGATTCTGATTTATTCTGTACATTGCCTGAATAACTAGGAGATATTTCCTCAAGAAAAATCTGTCTAATATCATCCAAAACTGCATTTTTCCAACATTTAGGGCAATAATTTTTCTAAAATGGAAAAAAATAGATTTAAATTTTAATTAAATTCTCTACTTGAATGATCCAATTTTTAATACAATCAATGTGAAATACATGTCCACAAGAAATTGAATGCATATTTTTGTAAGTTAAAGGTTCCGAACAAATAATACAAATAAATTTGGTAGAAGACATTTAAATAATCTAAAATTGGGTAAAAGTCCAGCTCGCTATCTATATGTCCGCAAAAGCTTTTCTGCAAAACTCATTTGTTACTGTATTTTCCTTCTTTCCGTTGATGGATTGACAACTTGGCGCTTCTGCATTGTGGCGTAAATTAAGAAAAAGAGTTTATTTTTACAGATAATTAAATAAAAATTTAACGAATATAATTTTATGATAAAATCCTGTCAAGATTTATGAAATTTCACATAGAAATTTTAGCGTAATAGATATATGTGGATTGAAATGCTATGTTTGAACGCTTAAGGTTGTTTGGATGCTTAAAACAAAAGCTAAAAATTTCTATGTGAAATTCCATAAATCCTGGCGGGACTTTATCATAAAATTATATCTGTTAAACTTTTATTAATTGCAAATAAACTCTTTCATGATTTACGTCACAATGTAGTTGCGCCAATTTGTCAACCCATCAACGGAAAGAAGGAAAATACAGTAAAAAATGAGTTTTGCAGAAAAGCTTTTGCGGACATATAGATAGCGAGCTGGACTTTTACCCTAAAATTGAATTTAAAAAATATGGATGGGTGTTCGTTTTGGTCGCCGACTTTTTTTTATCAGAAAAGTATACAGCGTAACTATTTAACCCGAAACCAAGGAGACCTTTTGTAGGCTAAAATAAGGCGAAGTCTTTCAAATAATGCAGAATATTTTTAACAATTAAAATAATTAAAATTTCAAATATAAAGCTTTATTCTGTTTATTTTTCACTAGTTTTAATTGAAATGAGCAAATTGAAGGCAGAAATTTTTCTGAAAAAGGGTAGTTTTTTTACATGATGCCAAAACAGATGCAGCCACTCAAAAACATAAAAATTTGTGGGAATATGGCACTCGGAATTAGAGATCAGGATTTTTGAAAAGCCTGGACCTGTTCCTGGACTCTGGAGTTTGATTCTTGACCTGGACTGGATCCTGGGCCTGTAGTCCAGGAAAAACCCAGGAAGGGTAAAAAATGCCTTGGACTTGGACTCTGGGTACAGGAAAAACCCAGGCCTTGGTCCAGGTCCAGCTCGATCTCTACTCGGAATTGATGATTGAAAAAGAAAATGAAAAGCAAATAATTGAGCGCTGCAAGTTAGAGCTACCAACCGACATTAAAGGAAAATTTTAGAACAATGTTAAGATTTTGCGAATGCAAATTTTAGGCTATTCAGAGTAAATAAAAAGATTTTGTGAAATTTATTAACAGAAAAAAATGATATTGTACTTATATTGTAAATATGGAAGAAAAGAGGAGCCGGCGTTATTAATGGATAAAACATTATCCTGTCAACTGAAGATGCTGGCTGAAGACTACATATATAAACACCTTTAAATTAAATATCGGCTTTAATTTTCTCTTTTTTCAGTTAAGCATTCGAATAAATAAAGAGGAGAGAGTTATCAAAACAAAAAATAAAATTCTAACAAAAAATACCAAACAAAAAAACTACCAAATTTAGAAATTAATGTAAACAAGACAAGTAAAATGATTGTTGGCCAAATAAAAATTTTACTATTTCATTTTTAGTTCACTTTTAGGCAATTGGAAGCATTTAAACAAACATACTAAATTTGAGCCATCCAAACATAAAGCTCATCCAAAACTAAAAATTTTATTAAAAAACTCAAAAAAATTGTTAAGCAAATTTGTATATTGAATGTTTAGCATGGAAAATCATAATTTAAGTTTCGATTTGGATAACAAGTGAAAATCAAAGAAACCAACAAATTTTATCAAAAAATCGTTTATATGTAGAACATTTTGTATCAAAAATAAATTTATTCAAAAACAACTCATATTTTTAAAAAGTCTTAACATTTTTCTGTTCCAAAAAACATAACATCAACAACCGACTAAACGCTTAACAAGATGCAAAGTTGAACCATCCTTAATATTGTAATCAGCCATTGTACGACCATCTTCAAGTTGTTTGCCGGCGAAAATCTAAAAATTATTTTAATTAATATCGAATCGGGTAATATGTACAATTTGCTAAGACGTATGTATATTTAAAAGAATAAAAGAATATTGGTCAGTCTCTAGTTCTCGGCGATTTTGGAACTAGAGAACATGATTTAGGAGCTTCCAAAAATGAGAATTAAATTCTTATTAAATTATTTATTTAATATTAGTAGAGGGTAATTTTAATTTACAAACCAAACGTTGTTCAAACGTAGGAATTCCCAGCTTCATTTCAAGCATACACTTAATAACTTCAAGTGTATCTGAAAATTTAACCTTTTCTAGAACAGTTGTTCCACCTGAAGTATCTTTAACATACAACTGAAATAAAATAAGATTGTTTAAAATTATAAAAACAGTATATAATAGGATTTTTGTAGAAGTTACAAATATAAACCTAAATATTTATTAAAAGTGTCCCACACTTTTTGACAGACATATTTTAAATTTAAAAAATTATTGATACAACATGAATAGATTTTTATGCTCTATTTTATATCAAAAAACCAAAAACTAAATCCATATATTTGGAAAATATTCGAAGAAGATTGGGTGTTCCCAATATTGGATTCTATAAACTCATTCAAAAAGGCGTCAATGCCTACCTTCATTATGTTTGATTCAGTTTTAATTTGCACATTGCCTGAACAACCTGAAGATTTTTCCTCCAAAAAAATTTGCTTAATATCATTCAAATTCAAAACATTCCAACATTTAGGACAATACTTTTTCTAAAAAACATAAACTAATTTAAATTTTTAATTAAATTTCCTACTTGAAAGATAAATTTTGTAATACAATCGCTATGGAAAACGTGACCACATGAAGTGGAATACATATTATTAGAAGTAACGGACAGACAAAGCACGGACGAAACCGGACGAGCACGGACGAAACCGGACGAGCACGGACGAAACCGGACGAGCACGGACGAAACCGGACGAGCACGGACGAACACGGACAGACAAAGCACGGACGAAACCGGACGAGCACGGACGAAACCGGACGAGCACGGACGAAACCGGACGAGCACGGACGAAACCGGACGAGCACGGACGAAACCGGACGAGCACGGACGAAACCGGACGAGCACGGACAAACACTGACGAGCACGGACAGACAAAACAAGTTTGTGTGTGTCCGTCCGTGTTTTGTCTGGTGTATGTGCTTTTCTGTCCTCTCAATTGAATATGCCAAAGGTAAAAAGAGTGGAATTGAACGAGGAAGAAAAGACTGACCATTATTTATATATTAAGGTTGGAAAAAAATGATGAAAAAAATCAAGGCGCCCTCTTTTTAGGAAAGGGCCCTTGGCATATAATTTTCAATATATCATTCGAAAGAGCTGTTCGAGCTGAGTAGAATGATACTATGATCGGTTAGATTTGGCGAATCTGAACAGATTTATGAAGCTAAATCCTCGAAGGACGTGCTTTTTGTCCAGAACAAACCCAGAATCTTAGCCAATTAAGCAGGATTTTAGTATGAACAACACGATAATATTGAATGTTTTTCTAATAATGTTCTGATAAATCCTGTTATGAATTATTATTCACAAATCCAGAGTTTCAGTTAATTAAAGAATTCTTCAAATAAGATGAAAATTAAAAAAAGTTAGGGCCTAAATAGCTGCCTCTTTCATTTCAGTCGAATAGAAAGACGAGGAGTGATCAACATGAATATGGCATCAATTGACATAAAATTGTGATGGAAAAATTATCTAATTTTTGTCCATTAATATCGATATCCGCCTCTATACTTTAATATTTTCGATTTTTTAAATATTTTATTGAGAACGTGAAGGGGAAGGATGTATAAAAGAAAAAAATTGTTCGAGTATGGCAATGCTAGACGAGAATTTCAAAATTATTTTTTATCTATTTTGTGTCGATCACATTAGCTCCACCCATTTTATTCATTATAAAGTCAAATTATTTACCGTGGAAATTTTTAAAAATACATAAAATCCCTTCACAATTCCTTCACAAAACTAAAAATTCAAAACAAAATTTAAATTAAAAGGAGGAATAAAAGATTTCAAGAAAAGAATGCTTCGGCATTTTATTTTCCTTTTCATTACTTTTTACATTGTAAAAGGGATGAAAGGGATTAAACGAAAGTTTGATGGAAATTCAACTCAAAATGAGCAAAAAACAAACAAAAATGTTTTGTTCATTTCAACAAATCATCGACCTGATCATTTTAAAATGAATTGTGCTTTTGCAAATGTTCTGGCTAAACACTACAATTTGGTGTGTTGATATTTAAATATATTTTTATGTTAAATAATTAGTATGCTCAAACATGCTCAGACATTCCTAAAAATAGTTATGTAAAAGAGTTCTTTAACCGAAACTTAAGGGCAGAGAGATAACCCTATATCAGTCACTGATATAAATCAACAAAACTATAGCTCTCATTAGTTTTACAGAATCGGCACTTTTCGGTACTTTTAGTATGATATAGTAAAACATTTGTTCTCAGTCAATTATGCATAAGTTTGGTGGTTTATGTTATCCGGAAGCGTTTACGTAAATTTTCGGTTCGGGTATCGGTTCCGATTCTGGACTTCCGAAATTTTCGTTTATGTTTCTTTCGTAGAGAGGAAAGAAATCTGCTTATTTAAATCCAAAATTTTCGAAATTTCGCCTACGGCGCTGAAAATAAATAGATCTGGCCTATTGCAAATGTAGCGGTGTTGCCCCCTCAAAAATTATTTAAAAAAACCACATATGCATATTCCCTAATAATTAAAGTTTGGGAATTTCTAAATGAACTCTAATATTAGTTTCACCTAAAAAGAATAATTTAAATAAAATATTTTTATTCACTTAGCATTTTGTTATACTAAATTCCAAAAATGAAAAAGAATCAGAAATTAAACCATTCAAGCAAGATTATGGAAAAAGTTATGAAATTATAGGATTTAGTGGAGATTTAATAAAAGAAATTAAGAAAAATAGGGAGGAAATGTTTGAATATTTTAATCACCAAGATATTGTAATGAGAAGAAAAATTTTAGAAATTGAGGCTGGAATTTTTCAAGGTAATATAAAATTTAATTTTTATTTAGTTATTTATATTTAATTATCAACAACCACACGGTACTAAAAAGATTGGCAACTTAAAATTTTCTAAAATTTTATTAATTTTTTTTATTAATATGTACATATTTAAATACTATTCTCCTAATTAATTCTTTTTAAAACATTGAATATTTATCTTTTTAAATTCGAGTTGATTTAAAGAGATCCGACATAAAATTGGGATTTTTGAATAATAATCCTGGTCCCGACTACAGGAATGGGATTGGCCAAAATCGGGATTCAAAAAACCGGGATCATCCCGCCGGATCCTAATCAGGATCCAGATCCTGCTCAAAAGTTCAGAAAACTATAAACAAAAATTAACAAATTTTAGAAATTTTTGAGAAAAAAGTGTTTATTGAAAAACATAAGAAGATTAAATATGAAATTGCATTTTTTGATATAATGGATACTGGAGCACTTTTTTTATTCGATGACTTGAAAATTAAAAATGTTTTTGCTATAAACAATAATCCTCTTTTGACTTATCAATTTGAATATATTGGAAAAATAGTTCCAAATAAAATACCAGGTTTTATAGTTTATTGAAATATTAAGGCCAACAAATTTTGTAATTTAACAATTGCAAATTTTGCAAAAATAATTTTGTAATTTAAATATCTGTTATACAGGCTCTGAAAAAAAAAGCTCTGAAAAAACTCTGAAAAAAAATACAGGCTTTGAACTGTATCCATTTTCGCAGCTTATAGGATAGAAGGAGCCGTGTTGAACAGCAACAGGCTCCTTAAACCGTCTGATCCTCGATCAATTCAGAACCCCTTTTATTGCACAAATACTCACTTATATCCTACAAATCCTAAAACCCCTTAATCCCCATACATCTTAATAAACCTATAAATTTTTGGAAAATTTCGGTATATTGGGCGATTTGAAGTATTTTGGAGAAAAATGGAGATTTGTGGGAATTGACGTCTATTTATGGTGATGTCACCTAAATACTTAATCCCTTTATATCTTCCCAACCCTCTTGATTTTAATCTCTTTATATCACTATTAATCCTTTTTCCAAATTAGTTTACCAATTTGGAAAATAACATATGTTTTCTTTTTGTTTTGTGGCATTTTTCGTCTATCATTTCCGATTTCCGACTTTTGAGCCATTTGCGACAATATCGATTCCAGGATCCTTCGTCATTTCCGACCAACCCTGCGTGGAAATGAAAGTGACGCGGGGAATTGACTCAAATTTGAAATTTTTACCGATAATATTATAAGCATAAAACAAAGCTTGAGAATATTTTTTATAATTTAAAATCAATTTTAAGAATTTTACTCAACAGACATAGATTATTGGAGGGTTTATTGTTTTGAAGACGCATATGTAGGATATAATAAATATCAAACCAGATTTAGTTATAATCGTTTAAAAGAAGAATTCAAAAGAATTCACACAAAAATGGTATATTCATTTTTTATTAGGGATTTTATGGGTCGGCCGTTTCCAAAACACTAATTTGTAAGCTTCGAAAACACTTAAAAAGGTGTAAAAATATGGCAAAATCGGTCAAAAATTGGGTTTAAAAACTTAAAATAATTTTTTAAATATCCTTGACATTATCCATTAGTTTTAATTGACTTGAGTAAATTAGGATCAGAAATAAAAAGATCATCTGAATATTTACTGTGGCTAATGTAGGATTACCGATTCAGAATAATCCTCAGTTAACAAAACCAAAAAATTTGAGTTTTATATATTTGAAGTTCAATGTAGTAGACAAAATTTTTGAAAAAAATTTATAAGGCCAAGAATCCAAATTTCTGTTTTATTTGCGCCGCAAGCGAAAATTTTTAGAATTTAGCAAAAAAAATTTACTTTTTGAGAATTTTTCTAAATTATTTTACTCCTTTAAAAAAATTTTATTCTCTCCCTTTTATAAAATTTAAAAAAATTTGAACAATATATTTCAATCTAAAATTTCAAGTTTAAGCATTATGAGCCTATGATAATCGGGAAGCCCATGATAATCTTCCCGTTTTCGGCTCCTTCTAAATATGGGTAGTTGCTACCAAAAAGTACCTTCGTATTTCCTTTGGCACACTTTTCATAAATAAAGTTTAAATAATTATTTACTAATTTTAGAACAAATTGTATAAAAAATGGGAAATTAAATACTACAATTTTCTTCAAAAATTACAAAATAATGAAATATTCAATGATATTCCTGAAGATTTGAATGACGAAGAAGGAAATGAAGAAAACATTTTATTTGAATATAAAAATATTTTAAAAGAGCGATTAATAGAACAATTTATAAATAGAAGGGGAAAAATGAAAGAAAATATTTGGTCAAATGTGATAAGACTTTTGGAAAAATTATTAAAAATAAAAGGAAACTTAAATGATATTTTTAATCATTTAATTATCCATGGTGGATTCCGCTATGATTCTGAACATGCATCAGAATTAAAAAATAAATTGAAAAAGCTTGAGGATCATAAATGGGCAAAATTTTTGGAAAATTTGGAAATTGAAATAAAAAACAACAAAATAACAGATGTCTATTATATTTTGAGAGAATATCCAAAATTTTTGGAAAAACAATTAAAAAATCAAATTGAAGATAAATTAGAGAATGAAATATTTTATTTTAAACTTTATAAATTTTCGGAAATGTTAATGAAGTTTGATGAAGAAAATAATGAAGATTATATTTTAACAATGTTTTTTATATTTTTTGAGAAACTTTATGAGAGGGAAAATGAAACATTAACAATTAGCCAGCTTTATAAAAATATAAAGGCAATATTTATCAATAGTGATGAAATGATGGATTTTCCGTTAGGTGATAGCAAGCCAGATAATTTATATTATGTTGGGGGATTTCATTTGGATAACGAACTTATTAAAAAGGTAGAAATTTTAAAATAAAAATTGTTAAAAATTGAATTGTGTACTTTTAGACAAATTTAGGATATTGTGGCTTGATATCCATTTTTGATTAATCATAGATATATAAGTTTGAACTATTTTATAGACTGGGAGAAAATCAAACAGGCTAAAAAACTTTGTGTCACCAATATCAATTAATATGTATAGTAAGAGCGAGGTGAAATTTTAAGGCAGGCTTCGATCCTACGACCTCACGGCAGTTATTGCTAGGCACTTTTGCTCACACCGCACAGGTGCTCTACCAACTGAGCTACCGGGACGCTGCTTTAATCTTCTCTTTTATTAGATCTTAAACCCTCGCCTAGTGAGCGTTTTAAATGCTAGCCAGCTGGATCTTTCCCTTCCTTACAGTATCAAGGAGATGTCTGGAGTCAGTTTTACTATATAATCTGCTAGATCCACAAATTATTTTTCCGATTAGCTCAGTTGCCCATTAGGAACTAATGGAAATCCTGACAGCTAAAATCTGTTTAAGTATAGATTATTGGTTAATTGAAAAATATTATAATAATTTTTTATATTTTAAACAAACTTTTAAATTTTGATTGGACTGTAGTTGAGTTATAAGTATCTTATACGGTCTAATTCCTAGAACTAGGAAAAAAATATAGTAATTTTAATTTTCTATTTATATCCCCGCAATTCTGCAAATGTTTGTCCGCACTTTTTTTATTCTTTCTCCTCAAAAAGAATTAGAAACGGTCAAGTTAACTCCCATTTTTTCTTCGCCTTCAATCAGAAAAATGGGGGGGGGGGTACCAAACAAACTATTACCGAAATAATTTCTAAACATTCTCTTATTTTTACCTTTATATTTTTCTATAAGCGAGTCTTCCTTTATTTTTACTTGAACATTTTAATCTTTGTGAGAGGAGAACGAAGGCGAAGAAAAAATGGGGGTTAACTTGACCGTTTCTAATCTTTTTTGAGATGAGAGAATGAAAAAAGTGCGGACAAACATTTGCAAAATTGTGGGGATATAAACGCATAGTACCTTTTAATTACTTAAGCAACAGAAATGTGACAAGAATAAACGTACCAAAATTATAATAAGTATAGAGAATTGTGAAAAAATTTTTTACGGAGAAGGCAGAAAAGCAATTAATGTTTTTAATGAAATTTATGAAAAAACGTTAAAAATTGGGGAATTTAATTTTATATATGATTGTAAAATTAATGAAAATATGGAGATTGATGGTAAAAACGAGGTTAATTTGAAAGAAATTGAAAAAATTAAAAAAGGTGAGGAAAATATAAAAATAAAAATTGAAAGAATTTTGAATGAAAAAAATCAAAATAAAGAAGAAATTAAAAATTTAAAAAATAAAATTGAAAAAGAAAATGAAGAAATAGAAGAGATTAAAAATAAAATTAATGAGAATAAATTAACAGAACAATTAAATAATTATTATATAAAACGTGATAATATAATTAAATATTATAATATTAAACCAGATTATGAAAAAAAGATAAATTTAATAGAAAAGATGAAACAAATTGATAATGAAATGCAAGAAAAAACGGATAATATAGTAAAAAAGAATGATCAAAAAAAGGTTGAGGATTATAACGAAATTTATCAACTTATAGAAAATTATCACAAATTATTCGTAAAATTAGAAAAATGTGGAGGAGAAATAAAAAACCTTGAAGAATATAAAAATGAATTGAAGTTTTATGAAAATAAAATAGGAAAGGAAGAAAGTAGACAAAGTGTTGAAGCTAAAATTAAAAAAATTAATGAAGAAATTGAAAAATATACAAAAAAATTGGAAAAGGAGATTAAAAATAAAAAAGTTGAAATTGAAAAAATTCAAGATAAAATTGAAAAAATTAAAGAAATAATTGAAAATAATGAACAAAAAATTGAGGAATTGAAGGATCGAATATTTCATGAAAGATTTAATATTCTGAAAATCCCGAATTTAACAAAAGAATTGGGTATTGTTTTGAATTTAAATTATTTTGAAGAAATTAAAATGAGAGAATAAATTGTTTGTCGTAGAGATAAGAATAAATGAGATTTCTTTCGAAAATCTCTGTCATCCAAATTTTTGTGTATTGGTGCAAGCCAGGGTTCTCATCGGAAAAATGTTTAATTAAAGTCTAAATGTCTTTTTCAGCGCCGCAGGCGAAAATTTCGGGAATTTTAAGGTTTAATTCAATTTGTTTAACAAAATGTCCATTTACAAGTTCATACTTAAATACATTTGAATTTCATAAGTACGAGGGTCGATTTATAAGTACTGTACTTCCAAAATAAGTACGAATGAGATCCCTGGTGCAAGCTAATTAACCGAAGCTTCTCTTGAATTTCTCTTTGCGAGATGAACCTTTGTGGAAGTGTTCATCAGTTTAATCAAAAGTTCCAGGTCATAACAGAGATTGGTACCAAACCCAGTCATTGTTAAATAAAGAAATTTTTTCCAAAATTTAATTTTACAAAAATATTTCAGTAAAAGGAACAACAAGATTGTTAATCATAAACTGCAATAGAAATCAAGTAATAGAAGCAATTGCATTTAATGTCGAAATATTTTGTTTGCCTTATAGAGATGATCAAAATTATGTTGCTGAGGGATTAAAATTAAATTATTTTCAAGTTGAAAAAGAGAAAATTGGAGAAACTGGGAAATATTATTATATTGGAGGTGTAGAAAGAGGTTATAAATTTTCAGGTAAATTATCATTTATCGAGAATATGATGAATGCCAATGATGAAAAATATATTGATAATCTCCCACTTTCAACGGAGCTACTTTATGCCATGTATGCTACTGTTTATCAAGAAAATAAAATATATCACAAAATATTTGAATATGGCATTGAAAAAATTCTCAGAGGAAAGTATGTATAATATTAATTAAATTTTAGTTTTGTTATACCCCTGTTATGTCTGATACTCTTCACTAATAATTCTCCTTAAAGTTTCCCTCAAAATGTATCCTAGTTCTTGTTTTCTATTACGTTCTATTTGAAATGACCCTTCTGTTTTCCCCTTGTTATTGTTGTGTGGTTACAACAAAAATTAATTTTTATAATTTTATTTATTAAACATTAGATTTACCAAAACATTTAATAAAATTCGCGATGATTTGATCAAAAAATGGGAGGAAAAACATCCTACTAATTTAATTGTTTAAGTAATTGAGGAAAAAGTAAAAGAAGATTAACAACGAAACGAAGGTACTTAATCATATATAACCGTCCACCCCCCCCCCTCCTTATTTGAGTTTAAATATTAATCGTCCTTTCCTGTTAATCAAAATATGCTTAGACAATTAAAGGCAAAGAAAAAACAATAGGAAGTAGACAATCAGATTTATTAAAGTTTTTCTGATTCAATAAAAACATTACAATTTGGACCTATTTTTAGCTTGGCTACTAGAAATTTTGGAAATAGCTCTATTGTCCACTAACATTTTGATACAAGAGACACCCATAGATAGCCACAACTCCGGCATGAAGAATTATTTTCCTAAACCAAAAATTATTTTAAAAAGTCAGATTGCCATATAAATACCTTATAGTTAAAATTTTTGCAACATTTCACTTTTAAAAGAAAAAGAAATTAATTTAATAAAATTTTTTAGGACATGTCATGAAAGTTTTGTGAAAATCAAAAGAATTTTGGTACTTTTTTGTTATCAGCCCGCATTTTAAAACCCTTTTTTTCTTCTATTTTTTAATATGTACATAATGTAAGGATTTTCTTGCTCTTCGTTCCCAGTCCGAAATTCAAATTTCTATGACTTTGGCCAAAATGGTCAGAAAATTTGAGAAAAAATATTTTTAGACACTCATTTTTTATCTAATTTTTTATCTCGTGATCCATTGTACTCAATAGCGACGTTTTCCAACAAATTTATCATTAAATGAATGAAGCAATTTTATATTTTAAAAAATTCCGTAAGTATCATGTATTTAATTACAAAAAATCATTACATCAACAACCACTTAATCTCAAAATTAAAGAAATAGTTGAACCATTCTTGATATTATAATCAACTAATGTACGACCATCTTCAAGCTGAACTTTGTTATATATCTAAAAATAACCGGAATTAATCAAAAAGAATATTAGAATTTTAATAGTTAAAATAATTAAAATGAATAATTCCTTTGAATAATTCATTTTTTTGTATTTATTTGACTAAAATGGGTTTTATATTAGGGATTTTTGGCATAAAAAACTGTGTGTCCATTAGAATGTGTTAGATTATAATTGCGAGATTTCGAGTAGAGTCATCGTTAGGAGTGCCTTGTAGCTTAAAATTGACAGTCATGTGCTGTGCGTTACTTTATTAATAAATAGTAACGAAACTTGACTGTATATTTGACTATCCCTAGCTTAATACATAATAACACAAAAGTTTCTTATCTACAAACCAAACGTTGTTGATCCGGTGGAATTCCTTCAATATATTCTATCATACTCTTAACAACAAGAATATTGTCAGTAATTTTTATATTTTCAAGAACTATAGTTTTGCCAGTAAGCGTTTTAACATATAACTGAAATAATATATTTTAAATATTGATAAATTTAACTAATTTTTCCTATACTTTAAGGTGGATTAAGATATTTAATAGCTTTATTAGTTCTGGTATAAACTTTGTGCGGCCGTCTAGCTCCCGAATTTTGGGTAAACCGACCAAACCTTGGAAGAAATATTGCTCCTTGGATTCCAAAATGCTCAAATTTTCGCATGTGGCGCAGGGAATGGATGAAATAGGAAGATTTATGGCTTCGAAGCCTCCCAAGAATCCAGAATCATCGCATACGGCCCTAAAAATTCAGAACTATTAACCCTTGACATCGAAAAATCATAATTATAAATTTTTTACATATTCCCAAGTACGAGATACGAGGTACAAGGCCAAAAATAGGGCTTGCACGAGTACGAGTGCAAGAAAAAAATTAGACATGTACGAGTACGAGCAAATTTCAAAATTCCAATCACTGGTTATAAATGGACTTTTTGTTTAAATAATTTAATATACTCCTAAAAACCCTCAAAATTTTCGCCTGCGGAGCAAGGTGGAAATAATTAATTATACCTATATTTTGAAAATTTTCCCGCTATGTTTATAAATTAAGCTTTTTTAACTATAACTTAATGTTTTCTGACGAGAATCCTGCTTTTATATCTTAATACACATTTCACTTAAACTCAAAACATTATTTTAATTCTTGGAATCTACCTTTATTGTATTTGATTCTGATTTATTCTGTACATTGCCGGAATAACCAGGAGATTCTTCTTCGAGAAAAATTTGTCTAATATCACTCAAAACTGCATTTTTCCGACATTTGGGGCAATAATTTTTCTAAAATGGAAAAAAATAGATTTAAATTTGTAATTAATTTCTCTACTTGAAGGGTCCAATTTTTAATACAATCAATGTGAAAAACATGTCCGCATGAAATTGAATACATATTTTTGTAAGTTAAAGGTTCGGAACAAACAACACAAATAAATTTAGTAGAAGACATTTAAATAACTGAAATTGAATTCAAATATAAAAAACATGGATGGGTGTAAATAGGTGAAAAATGAAAAGACAAGAAAAAGAAATATGTACTGAAAAAATAATCCAAAATAATTAGGAATAAAAGAGCAAAAGCGAGTAAAAAGTAGAGGTCGGCAAAATCGCACTTCCGGGATCCCGAGTCGGGATTTTATTTTTTAACCGAGGCCGGGACGGGATCCCGAGGGATAAATCCCGAAAAAATCCCGGATCCCGGTTGATCCCGAAAATAAAAAAATCCGGGATTTCGGGATCGGGATTCCGGAAAATCGCGTTGGGATCCCGTCCCGCGCCGACCTCTAGTAAAAAGTACTGTTAGAGTAAGTTGAGAGCTGCAAATTAGAGCAGCCAACAGGCATTAAATCCCATGGATTTATTTAATTAAATATGTACAGTATATTAAATTTTAAATTATATAAGAAATTTTAGAACAAAATTAAGATTTTTTAGAACAAAGCTCAAAATTTAGGCCACTCAGAATAAATAAAAATATTTTGTGAAATTTTTATTAACAAAAAAGCAAAAATAAAGAAGTAAATAATATAGTGTATTAATATGGTAAAGCATATCCTAAAGCTTTCCAGGATCGGCGTTGTTAGTGGAGTCACCGTTTTGCCGTTTTGTTTTGGTTCGCTCCCATTCACGTTTCTGCTTTACTATATGAACACATTTAAATAAAATATCGGCTTTAATTTTTTCTCTTTTCAGTTAATTTTAAGCAATGGAAAATATTTGAATAAATAAAATAAAAAGGAGAGAGTTAACAAACCATAAAATAAAATCCAAACAAAAATCCAAATTCTAAAACAAAAAAATTCTAACAAAAAAATACCAAATTTAGAAATTAATGTGAAAAAGACAAGTAAAATGATTGTTGGCCAAATAAAAATTTTACTATTTCATTTTTAGTTCACTTTTAAGCAATTGGAAGCATTTAAACAAACACACTAAATTTGAGCCATCCAAACATAAAGCTCATCATAAACTAAAAATTTTATTAAATTATTCAAAAAAATTATTAAGCAAATTTATATAAATTTAATTTTAAGCACGGATAAAAATCAAATTAAATTTTAATTAAATCTATTAATTTCATCAATCTTCACACAATTGTTTCTGAGATATTCTTTTCAATTTTTAATAACAGAAATTTTTTGTTTTGTAGTTTCGTTACACAAATCTACTTTTTTCTATTTTTACATATTATTTATTTTAATGTAATGTTGGGACTATCGCTTTAGCAAAAATTTTCCAAAAATTAAGCGTTTTTATGATTTTAGAACCCAAATTTATTGAATGAGTAGCGGGTTTTTATAATCTGGATTAACTGAAAACCAAGGGTATCGTTAATAAACGGTAATAAACAATTATAGTAATTAAGGTTATCGGATAGTTGGAAATCTTCGAATATTCGGATCCGATATCCAAACCTAATACGGATCTGACAACCTTACTAGTGATGACAATGAATTGAGGAAATAATTTTTTATTGTTCTACACAGCCATTTTCCAAACTTTTTTAAAAATAGAAAGCTAATTCTGTGCCGAACTATCAAAATTTTTTTATTTAAATTTTGCAAAAAAATTTTTTCAGTTATTTTATAAAATATTCAAGAAGAAATAAATTAAAATGAATAGAAATTTTGTGAAGGATTGTAAAGTTTGTGGGTCAACAAAAAATGTTTACAATCATTATTGTGTCCGTACATGTAAAGCTTGTGGAGCTTTCTTTACGTATTTTTTTAATTTAATTAAATTTAAATTAAATTATATTTAAAAAGTCGTTATCTCGAACAAAAAGAAGGCAAATATGATTGTATTTGTTTAACAAAAACAACTGAAATTAAAAGTAAAATTGTTTTTGATAAAAACACAAATAAAGAATTCCGATTAGTTTGTAAAGGTTGTCGGCTTGAAAAGTGTTTAGCTGTTGGAATGAAAAAACCAAGTAAATAATTAATTTAAAAAATAATTAAAAATGAATGGAAGAGAATTGAGGCGAGATCAAAAAATATAAGCTTATTTAGTTAGGTTTTGGTTAAGTACAGTTATTTATCACGGGAAGTCATAAAAAGCCACAAGCTCTTGGAGTGAATAAAAGTGTTTTTAGGTATAAGCGAGAAATTTTTTAGTCCCCGCAATCCAGATACGTTTCCTTAAATCACGCATCCATTTTTGTAACAAGGGCCAACTTGATTGTTTCAATTATTAACGAAAATGGCCAATAACCCCTACTGGGCAGTTTTGAGCTCCTTATAAAGAGTTTTTAAACTCGCTTAGTTCTGATCTCTAATTTGGATTTTTAAAAAATAATCTGAATATTTTTAAAAGAAAAATACTCTTCTTGATTAATACATTAAAAATATTTCAGAAATTCCATATTTGCGCTACGATATTTGTCCTGAATCAGTGAAAGATATAGACACTAATGAGGAAAATACAGAAGGGTGTAAGGATAAAATATTTTCAAAAAATCAAACGGTAAGACTTTGTCAGAAAATAAAAAATAAAAAAAATTAAGGATTTTGTTGAAACTCCGTTTAAAATTAGTGAAACTGATCGTAAAGAGATTGATTCTTTATTGCAAATTGTTAATGATACAAAACAAATATTGCATGCATTTACAGATTTAGACGATATATTCTTAAATTGTCCAATCAAATTTGAGGATATTATTCTTTCCGGAATTAACATATTTACACAAATTGATTCTTTTACGGTAAAATGATTAAAATTTGGGTAATAATGAAGGAGCTTTTTACGGAATTAAATAACTTATATTTAAATGTTGTTACAAGGGTTTCACCGGAAGTTCAAGCTCTGGAATCCAGAACTTAATTGGATTTTCTTTTCGAAGAGTTCGATAGCTTTGTGAAATATTCAAAAAGATATGTTCAAAAAAGTCAAGAAAGAAGCATCTCCCAAAGGAGAGTATGTGGGGTGACCCAAAGTTCCACAATCATCTCCACATAATAATCCCCTTTATCAGCGTTAAACTTTTAAAAATTATTTTATTTTTTTAAGCCAAATCCTTTGCCTATTTCCTTAGAGAAATTAGCTATTTTGAAATTAGAAATTGATAATGTTGGTATATTTAACAAACGAAATATTAAACAATTAATTGTCGACAAATTAGTTTGTGTTGCTATTGCAAAAACAATGCATGTATTTAATAAATTGTCTTTATCTGATCAGGTAATATTTTTGTTTTGAAAAAATGAATAGTTTTTTATTCAAAATTAATAAGACTTATTTATGAAAATACCTCCCACCCTCCCAATAGAGCTCTATTTTTTAACAATCATCGAAGTTGGGGATATATTTCATGTGGTTTTTTTCGGGAATGTTTCATTTAGTCAGTATCGTTTCTCGTCGAGAAATGGACCGAGAATATCGGTATCGGTTTCGAGAACGAGAATGAAAAAACCGAGACCGATATTGGAAAAAAGCCGAGAATCTCGGTATCGGTCTCGGTATCAGTCTCGTCTTTTCCAACTCTAATACTAATCGCTTAGATTTTTATAATTTCAATTATTTTGTTTTTTACGTTTATTAATCATTTATTATTTGAATAATTCCCAAAATTATTTCCAAATTTAATTTTCCTGAAATTTCCTATAATTTTTTGATAATTTTCAGATTTCTCTACTCCGTCACATTTCATTCCCATTTATCTGTTTTGTTAATAGTTACCTTTCATATGAACTTGGTGTTAATACTTTTATGCGTAAAGATTGTGTTATGCCCGCACTAAGCATAATTGAATGTAAACATTTTAGAAATGATGATTTGTATGTTAATTTCGATAAATTTTTTAAATTTAAATAATATTTAGATTATTTAAATTAACTGATCGTTTATTCACAAAATCTGTTGAGACTGTTAAGGAAGCCGAATTAACCACCGAAGAATTCGCACTTTTAACGGCGATATTCTTCTCACAATCAAGTAAAGATTTGTTGGGGGTTTTATTAAAGGCGCTGTAGATTCATAGAATATAATTTTGGCAACCACTAATTATATTTATCATAAAATTTTGTCAAAAGCCTTTATTTATTTATTGGGCAAATTTAAACTAAAATTTAAAAAAAGGCCAAAATAGAATTTTGGACAAGTGTGTGAAATAGGATGAATAGTAATGTAGAACTTCTTAACAATTAATATAATTCGAAAACAAAACCGAATCCGTGCTCCTTAGTCTCGGGAAGTTCAGGGAAAAATAAGAAAAGGCCTAAAAATCAGGTCCAAAAAGTATGTAATATTCATACTAAATCTAAAGTATTAGAATAAAATCTAAATTTTGTCTCCTTTCTAGCCGCCGATGGATTGTCTTACGAAGGAAAGGAGTTACTTTATAATGAATCTGTTCGTTACACACAAATACTTTTTCGATACATTCAACAACAATTTGGGGAATTTTCTTGTGCTAGCCGTTTAGATGAATGTTTCCGTTTAATTAATTATTTTTTTGAGAAAAGAAGGACTGGACAAATGTTTTTTGGACATATTAAATTTAATTATCCAAATATTTGTAAATATCCAGATTTTATTTCAAATATTTTTGAGAAGAATGATTAAAATAAATTTAAAATAATTTGTTGAATGTTTTCATCAAAAAAAATTTTTTATTAAGTAACCATTAAAAATCAATCCCTTTTGTTGTTGATTTTCAAATTTTGTTGATTCCAAATCCTGTAAAAGGAAGGTGAATGGTATATCAGGGGATTTGGGGTATTAAATTGGATTTTGAGTGATACCGTGTGATTTCAAGAGGTCATAGGTAATAATATAATAGTAAATATATCGGTGATTTGATATCTAGGGATCTGGCGGGATTAAGGATAATTCAAATTCAGGGATGAAAGAGGATATCATGAAACTTGGGGGGGGGGGTATCGGGCATATCAGTAGTTATTATTTTAAAATTTATAAGACATTTAAAAATAAATATTTGCACTTTATATTTAATAGAAAATTCATTTGATTAGTCCACAAGTCATTAAATATTTTGAAATTCTATTTTATTTTTATTTATCCTGTCAATCGGCGGGATAAAAAAAGTTATTTGCACTTTTTGTCAATTGACTCCTTTAATATGATTAGTTTTAAATATTTTGAAATATTTTATTGACTAATAATCTTAAGTGATTAATAAAAAGTGCAAATATTTATTTTTAAATGCCGGCTATATTTCAAAAATAAATGGATAAAGAAATAATTATATCAAGGCAATTTAAAGGAAGAAAAGTTTGATGTCTATATAACTTTTATTTTTATTATTAATATCCATTTATTTTCAATTAAGAGATTGTCTTAAAAATTATATCCAAATGAAATCCTCGAAGATCTTGTAACTTTTATCTCAATAATTAGTATTTTGTTTTCATTTACATAAGAACATTGTCTAAGTATATACACTATATTTTTAATATTAAAATTTAGATGATGAAATTTATTATTGTTTCACACTTATATTTATTTTCCCTATTGAATATTAAATGTGAAGGAAAAAAAGTTAGTGTTCTAGTAAAAATCAAAGATGATTGGGAAGAAAAAAGAGAATTTATTTATTTAAAGAACGTCGAACTAAAAGAGCGTTTTGTATTGAAAAAAATAATAAAGAATAATAATAAATATAATATTAGCTATAATTATAATGTTGATGGATTTTTACATCGTATAAACCGTGAAGAAAATATTTTTAATGTTGAACTAGATGATAGATCAGAATTTACCGTAGAATTAAACAGGAGAGTTTTGATTGATATTGCAAATAATAAAATTATACAAAATATTTTGGTTGGTTTTAGAAAACAGGTATTTCAATGTTGAATTTTGAAAAATAAAGTCCAAAAATGGTAAAGTAATATGCATATCAACTAAAATCATATTAATTTGTTCTTAAATTTAAGGTGCTCCTTAATAATAATTTTATTGCTATGAATAATAATTATTATGAAACTTCTATATTAGATGAGAGCTTAGAAAAAACAAAAATAAATAAAAAAGAATTATTAAAAGAAAACATAGAATCCTATAAAAACAAGCTTTTATCAAGTTATTGGACGGAAACTAATTTAATTGGATATAAAAATGAATTGTTAGAAAAACAAAAAGTTGAATATCCGAAGGAATTAAAAAAGGGAATTATTTACAGTGGCAATAAAATAAGTAAATAATTTATCTGTCTTCATTTATTTATTAATATCAAATCTTTATCTTTAAAGGCGAAATTATTGAAGAAAATAAACGAATTTGCTTCAATTGTACATATAAACACGATAAATATTGGCATAATTTCCTAAAAGAATATTATTTGTGTAACGCTTGTAACTTATATAAAGTTAAATATGGAAAGCTTAGACCAAAGAAATTGTGGTTTAAAACTGAAAAGGTTGCTTATTCGTTTTTGGGGCGGTAATAAAAATTTGAATTTTAAAACTATTTAAATAATGTTTACCAATTTCTGAGTAAGAGACTAAAATGATAATATGAATTTCTCCAATAAAATCTTCATGCAATAGAATTTTTCTATGTTCTAATCTGTTTAAAATTGTTGTAAAAAATTTAATATAAACCCCAAGCATTCTTTATTTACCCGCCTTCTAAAGGGTGTTTCTTTTATTATATTAGAGATGTTACGGCATTTTTTTAATTATTTTAGCGAATTACGCTAGATCGAAATTGTTTTATTTGCCGAGGTACAAAAACATCAACTTGGTACCGTCATTCAGAACCGGAGCATTATATATGTAATGCCTGTTACAAAAAACAACAAAGAATAAAGAAGAAAATAAATTAGAACTCAAAATTAAAATTGAATGACCCTACACATTTTAGTTCTGCGAATTAAATTATCTAAAATTATCGTATAATATGCATATCATTTATATACTATTTCCATTTATTTTGATAATTTCAATAAATTTTATATGAAAAATCTTGGCATATTTCAATTTTCTTCTATTTTCGCTTTTAGTTGTAATTATTTAACATTTCTCTTATAAACTTTTTTTTAAATTTTGTATAATGAATGTTGCATATTTAAATGCAGAGTTTTGGATACTAAGAGCTATTTTGTATTCCCTTAAATTATATTCTACAACCCTTTATTGAATAACCTTTTTTCGGAATAAGAGTAGCTTGGTTAGGAACACCGTAATATTTTTATCAGTGTTTCACCGTAACCGGATTCAATTTGAGGGCCGGATGCCGGAACCTGAACCGATTTGGGGGTGCGCACCAACATACATTTTTAAATATTTTTTAAAATAACTTTAATAAATTTAAATTTAAAATAAAATCAATTAAATGTTTATTTGCCCTTTGTCACATCTCTAATTTTTTAATAAGGCAACTATATAGTCTGTCAATAAATGCCCTTTTTTGGATACACACTACGAGAGAAATGAATTGACAAAAGCATATTTTGACATTTTGCCAATATCATAAATTGCCGCTGAGTTTTGTTGAAGTTTCCTGTTGTTCTTCAAAAAATTAAATTGAAACATAGTACTACATATAACTGATTTATTAGAATTTAGTAAACTTAACACAGATATAGATGAGAAAGAAGAAATCAATACGTTTGCATTAAAAGGAGAGAGAATTAAAACAATATTAATCACAAAGAACATAGAATATTTAATAAATCAAGAAACTATTCGGGGTCGTACGTTACTGGACCCAGGCGCCACTTGCACATTAATTAGCGAAAATTTTGCCAAAAAATTAAGACTTTTAACCTCCGATCCCAAACATAAAACTGAAATCGAAATCGATGGATATGGGGGTCGTAAATCCAGATTTACCTATACACGTGTTAAATTTGAAATGAAATTAAAGGATGGATCAAATTTAATGATAGAAGGATTTACTACACCCAACCTAGACCAAATGAAAATTTATTGTCCTTCTAGTCCAAGAGATTTTTGGTTATATGAACAAAATGAAATAAATGTAAAGAAATGTACCCCATACGTATTATTAGGATTAGCCGATGTTTTAAATATTCTTGATAGTGTGGAAAAATTAAAAGAGCAACGCTTCCTACTTCGCACTAAAGTTGGACCAATCGTTTGTGGAAAAGCTAGAATAAAACAAATGGAGGAAGAGAATGAGAATAAAAATGAAAATCAATATGTAATGGTAGTAGAAAATAAAATTATTGAAAAAATTGAAGAAAAGGACTTTTGGAATCTAGAAACTATAGGCATTAGGGAACCGGGTTTAGAATTCACAGATGATGATAATGCTTGGAAACAATTCAATCAAACAATTAACCAATTACCCGATGGGAGATACGAAGTCGGTTGGCCATGGAGATTAGATTCTAAAAAAGCATTACAAACGAATTTTGGAATTACAATAGGTCGACTTAAAGCCCTTTGGAAAAAATATTCAAAAAATCCAGAAGTCCTAGAATCTATAGATAAAATAATAAAGGAACATTTAGAATTAAATATGATTGAAATCGCACCTAGAAATACACAAGAAATAATTCACTATCTCCCACATCAACCGGTATTTAAAAGTTCATCATCTTTCACTAAACTAAGAGTTGTATTCGATGCAGGCTCGGGAAAAACACCATTAAATAATGAATTACTTAGAGGAGCTATCCTACTCCCACAATTGCCCGGCATACTTATCAGAACCCTTATGTTTAATAATCTGTTGATCGCTGATATTGCTAAAGCTTTTTTACAGATCCAATTGAGACCGGAAGACAGGGATGTTACTAGATTCCTCTGGGTAAAAGATATAAAACACCAACCGGATCACACAAATTTAATTAGCTACAGATTTACTCGCGTATTATTCGGAATCATTTCTAGTCCATTTCTCCTCATCGCTACAATATTACATCATTTCGAGAAAATAAAAAGTCCTTTGTGTGAGGAAATTAAAACAAATTTGTATATGGACAATATAATTCTTGGGGCTGAAAATACTAACGAGATAAAAGAAAAGTATAAAGAATTAATTCAGATTTTTAATAAAGCAAAAATGAGAGTTAGAGAATTTTGTTGTAATTCAGTCGAAGGAAATAATATGTTTGAGGAAAATGACAAACACCCTAGTATAGAATCCAAATCCCTTAAATTCCTTGGAATAAATTGGGACCTAGAAAAAGATGAATATTCACAAAAACTCCCAAATCAGACTTACAAAACAATGACTAAAAAACAATTACTTTCACTTATACATTCTATATTCGACCCGTTGGGATTAATTGGACCCGTATTATTGCCAGCAAAACTTGTATATCAAAAAGTTTGTGGTAGAAATATAAATTGGAATGAAGAGTTAAATGAAGACGAATTAATCGAAATAAATAACATAGTAAATGATTGGAATGAGCAAGAATTTAGTAGACCCAGAAAAATAATACATGGTTGTAGAGAAAAAGAAAATTTACAAATGCATTGTTTTGTTGACGCCTCGATGAAAGCGTACGCCGCGAATATTTATATCCGAAATGAATGTATACACAAAACAGACGTCAATTTAATTTTTGCTAAGAATAGAATAGTCCCCAAAGGAAAAGAAAATACATTAACTATCCCTAGGTTAGAATTATTGGCGATTTTAATTGGAAATAGAGCAACTTCGTTTGTGAGTAGAGAATTAAAAAGGCCTATACAAAAATGTGTTCTTTGGAGCGATTCGATAATTGCAACGTCGTGGATAAAGAACACAAAACATAAAGAAACATTCATTAATAATAGAGTAATAGAGATAAGGAAAAATAAAGAAATAGAATATAGACACGTAACATCAACAGATAACCCTGCCGACATAGGAAGTATAGGCTTAAATGGACCTGAACTCAATTCTAGTCAATTGTGGTGGAAAGGTCCTAGTTGGTTAAGAGAGAGAGAAAATAATTGGCCTAATAAATTGATATTTTCCATTGAAGAGGAAAAACCAAACCCTGTTCTTTGTTATGTAATTCAACTAAGCGAAAATAAAAGGGAACTTATACCAAAAACCGAAAATTATAGCTCTTGGTGGAAATTAATATATACAACTATGTTCATATTAAGAAATTTAAATATTTGTATCTGGTCTAAATTTAATAAAATAGAGAAACCATGGCTCGCCAAAATTAAAACAAAAGGGATTTTTAACGCAAAAGATATAAGACTTGCAAACTTGTTAGTGATTAAACAGGCACAGCTCAAAGAAAGTTTATCAAAGGAACAAAAAGAAAGCCTAAACTTATTCGAAGACGAAAACAATATTTTAAGGTGCAAAACTAGATTACAGAATCTTCCCAATAGTTATGAATTTTCAAACCCTATATATTTACCAAGAGACGATCCAATTACAAAACTTATCATACTACATACACACAAATCAAATCAACATTCCGGCCTTCAGGCGACGTTAACTCAGCTTAAATTAAAATATTTTATAATAAGAGCACGAAATTTAGTCAAAAGAACGTTAAAGGAATGTTTAGAGCACTGTCAAAAACTGAAGCCATATCAACTCACAAAAATGCCACCATTACCAGAAAGTCGTATAACAATTTCACGAGTCTTTCAAAACACTGGTTTAGATTTTATGGGACCGTTATTAGTTAAAAATTTAAATGAGGAAAGAAGTAAAATATGGATATTACTATTTACTTGCCTTACAACACGCACTATTCATCTCGAAATCGTAAACAGTATTGACACCCATTCTTTTCTAAACGCCTTCAGAAAATTTGTGGCAAGAAGAACTAGGCCAAATTATATTCTCTCAGATAACGGTTCGAGTTTTAGGTTGGCAGAAAAAACATTAAAGAGACTCAAACCCGAACACATAATTGATGAAGGTATCCAAAAATACTTCGCGGAAGAGAATATTAATTGGCAATTCATAACGCCACTAGCCCCTTGGCAAGGAGGAGTTTATGAAAGAATCAATGGAATGATAAAATCAAATATTAGAAAATCAATAGGTGGAAGAATAATTAACTATGATGATTTTAATACGCTAATTTGTGAAGTCGAAGCTATAATAAACTGCCGTCCATTAATACAGATTGATGATGAAAAAGACGCCATAATATTAAGACCAATCGACTTTACATATCCATTTGCACAGCAAGGATTTCCTCCTATTTGTGAGGATGACCAGGAATACAAACCCGCTAATATAGATTCAGCGGAAAAAATGTGTGAAATCTGGAAAAGTCACAACATCCGTATAACTAGGTTCTGGCAAAATTGGTCCCAAAATTACCTTACAATGCTAAGGGAAAGAAAAGATGAACATAAAAATCCAAAGTTCTCTTCAAAAGGAAAGCCACAAATTGGAGAAATAGTACAAATATATGATGAGACATTACCAAAAGGATGTTGGAAAATCGGAAAAGTAATTGAAAATAAAAATAATCGATCCATAAAAATTAAAATGGGGAATGGAAAAATCTTGAATAGACCGCCAAATCATCTCTATAGTTTAGAAGTTCCAAGAAGCGGAAAAAATATTTTTAAGGAACAAAACTTCTTCAGTAAAATTATTGATATCAAAAAAGTATATACAAATACTATGCTTCTAATTTTAATGTTTTGCACGATCATACCAGGAGGCTTCTTACAATCCCCAATGTTATGCCCGGAGCAAAACAAAATGTATTGGCGAATAAAAGAAAATCATCGACCTTGTATTAATTTCACAAAGGACCCATTGTTACCAATAACACATAATTTTGACATATACCAACCTAATATAGATTTAGTACAAATACCAGCAGCTCACTGTTCTATGTTGGGTACCAAATATAAATTTAAAACTGATTTAATAAATAATCCCCATCTTATTCTAACAACTTGGAAAGATGAGGTCAGTGTTGAAGAGTGTAATAGAATATGGAAAAAGTCCAGATGTAGACTAGGAGTATTAATAGGATCTGGAAACACAAGCCATACCACTAATGAAGCTAAAATTGAATATTCTTATTGGTCTATCGGCTATAAAGAAACGAGTGAATTAAATTGTTTTCTGAGCAATATAAGCATATATGTAAAACCAGACTCTTCAATAATATTTTCACCTGGAGTAGATATCTCTCATTGTAAATATGAAAATAAGGCATGCTTACTAGAAGATGATTCATTAATTATATGGGAGATTAGTAAAGAAATTAACGAAAAATTGTGTAAATTTTCAAAAATTAGAAAATGGAAAGGAACATGGATGGGTAAAATTTGGTTAGCTGAGAATAAGGAAATAGGTCTCTCATTTGCAAATAACCCTACAAAGATAATTGATTGTCAAAGAGAACTCATATTAAGCGAACAAGGATATGCAGTTCCATCTCCACAATACCAGATATTTAACATGAAAAAGACGAGAAAGAAAAGGGAAAATGAAAAAATACAAACGGGAATAATTATGTCTAACCAATTAGCAGCAGAACTTACAGCTAGTGAAACACTTACCACCGAAAAAATAAGAAAAGTCCTCAATCACATGGCCAATATACTTTGTGCGCGAGATATAAATAATTTTAAAAATGAAATAATTTCGGGAATTGATGCAAATGTATTAGCTAGAATTTTAATGAACACCCCATACATAAAAGGGAAATGGATATCAAAAGAAATACTAGAAACAAAGACATGCCTCCCAATACCAATAGAAAATATAACATACATAAGAAATTCAAAATGCTATAAAGACATCAGTATAAACATTACAATAAAAGATACGCAAATAAAAGCATTTCTTGAACCCACTACATTAATAATAAAGGAAAACTCAACAGAAACACCCTGTTCTGAGACACAAATCACCACAATATTTACTGAAAACAAACTTATAAAAATAAATCAAAAAACAGGAAAAAGTAAAGAAATTCCACAGGAGCACATTCATGATCTAACCTTAAGTAGTCAGCAAGATATAAATAACCCAGTAATAGAAACCCATGCATTCCACAACTTGATCATAAAAAATTACACCGACCCTAGAATAGAGATTCTACAAATGCTCCAAACATATAGTATCGACAGAAAATTTGAGCAAGAAAAGATACAAAAAGCCTTAAATAATAAAGAATACATACACAATTCTGAAGAAACAATAAAAAATCCAATATTAGATTTATTCAATTACATTTGGACAATAAACCTAGAAAAACTCTGGATTAGAACAGTCGCCGCATATATCACATACATATGGCTATTTGACAGCTTGTTGCCATTCGCCCTTAAATATTTGAAAAATACACGGATAGGCAGACTAACCCACACGATACTATCAGCAGCAGGTAGACACACGGAAGACAAAAACAAAGAAGAGATGATGCTTGAAATAGTGAAAAAAATCAAACAAGAGGAATTAGAAGACCAACGGCGAAAAGACGAGGTTACAAGACGCCGCGTCGCCGCGAGTGTCGTATAATATACGAAATTATACGTTTAATATTTAATTTATTAATTATTATATTTTTTATCTGTCATGGACAGAAATTTCCATGCATTTTCTTTCCCATCAACTAACACTTTGACCTCTCAATCCGCCGGAAATAGTTAGAGAAGCATATCTTTCCTTCTCTTTTTCCATACTATTTTTTACATTCCTTCTTTAACTATATCCCGGCGGAGCCCTATATAAACAATAGGCTTATCCCTCCAAATAACATCTAATTGTTCATTTTTCCCGAACGCCAAGCCGTTCTCTAAATCCTTTTAAATAATTTTTTATTATTTCAGATTGTATTTTATTTCTTTAAAATAAATATTTATTATTTATTTTTTGTTCTTTTTGTCTCTAAAAGTAAGCTTTAACTTTTACTTGACAAAGAGTTGCTTTAAATTTTGATTTTGGGCT
Organism: Meloidogyne enterolobii; assembly: GCA_963681835.1. NCBI lineage: Eukaryota > Metazoa > Nematoda > Chromadorea > Rhabditida > Meloidogynidae > Meloidogyne > Meloidogyne enterolobii. The sequence continues at coordinate 4,300,862 of CAVMJV010000006.1, forward strand.
CATCAGAAAGCCTTGAAATTTGCTACAAGATGGAAATACTCTTATATCTCAGAAAAATTCAATAGAAATTGACAAAAAATAGACAGAAAATCCGACAGAAACCCAAATTTCCTTTTGGGAATCATAAATCGGGTCAGCGCGATCCCTGGAACGTATATTAAATTGAAGCGTGGCTATTATTGGGGACATCATATAGCGAGGCCCTACTGTGTTTTAAAGGTGTTATTTATCAGTAGATACTACAACATATCATTCATTAGATTAAAATATGTTTAAATATTTTATTAAGTTGTATCTGGAGGCTGAAGCTCCTTGAATAGGTATTGCTGTATTTTTGGAAGCCATCAAAGATGGTTGATAATGTTGACTACTAAGCTCCGACTGACAAGGAACAATATCGAACTGTCACCAAAAATTTCGTAATAATTTTTATACCATCGTGTAGAGCATAGTCGAAAACCTATTATAGTGCCCGGCTTTTTTGGCCCTGACCCCCATTTCGGAAAGTTATAGGGCTTCAAAGTTTTCGATTTGGAGCGGTTGAGTCACCCTCACTTTTCTTATTATTTGTCTTCCATAAGAGAAAAATGAGACTCCTCCTCTCTATTTTTCCTTTCCTTTTCTTTTTCAATATTAATTAGAGAAAGAGAAAAAGAAGAGAGGAAAGAAAAGGAAAAGAGGCTTCTCTGCTATCTCCTCTTTCCTTTTTAATTGACATTAGCTGCAAGGCAGAGACGCATCTTTTCCTTTTCTTTTCTCTCCTTCTTTTCTATTTCTTTAACTAATATTGGAAAAGAAAAGGAAAGGAGAAAAGGAGGATGGGAGTCTTATTTTTCTCCTTAACAAAAGAAAAATCTCTCTTCATGAGGGTGACTCAACCGCTCCAAAGGTCGAAAACTTTGAAGCCCTATAACTTTCCGAAATGGGGGTCAGGGCCAAAAAAGCCGGGCACTATAATAGGTTTTCGACTATGCTCTACACGATGGTATAAAAATTATTACGAAATTTTTGGTGACAGTTCGATATTGTTCCTTGTGAGCCTTGAGAATCTTCTCCAAATCTTCTGCCTTCATCTAGAATTTAATGCATTGAATACTGAAGCGAATCGAATTATGGAATAACTAGGCAGAAAACATGTTATTTTACTACAACATATGATTTATTTAATTAAAATATGTTTAAATATTTTTATTAAGTTGTATCTAGAGGATGTCCGAGTGATGATATGTTGTATTTTTGGAAGCCATCAAATATGGTTAATAATTGTAAAAGCCCGATCCAAACACGACTTCTTCCATCAGACTTTTCCCATATGACTTTTTCCATCACACTTTTTCTACTCAATATTTGTTTATTAAATTATCTTTCACTATTACAAATTTCGGTTATAGAAAGTGTATGGAAGAAAGGAAAATGTTTGCTCATTCTGTTATTGGGGATATCTTATAGCAAGGCCCTGTGTTTTAAATGTGTTATTCATGAGTAAACATGTCATTTTAATACAACATATAATTTATTAGATTAAAATTTGTTTAAATATTTTATTGAGCTGGGCATATCTACTTCTTGACATCAGCCCAATCGGTGTATTTTTGGAAGCCATAAGAGATGGTTAATGATTTCATACCTGAATGATTTAGAGAGTTAGGGATCGACTTTCTTAGCAAATCCCTAATCCAGGTATGGCTTTCCGTCTTCAATTTTTAAATGTTAAAATAGTAGGTTGTTCCGTTTACCCAAGTTGTCCTCCTTTTCTTTTTTGGGAAGTTGGATAGTCCAAGTAAAAGTTGGATATATGTCCCTTTTATAAGGCCCATTTTTGATCAATTATGCTCTCCTTTTTGCCACCTTTTTGCTCCTGTTTGAGAACCTATTCAAAGGAATAATGAAAAAACCGGTAAACCGGTAAAAAACTATTTTGTTATAAATTCGTACTTATTTTGACACTTTTTGAAATTTATTCAACCTATTTTAGTCCTTTTTCGTGCCTATTTGTTGTGTGTAGGCGAAAGCCCTTAAGTAGAATAGTATAAAAGCCAGCCATTAATTAATTCCCAGTCTCTTCGCCTTTTCATTCCTCCTACCACAATCTTCATTGTATTTCTACAAGGTGACAAAAAGTTCGGAGTTGAGTATCTATTTACCATAACTTTCTGTTCCATAACTTTCTGTACTCCGAACTTTCTTGTCACCCTGTATAAGAGATAAAGCTTCTGTTCGTTCTCGTCTACGTAAGCGGGGTCATAACACTATTTATGTACCTATTATCAGTTTTTCGAATCTAAAAAAGGCCCCTCTGCGTATTAGTTTAATTGTAGGTTGGCTGTGCTTATTTGCTTAATATATTTTATTTAATTATTTTGAGTTAATTTGCTTGTCTTGCAGCTCATATGTATATACGAGTTAGTATAAAAACCAACATATTTAGTCATTTTTCTTTCTCATTTAATTTCTTCATTCTCCTACAAACTTCCTTATTTTTTATGTGTTTTCCTATCTTTCCATACAAAATTTTTATAATATTTTTAACTATTTGGTTTAATCATAATCTTCACAATTTCAGTGCTTCTTCTCTATTCTATTGCCTAAAAATGTGAACAAACCTGATTTTATTGAATGTCTATCTAATAGATTTACACATGAACATGCTAATAACAATTTATCTTGCTATTCCTGCCAATCACATGATCTAAAAATTAATGAAAAAATATGGAACGCCCCGGAAATAGTAATTATAATAAAATTAGATAGACCTAAGTTAGAATATTAATAAATACAATTTAATTATTCATTTTAGAGCCGAAACTGGGAATATTTTGATATAAAACAATTTATTCATAAAGATTCTTCTTGCCAGATTCAATTTATAATCTATACGCTATTGTGGTATGATTTAAAAAATAATTCTTTTAAATTAAATTTCAATAAATTAATAATTAATAACAGATTCAATTGGTGATCTTAAATGTGGACACTATGTTTGTGCAATAAAGCTATATAAAAGAAATCCCGGTGTTTATAGATGGATAATGTTTGATGATCAGAAAAGAACGGAAATCAATACGAATAGTTTATTATTTTTGAATGGAGTAAGACATAATATAAATAATAATTAAAAAAAATTATTTTAGGGAGAAATATTTACAATGCTTTACTATAAAAGAGAAGAATAAAGTTGATGTAATATTTAATTTTTAAAAAATAAAATAATGAGAGACATTTACTTTCAATAAATTTAATATTGTTTAAAATATATCCATGAATAAAATTTATACAAAAATTATTAGACTAAGGGGAGGATGTGAAACACATTTCATTGTACTTGAGATAAGTGTTTATTCTATAAGTTAAATCATTCTTATGTAAGAAGTAAGAAGTCCTACTATCCGTCTATTTTCATTTTTTCGAGAAACGAAACCTATATATAATACCCGAAGATTTCGGATATCCGGACTTTTTTCGTTTTAACTATACTAAACTGCCAACCATAGTACAAGAATATAACACGTTTATCCGAGTAGCAAATACAATAATGACGAAGGTGGCAATAAGCGGGAATAACTAAGGACAGGCGGCGACGTTCGGCCCAGGTGCCGAATAAGACTGACCTCTAATGACTTCTCTATACGTGACACACAAATATCTAACACTTGTATTATGTATTTGACTGTTTATATAAAAGGCTTAGTGAAATGACAGTCTTTTTTAGTCTTAGTTATCTTGTCCTGTACTAACCTCCATCAACCAGTGTCCTTTTTGCACTTGATAATCCTTGGTGTGGGATCTTGGTCTTAGTTAGAGCTCGGAAATCCAGGACATAACTAAATATAATACCTATTGATAATTTAGTCCACCTTTGTGAACTTACAAAAATATTGAAGAAAATGGATACGGAAAAATAGTTCACTGTCTGTCTATTCAAAACCCCTTATAACTAATAAATATGGATAAATAGATATGTTTCAAATTAAATATACATATATTCTTTGTGCGCAAAAGCCCTTTAGTTGTCCTCTACTCGATTTAGAGGTAGAGGACTGTTTTCACCTCTCTTTGATAATGTAAGGATTATTCACGTACATAGCAGTTCCAATTTCCTACACCTCTGACTATTCTGACCTCCTCCTTAAGTATACTAAACCGCAACCTTAGTACAAGAATATAACACGTTTATTCGAATAGCAAATAAAATAATCTAAGGTTGCAATAAGCGGGAATAACTAAGGACAGACGGCGACGTTCGGCCCAGGTTCCGACTAAGACTGACCTCTAATGAATCCTTTATACTTTGACTGTTTATTATAAAAGACTTACTAAAATGCCAGTCTTTGATAGTGTTAGTTATCCTGCCCTGTACTAACCTCCATCAACTATTGTCCTTTATGTACGATATAATCTCTGGTGTGAATGGGATCATCGTCTTAATTAGAGCTCGGAAACCCAGGACATAGCTATAATATCTATTAATAATATAGTCCACATAGGTGAACTTACAAAAATACTGAAGATACTGAAAATCTGGAAGTCAACACATATTACTATATTCAAAAACCCTTATAACTAATAAGTATAGATAAATAGATAAGTTTCAGATTAGGTATATATTCTTTGTGTATGCTCAAAAACTCTTTAATTGTCCTCTACCTCGATTTAGAAGTAGACTGTAGCCGGCTGGATTCATGCGTGCCAGTCTACCAAAGGTAAATTTTTTCTGCTAGGAGTACTGCTAGGAGACTTTTTGGGAGATTTGTTGGTAGGTTTACTGTCGTATTCGTCTTTAATGATTTTTTAATAGTCTTGGTAATACAAGACTTGCAAAAAATATCAAGTTAGCACGGCAATTTATCTGAAAAAAGTTATCGAAAGGCTTTAAGGTAATTTATTTCTTGTAAGAATAATACGTTGCATTTAGCGGTTTCATTATTATAGGTACGAGACTTTACACCATGTTTAGACATGTATAGGCTACTATTTAATCAAGTAATCATGCAAGTATAAAAGCTAGTTGGATCATAATTAGACTTGTATGACGTATACAACAGGGGTGTGCCTATTCGCGTTTCGCCTTTCGCGGATTTTCGCGTTTTTAGGACTTTCGCCTTTCGCGTTTCACTTTGTAAAATCTGTTTCGGCACACTCCTGATATACAATTTGATTCTAACGTTGGGGGTAGATTTAATAATAAAGGGTATTTTACTATGTCATAGGTTCGCCGATGAGAGTGAGTAACATCAGAAGATACTGTAAATATTTTAGTTGTACACTACAACTTCCAAAAAATATACATTGCTCGATCCCTTATAAGACTTTATCGTAGACATTTCTGTAGACATTTTACGAATTTATATTAAAATAATATTTATTATGTAAAGATTTTCTGCGTCTTTTTACACATGAGAGCGGTAAACAACAGAGGCGCCATGAAGAGAGACATATAATCAGGTTAGATGCGTACCGGCAAAGGTATTTCGGTAAATACCGAAACCGAAAAAATTGTATGAGAGATGGAATAGAACCTTTCCCGGTTTTTTTTCAAAATTACGTCTCTAATAACATAGTATATTATTAACAAATTAGCTTTGAACATTGTTCAAGCTTCCAAAAAATAACGGCATTTTTCTAGCGACGCAAACTTGGTAAAAACATTTCTCTGAATTTATTCTAACTAAATTAAAATTCAAATAAGTAATATTAAACAAATTGATTAACTAATTAGTCCAAGCTTAATTAAAATCCAACATTATAAATTCATTTAATTGGCGAAACTCCTCTTTATATGGTTTGGGGCCGCAGTCAAGCGCGGAGCTGGTTTGGCTCGTCTTTGGTGAAATCTAAATTCATGAAAATTCTCTCAAATTCTTTTAACATCCTTGACTACTTCCTCCAGAAATTTCAGAATTTTCCATTAAATATTTCAGAAGTTATAGTCGAAAATGAAATTATAGCTCAAAAATTCGGAAATTTTCGGAGAACTTGGATGATAGAGGATTGAAATACTTGTCTACTATAGTACGAGCACTAAATTGAATTTAGCTGAAAATCGTTCAGCATCCAAAAAATAAAACACATGAAATGAGTTGGAAGACAAAATTAAGAAATACATTAAGAATTTATGAAAACGCAATATTTAAAATTATATATTGTGTAGAAGAATTTTAAAATTTTAACAGATTTGGGTTTAGATTCGGCTGTACTTTAGCCGGTGGCCGGTTCGAAACCGACTCGAAATATATACCATTAATTCGACTCGGCGAGCTGAGTCGAATGGTACAACTCCCAAGGTGCGGAAACGCCTGTGGACCGAGATACAGGCTCCCGGAAATCGAAAAAGCAAAGGGGGGTTAAGCTCAATTTTGGGGTGAAAAAATCGATTTTTTGAATGATAGCTCATTCGAAAGAGCTCCTCGAGCTGAGTCGAATGACACCAAAATCAATGAAATCCGACTTGATACAAAGTTATGATCTTTTATTTTTGCTCCTTACCTATGGCATCTTTGGAGATTTTTGCTGTTACGGAGGCCCCAAATACGTCCAGAGCAAGGGAGATAGGGATAGGTTTATGTCACGAGCCCAGACCCAGTGCCCGTAGACTCCCCGCGAGGCGCGTGCCGCAAAACCCCGCGCTTCGCGCGGGGTTTTGCACAAGCGCCTCGCCGGCGCTCCATAGGTTTAGGTTTTTTGTTTATTTTTTGTGTCATAACTTTGTCTAATCTTGTCCAATCACGGTGATTTTGGTGTCATTCGACTCAGCTCGAGGAGCTCTTTCGAATGGTATATTTAAATAATGTTTACCAATTTCTGAGTAAGAGACTAAAATGATAATATGAATTTCTCCAATAAAATCTTCATGCAATAGAATTTTTCTATGTTCTAATCTGTTTAAAATTGTTGTAAAAAATTTAATATAAACCCCAAGCATTCTTTATTTACCCGCCTTCTAAAGGGTGTTTCTTTTATTATATTAGAGATGTTACGGCATTTTTTTAATTATTTTAGCGAATTACGCTAGATCGAAATTGTTTTATTTGCCGAGGTACAAAAACATCAACTTGGTACCGTCATTCAGAACCGGAGCATTATATATGTAATGCCTGTTACAAAAAACAACAAAGAATAAAGAAGAAAATAAATTAGAACTCAAAATTAAAATTGAATGACCCTACACATTTTAGTTCTGCGAATTAAATTATCTAAAATTATCGTATAATATGCATATCATTTATATACTATTTCCATTTATTTTGATAATTTCAATAAATTTTATATGAAAAATCTTGGCATATTTCAATTTTCTTCTATTTTCGCTTTTAGTTGTAATTATTTAACATTTCTCTTATAAACTTTTTTTTAAATTTTGTATAATGAATGTTGCATATTTAAATGCAGAGTTTTGGATACTAAGAGCTATTTTGTATTCCCTTAAATTATATTCTACAACCCTTTATTGAATAACCTTTTTTCGGAATAAGAGTAGCTTGGTTAGGAACACCGTAATATTTTTATCAGTGTTTCACCGTAACCGGATTCAATTTGAGGGCCGGATGCCGGAACCTGAACCGATTTGGGGGTGCGCACCAACATACATTTTTAAATATTTTTTAAAATAACTTTAATAAATTTAAATTTAAAATAAAATCAATTAAATGTTTATTTGCCCTTTGTCACATCTCTAATTTTTTAATAAGGCAACTATATAGTCTGTCAATAAATGCCCTTTTTTGGATACACACTACGAGAGAAATGAATTGACAAAAGCATATTTTGACATTTTGCCAATATCATAAATTGCCGCTGAGTTTTGTTGAAGTTTCCTGTTGTTCTTCAAAAAATTAAATTGAAACATAGTACTACACAAAGTCACAACGGGATTTCCTAAAGCGGTAAAGCATTGCCAAGCGGTAAAGCATTGCCAAAAACAAACATCCTAAATGGCCCTCCTTAGGGCCACAAGTTTAATAAGTAAAACTCAACTATATATCATTTTAATTTTTTGATGAAATTTTTTTATTTCATTTTGTTGTTGATAATTTTGGAGACCTTTATGGAAATTTTATACACAATAAATTATGGAGATATTTAGGTTTTTCACTATTGGCAAAATACAAGTATTTTTCAATATTGGCAAAATATAACTTTGGCAAAATATGATAGTATTTTAGGGAGTTGGGGAGGGGTGAAGCAGTAACGTCTAGAGAAGTTAAATGACAGGGAAAGAATTGATTCACTCGACGCAAGTAGTTAACCACCCCACTTTGTTTCCCCGTTTACCGCACATTCCTAAAGGTGTGGGAGGGGTCCGCAAAATTTCTTAAAGGATTTGAAGGGGTTGGGGGCGGAGTCAATGGATTTTAGGGGACTTTCCAAAAGGATTTGGATGGGGCCCTTTGATCTTGCCGCTTTCCCGCAATCCCAAATTGTTTCCCTTTTGATCTTGCCGACAAATCCCAAATTGTTTCCCCTTTGATCTTGCCGCGTGTAAAAATCCCAAATTGTTTTCCCTTTGATCTTGCCGCTTGTTAAAATCCCAAATTGTTTCCCCTTTGATCTTTCCGCAATCCCAAATTGTTTCCCCTTTGATCTTTCCCGCAATCCCAAATTGTTTCCCCTTTGATCTTGCCGACAAATCCTCAAGGTGCGAAAATTCACACCTTTTTTTTTTCTTTTATCTCGCCGACAAAACCAATTTGCTCCAAAGTGTTGGGAGAGGGGTCCGCAAAACACAAGGGGATTTCCTTTGATCTTGCCGACAAAATCAGTTTGTTCAAAAGTGTCGGGGGAAGGGTCCGAGAAACAAAATTTGACAATCTTAAGGTGTTAATTTTCACACCTTTAAACACTTTGATCATCCAAGGTATGGGGGAGGGGTCCGACGAAACCAAATTACCGCACTAGGAGTGCGGTAAATCGTCAAGGTGTGAAATATCACACCTTTTTTTCCTTTGATCCTGACGACTAAATCAATTTGTTTAAGGGTGTCGGGGGAAGGGTCCGAGAAACAAAATTTGACAATCTTAAGGTGTTAATTTTCACACCTTTAAACACTTTGATCATCCAAGGTATGAAAGTTCACATCTCTAACTCTATTTTTGATGTACTTAATGTGTGAATATTGACACGTTTTTCAGTTGATTAAACTCTTAACTGGTTGAAAATACCTAATTTTATTTGTGAATATTTTGGACTTTTAATATTAAAAATTATCCCTAAACATTCTCGAACCGTGACAACTAATGAATATTACGAATCAAAACCGCTACCTGCTAAGCTACAGAGGAACATTTTTATTGCAATTTTTTGCTTTTTAAAGCTTTTAAACTATTTTAACATGCATGCATATTAAATTAGTCAAATTTAAAATGGCGTCGCTTCTCTTTTTTAAACAAGCGTCGCTTCTTTTTTAAAAGAGCGTCGCTTCACTTTTAATTGATTGAGTATAAATACCCGAATAAAACTTAAATCTTAAACTGAAAAAATGATTTTCAAAATAATTTTAATACTATATATGATTTATAATGTTACTAGCGAAAATAAAAGTTTATCTGATTTTAAAAGATGGCAGTGTGAGAGAGCTATAACTGTATTTCGAAAAATATCCCCATCTGTATATTTCACGGATATTTTAAATGTGAGTGTACCTGAAGACATGGATTATAAAATAACTTGGACCCCTTACGGTCATGCTTGGTACGTTTGGGATGAGAAAGCAAAATCTATTATGCCAATGTATATGGGATTTCCCATAAGACCTAAGCCAGAAAAAGATGGTATATTATATTCTGGATGGGTATTCATAAAAGAAACTAGCTCATCAGTTATTGAATTTTTCAAAACGATATTCAGTCCAATAGCAGAACTAAAATTCCAAAGAGGGGTGTTTAGAAGGTAGACTTCAAATCAGTTTATTATTACCTTATCTAATCAGAAGGGGCGTGGTCTAATTATGGAGTATAAAAACAGAGCTGATGTATGAATTTTATTTCCTTTTGCTCATTTAAAAAATTTTGTTAAGATGAACAATAATAAAAATCTAACTCGTCAAGTTTTACCTGAAGTAGAAATTAGCATTAATTTGAATGGAATAACGATTTCAAGTGAGCGTTTAACCCCTTCTCGTTTTGTACCATATGATATAGCTGGCAAATGTCGTGAATGTAAAAGTACGGAAGCTGAAGTGGATTTTATTGTCACCAAAGATGGTGTTACTATCTTTTGCACGCGTATTTCAGGAACTCGTTATGTACCGTTTGATCTAACTTATGACTTACCAGGAATATGCTTCTTTCGGGTAGATATTTTTTAGTCTTTATCTATTATATTTTATAAATTAAGATTAAGAACAAAGGCCGCGTATTCAATATCCCATATGGCTCTGTAAAACCACAGCCACAGCTTCCAACTCAACAACCGACACAACCAGCAACTCTAAGCCAAAATACAATGTCAGAAAAACAGAATAAACCAAAGCAATCTATTAGTACACAAAAATCTACAAAACATACAATTGAAAATATCCTCAAAGACAAAAGTAAAGAAAATAATGAAAATGTTTTGCTTAATGAATTTTTTGATAGTCTCGATGCAGCAACAACTGGAATTCCATCACAGATTGATAAGATGAATAATTTGAAGAAACAGTCTACAAGGATGGAAGAAGAGGAGATGGCTGCTATCGAAACATTATATAACATACCTCGTTAATTTTTCTTATTTAAACCAAAAATTATTTTATTTTTCAATTAATTAAAATGGAAACTTTAACATTCTCAGATAAAGATTTGAAATTTAAAATTCCTTTTGGTATGATAATTTCTGGTCCTAGTTCCAGCGGAAAGAGTACATTATTATTAAGGTTTATTTCTGAAGCCTCGAATTTAATTGACCCCAAACCTAAAAGTATACTTTATTGTTTTGGTGAAATGAGTAATATTGTCCCTATTCTACATAAATCAGGTGTCAGTGTTTATTCTGGTGTTCCTTCTGAGGATTTGATTAAAAAATATCAAAAGCCATTATTACTAATTCTTGACGACTTACTTATGTCAATTGATGAAAAATACTTGTCCGAGTTATTTACGAAAAAATCTCATCATCAAAATTTTGCTATTGTCTTTGTTACTCAGAATTTATTCGAACGCAAAATTAAAGTTGCGCGACAAAATGCTCAATATATTATTATAATGCGTTCTCCTAATTCGGTATTATCTGTACGTAATATAGGTGTTCAACTATTTCCACAGAAGCTCGATTATTTCCTCGATGCATATAGACAAGCAACAAATAAACCTTTTGGTTATCTAGTTATTGATATGCATGCTTCATCTGACCCAGGACTGAGACTACGCACAAGTATATTTAAAGAAGATGAAGAAAAAATTATTTTTATTCCAAAAAATAGAATATAAATAATAATATGGTTAGCCAGATTATTCACGAAAATTTACAATTTTTACGACTTCTTGCAAAAACAAAATCGCATCGAAAATTGCAACGACTGTTAAGGCTCTCAAATACAAACCAATTATTAGCTATAACCGAAATTTGTCTGAATATTATAAAGGCTAGACTCAAACTTACTCCTCGGCAAAAGAAACGACTGATTCCATATGCTGACTTTGTTCGTAAAATGAGTAGGATAAGAAGTGAACTTGGCGCTAGAAAAATTTTAAATCAAAAAGGAGAGGGTGTGGGTATGTTTGCAGCGTTATTGACACCGGTTCTTATGGAATTAGCAAGATCTCTAGGAAATTCTATAAAAAGCAAGAATTAAACAAAAAACAACATACCTAAAATTATGGCAAACAAATTTATTCTTGTTCCTGAGGAAATTTACAAAGGTCTAACTACATTTGATACGGGGGAGCCTAATCTAGATTTAATTAGAAATGATCTTGAAAGAATTAAAAGAAAGAAAGATACTCCAAGTGCAAAAAATGTAAAATATAACCAAGAACTGAGACGGTATTTACAATTAAGAAATGAACAACAAAATAGACCAGTTAAAGTAGAGATGGTTGCAACACCTAAGGGAGCAATAATGAGTACAAATTCTACACGGCCGTCGTCTAATATAGTCGAAGATGATGATGAAATTTTGACAACAGATGATATTTCTCTCCCGTCTTTTCCTCAATCTAATAAAGATGTTAAATCGATAATTAATTTCAAACCCCAAAAACTACCTCACCCTCCATCTTTATCTTCATCATCTAGCTCTGTTAAAAAACGATTTAAGAAATTGAGAGGAAGCTCACCACCTCCTCCTCCACTACCTCCAACTACAAATCTTAAATTAATAAAAAAAGAAATTGTGTCTGAGCCAAAGAAAAGATTTTCAAGACACAAAAGTACAAAATATTCAAAAACAGGGAGTACAAAACAAGACTCTACAAGGCAAGACTCTATTATATTATCCGAAGATGTGCCAATAATATCAACTCATGTCTCACCTCAACAACGAATTATTAAAAGAGAATTTGACCAGGCTGATTTTGAAGGTATAAAGAGGAAAAAGATATATGACAACAGAAGGGAACAAGAAATAAGACAAAAAGAGAATAAATTGAAGGAAATCGATAAGAAACGTTATGAAAAAAGGCAACAATTATTAGCCAGACGACGAAAGTCGCAGAAACATAAAGTTCCAATAGACCCTTATGTTATTCAACAATTACGTAATAAAGAAAAAAGTGGAGCATCAAAAGGTTCAAGAAGGGTTTTAAGAGAGGGAAAATCACCTTCCCCGCCATTAAGCCGTCAAAAAATAAAACGAAAAGCAGAGTGGTCGCAAGGAGACGGACATACAATTGCTAAAGTCCAGAGAAAAGTCAACAAAAAACAATCACAAAGAGCTTCAAGATTATGGGTTAAAAATCTGAAGAAAAGAAATTTAGAGTTTCGCTCATATAAAACAAAAAATAAATGGGCAATAAGAAAACCGACACAAAAGGATATCAACAGATTTAAACCATCTCTTTGGTAAAAGATGGCTGATTACACTAAATTTCTTGACGATCTATACAATAATCCAGAATCACCTGCAGCTTTTTCAGGAATTGATCGACTTTGGTATGAAGCACGTAAAGTTTTCAAACATATACCAAGAAAAGCTGTTCAACATTACTTAGAAGGGCATAGAACATACACTCTTATGCGACCCAAACGTATTCATTTTAAAAGATCAAAAACTGTAGCAGCTGGATTTATGACAGATGTACAAGTTGATTTGGCAGATTTCCAACAACTTTCTAGACATAATAAAGGAAATCGTTATTTGCTTCTAGGTATTGATGTCCTTTCTAAACGTGTTTTTGGTGTTCCTGTCAAGTCCAAAAAGACTGAAGAAATGATAGAAGCCTTCAAAAATTTAATTTCACAAATGCCAATGAAACCTCAACGAATTTTTTCAGATAAGGGGACAGAATTTAAAAATAAACAAATGAAGGAATTTTTTGAAAATGAGGGGATAGAAAAGCATGAGCCAACACATTCTATCGTCAAAGCTTCAGTTGCCGAAAGAGCAATTCGTAATGTAAAACAACGACTTTACCGAAATTTTGCTCAAAAGAAAACATTAAACTGGATTGATGTCCTCGAAAAAATTTTGGAAGGAATAAATAAAGCAAAAAGTAGAATCCATGGAATGCGACCGATAGATGTCAATTTTGATAATGCTCAAAAGGTATGGAAACAAATCTATGGAAACATATTTTCTTCAAATAAAATAAAACCAAAACTCAAAAAAGATGATTTTGTACGAATGAGTGTAAATAAAGGTGCTTTTGAAAAAGGATACATACCAAATTGGGGAGATGAAATATTACAAGTGGACAATATAAAGGAAACCCCTTTACCAATTCAATACAAAGTTAAGGATGATAAAGGTGAAAAGTTCAAAGGTTCATTTTACAATGAAGAGTTAACTCGTGTAAGAAAGGATGCCGATACAGAATATAGAATTGAAAAAGTTTTGAGAAAAAGAAAGAGACCAGATGGAACTTTTGATGTTCTTGTTAAGTTTATAGGATACCCTGAAAGAGAATGGATTCATGAGTCACAATTAGTATAAAAGAAAACAATTTTTTCATTATTGTAAAAATTTTTCGATAAAATTATGTCAAACAGCTTTTTTGTCTTCCTCCCTAGTAATATTCCCGATTATCCTGATAATCGTCCAAATAAATTTAGAGTTCATTTACCTAAACCACTCTATTTTTCTGGCAACTGGGTGTGTGGATTACATAGTATAAATTATCCATATTCATGGGCAGCAACTATTGGTACACTAGATGATCAATGGATCGATATACATTTTAAAGATAATTTGGGAATGGGCAGAGTCTTACGAGTTCCAGTTCCAAAGGCTTCTCATACTTCAGTTGAGAAATTACACGAGTTTTTAATTTCCACGCTTCAACATCAAAGTGAGACTTATGGAGCTTCGCCTTTGGAAAAACCTGAAGATTTAGTTGATTTACCCTCACTTAAACGTCAAAAAAATAAACGATCATTAGAAGAGTTAAGACAAATTAGAGTGGGGATCATTCCTAAAGTTGATGAAGTGTTCATAGATTATCCTGATCAATATTGGGACCAAATAAAAATTTTAAAAGATAAACTTGTAGAAGATTCCAAATCTTTAGATGAATTTAAATTAAGAACAGATCAAGAACAGGATGAGACAATCAAAAGTGAAATGACAACAACATTTTGGAATCTCAGTTACAAAAGAAGTGCTTTAGAGTCTCGAATTAGAAAATTAGAAGAAGAAGCAAAAAGGAGAGATTTTGAAAAGAATAATTCAGATGTAAACATTGTTGTCGATTTTTTCGAAACCTACCCCGAAAATTACAATGAAATATTAATTATAGACCATCTCAAACTAATAGCTCTCTTCATAGAAGACAGAAAGGAAAAACACTTACAACTAGAAGGGTTTTTACCAAGATTTAAAAAAGAAATTGAAAAGATGACTAAGAGAGTAAATTTACTTGATGCTGCTGTACTAAGAAGGGACAAACAAAAGACTGTTAAACAATATAATAGGGAGAACTATATAACCCATAAAAGCTATGTTGATAAATTTTTCAGTGATAACCATGATTATTGGCCAGCAATACGAAGTAATTTCTACGGATTGATCGCTACATATCAGGAAATTTCTAATTCAAAAACTTTGTATGACGAGGAAACAGATGAAGATCGAAGGAAGGAATTAAATACTAAAATTGATGGACTCAAAAGGCTTGTCAATTATAGAATGGATAGATTTAGGGCACTTGAGTTTGAAGGAATTGCTAGAGATAGAGAGACAGCAGATGAACCTTACAGGCCCCCACCTCTACCAACGTATACAGACATACACCCTCCAACAACAACATCAACCCCAATTACTACTCAACAAACTTCTCCTTTAAAGTCTCTACCAGGCTATACATCTCCAACAAAGCCTGTCTCACAAGATCAACAAAAAGGAGATATTTCAGAACAACCTCCTCTTCCACCTGTTATAATTGAGTCTCCTAAACCTGTAGATATTTCAAAACCTTCCCTTCCGACACCTGAAACAACAACTCCTGTTCAACCTTCACGACCTGAACCAACTACTGAGGATCTTTCAAAACTTCCTCTTCTTCCAACCCCTGAAGAAACATTCAGTGATCCATTATGGACCGAAGAAATGGAACAAATATTAACAAAAATACTCGGGAGAACACCCACTCGCCAAGCGCGAATAAATTATTTACCGAATATGCCGGCACTTTTACGACAGTATGGGCGTCTAAAGAAGGATAAAGTTGATGCTTCAGTTCAAAAACAAATAATTGATTCTATCGAAATATTATATCACAAGGATTTTGAACGTTTTAAAGTACAATTCAATCATACAAGTATTAAATATTTATCTTTTTCTCCCCAACTTGGATATGTCTTGGGTTTTGAAAATACAAATATGGTCCAAAATAGAGAAATTGCAAAGTATGGATGTGATTTAAGAGGTGGTTTTTCAAGCTTTGCGGTTTATACAAAAGGACTAACAGAAAATATGATTATTGGTAATAGCTTAAGTTCACTTCTACGCGTAGTCTCTGTGGCCGGTGCAAAACCTGGAGAATATAATGAAAATATTTATGATTCACCAATATATGCTCGTGTTTTACCAAAGGAAGTTAATGAAATTGAGATTGAAATAAGAACGATGGATAATGGAAGACTAGTACCATTTTCTTTTGGTACAGTACTCATTGTCTTGATCTTTAAAAAAGTTATCAATTTTTAATTTTCTTTCAAAGTGTATATAAATAGTAGTTGTAATTATTCAAATCTAAAATAAATTTTATTTATTAAAAAATGGTGCATGTTATCTTTGATACAAGTACAGTAGGCTATGACGATTTTGTCCATAAAAATCCTAATGAAATGTCAGGTGGTGGAGAAATATCATATGATTATTTTCGAGGGTCTTCACCCTTCCAAAGAGGATATGGTATTCAAAAAGGAACGGGTGTGGGAGATATTATGCGAGGGCTTTGGCGTTTCTTTCTTCCTGTTCTTCGAAATGTTGGAAATACTGTAAAGTCAGAAGCAATTAACACAGGACAACGTGTTCTTGAAAGAGTTAGTCAGGGAGAACCAATCAAAGAGGCTTTCATTAGTGAAGGAAAGAAGGGTGTAGATACTGTACTGGAGAAGGGAGGCCTGCCTAAACAATTTGGTTCAGGATTTGCAAGAAAAAGGGGTATAAAAGGGAGAAAATTACCAAGTTATCAAACATTAATTGGCAAACCTATTAAAAAAAGAGTGAAATCAGACGTTTTTGGTCTTTACTAAAATGGCTTTTCACAAAATCGACAGTGATAGTATCAACTCAATAACTAATGCTTTAGATTTTTTTCAAATTCCACCTACAAATGTAAGTATTTCGTCGTCAAAAGTTTTTGAAATTCTGCCAAGCAATCCACTCACCGATACACCTTACCATTTTAAAATTCACGCAAGTCAAAATTATATTGATTTGGCTAAATGTTATTTATTTACTGAATTCCGCATTCGAAAAGAAAATGAAAGTGGACAACTTGTAAATCTTTCTGTTGCAGACAATGTTTCTCCAATACAGCTTATAGGACAGACATTTATTAATAATATGCGAATAAGTGTTAATGGAAGAGAAGTGTTCAATTCAAATTCCCTTTATGCTTACAAAACCTATTTTTCACATGAGCTCTCATATTCACAAAACGCAAAGAGCTCACATTTAAATGCCGCTGGATACTTTTACAATAATACTTCAACTCAAGAAGGTGGTTTAGATACAATCGAAAGGAGAAGATTATTTGAAAACAGTAAAACAGCACAATTCATTGCTAAACTTGATGCAGATATTTTCAATCAACCACTTTATTTAATAAATCACTGTGAGGTTGATATCGAAATTATACCAAACGATTCCCGATTTGTTCTTATGACATTTGGACTTCAAAATGCTATGGAAGTAGCAACGCGTTATCATTTTGAAGTAACAAATATGAAACTTTATGTTAAGAAGGTTGACTTAATGGACGGATTGGCTTTGGACATTGCAAAAAGACTTGAAACTAAACCTGCTCGCTACTCGATAAGAAAAACTATGATGAAGCCATTGTTTATTAGTCAGGGTCGATATGAGTTTAATGCCAACCTATTTATGGATCAGATTCCTAGACGTATTACATTAGGGCTCGTTTCTAATTCTGATTATGTAGGAGATATTAAACGTAGCCCGTTCAACTTTCATCATTTTAATGTTCGCGAGATTAGTATTATTGCAAATGGAAGAAATTATCCACAAGCCCCGTATGATTTTGATTATGAGAATGGAAAATATATTCGTGCTTTTAATGATATGAATGAGGCAGTTGGTTTAGCAAATTCAACGGAGAGCAATGGAATAACTTTACAGCAATATGGAAAAACACATTGTATCTATGTTTTTAACCTAACAAATAGCGGAGAAGATCAAGGAGGAACTTTTGATTTAATTAAAAATGGAACAACGGCTGTAAATATTAAGTTTAGCAAACCTGTACCTGAAGGAGGAATAATGCTTATAGTAATGGGAGAAGCAGATTCACTTATAATGTTAGATAAAAATAGAACAATCGCGAGTGATACCACAATATAAATTCTAATCTTTTCATATTGTAGTAATTTTAAATTAGATAAACTTAATAACTTTTATATCTTATTTTTGATATAAATAAAACATTACCACATATTTTTAAAATTTTTCAATCAAGAAAAGTATAAATATGAAAAAATTTTAAGAAAAATCATTTAAAAATGAAAAATCTTTTGAAAATAGTTTTTCTGATTAGAATATTTGTTCCACTAGTTGAAGCATTATCAACTGATGGTACTATAAAATTAGATAATTTACCAGAATATTCTGAACTTGTTAAATATTACAGAGGTGAAAATATTACAGGAAACCCTCTTTTACCTTCAAAAGAAAAAATTGTTGCCCCGGTACCAAATTTTATTAATTTCGATAATCTGCCATCACTTTGCAAGGAAAGTCCAAAAGACAACAATTTTTATGGACATGTATTCTGCTGGGGAATGATATGTTTGTATGCCATGTTATTAGCTAGTTTGGTTATTTATCAACTCCGATCAGTTCTGTGGTTCAAATTCAATTTTAGCAACAACAATGTACGCAAGTCAGATTACTCAAATTCTGAGGACAAATCCTCAAACGTCGCGAATCTTCCTAGGATGTTTTCCGTGTAATCGACTACCTGATCCTAGTTTATCAAAAGGGAAATTTTTAATAGTAAATTTGGATCCTTATGGATATGAAGGTTCTCACTGGATCGTTATTTACATAAAATATAATGATGAAGTGATATATTTTGATAGTTTAGCTCTTCCTACTAGTATATGCATAATAAATTCGTTTCTAAGAAATTTTCCAAAAATTATAAGAAATCTAAAACGCTATCAAGCACCTTTCGCTAGAACATGTGCCCATCATTGTATATCTTTTATATATTTTTATTCAAAGAATTATAATTTTGAGCAATATCTTGAGTTTTTAGACAAACAATCTAATCCTGATTTATTTGTTTTTAATATTGTGAATAAAATGATTACATAAAGTTTTTGTAATTTAGATTTTTAAATTTCTCAATTAAGATTTTTTGAGATTTACTTTCTTTTGATTTATTTTTTATGCATGAATAATTATAATGCTTGAAAATTCTTTTATGTCATGCACGCATATTTAATAAATTTTTGAATTTAATTTGTTTTAATCTCTTTTTATGACATGCTTGCATATTTAATTAAAATTTTTGAATTTTAGTTTCCTTTGATTTTTTTATGACATGCATGCATATTTAATTAAAATTTTTGAATTTTAGTTTCCTTTGATCTTTTTATGACATGCATGCATATTTAATTAAGATTTTTGAATCCTAGTTTCCTTTGATCTTTTTTATTATTGCGTGCATATTTAATTAAAATTTTTGAATTTTAGTTTCCTTTGATCTTTTTATGACATGCATGCATATTTAATTAAGATTTTTGAATTTTAGTTTCCTTTGATCTTTTTTATTATTGCGTTCATATTTAATTAAGATTTTTGAATTTTAGTTTCCTTTGATTTTTTTATGACATGCATGCATATTTAATTAAAATTTTTGAATTTTAGTTTCCTTTGATCTTTTTATGACATGCATGCATATTTAATTAAGATTTTTGAATCCTAGTTTCCTTTGATCTTTTTATGACATTCGTGCATATTTAATTAAGATTTTTGAATTTTAGTTTCCTTTGATCTTTTTATTATTTTCGTGCATATTTAATTAAAATTTTTGAATTGTAGTTTCCTTTGATCTTTTTATGACATTCGTGCATATTTAATTAAGATTTCTAGATTTAGTTTTTTTTTGATCGTTTTATGACATTCGTGCATAATAATTAATTAAGGGACCGGACTATAAATAGTTGCTTTTTATCTTTAAAAATTTTAAAATTAAATAAAAATATTTTATAGTCAAAAGTATCAATAAGTTTTATTCACAATGGAACAAACTTTTGCCACTTTTTTGAATATTAATGATATTAAACAGGAGGATATTAAACAAGAGCTATTGAACAAAATGCCGGGAAAAGTTGATGAACAGAATGTTTTTGAGGTAACTATTCAAAAATCAAATTTATAAAAAAATTTTAGGGGGTTGCCGAATTTTGGGATTGTTCCTGGCATCCTCAAACAAAAGAGCTCAATCAAATGATTAAAAATGGGGAGAAATTGGATCCCTCTACTTTTTTCATATTTTTGGACCACAACTATGAGACATCGACATGGTGTGATCAATGTCGCAAAACTTTACTTGAAATGAAGCAAGAAGAAATTTTAGAAGTCGGAGAAGGAAATACATACAAATATAAATTTTTTGTATGCACTGATTGTGCTCAGATAATAAAATATGCAACTTTTTATTATTAAATTGATTAATATTATTTCCTTATTATAAAATTCTTAATCTAGCTAATATTAAATAATGTTTTAAGTATTATTGTTTATAACATTGTTTATCTTGATTAAAAATTGTTACAATAATTATTAATTTATTTTGGGTGTGTATGGTGATAAAATATCAGTTGACTTGCAATTCTTCTTAAAGCATGCTTCACACATTTCAAATTTAACTTCAATCTTATCTTCTTTTCGAACCGCTTTGTCACTCTTCTTAAAAACATTGTCACGACATTCTGAAATTTTAAATATTTTAATAAAAAGAAATGATATTAACCTGCACAAAGTGAGAACGTTAGAAGAAATTTTCCTCGGAATAATTTCCAAAAAGGTTCATTAGTAGTTTTAGTTTCTGAATTATTAGTAGTATTCTTTTCAAGTTCATTGGTAATGCCTTCCATTTAAGAATTATTTTAAAAAATTTTGTGAATGTGCATGAATGGTTAGCCAGAGTATTTATATCGGTAATTTAGGGGCGGTCCTTAAATTTTTAACGTAAAATGATGAGTATATAAACACTAATTAATATTTAAAGTTTATTTCATTTAAAAACTTAAAATGGTCCTTATAAGTGAAGAATGTGCTAATATTCTATGTTGCACTGTTAAATCACTTGTAACTCTTCTAAATCATCCTGAAAATAGAAAATTAATTCTAAAAAAGCTTCAAGGCTGTAAGGTTGCAACAACATATACTGATAAAAACGGAATGAAAAAAAGTTTTACAATAAGTGGTTTATCAAAAGAGGGTGCAAATGTTATACCAGCATATGGTAGGCTTTCAAAACCCTTCAACATTTCTGTGACAGCACATTATTATGCTAAACATCGTATCCGACTTCAAAATCCTTATCTTCATTGTATTATCGAACAATTCCCAAACAAAACTGGATCATTTAAAGAAAATCGATATTACCCCTTGGAATTGCTTGAGCTTGTTAAAGAGGAAGAAAAAGAAGAAAAAACTCTTAATTTATCTGAAAGTTTCAAAGTTACAAGTAAAAGAGTGCCTTCACCAAAAGATAAATTAATAATTGTGGATGAAGATGATGAAGTAAATTTTGACCAGGATATATTGAAACCGAGTTATTACTGTAACGGATGGTGATTTAAAAATTAAAATTATACTTGCATTCAAAATGTTTTATAAATACAATTAAATAAAAATAACAATAAAATTAATTAAATATCACATAAAAATACAATTAAATATGTCCAAAATTTAATACAGAAAAATCGGAAGGTCTTATAATTCCCTTCCCGATGAAAGGTCTAGAAATTTTATGACGGGATAGAGTTGAAACATTTAAATTTTTTATTGAGGGGCATAAAAACGATGGGTACAATATTTTAATCGGTTCATTAGTTCCTGTTTTTGCATATTTGATGACCTGTCTTTTAAAAGTTTCATATCTTAATCCTTGGTTGTTGATGACATCGTGGTTTAAAGTTATTCCTCTTACTTTTAAAATATATTCATATTCATTTTGTTGTTTTATTTGATTACTTTTCTTTTTCATTTTTAAACCATATTGCTTTGCTCCACCAGAAACATATTCTATGATATCATGCTTTGGGTACTCATCGGTAAATTGCCCAAGATGAGGCCCAAGACTCAGAGGGTTGACTCCTTCAGCATGTGCAAATATTAAGGAGTCAGTGTCTAATATTTAAAAATTTATCATGTACTAATTATAAAAAATTTACCCGTGTAAAGAAGTTTACACCCTTTAGTACGGACAACTTGTTGCATTGCACGAAGTAAATGGATTCTTGCTGCTGATGTCGTCCAGAGTGAAATAACTAAATATAATTAAATTAAAATAAAATTTTTTTACTAAAATATACCAATGTTTGAACACTCATGTTCTTCGATCCATTCTTTTTTCTTCATGTATGCAATCATTAAAATTTCTGGGGATAATTCATCAATACTTGTTATTTGAATTGATTTGTCGTTTACGAATTTTTGGTACTGTTCTGGGTCATCAGTTATTATACATTGAGAAAGACCAAAATTGCGAAGTGAAAATCGTCCCCCTAAAATAAAAATATTTATCCTGATTTAAAAAAGTTAAACATACAAAGATTATTTAACATAAGTTTGGCCTGGGTCCTCCGACCCTTGTTGGGATTCATTTTACTTCGTTCAATTTTAATGCCAAATTTTTTTATACATTCTTCAATAAACTGGTCTTCTGCTTCAACGTTGTCTTTGATGTTACTGTCAAAACCTGATGAATGTATTTTTTCAGCCATGAACTCTGAGATATAAGGTTGGAACAATTCAGAGTCCGATTTGTTGTACTCTAGTACTCGAAAGAGTTTTGTTACAGTATACCCTTCTTCTAGAGCAACATTTAATTCAATTGAAGTGCAAGTTGATACCCATCCTCTTTCTTCGTCGTTGTGTTTACATCGATACTTTTCTAATACGCCACCTTCAGGATACATTTTTCTAAAAGAAAAATATTTTTAAATATTTTTTTAAATATTTTTCAATAAAAATATTTATCTTACGCGCATTTTGCACACAGAGGAAAAAGAAGACGGGCATCATTTTCTAATTTCATTGGCAGAACGGGAACATCGATTTTTCTGGGAGGAATTATAAAAACTTTTAATATTGCAAGATTGTAGGTGTTGTCAATGGCTTTTGTCCACTTTACATTTTTATTGATGATGTGCACTTTAGGATGTCCAACTGGATATTTTGTAGTGACGTTGATAAACGGATACAAAGAAGTCACGTCTAAATATGATATCCGTTCTCCATCTTTGATTTTATGATGGAGTTTTAGTGGTCCAGTTCTTCCTCCATAGAAGCAACTTCTTATATCAATTGGCCCATCATCAATATAGCTGTAAAACATTTCTCTCATTTCTCGATCTTTTGCCAACATTTGATGTATTTCACACTCCCAGTAAATGTCAACACGAGCAATTTGAGTGAGTATAAATTCCAATCTAAATTATTTTTATTAAAAAATATATACATCAAATTTTACCTGTTTTTGTCATGTTCCCTCAAATATCCAGCAGTTTTTCCGTTGGGCATTAAATCATTATCATGGGGGAAACATTTAGGGCACCCATGCCAAACACATCCATTAACTTCTATACCATAATTCTCCTCCACAACCCAGCCGTCAAGTTGATAGTTACCAATTTTCTTCTCTCCACCGTCAGAGTTGACATTTTGGACGGTTACACCAAATTTTTCAGAGTACCATTTGAAAAATCGGAGGGCAAGAAGGCTTTGATTACCATCTACTTTATCATAGCCGCGTTCGGGTACGAGTGCCAAATGTTGTTCTTTAAGATGATTTGTTCTAAAATGACGCATACAAGCCGAAGCGATGGTCATTGCCTCACGTAAAACGTCAATTCCTCCATGCGCTTTAACTGATGCAGCCCTTTCTCCAATATTACGTTTCGACACCTCAGAAAATTCTTTTCGAAAAGTAATAAGCGCAGCTATTAAAATTTCGACATCGTTTGTGCAATAACTAGCCAAAGCTTCATCAAGGATGAAAGGTGTATTTTTGTGATGTTCATACCAAAGATCAAACATTTTCCTCTTTTCAGGCATCATTCCATTGGCGAGGTAGTCTTCCTTTGTTGGATATATTTCTTTACCGTAGTTTTCTGGACGATTGGCCATATGAGGGAAAAATGGTTTGTCTGCAACTTTTAGATCAAATGATCGTACAAGTGAGGCAAGCGGCATTGGCAATAGATTATATATACATCAAATTATATATACATCAATATTGGCAATAGATATATATATACATCAAATTATATATACATCAATATTGGCAATAGATTATATATACATCAAATTTTACCTGTTTTTGTCATGTTCCCTCAAATATCCAGCAGTTTTTCCGTTGGGCATTAAATCATTATCATGGGGGAAACATTTAGGGCACCCATGCCAAACACATCCATTAACTTCTATACCATAATTCTCCTCCACAACCCAGCCGTCAAGTTGATAGTTACCAATTTTCTTCTCTCCACCGTCAGAGTTGACATTTTGGACGGTTACACCAAATTTTTCAGAGTACCATTTGAAAAATCGGAGGGCAAGAAGGCTTTGATTACCATCTACTTTATCATAGCCGCGTTCGGGTACGAGTGCCAAATGTTGTTCTTTAAGATGATTTGTTCTAAAATGACGCATACAAGCCGAAGCGATGGTCATTGCCTCACGTAAAACGTCAATTCCTCCATGCGCTTTAACTGATGCAGCCCTTTCTCCAATATTACGTTTCGACACCTCAGAAAATTCTTTTCGAAAAGTAATAAGCGCAGCTATTAAAATTTCGACATCGTTTGTGCAATAACTAGCCAAAGCTTCATCAAGGAGGAAAGGTGTATTTTTGTGATGTTCATACCAAAGATCAAACATTTTCCTCTTTTCAGGCATCATTCCATTGGCGAGGTAGTCTTCCTTTGTTGGATATATTTCTTTACCGTAGTTTTCTGGACGATTGGCCATATGAGGGAAAAATGGTTTGTCTGCAACTTTTAGATCAAATGATCGTACAAGTGAGGCAAGCGGCATTGGCAATAGATTATAGGTGTCACGGAAGATTATACTGTTCTTCTTGTTCTTCATTTTCATTTCATATATTTTATTGCCTTTTTTCAATATCTCTGGTGTCAATCCTTGTTTAACTATTTCTTTTAGAGTGATGACAATATCAAATCTGCCACCAAAATGTGAAAAAGCTAATATGTCGTAATTTTGTGGTAGATCATTTAATATCCAATTTACAAAAGCTGCGAGTGGAGAATTACAAATTATCTTCTGATCAACAGTTGTTTGATTATAGGGTTGATGTGAAAAAGTAATAGTACGATTTTCTCCACAAATTTTACAATTAAAATTTTTCAAACTTTGTTGCCATTTACCGTTTGAAATACAATCAGGACACGAAACCTTTGCTGCAATAAAGTTTGGTTCATGTATTGCAGATAATTGTGTTGTTTCAAAGTCAAAAACAATAATTAAATAAGACTCAAATGGTTTTGGTTCCAAAGGTTTAATATAGCATCCACGTTTTTGATCATGAAATTCATTACATGTATTACAATGTTTTTCATTGCATACATGTCCTTTTCGTCCATTACGAGTGTTGTCATGGACATTCCAAATAACTCCACATTTGTTGCATTTTTTGGAGATTTTACAGAAACCATTAGTTAAATGTTGTTTGTAGCAATCATTATTATTAAAATTTTTAAAACATAATTTACAAAATTTGGAAAAAATATTGTCGGGTTGGCAAGGAAATTGAGGACCGACACGAGAGCAGTTGATGCAGCGTGCTTTACAAGTGATAGAATGATGTTGGGCTTTATTGTAGACACACTTGCAGGAAAGGCAGTAATAAGTTCCAAATAATCTACCATTTTTCTTTACAGCATAAAAATGCTTTTCAGCATCATTATAATAAAGAAGAATTGGTGTGTCGTAATCTTCAGGTCCATATTCAAATTCGGGTTTATAATTGCCACGTTCACCGAATATAAAAACTTTAACAATACATTGATTTTTACAGTTAACGTTATTCCATTGATCAACTACACGTGGAATCCATTCATCAGCGTCGTATTCATTCAATCCAATTTGAGCCCCAACCTGATTCATTATTTCATATGTATCATTTTCAAAACGGCCAGACATTTCTTTTAGATTGTTAATGTAGTAAAAAAATTTTAAACGTGGCCAGTTGCATATATTTTGTATAATTGAAGCAATTAAGGCGAAAAATAGACAATGATTCATATTGTCAGGATTATTAAATTTTATCAGTGACCCTTTATTAATTTGATGTCGCACTTTTGGAATTTTACGAGCTGCACCACCAACAAGACGTCGTTTTTTGAATGAAATTTTATTTATTGTTGTTACAGTTATAGAAAATGGTGCGCCCCATAGAGTTAATTCGTCTTGCTTTTTACTTTGAGCGATGTGTTGACACCGGTTAAGCATGGCGTCAACAGTGTTATTTGATATATTGCTGAAAAATTAATTATTTTTTTCTAAAAATAAAAAAGTACCTGAAAGGAACCCAGATATCATATTCTAAAAAGTCACTGGTTAACGTACAAGCTAATTGTTGGGGTTCAACATTATTTCCCTTAGCATGTTCCATAGCTTCATCAACACAAAATTGGAAAATTCCTGAAATTGGTAATTTATTGAAAATAAGTTTTTAATTACCAGAGAGAAGAGACTCGGCATCGGCAGGAACATCCTTGATCATAAACTTTGAATACGTTTTTGTAACATTAAATTTTGAATTGTGCCATATTGAATCGTTTAATCGTTCAACATAACGTTCAGCATTGTAGCCACTTCCCTGTTGTAATCCTAGAAGATTAGCAATAAAGAAGTTTCGAGAATTTTTTGAAAGTTGTTGCATTTTAATAAAATAATTTTTAGTAAGTTTTCAGTAACCTTTAACTGAATTACAAAAAAAAATATTATTGTAACAATGATATAAATTTAAAAAATGGCCGCTTTTATATGCAAAATCCTATACCAAATTCTAATTTGACATTATTATCGGAAGATTAATTAATTATGCGCGTTTCAATAATTCAATAATCAATTATCATGCATGTCAAAAAATAAGAACAAAAAAAATTTAAAATTTTTAATTAAATATGCATGTATTTCAAAAATAGTAAATAAAACTTTAAATTACTAATTAAATAAGTATTTATGTCAAATAATAAAAGTAAATTAAAATATTTAATTAAATATGCTTGCATAATGCATGCAAATTATAAAAGATCAAAATACAATAAAATTCAAAAATCCAATTAAATATCCACAAGTAATAAAAATCAAAAATAAATTAATATTTTTTTAATAAATACGCACCAATCCATAAAAGATAAAAATTCAAACATCTTAATTAAATATGCAAACTTCAAAATGATTAGCTTTAAGAATAAAAAAATTGAATTAAATAAAATCTTTATTAGGCAATATGCCAAATCTATTTTATATAAATGAGAAAAAAGTGATAAAAATTAAAATGAGATATGGTGTAGTAGTTATTAATAATATTGAGCACGCGATAAATGATTAAGATACGTGAATTTTTCGAGAAAATTTTTAGGAAAATATTGAAATAATAATTTAAACAATGTTGGACAAAAATTTTAAAAATATATCGAAAAATTTTTCGAAAAGATAATATTTCGAAAAATAACTTCAACTAAATTAAACTTCAACTAAATAACTAATTATTTTCATAAAACTAAATTATATAAATTATTTAAATGATATAATATTTTTAAAAATGAACCCTTTTATAGACTAGCCCCTACACCAATTTTTTATGTTGTTTTAGTTTTAAGTAATTAATTATGCACGCATATCGTAAAAAGATCAAAAGAGAATTCAAATTTTTAATTAAATATGCATGCAGCCAAAAAAAAGATCAAAGGATTTTTTAAAAATCTAATTAAATATGCAAACATTATAAATCATTAAATGAAATTCGGCAAATCTAATTAAATATGCATGCTTTTAATAAAAAGATCAAAAGATTTTTTAAAAATGTAATTTAATATGCAACCTTTTTAAAATAATAAAATTAGGCAAATCTAATTTAATATGCATGCATCTAAAAAAGATCAAAGGGTTATTTTAAAATCTAATTTAATATGCAAACATTAATAAAATAATAAAATGGCAAATCTAATTAAATATGTATGCATCTAATAAAAAGATCAAAGGATTTTTAAAAAATCTAATTTAATATGCAAATCTAATTAAATATGCAACAAATTAGTAAAAAGATCAAAGGATTTTTGCAATAAATCTAATTTATTATGCAAATATGTCTAAATCTTAAAAATACAATTAAGAAATATAAATGGTGAAATAAAAATAGAAAAAACTTGCCCATCTATTTCGAAAATAAATTATTAGGGACCATCTTATTTGTAACAAATTTGATTTTTTATTAAAAATTTTAAAAAATTTTAGTTCATTGGCGTGATGATGATTAATAATGTGAATCATAAACAAATGTGAATCATAAAACTTTTAAGTAGAACAATCAACCCGGTTCATGGGCTAGACCGTTTCGACAAGCGAAGTCGTAATATAACTTTCTCATGGGTTTTGTTAGGAATGGTATAAAAGACCTCGATTTGTGTAATCTTTAACCAAAATGTTTATCATAATATTATTCTTATTATTTTCCCTTGCTTCCTCTTCAAATTTATCTCTAGTAAATGATCCCAGATGGCAAGATATGTGGAAACAAGAGCCCTGTAGATGTCCAAAATATTTATTGAATCTACCTTTTAACGTTACAGGACCTATACCAGGAAGGTGTGAGTGTCCAATACATTTATTAAAATCATCCAGAGCGAATGCTGAAGACTTTGAATTTTATAGATTAACACCGTTTCGCCGCTATGGTATAAAAAGATACAACGATAGTTTACAAATAAATGAATTGAACGAAAATATTACTATTGCAACAATCCCTCATGTAGTAAATTACTCTACCAGTTTTAATTATCTAATATATTCAAAATGGTGGTTTATACCGTATTTGTTCACTTTTACATAAAAAATGAGGAAAAACATTTTAGTTCACGTCTAATAATCTTGAGGTAGCATAAAATGAGACAGAATGGGAAATCTCCAAAAATATCTTTTATTTTTTAATTTTATTTTTATTTTATTTATCTTTAACTTATTATTTTTTAAAAAATTTTATATTTTTATCAATTTTAAAAATTAAAAATTTTATTTTTAAGAATTAAAAAATTTTAAATTTTTACTCTTATTTTTAGTATTCCTTTTTGGGAATTAAAGCAAAAAAAATTTTTTTTTCCGTAATAAATTTTAAAAAATGATTGATTTTGATTTTTATATTCAATTTTTTTAGGTTTTTCTAATAAAAATTTAACTTTTATTTGTCCATATCCCTTTATTGGTATAAAAAACTTTTTTTAATTGGTTGTTTATACTTTTTTAAAAGATATTTTCGAATTTTTTACTATTAAACATTTAGCTTTTAGTATTTCAAGTTGTTTGAGGAAGCGAAACCGAAAATATTTAATGAATTGATTTTTAAAAAACCTTAATTGGTTGATTGATTGATTTTGCTATAAAACCTTAATTGATTTTTTTTTTGAATAAGATTTTCTTGAAAAATTTTTTTTTAATTTTTGAAATTATTTAGAAAATATTCTCATTTATTCAAACCATTTCTCAAAATATTTTGTATTTGTTTTCGATGAATTAATTATAAGAGTAGCGACGCCATCTTAAAAAAGAGAAGCGACGCCATTTTAAAAAAGAGAAGCGACGCTCTTTTTAAATTTGACAAATTTAATATGCATGCATGTTAAAAATATTTTAAAAGCTTTAAAAAGCAAAAAATTGCAATAAAAATGTTCCTCTGTAGCTTAGCAGGTAGCGGTTTTGATTCGTAATATTCATTAGTTGTCACGGTTCGAGAATGTTTAGGGATAATTTTTAATATTAAAAGTCCAAAATATTCACAAATAAAATTAGGTATTTTCAACCAGTTAAGAGTTTAATCAACTGAAAAACGTGTCAATATTCACACATTAAGTACATCAAAAATAGAGTTAGAGATGTGAACTTTCATACCTTGGATGATCAAAGTGTTTAAAGGTGTGAAAATTAACACCTTAAGATTGTCAAATTTTGTTTCTCGGACCCTTCCCCCGACACCCTTAAACAAATTGATTTAGTCGTCAGGATCAAAGGAAAAAAAGGTGTGATATTTCACACCTTGACGATTTACCGCACTCCTAGTGCGGTAAATTTGTTTTCGTCGGAGCACTCCTAGTGCGGTAAAT
The DNA here is from genome assembly GCA_963681835.1 of Meloidogyne enterolobii. Classification (NCBI taxonomy): domain Eukaryota; kingdom Metazoa; phylum Nematoda; class Chromadorea; order Rhabditida; family Meloidogynidae; genus Meloidogyne; species Meloidogyne enterolobii. Next base: position 4,331,258 of record CAVMJV010000006.1, read on the forward strand.
TTGTTTTCGTCGGACCCCTCCTAATTTGGTTTCGTCGGACCCCTCCCCCATACCTTGGATGATCAAAGTGTTTAAAGGTGTGAAAATTAACACCTTAAGATTGTCAAATTTTGTTTCTCGGACCCTTCCCCCGACACTTTTGAACAAACTGATTTTGTCGGCAAGATCAAAGGAAATCCCCTTGTGTTTTGCGGACCCCTCTCCCAACACTTTGGAGCAAATTGGTTTTGTCGGCGAGATAAAAGAAAAAAAAGGTGTGAATTTTCGCACCTTGAGGATTTGTCGGCAAGATCAAAGGGGAAACAATTTGGGATTGCGGGAAAGATCAAAGGGGAAACAATTTGGGATTGCGGAAAGATCAAAGGGGAAACAATTTGGGATTTTAACAAGCGGCAAGATCAAAGGGAAAACAATTTGGGATTTTTACACGCGGCAAGATCAAAGGGGAAACAATTTGGGATTTGTCGGCAAGATCAAAAGGGAAACAATTTGGGATTGCGGGAAAGCGGCAAGATCAAAGGGCCCCATCCAAATCCTTTTGGAAAGTCCCCTAAAATCCATTGACTCCGCCCCCAACCCCTTCAAATCCTTTAAGAAATTTTGCGGACCCCTCCCACACCTTTAGGAATGTGCGGTAAACGGGGAAACAAAGTGGGGTGGTTAACTACTGACGCATTACCCTCTCTCACGTATTTCCCTCTTATCCCTTTTCTTTCTTCACCCCCCCCCCCCAAATGAGGGAAGGAATTGATTCACTCGACGCATTACCCTCTCTCACGTAGTATTCTTCTCTTGTCCATCTTCTTTCTTCACCCCCCCCCCCAAATGTGGGAAGGAATTGATTCACTCGACGCATTACCCTCTCTCACGTAGTATTTCCCTCTTATCCCTCTTCTTTCTTCACCCCCCCCCCCCCAAATGAGGGAAGGAATTGATTCACTCGACGCATTACTCTCTCTCACGTAGTATTTCCCTCTTATCCCTTTTCTTTCTTCACCTCCCAAATGAGGGAGGGAATTGATTCACTCGACGCATTACCCTCTCTCACGTATTTCCCTCTTATCCCTCTTCTTTCTTCTCTCCCCCTCCCCCCCCCCCAAATGAGGGAGGGAATTGATTCACTCGACGCATTGTCCTCTCACGTATTTCCCTCTTATCCCTCTTCTTTCTTCTCCCCCCCCCCCCCAATGAGGGAAGGAATTGATTCACTCGACGCATTGCCCTCTCACGTATTTGCCTCTTATCCCTCTTCTTTCTTCTCCCCCCCCCCCCCCCCCCCAAATGAGGGAGGGAATTGATTCACTCGACGCATTGCCCTCTCACGTATTTCCCTCTTATCCCTCTTCTTTCTTCTCCCCCCCCCCCCAAATGAGGGAGGGAATTGATTCACTCGACGCATTGTCCTCTCACGTATTTCCCTCTTATCCCTCTTCTTTCTTCTCCCCCCCCCCCCCCCCAAATGAGGGAGGGAATTGATTCACTCGACGCATTGCCCTCTCACGTATTTCCCTCTTACACCTGTTCTTTCTTCACCTCTCACACTTATTTCCCTCTTATCCTTCTTCTTTCTTCAGCCCCCTCTCCTCTCCTTTCTCAATAACGCTTGACAACGTTTATAGATGCATGCTTCCTTTGTTTAAATTCTATTGTTAACTAATTCGGGAATTTAAAAAAAGATTCGGGAAATTCAACGTCTCGTTTTAAATAGTAGAACGCCGTTATATTCCTTGAATATAGACATTGTTTTATTAACATTTCTTGTGTTCAGCCCAAAAACAGTTGGACTGGGGTCTCCAATAACACCGGAATTTTTGAGGGATATGGATGCATCAAGAAGTCGAACGATTTCAAAGGATTATCGTTGGATTGAGGGGATAAAAGTTGATTAAATTATTTTTTCATTAGCACATTTATGTTCAGCAGATATTGGTATTCAGATCAAAGGCTCCTTTGAGTGCCACAGTATAAAATTTTCAGAATATTGGCAAAACCAATAAGCCAGATTTTTTTCTTTTTCAGCGCCGTAGGCAAAAATTTTGGGAATTTGGATTTGGCAAAAAATACCACAATGCGATGGAGTCATGACCCTGAAACTGCTTCATAGTTGAATTGCGTTGACTTCTCTTTGTAAAATTTCATAGAGATTTAACTTTTATTAATGAAATTCGTTATTTTTTAAGTAATATAATTATTTTAAGAAAAAGTTTTTACTTTTTATTGTCAGAAATTTTAAGCAATATTCGAGGATGGAGCTGCAATTTAAAAATTCTTAACAATTTTCAAATCGGGATCCCGATGTTAGAGAATATAGAGAAATTGGCCAAAATCTCTTTCTCTGCTCTATCTTATAAAAATGACATTTGAAACGTTGGCAATCTCTGATTGGTGGGCATTATATGTAAACGTCTATTAGAGGATTCCACATGGGAAGATAGAGAGTTAGAAGGGGAGGAGTTTCTGACAAATCCTCGTAATTTTTAACTCTCCATTCTTCAACTCCTCCCATATTTAGCTATGTTTTTAAGTCAGTCAAAACCTCCATCAAACTCGCATTCATTTTAATTTTAATTAACCTTTCAAGTTGCTATCCAAATTGTTTGCTTTTAAGTTTTATTCAAATTAACATGTTTAAATTATAATTAATTTTATCTAGCCTTTATCAGAGGGGAAATAGGGTAGATGTTATATATAATAGTTTTAACTGCTTCCAAGGCCAAGTAATATAAAATCTCTCAAACAAACTTGAATCTTTTTGACAAAATATTTTGTCAATCCACATCCTATCCTATCTCTCTGTTGTATATGGAAGGATGTGGATTGTGACAAAAGTGTGGGATGTCGATTATATGGGAGGAATGTCGACTGTAACTCTAAAGTTTCTTTGAAAGGGCTCCACTGCCACTTTTACCGTCCTTTTGTAGAATTTCATAATCAGCTTTGCTTTTTGGCTTGGTTATATGTCTTTAATGAAGTAAAATATTTTAATTTTTATCCAGAAGAACAATGATTCTTCTATCAATTCTATTTCAATTTGGCATAGCCTGGTTGCTTCTAACGGATTTAAATGGAATGAAACCTGGTAGTAGTAACACTATTAACAAAGAAATTGGAAAGAAAAGAGCTTTGGTTATTGCTCCCAACTTTCTTGAAGTTCATTTTAAAATGCTTAGTGTCTTTGCCAATGTGCTGACCGAAAAGTTTAATGTGGTGGGTGTTAGAAATATATAATTATAGTCTGCATTTTAGATATTATATTCTGATTTTAAAATTTTATTTGAACATTTTATTTATAAAATCTCTGCTTATATAAAATATTCCAATTATTATATTTTATTTTCAAATTTTTAAATCCTTCCGTTAAAATATTATTTAACTAGGGTGCACGCCGAACGCTCAGAGGCGGGGGAGCAAAGGGGTTTGGGTCGGGGTTTTAATTAAAAAATATTTAAAAAAATGCCCAAAGGTGTTGCTCTTATAACATTATAGACATAAAAAATAAATTTAACGTCAAAATATTTTTATGAGTAATTTGTTGTCAGCTAATGACAACTTTAACATTCTATAATTTTATTAACTTTGTTTTTAAAAAATCAATTTATAATAATAATTTAAAAAGTTTTAAATATTAAGCACTTTCTAATTCTGAACACCAAAAATGAAAAAGTTGGAAAAAATTTCAATTGTGGAATTGATACTAAAAATTTTACACAAGGAGACGGAAGAGATAAAGAAGGCGGAAATACATATCAAATTATGAGTATTTCAAATGAATATCCCAAAAAATTGGATGAAGGCGTAAATAGTCTAGAGAATAAATTCTTAAAGAGAGGATTTGAACAGAACAGTCAAATTCTCACAAATGAAGCTTACATCGTGTTTAAAGGTTAAAATTCCTTTCCTCAAGGCAATCATGAAATGTTTAGCCCGTGTTTTGTTGGAGTCTTTTTTATAATCCCCTTTGAAGAAACTTGTTGAATTTCTTATTTCCTTCTTTCTTTCACGAGCTCCGCTCCGGGTATTTTAACATCCTGACTCCAGCTCAGTCGATTTCTATCTAATTCGTGTAGCCATAACCAATACTGTTAAAGACTAATATAAACATTTAAGATTTGTTCAATAAAAAACAACATCTTATTTATGACCTGGAGGCAGCAGAGTTCGATTTGGGATTTTTTGACACTTGGGACACAGGAGCTCTCTTTATTTTCCATGAAGCAGGAATTAAAAATGTTTTTGGCATTAACAACACCCAACTTAATGCTTATCAATTTAAATATGCTGGGAAGGAGTTTCCAAAAAATGTTCCAGGTTTTTATCAAGTATATGACAAAATATTAGCCCGGTAATTTCAGAAATTTATTCGGCACGAATAGGCGATAATGAATTATTTAGTCCTAACCGACTTATTATTACCAATGCAATGGAAGGAAGACAAAAACAAATACTTGAAGAATATAAAAAAAGTTTAAAAATCTTCTCATCTGTTCATAGCAAATTGGTTATTTAAATTAAATTTAAATTCTAAACACTTACGGGTGTTTCCCTTTGTCAGCTTTTTATTTAAAATACAAAATGGTCAGTCATTTCTTCCTTGAATAATTTCAAAAAATTTCCCTGTGACATATTTAGTCACTCTTCCAATAATTTCATTTTTTATTTGTAACCAATTATGCAAGGAAAAATGACCGACCATTTTGTACATAAATTAAAAAGCTGACTGGGCGGGGGGAGTGAGTACCGATTTTTGTTGTAACAATAGTTGGTGGATAATTGAATTCATTAATTTATAATTTTTGTAAATGAAATACATATGTACATTTAATACTTTATTTACTCTATTTCCGACCCTCACTATGATAATTATTTACATTATTTATATTAATTAACTACCGTGGGAAATTTTAATAAATTACCTGCAGTCAATCGAAAACGTTCTTCGATCTAAGTCGAATGACATCAGAATGTTTTGACTAAATCTCTGAGCTAAATGTCCCTAGACTAGAAGAACCTATACCTCAGATATATCGGTTAATATAAAATTTACTTGAGAAATTGCTGATTTTTCCGATTTTCGCTTTACGATTTTCGATACAGCTATAGATAGATATATAAATTTTACAGGACGACTGGTTTGAACAAAGAAATCAACAAAACCAATCAAAAACAAAAGGGCAACAAACCCCACCAACAACACAAGGCCTTTATTCTAAGATTAAAGGAATATTCCTTAACGGGCATGAACTGTTTGATTTTCCTTTAGGCGAAAACAAACCTGAAAATGTTTTTTATGTTGGTGGAATTCATTTGAAAGAATCTGACGATAAAAAGGCAAAAATTTTTTAAACATTCAAATAAATACATAGAGTTGTCGGTTTTAACAAAATTTTCGGGTAAACGAAACCGAACGGCAAACCTACCCGAAACTTTTAACCGAACCAGGGAACAGAACAGAAAATCCTGAATTTTCTGATTATGTTTGAAATATTTAATAAACAAAACGTTAATGTTATCGTTAATATGCGACAAAATTCGGGAGAATAAATAGAGAACAATAGGAAAGGACCTAATTTAGTAGGACACAACAACCATCTAACCAAGCTTATTGTTAAATTATTTTTTACTCATTAATGCTCTTTCTGCAAGTACGGACATAATACTTTAATATTTCTGTTTTCAAAGGAACCGGAGAGTTCAAACAAACAAGTGATTATGAGCATTGAATATTGCAGACAGATTGCTCAACCAGAAACCATAAAAATTTTGGAAAAATTCGTGGCGGCTATTAAGAGTGTGTCACATTCAAAACAAATGAATTTAACATTTATTTATGATTGTAAAGCAGGAGGAGATGATTTGGAAAAGTTAGAAGAAGTAATGAATGATTTAAAACATGAAATTAAAAAAATTCCGGAGATGCAAGAGGAATTGGGTAAATTTAAAAATTGTTATAATAATTTTAGATATTTCTACTTTTTAGCAAAAGGTAACACAATTCTTTTAATCACCAACAGCAGTGGATACCAAGTACTTGAAGCATTTTATGAAAATGTTCCAATATTATCTTTGCCTTATATGGTAGATCAATTTTATGTTGCTGAAGCCTTGAAAATACCTCATCAAATAGAAATCGAGAATTCCGCTGATGGTGAAAAGCCAAAAGCCGGAGGAGATCAAAAACATGGGCAGGACACTAAGCATCAATCAGGAAATGGACGAAGCAAATCCCCTGCTCGAGGAAGGTCCCCTGTTCGTGGAAGGTCCCCTGCTCAATCAGGAAATGGACGAAGCAAATCCCCTGCCCGAGGAAGGTCCCCAGCTAAAGGCAGTTCTCATGTTAGACCTTCAAGTTTGGACAAACATGGCGAGAATCATCACTTAATTGTTAAACAAGAAGTGGTTAGAATTGCTCCAACATTAAGCTTCAACAATATGTCAAAGAAAGTTGAAAAGATTGGAGATAATGAGACTATTGAAGACGTTGGAGATATTAAAGCGGTATTGAATGAGTTGTTGGATGACAAGTAATTAATTTTAAAAATAAATATTAAATTTGAGAATAATATTGAAATTTTGTTTTTGGTTCTTTATTTTATGCTCACAAAAGCCGGCAGGCTTTATCCGAAAGTCAAATTATTTAATTATAATAAAAAATTATTTTTTGAAAAATATAAAATTTTTATTTCAGTCACAAGGAAAAGGTTAACAAAGTTCATAAATATTTACGCCAGACATTGAAAAAGAACAATCCAAAAAAGATTTTCCTCGCTAAAGTAGAAGAAGCTCTTCGCAATTCTAATGGAGAAAATGAACAGGGCCCTATTTCAATTGTCCACAGATTCTGCGGTCTGCGTTCTGTGCACAGACCACAGAACCACAGAAATTCTGTTTCAATTATTCCACAGATTCTGCGGAAAAAGAAGTCCGCAGATTCTGTGGAAACATGCACAGAATCTGTGGAAACATCCACAGATTCTGCAAAACATCCAAAAACATGCAAAAACCACAGAATTCTATTTCAATTATTTTTCTGTGCACAGAAAAAAATCCACAGATCTGTGGCTTTTTTAGTCGATTCTGTGCATTTCTGTTTCAATTATTTCTGTGGTCTGCGGAAAATACACAGAATTCTTTAAAAAATCCACCCTAAAATTTTTTCTGCGAACTTTCTGTGGAAAAACTTTAACAATTTTTTTCTAGGCCTAGGCTTAACCAAATTTCAAAATTTTTAAAGATTATTAAAGTTTGAATCATTCTCTATTTTTTGATATAAAAATTATAATTTTATTACCTAAAATTATTGCTTAAAATTAATTTTGAAAAAGGTACATCTTTTTTACGCAGTTTTTGTTATATTCAAGCAATAAAAAAATAAAAAACGTGAGAGATTCTGAAATTTAGAGCTATGATGTTCTAATCATCATGGATATCTCTAATGAGGGGATGTTTACCAGGATCTATAGAATATATCTGTATAGCGTATACTGGGATATCTCCCATGATCTCTCATTGATATCCGTCATAATCTCTCCTCCTATTTAATGATAGATTTCCTCCTTAATCACTCCAATATATTAAACCTCAAAATCAATGGATATCCCACTTAATCACTCCTCTACGATTTTAAAGTTCCGATTTGACTATAATTTTGGATTCCAGGCATTTTCGATTTCCAGGAACCTCAATTTCTGACTAAACAATCCCCAAACATTTCCCTCCCTTGCAACAACTTCTATCGTAGTTTGAAAAAGCCACATGTCGGATCGACATCTCCTGATTTTTCCGATCCGAACCCTGCTTTAGGACATTAATTTAATTGGAGATTTAAGGATATTGGATGAACAAGAAAATTAAGCGGTATATCAGCGGTTTTAAAGTGATATCAAAGAGATTTAAAGGGATGTTATGTGATTTGGAGGGAAAATTTTTAAATCTTTACAATATTTTTCAGTTTAATTTAAGAATTTTTAAAGTTTTACTTCAAAAAATCAGGTACCATTAATACTGCGGTAGTACCGAACTGTCCAAACCATTTTTCGTTTCAATAAAACTGTTATTTTCAAAAACGCGGAAATAAAAAATTTGAATTTAGAAGAAAAAATACACAGAACCACAGAAAAATAATTGAAATACAAATTCTGTGGATCAGTGGAAAAAATCCACAGATTTTTATATTTTCCACAGAAATTTTCATCCACAGAATCTGCGGAATGTTTCCACAGAATCATTGGATGTTTCCGCAGAATCTGCGGGCACCACAGATTCTGTGCACACAGAATTTAATTGAAACAGAATTTCCACAGAATCTGTGTTCTGTGCACAGAATGCAGAATCTGTGGACAATTGAAATAGGCCCCAGGAGTGAAAAGTACTGGATTGAACAAGAGTGAAAAGTAAATTGTAAAAATGTAAATATTTTTATTTATCGAGTCTGTCCCTTTGTAAATTTAAGTAACATACCCCAAAATATTTTACCCAAAATTCTTCTTTAAGGTTTGGGGTTGATTATATGTTTTTCATTACCCCGTTTTTATTCACACATTTTGGCATTTTTTCATTGTAAAAAATTTTAAAGTCCCCATTTATGTACAGTAAGAGGAAGGTAAATGTTTACTATAGCGATACAGCTTCATTGCTGGTTTCACTCTTTTAATTTCCTGAACGCCGTTTAGTATACCTCTTGAATGCTAACAACCGTTATCTACCTTCTTTCTCACTATATATCACAAAAACTGTAGAACCCTTCTACATATATCTGATGTACCGATGAGCTATGAATTCTATTTGAAGTTTTATGAGAATATAACTCAAACTGTTAAAATTCCTTTGACTCTTGGGTCTATAACTTTGAGACATCAAAAATTTATAAATTGAATATTCAACATATCTTCGATGTACAACCATTATTTGAAAATTCATTACTTTTAGAAAAATCATAGAGATACGGTACACCTGGTATAAACCAAGATTTTAACTTGAAACAAGTAAATACCCCCATGTATTTTATTTATTTTTTTCGTACCATGTAATTTTTTATTTATTATCTATTTTTAACTTTATTTTTTAATTCTGTAGTTTATCGATAAATTTGTAGAGGAAAATTGTTTTATTGGTCTTCGCGGCGACCGTAGCGAAGCGACAGCCGTCGTTTCGCTCGACATGCCCGGCTTGTCGAGACTTTTTTAGAGGTTAAGTCAAAAAGTAGAGAAAAACATTTAGACTTTGTGGATGGGTAAAAACAAAATGTCATAACTTTGTCAAATCAAGTCAGATTTGTTGATTTTGGTGTCATTCAACTCAGCTCGACGAGCTCTTTCGAATGAGATATAATCCGCATATTCGAATTTTTTACCGCAGAAATGTGCTTACTTGATTAAGATTTTTGGCTTCTTGGCCTTCCAAAATTTTCGCTCGGCATTAAAAGAGAGAAGAAAAAAGTTGAAAAGTTCGTTCAATTTTGAGAATTTTTGCGGAATAATAAGTGACCAGATACTCGGTACTTATTCCGCCCCCCCCCCCCTCCCAGTCCGCTTCTTACTTTTTGTACGGAATGGTCTGTATTTTCTTCCTTGCATAATTTTTGAAAATTTCCCTGTAGTCATATTCACTCACCCTACCTTCAATTCAGGCAATTTTTTTGTTTATGATTGCTCGCCTCATACATTTTGCCCTTGTTACTTGTAAATAACTGAATAAATCGATGTTATTCTTTATATTTAAAGACGGATACAAATGAAAAGTAAATTATTGAAGGAAGAGTAAGTGGATGACCAAATACTCTAAGTTCTGTGCGTGTCGGTCTAACTTAAGGAACAGACAAGCCAAGGAACGACAAATCAATGTCGGACAATTCAAGTTTTTACCAAATCACGGAACGACCAAATCATGAGACTTCTGTCATTTTTAAAAACAGAATATTTTTGTAAATCAAAATTTAAAAATTCTGATTTTCAAAAATATTTTGCAGACAAAATTGAAAATTCAGAATGTTCCCTGAATTGGACGTTCCGAAAGTTGTTAAGACTGTGACTGTCGTTCCGTGACTTGTTTTCGTGGCCGTGTAAAATCAGAGTTTTTCATATATGTATTAAGATTGGCGGATAGTTGGAAATCTTCGGATAATCCGACCCGAAAATTTCCGGATATTCGGCTATTTTTCGGATCCGGATCCGCCAACCTTAATATGTATGAATTCAATTTAAGGATAAATGTCTTCTAACACATTCCTTTGCATCATTTGTTCTGAAACTTTGACTCGTAATAATATATACTCAATCCCTTGTGGTCATGTGTTTCACAAGGAGTGTATATTTTAGATATTTTTTAGTAAAATTTAACATTGATTTAACATAATTTTTCAGTTATATATTAAACGTATTGAAACTAAGAACGTAGTTGTGCTTGAAAATGTTAAAAATTCTGATACTATCAAAGTTCTTATGTGTATGGTGGAATTGAAGACGGGAATTCCAGTTGATGAACAACGTTTGGTTTGTAAAGATCGAGATATTGACTAAATTAAATTTTAGATTTATGATGGTAAGCAACTTGAGCGTGATCATAAAATTTCTGATTGTGGTATCAAAAATGGCTCATTTCTTCACTTAGTTTTGCGTCTGAAAGGATGTTGATTTTATGATTTTTTGCGGCCAATTTGATAAAAAAATTTAATTTTAAAAATATTGCTGGTTTTTTGAATATTGAATGTTTTAACTTTAAAATTTTCATTTTTTATTGATAAATTGTTTGGGCTGTTAGAATTTTTCTCTTTGTTCAAGTGTCTAAAGATTTTCTAAAAATCGACGATCCTAAGATTTTGAGCAAATATTTCTTGGAATACTTAATTTTTTATTTGGCTTTCAAATAATATTTAATAAAAATAGGTAAGTGCCTGAATGTTAACGAAGGACCCTTAATAGATCTCGGTTTGGTTCATTGGAAGAGACATTCAAAAATGTCTGATTATTGTACCTATTATTTGCCTTCTAACAAATAAGAGAAAATTGACCTAAAAAGTTTATTTAATATTTAAAATAGGATTTTTCTTTTTGAATTATTTTTTGCCTCCTTTAGCTTGAATGAGGATAGTGAATGATTTTCTCATAAAAATTTTTTTAATATTGTCTGAAGCAATATTTTTAAGGTTTTGGTAATTCCTTCAATCTTCTATCGTTTCCTACGAAGTATGAGTATAATTTTGGTTTTTATTTAAAGATTTGCTTCCATTTCCATCTTGTTTTTCCATCCTAATTTTTGTCCACATAACTTAACTTTTACTTAAAATGTTTGTTGAAAATAAATGCTCGACAATAAAAGAAAAATTAATCTGAACTCAAATTGGGGCGGGGCAGGATATTAATAAAGTACCCGTTTTCCGGAAAAAGAGGAAAATTTTTACTCATATTTTTTCTGTCATCAGCGTAAAGGAAAAATAAAATCACGCTCTAAATAAGTTATTAAAACAAATTTTTGCTCTAAAATTTTCTTAGGCTAATTTGAATGAAAAAACCTCGTGTCTGCTTAAAGCCATAGGATTTATTGCTTGTTGGCCTTTCTGAACCCAATCGTATTATTTTACTCACTTTTTTCTGACTTCTTAACATACTTCGGATTATTTTTACAATCTGTATATATTTCTTTTTCTCATTTTCGTTCCATTCTTCATTAAACATGTCATCAAATATTCTTTCCCTCAAATTAAGGCATTGATTTCCAATGTTTTTATTTAGTATCTGTTTTTTGTTATAGACTATATACAAGAACATACCAAAAAGGGGATATAATAAATACATGATATACAAACAGAATTTAACGAAACTACAATTTAGGGTCAAAAATGTCCAAAATGTCTTTTTACCTCAATCTTAGGCAAACCCTAATTTTCGTGCCTATTTTATTTGTCTAAAATCAAAGATACCGTATTTACTCGATTAATTCCCCTGGGGAATTATTTTTTCAACCCAACCGTGGCATGGGCAATTAATAGAGGGTGGTGAATTTTTAGAGGGAAGGGAATTAATCGAGTAAATAAGGTTATAAGAATTCAACCAATTTCAGATACCCAAAATGTCTTCCACCACATTCATTTGTATTATCTGTTCCGAACCTTTGACTTCTGATAATATGTTTTCAATTTCATGTGGTCATGTTTTTCATGAAGATTGTATGACTCAAATAATCTCTCAAGTAGAAAAATTTAATTAAAATTTTAAATTTATTTTTTGTTTTGAAGAAAAAGTATTGCCCTCAATGTCAAAAAGTTGCAACATTAAAAGATGTTCGGCAATTACATTTACAACCTTTAGACAATATGCAGACTAAATCTGAATCAAATAAAATTAAAGTAAGTTGGAAGATTTAGAACAATTTTTGGGATTAATTGGCTTTATATTAAAATTTAAGAACTGAGGAATATTCTTTTAATTAACAAATTCCCCCCTCATCACCCCCAAATACATATTTTATATGTATCTATCTAAATTCCCGATCCATCAGAATTCCATTATATCCCAATCTATCGGTATCTACATATATCTTCTATCCCTGGATATACTTCTTAATTACGAAACAAACCCTGATCTTCACTAATCCCTCCAATACCCTTCTTTTACTTTTTTATCTTATTGAAATAGAGTAAATCAACAGTGCCACGATTTGATAAACAATCCTAAAAATTGAAGGCGGGGACTTTTCTCGATCGACATCTTTGTTTTTTTTCTTTCATACAATTTATTTCGTATAGTTTTACTAAGTTTTTAAGTAGGAAAATTTTAAAACAAAGTTTAATTTATACGTATCAAAGATAATCTTGGGGGGAGGGACTATTTTAGAGTGAGTCTACATATTTAAGAGTGAAATATTTTGTTACAATTAATCTTTTAATTATGCTATTTCAGTTAAATGTTATAGATTTGATTAATCACAAATTTGTTCTCGAAAATGTTAAAAGTTGTGATACAATTAGTCTCATTAAGTGTATGATTGAAATGAAAAGTGGAATACCTCCGGATCAACAACGTTTGGTTTGTAAATAAAATTCGGAAAATATTTAGAATTATCATTAAATTTATAAATTATAGCATAATATAAAAAATAAAGAGATGAATCGATCGGTACCAAAATTGAGTTTTAGCTATATCAGTAACAAAAGTAGTTCATGTGTGGGGAACCAGATACCTAAAAAACAAATGTTTATACAGATACAATAATCGTTTCATGACTTCGGCCACTAGGTCCTAAGAAGTATTCGGTACTTATTTCCTCCCCCCAGTCCGCAATTTAGTTGATTACAATAATTTTTAGATTTATATTGGTACGCAACTCAAAGATGACCGTACAATTGCTTACTATGATATCGAGGATGGGGCAACTATTCACCTTATTTTACATTTGCTAGGCTGTTGATTTTGTTTTTGACAGAAGATGTAAAGAATTGGTAAAAAATATAACCGATTTTTAAATAATTTTTTTTGAAACAAAATGTTTTTAACCAAAGCTTTGTAAAATTTTTTGATAAATTTGTTGGATGTAAAAATATTAAAAATTTAGAGTAAAAAGTTTGTAGAAGTTTTTGTTAATTTTGTTATTAGTTTAGAACAAGATTTAATAATTCCCATCGATATTCCCTCAAATCACTTTATATTCAACGATATCTCATTTAATTTATTTGTGTAAATGTAACTGTAAATTAAGAGAATATCAAAATAGCGAAAATTCTGAGAATTTAGTGAATGCCAAGTAGCCAGTGTATTTCCTTTATTACCGCCCTAGGGAAAAATTTTGGAAATTTAAACAAAATTCTCAGCTTTAAAATCAACTCAAATGTCAGATTTGATCAAAATTACAATGTTTCTCCTCTTAATCCCCCAATTCTACAACCGAAACATAAATTTTCGTCCATCTCCAGACACAAAACAATAATCTCTTTTTTAACCAACAACCTTTATTTAATATTTAAAATCCTCAAATAAAATTGAATAAAAACCATAAAATAAGTTAAATATCATTTAATGATAACCCTTTAAACTATTCAAGTACTCTCTAGATATTCCTTTCTTAATTAACGAGGCACTAAAAGAGATTTTCCTCCATCAATTTTAAGCAATTCTCCAGTCGTGAAAGTTGCATCTCTTGCAAGATAAAGAATTCCTTTAGCAACTTCCTCAACTGTTCCACAACGTCCTAAAGCGTGTCCTGCCTTTCCACGTTCAACAAACTTTAAAAAAGAATTTTTTAGTTTTTTTTAATTTTAAATTATTTACATCTTTATATTCTTCTTCACTCATATAAGCTCGTCGATGCAAAGAGGTGACAATTAATGCTGGGCTTTAATTTTAAAAAATTGTTAACTTTAAATTTATCACAAATTAAGTGAATTCAATTGTAATGTTTTCAGTCCAAATGTCAAGTTTCAGGTTAAGGGGACTATATCGTGCTGGCGGATTCGGTCTCGAACCATTAACCCTAAATATGAACCTTAGCGTGGGCATCACGAAGCCAAAGTAACTCTGTCAATGGCAAGAAATATTTTCTCAGTCCCAATTGTGTTCGAAAAAATCACTAATTGAGTCAAGCCTTACGTCTTATGTAAGATCTGACCTTTCTTTAATATAATTTTGACAATTTTTTCAGGTAATTATCTGAGAAAAACGTTCGTAAAGAAAGGAAAGTCTCAAGTTATTAGAAAATATTCTTAATCCCTAAATGCTTTCTTCATAAAGACCAATTCAGAATTATTAAAAGCATTATACTTTTAACATCAGATAACCCTTCTAGAAAAATCCCAAAAACAAACTCACTTCACAGCATTAACACGAATCCCTTTTGGAGCTAATTCCTGAGCCAAACATTCAGTAAATTTGTCTACAGCAGCTTTAGACATACAATAATAAGTGACAGCCGGGAACTATTTTTAAATAAAAATTTAAAAATATTTTTAAAGGGACATACAGCACAAATTCCAGAAATACTGCTAACTATAAAAAGGAGGAATTTTTACAAAATATATTATTTTTTAATTAAATAACCGTTAACAATACTTCCTTTAGTTTTTTCGAGATAAGGCACGGCTAATTGAGACAAACGAATTAAACTTTTAATTAATTAATTTTTAGAAGGTTAAATCTTTATACAAAAAAACCTTTTAACATTAACTTCCATTAAATCATCCAAGACAGATAAAGGAGTAGTTTCAGCCCCTCCTCTATCTATTATTCCAGCATTATTTACCTTAAAAAATGTGGGTGAAAATAAAGTTTAAATAAATATTTTATTGTTATAGTTAATTTAGTTAAAGCCTGTATTCAATTATTTTATTTCCTAGGTGGGTACAGCCGAAGTAAGCGCGCGGGCATAACAACCCAAAGCTATAAGTTGCTTCAAGATTTCCTAATCTTTCAAAATTAATAGATATTAAACGATTCCTCTCATCGAGTTAAAGAGATTGGTACGAAAATTGATAAGGGCCGGAAATTTTCCAGAAGGTTATGGCTTTGCGCCGTTATGGGAGTCTAACTGGGCGTGTCCATTCCTAGGTCAATAAAGAAGCTAAATATTATAAATCTCGATAATTTACATGGAAATTAATTTTAATCTCATACTAAGCTAGCTGAATTTTAATGTTAATTTATTTCTTAATTTAAGATTCTTTTTAATAAATTCCATAAACCCCCTCCCTCCCCTTTAATTAAAGAATGAGTCATCCTTAAAAATGGCATTTTGTCCTATTTCCTATCTAACAAATTCTTACTAAAACATCAATCTGCCCAAATCTGTCATTAGTTTGTTTGACTATATTATCCAAAGTTTTTTCTTCCCGAACATCTCCAATAGTAGTCACAATCTAATTTTAAAGATTTTTATGTCTCCCATCATTTTTCTAGTCAAAAACCTGTTCATTAGACAACCCAAACCCGATACATTCATCAACAACTTGTTTTAAATTAACTTCGTTTCTACCACAAAGAGAAAGTCGATAGCCATTTTTTGCAAATAATAAAGCTGTGGCTTTCCCAATTCCCGAACTGGCACCTTTTATTTTTTAATTTTTTTTTCAATTTATTTCCTTTTATTAACCTGTTATAATTGCAACAGTTTTAATTGTTGTCATAATTAAAATTTATTTTTATTTTACTTAAATTTAAAAAAATTTATTTAGAGACGCGGTTGAATGAAAAATAATATATTAAGTAACTAAAATCTATCAATAAATAGTTTTTGACTAACCAAAACACAAACGTTCATTTTGGTAATTTTTTAATTGGTCCAGAAACTTTAATTTTTCGTTTTGTTAGAAATTGATGGGGTGACCTCTCACTTTGACTACATATACAATTTGTATGTAGAAATAGAGTAGATCTAGGTCGAGGTTTTTTTTAAAAACCGAGACCGAGGATCATTGAGGCTGGAAAAGCCGAGTTCGAGGGGCAAATTTTGGCCGAGGTTCGAGGATAACCGAGGTTTTTAAAAA
Organism: Meloidogyne enterolobii; assembly: GCA_963681835.1. NCBI lineage: Eukaryota > Metazoa > Nematoda > Chromadorea > Rhabditida > Meloidogynidae > Meloidogyne > Meloidogyne enterolobii. The sequence continues at coordinate 4,347,723 of CAVMJV010000006.1, forward strand.
ATCCCCGGAACCGGAACCAAAAAACACCGGAACTTTCTTGAACCGGAACTTCCGGTAAAACTCTAATATTGTCTGCTCTTGGCACCTTTGACTTTTAAATTACTTGCCTCCAGCGCTAATTTTAAATTCAATTTAAACTCTCCTAACTCTTGCCTCTGGCAGTTGTATTAATAAGAGAGAACTATCTTTAAGCTGTCCTTTCTGAATGTTCTACACTAAGTACCTAATCTCTGAAAAACTTTAAGAGATTAATTCGGAAAGAGGTTAAGTTTCGTAAAGTTTTGGTATTCGTGTTTGGCACTCCAATTCTGAGCCCTATTCATAATTCTAACGAAATAAAATAAAATATATTTAATTTCAACAATCAAAACATCACATAACGAAATAGTAATTTAAAAACAAAATAGCCTGTCTAACCCTAATTTTTATTTAAATCTGTTAAGAAGAACTTTGTGTGTTAATTCCGTAAAAATATTTTTTTTTATAATTTTATTTATTTATTTAAAAGTGCAATTAATTTGTGAGTGCATTTAATTACATTTAATATTCACGTGAAATATTCAATAATTTCCTTTTTAATTTTTATTTTTTCTTTTAAAATTTTTTCCGGCTAAAAAAGTGCTTTGCCTTAAAAAGTGCTTATTTATTTCAAAATTATTATTTTGGCTAAAACAAAAGGGGAAGTTTTTTTAAATTAAATTTTCTCAGAGAAATTTTTTTTGAATTTTTAAATGTTTAAATTTATTTTTAATTTCTCAATGTTGAGAAAATTTTCTTTATTTAAAGTGTAAATCTCTTTGACAGACAGCAGTTAAGAATACCAAAAAATGGCTATTAACAATTACCTATTATTCTTTTAGAGAATCTCTGTTGATTCCCTTTTTGTGTTGATTTTTGTGAATAATTTCATAGAACCTGTTAAATCTCAGAAAACAATAAATATATTAATTATTTCCCCAAACAAAAATAAATTTTTTATTAATATTCTTTAATTTTTCCAAGGCCAAAACTCACTAAATGATTAAATCGAATTTCAGTGACAAAGCTAAGACTGCTATGTATATTCTCAATAAATTACCTCCTATTTTATTACCCTCTATTTCAAGTAACCTCTCAATTTCATTTTCGGTTACCTCTCTCCAAAATATTAAGAAATAATTACCCAGAGTAATTATTAGAGAAAGTAATTTAAATTTGTATGTGTTAACATGCACTTTTCACATGATTATTTATGAAATAATTTATTTTTGGCAATTATGCCCTTTTATTTTTGTATTTATTTTCTTTTTATCTTCCTTTCATTACTCATTTAAAATTCCTTTATTTTTAATTTAAAAGACAAAAAAATTAAATTTTAAAAAATAATATTTTTTTGTTTTAAAATGAATTTTCTTTTATTTGTTTTGTTGATTTTAACTCTTCAACAACCATATACAAAAGGTTATTTTAATTATTTAATCCCTTAATCCGCTAAATTAGTCTCCTATTTAAAAAGAGAAAAGTCAATACAAAAATTTGACAAAAATTAAATACAACGGAGGGGAATCTAAATATTCGGCAATCCCGGAGAATAGGGGTTTCTTCGAAAAAAAAGTTTAAAAATAAGAAAAAGGGTTTTTCTAGGGTAAAAAAATATGCTGATTACGAATCTGAACTCGGATTTTGAAAAAGTCGAATCCCGAACCCGAATTCGGACATTCGACATTTTGGGAAAATTTTCTCAGAGCGCAAAATGGTCAAATAATAGCTCATTCGAAAGAGCTCGACGAGCTGAATCGAATGACACCAAAATTACCGTGAATGAACAAGAACAGACAAAGTTACAACACAAAAAACATAGGTTTACGTTGTTTGATTTTGGTATCATAACTTCGCCAGATCTTTTTCAATCACGGTGATTTTGGTGTCATTCGACTCAGCTCGTCGAGCTCTTTTGAATGAGCTATTATTTGCATATTCGAATTTTTCACCCCAGAATCAGCTTGGTCCCCCCTATGGTTTTTCGATTTTGTAGGACCTATATTCGGGTTCGGGATTCGACTTTTTCAAAATCCGAGCTCAGATTCGTAATCAGCACATTTTTTTACCCTAGAAAAATCCTTTCTCTTATTTTTAAACTTTTTTTTCGAAGAAACCCCTATTCTCCGGGATTGCCAAATATTCTATGTATCAGGGTTGCCGCCCGAAACCCGAAACCCGATACCCGAAACCCGGCCTTTTTTTGTACCCGAAACCCGATACCCGAATTGAAAATTTTCCAACCCGAAACCCGAAACCCGTACCCGATATTTTTTCCAACCCGAAACCCGTGACCCGAAATTGGTTGAAACCCGAAATTTCTACCCGAAATCTTAGCCTTACCCGATTTTTTAAACTTAGAAAAATAGAAAGAAATATGTTTATTTTTTTCCAATCTATTTTATATTAGTCGGTGGTCTAATGGTTATTGTGTTTCACCCCAGTCGTTATGTGGGGTGAAACACCCCAGTCGTTATGTGGGGTGAAACACCCCAGTCGTTATGTGGGTTCGATGCCTTGTCAGAAGACGAGTAATATTCGAATTTTTCTTTCCATAAATGACTTTATTTTATGATTTAATTTTGTTTTTAAAATTATTCTATATATTTTTACCCTCTAAAATTCTTAAAAAATTTTCCTTTGGCCACTAAAAAGTGAATTTTTTTGCCCAAGGCCTTCCGAAATTTTCAAAATTTTCGCCTGCGGCGCTGAAATAAGAAGAAATATTGCCTATTGACCTTTAAAATTCTCAAAAATTTTTGCCTGCGGCGCAAAAAATGGAAGAACTTTGGCTTTTTGGTCTTCCAAAATTCCCAAAATTTTCGCCTGCGGCGCTGAAAACGGGAGAAAATTGGAGGCTTTAATGGAAATAAAGCGGAGGGATATTAGTATATAGTGGGATTTTATCAAGGGACCTGTTGATTAATCCACCGATATCCTCTAAATCATTATATCTGCCTTAATTATCTGATATCAATCATCTGATATCATTGAAGGGATTTGAATATATATCAAGTGATATAGGATGCTTGGAGGTCTTTCTTCACAATCTTTATTAATCCTATTTAACAAGTGTTTGAATCTCTCGATATATCTTTTAATCCTGATATATCTTTGCAAAAAGTATATCTTAATCTCCAAATCCCACAATGTCTCTTTAATCTCTTCAAATTTGCCTACTCTATATCACCCAAAATGCTATTATGCAACATACTAGCTTGTATCCTTAAATTTAGTTCACCAATAACCGAACACCCGAAAATAACCCGAATTTTTCGCCAAACCCGAAACCCGTACCCGAAATTTTTGCCAACCCGAAACCCGTGACCCGAAATGAAAATTTTATAACCCGAAACCCGAAACCCGTACCCGATATTTTTGCCAACCCGAAACCCGTGACCCGAAATGAAAATTTTATAACCCGAAACCCGAAACCCGTACCCGAAGATTTTTTGTACCCGCGGCAACCCTGCTATGTATAATACAGATTTTTGGGAATTTTTAGTAAATAATTTACTATAATGAAATCGGTCTGAGAATTCTTTGACCCACACCAGGGAACAGAAAATCCAACTCAGATTTTTGTTAACTTACGGCTTAAAGTTTGACGGAATTCACAATATTTGTATTATGTGAGAGAAAAGAATTTTGGTTTATGAGGACAAATTTTAGACAGAAAAACGGGTGTTTAACTAAAGTTATTAGCTTTTAATTATCCAAAACAAGTCCATGCCAAAATAAATAATTAAAATATTCAGGTGTTATACAAAAATTGAAAGAAAATGCTCCTTTGCTTGTGCCAAATGCAAAAGATGACGTTGTTTATCTTTTTATGTTTCCGCGCACAACAAGGGTAGCTAATCATTGTGTTCCTTGTTTAGCTTTAGAAGCTTGGTTGAGACTTGAAAAAATTCCTTTTCATGTGAGAAAATTAAAAATTTTACTCTACCAAAAAATTAAACTGTTTTAAAGAGAATTAGCAACCAATTTATGCTTGGATCCAAAGAAAATGAAGTCCCATTTATTCAATATAATGGGGAATATTTTGGTGGAATTAAAGAAATTATTTCAAAATTAAAGCCTAGTGAACAACAAGAAAATGAATGTTTGAGTGTTGGAGAGTCAATTAAGGATGGGGGGTATTCTTTAGGGTTTTCATCATCCCCTCTTAGTAGCTCCATGAATGATGCATCCTCTTTGGAAACTTTGTCTTCATCAAAAAGCATGGGGGCTTCGAGCAGTCCTTTACCGGTGAGTTTCTTTAATGGTTAAAATTTGAGTGGTGTAGTTAGACAAATGAATAGACAAATGGGATGTGGAAATACAAAAAATATTTAAATTAAAATAAAATTTGAAAAAATAAAAGACAAGATAGAAGTTTGTGCTATTTTTGGACATGCCTTTTTTAATATTACATTCCCCGTATACCGTTTATTCCAAAAAGTTTATTCCCTTTTTTATGTCTATTTATCAGTTGATTTACTAAAAGCCTTAATAAAGGCTTTCAAAAAAGCCTCAAATTTTTCAACAAAAGGGCCAAGCATCTTTGCTTGCAAAAGGGCCAAGCAAAAGGGCCAAGCTTCAAAATCTCAGAAATAAGTTTGATAAACTTTCAAACAAAATTAATATATTCAGGGATCATTGTCTTCTCCATCACCTACTTTAAATTCACCAAGTTCTTCTATTTCTTCATTCTTCTCCTCTCCATTTTCACCTCGTTCATTACAAAATTCACCAGTTGCACATCACGCTAAAAAGCTTGCTAGAAACAAAACTTTCTCAAATTTTCTTTCTAAAGCAACATGTCTATTGCAATTAGACGAAGAAAGTGTAAAACAAAGAAAACTTGAAACTGTCAAAGGAATTGAAGATAGCATTTGGGAAATTTACAAGTAATAAACGCTTTAAGATATTAATGATATGGACGTAACCATCGGACCTTTATTCTGCATACATCCATGGAATTGAAAATTGGGGCCATCGCTTAGTCATTCCTCTTCTCCGATGGCCTACCATTTCAAAAATGCCCCATGAATATATGAAAATTTTGATACTTTTTCTCAACCCATCCGATCCTTGGTATCTTTTTGAGGTCTGACTATATTGTTTGGTCTGTTTTTCTATTAATACAGGTCTAACTCATTCTACATTAGAAAGGTGTGTCCAAAGTTGGAGGTTTCGAAGAAAAAATAGCCTAAATGCCTGAACTCTTAAATTGAAAATTCCAAAAAAATTTCTAAAATCAGAATAAAAAATATTTAAGAAAAGTCAATTGGTTGTTTCCTACCCGTTAGCAGGAACAAAATAATTAACAAATTATTTTTTAGAATTCTATTGAAGGACCGTGTTAGCGGTGAGGGTCTAACATTTTTAATGAATGATGTTGCCGTACAAGAACCGATTTTAAAATTAAAATTTGCCCAAAATCCAATACAAGAGGTAAAACCCATTGGAACTGAATTTGGTTTTGAGAATTTTGAAATAAAAGAAAATAAAGGAAAGTGTGGGGAAATTGAGGAAATTGGTGAAAATATTAAAGAATGTTTTGGACAAGGATCAAACGGTTTTCGAATGTCTTTAAATTCAGATTTTTGGAGTGATTATTTTAAAATGAGTAAAAATGAAAATCGAATACACTTGAAAGAAAGTCTTGAAATGTTATCAAAATATAGGGTTAGTGGAACTGAAACTGGACATTTACCCTTAGAACCGTCAGCAAAGTCAAAGGGTGTTATGAAAGAAGAATATTATGAATTTAATCCAAAAAATAAAAAATCTTTAAAACACCCAAAAGGTATTGGTTCTTCTTCTTCTTCGAGTGGAGCAGCGGCAAGTGCTTGGTGGGGAATGGAAAGAAAGGTTGAATTGAATGAAAGTGATTTGATTCTTTTTGAAAGTTGGATAGTTCCATTGATAAATGAAATGATGTGGAATGAATTCAGGGCAACAGAGGGGAGTTGGGAATCTGAGGTAATTTTCAATTATCATGACTAGTGAACATTAAAAGCCTTTTTCCTGCCTTATAGAGAGTATACTAGATCCAGCCAGATATGGAAACTCTGCCTTTTAGGGCAGGCTAAAGTAAACTACTGGAATCAAAGTTATTGAATCCAGGAAGTCCTGGTATGGTCCGATTCAGCACGTCGAGGTGCATCGAACCATCCGATAACTTTGAATTAAATAGGACCCATCCCTATAAGTGTACCTTGGCTTTGCGGTACCTTGGGGCGTACTCGTCTAACAATTTCAATCAAAATTCAAATTTTTAGATAAAAAATTATCTAAAATCGGAAAAAATAAAAGAAAAATGACATGTTGGTTTGTTAACACATTCAATAAACTCTAATTTTATGAAGATTGATGGGGAGAAATTAAAATTATATTTCGACCATAAAATGGAAATAATTGTTAAACAGATTAAAACAAGAGACCATAAAAAATACAAATTTTTGTTTGGAAATGAACCAACATTTGTAAATAATTATTATATTGCCTTTTATATTAGTTTTCAGTCCCAGGTTTTTCCGAACTTAAACCGAGTTTTGATTTTAGTTTTGTTTTTGAAAACAAACATTTTCGGGAATTATCTGTTTTAGAGGTATTTAAATTTTGACAAAAGCGGTTGGATAATTTCTGACAAAAAATATCAAAATTCTCTGTTTTAAAACAGATCCCTGGAAATATGACTTCTGAAATAAATACTTGTAAAGAAACCGGAGCTTTTGTTTGCAGTTTTTTCTTGCCTCCTTCCGTTCCTTTTAGTATTTACTCAGAGAGAATCCCACTAAAAACACAGGGAACTATATAGGGAAAAGTCCACAAAAAGTTACAAGAACGTCCCATTTTTTACTAATGTCCCGAAAAAATCGGGATTAGTATTTTTATTCTATTTATGTTTAGACAGACGCTTTATTGTTCGGCCTTCTTTTCCAATTTTTTCAATTGGTCTTAAATCTGAACCTTTTGACTACATATTTCGCACCTATACCTGGCTACTATGACCCCTCTCTTTTATCATACTCTTCTGAAGAGGTAACATTTATGCGTGATTTTGTAACAACAATACAAAACGAATTGGGATGGAAAGGAAAATTTAGGCCAACAACAGAAACGACATCTTCCCTAAATTTTGAGAAGGACTACGAAGGCAGAGAAAAATATGAAGGTAAGGAAGCAGGAAATATAGAAAAGTGATTTGTGGTTGTGTAGTCCTTTGCTTCATACACAATGATCGTCCGAAAGTCGACAACCTTATATTAAAACCGTTCATATTTTGGAAGTTGGGTTTTTGTGGGAATAAAATAATTGTGGAAAAGTTCAGTTAACTCACACCCGATGATTGGACTAATTAACGGTCTTTTCTTAATCAAGCAATCTATTCCCTAGCAATACCATCAAAGATATACCCTCGAATCTACGGATATCCCCTATGAATCCAACCAGAATGCGATTTTGTGACGATCAAAATTGTTTAGGCTATCTATCTGTGTATAAAATATAAATTGAACTAATATATTAATTTAATTTAAAATTAATATTTTTCTAGGCCCTTTCCAAATCAAGACAGATTCACTCTATTGGTTACCCAATCTTTTTAATAAAGTACATGGACCCCATGATTTTGAATTTCATCCGTATTCAAACAACAAAGAATTATTTACTTTTGTCATTAAAAAATTGAAATTACACGCCGAAAAGGAGTGGAATTGGAACTCTTTAGATTTCCAAAAGTTGTCAATTCCTTTAATTCATTGGGTTAGTGCTTATCTTTGTGATATTGGGAAAGAGACAGATTGTGGCAAAATACACAAAGATAAAGGAAAAATTATTTTGGATCATTTAAAAAATAAAAAATTAGAAAGAGGGGAAATTGAAGAAAATAAAATTTTGAAAGACTCGATAAATTCTTCTAAAAATTCTCAAAGTTGGGAAGAAAAATTTGAGAAAAATGTTGGAAATATTGTTCATTTGGCTATTATTGAATTTAATGAGAATATTATTGCAAATAATGTTAAGGAAGCTGTGATGGAGGCAATAAAGGAGTCTGAAAAGAAAGTTTCTGATCCGATAATGATTCCTAAATAATAATTATTTTTTAATTATTTAAAAAATAAAGGCAAACTTTTTCCTTTTATGTATATTAATACCGTATTTACTCGATTAATTCCCCTCCCTCGAATAATTTTCCCTGCTACGGATGAGTTACAATAATCCCCCTCCCCCAAATACCCTACTTCACGTTCAAATTTCAAAACCCGAATAGTTCCCCTCCTTTGAATAATTCCCCATGCCATGGATGGGTGTAAAAATAATTCGCCAGGGGAATTAATCGAGTAACTACAGTAAGTTTCTTCCAAGTTTATTTCCAAAATTATGCTTGTAAAATTTTTACTTTTTTTTAATATGTATTACCTATTTAAATTTCTCTTATAATACCTATTTGTATAAAGCTTCCGCTTTTTCGAAATACCGTAAATGCTCTAATAGGATCATTCTCTCTAAAAGAAGCCCACTCTCTAATATAACCAAACGACAAAAGGAGTGAAAAATACAAGCACATGAGGTTCTATTGAAGCATTTACAGTTCTATACTTGGATTGTTCTACACCATCATGCTCTGAAATTCTTTGAAAAAATGAAAAATTTAAAGGCATATTTAATGAAAAAAATTTTTACCACAAAAAATAATTTTTAAATATTCTTTGAAAATTCTCAAAATCTTTACAGCTTTCTAAATCTTTTAAGATGTTTCGATTTTTATTGAAAATATTAATTATATATATTTTTTTAAAATTCTCTTTTACCAAACAAAATTCTCTGTGATTTATTTTCAATTTAATTTTTGTAATTAAAATTAGATTTTGCTTTATTGAATTTTTTAAAAAAAACTTCACCTTTCTGAAAGAAAAACAATCAAACATTTATTTTCAAATGTATATTTAAATTTTATCATTTAAAAACAATTTATCTACTACATACATATTTCATAAACAAAAATAATTTATTTTTTTGAACTTTTAAAACCTGTCTTCATTTAAAAATTTTTTATTTAAACCGAAACATAAATTTGATAAAAAAATAATTTAAATCTTGATTAATTAATAAATAATTGTTTTATTTTGTTATAAATAAGAAAGAATAATTAGTTTTGAAAGTTCATTAAATAAAAAAAATATTTTTTAAATTAAAAATAATTAATTAATTAAATGAATTATTTCCTTTTATTTCCATTTTTGTTAATTAATTTTTGTTATTACACAAACGGTGAAAAAGCAACAATTGAACAATGCGAAACTGTGGTTGGATATTATGTAAAGGATGACTGCATGTATGTTAATTATATTATATTTATTAATTTAGAGATTTTAATCATTTCTAATTATATCCATCAAATAAATAGATAATATATTTGTTTTACATTTTATTTTTGAAATCTCAGATTAAATTTTTTGTATTTTTCAAGCTTTCTTAAACTTTTTTAAAAATAATAAATTTCAGCTGCACAGCTGAATATTCTAAATGTCTAACATCATTAATATCTCGAGTAAAGTGTAAAAAAGAGGATTTTCCAACTAATTTTACTGAAATAACGTTGTGTACTGAAATGTATTCTAAATGTTCGTTAACGGAAAATGAATGTGGAATTGGTATTTGTGGATGTTTTGAGTAGGGGGTTTACTTTTTATTTCTTTAATTTAAATAGGACTGTGAAAAACATGCAAATGCATTTTTTATGCGGCTATTCCATGTTGAGATAAGCTCAAAAAAGGGGTTTCTAAGTTTGCTCGATCACTTATGACCCTGTTCTTGATGCATATTTTTTGCATATTTAGGCATCTAGTGCATATTTGCATATCGATGCATATTCTTGGCATTTCTTGGCATTTTTGAGAAATTTGTAGTTTAAAAAATATTTTTTGCAAAATACATACATATAAGTTTTCAAAAATTTTTTTGAAAAAATCCCTTCGAGGTCATGATCTCGTGCAAAATGTGTTTTAATGTCTTAATCCTACTTTATTGATAGGACAACATAGATAAATGAGTTTTTTCGCTTAAGTGAAACTTTTTTTAAAATTATTATTAGTTATTTGATAGCTTATAAATAATGCTACAAAACTATATAAAAATTAAGACCCGAGATAAATGATTAGACGAATAAATTTTAGAAATAAAATTCTAAACATTTTTCCCTATTTAAATTTCCGCCACTGTATATAAAAATTAAAGCTTGTCTATTGTTGATTGTTTGATCCAAGATAAATGTGAATATAAAAAATCGCTCGGCAGTTCAACATCAGATAAACGTATATTTTAATGAAAAGATATTTTTTTAATAATTCTAATTTTAAATTTAAATATTTAGGTGTTCGAGCATCTGATACAATTTTTGGTTTTAAAAATTTATTTGATGTAAATTTTGAAAAGAATTAATAAATAGAGTTAGAATAGATTTTTGAATTTCACATAATTTTTTTCACAATAATTTTTTGAAATATTTAATTAAACTATTCATTAACATAAATCTTTACATACATAGTAAATATCAGGGTTGTGCCAAAACGAATTTTAAAATAGAGTTGATCAAGACGAGACCGTTACCGAGACCGTTATCTTTCCAATATCGGTCTCGGTTTTTTCATTCTCGTTCTCGAACCCGATGCTGAAATTCTCGGTCCATTTTCGGCGAGAAACGATACTGACTCAAAGAAGCAAAATCCTCAATATTGTCCAAGTTTTCGTCCATAATTTTTTCGGGTATCCGTCCATAACAGAGAAAGTGAATTTTTTTCGAATAAGGTCTTCTAAAATTCAAAAATTTTCGTCTGCGGCGCTGAAATGTTGAATTTTCCGGGCTCTCGGCCGTTAGATTTTCAAGATTTTGATTACAGAGCCTTCCGATTTTCGGCAACTATTGTTCCCACCAGTGGATTAAGGGGATTTAAAGTGATCGAAAGCAGGGATGGACATAAATTCTCAAAATTTTTGCCTGCGGCGCTAAATCCAATGGTTTGGTTAACCGAAATTTTCATTTCGGCCATCCGCGGATACCCGCGGTTTGATATGCCTCAAAATTTGTACGGATACGGATGTCGACCTCACGGATATACATCCTTATTCGGATACGGACACAAATGTATCCATTGCCAAGCCTGATCGGATCCAGATGATGAAGAGTATTTATCTGTATTTGGATGATGAAAATAATGACTAAATTATTTTTACACGTATTTTTTGACGTAAAATAAAAATTTCTGTTAGTATCGGTCAGTATCGTTTCTCGGTATCGATCTCGGTATCAGGTTCTTGAGTATCGGTCAATCTCGGTCTCGGGTTGGCCGATACCAGTATCGTTTTGATCAACTCTAGTTCCAAGCGAATTTTTGCTTTTTCGAGATACCGTAAATGCTCTAATAGAACCACACTCTCTGAAAGGAGCACACTCTCTAATATAACCAAACCATGAGAGGAGTGAAAAATACTAGCATGAGGTATTTTTTTCTTAAAAATTGAATAATTGAAAGGCATATTTAATGACAAAAATTTTTTAACACAGAATTTATTTTTAAATATTTTTGAAGATTTTCATAAAATCTTTACAGCTTTGCTAAATCTGACATATTTTTTGATTTTTATTAAAAAATGTTAATTGTATTCTTTTAAATTCTCTTTTACCAAATAAAATTTTTTGTGATTTATTTTAATTTAGTTTTTGTGATTAAAATTAGATTTTGTTTTATTGAATCTGTATTTTAAAAAAAAATCTTCACCTTTCTGAAAGAAAGAAATAAACATTTATTTTCAAATGTATATTTTAATTTTCTTATTTAAAAACAATTTTCTATTTCATAAACAAAAATAATTTATTTTTTTTTGAACTTATAAAAACCTGTCTTTATTTTAAAATTTTTATTTAAACCGAAATATAAATTTGGTAAAAAATAATTTAAACTTTGATTAATTAATAAATTATAATTTTTAAATTTTAATATAAGTAAGAATATTAATTTTAAAGGGTTTATTAAATAAAAAAATTTTTTTTTAATTAAAAATAATTAAATGAATTTCTTTCTTTTATTTTTGTTAATTAATTTTTGTTATTTCACAAATGGTGAAAAAGCAACAGTTGAACAATGCGACACTGCGATGGGATATCGTGTAGATAATTCCTGCATGTATGTTAATTATATTAAATCTTAGTCGGAATTTTTTATTTTTTATGCTTTCTCAAACTTTTTTAAAGATACATAATAAATTCCAGGTGCAAAACTGAATATACTAAATGTCTAATATCATTAATATCTGAAGGAAAGTGTACAAAAAAGGGGTTTCCTACTAAATTTATTGAAAAACCTTGCTCTAATGTGCATTCAAAATGTTCTTTAACGAAAAATGAATGTGAAATTGGAATCTGTGGATGCTTTGAGTAGGGGGTTTTACTTTTTATTTCTTTAAATATAAATTCAATGTGTTATTAAATGTTAAGATAAGCTCAAAAATGTGTTTCCAAGTTGGAAACATCCTAATGCATACTTTTGCATATTTAGTTCATCTCGTGCTGATTTGCAATCGATGCATATTTATTTTGACAGCTGCGCCTCAAAATGTCCTACCCTTAAAATGTCCTGATGAACAAAAACCCTCAAAATGTCCTAATGAATAAAAACCCTTAAAATGTCCTCCCCTAAAATGTCCTACCCAGAAATGTCCTACCCCTATTCCTTTTTTGGAATCCAGGTAATTTCAATTTAAAATACGGTAAAAAGGTTACCGGAAAACCCGAAAAATGTTTCCCAGAAATCCGGAAAATGGTTTCCGGACATTTTCGGAGTTTTTGTTATTAGGACATTTTTTGGGTAGAACATTTTAAGGGAGGACATTTTAAGGGCGCGCCATTTTGACTGATATACTGCATAATTGTAAAAATCTCTTGGCATTCTATTTTGACTCCAAAGTCAATTTCAAAATCTAAAAATTAAAAAGTCAACTCAATTTTTTTTGAAAAAATTTTTTTTCAAAAAAATTGAGTTGAGGCCTCTTTGCAAAATGTGTTTTTATGTTTTAATACTACTTTAATAATGTAAAAAACATATGTATACATATGTATGTATATATTTTAAAATTAAATTAAAGTACGGCTGTTGATTGTTTTATCCAAAATAAATGTGAATCTAAAAAATCGAATGGCAGTTCAACATCAGTTAAACGTATAAAACAAAAATTTTTTATTTTTTTATGTTTTAAATATAACTATTTAGGTGTTAGAGCATCTGATACAATTTTTGGTTTTAACAATTTATATGTTGCAACTTTTGAAAAAATTGAATAAAAGAAAGTTTGAATAAATTGCTGAATTTTATTTTTAGAGTAAAGAAGTCTTTTAATAATTAATGCTAAAAAGTTTAATAAGAAATTTTATAAATTTTATTATTTCTAAAATACATTTAAAATAAACTCAATATTTTTCTATTTTTCTTGCAATATTTTGGTGTTTTTCTTAAAATTTTTCAGCACTAAAAAAGGATCCCATTTCAATAATTAAAAATTTTTTTTCAATATTTTAAATCCGCAAAAGTCAATCCGGAATTGTCATCCGCGTTTTGTCGTCCACAATTTTTGCGCTGCAGGCGAAGATCTTTAGATTTTTTGAAGAGCCAAAGTCAAATTTTTTCCATTTCTTTCAAAAAAGTTCGGCTCTTGTCCAGTTCATGCGTCCCATAAAAATTTATGCGTCCCATGAAAATTTATGAGTCCCAAAAATAGTCTATGCGTCCCATAAACATTTATGCGTCCCAAAAATAATTTATGCGTCCCATAAAAAGTTATGCGTCCCATGAAATAAATTGAAAAATCTTTTGATAATCAATATACTGCTCTTTGTTAATCAAATACGGTATTTCCTAAAGTAATACTCCCCTCTGAATTAGTACTCCCCCTTAAATAATACTCCCTTTTGGAGGAGGGTTGAAAAATAGTACTCCCCCTGAATTAGTACTCCCCCTAAAAATAGTGCTCACCCCTGAATTAGTACTCCCCCTAAAAATAGTACTCACCCCTAAAATATTTTTCCCCTATATTTGGAAAAATAATAAGAGACTCATTGAATTATCTTATTTATTCTAAGTAGTGTTGTCGGTTCACTTGGTTCTTCGATAAACAAAACCGAACAGCTTTCGGTTAACCAAAATTTTAACCTAAAATTTTTCGAGTATTAAAGAGATATAATCCGATTAATTGGTGGGCAAAAGTGAATTTTGGGGATATAAAGGGATCAATATCGTATGATAAAATGGGTTCTGGATTGATCAACGTTAAAAATTTTACCGTTTCCTAACTCACACATGGGTGCCCAAATCCTGCACTTAGCCTAAGGACATTACAGAAGTTGATTTTTTTTTCTAAATTTTTTTTTCTTTCGCCCTTTATAGTAATTGACGTTACACTAACAAAGATTTCCTTACATAATAAATACTTGTTGAAAATATTAATTCAACATCGATAGAATAAAATGTATCGTCAGAATTCGATTTTTATGTCAATTTGTCAATTTTTTTATGTTAACAATACAAAAATTATTCTAATAATTGATATGGAAAACTCAAGTTCGGAAAAGGAAGACGTATACGTTAAAAATTTTACCTTTTCCTAACTCACACATGGGTGCCCAAATCCTGCACTTAGCCTAAGGACATTACAGAAGTTGATTTATTTTATAAGGCCTTAAGAGAACAAATTGATATTTTATACTTAAAACTAACTCATCGATCTATCAAAAACCAAAAATGAGAACAATCGCACATATTGGAGCCCAAATTATACATTCCACCCTAACACTCCTTCCATGAATTAACAATATCAATTAATGGTACTTTATTGATATGCTGTCCCCGCTATTTTGAGTTTATGACTTTTATTATGATGTACAAAATAGTCAGACTTCCTTCCTCAATTTCTTTCTATTTCCCTTTGGCATATTCAAATTGAAAGGAGAGGTTTTAATGAGATATAAAGGATTTGGCGCGATTAAGGAAGTATCTGGGGATGATGTCGCTTACTAGTTAACTTTTATTAAAGTTTGCTTAGAGGTTTAGATTTGTTGAATTATTTATTCAACATCCAAAAATACTTCACAATTGGCAACAAAACTACTCAGTGTTTTTTCCAGACGGATTAATAAATTGAAAATTAATCTAATAATTTATATTTTGGTGGCATAAAATAATTATTTGCTATTCTGTTCGAATAACTTGTACATAATAACCCCAAAGCAAAAATAAGCAAAAAAAGTTTGTTCTGACATTTTGCTAGCTCCTGAAGCTATACTTAATTATACATGTACAGTCGTGGAAAAAAGTATGGAAGCGCTAGAAAAAGTTTTTTAAATTCTTAATTTTTTATTCAAAAAATACGTTCTATATAGCAATCGAAAGCTCTATTCGTATCTCAGTTGACATGTTTCTGCATTTTTCATGAAATTCAAAATTGGCCGAGATAATCCGGATCTACCGGATCAAATCCCATTTTTTCGGAAAAAATTTTCGGAAGAAATTTAACAAACTCATTTGATATAGCATATTTTTCTGAGTATTTTCCACAAAACCGCTTATGCTACGGTTACATAAAAATCGCGCGCGACACGCGACAGTCGCTAGGCGACATGTCGCCGGCGACAGTCGCTAGTGGCGTGGTTACATAAAATCGGCGTCTTCCGCAAAAGCGACTGTCGCAAAGCGACAAACGCTGATTTTATGTAACCACGCCACTAGCGACTGTCGCGCGCGTCTTGTCGCCTAGCGATTGTCGCGTGTCGCGCGCGATTTTTATGTAACCACTAAATTATTAGTTTTTCTATCTTTTTCAACTATATTTTCTTTATTTATTTATCTCTAATTTTCACGGTGGTGAAAGTCAGAGTACTGTAATGTATAGGACAATTTGTTGCCACTATTTTATTGTGGCTTTTATATTGTGATTTTTTAGAATTTTTCCATTGATATTTCGATTAGAGGTAGGCGCGGGACAGGATCCCGACGAGATTTTCCGGGATCCCGATCTTAAGGCCTTATAAAATTCTCTAAATTTTCGCCTGCGGCGCTGGAAGAGGATGAAATCTGGTTTCTTGGCTTTTAAAAATTCTAAAAAATTTTGCACTGAGCAGGTCTCCCCGAGCCTTCGGGTTTAAGCGGTTTTGTGGAAAATACTCAGAAAAATATGCTTTATCAAATGGGTTTGTCTAATTTTTTCAGAAAAATTTTCCGCGGATATAGGATTTGGTATATCTGGTAGATCCGGATTATCTCGGCCTATTTTCAATTTCATGAAAAATGCAGAAACATGTCAACTGAGATACGAATAGAGCTTTCGATTGCTATATAGAACGTATTTTTTGAATAAAAAATAGTTAATTTTCATTTAAATTACTCCTGTCCCTATCTTTATGTCGACTACTGTAAATAAGATTAAATTTGTAAAAATCTAATAGATTTAGAGGGATATCGGTGGATCTATATGGGTCTTATATCGGAACTAAAACTCCGGTATACTAAACTATATCCAAATCCCGACTCGGGATCCCGGAAGTGCGATTTTGCCGACCTCTAATTTTGATCAAGGAAATGGAGATACAGTACTTCAAAAAATATTTTAAACCCCTAGAACTTTAATAAAAAATTTTCTTTTAGGCTCATTTTAAAGCCCATAAAATTTCAAAAAAATTCAAAAAATTCTTTTTATCTTTTTTTCCTCCCCAAAATAGGGAGGAACTCATCAAGAAATTGTCACTTTTTCATGTTTTTGATATCATTTGATAGAGAATCAAAAGCTCTACAACATATCAAAAAATCAGAATTTTTGACCGTTGATAAAAAAGTTATAATATAAATACTCGATGGCATACTGAATATCTCAAAAATATCGAAAAAAAGAACATTTTTTGCAAAAAGTATACCTTTTTCAAAATCAATTTTAACCCATAAGATTTAACTTTAAAAATATAAAATTTATATTGATCGATAGAGAATAAACTGAACTTTCAGAATCTTTTTAAATTTTGAAAATCGGATCAGAATTGATCGAGAAATAGCATGTCGCAAAAAAGTGTCGCCGAAAATTCAAACATGTTTGAATCAAAAAAAGTGTCGCCGGCGACAAGTCGCCGGCGGAAATCGCATTTTATGTAACCACTAGAAAAAGCGACAAAATCGCGCGCGACATGTCGCCGGCGGAAGTCGCGGTTTATGTAACCACTCAAAAAAGCGACAAAGTCGCGCGCGACAAGACGCCGGCGGAAGTCGCTTTTTATGTAACCACTAGAAAAAAGCGACAAAATCGCGCGCGATTTTTCTCTCCTCTTTTTACATTATCTTTTCTGTCGCGTGTCGCGCGCGATTTTTATGTAACCGTAGCATTAGAAATATCTTTTTCCGGAACAGAGATACGATTTTTTGAAAATCGTATTTTTCGTCAATTTTTGCAAAAAATTCGATTTTTAAGGGAAAAATACGATTTTCAAAAAATCATATCTCTGTTCCGGAAAAAGATATTTCTAAGCGGTTTTTGGAAAATACTCAGAAAAATATGCTTTATCATTTGGGTTTGTTAAATTTCTTCCGAAAATTTTTTCCGAAAAAATGGGATTTGATCCGGTAGATCCGGATTATCTCGGCCAATTTTCATTTTCATGAAAAATGCAGAAACATGTCAACTGAGATACGAATAGAGCTTTCGATTGCTATATAGAACGTATTTTTTGAATAAAAAATTAAGAATTAAATAAAATTTTTCTTGTGCTTCCATACTTTTTTCAACGACTGTATTTTTAAATTCTCTTTTTTACCAAACAAAATTCTTTCTGATTTATTTAATTTAGTTTTTGTGATTAAAATTATATTTTGCTTTATTGAATCTGTATTTAAAAAAAAAACTTTACCTTTCTGAAAGAAAGTATCAAACATTTATTTTCAAATGTATGTATATTTTAATGTTAATATTTAAAAACAATTTATCTACTAATTATTTCATAAACAAAAATAATTTATTTTTTTTTGAACTTTTAAAACCTGTCTTTATTTTAAAATTTTTTATTTAAACCGAAACATAAATTTGATAAAAAAAATAATTTAAATTTTGATTAATTAATGGATAATAATTTTTAATTTTATTATAAATAAATAAGAATATTAATTTTAAAGGGTTCACTAAATAAAAAGAAATATTTTCTTAATTAAAAATAATTAAATGAATTATTTTCTTTTATTTCCATTTTTGTTAATTAATTTTTGTTATTTCACAAATGGTGAAAAAGCAACAGTTGCACAATGCGAAACTGTGGTTGAATATTATGTAATAAAAGATGACTGCGTGTATGTTAATTATATTTATGTAGTTGTTAATTTAGAGATTTTAATTAATAACATTTTATTTTTAAAATCACAGATCAGAATTTGTACATATTTTTCAAGCTTTCTTAAACTTTTTTAAAAATAATAAATTTCAGCTGCACAAATGATTTTAGTAAATGTCTAACATCAATAGTAAATCAAGGAAAGTGTACAAAAGAGGATTTTCCCGCTAATTTAACTGAAACAACCTTGTGTACTAAAATGTATTCGAAATGTTCGTTAACGGAAAATGAATGTGATATTTGTGGATGTTTTGAGTAGGGGGTTTTACTTTTTCTTTAATTATTAATATGGCCGGGGAAGCATGGAAATGCATGTTTTGTATGCGGATATTTCATGTTGAGATAAACACAAAAAAAGTGTTTCTAAGCTGGCTCGAGCACGCATGTAGGACTCTGTTCTTGATTGCATATTTAGGCAGCTAGTGCATATTTGCATATCGATGCATATTTTGTTGATATTCTGCATATTTGTGGAAAAATTTGTGCATATCTTTGCATTTGAGAAATTTGTAGTTTAAAAAATATTTTTTGCAAAATACAAAAGTATTCAAAAAATTTTTGAAAAAATCTCGTCGCGGCCATGATCTCATGCAAAATGTGTTTTAATATGTTTCAATACTACCTTAATAATATACAAATATATATATAAAAATTAAAGTTTGTCTATTGATTGTTTGATCCAAGATAAATGTGAAAAATTTGTGAGCAGTTCAACATCAGATAAACGTATTTTTAATGAAAAGATATTTTTTTAATAATTCTAATTTTAAATTTAAATATTTAGGTGTTCGAGCATCTGATACAATTTTAGGTCTTAACAATTTATTAAATGAACATTTTGAAAAAAATTGAATAAAGAAAATTTGTAATAGATTACTGAATTATATTTTTAGATTAAAAAAGTTGTAAAAATTTATTGTTCCAAATGGTCAATTAGAAATTTTATTGATTCTTTTATTTTTTATTTTAAAGTTTAACTCAATATTTAGTATACTTTTTCAATTTTTCAGTACCAAAAATCGGTAAAACCTCTTTAACATTGACCGGTAGGGTAACTGTACCGTCATCTATGCCGAACACTGCATAATTGTCTAAACTTTTTGTAAAATGGTGTCTGGATTAAATATCAATTAACTAACTTTTATCTTAACTATTTTAATAAAAAAATTGTAAACCGATTATCCTTAATTTTTGGTTCGGATCCCGGTACGGAATCTCTGTAAATAAATCCCTTTAAATCCTCAATAACCCTCAAATCGCTGCTATCCTTGGAACCAAACCTTAATCCCTCAAATCCCCTTATATCCCCAGATTGCGGGCAGCGGATTTTTAAATTAATTTCTGCGGCTGCGGAAAATCTTTTTTTTTGCGGCCAGCCCTGGTAGATAAACTAGGGGTGAGCTTATATTAAAGGGTGTGATTTAATCGTAGAGTGCTGTTCTATTAAATACCGTATTTCCTGAAATAGTACTCCCCCCTAAATTAGCACTCCCCCCTTAAATAGTACTCCCCTTTGGAGGAGGGTTGAAAAATAGTACTCCCCCCTGAATTAGTACTCCCCCTAAAATAGTACTCCCCCCAAAAATATTTTTCCTCTATACATATTTAAAAAAATAATACGAGACATTGAATTATTTTATTTATTCTAAGTATCGTTGTCGGTTTCACTTGATTCTTTGATAAACAAAACCTGAGAGCTTTCGGTTAACCGAAAACGAATCGAAATTTTAAACTAAAATTTTTCGAGGATTAAAGAGATATAATCCGATTAATTGGTGGAGTAAAAGTGGATTTTGGGTATATAAAGGGATTGATATCGGGTGTAAAATGGGTTCTGTATTAATCAAGTGGCATTTAAAAGACATCATTGGATTAAGGTTTGATATAGGAATTTGAGGGAATAATGAAGGGGGAGTAATATTAGGCGATTTTGGTTGATTAAGAGCGATTAAGCGATAAGTTGAATCATAAATCCTTCTTAATCAACTAATATCGGAAGTACAAAAGGGATGTGGAGGATATCGGTGTTTAATATGATAAATAACTAGACAGAGATTAGGTAATCCCTAGACACATGGGTTTAGTTGACCCTGATAAATCTTAGACCCGAAAATCCCCTTATATCCCTCGATATCACTCCAAATTCACTTATATCCTTTTTGATTTCCCTCAATAACCCGTATTTTAAGTCACTTGTGTTTAATTGTCTCGCAATTTGCTCAATTTTATACTAATTCGGATATTTTCTACAACTTTTATTAAAGAAATTTTTTGAAAATCAGGGTCCGGATCCGGCATTTTTCAAATAGCGAACTCTAATCGAATTTATTTTGAGATAAATTGAAATAAATTAAAATATTTTTTTTAATTTTGAAATAAATTTTCCTATGAAAAATCATGGAGGATGGTTGAAAAATAATACTCCCCCCTGAATTAGCACTCCCCCCTTAAATAGTACTCCCCTTTGGAGGAGGGTTGAAAAATAGTACTCCCGGGAGTACTATTTTAGGAAATACGGTAATTATATTGTATTGCTTATTGAAAAAATAAGGAAATACATACTATTATATTAATATCTAAATATTTCAGTCAACAAAAACAATTAAATTATTTACTTCTTATTAAATTAAAGAGAGTAAATATTTAAGTTTACTTTAATTTATCAGGTTGAAACAATATTTAAAAATTTAAATCAAACTGCCTAACTGGTTTTTATTTTAATTTTTTGTTTGAAATTAAATAATTAAAATTTCAGTATTTTTAATATTTTTAACCAAATTTGATAGAAAAATAAATTAAATTTTGATTAATTAATAAACAATTGTTTTATTTTGTTATAAATAAGAAAGAATAATTAGTTTTAAAAGTTCATTAAATAAAAATTTATTTTTTATTAAATTAAAAATAATTAATTAATTAAATGAATTATTTTCTTTTATTTTTATTTTTGTTAATTAATTTTTGTTATTTCACAAACGGTGAAAAAGCAACAATTGAACAATGTGAAACTGCGATGGAATATTTTATAGGTGATAACTGCGTGTATGTTATTAAATTATATTAAAAATGTTTAATTTATTCTAAACACTAATAGTTTCATTTACTAAATAAAAATTTATGCAATAATATGCATAAAAATCCGCCCTCTACTAATTATAATCAAAATAATTGATATTTCTTTGCCTTTTTTTCTTAAAATCTTAGATAAGAGTTTTTTGTATTTTTATGTTTCTCAGCCTTTTTTTAATTAAAATTCACTAAACTACATATTTTAATAATAAATCCTAGATGCTGGACTGATTATAAAGAATGCATACGCTCATTAATAATTAATGACGTGTGTAAAATTTCAACATTTCCTACAAATTTTATTGAAACGGATTGTACGAAAATGTATTCTAAATGTTCTTTAACGAAAAATGAATGCGAACTTGGTATCTGTGGATGCAATGAGTAGGGAGTTTTAATATTTATTTTTTAAATTATTAAATGACTATATGTATTTTTGAATATAAATTCAAAAATTTTATAAAGAATTTGAAAAATATTTTAACACTACTTTGATAATATATAAATATAAAATTAAAGTGTGTCTGTTGATTGTTTAATCCAAAAGAAATGTGGAGATACAACAAGATTGCTCGACAGTCCAACATCAGATAAACGTATATTTTAATAAAAAATATTTTTATTTTTTTATTTTTTAAATTTAAATAATTAGGCGTTCGAGCATCCGATACAATTTTTGATTTTAACAATTTATTTGATGAACGTTTTGAAAAAATTGAATAAAGAACGTTTGAATAAATTACAGAAATATATTTTTAGATTAATGAAGCCTTTTATAATTACTGCTTAAAAGTTCAATTAGAAATTTTACTTTGTAAAACTTATTCGGTAATCCTCGTCGGGAAAACTTTTTGTGTTAATGCAAGGGAATAAAATTCATTACAATATAACATAAGAAAAATTTTTTCTGAAAAATATATACCTAAATATTAAAACTCGTTCTAATAATAAATATACAAAATTTGATCGATTTATTTCTCAAAATATTCGAGATCATCAGCAATATCACAAAAGAAATTTTTCCGAAAATATATTTTAACCAAGGAATTTAATTGTTTTGATAGATATAGTACACCAGCGTTCGGCGCGAATTGCTGACAAGTAACTAAGCTTTTTGGGTATAAAGGCTGACTCCAGCGTTATTACAACTGATTTAAATTGATTTGGGTCAATTTCCCAGTGTTTGAAAACTTCAGACTCAAATATCCATTCTCAGACTTAAGTGACACCTTTGAAAATATCTTCATTCGATTCCTCATTCAATTCCCTATCGAATGACACCTCAAGCGTCTTTCTATGACTAATACTTCAAAAGTTATAAATTTTTGAAAAAAAAACAAAAAATAATAGTAATAACATGCGGGCCTTCGGCCCGCATGTTAATAATTAATACTAAAATATTTTTCAGATTCTCGCGGTTGCCTCCGGCAACGCGTTTAGTGCAACGCGTTCAGAATTTAAAAAATTGAAATTCTGGCGGTTGCCTTCGGCAACGTATTCTTTGCAACGCGTTACATGCGGGCCTTCGGCCCGCAATTTTTCTGCAACGGGTTCCGAGTTAAAAAAATAATTTTTAATTCTGGCGGTTGCCTCCGGCAACGCGTTTAGTGCAACGCGTTCCGAATTTTTAAAAATAATTTTTAATTCTGGCGGTTGCCTCCGGCAACGCGTTTTCTGCACGCGTTCCGAATTTTTAAAAAATAATTTTTAATTCTGGCGGTTGCCTCCGGCAACGCGTTTTCTGCACGCGTTCCGAATTTTTAAAAAATAATTTTTAATTCTGGCGGTTGCCTCCGGCAACGCGTTTAGTGCAACGCGTTCCGAATTTTTAAAAATAATTTTTAATTCTGGCGGTTGCCTCCGGCAACGCGTTTTCTGCACGCGTTCCGAATTTTTAAAAAATAATTTTTAATTCTCGCGGTTGCCCCGGCAACGCGTTCCAAATTTTTAAAAAATAATTTTTAATTCTGGCGGTTGCCTCCGGCAACGCGTTTTCTGCAACGCGTTTCGATTTCCTCAAAAAATAATTTTTAATTCTGGCGGTTGCCTCCGGCAACGCGGTATCTGCAACGTGTTACGAATTTTTTAAATTAAATTAAACGTAAAATTAACTTATAAATTAATTTGCCTTATTTTTATAAAATTTTATAAAAATTTTCAGTCCCAGACTGAAAGTTATAAATGAGACTCAAGTGTACTTTTTACTAAAAATTCATTTTTTAATATTCTTATTAATTTTTAGAATTTTTTAAATTCATTTCCACTGATTTTAGCATTCAGACTCAAATATTCCACCCTCAGACTCAAGTGACCCCTTCAAAAAATTTTCAAAAAATTCGCTTGATTTTTACACGTCGAATGACACCTCAATCATATTTTTCCGATAACTACTTCAAAAGTTACAAAAAACGCCTCACCGTTGCTTAACTTTCCAGATCGGACGGGTTAGATCGGCAAATTTAAAAATTTTTCCCCAAAATTTTAATTTCTTAAAAAATTCATAACTCGGTCCAAAAAAACACATTTTAACATAAAACAAAGCTTATTCGATGCAGAATTTAATTCTCTATCTTTCATTTCCCAATACTTTTCTTCTATCTCCAAAACAAAATATAGTTAAGGTCACTTATATGCAACTTCCTCAAAAACGCACTTTTTACTCCATATCTTTTTTTCCATTAATCCAATCAACATGAAACCAACTTTTTTCTTAAGAAATCCACCATGCTCTACAACTTTTCTCCCAACCACTTTTTTCTCCGACTCCTCTAAACACCTTAAATCCAATGTTACCACTTTGACATAAAAGTTTGTCTTCAGCACATCTACCCTTCCCGTTGTCCGAACGACTTCAACTCTTTTTCTATCATATTCGAAATATGCTCTAGATGATACCTTGTAACTGACCCAACTTTCCCCGACTTCATCTTTCATCTCAAATTTCACTTCAAAGATTCGAAAAAACACGTTTTTTCAAAATATCTCGTTTTTTCGCTTCTTGACCCCCAATTTTCGGATTTTTCCTGAAAACTACATTGTATTGCGCATCTATAGCTTTTTTCCCCACCCCTCTACGACTTTTCAAAACCCCGGAGGACTTTTTTTTAGCTGAGTGCCTTTTTACTATTATATATAGATAATATTATTGATATGGGGAATTATCTAAGATGGGTAATTAATCGAGAAAATACTGTATAAATTTTTAACTCAAGCAGTGAACTTGATTGCCTGTTTTAGAATCTTCAAAGGTATTATCTTGGTTTTAAAACATTTACACAGACCGGAAGAATATTTGATTAAGTTAATTGGCGATGTTCTAGTTGGATTGCTGATTCGAATTAATTCCATTAAGGAAATTAGAAAAATGCGTGGTTGGAGGGATCCCTCTCCTGTCTTTACTTTTAAGATAGTGAACGTTTAACTAATTTAATCAAAAATTATTTCAGATGATCTTTTACACAATAAATAAATATTCCAAAGAATTCTTGCACATAATTTACAAGAGTTTTACCTCTTTTAAAAGAAAAAAGAACAAATAAAAGCACACGCTTTTGGAAGGTGGACATTTCCTGTTTTTTTTTCTTTTGTTTATTTTTTGTTCTCTCGGCCTATTATTTTTTTGTATTTTATAATATTTCCTCTTCTAGTACACAATACGTGTTTGTAATTACAAAAAGACTGGTCCAAATATTTAGATCAGGCAAAAAATATGAAACATTATTCAACCATTTTATGTTATTTTCAATTTATCCAAAAATAATTTTCACATTTAAAATAAAATTTTAAAATTGAAACTTGGTAACCAATCTATTGCTATTATAAGTAAGATGACTTTATGACAATATCTCTTTAAAAAATTGAAACCGTGAAATTCCACTAAACAATTTTTAAATTTTTAAATTTGTACAATATTAAGCTTTTTCACGTATATACATATTATTAAAATAAATTTTCCAGTATTAATTTGGTAGTTCCCCACGCCCTCTTTTTTCCCATATTCCTGACTAGTATGCAGTAGTGTTAGTCACGAGACGATATATCGACGATATTTTTCGAGATATCGCGAGATTTTTTTCGAGATTATCGATCTCGATCTCGTCTCGATCAATTTTTGAAAAAATCGAGATTTTTCGATATCGAGATTTTTCGAGATTATCGATCTCGATCTCGTATCGGTCCGTAGTAAGAGACGTCTTTGACTACAGGCGATCACTTTTGAGTCCAGAAATGCAGGAATGTTAATTTTTCTGAACCAAACACTTCCATTGATTCATTACAAATACTAAATTTATTATACTATTTATTCACTATTTATAAAAAAATTTTGGACCGAGATTTTTCGATATCGAGATTTTACGAGATTATCGATATCGATATCGTCTCGATCAATTTTTGGAAAAATCGAGATTTTTTCGATATCGAGATTTTTCGATAATCTCGATCTCGATCGAAGCTCGTACCAAAATTCGTACTCGTACCTCGTACTTGTACTCGTACCTGGTACGAAGTAGCCTTCCAAGATTCAAAAACTATCGCACAAACGCTTAAAATTTAAAACTAGATGTCCTGGAATCAGAAAAATCATAAAAATTTTAGATTTTTTGATTTATTCTCAAGTACGAGTAAGTACGAGGTACGAGGCCTAAAATAAGGGTAGTACGAAGTACGAGTACATGCAAAATCGAAATTTCGAAGCACTGCTAGTATGAGCTTTTTGCTTGCTATATATTTTATTATCGTTAGGGGTTTCTTTAGTTTTTGTTGTTGGATGTAATTTTGTTAAAGGTTTTTGGGCTGTTTTTGGGTTTTAAACAAATAATTTTTCGAATTTTGTTTCAAATTTAATTTAACATTTAATTACTATAATTTTAAAGAACATTTTTGTTTCCACCATGTTTTTAGGTCATAAAGTGGTTGAAAAAAAATTTAAAAAAATTTCAAGTTACTTATGGGATCCACTTATTGTGATTGTAAAAACATTTTTAAAAAATTATTTTGAAAATAATTCCAGAAATAACAAGCAACCAATTCTTATTTTTATTTTTTACATTATCCGATTATTAAGCCAATATAACTAACAAAAAAGTTTTTTTCCTCTGTTTATCAAAAATTAAGAGGATAATATTAAATATTATATTTAAATCAAGCTTAAAGCTTAAGTCAATGTCGTACGTGTTCGTTCTATTAAATATATGTATTTTGTTTGCAGGAAGAGGGGAAAGTATACAATAGGGGGTGACTGGAGAACTACTTAATTTTTTTTCTTGTTTACTGAGAGAAAAAAATAATCTGTCAAATAATCCAGTGCTTTTAATCAAAACATTAACTATATAAAACTTACAATACATTTAAATAAGCTTTCAGTATATATGTACATTATTAACTTGTTTGATTGAATATATTCCCTTTTACATTAGTTATTAAATTCCAAATAATGGATGGCATAACTTCTAAATGCTAGAGCATTGGACATTGGTAACATAAAGTGAGACTGGGCTACAGGATGCAGCTTTTACCATCCCTTTTACTATAACTGGTAGCTAGCTGGATCTCCCTTCTTCCTTACAATAAAAGAGGTTACTGTCCATATACGTCCTATCTAGAATTTTTTGTGTACAAATAAACAATAATTGTGTAATTAATCTTGACAAGAACCAAAATGCTTATAGGTTAGGAAACTTGCCCGAAGGCCAAAAACTTTTGTTTAATATTTTTATAGAATATTTAAGGAAATTATGTCATTATTATTTTCAATTATATTTTTATTCACCTCAATTAATCAACTACTGATTAAAGCACAACAACAACAAAATTTAGCTGTCCATGAATTACCCCTTCCAACACCCATAATTTTGGAAGATGTTAATTTAACTTCAACATCCTTCCCAAATTCTTTAAATTCAACTTCAAGTCTAGGCACAACCGCCCCATTAACCTCCCAATTAGCCAAACCTCCTTCTGAAGTCGAGAGAATAAATAGAGAAACTGGGACAACAATGGCAGGAATTCATCAACAATTAGATAATCAAAGTAATAGTGAAAAAACAAAAATAAATTCAGAAAAGAATTTAACGACTGGAAATGTTGCTAGACGCTCACCAAATCCATCTACAAATTATGAAAATGAACATAGACACAGTTTGAAACCAGAAACTAAAGGTAAATAAGCACTTAATCATGAAAAATCGAGAATTGAGAGTTATGCCGTTTTACGAAGATATTGGTCAAACAAGATTTTAAGTCTCGTATCTAAAGGCGGAGGTTATCTAATATCAGGGGCGTACAAGTCAAATTTCGTATTTTTAATTGTCGGTCCTTTGCTTTCGTTTTTTTCTGTGGTTTTTGAAATTGTTATAGCAGTCTAGTGTAGATACATACGTACATATGTATATCCGGAGGATATATGACTTTTATAAGGATATCTTTTGAGGAGTTTTTGACTCCCCATTCAAAAATATATGGTTACAGCACTGGATGCGCTCTTACTAATGAACTTGAATTAGCATGCAAACATAAATTATTTATCGAAATTTTATATATTAAGTATGATAAATGTTAAGACGCTTTATAAATGTTGTTTTGTATAGATGAAATGTTTGCAAGAATGGATTCTGATGGGGACAATATGATAACATTACAAGATTATATGAATAGAGATCGTTATTATGTTGAGTCTGTCAAGGCAGAGTTTAACGACATTGACACAAATGGTTTTTTAAGCTTTTAAAATCAAAGCTGAAATTATTCAAAAAATTGATAAGGTGATGGAATGGTTTCTAAGCATGAATTTGATGCTTTTGTTCGTCGATTAGATGAACAGAGGGAGGCGGCAATGAGAAATGCATCCAACTTTACCCTACAGGTCTTATTCTTAGAAGTTTAGAATTTCATTTACACTTTTTTATTTATCAATGTCTGCAAGTCGCTTCGTTTTAGGGTTGAAGGATCCAGAAAAAATCGTGCTATCTGAAACTTTTCGGATCAGATAATGACCCAAATATTCGAAAACTACATATGTTAAGTAAAAATTGAGTGTTAAAACACTCATACAAAAATAAGGAAGATACAAATCGAGTATATAAGATATACTTACAGCTTATTATTCATTTATAAAAAAAAGTATTTTGAATTAAATATATTATGTAGATCATTTAATAGTTAATATCAAATAAATCGTTCAAATTGATCAAAAAGTTTTTTTTATCTAATTTAATAAATTCCAAAATGTTTTCTACACTTATACTTTTCAGAGAAACGATGCAAATAAAGACGGGGAATTGAGTGAAGAAGAGCTTGGGGCATACATTAAAGGAACACTACAAAGAAATATAGCTAGATTACCTCAAGTTTTTAATCAATTTGATAGAGATGAAAATGGGAAACTTAATTTGGAAGGTTGGGAGATTAACAAAAACTTCTTTGAAAATTCTCAAAAGTTTTTCAGAATTTCACAATCTCGACTTCAACTTTCCTTGGGAAAAGTTTCCTCTATCTACTGAACAATCACCCAATAATAATCATCAACAGGTCCAATTACTTCGTAATTTTCACATAATTTATATAATTTTTTCTAGCTTCCCCCAACATTCTTCAGTGCTAACGGCCCCGTTCCACCTCCCTTTGTTAATGAACAAGCAGCAGCTGCAATCCCTTCTGATTTCAGTTCTTCACCTTCTATGGGAGGCCTGATGCATTCATTGCCTGTTCCACAACCAATTAGAATTAATTAAATTGTTTAAATAATAGATTTAAATAAAAGAATTGCATTTTGAAAGATCGTAAACGTTGCGGACTGATATTTGCTGACACCTCCAAAATTTCAATTTAATATAACTGTTATAAAATTTAATTACAAATGATGATTTATACTTGAGTATGACAAATTATAGTTTTTAGTCTTGTCCTTAATATCAATCCGCTTATGTCTGGCATTCACAAAATAATTGATAAAATATTTTAAATAATTATTTAAAATTACTTTAAATAAAATGAAAACGCCTAATATTTTAAGGACGCGTAGTTCCTTCTTTTGGATTTCTGAATCCTGATTGATCTTGGTTATGATTTTGGAAAGCTAAGAAGCCAAAATTTATATACATATTCTGCGTTATTTGTGCACTAGGCTGCGCTATAAATTATCTTATAGAAGACAAATTATTACTTTTGATTTTAGTTCAATTTTTATAATTTTGATTTACTTTGTAAAATTTACACAAAAATAAAAACAAAATAAAAACATATTTTTCATAATCAATTTTTTAAAAATTTTATCGTTTCTTGATTCCTTTTGAATTTCTATTTGCTCTCTTCTTCAAATAATATCCCCGTTGTTTTTGGCCACAAGGATTACATAAATAATGACCAAGTTCAGAATGACGTCGCCATACTTTTGTTTGTATAACCCCGCAAATATGACATTGACGATTGAGCTTAAATTTAAAAATGCTATCCGGCTAATGCTTCTAGTTGAGCCCTCAAAGCCAATATATTCTTTATTAATGATCAAATTTTTAGTTAGCCAAAAAAAATAAAAATTCATCATTTCTGCCGGAGTAGTGAAAGTTTACACAACAAAATTAGGATTTCGGAATATCTCTAAGGTCTCAACTGGCTCAATGCTCAACTGCCCTATCTATCAACTGACTCTGCCCGGAAACTTCCATAATTTTTCTCTCATACACAGTTTACACATCTTGATACGAGTTTCTTAGTTCTAGCTATGAATACTCTTTTAATCATGCCTCGATAATGTATAATTAATATAAAGAAAATTACACAATCATCGATAAATATTTACCTTTAGAATATCAAGGCATAATTGATAATTAATATTTCTATTCCTTCCATTATTTCTTTTATATTGGAAACAGGCATCACACAAAAAATGTTCTTTAATATATCGGTGACATCTTCTACTTTTTGTATCTTCACAATTGAAACAATGTCGTTTATTACTATCATTAATTTCGCCTATAAAAATTAGGAATAAAAAAGTATTTACTGAGGTTGTTTCAAAAATTTAGGGACACGGGTAAAATTTGAAAAGATAATTTTTTTCAAATTGAAAAGATAATTTTTTCAAATTTTAATTATAATATCTGTTACAAGAAAACGTGGAATTTTTTACGATGGATTATTTCCTGTTCAATAAATGATATGATAATTTTACGGATACGAAATGTTTATTGTTTACCGTATTTGCTAGAATAATTCCCTGGCGTATTTGCTAGAATAATAATTATCAACCTCTATCTGGAGGGGGTAATTGAAAGGGCGAAAGACTAATTATAACTATTTTTAAGAGGGGTAATTATTTTTCGACTCTGGCTGTAGGGGGTAATTAATAGGGCTGGGGTAATTATTTGAGAGAGGGACATTAGTTCAGCATTTACGGTATATGAATTTACTTATTTTATTGCCAACATAAATAATTCTGCTTTCTTCTAAAGAATATTCAACTTTTTGTTTTTCTAACAATTCAATTTTATATCCAACTAAATTAATTTCCGTCCAATAACTTGACAAAAGTTTGTTTTTATAGGATTCTAAATTTTCTTTTAATAAATTCTTTTTGTCTTTAATTGATTTCAAATTATTATTATTTATTTTTGTATTTTTTAATAAACCTTCATCTAATATATTGGCTTCATAATAATTATTATTTTTAATAAAATTATTATTTATGAGAACCTTAAATTTAGGACAAAGTTAGTGCCCTAAACGAAATAAGGATCGAATCGTTTTTTCTTTATTTTTTTTTATTTCCTTAAAAATGGTTACTTTTCATTGGTAGTTTATGTGTGTTAGTGTTTGCCTCCTCCGGAGTGGCCCTTTTGCCCTATGTATTTTCTCATTTGCCTTATTTTTGTCCTATTTTTACCATTTTATAAAATTTTTAAAGTTCTAAAAATTTTGGAAACGAAATGTCTGAAAATGGAATAAATCTATCTTCAAACCTTACAAAATTCTCGAGTGGGATAAAATTCTCGAGTTGGGGTGATTTAGAATTATTAATAGAATCAAGTTGTTAAAGAATGAGGGATTAAAGGGGTTATCGAAATAAGAGGATTCCCAATCCCAATATTTCCGAAAAATCTTGGAGCCCAAATTTCCGAACATCATGAAATACCCGTTTTCCAAATTGAGGCGACGAAAATTTTTGTATAATTTCATTATTGGCTATTTCAATAACAATTTTCTTTTTCAATTGAATTTTTGGTTTATATTTTGAATTAGCATCATTATATATTTTTGTAATAAAAATATTTTTATCAATGTCTGATTTTAATTTACGCAAATTTTCAATTTTATAATTTTGTGTAACATATGCACTCTTTTTATTTTTATCAACAGTTTTCAATACAAAACGTTCTTTTAACTTTTTTAGATAAATAAATTCCCTTTTTTCTTTCCAATTATCATTTATTTTTAATCTAACTAATCTTCCGTTGCATTTTAAATTTAAATTAATATTTAAATATAATATAAACAAAATAATAAATTTAATCATCTAAAATTAATTATAAAATAATGTTTAGTAATTTAATTATAATAATTAGGGATGGGATTTATATGAACTATTAAAAAATATGGACATATAATATGGACTAAAAAATATGGACTGAAATATGGACCGAAATCCAAAATATGGTCAAATATGGACCGAAAACTGAAAATTTTTACCGGAAAGATTTTCAATTTTAAGCAGAAAATGTTAAATATAAGTTAATTTTGAAATAAGTTAATATTGAATTTGACAAATAAATCAATTTATCGTAGTTTTCTGTTTACGAAAATAATTTGGATAATATATGGGTGGCCAACTAGTTGAAAAATTTTTGTAAAATTTTTTGACAAAATTTTTCGAAAATTTTTTTTAATTTTTATAAAAAAATTTTTGACCAAAAATTTCAAAGTTGAAAATTTTAATCAATTTTTGGCAAAATTTTAAAAAATGACGAAATATGGATAAAATATGAAAATATGGACGGAACTCCAAAAATTGAAAAATATGGATTGATAACTCAAAAACGACCTTATCAACATATACTAAAACAACGTTTTTGTGCGTTTCAAGATCCAACTAGGCCAGGAAAAAATATAAATAATTCGAATGACATATAAATCGTCCAATTCTGAGCCATGTACGGAAACTGTAGTTAGGCCCCCAGCAGCTTTACTCTATTTTATATTTTAATCGTGGATAGCGCAATTGATTATTAAAGTGCGAATATGTATAAATAAAAATAAGTCGGCAAATTTTATTATGTAATATTTCTTTAATCTTTTTTCAATAAAAATATAAAAGTACATAAAAACAATTTCGAAAGAATCTGCATTTTTGTTTCACGTGAAGTCTGTTAAGTCTAAATTATGATGCAAGTAAATTTCTGATGTTGAACAGCGTGATCCTCTTGCCTTATTTTGGAGATATTTGCTCCCTCCTTGGCATTTTCTAGAAAAGAACATTCTTATTTGAGTCCCATTTTATGTTTTCCTGCCGCCAGATTCCCTTCTATTTTTTATATTTTAAAAAAGGAATTTTCGGTTAGTTTTTTATCATCTTTATCCAAAAATAATTGTAGTTTTTCATCAATTATGCGGCTTAAAAACTTGAATTAAATTATCAAAAGCAGAATTTCTTCCAGGCATATAATCTTCTTAATTCTGACCCTGATTTGTTCAATTTAGTTTAACCGAGCTTTTATTTAAAATTTTAATTATTTTTAGTTCCCCCTTCTTTGCAACCTTTCTGATAGGCCATGCCCCCTTCTGGTGATTTTTAAAGGGCTGCCCTGATATTCCTCTATAATTAATTTTAAAATCAAATTTATGTTAACTCTTTTTCATTAAAGTTATAAATCCAGTAGCTTCCCCTACCTATTAATGCTTAAATTTAAATAATTAAAAGTATAATTTAATTTTTTAATTTTTTAATTATTTTTATTTTTTATCTTTTTTTATTTTATTCTTCTCGTTATTTTTCTTTTCATTCCCTTTCCTTTACTAATCAATTTTTATTTAGCGTACATTGGACACATTTTGTTAGTATTTTTTGTTTAAAATAAATATTTAGTAGAAGTAAGTATGTACTACATATTTGTACTTTTTTCAACATTTTTATAACTAATTTATTTTATTTTGTTATCATAAATTATTTTAATAAATATTCTTCATTTTTATTTTTAAATTAATTAATTAACACATTTGTATTTATTGAGAACCAAAATTTCGATAGAGTTTTCGTTTTATTTTATACATCCTAACTCGAAAATTTATAAATTCTTCTTTTTTGTTTTTCATGTACTTAAATGGAGAATTATTTAATTTGCTACAAAATAAAAAAATTTTTTAATTTAAATTAGAGTCCGGCAAAATCGCATTCCCGGGATCCCGTAACGGGATTTTTTTTTCAAAATTGTACGGGATGGGATCCCGAGGGATTAATCCCGTAAATCCCGGAATCCCGGTAATCCCGTTCTCAAATTTGCCGGGATCCCGCCGGGATTCCAAGATTTTAACAAAAAAATTTTTTAATTATAAATATGTTGAATATCGGCGGATTTGGAAATAATATCGGTGGATTTCGACGGATTAAGGAAGGAATGAATAATAACAGAGGATTGAGAGGGATATCAGTGGATTAAGAGAGATTAAGAGCATTTGAATGCTTATAAGTGGATATACCTCTTAATCCATAACTCCCTGACAACCATATTTTCCTCCAAATCTCCCTTAATACTCGTAATCCATGCACCACATGCAAAACTTTTCGAATTTTGAAAGGAAAAGCCAATGGAAGGCTAAGAAGCCAGTTTCTTCCTTTTTAGCATATTTTGGAAGCTCAAGTCGCTAGATTTTTTCATATTTCAGCGTCGCAGTCAAAAATTTTGAGCATTTTGAAGGGTCAAGAGGCCCGATTTCTTCCTTTTTCACCGCCGAAGGCGAAAATTTTGAGTATTTTGGAAGCCTAAGAAGCCAGATTTCTTCCTTTTTCAGCGCCGCAGGCAGTTTACTGAAGAAATTATCAATCCCGTAAATTTGAAAAAAATTCCCGGGATCCCGGGACGGGATTGGGTTTAAAAAATTCGACCTGGACGGGATCCCGCGGGATTACTCCCGTAAATCCCGTAATCCCGGTAATCCTGTTTTGCGCAAAAAATCCGGGATTCCGGGACGGGAATCCCGTGCGGGGTCTCGTCCGTGCCGGTCTCTAATTTAAATAAATATTTTGACTAAAAATCCCTTCAAAAAATAGTAGCATTTTTAGAGAAACATGTTTAGTTTTTTGGCCATAATTATTTTTTAAATTTTAAATAAAATTTTGTTTTTATTTTATTTTGTAGAGAATTTAATTCCCTATTAGATTTTGTAAAAATTTAAATAAAATATTTTTTTTATTTTTGAGTTATTAATAATTTTAGTTAAATGAGACGTTCAATACTTGCTTCTCTTTCAAATTATTTTTATTTTGGATTTAATTATCCCTCAAATATAAATAAATGCAGCATTGTTACAATTCGAAGGACTCATACTAAATGTAAATTTAAAATAAAATACTCTGAAACAAAAATTTTCCTTTTAAGTTGTCAGTGAGGAGGGAATAATCCGATCAGAGTTTGTACCGGTGCCTATAGCTACAGTACCTATTCATGACACTCTTTTGGATGCTATTTGGAAACACTCATTGAGACAGCCGGGAAAGGCTGCATTTGTAAATTAATTAATTAATTAAAAAAAGAATTTTTGTATGTAAAGTCGAATCTCGATATAACTAAATCAAAAGTATCGAGGAAAATGTTTATTGTTTTGGGAGGTTTGTTAAATCGAGGTTCGACTTTATCAAAAAATCTTTTGTTTTAGTAAAGACACACAAGACAATTACTTTTTGACAATCATTTCTTTCCATGTTTTGAAAAGTTAGGAAAAGAATCGGGTTTTCAGTTCCAAGTGATTCCAAAATTTTGACAATTCCACTTAGTACGGCATTATTCAATAAGTGCTTGTTTGTTAGTAACCTTGTAAAATTATCTTTTTTGAAGTTTAAAATAAAATTCGGCTCTTGTTCAGTTCATGCGTCCCATGAAGATTTGTGCGTCCCAAGAGAATTTATGAGTCCCATAAAAATTTATGCGTCCCAAAATTAATTTATGCGTCCCATAAAAATCTATGCGCCCCAAAAATAATTTATGCGGTCCATAAAAATTTATGCGTCCCGAAAATTATTTATGCGTCCCATGAAATGAATTGAAAAAATATTCAAATATGATAAATATTCATTATTCCCTCAAATTCCTTTATCAAACCTTAATCCAATAATATGTTTTAAATCTCACTTGATCAATCCGGAAACCATTTTATCATCCGATATCGATCCTTTATATCCCCAAAATTCACTTTTGCCCCACCAATCAATCGGATTATATCTCTTTAATCCTCGAAAAATTTTAGGTTAAAATTTTGGTTAACCGAAAGCTGTTCGGTTTTGTTTATCGAAGAATCAAGTGAACCGACAACACTACTTAGAATAAATAAGATAATTCAATGAGTCTCTTATTATTTTTCCAAATATAGGGGAAAAATATTTTAGGGGTGAGTACTATTTTTAGGGGGAGTACTAATTCAGGGGTGAGCACTATTTTAGGGGGAGTACTAATTCGGGGGGGGGGGAGTACTATTTTTCAACCCTCCTCCAAAGGGGAGTATTATTTAAGGGAGGAGTAATAATTCAGGGGGTGTATTACTTTAGAAATACCGTATTTGATTAACAAAGAACAGTATTATTGATTGACAAAAGATTTTTCAATTTATTTCTTGGGACGCATAAATTTTTAAGGGACGCATAAATTATTTTTGGGACGCATAAATTATTATGGGACGAACAAACTATATTTGGGACTCATAAATCTTCATGGGACGCATAAATTTTCATGGGACGCATGAACTGGACAAGAGCCTAAAATTCGTTCTATTTGTGAGCTAAAAATTTTTTAAATATTTTTAGATTAGTGCCGAATACCCAGAACAACAAATTACATTTGCAGAATTTTTACTCCAATGCCATTCTATTGCTCAATTTTTAGATTCAATAGGAGTAGGAAAGGGAGAAGTTGGGGGTGTTGTTGTACATAATTGTTGGCAATTTCTTGCAGCGTTTATAGGCGCTTCAATGCAGGGAGGGTGTATTAGTGGTGCTAATCCACAACACAATGAAGGTAAAATAATAGAAGAAAATCAGTAATTCTCGCTAACGTATATAGTGTATTAATTCCGTCCTTCAAATAATTATCCCGCCTTTATAAATCACCCGGGGTAGTTAAATACAGTATATACCAGGGGTGGCGCAAGTGCCCAAAATGCGAGATACGAGACGTGCGCTACCCTTGGTATATACGATGGTTTCCAATAATTATTACTTCAAGTTAGGGCAGGAGATATTTTGTTGAAGATAACAACTCGCTCCACATATTTAATAAAAGTTTGATTCGATTCTTATATTCGAGCTATTATTCGATAGAAAACTTCAAAAATTCCCTTTCTTCTCGAATTTTTATATTTAACTCTTTCTAGGTTCACAGTAAAAAATTTAATGATTTGATTAATTTTAAAATATTTTAAAGAAGAATTAGCATATCAATTCAACGAAACTAAATGTCGTGTTGCTTTCTGCTCTGACTTTTTATTTGATAAAATGAAAATTGTTATGCAGAAATGCCCTAGTCTTAAGGTAAAGCTCCTCAAATCGTAAAATTATCGGCAATATTTAGTTAAAGCTTAACCAAGGCTATACATCCTTATCGGTATCCAATCAAAATTTCAGTTATCGAATCGATATTTTTCAAGATATCGATCTCGTTCTCGTCTCTGACATTCACAGTCCGGTCTCCATTTCTCAAGTGTTTTTGGATTCATTTAGATCACATTTGATTTAATTTTGCCCGATTAAAACAAGGAATAACCCGATTTTATCAATCTAGTTAACCAATTCCTTTAATTAAAATTAAAATTAATTATTTTTTTAAAAATTTTTAGCACTTGGTGCTCATTCCAAGTCAATATCCTCCAATTTATCAAAATTCATTACCTCCAAACGTTCACAATTGGACTGATATTATCCAAAATCGCCCCAATATTGAAAGAAAAATACCAGAAATTAATATAGAAAAAGATTTTGCTTATTTGCCTTTTTCTAGGTTTTTAAAAAATTTTAAAATTCTTTCAAAAAATTTTTTAAGCGGAACTACGGGTCCTCCGAAAGGTGTTATGCTTTCTCATAAAAATGTTGGCACAATTCTTAACATTTTTAATACGTGAGTTTAATTGTTTTATATTTAATGAATAGCTTATCTTAAATGTTTTTATATCCGACTTGAATTTTGTAAAACTTTAAGTAAAATAGGCTCTTGTCCAGTTTATACTTCCCATAAAGTTGATATTGAATTCTCTTTGTTTTTTGAGGTTGGACCTGGGTCTGTACGTTCTTTGCTTTTGGCCTATAAACGTTTAATGTAAATATATCCAATACAAAAGAATGTTGCAGAACCGGTCCATCATTGATAGACAAAATCCATTATAATTATATGTATACTAGACAATAGCCTTAAAAATCTCGAAATTTACTTGCCTTTATAATTTAACTATTTAGCCATTTTGATGAACGTGTATGTCACCGAATTTCATTTAATTGGGACTGGAAACGGGAATATACACTTTTAATGTTGCCATTATATCATAGTGAGGGAGATTTAATTTAAATTGGGTATTTAAATAATTTTTTAGTTTACGGGTTTATTCTTGGTTTAAATTGTTTATTTACTGGTTCTACTGGTATTATGATGAAAAAATTTGATTTGGATTTGTATTGCAGAACTATTCAAGAATACAAAGTAAATAAATTAAAGATTTTGGGAGGGCTAAATAAAATGTGAAGAATTTAGTTTACCTAATTTAATCTAGTCTAATAGAGACTTTTGGGTGAAACACTGTTAAAAATTTAATGCTCCATCATTATTCAAAATTCTCTCAGAACCTTTAATTATCACATTTAATTTTGAAACAATATAGGGGAAGGGGACAACAATAAACCATATTTTAACCTTGAATAGGGGAAAATGTTCTTCCATTTCCGAAACAGGACAATAGCTACTAATAACCATTTCGATTTACTAAAAGATTTCTAAAAACTCTCCTTCTCTAAAAAATAATAAGTTTCAATATTATCAAAAAATATTTCTCTTTTTTCTAGCTCAAATATGCAACATTAGTTCCTCCAATACTTGTATTATTAGCAAAAAGTCCAAAATTAATTTCACGTTATGATTTGTCTTCACTTCGTTTTATAATGACTGGAGCTGCCCCAGTAGCTGATGAAATCTGCACAGAAATTAAAAAATTAATTCCCTCTGTTGCACAAATAGCCCAAGGTTATGGAATGACAGAACAGTCAATGTGCTCGCATTTACCCGTTTTTGGAATGGATAACCAAAAAGCTGCTGGGAGATTAAATCCAAATTTTGAAATGAAAATTGTTGATATTGAAAAGGAAATTACTTTAAAGCTTGGGCAAGTTGGGGAGATTTGTACTAGAAGTCCAACTAATATGGTGAATTATTAAGACTAGTACGGTTATAATGGTGACACTAATATGGGACTATGACTGGTCTAGATCAAAATTTTCTTTTATTTTGAATGAGAACGAAATAAAAACTAAGTGAAAATGACATGAAAGGGCGGAACAAAATAATATTTCGGGCAGTCCTTAGTGGGACTCCAGGTTTTTAACTAGGGTTGCCGGCCAAATTCGGAAGTTTTTGGCCTGAAAAAGACTCGAACGGCTCGGTACGATAAAAACGAGGCCCGGAGAACGTCTGCCCTGTTCGAAAACGCCAACTCTATTCTTGTTGTTTGGAAAATATTTGGGACCCTGTGGACAAAATTATTTATAAAAAATTTTTAGCTTGGATACCTAAACAGACCGGATGCAACAGCAGAAACTATTGATGAAGATGGGTGGCTAAAAACTGGTAAAATACTAGAAACAATGTTTTTAAATATTTTTTCCAAAAGGTGATATCGGTTACCACGACGAACAGGGGTGGACTTATGTTGTTGATAGACGTAAAGAACTGATTAAAGTTAAGGGCCTTCAGGTAGATTCGATTTGTATAAATTTCCTAAAACTTGAGCAACTAAGTTAACCAAAACCAGTTGGATAACTTTTCAGTTCTAAGCAGTGTTTGGAATTAATGCCTGTACGAAGGCTGGCGAATTTTAAATATCCAAACTAGAGATCGGACCGTACCGTACTACGGCCGTATTTTTCGGTATTTATCGGTATTCCGTATCGGTAATACGGTACGGAATACGGTACGGTAAAATTTTGAAGTTGATCGGTATTTATCGGTATCGGTATTTTTCGGTATTCCGTACCGTTTTACGGAACGGAAACAAAACAAAATACCGATAATACCGATCGATAAAAATTTTTTAAGTTTTATTTTATTTTAAGCGAAAAAAGGCTCTCGGCCTTTGATAATTTTCAAAATTTTCGCCTGCGGCGCTAAAAAGGAAGAAATCTTGCTTTTTGGAATTACATATTCTCAAAATTTTCGTCTGCGGGTGTTTATCCCCACAATTTATAAGTAAAAATAATTATATTTAACTAAATTAGTTTTTTAAAATACGGTACGGAATACCGATAAATTTTTATCGGTATTTATCGGTATCGGTATTTTTCGGTATTCCGTACCGTTTTACGGAACGGTAAAATTTTGAAGTTGATCGGTATTTATCGGTATCGGTATTATACGGTATTACGGTACGGAACAAAATTCCGATCTCTAATCCAAACACTGTTCTGTCGGTTCGAGACCGTAAGTTAACTCGAGATTGCGATTTTCCTCCAATTTTCAAATTTACAAATAATGATATAACACAATGCCAGAAATTTAAAACATTTTTAGGTTGCCCCCGCTGAATTGGAAGGTTTATTATTGTCACACCCCGATATTAAAGATTGTGCTGTGATTGGTGTTTCTGATAAATTATGTGGAGAGGTGCCGAAAGCATTTATTGTTCCAGATAATGATAAACTGACTCCGGAAACAGTCAAAAGTTTTTTAAAAGGTTCGACAATTCTATCTGAGAAAAAACAATTCTTTTAGAGTGTTCCTATTCACTGAGGAATGGGGGGTTACTCATAACATTCAGTGCTTGAAAGCTCGTACCAAGATTTGTACTCGTATAATATAATGATATGAGCAAATCTGAAAGTAGTCTAACAAGTATTTCCCAAATTCTAACAGATAATTGAAATAAATTAAAAAGATTCGAGCACCGGGGAATCTTCAAAAGTGTATTTAGATGACTCTCATCCTTCAACCCTACTTTTTATAAAAAAATTTTTCTCAATTTTTACAAATTTTTTCAGAAAAAGTGGCATCTTATAAACAACCTAAATATGTTGAATTTGTCGAAATTATTCCAAAGAGTCCGTCAGGGAAAATATTACGAAGACTTTTACGGGATAAATAGAAAATTATTATTTTTAATTTTCACTTAAATATTTTGAAATTTTGATTTTTTTGATTAATTTATAAAATTAAAATAAAATTATTTAACAATTTAAAAAATATATATTTAAAAATCATTGTTTAATAAATTTAAAATGGCATATATGTAGCAGGGATGGGTCGGGTCGACGATTGCGGCTTTGCGGGTTGAGATTTTTCTCATTTTCTTATATATGGAATTAATTTGAAAAAGTGTATATGGAGTAGGTTAAAAGGAACCCGGAGCCTTTGTTTTTGGTCCAATTTTCAAATAATTTTCTATTTGTATAGCGTCATGTTTGACAGACAAACTGCCAAGAATTGGACAAAAAATCATAACTTCTGTTCAAAAAGCAGGCATAAAAAATTATAAAAATTTAACAAAAATTACTCCGTATACACTTTTTCAAATAATTTCAGATATAAGAATATGGGCAAAATTACAAACCCGCAAATCCGCAATCGTCGACCCGACCCATCCCTGATATGTAGAGAGAAAAAACATTGCTTTTCCTTTTATTATCCTCTTGAACCTTCACCGCTTCTCTCAATTATCTAAAATTAATTTTGTTTAAATTTAAAAATTAGTTGACAATTTAAAAAATAATTTTTAAAAATTCAAAGCACTAATCTATCTAAACCGAAAAAAGCGAAATCTGGCAAAATTTCCCCATTTCTGCAAAATTGAGCATTTTACTCCCAAAATAGCTTCTGTTTAACGATTATTGGGGCACACATATTAGAATGCGCCAAAATCGCAAAACCGAGACTTCAAATTGTAAAACGGGATGAGATCCTGTGGTAATAATCCATGAATCACGGAAATCCCGTTTGTCTCTAAAAATCAGGTATCACAACGATCCCGTAAGAGATCCAGTCCCGTGCTTACTCATTAAATATATTATAGCTCGAAAACCGGAATCCAAATATTCGAAAAATTTTTCTTAATTTTTTTCCAAAATATTCTCTTTTACCTCCATTTTAACATTATTATGGTCCTCTAACAACAAATCATTAAAATGTTGATTATTAGATTTAAATTGCAATCTAGTTCTTTCCCTCCCCGCGAGTTGAGAAGAAAGTTTTGATTGGGCATTAAAATATTCTTTTGGATTAAATAATTCTAAAACAACATTTTGGTGTTTCTCTAAATGTTTTGTTGAGGAGGAGGAAGGTTTTGTTGGAATGTTTGGATTTTTAGAAGGAGAAATGTTTTTGTTGTTTTGAAGAGAAGGGAGAGGTTGTTGGGGTTGGGGTTGTTTGGATGGTTGTTGGGGTTGTTGTTGGGGTAGTTGCTGGGGTTTAGTGTTTGTTGTTGTTTTGATATAAACATTTTGTTTTGGAATTTCTTTTTTTATTTTTGTTGTATTATTTTGTTGAGATGAAGAGGAGGATGTTGAAGAAACAAATTCTTGACATTTATAAGATGAGAGAATGTTTTGAGTCTGAAAATAAGGGGAAATTTGTTAAGAAAGTTTTGCTAAATATTTGTGGCGAGCGACTGACTTTATATTTTTAGATTTAAAAATCTATGAGAATAAATCATACCTCACTTACTGTACCCTAAGTGAAGTCAAAGGGAAGAAAAATAGGGTCTGATGCAAATAAAAGTAGGAGAAACAGGATCAGGAGTGTGCCAGTGTCGCCTTCGTGTTTTAAAATTTGTTTCGACACAAATGTGTCTAACTTTTTAACGAAATATTTCATAAAATATTTTTCTATTTAATTTTAGCTCAGACTTAATAATTAATAATCTAGCTTTATAATTTGTTAGTTTATTAGTAAAATTTTATCTTAAAAATAGAATTTTCAAAGCTTTTAAATTTTTGAGTGATAAAAATTTAAAAAAATTTTAAATTTGAATTTTATAACAAAATAATTCATTTTCATTATTTA
This sequence comes from Meloidogyne enterolobii, assembly GCA_963681835.1. Lineage (NCBI taxonomy): Eukaryota > Metazoa > Nematoda > Chromadorea > Rhabditida > Meloidogynidae > Meloidogyne > Meloidogyne enterolobii. Next base: position 4,390,659 of record CAVMJV010000006.1, read on the forward strand.
ATTTTAAAAATTAAAAAAAAATAATTACAGAATTGTGTGGAGCTGCTCCTCTTTTAATCAACACAAATTGAGAGCCAGAGACTACTGGTCTAATATTACAAGAAGAACTTATTTCTGAAGTCATAATAAAAAAATAAAAATAAATTAATAATAAATATTCTGAAAATAAAAAAAAATAATTAGAAAAAAGGTTAAAAAATTAAAAAAAAAGTTCAAGAATGGAAATTAAAATTTAAATTTTGGGGTCTCTAAACAGTGTTAAGATATTTCGTCTGATTCATTATAGGTATATTTCTTAATAAAATAGGTACGTTAAAGGAAGATCAAATCAAGTTGCAAAACCCAAAAAATGTTAAAGAGCCAAATAGGAATCTGTTTGGGTAAAAAAATTTAAAGCCCAAAGAAAATCCCTTATACTTATAAAATCCCTTAATCCCTTATACGGGATGAATAAACTTGGCAATAGCCAAGATAATTAACACGAATTTTTTTTTGAAAATTTCGACTGAATAAAATTTATTTTAACATTATTTAAATAAAAAATTAACTGTCAACAAAGAGAAAATTTTTTTTTAATTTTGTCTATAAATTTTTTAAACATTTTTAAAGGTAAATATACAAAAAAAAAAGTCTCCTTATTAAATAAAAAATTAATTAATTTAAAAAAAAGTTTCAGAAAAAAAATTTTGAAAAAGTGAGAGAGAGAGTATATTGTGTTTGGTGGAAGTGGAAATAAATATTTTATAGTGCAAGAAATAAAAAAAATATAAAAAAAGTGTTGGGGGGGGGGGGGGGGGGAAGGGGAAGGAAGGAAGGAAGTAGAGCGAGCAAAAAAAGGAAAGCGGAAGTAAAATTTTTCTAGTAGCGAGAAAAGAAAGAAGAAATGTGTAGTGGAGGGGGGAATGAGGAAGTGGATATTTTAGAAATTGAGGGAAAAATTGTTAAAATTAAATAAATTGAAAAAAATTATTTATATTAAATTTTATTTAAAGAAAAATTATTATAGAAAGCATTTACTTAATTACTTGAAATAATTATTTCAATAATTTACTGGAGGGATTTAAGTAAATAGGGTGAGGATAATTTTTGAGGGTAATTTTAACCGAGTTTTAAGAGGGCATTTATTGTCTTTGAGAGAAGGGTTTAATTAAAACTAAGAGCAATTAATAAAGTTAAGAGAACAAGGTATTCATATTTTAAAAAATCATAATTATACGGTAGACTCCGTTGAGTGTCTAGATGTTGAGTATCTGAGTTTTATTCTGCCCAAACTTTCTTTGGAGTTCATACATCTATAGTAAATCTGCTGTCAATGGAGATCTTTAAAAGAACCTTTATTCTCAATATTTGGGTAGGAAGATCCTATAATCTTCTAGAAAATTTCAGACAAATAAAGATGGAAATTAAAAGTCAGAATTTCTTAACGTTTTTAAAGAATTAACGTATCGTTTCGAAAACAATCAGAATATAAAATTTTCGAATAAAATAATATTTTTTTTAAATAATTAGAACTAATGTTAGGTAAAATAAATAAAGTTTTAAATTTATGTAAAATACAAGGGGGAAGTATTTAAATTAGTATGTAGTTTGTGAATTAATGAATTAAATATTTAATTTGATTTTTGATGAGGAATTTAATTTTTATTTAAAAATTGTTTTATTAAATAAAAGAAATTCAGGTTTTTTAATATGTATATTCAGTAAAATTTATAAAAATAAATTTAAAAAATAATATGAACTAGACATCTAATCTACATAGACATAAAAAAGAATCAAAACGTGTTTAAAAAAGAAAAAAAGTAAATGGTAAATTACTTAAATTATTTTATAAAAAATTTAAAAAGGAGAAGAATCAAGAAGAAGAAAAATCAAAGAACCTTAAGAATCAAAACCAAATATTTACAAGACTTGTCGCGATTTTCTGTAGTAATCTTAGAAAGAGATTTTTTATTTCTGATTTTATCCTGATGATTAAAACATCAAAATAGCAAAAATTAAAAAAATTATGGTTACTAATATATTTGTGGCCAAATTCTTTGGTTTTTAAGCCATAACTTTACTACATTGTCTTAATTTTGTCCAAATTTTATAGATAATTAGATTGTTTTTATGAAGTACTATGTATATCATTTTTATTATCCCTTTATGCGTATTTAATGAAAATTATCATAGAAATTAATCTCGATGTTTAAGGAAACTAGGGGGTATTTAGTCGAGGGAGGGCAATTATTTAAGGGGGAGGGTAATTAATCGAGAAAATATAGTAACCAACCTCCTTAATTATTTTACAAAGACAAAAATAAAGCTAAAATATTTACAATAAAGTTAAAGGGAAAATATATTTATTTAAGCTTATCTAATGATTACGTTTTGTATTTATACCTTGATAAAACATTTTCTATTGTACTTTTAAATTGTTTAAAAACATTTTTTTGGTAAAAGTAAATGAGGAAATAAATTTTTTATTTTCCATTTTATATTGTTTGACAAACAAACGATTGACGTGTTTGCCTCTACAGGTGAATAAAACCTCAAACAAAAATTGTTTTGTCACAAAATATTAGTATCAACAGTACTTAGGTATATACATATTAGTAATAGAAAAATGTAGAATTAAAAAATAGATAAGGAATTTTGAATAGATTAAATAAAATATTTGTAGAATAAAAGGTGAGTAATAAATAAACAAGAGTTGTGTGTAGAAATTAACATTCCTGCCTTTAATTTTCTGACGTTTATTACGATTTATAGAAATGCTAGATGTACGAGTTAAAGCATTTTCGTCAGTTCATATTTACAGTAATCTTAAAAAGCTTTCAAGTCTTACTATGCTTGTCAACCGGTTTTGCCTATTTCCCCATAATTCTTATTTTAAATATTTTTGTATTTCGCGTGATAAACAAAATATTTTGATAAAAGTAGATGGGGAAATAAAGCTTTAGTTTAAGTATACAAATCTAGATTTAATTTATGGCTGTAGTGTAGTGTACCGGTGGTAAAAGTTCGGAACGTGACATATGTCATTCGATTCGTCTCGACGAGCTGAGTCGAACGGTACTACTCCCTACTTTAGGAAATGATTCTGGACCGAGTTATGGGTCCCGAAAAATTGAAAAACCAAAGGGGGGAGTAAGCTCGATTTTGGGGTGAAAAATTCGAATATGCAAATAATAGCTCATTCGAAAGAGCTCGGCGAGCTGAGTCGAATGACACCAAAATCAACGAAATCTGACTTGATTTGACAAAGTTATGACCGTTTGTTTTAGCTCCTTACCTATGGCGCCCGTGGAGGTTTTTGCTGCTACTTGAGCCCCAAATACATCAAGAGCAAGGGAGATGGGACTAGGTTTATGTTACTGACCCAGACCCAGCGCCCGTAGACTCCCCGCGAGGCGCGTGCCGCAAAACCCCGCGCGAAGCGCGGGGTTTTGCACAAGCGCCTCGCCGACGCCCCATAGGTTTATGTTGTTTGTTTTTCTATTGTAACTTTGTCCAAACTTTTACAATCAAGCTGATTTTGGTGTCATTCGACTCAGCTCGACGAGCTCTTTCGAATGAGCTATTATTTGCATATTCGAATTTTTCACCCCAAAAAGTGCTTGGTCCCCCCTATGGTTTTTCAATTTTTCGGGACCTATAACTCGGCCCAGAATCATTTCCTAAAATTAAGAGTGGTACCGTTCGACTCAGCTCGTTGAGACGAATCGAATGACATATGTCACGTCCAGAACTTTTACCACCGGTACACTACACTATATCCTAATTTATTTTTATTATTTAGAAGACCTTATTAAATCCTCTAATAAAGCTGTTATTTTACAGATTATAGTAGTATTTTGCAAAAACCGTTGATTGACGAGTTAAACAGTGTTATGCGAAATGACGTTTAAGCTACTTAAATATATTTTATTTTCCAAAAAAAATTTTAAGTAAAAAATTTCTTTATTATTTGTAAAATTAAATATTATTTAGTTACATTTTGTAGAGAATTATAAGAAAAATTTAACGAAAATTGTTTAAATAAATAAAATGAAGAGATTAAAAAATATATGTACAAGTGGATTATTTTAACTTCCTCTTTTTTTCAATTTCTCTCAATAATGTTAATAACAGTAATATATTTTTTACAAAATTTATTTTATTATTAAATAAAATTGAAAAATAAAAATGTTTGTCTTTATTTTTAAATTTTGAAATAAATAAGAAAATAAAACAACAAAAAAAGTTTTTTAGCTTTATCAATGGAGCATGGAATTTTAACTTCAGGACTAACTAACTTCCCATTTTAACCAAAATAATCACAAAATAAAAAAAATTTGGGTTAGGGGTGAGATCAGGCCTGCTAAGACAAGGTCGGACACGTGAATGACCAAAACACTGAATACGTTTTAAATAAGAATTTAACAAGAATTAATTATTTCCGGACAATGTTTTGCCTGTTTCTCTTAGCCAGACAAGAAAACATTTTACCTTAATAATTAAGTTTTTACCAAAATTTAATCTATTTTTGGACTCTTAAGTAGAATACATACGTTATTTATTTAGAAAAAAGATTTTTAATATCAAAGAGTGCTAAAATAACTTTTTACACAAAACTAATAAAATGTTAAAATACTCTCGTGACAATTATCCTATATTAAATTTTAAATTATTTTACACAAATTTTGTATTTTATATTTCATTTCCTTTTTCTCTCAAAATTGTAAACAAAATTCGTCATAATTTAAAATATTAATCTCAGACATCACTTTTTTTCTACGTTAAAATTAAATGAACTAAACAATAAAAAAGGACCAGAAAAGTGTAAAAAAAAATTGGAATGAAAACCGAAACACTTGATTAAATGTTTCTGAAACATTCCTTAGAAAAAAAAATTATTGAGTAATGCTTTTAATCGTGTTTTAGATACAAAAGGAAAACAAGCTTCTCCTAAATATTCTTCATGTACAACTAGGGATCGGTGTTTGGGATCGGATTCAATCGACCTCATTCCTATACATACATATAAGAAGTACGGTAGAAGAAAAAGTAAGGCCTGCACGAAAAATAATCTCGTGACAAAAAATAAGAATTTTTAAATCCTTATTTTCAAATCCTGCACGAAAGGCTTTATTTTTTATGTAATCAAGTTCCATGGTATATGTTTTCGGCTCTATCTTAGGACATGCGTCCCATGAACTTTTATGCGTCCCATGAAAGTTTATGCGTCCCATGGAGGTTTATGCGTCCCAAAAATAGTATATGCGTCCCATGAAAGTATATGCGTCCCAAAAATAGTATATGCGTCCTATAAAAGCTGCTACGGCCCAAGAATTTATATGCGTCCTAAAATTAATATAAGCGAAAGAGAATTTTGTAAACTTTTTTTAATTGTATTAATGAAATTTAAATATTTTATTATGCATCGCTAAAGGTTGTCTAAACCTGCTGAATGTTGTTTAATCCACCTTTGCTAAAGGTTGTTTAAACACCCATATGTTGCCCAGCCATCGCTAATCCAGGTTCAACATTTTCAGCATTTACATATCGTAAATGTTCAAATAATGGTCCATCTGTATTAAAATCAATCAAGAAGGACCCTTTGAAAAATATAAACCAAGGCCTCATTTTAAGTAAAATTGTAAAACGTAATTGTAAATTACCAGCAAAATTATTAGCTCCAAGTTCAAGGACTAATATTTAATTCTCATTAATAAAATTAAAAAAATGTTTTCGCAATTGTTTTACGCTTATATTAATTTTGGGACGCATATACTTTCATGGGACGCATAAACTTTCATGGGACGCATGTCCTAAGATAGAGCCATGTTTTCTTGTATTAACTTATTTACGAAAAAGTCTTGGGGGTCTTTTAAATTGTTGTTTTTAATTATGCCTAAAAGGTAGTATTTGATAAAATTTTGGATATTAAATTTATAATTATTAAGTAAATCTATTGATAAAAAAGGTAAAAAGAGGAAATAAAAAAATAAACATGAGTTTTTTCATCTGCTGACAAAAATATTATTTTATTTGTTAAAGTGTTCCTTCTTTTTTATATCAAATTTCTCTCAAGCGGGAAGTAAAATGTGTATAAAAATAGAAAAGTGATAGAAATAGTACATATAATTGCAAATAGGTTGGCAGGAATAAAATAAATAAAAGGAGGAAATTTTAGATAAAAAGGCACAAAAACATGAGGTTGTGTTTTGATGTTTGTTTGTTTAAAAAGAATTTTGGTAAAGTAAAAAATGTTTGCTTATTTATAAAGTTTATTTTTAGAAAAAAAATATTATAAATTTTTATCCGCAAATAAAATGCTTAATTTTCAATTTAAAAAATCTAACAAGATAAAATTTATTTTATCTGTATTTTCAAAATATCGTTTTTTATTTTACAAAATATTTTTCAAATATCTTCGATTAACCATGGGTATTTATTTGAAAAAGTGCTGTTTTTTTCATTTTTCTAGAAAATAAAGAATAAGAAGTACTTTCCGATAAATTTAGTAGTTTATCAATTGGTATGTAATTAAGTGAGCTGAGTTCAAATATGAGACCAGATTTTCGAATCCCGAATTAGAACAGTGAATTAAATTTAAAAATAGGAAATTAAAAAACTGTCATGTCCCATTGAGCTCGAATTTTGGCTTAGAGATTCGAAACAAATAAAATCTGGCCTCATATTCGAAATCGGCATGCTCGAACATACTTCAAATCTCTAAAATATTGAAAAAGCTTTTTTTTCCTGTGGAGATAAAAAAAGAAAAAAGATGTGAAACACTATTTATTTTTCAACCCTTTGCCTGAGTTACATATAATTATCAGGAATAGCAATTACTCGAGAAAATAAGGTAGCTCTTGGACGGAAAAATTTCTTGGAAATCGAATTTCGACCGTCAACGTGACTACTAAACTGAACGCCAATTATTTAATAAAAATAAATATGCAACAATGAATTTATTTATAAGTATCAATTTTTACATTAAAAAACATCCATTTTTTGTATTATTTGAATTTAGTGAAGAATTTTCCTCAAAACGCTTTTTCCCTTTATTCAAAGTTTCGAGCTCATCTGAACTCTGATTATTGGCAATAATACTACCAGAAACACCTAATGATGGTGCACGTAATCGACTGTAACTTAAATTAATATTTTTATCGTTGTTTGTTGTAGAAATATTTGAATGTGAGGATAGTGGAGAAAATCCGCTGCTTAATGAAGTACTGCTACTAATTCCTTCTTTGTCAAGAGGAAATACCTTAAAGAAAAATTTTTTCTATCTCAATTCTAGTAAAACTAACATTTGTATAGCCAGATTCCCGATTTGAAATAATTTCATTTTGAGATAAACAAGTCGAAATTGAGTGGCAATCATTAATTTTTTGGTCTAAAATATTTATTTCGAATCTGAACTTCAAGGAGTTAAAAATAATTAAACACCTGTAAAATTCTTTTTCCCATACATTCGGACAAAACTTCGTCTCAAATTGCCCATTCGGGGAAAGGAAGGCTTATTTTCCTTTTTGTCTTCATTCTTTATTTCGTTTTTCAAATTTTCTTTGTTAGCTTAAACAAAAAGAATTAGTATTTGTCCAAAAAGATTATTTATAGTATACCGAGGATCAAAGTTTAGACAAAATTTAAATTTGGGTCAACAATTGAATCAGTCTGGCTTAAATGAATGAGAAAAACTCATAAAATGTTAGAGAAGAATATCTCAACAAGTTCGTAAGGTAATCAAGGATCAAAGTAACCCCTCCCTTTATCAGTATTTGTAGGATATCTACATAAATAGTATTGTTTTTTTGTTGAAAAAAAATCATTTTTAATTCTATTTTTGGTCATTTATTATGAAAATTTATTTTCAAACCATTTACTCTTATAAATGAACTATTTTCTAATTCATTTTTAGGAGGAATCACAATTCCTTTAGTCGGCTTACGTTGACTGGCTCTTAAAGCTTCACGTTGTAATAATGTTTGTGGCTATTAAAATATTTAAATTTTTAATTATTATTTTTATTTCTACCTCATTTACGGACCGAATACTTCGCCTAACAAAAGAACGAATAAATCCTTTGTCATTATTTCCATTTAAAATTAAATTTTCATTTTGTTTTTTAAAATTTAATATTTTCTAAAATAAAATTAATTTTTAATTTAAGTTTATAAATGCTAGGGCAAACAACCTTCCAAGTCAAATACCGTCTATAAATCAGTTAGAAAAAATATAGGTATATGGTCAAGTGTCTTTTTCCTATTAATTCTTTATGTTTCAAGTATTTTGTTAAAAATTATGTGATTTCTGAGTTAGTTGGTCAAGGATGCAAAAAATTTGAGAAAAATTTTCAAGGAGGTTCCAAGTACGAGTTTATAGTGTGAAACTAGATAGGTAGTATGTATAGTTGCAAGTGTTTTGCCCCATAATTTAAATTTATTAATACCTCCTCCAAACAATTGTTAAATATGGGAGTAAGTGTGTTGGATCGACAAAAAGGACAATTTGTTGACTTTCGAAGCCAAGGCTGTAGACATTTACGGCAAAATGAATGACCACAACTAAGCAATAAAGGCTAAAAGTTGTGTTTAATTGAAAAATTAAAAATATCCTCTAAACTTGTTCAAAAACCCGTTTACAGAGAAAACAAACAAATTCTGTCGGAATTTGTTTTTGTTGGTTTTCTGTGTGATTATTTAATAAAGGCAAATTATTAATAATTGTTGTATCATTTTTAATTATTTTGGACATATTTTACTTTGAAATACTAAATTGTTATGAGAATTTTAATAACTTTTAACTGAAATAGATTGAAAATGTAAAAATAATTTAAAAAATAAACATGAAAAAAAGGTTAAAAATAACATTTAATTAAGATTTAGTGGCAGGAAACCTGAGAAATCAAAAAATAAACTTTAAAAATAAAAAATACGAGGTAAAACTCGTATTTCAATATCTCAAGCAGTGCTTCGAAGCTCGTACCAAAATTCGTACTCGTACCTCGTACTCGTACTCGTACCTGGTACGAAGTACGAGTACGAGTACGAGCAAAAAAATTGGGCAGGTACGAAGTACGTGTACGAGTACGAGGCCAAAAAAAAGTGAAAAGTACGAGTACGAGGCCTAAGTACGAGCTCGTACTTCTCGTACTTGGTGTTAATAGGAAAATTGAAAGAAATATATTTTGTTCCTTTTATTTTTCATCATATGAGCGAGTGGCCGAGTGGTGAAGGTGCTTGGCTGCACCACATTAATATTGGGTTTGATTCCTATTTACTGGACAATGAAATTTAATATTTTTCTTTACATAAATAACTCATTTTATAAGTTTAATTTTGTTTTAAAAATCATTCTATTTTTACATGGAAAAATTATTAGTTTTTGGCACTCTAAAATTCTTAAAACTTTTCATTGTACCTCTAAAAAGTGAGTTTTTTTCACTTACGGCCTTCCGGAATTTTCAAAATTTTCGCCTGCGGCGCTGAAAAATTCAGAAAGTTGGCTTAATGGCTTCCAAATGCTAAAATTTTCGCCTCCGGCGGTGAAAAATGGAAGAAATCTGGCTTCATGGCCTTCGAAATTTTACAAAATTTGCGCCTGCGTATCAAAAAAAAGAAGAAATTGTCTTAACGACCTCCAAAATTCTCAAAATTTTTGAAAAAAGTATTTGAGATTAAGAAGGATATACATATCAGAAGTTTCAAATGTGAAAAGTCCGGTGGAAAAGATAAAAGGTCCATGCAAGAAGATGAAAATCGGATGAAAAAATGTAGGATTTCGGGTAGCACGCCCCATCTTAGAAAAAATATTTCTCCTTGCACTCCAAATGCTCAAAATTTCGCCTGCGGCGCAGCAAATTCATAAAATTGGAGGATTTATAACTTCAAAGCCTTCCAAGATTAAAAAATTATCACATACAACGCTTAAAATTTAAAAATAGATGTCTTGGGCTCCAAAAAATTATAAAATTTTCGATTTTTTGCTTTTTTCTCAAGTACGAGTAAGTACGAGGTACGAGTACGAGGTACGAGGCCAAAAATAGGGGTGGTACGAGGTACGAGTACGAGTACGAGCAAAAAAATAAGGATGGTACGAGGTACGAGTACGAGTACGAGGCCAAAAAAAGAGGTGGTACGAAGTACGAGTACGAGTACGAGCAAATTTGAAATTTCGAAGCACTGATCTCAAGGTCTGCAAAACCTTTCATATTCTTACATTCTCCGCTACCACTTTTGAATCTAATAAAAATAAAATTTTACTTAGAATAAAAGAAAAATTCTACAAAGGAAAAGAAAACGCTAACCAAGCAAAAATTGTGAATGGTGAAAAACAAGTCGAAGGCAAAAACAGTTAATCTTTATTATTTTAGATTGCAGATGTCAGCATAATCATTCATTCTTATAAAACTTTTTATTATTTATTGAATTACCCTAAGCAAGTAATTTAACTTTATGGGAAAGTAATCTAAAAGTTTCATAACTTAAATAAAAGTCATGGGTCAAATATTGGGATAAACCCTAATAGTCAACTCCTTAGAGAAGCCGATAAAATGGAGGTCAACTCCAAATAATTAAGCGGATAAAGAATGATCTATGCAGATTAAGAAGGATTTGTCAGTAATAAGAAAAATCTGATAGATTTATTTATTTATTTATTTAAAAAAACAAAATAAGCAACAAAACGGGGTGAGCCATTTACATTGTTGCACTATATATTAATTAGTACTAATTACCCTATTTGGTCTACGGAATTTTATTATTATTTTTATTGTCTATAAGTTGTTTATAAATAATTAATGCAAATATCTTAACAGTCATTAAATGTTTTGTTGGAAGGGAAATGTGGTTGGTCTTAAGTCATTTTTGAGCCAATAGGGGAGAGATTGGCACCCAAGGAGTCACGTTTGTTTGCGAAAGGCATCTGATTTTTAAGAAAAATATGCAAAACGCAAAAAATAAAATTGTCTGTTTACTTTCTCTGAAAAAGAAAAAAAATGATTTTGTAGGTTAAAATGTAAAATCAATAAGGGAATGGAAATTTATTTGATCTTCTAGTCCACGTACGACATTTATTTTGGCCAAATACCTCGTGCCAACACTATTTTTGGTATAGTGACTTGTACAGATCTCAATCATGTAGTACCCAAGTTTAAGGTATGTATTCTATACTACTTGGGATAAATTTTGGAAATGTATTTCGCAAGAAATACTTAAAATTAAATTAAAATTTAAAAGTTTTTAAAAACTTTAAGCCAAAATTTTGAAAATAGCTTTTTCATAAAAGAATTTTCTATTGAGTATAGAAGTAGAGAAGAAAAAGAAAATGTGAAATACAACACATTTTCTCTAATGAATGAAAAAATTGATTAAATTTTAAATCCCATCAAATCTTCTTAAATTTTATGGACATTTTGTCCGTCTATTTTTCCAATTCCTTGGTTTAATGGTATCACGACTTTTGCGCCGAGAACATTTGCGCCGCGACTTATGCGCCGGGCGACTTTTGCGCCGCGACTTTTGCGCCGCGACATATGCGCCGGGCGACTTTTGCGCCGCGACTTTTGCGCCAGGCGACTTATGCGCCGCGACATTTGCGCCGCCATAATTTTAAAAAATAGTATCTACAGTCGGACCTAATTATAGTGTACTCTTTAAAAAATGGTATCCATGAGCTAAAGGAATTTCAGGAAATACATAATTTCGGGAAGTACAGTAACCCCCTCTAATAAACCGACCCCATAGAGGAAGGTTGAAATTTAAACCAACCCCCTAGAGGGGCATTTTCAAAGAACTTGACTTTTTTGGATCAGTATATTTGGTCTGCTACCCCAATTCAAGCATGATTTTCTGCCAGAAGAGGGTGAACTATAGTGTAGGGTTGTCAGGTCCAGATCTGAAAAAGGCGGATAGCCGAAAATTTTAGGTCGGATATCGGATCCGGATATTGATATCCGAAAATCTCCAACTATCTTACATCTTATATAGTGAGGTCCGGCTGTAGTTTTTCATAATTATTAATGATAGTGGCGGCGCAAAAGTCGTCCGGCGCAAAAGTCGTCCGGCGCAAAAGTCGCGGCGCAAACGTCGCCCGGCGCAAAAGTCGCGGCGCATAAATCCCCCGGCGCAAAAGTCGCGGCGCATAAGTCGCGGCGCAAATGTTCTCGGCGCAAAAGTCACGGAACCGGTTTAATTACCCAAGTTTAAGGTATGTATTTCTATACTACTTGGGATAAATTTTGGAAATGTATTTCGAAAGAAATACTTAAAATTGATTGAAAAATTTAAAAAGTTTTTAAAAACTTTCATCCAAAATTTTGAAAATAAACTTTTTTATAAAAGTATTTTCTATTGAGTATAGAAGTAGAAAAGAAAAAGAGAATGTGAAATACAACTCTAATGATTGAAAAAAATTGATTAGATTTTAAATCCCATCAAAACTTTTTAAATTTTATGGACATTTTGTCCGTCTATTTTTCAAATTCCTTGGTTTAATTACCCAAGTTTAAGGTATGTATTCTATACTACTTGGGATAAATTTTGGAAATGTATTTCGAAAGAAATACTTAAAATTGATTGAAAAATTTAAAAAGTTTTTAAAAACTTTCATCCAAAATTTTGAAAATAAACTTTTTTATAAAAGTATTTTCTATTGAGTATAGAAGTAGAAAAGAAAAAGAGAATGTGAAATACAACACATTTTCTCTAATGATTGAAAAAAATTGATTAGATTTTAAATCCCATCAAAACTTTTTAAATATTATGGACATTTTGTCCGTCTATTTTTCAAATTCCTTGGTTTAATTACCCAAGTTTAAGGTATGTATTCTATACTACTTGGGATAAATTTTGGAAATGTATTTCGAAAGAAATACTTAAAATTGATTGAAAAATTTAAAAAGTTTTTAAAAACTTTCATCCAAAATTTTGAAAATAAACTTTTTTATAAAAGTATTTTCTATTGAGTATAGAAGTAGAAAAGAAAAAGAGAATGTGAAATACAACACATTTTCTCTAATGATTGAAAAAAATTGATTAGATTTTAAATCCCATCAAAACTTTTTAAATATTATGGACATTTTGTCCGTCTATTTTTCAAATTCCTTGGTTTAATTACCCAAGTTTAAGGTGTAAGGTGACGAGCAGAGTACAGATAAAATTAAAAATTTAATTCCCAGCACGCCCACATAAATAGATGTAAAGCTTAGTCGCATAAAAGGAAAGGAAACTACCACTGAAAGGACAGTGATAGTTATTCATTCAATCAAGCGCCCATTCACTTATTAATCCCTCTGAACATTTAATCCATGCATGAGACGTCTATAAACTGATTATTATTACCGCGGTTTCCCTCTTGTAATTCCCTCACTCCGACATTCATATTTCCTACGGCAACACTTAACCATGGAATGACAGCAACTACTCATGCCCTGGCCAGGCACAGAAGAATAATTCCAACAGTCATTCACCCAACTACTCTGGCAGCGATCCACCGAATGCCTCTGCTCGTCCCCTCTATGCCCGCACTCTTACTGGTAGCACCGGACCAGAAGGTAGTTTTTGGGTATAAAAGCCAATTATAGGAAAGATGTCGGCCGCCGGCGGACAATAAAATTATGGGAATTAAGTTTAATTTTGAGGGTAAAGTTAAAAAAAAATATAATTTAAGCGCTTTTCATATATAGAGGGAAAATTTAACTTAAAAAAATATTCTAATTTTTGGCGCTATATAAATATAGAGTGAAATAGTCTGTAAGCAGACTTTAATCTTGAATACTAATATATAAGATTAATTTATACTAAATAGCTACAGTTCCTCTAAGAAATTCAATTATGGTCAAATTACCCTAAATTTTGGAACAATAATTTATTTAAGTCAATTATAAAAGTTTATATTATATATTCAGAGGGAAATTAACATAGATAAATATTGACCCCTTTGTTAACTCAATTACAATAAGGCACGAAGACGGAAATTCTTACAAAATAAACTTAGAAGAAGAACAAAACAGTGATCCCGAAGCTAAAGCTTATATTGAGTTTCTTCGATCAGGAGAAATACCAAGCGGGTTTACCGAATTCGAAAGAGAAAGTTTCACAGCGCAAGCCTCCAATTTATGCTTAATTTCAGGAATTTTGTATTACAAAGCACATTCGAGACACCCAAGATTTATATACCAATCTCACTGCGTGCTCTAGTCTTTGATTCATTCCACTCTTCCTTATTAGGTGGGGGACATTTGAGTGTAAGGAAAACAATAAGAAAGTGCCAAAAATACTACTGGCCTAAATTATATTCAGACATAGCAAACTGGACGCGTCAGTGTATCATCTGCCAGCTAAAACATAACCCAACACCGTCATATAGGGCTGAAATGCAAATTGTCCCCAACAACACACTTTTTGCAAAAGTTGGCTTGGATTTAGCGGGTCCTTTCCCGATCACGACTAGAGGGAATATATATATATATATATATATCACGACTAGAGGGAATATAATTATTTGCTGGTTTACCAAGTACGTTATTTCAGTCCCTCTACCAGACTCTAAAGCTAGAACAATAGCTCTAAAATTTCTCAAGAATTGCTACTTAAAATTCGGCGGATGTACAGAATTGATTAGCGACAACGCTACAGCTTTTACGAGTGATTTTTTCAAAGAATTTTGCGCACTGCTTTATATAAATAAGACATATGCCACGCCATATTTTTCACAAGGAAATGCTATAATAGAGCGCAGTTTTAGAACTTTTAATAATATTCTAGCGAAATACGTAACAAAAGACACCCCAGATTTTGACGAATTTCTAGATTTCGCAAGCTTTTGTTATAACACCTCTTGCCACACATCAACAGGCGAATCTCCCTTTTTCTTAGTTTTTGGGAGGGATCCTATATTTTGTATCGATCAGATACTAGATACGCGCGTTCATATTCCAGTTGCAATTAGTGAGGAAGCAGAATTTAAAACCAAGTTGGTCACTACGCTAAGAGAGGCCTGGAGGATAACTGCCGAAACAAGCATAGAGGCCCAAGAGAAAATGAAAGAACAATATGACAAATTGCAGAGAACTCTTGAAATAAAGATAGGGGATAGGGTTTTATTAAGGAATTACTCGGGACAAAAGGGAACATCTAAAAAATTCAATTTACCGTGGAAGGGTATTTATCGTGTAATTGAAATAGAGGGAGTACACGTCACAATCACCAGTTGTGTGTCGCCTCAATCTAACCCAAAGCGAGTACACATTAATCAAATAAAAAAGTGTTTTGAAGAGTTAGGACCAAATTGTACAGTACCTAAGATACCGAGCGATGAAGAGGTTATATTAGAGAAATCGGGCGCTAAGGAGATTACCAACAAACCCGGTTACTCACATCCAGCTAGACCCGAGTTAGTAAATAACGGAGAAGAAACAAGACAAGACAATGTAGGAGACAAAATAAAATACTCCTTGAGGCCAAGAGAGAAAATACAATTACCAGCAAAATTTAGAAACGGTTAAATAAAAAGAGATATACATACATACATTTAATAGCTCTACTAACCTAAAAAAGGAAGTAAGCTGAATAATGAAACTCATCTAAATCAATCAATTCCTTTTTAAACGGAAACAAGGAACGAAAGTAATAAAGCCGCGGCAAACGCGCTAAATCTTAAACAAAACTTAGGAAAATGAGATAGTATAACACAAAATACTTTCAACAACATTAATATCCAAAACAGAGTCAAAAAAGACCTTCTGAGGCTCTGGAAGCCATTAATGAGGTAGATTTTACTAAAAATGCGTCGTACGCGACGATAATCTTGAAAAAAGCTAATGAAGCCAATATTGGCAATTTCATTTCGGTTGATAAAGAATGGGCCCGGAGGACCGGACCTGTTGGGGTGGGGCGTGTAAGGTGACGAGCAGAGTACAGATAAAATTAAAAATTTAATTCCCAGCACGCCCACATAAATAGATGTAAAGCTTAGTCGCATAAAAGGAAAGGAAACTACCACTGAAAGGACAGTGATAGTTATTCATTCAATCAAGCGCCCATTCACTTATTAATCCCTCTGAACATTTAATCCATGCATGAGACGTCTATAAACTGATTATTATTACCGCGGTTTCCCTCTTGTAATTCCCTCACTCCGACATTCATATTTCCTACGGCAACACTTAACCATGGAATGACAGCAACTACTCATGCCCTGGCCAGGCACAGAAGAATAATTCCAACAGTCATTCACCCAACTACTCTGGCAGCGATCCACCGAATGCCTCTGCTCGTCCCCTCTATGCCCGCACTCTTACTGGTAGCACCGGACCAGAAGGTAGTTTTTGGGTATAAAAGCCAATTATAGGAAAGATGTCGGCCGCCGGCGGACAATAAAATTATGGGAATTAAGTTTAATTTTGAGGGTAAAGTTAAAAAAAAATATAATTTAAGCGCTTTTCATATATAGAGGGAAAATTTAACTTAAAAAAATATTCTAATTTTTGGCGCTATATAAATATAGAGTGAAATAGTCTGTAAGCAGACTTTAATCTTGAATACTAATATATAAGATTAATTTATACTAAATAGCTACAGTTCCTCTAAGAAATTCAATTATGGTCAAATTACCCTAAATTTTGGAACAATAATTTATTTAAGTCAATTATAAAAGTTTATATTATATATTCAGAGGGAAATTAACATAGATAAATAAAATTATTATAGAAATTATTATAGAAATAAATAGAAATTAAAATGAGAATTAAGATAGAAGCAGATAGTCTGTAAGCAGACATAAATCTTGACTAGATACTAATATATATATAATTAATTTTGTAAATATCTATAGTTTTATTAAGAAATTCAATCTGTTCAAATCACTCTAAATTATAAAACAGTAATATATTCAATTTAAGTCAATTATATAAGGAATTAGCTATTATATTCATTAAAAAGCTTATTTAGTAAATATCTAAAAAAATAATAATTTTTTACTTAGAATAGGATCCATATATAAATTCATATAGAGATAAATAAAATTAAGATAGAAATTAATATCGAGATAAATAGAAATTAATATAGAGTTTAATAGTCTGTTAGCAGACCTAAATCTTGAAATTAAGATAAATATATAAAATATTTACATATAAATTACTATAGTTCCGCTAATGAGTTCATTCTTGCTAATATTAAATTAAGTTCGGAACATTTACTAAACTTTTAGTCTGAGGTAAATAATTCATCAATAGACAGTTCATTATTTATTAAATTTTATAAAGACCTAATTATAGGATTCTATATTGGATACTTCTTGAGCAATTATCTCAGATCTTTTATCTATACATTATTTTTTATTCACATATAATTATGCTCATTATTACACATATTCTTTAGTCTAAGAGTTGTTATTAGAGAAAGGCAAGAAGCAAATTATTTTTCTCATAAACAAAAAAAATTTTTTTACAGGAAATAATCATTATTACAAAAAGATTTCCCATTAGGATTACAATAAAGAAAGAAATCCTTGTCCATAAAAAGCAAAAGGCTCTGAGAAATTAACAAACTATTATTAAACTAGAGCAAGCGAAATAGATTTATCAATCTCATTAAAAGGAATTCATATTTTCTCTAATTTCTATTTCTCAACAAGCAATCAACTTTCAACAAACAAACAAAAGCGCTTAAATACTTCAATAAATTTTCAATTATTTTAAAACTAAAGGCTCTCTGCGAATTGATTTAACTTTAGGAACCTGCGCTAAAATATTTCATTATATTATTAGTGCACACTCTTATTTTAATATTATTATCTTATAGTCTGTAAGCAGACTCAAATCTTGAAAAATGTCCGCCGAGGACGATATAAAAATAAATGTAATAGACAAACATTTTTGGGAGGCCAAACAAACTGTTAAGGTCCAAGACTTAGAAAAGGCCCATTCAGAAGTGATTAAGTTAGAAGAAGGGGTAAATAGGGCATTAAGACTTATTAATAGAAAAGTTAATACTAACTATGAAAAGATTAATACAATGGCTAAGGACGTAAACCTCAACATAAAAACACTTAATACCCAAATAATTTCATTATCGGAGAATGTAGAAAGATTAGAAGCTCTTAAAAGCGATACATTAGGACCAAACAATAGTACAATAGTAGACAATAGTCTGTTAGCAGACTCTAATCTTGACGAAACTCAAAAAGAATCTATAAACATGATTTCTTCACACTCAGGTCACGTTGAAACATTTTCTGATGAATCCATTATAGCTTACGACAGATGGGCTGAAAAATTTTGTGATTATGTAGGAGCAACAGGTCGAACATGGACCGAACCTGAAAAAGTTGCGAGACTTAAACTAGCTCTTTCTGATACCCCAAGGCAACTCTTTAAACAGTTAACACAGCAAGAAACTAGTACACTAGAATCAGCGTTAAAAGCACTGCGCTCAAAATTAGACTCGCCGCAGCGAAGGGAAATAACCAAACGCACATTAGCATGTTGCAAACAAAGGGAAACGGAAACTGTTTCAGAATTCCTTAAAAGACTCACACCATTAGTAGAGGTAGTGAATTACTCATTAGACGAAACCCAAAGGAAAGAAAAAATTTGTGAAGAATTTCTAGATAGAGTAAAACCCAACATAGGATTCCTAATTCGATTAGTAGGCCTCTCGAAAGCTAAGGATTTAGATCTGGTAAAATCTCAAGCTGAGGAATTGGAAACAATGTTAGCCTCCGACAAAGGCCAAATTCAACTACAAAATCCTTTCACCCAAACGGTTCACGCTTTATCCACGAATCCTGCTATGCCAAGCTCAAGTTATTCGACGCCTCCCAGGTCTTTCCCGAATCAGAACACTTTAAGAAGGAATTATCCGAATGCTAATTTTACTCCGCTAAACACTCAAAATGCGCGGTACATTCCTAATCGACAAAATAGGAATAATAGAAATGACAACTGGAGGGGAGGACAACAGCAACGCAACGAAAGGAAATGGAATAATAGACCAATATGCAATTTCTGCAAGCGCGTAGGGCATACGTCATATACCTGTCAAGAGCGACTTGCACGATTTCAAATTAATTACGCTGCAAATTCTCATAAGTATACTACCCAACAAGCAAAGCAACCGGTCACAGGGCAGATTAGATCCATTGAACACTCAAATAAAATTTTAATAGATGCTGGCGATTTAATCCACGCATTGGCAAAACTAGGAGTAGGAAACAGTCATGATTCATCGCCTTTGAGCAAAGACGCGAATTCGTCTGTTAATTCCCTTGTCACCGTAGATAAGATATCGAATAAACCAATAAAGGAAGAAATCAAGCAAAATGTAGAAAATAAAGTTGGGAAAGAAGAAACCCATACAAAAATTTCGAGCTGGGAAGGGATAGGTCCAAAAATTTCACGTATGATGTTTTATCTAACAATAATGCTAATACTAGTCACTCCCATTAATGGTTCGAAAAATCTTATTCCAATACCACGACAACCAATTATTTGTCAAACCCAGCTCCATGGGGTAATCTGGTCATTGCCTTCACCCACCGGCTGTTTAGATCCTAAAATAGATTACTCAAAAACCCCCGAAGCAGAATCGCTAACTGTATATAAACCAAACGCATATGAACATGAAATCTCTTCATGGGCGTGCCGCAAAGTAAAGAAATGTGTTAAGAAATCCACCTCACTTTCCGGGGTACCAATAACTGAACAATTAGAACCGGAACACTTAGAAATAAATTTACATGAATGCAATCAGATGATAAATCACAAGAAATGCAGTTTGGGAACTCTAATAAATGAGGAAGGGCTTTACCACACTGACAAAAAAATTAATTTATCTCCAAGGACCTGGCTTTTAGGCTCATTTAACTGGGAAACTGTCTGTAGTACGAATTGCTATTTATTCAACACGAAAATAACAATGCGCTTTGGTAGTGCGCACATAGAAACTCTCCTAGGAGACTCAAGTCATTGCCCATTTAAAAATGGGAACTGTTACTTAGAAGACAAAACACAAATTATTTGGCCTAGTAATAGTGAAAAGAATTGCGAATACATTCCAATAGGAACCTGGTCAGGACAAAGGATGGGCCAAACATGGGTCGCAGATAAATTACCGCTATTGCTAGATTTTCCAGAAGTTCATAAAACAGTTCGAGTATGCGATAAAAATTTAAAAATTTCCAACCAGGGTTTCGCAGTCCACAAAGAAAACAAAAGAAGAATCTCTGGTATAGTAACATCAGCACAACTACAATCCGAATTATCATACCTAAGTTGGAAGATGGCCCAGACCATGCGTGTTTCATTCACTCATTCGCTGCATGCGATTTGCAATCACTTAGAAGAAGTTAGGCGCTGGGCAATCTCTGCCGCGTTTACCGATCCAACTACTTTTGCACGGGTTATTTTTGAAAACCCTCTAATTCATGCGAAAAGGGTAAGCTCTGGAATAATTAAAATCTGGCCCTGCGTTTCAATTAACCGAGATCAATACGACTTTATAACGCACGGGGAAACAAACCTTGAAAAAGGAATATGCTTTGATAAAATTCCAATTAAGTTTAAAGCTGGCAGTGAAAACAAAATCGTATTTATTGACCCAGCAAGAATGGAAGTAATAGCTGACGCTAGAAAAGCCCCGTGCTTCGAATACAGACACCAAATAATCCAACTTGAGGATGAAATTTTGGAAATAGATCAAATGGCTGCCCAGGTAAGGAAATTAGAAACTAATGTTTTAACAAATCTAACACTTTCACCGCTTACTATTCCAAAGATTTCTACTCAGTCCTTTCACCATTTAGTAATAAATAATGTAACTGACTTCATAATGCACACTCACATAGCTAGCACATTAAGAGCAAGCGAAATAACATATAGGATTCACACAAAAGACACTGAAACCAGAGTAACTCCTTCAGAATCTTGGGGACAAGCAGAGAGGAAATAGAGAAACAAATATTTGGGGACTGGTCCAAGATCTGGAAAGGAACAATCACAATTTTAGTAATAATAGTTTTTGGCGAAATGCTTCTCAGAATTTTCTTCATTTTACGAGCCTCATACGTAATTGAAAAGCCAATAAAAATAATTAAAGAGGAAACTCAGACAGTTAAGGATGAAAATATGAGCGAGCTTAAATTCACGCCAATCCAAATAATTTCTTCTCCTTCAAATAAACAAACAAATAGAGAGGAATTAAATGAATTAACCGGACAAAATAAAGGACCCGGGTGCACTTTCTCTGCTATAATTCAAGCAAAAATAAATTCTATACCAATAAAATGTTTAGTAGACACGGGATCCACGGTTACGGTAGCTCCTAAATCATTAATTGACTTAATAAATTGTAAAACTAATCCAGCAAAGATGGAGGCAGTAAGTGCCTCTGGCCATGTAATTGCGGCCCGCGAAAAAGGCGAAGCGACATTAAATATAGCAGGCTCTAAAGTAAGCATGACAATTAACTTTGTGGATGATGAGAGATTTAACAATAAGGAATATAAAATACTGTTAGGTGGGGACACACTGTGTAAATTCCATTTAATAGCATTTGACTATGACAATAAAAGATTAATGTTAAACGGCAAATGGATAGAAGTTTTAAGCGAAAATAAATTAGCGAGAGGAATTCGCGTAAGAGCTTTACAAAATTTAACCATATACCCTAACAGTCAATCTATTATTGAAGCAGAATTGGATCATAATTTTCCAATCAAAGGTTATCTGGCAATTGACTATCCGGATAAAAACCTGACTAACTCGCATATTGGATTAGTTCCATCAATCTGTGGTCCGTACGCGGACAGAATCTCGTTAGCACTGATAAACCCTACAAATGAACCCAAAATAATTTTTAAAGGAACTCATCTTGCTTACGTTAATGAAATAAAAATGAACGAAGATGGTTCGTTTAGTGAAGAACCTGAAAAGAAAGCAAAAATAGACATAGAAGCTGAAATAGACCCCAATTACAAAATTGATCTATCCAAATCTGGAGTAGAGGGAAACGAACTGGACCAATTAAAAGATCTATTAAATGAGTTTGAGGACATTTTCAGTAAATCTCAATATGATCTAGGATCATTTACGGGAGGCGATCATAATATAGTTACCACTACTGAGGAACCAATCACTTCTCCTCCTCGAAAGATGCCATATAAATATAAGGAGGAACTTAAAAAGCATATTGATAAATTATTGTCCTCTGGTATTATGATAGAATCCGAAACTCCGTGGGTTACTCCATTCGTAATTGTACAGAAGAAAGATGGCGGGATTCGTCCTTGCCTCGATTTTCGCAAGTTAAATGACATAACAATCCCCGACAGATATCCTTTACCAAGACTAGATTCTATTATGGAAAGGGTAGGAAGTTGTAAATATTATAGTTCCTTGGATCTTTCAAGCGGTTACCTGCAAATAAAACTAGGTGAGGAGACGTCCTGGAAATGTGGCGTGATAACAGAAGAAAATGTATATCAAATGCTTTATATGCCCTTTGGACTAAAGAATGCAACTGCTGCTTTCTCAAGAGCTATGGCCGTAGTTCTTTGTGGATTAGAAGACTGTGCAATTTCATACGTAGATGATATTCTGGTCTATACAAAATCAGGTCCATTTACAGAACATCTAGGTTCCTTAAGGAAAGTTTTCGAAAGATTTAGAATTTATCAGTTAAAACTAAGCCCAAAGAAGTGCACATTTGCCACTAAGGAAATGATTTTCTTGGGATATACACTAACTTCGGAAGGATACAAGCCTACTCTGAGTAGAATTGAATTGATAAAAGAAACACCAATTCCTAAAAATGTTAAAGAAGTTAAAAGAGTATTAGGGAAAATAGGATTCTATAGAAGACATATAAGGGATTTCGCGACTTTATGCGAACCACTCGTGCGCCTAACAAGGCGAGAGTCAAAATTCGAGTGGGGTTCTGATCAACAAAAAGCTTTTGAGAAAATAATAAATCTCCTTTCTGAAGCAACTAATCTAGTAGTACCTGACTATAATAAGCCATTCCACATATTCACTGACGCATCAAATTTTGGAATGGGTGGTGTTTTAATGCAACGAAATGAAGAAAGTGGGACCTTTTCAGCGATTTCATATTGTAGTCGCACCCTTTCAGCTTCTGAAAGACGCTGGCCTACAGTACAAGTCGAAATGTGCGCTATAATTTATGCCCTAAGGGAATTCAAACCCTTCATTTTCATGAGCGATATAGAACTACATACGGACCACAAGCCACTAGCCTATCTACTTAAAAAGTCTGACACTCACCCTCACCTAGCACGCTGGCTTATAGAGCTGCAAAACTACCAAATAAAAATTGTCCATGTAGCAGGTAAACAAAACTCCCTAGCAGATGCGCTATCTAGGTCCTCGGAAGATATTCCCTTAAAAGAAGTTGAAAATTTAAAAGAAATAGAGGATATAGTAGAATTCCCTATTTGCATGGCCCTCCAAACAAAATCCAGACTCGTCTTTGACCCCTTTGTTAACTCAATTACAATAAGGCACGAAGACGGAAATTCTTACAAAATAAACTTAGAAGAAGAACAAAACAGTGATCCCGAAGCTAAAGCTTATATTGAGTTTCTTCGATCAGGAGAAATACCAAGCGGGTTTACCGAATTCGAAAGAGAAAGTTTCACAGCGCAAGCCTCCAATTTATGCTTAATTTCAGGAATTTTGTATTACAAAGCACATTCGAGACACCCAAGATTTATATACCAATCTCACTGCGTGCTCTAGTCTTTGATTCATTCCACTCTTCCTTATTAGGTGGGGGACATTTGAGTGTAAGGAAAACAATAAGAAAGTGCCAAAAATACTACTGGCCTAAATTATATTCAGACATAGCAAACTGGACGCGTCAGTGTATCATCTGCCAGCTAAAACATAACCCAACACCGTCATATAGGGCTGAAATGCAAATTGTCCCCAACAACACACTTTTTGCAAAAGTTGGCTTGGATTTAGCGGGTCCTTTCCCGATCACGACTAGAGGGAATATATATATATATATATATCACGACTAGAGGGAATATAATTATTTGCTGGTTTACCAAGTACGTTATTTCAGTCCCTCTACCAGACTCTAAAGCTAGAACAATAGCTCTAAAATTTCTCAAGAATTGCTACTTAAAATTCGGCGGATGTACAGAATTGATTAGCGACAACGCTACAGCTTTTACGAGTGATTTTTTCAAAGAATTTTGCGCACTGCTTTATATAAATAAGACATATGCCACGCCATATTTTTCACAAGGAAATGCTATAATAGAGCGCAGTTTTAGAACTTTTAATAATATTCTAGCGAAATACGTAACAAAAGACACCCCAGATTTTGACGAATTTCTAGATTTCGCAAGCTTTTGTTATAACACCTCTTGCCACACATCAACAGGCGAATCTCCCTTTTTCTTAGTTTTTGGGAGGGATCCTATATTTTGTATCGATCAGATACTAGATACGCGCGTTCATATTCCAGTTGCAATTAGTGAGGAAGCAGAATTTAAAACCAAGTTGGTCACTACGCTAAGAGAGGCCTGGAGGATAACTGCCGAAACAAGCATAGAGGCCCAAGAGAAAATGAAAGAACAATATGACAAATTGCAGAGAACTCTTGAAATAAAGATAGGGGATAGGGTTTTATTAAGGAATTACTCGGGACAAAAGGGAACATCTAAAAAATTCAATTTACCGTGGAAGGGTATTTATCGTGTAATTGAAATAGAGGGAGTACACGTCACAATCACCAGTTGTGTGTCGCCTCAATCTAACCCAAAGCGAGTACACATTAATCAAATAAAAAAGTGTTTTGAAGAGTTAGGACCAAATTGTACAGTACCTAAGATACCGAGCGATGAAGAGGTTATATTAGAGAAATCGGGCGCTAAGGAGATTACCAACAAACCCGGTTACTCACATCCAGCTAGACCCGAGTTAGTAAATAACGGAGAAGAAACAAGACAAGACAATGTAGGAGACAAAATAAAATACTCCTTGAGGCCAAGAGAGAAAATACAATTACCAGCAAAATTTAGAAACGGTTAAATAAAAAGAGATATACATACATACATTTAATAGCTCTACTAACCTAAAAAAGGAAGTAAGCTGAATAATGAAACTCATCTAAATCAATCAATTCCTTTTTAAACGGAAACAAGGAACGAAAGTAATAAAGCCGCGGCAAACGCGCTAAATCTTAAACAAAACTTAGGAAAATGAGATAGTATAACACAAAATACTTTCAACAACATTAATATCCAAAACAGAGTCAAAAAAGACCTTCTGAGGCTCTGGAAGCCATTAATGAGGTAGATTTTACTAAAAATGCGTCGTACGCGACGATAATCTTGAAAAAAGCTAATGAAGCCAATATTGGCAATTTCATTTCGGTTGATAAAGAATGGGCCCGGAGGACCGGACCTGTTGGGGTGGGGCGTGTAAGGTGACGAGCAGAGTACAGATAAAATTAAAAATTTAATTCCCAGCACGCCCACATAAATAGATGTAAAGCTTAGTCGCATAAAAGGAAAGGAAACTACCACTGAAAGGACAGTGATAGTTATTCATTCAATCAAGCGCCCATTCACTTATTAATCCCTCTGAACATTTAATCCATGCATGAGACGTCTATAAACTGATTATTATTACCGCGGTTTCCCTCTTGTAATTCCCTCACTCCGACATTCATATTTCCTACGGCAACACTTAACCATGGAATGACAGCAACTACTCATGCCCTGGCCAGGCACAGAAGAATAATTCCAACAGTCATTCACCCAACTACTCTGGCAGCGATCCACCGAATGCCTCTGCTCGTCCCCTCTATGCCCGCACTCTTACTACCAGTAAGAGCGAGGTAAAAGTTTAATCCCGGGCAGGCTTCGATCCTGCGACCTCCTGGCAGTTATTGCTAGGCGCTTTCGCTCACCACGTACAGGTGCTCTACCAACTGAGCTACCGGGACGCTGCTTTCACCTTCTCTTTTATTAGATCTTAAACCCCCGCAGTCAGCGTTTTAAATGCTAGCCAGCTGGATCTTTCTCTCTCTTTCTCTTCCTTACATCTCCATCCCCACACTAGACCGGTCCCTCGGTCTTTGCGCCCAGACCGATCAACCGGCGATCCAGCTGGAAGCAAGTGGGGTTGCCGCCTGGGAGCACCAGTAAGAGCGAGGTAAAAGTTTAATCCCGGGCAGGCTTCGATCCTGCGACCTCCTGGCAGTTATTGCTAGGCGCTTTCGCTCACCACGTACAGGTGCTCTACCAACTGAGCTACCGGGACGCTGCTTTCACCTTCTCTTTTATTAGATCTTAAACCCCCGCAGTCAGCGTTTTAAATGCTAGCCAGCTGGATCTTTCTCTCTCTTTCTCTTCCTTACAAAGGTATGTATTCTATACTACTTGGGATAAATTTTGGAAATGTATTTCGAAAGAAATACTTAAAATTGATTGAAAAATTTAAAAAGTTTTTAAAAACTTTCATCCAAAATTTTGAAAATAAACTTTTTTATAAAAGTATTTTCTATTGAGTATAGAAGTAGAAAAGAAAAAGAGAATGTGAAATACAACACATTTTCTCTAATGATTGAAAAAAATTGATTAGATTTTAAATCCCATCAAAACTTTTTAAATATTATGGACATTTTGTCCGTCTATTTTTCAAATTCCTTGGTTTAATTACCCAAGTTTAAGGTATGTATTCTGTACTACTTGGGATAAATTTTGGAAATGTATTTCGAAAGAAATACTTAAAATTGATTGAAAAATTTAAAAAGTTTTTAAAAACTTTCATCCAAAATTTTGAAAATAAACTTTTTTATAAAAGTATTTTCTATTGAGTATAGAAGTAGAAAAGAAAAAGAGAATGTGAAATACAACACATTTTCTCTAATGATTGAAAAAAATTGATTAGATTTTAAATCCCATCAAAACTTTTTAAATATTATGGACATTTTGTCCGTCTATTTTTCAAATTCCTTGGTTTAATTACCCAAGTTTAAGGTATGTATTCTATACTACTTGGGATAAATTTTGGAAATGTATTTCGAAAGAAATACTTAAAATTGATTGAAAAATTTAAAAAGTTTTTAAAAACTTTCATCCAAAATTTTGAAAATAAACTTTTTTATAAAAGTATTTTCTATTGAGTATAGAAGTAGAAAAGAAAAAGAGAATGTGAAATACAACACATTTTCTCTAATGATTGAAAAAAATTGATTAGATTTTAAATCCCATCAAAACTTTTTAAATATTATGGACATTTTGTCCGTCTATTTTTCAAATTCCTTGGTTTAATTACCCAAGTTTAAGGTATGTATTCTATACTACTTGGGATAAATTTTGGAAATGTATTTCGAAAGAAATACTTAAAATTGATTGAAAAATTTAAAAAGTTTTTAAAAACTTTCATCCAAAATTTTGAAAATAAACTTTTTTATAAAAGTATTTTCTATTGAGTATAGAAGTAGAAAAGAAAAAGAGAATGTGAAATACAACACATTTTCTCTAATGATTGAAAAAAATTGATTAGATTTTAAATCCCATCAAAACTTTTTAAATATTATGGACATTTTGTCCGTCTATTTTTCAAATTCCTTGGTTTAATTACCCAAGTTTAAGGTATGTATTCTATACTACTTGGGATAAATTTTGGAAATGTATTTCGAAAGAAATACTTAAAATTGATTGAAAAATTTAAAAAGTTTTTAAAAACTTTCATCCAAAATTTTGAAAATAAACTTTTTTATAAAAGTATTTTCTATTGAGTATAGAAGTAGAAAAGAAAAAGAGAATGTGAAATACAACACATTTTCTCTAATGATTGAAAAAAATTGATTAGATTTTAAATCCCATCAAAACTTTTTAAATATTATGGACATTTTGTCCGTCTATTTTTCAAATTCCTTGGTTTAATTACCCAAGTTTAAGGTATGTATTCTATACTACTTGGGATAAATTTTGAAATGTATTTCGAAAGAAATACTTAAAATTGATTGAAAAATTTAAAAAGTTTTTAAAAACTTTCATCCAAAATTTTGAAAATAAACTTTTTTATAAAAGTATTTTCTATTGAGTATAGAAGTAGAAAAGAAAAAGAGAATGTGAAATACAACACATTTTCTCTAATGATTGAAAAAAATTGATTAGATTTTAAATCCCATCAAAACTTTTTAAATATTATGGACATTTTGTCCGTCTATTTTTCAAATTCCTTGGTTTAATTACCCAAGTTTAAGGTATGTATTCTATACTACTTGGGATAAATTTTGGAAATGTATTTCGAAAGAAATACTTAAAATTGATTGAAAAATTTAAAAAGTTTTTAAAAACTTTCATCCAAAATTTTGAAAATAAACTTTTTTATAAAAGTATTTTCTATTGAGTATAGAAGTAGAAAAGAAAAAGAGAATGTGAAATACAACACATTTTCTCTAATGATTGAAAAAAATTGATTAGATTTTAAATCCCATCAAAACTTTTTAAATATTATGGACATTTTGTCCGTCTATTTTTCAAATTCCTTGGTTTAATTACCCAAGTTTAAGGTATGTATTCTATACTACTTGGGATAAATTTTGGAAATGTATTTCGAAAGAAATACTTAAAATTGATTGAAAAATTTAAAAAGTTTTTAAAAACTTTCATCCAAAATTTTGAAAATAAACTTTTTTATAAAAGTATTTTCTATTGAGTATAGAAGTAGAAAAGAAAAAGAGAATGTGAAATACAACACATTTTCTCTAATGATTGAAAAAAATTGATTAGATTTTAAATCCCATCAAAACTTTTTAAATATTATGGACATTTTGTCCGTCTATTTTTCAAATTCCTTGGTTTAATTACCCAAGTTTAAGGTATGTATTCTATACTACTTGGGATAAATTTTGGAAATGTATTTCGAAAGAAATACTTAAAATTGATTGAAAAATTTAAAAAGTTTTTAAAAACTTTCATCCAAAATTTTGAAAATAAACTTTTTTATAAAAGTATTTTCTATTGAGTATAGAAGTAGAAAAGAAAAAGAGAATGTGAAATACAACACATTTTCTCTAATGATTGAAAAAAATTGATTAGATTTTAAATCCCATCAAAACTTTTTAAATATTATGGACATTTTGTCCGTCTATTTTTCAAATTCCTTGGTTTAATTACCCAAGTTTAAGGTATGTATTCTATACTACTTGGGATAAATTTTGGAAATGTATTTCGAAAGAAATACTTAAAATTGATTGAAAAATTTAAAAAGTTTTTAAAAACTTTCATCCAAAATTTTGAAAATAAACTTTTTTATAAAAGTATTTTCTATTGAGTATAGAAGTAGAAAAGAAAAAGAGAATGTGAAATACAACACATTTTCTCTAATGATTGAAAAAAATTGATTAGATTTTAAATCCCATCAAAACTTTTTAAATATTATGGACATTTTGTCCGTCTATTTTTCAAATTCCTTGGTTTAATTACCCAAGTTTAAGGTATGTATTCTATACTACTTGGGATAAATTTTGGAAATGTATTTCGAAAGAGATACTTAAAATTGATTGAAAAATTTAAAAAGTTTTTAAAAACTTTCATCCAAAATTTTGAAAATAAACTTTTTTATAAAAGTATTTTCTATTGAGTATAGAAGTAGAAAAGAAAAAGAGAATGTGAAATACAACACATTTTCTCTAATGATTGAAAAAAATTGATTAGATTTTAAATCCCATCAAAACTTTTTAAATATTATGGACATTTTGTCCGTCTATTTTTCAAATTCCTTGGTTTAATTACCCAAGTTTAAGGTATGTATTCTATACTACTTGGGATAAATTTTGGAAATGTATTTCGAAAGAAATACTTAAAATTGATTGAAAAATTTAAAAAGTTTTTAAAAACTTTCATCCAAAATTTTGAAAATAAACTTTTTTATAAAAGTATTTTCTATTGAGTATAGAAGTAGAAAAGAAAAAGAGAATGTGAAATACAACACATTTTCTCTAATGATTGAAAAAAATTGATTAGATTTTAAATCCCATCAAAACTTTTTAAATATTATGGACATTTTGTCCGTCTATTTTTCAAATTCCTTGGTTTAATTACCCAAGTTTAAGGTATGTATTCTATACTACTTGGGATAAATTTTGGAAATGTATTTCGAAAGAAATACTTAAAATTGATTGAAAAATTTAAAAAGTTTTTAAAAACTTTCATCCAAAATTTTGAAAATAAACTTTTTTATAAAAGTATTTTCTATTGAGTATAGAAGTAGAAAAGAAAAAGAGAATGTGAAATACAACACATTTTCTCTAATGATTGAAAAAAATTGATTAGATTTTAAATCCCATCAAAACTTTTTAAATATTATGGACATTTTGTCCGTCTATTTTTCAAATTCCTTGGTTTAATTACCCAAGTTTAAGGTATGTATTCTATACTACTTGGGATAAATTTTGGAAATGTATTTCGAAAGAAATACTTAAAATTGATTGAAAAATTTAAAAAGTTTTTAAAAACTTTCATCCAAAATTTTGAAAATAAACTTTTTTATAAAAGTATTTTCTATTGAGTATAGAAGTAGAAAAGAAAAAGAGAATGTGAAATACAACACATTTTCTCTAATGATTGAAAAAAATTGATTAGATTTTAAATCCCATCAAAACTTTTTAAATATTATGGACATTTTGTCCGTCTATTTTTCAAATTCCTTGGTTTAATTACCCAAGTTTAAGGTATGTATTCTATACTACTTGGGATAAATTTTGGAAATGTATTTCGAAAGAAATACTTAAAATTGGTTGAAAAATTTAAAAAGTTTTTAAAAACTTTCATCCAAAATTTTGAAAATAAACTTTTTTATAAAAGTATTTTCTATTGAGTATAGAAGTAGAAAAGAAAAAGAGAATGTGAAATACAACACATTTTCTCTAATGATTGAAAAAAATTGATTAGATTTTAAATCCCATCAAAACTTTTTAAATATTATGGACATTTTGTCCGTCTATTTTTCAAATTCCTTGGTTTAATTACCCAAGTTTAAGGTATGTATTCTATACTACTTGGGATAAATTTTGGAAATGTATTTCGAAAGAAATACTTAAAATTGATTGAAAAATTTAAAAAGTTTTTAAAAACTTTCATCCAAAATTTTGAAAATAAACTTTTTTATAAAAGTATTTTCTATTGAGTATAGAAGTAGAAAAGAAAAAGAGAATGTGAAATACAACACATTTTCTCTAATGATTGAAAAAAATTGATTAGATTTTAAATCCCATCAAAACTTTTTAAATATTATGGACATTTTGTCCGTCTATTTTTCAAATTCCTTGGTTTAATTACCCAAGTTTAAGGTATGTATTCTATACTACTTGGGATAAATTTTGGAAATGTATTTCGAAAGAAATACTTAAAATTGATTGAAAAATTTAAAAAGTTTTTAAAAACTTTCATCCAAAATTTTGAAAATAAACTTTTTTATAAAAGTATTTTCTATTGAGTATAGAAGTAGAAAAGAAAAAGAGAATGTGAAATACAACACATTTTCTCTAATGATTGAAAAAAATTGATTAGATTTTAAATCCCATCAAAACTTTTTAAATATTATGGACATTTTGTCCGTCTATTTTTCAAATTCCTTGGTTTAATTACCCAAGTTTAAGGTATGTATTCTATACTACTTGGGATAAATTTTGGAAATGTATTTCGAAAGAAATACTTAAAATTGATTGAAAAATTTAAAAAGTTTTTAAAAACTTTCATCCAAAATTTTGAAAATAAACTTTTTTATAAAAGTATTTTCTATTGAGTATAGAAGTAGAAAAGAAAAAGAGAATGTGAAATACAACACATTTTCTCTAATGATTGAAAAAAATTGATTAGATTTTAAATCCCATCAAAACTTTTTAAATATTATGGACATTTTGTCCGTCTATTTTTCAAATTCCTTGGTTTAATTACCCAAGTTTAAGGTATGTATTCTATACTACTTGGGATAAATTTTGGAAATGTATTTCGAAAGAAATACTTAAAATTGATTGAAAAATTTAAAAAGTTTTTAAAAACTTTCATCCAAAATTTTGAAAATAAACTTTTTTATAAAAGTATTTTCTATTGAGTATAGAAGTAGAAAAGAAAAAGAGAATGTGAAATACAACACATTTTCTCTAATGATTGAAAAAAATTGATTAGATTTTAAATCCCATCAAAACTTTTTAAATATTATGGACATTTTGTCCGTCTATTTTTCAAATTCCTTGGTTTAATTACCCAAGTTTAAGGTATGTATTCTATACTACTTGGGATAAATTTTGGAAATGTATTTCGAAAGAAATACTTAAAATTGATTGAAAAATTTAAAAAGTTTTTAAAAACTTTCATCCAAAATTTTGAAAATAAACTTTTTTATAAAAGTATTTTCTATTGAGTATAGAAGTAGAAAAGAAAAAGAGAATGTGAAATACAACACATTTTCTCTAATGATTGAAAAAAATTGATTAGATTTTAAATCCCATCAAAACTTTTTAAATATTATGGACATTTTGTCCGTCTATTTTTCAAATTCCTTGGTTTAATTACCCAAGTTTAAGGTATGTATTCTATACTACTTGGGATAAATTTTGGAAATGTATTTCGAAAGAAATACTTAAAATTGATTGAAAAATTTAAAAAGTTTTTAAAAACTTTCATCCAAAATTTTGAAAATAAACTTTTTTATAAAAGTATTTTCTATTGAGTATAGAAGTAGAAAAGAAAAAGAGAATGTGAAATACAACACATTTTCTCTAATGATTGAAAAAAATTGATTAGATTTTAAATCCCATCAAAACTTTTTAAATATTATGGACATTTTGTCCGTCTATTTTTCAAATTCCTTGGTTTAATTACCCAAGTTTAAGGTATGTATTCTATACTACTTGGGATAAATTTTGGAAATGTATTTCGAAAGAAATACTTAAAATTGATTGAAAAATTTAAAAAGTTTTTAAAAACTTTCATCCAAAATTTTGAAAATAAACTTTTTTATAAAAGTATTTTCTATTGAGTATAGAAGTAGAAAAGAAAAAGAGAATGTGAAATACAACACATTTTCTCTAATGATTGAAAAAAATTGATTAGATTTTAAATCCCATCAAAACTTTTTAAATATTATGGACATTTTGTCCGTCTATTTTTCAAATTCCTTGGTTTAATTACCCAAGTTTAAGGTATGTATTCTATACTACTTGGGATAAATTTTGGAAATGTATTTCGAAAGAAATACTTAAAATTGATTGAAAAATTTAAAAAGTTTTTAAAAACTTTCATCCAAAATTTTGAAAATAAACTTTTTTATAAAAGTATTTTCTATTGAGTATAGAAGTAGAAAAGAAAAAGAGAATGTGAAATACAACACATTTTCTCTAATGATTGAAAAAAATTGATTAGATTTTAAATCCCATCAAAACTTTTTAAATATTATGGACATTTTGTCCGTCTATTTTTCAAATTCCTTGGTTTAATTACCCAAGTTTAAGGTATGTATTCTATACTACTTGGGATAAATTTTGGAAATGTATTTCGAAAGAAATACTTAAAATTGATTGAAAAATTTAAAAAGTTTTTAAAAACTTTCATCCAAAATTTTGAAAATAAACTTTTTTATAAAAGTATTTTCTATTGAGTATAGAAGTAGAAAAGAAAAAGAGAATGTGAAATACAACTCTAATGATTGAAAAAAATTGATTAGATTTTAAATCCCATCAAAACTTTTTAAATATTATGGACATTTTGTCCGTCTATTTTTCAAATTCCTTGGTTTAATTACCCAAGTTTAAGGTATGTATTCTATACTACTTGGGATAAATTTTGGAAATGTATTTCGAAAGAAATACTTAAAATTGATTGAAAAATTTAAAAAGTTTTTAAAAACTTTCATCCAAAATTTTGAAAATAAACTTTTTTATAAAAGTATTTTCTATTGAGTATAGAAGTAGAAAAGAAAAAGAGAATGTGAAATACAACACATTTTCTCTAATGATTGAAAAAAATTGATTAGATTTTAAATCCCATCAAAACTTTTTAAATATTTTGGACATTTTGTCCGTCTATTTTTCAAATTCCTTGGTTTAATTACCCAAGTTTAAGGTATGTATTCTATACTACTTGGGATAAATTTTGGAAATGTATTTCGAAAGAAATACTTAAAATTGATTGAAAAATTTAAAAAGTTTTTAAAAACTTTCATCCAAAATTTTGAAAATAAACTTTTTTATAAAAGTATTTTCTATTGAGTATAGAAGTAGAAAAGAAAAAGAGAATGTGAAATACAACACATTTTCTCTAATGATTGAAAAAAATTGATTAGATTTTAAATCCCATCAAAACTTTTTAAATATTATGGACATTTTGTCCGTCTATTTTTCAAATTCCTTGGTTTAATTACCCAAGTTTAAGGTATGTATTCTATACTACTTGGGATAAATTTTGGAAATGTATTTCGAAAGAAATACTTAAAATTGATTGAAAAATTTAAAAAGTTTTTAAAAACTTTCATCCAAAATTTTGAAAATAAACTTTTTTATAAAAGTATTTTCTATTGAGTATAGAAGTAGAAAAGAAAAAGAGAATGTGAAATACAACACATTTTCTCTAATGATTGAAAAAAATTGATTAGATTTTAAATCCCATCAAAACTTTTTAAATATTATGGACATTTTGTCCGTCTATTTTTCAAATTCCTTGGTTTAATTACCCAAGTTTAAGGTATGTATTCTATACTACTTGGGATAAATTTTGGAAATGTATTTCGAAAGAAATACTTAAAATTGATTGAAAAATTTAAAAAGTTTTTAAAAACTTTCATCCAAAATTTTGAAAATAAACTTTTTTATAAAAGTATTTTCTATTGAGTATAGAAGTAGAAAAGAAAAAGAGAATGTGAAATACAACACATTTTCTCTAATGATTGAAAAAAATTGATTAGATTTTAAATCCCATCAAAACTTTTTAAATATTATGGACATTTTGTCCGTCTATTTTTCAAATTCCTTGGTTTAATTACCCAAGTTTAAGGTATGTATTCTATACTACTTGGGATAAATTTTGGAAATGTATTTCGAAAGAAATACTTAAAATTGATTGAAAAATTTAAAAAGTTTTTAAAAACTTTCATCCAAAATTTTGAAAATAAACTTTTTTATAAAAGTATTTTCTATTGAGTATAGAAGTAGAAAAGAAAAAGAGAATGTGAAATACAACACATTTTCTCTAATGATTGAAAAAAATTGATTAGATTTTAAATCCCATCAAAACTTTTTAAATATTATGGACATTTTGTCCGTCTATTTTTCAAATTCCTTGGTTTAATTACCCAAGTTTAAGGTATGTATTCTATACTACTTGGGATAAATTTTGGAAATGTATTTCGAAAGAAATACTTAAAATTGATTGAAAAATTTAAAAAGTTTTTAAAAACTTTCATCCAAAATTTTGAAAATAAACTTTTTTATAAAAGTATTTTCTATTGAGTATAGAAGTAGAAAAGAAAAAGAGAATGTGAAATACAACACATTTTCTCTAATGATTGAAAAAAATTGATTAGATTTTAAATCCCATCAAAACTTTTTAAATATTATGGACATTTTGTCCGTCTATTTTTCAAATTCCTTGGTTTAATTACCCAAGTTTAAGGTATGTATTCTATACTACTTGGGATAAATTTTGGAAATGTATTTCGAAAGAAATACTTAAAATTGATTGAAAAATTTAAAAAGTTTTTAAAAACTTTCATCCAAAATTTTGAAAATAAACTTTTTTATAAAAGTATTTTCTATTGAGTATAGAAGTAGAAAAGAAAAAGAGAATGTGAAATACAACACATTTTCTCTAATGATTGAAAAAAATTGATTAGATTTTAAATCCCATCAAAACTTTTTAAATATTATGGACATTTTGTCCGTCTATTTTTCAAATTCCTTGGTTTAATTACCCAAGTTTAAGGTATGTATTCTATACTACTTGGGATAAATTTTGGAAATGTATTTCGAAAGAAATACTTAAAATTGATTGAAAAATTTAAAAAGTTTTTAAAAACTTTCATCCAAAATTTTGAAAATAAACTTTTTTATAAAAGTATTTTCTATTGAGTATAGAAGTAGAAAAGAAAAAGAGAATGTGAAATACAACTCTAATGATTGAAAAAAATTGATTAGATTTTAAATCCCATCAAAACTTTTTAAATATTATGGACATTTTGTCCGTCTATTTTTCAAATTCCTTGGTTTAATTACCCAAGTTTAAGGTATGTATTCTATACTACTTGGGATAAATTTTGGAAATGTATTTCGAAAGAAATACTTAAAATTGATTGAAAAATTTAAAAAGTTTTTAAAAACTTTCATCCAAAATTTTGAAAATAAACTTTTTTATAAAAGTATTTTCTATTGAGTATAGAAGTAGAAAAGAAAAAGAGAATGTGAAATACAACACATTTTCTCTAATGATTGAAAAAAATTGATTAGATTTTAAATCCCATCAAAACTTTTTAAATATTATGGACATTTTGTCCGTCTATTTTTCAAATTCCTTGGTTTAATTACCCAAGTTTAAGGTATGTATTCTATACTACTTGGGATAAATTTTGGAAATGTATTTCGAAAGAAATACTTAAAATTGATTGAAAAATTTAAAAAGTTTTTAAAAACTTTCATCCAAAATTTTGAAAATAAACTTTTTTATAAAAGTATTTTCTATTGAGTATAGAAGTAGAAAAGAAAAAGAGAATGTGAAATACAACACATTTTCTCTAATGATTGAAAAAAATTGATTAGATTTTAAATCCCATCAAAACTTTTTAAATATTATGGACATTTTGTCCGTCTATTTTTCAAATTCCTTGGTTTAATTACCCAAGTTTAAGGTATGTATTCTATACTACTTGGGATAAATTTTGGAAATGTATTTCGAAAGAAATACTTAAAATTGATTGAAAAATTTAAAAAGTTTTTAAAAACTTTCATCCAAAATTTTGAAAATAAACTTTTTTATAAAAGTATTTTCTATTGAGTATAGAAGTAGAAAAGAAAAAGAGAATGTGAAATACAACACATTTTCTCTAATGATTGAAAAAAATTGATTAGATTTTAAATCCCATCAAAACTTTTTAAATATTATGGACATTTTGTCCGTCTATTTTTCAAATTCCTTGGTTTAATTACCCAAGTTTAAGGTATGTATTCTATACTACTTGGGATAAATTTTGGAAATGTATTTCGAAAGAAATACTTAAAATTGATTGAAAAATTTAAAAAGTTTTTAAAAACTTTCATCCAAAATTTTGAAAATAAACTTTTTTATAAAAGTATTTTCTATTGAGTATAGAAGTAGAAAAGAAAAAGAGAATGTGAAATACAACACATTTTCTCTAATGATTGAAAAAAATTGATTAGATTTTAAATCCCATCAAAACTTTTTAAATATTATGGACATTTTGTCCGTCTATTTTTCAAATTCCTTGGTTTAATTACCCAAGTTTAAGGTATGTATTCTATACTACTTGGGATAAATTTTGGAAATGTATTTCGAAAGAAATACTTAAAATTGATTGAAAAATTTAAAAAGTTTTTAAAAACTTTCATCCAAAATTTTGAAAATAAACTTTTTTATAAAAGTATTTTCTATTGAGTATAGAAGTAGAAAAGAAAAAGAGAATGTGAAATACAACACATTTTCTCTAATGATTGAAAAAAATTGATTAGATTTTAAATCCCATCAAAACTTTTTAAATATTATGGACATTTTGTCCGTCTATTTTTCAAATTCCTTGGTTTAATTACCCAAGTTTAAGGTATGTATTCTATACTACTTGGGATAAATTTTGGAAATGTATTTCGAAAGAAATACTTAAAATTGATTGAAAAATTTAAAAAGTTTTTAAAAACTTTCATCCAAAATTTTGAAAATAAACTTTTTTATAAAAGTATTTTCTATTGAGTATAGAAGTAGAAAAGAAAAAGAGAATGTGAAATACAACTCTAATGATTGAAAAAAATTGATTAGATTTTAAATCCCATCAAAACTTTTTAAATATTATGGACATTTTGTCCGTCTATTTTTCAAATTCCTTGGTTTAATTACCCAAGTTTAAGGTATGTATTCTATACTACTTGGGATAAATTTTGGAAATGTATTTCGAAAGAAATACTTAAAATTGATTGAAAAATTTAAAAAGTTTTTAAAAACTTTCATCCAAAATTTTGAAAATAAACTTTTTTATAAAAGTATTTTCTATTGAGTATAGAAGTAGAAAAGAAAAAGAGAATGTGAAATACAACACATTTCTCTAATGATTGAAAAAAATTGATTAGATTTTAAATCCCATCAAAACTTTTTAAATATTATGGACATTTTGTCCGTCTATTTTTCAAATTCCTTGGTTTAATTACCCAAGTTTAAGGTATGTATTCTATACTACTTGGGATAAATTTTGGAAATGTATTTCGAAAGAAATACTTAAAATTGATTGAAAAATTTAAAAAGT